>CM038141.1:444251492-445673067 GCA_021437245.1 Aegilops speltoides
GCAGAGGATGTCAAAAAAGCTTTGTTCTCTATTGGTGATTTGAAAGCTCTAGGTACAGACGGCTTACATGCAATATTTTTAGAAAAAATGTTGACATATTATTGGGGACACTCTTAGCAGCGAAGTACTTTCGATAACAAATGATAAGGTAATACCTGAAGGATGGAAAGATACTGTTATAGTCCCAATTCCTAAGGTAGACAATCCAGATAAAATTTCTTTATGCGATGTTCTTTATAAGGTCATTTCAAAAAATGATTGCAATGAGATTGAAGCAAGTTCTAGAAGATATTATATCACCTATTCAGAGTGCTTTTGTTCCAGGATGAATGATTACAAATAATATTCTTGTGGCCTTCGAGTGTACGCACATGCTGAAAAATAAAAAGAAGGGAAAGGAGGGATATTTGTGCCGTTTAGATATGAACAAAGCATATGCCCGTGTAGAGTGGATATTTTTGGAGAATATGTACATAATTAATATATCAAATTTTAGTTATCTCCACAAGCGCCACCAAACCCCAAGGTTCCCAAAGCGGCGCCTTCAAGAAGGGATCGGCGCCGTGAGCGCCGCCGCCGCCGCCCAACAAAGTTAGGGCTTTAGCCCGGGAAACCTAGGGGAAGGTGAAGTGAGGAGATCAGTCCATACCGACGCCTCCAAAGAGGGAAACGGCGCCACCAGCCGTCGGTGCGGCTGGTCATGGCCGGCCAAGGATTTCTCCCGAACTAGATCTCCGCCACCAGCAGCACCTCTTGTACAGAACCGGCGACCAAGAGGAAGCACGGCCCGACCAGGCTGGCCCGCACGCCGAACAGGGGAGAAAGGGAGGCGCCAGATCGCGCACACCGACCGCCGCACAAGCCGCCGCCGGCCGCCAACGACCACCGGATCCCGCCGCCCGCGCGGCCTGGACAATGGATCCACCACCCACACGGCTATTAGCCGGCCGTGCCTTGCTAAGGTAGGCACCGCTCCAGATCCGGGGTTCCCCGCACAGGAGCAGGGCAACCGAGGCCCCGCCGCCACCATCCTTGGCGCCCCGGGCTTGCCCGGCGGCTGCCTCAGGCGGCGGCGAGGGAGGGAGGAGGGGAGGGGGTGAGGAGGAGGAGCGGCTAGGGTTGGGAGGAGGAGGCCGCCTGTCGGCAAAAAGATGGCTCATTCACACATGCATGCACCCAATCCATGGATGCCGCAGTCGTAGTAAAATCCACCACAAGGAGTGCATCCCACCTACGTACGCATGCAGTATGCTTTGTATATCGACCAGTACGTACTAGCTACGTACTCCATTACCGGGATCGACTTTTACTTGTTAATAATCTTGTCATCAGCAGCCGAGGCCCGGCGACCCTATCCGGTCGGGCGCCACCTCGGATCGAATTTGCCGGCCGGCCAGCCGTGTCATCGCACGCCGGAGCCGGTGGATTGGTTTGAACCCCGTGGAAAGTGCACGGAACAGTGCAGAAACCACGGAGCTAAAAACCGATTTGATATGCTCTATCTTCGAGCAACGCGACGCCTATATAAACCAGCCCACCCTGCAACTCAAAATGGCACCCGCACGCATCTAGGTGTTGCAGGTACATAGGTTGCTAGCCAAGCTTGCATGCGCATGGCCAAGGCTCGCGTGCTCCGCTGTGCGGTGCTGGTGGTCTGCATCCTCCTGGTTCTCTCGTCCGCATCCGCGGCGGCCGAGGCAGCTGGTCAGCAAAGGGGTCATGAGAGAGAGGCCACGGCGCCGGCGGCTATGGCAATGGCGAGAGGCCGTTTTGTCAGGAAGGTGCTGCGGGAGGAGATGGTTCAGGTTGACGGCCATGGCGACATTGGCCAGTCTAAGAGGACTAGCCCCGGCGGCCCAGACCCGCAGCATCATTAGTTGATGGTGGTTCACGGCCGGAGGTCTCGTTGCATGCATGCAGTTTTCATGAAAAATCATTGTTCTTGTCTTGGTACTCGTAGCATTTTCCCAAGCACAGTGTAGTGTGCTACTATGTTTCCACCGAAGTGGAGTATATAGCATGCATGCGTGTGGAACGGGTTATATGTTGTCAGAATGAATTAATTAACTTTTGTCCGCATATTGTCACCGTTTTGGACAGGTTTCAGTTTTATTGGATCGTCTACCCTACGTACGTGTCCCAAGTTTCTTCAAGTCTCTACCACATTCTAATATTTTGATCACCAAAATTTTTCATTCCCTTGGCTAACTTAGAGCATCTTCAACCACGTACCTCTAATTTGACTCCTCAAACGCCCGTTTTGAGCCCCTACTTTCTTGTCCGCGCAGCCACGCTTCTCATACTTTTTTGCGATGAAGATGGTGTTATATACTCGCGGAGCGTTCAGCTTTGACATGTCATATACCTCTTGTACAAACCGCCACATTTATATACTTTATTGACGTTATTATTATGGCCTTTTCAGGAGAATATGAAGGAGTATCTTTCTTCTTTTTTAGGTACATATGGACTATTTGTCGACTAACCTAATTTATCCAGAAACTTACTTTATGCAAGACCTACACTACCGAAAAACATCAGTAATTTTTCTGTCTGCCGACGAAGCAGAGAAGAGTGTACTAAGCAACACGAGAACTGATGTCAAACGATGAAAACGGCAGTTTTCTTGCCGCGCACAAGTGAGAGACGACTACCAAGAAAAGGTAATAATCAAAACAAAATCAGTAGAGCTCACGAAGAATTGTCTGCCACGAGAGCCGCTTATAACTCCACCTATGGGTGTGCGCCGCCACGACCAGAAACCGTATGCGTGCAAAGCACTCTCGTATGTGTCGCATCCGGCCACCGTGGCCACAGTCGATCTGGTTGGAGTTGGGGACTTGGCCGGTTATATCAACTCAACATGTCTGTCCAACTGAACTTCTGAGTAAGTGGCCAAACCCGAAGCCTTTGACGCGATTTAAAAGCGGCGTCCGTACTGGTTCATGCATGATACTCGTATTTCTTGACAAAAAGAGAGAGGAGCTGGTCTGGTCAATTAGCTAGCTAGCTATTTGGTCTAGCAAAGGGGCGGCCCTGTTTGCTTTGTCGGCAAAAGGAGTGTTTTTTCTCTCGACAAAAATAAATGTGACGGTCAAGGATAACTGCAGAAAATCACTAGGAGAGGCCGACAAGGTTGTTCGCTTGTGTACACTTTCTACATTACCAACTTGGAACGCCCAACATGTGGTCCTAGTCCGAGCGAAGACTTGAAAGTCCCGCTAAGGATCGAAGTGCATATTGAAGACGCCCCAACATGTGACTAATATCATACACGCGAGAATCACATGTCGGTAACAAGATGGATATCACATCAAATACAACATTAACTAAATAGATAGTGTTTATTGGCTTATGCTCGCCACGGCAAAGGTAGGGGCTACAACGTAAGTAACATAATACACCAAAGAGCAATCATACAACAAGACATGATCCGATTAATTTTGTTTGCTCAAACCTGAGAACAAAATACCCCACAAGAAAGAGCACAAATTCTGATTGAGAAACATATAAGATCATGCCAATAGGTTTTGTAAAACCCAAGATATTTCCCATGCAAAGCTTGGCGTCAAATCTGCCAACAACACCATCATGCCCACTTGAACAGAACAGGAGGTTAACAATTTTTAACATGCATGAAAATTACATATTCTGACAGTAGGCATAAACTAAGCAACATTCATATACAACTTTAATTCAAAAGATGAATGGTTGATTTTATGTAATATTTGCATAAGGCTGTGTTATGATGTACACTCCTGGAATATAATAAAATTTGATGCCAAAATGACTAACATTATCATGGGCACTTCAACGGAAAGAAATAGCAGACGCATACATGGATGTCCCTGCGCCGCCTGTGCATGCACTAGGTACTAGCATTTTGCCGCCGGCCGGGTCACTCGCTCCCTCGTTAGCTCATGCATATATAACATTTATATGAGCTAGAACCCACCATTGTCCATGGGGCCATTGCCCCCCAAAAAAATCATGTGAGGCATGGACATACAAATTACATATATGATGATGGCACAATCATCTCCTTGTCCTCCAACATATGCAAGCACGACATCATCATTCTTCAAGGTTTTCAAGACCATAAACTCAATTATGGCTTCATATTCCAAAACTATGTACACGTGGTGAGGTCCTCGACGACATCCAGATCTACCCTAAAAGTGAAGATCCGTCCATAATTGGAAATGGAAGTTCAGTAGTCCATGGGAGAATACCATATGTTTTTTATTCTAAAACCAAAGAAGCTTTGTAGAAAAATTCTTAAAATAATATAGTCCTCCAATTTCTCCATACAAATAGTTTTAATCAAAGAGCGATTACATGAGTATTAAGATAGAACCAATTCATAGTACATTTGGTTGATCTTTTTTGGGTTTCAAAAAGATACTAAATATAAGTAAATTTATTTTGACATATCTATTTTGAGTCCACCATGTGTGTATATCAACAAAGTTGATGCCCGCCGAGAGTAAAATATCATGTTCTTCTTTTGTAACAAAGAATAAAGAGCATTTTTTAAGCGACGAAATCGACAATCCACCTGCTTTGGGCTTTGCTCATTCAAGCTTTCTTCACTCTCATACCGTAATGTAGTAGTTGTTCTTAGGGATTTTTTCCGAATGTCCAGTTTTCTATTGATTTTAATCCTTTTTTTGCAGCTTTTCCCGATTTTTATTTTACATTGAAAAAAATCATAATTCTTTTAAATTCATGAATTTTTCAATCACAAATATATTTTAAATTTGTGAATATTTTAAAAGTTCATGAACAACTTTCAAATTCTTTATCGGTTTTATAAATCCAGGTGTATATTTGAATTTCGTGATAATTTTTTAAAATTAATAATAATTTAAAACTTTTCCTAAACATTTTAAAATTTATGGACATTTTCTAAATACACATACAGTTTTAAAAGACCTATGAATATATTTGTCTTTTTTTAGTCTAGAATATAGTGATCTAAAAGATCTGTAATAGCAGATGTAACAGGTTTTCTTTTTGGAGCAGGAGTATTTAGTCGGTTTTTAAACAGCTTTTTAGCGTTTTAAGCAAGTTTTCCTGCTTTTTTTTAGAACTAGTTTTCCTTTTTTTTTGAGATAATGAGAACTAGTTTTCCTGCTAACATAACAGTGGCAAACGAGCTGCGCAGGCGTTATTGGACCTGGCCCGTGTGCGCCATTTGGAAAGGTCCCAGCCTCCCGGGTGTCTCTGACGAAAATCCTATCTGCCACTCGTTGCTAGAAAATTGTCAGCCGGATGCTATATTTTTATTTTTATTTTCCTTTTTCTGTTTCTTTTTTGGGTTTTAGTCTTTTCCTTGTTCGTTTTTTCACTTGATTTTTTCTTTTATTTTATTTCTTTCAAAAAAATCGTGATTTCAAAACTAATGCTTACAATTTCATAAACAATTAATGTTTTTAAAAAATGTTTACACTTTCAAATTTTGTTTGGAGTTTCAAAGAAAATTACTATTTTAAAAATTGTTCACGGATCTAAAAAATATTTTCTTTTTCCCAAAAAATTTTTCACAGTTTCAGAAATGTTCCCATTTTAAAAAAAAATGTTCATGTTTTCAAAATGTGCTTGTATTTTCGAAAAATACGTTCTTAAGCTAATGTTTGGAATTTTGAATTGTTCGGGACAAAAAGTGTCGACTGCCATTCATATTTAGCGGGTATCCACTCCTGCGTATGTAAAGCATGTGATACTCAAGGGAAAAGTATATAGCTACTGGCATGGTATCCAACACACAGTTTGTTTGTTGCCGTCTAAATCAAAAGGCGGCGAAATGGCAAAACGATAAATCTTACTCCCTCCGTTCCAAATTACTCGTCGTGGTTTTTAGTTCAAATTGAACTAAAACCACGACGAGTAATTTGGAACGGAGGGAGCACGTGTCATGCCAATGCATGCCGCATGCGTTGTAGGTATTGAGTTGCAATGGCAATCGTAGTTCTAAAAACAAGGCAATCGTACATAGCAAGCAAGAATTCGATTCCACATACTTCTGCTCACATTTAATTTGTTCCACTGGGTTTTTGAAGATACTATCAAGATACCCACCTACTCGCTCCGGGTTCATGTATAAATCGGCAATCATCAATGGGAATTATTCAGAGTTGGATTACATTTTCGTTTACTCACCAGCTCAGGCTTTTGATCTAAAAACTAATTAATGGTGCAGCTGGCAAGTTTTATTCCACAGATTAAGCTCATGAGGACCAACCTTGTTAGCCACTCTCCGGCTAGCAACGTTGCCATGATGGGCCACTAGACGGTCAGAGAGCGAGTGTGGTAGGGAAGCAGCTGTCGTGCACACAGCTGAAGGAGTCGTAGACGTTACCGTCACTGCTCTTCTTGTACTCGAACAGAAGCGACGAGTGGTTGAAGGCCGTCAGCTTGACGAAGCCATAGTCTTGATCCCTGAAGACGCTCCACCTAGGGATGGCCGTGGTGTAGCTGGAGAGGTGGCTGCCGCCGCCGCCCGCCACCACGAAGATGGTGCCGTTCATGGTGCCCGAGTAGTGGCTCCGCTCGCCGGTGACGCACTGGCTCTGGTAGAGCAGGCATGTGCGCTCGTAGTTGTGGACGTGGCCAAAGAAGGCCATGTCGACGCGGTACCGCTGCCACAGCTTCTGCAGGCTCTCCCGGCCCTCGGGCTCCTCCAAGGATCCCTCGGCGGCGTACCACGCGTTGGAGAAGTAGCCCAGCACCCGGTGCGCCGCGAAGATGAGCCATGCCTGGTGCTTCCGGTCCACCGTGGAGAGGCACTCCTCGATGAACTTGTGCTGCGGAGTCCCCTCCCGCCAGTCGTGCCCCGTGTCCGCCACGCAGAACCGGAACATCCCGTAGTCCACCTTGTACCTTCGATGGCAGCCATTTCAACCCCAGCAGTTTCGTAGGAATATATATACGGAAACAAATAGATCGATGCATGTCTGTGCCTGCACAGACCGAAAAATGTGTGTGCATACTAGAAGTTTGCTCTCTCGGCCGGTACGCCACACTCGCCGCCGGAGTCCTTGACATCGAAGAATCCACCGGTGTTGGGCCAGTCCCTTTCGTGGTTACCGCTGCGCACAGAGGACAAAACATAAGTTTTTACATGACACTCCATATGGACAAGAGCTCGTGCTGTCGTGGTGTGATCTGTATATCTATAACGTACCTTGCAACCATGTAGGGCTTCCTGGCACTGATGGGGGCGACCTGCGCGGTGAACTGGTCCCACTGGGAGAGGTATCTGTTGGCGTAGGGCATGTCGCCGATGTGGAAGACGACGTAGTTGTCCAAATCTTTGACCAGCGTGTCCGTCGTGTTCAGTGACCCCAGCTGGTAGTTGGCGAACTCATTCGATCCGTCCCTCTCCGCCTGAAAATGAAAAAGCCAAACCATGTAGGACATATATGTTGGATTCCATTTATCAACATTTGAGTGTAGGACAGTTCCTTTATTTCATGTCAAGTGAAATTGGCTTGCATGCGTCACAAAGAGTACTACCTTTCCCATGTCACCGAAGACGATGATGCGTTGCAGTGAGTTTTGTCCACGGGTTCGTGGCGCCCGGAAAGTGTAGGACTTACCCCACACCATGGTACCGTCGGAGAGCTCGTGCCCGATCTTGTAAGTGTACCTGCATTGCAAACGAACTGGTCTTGAGCGATCCATTTTTGGGAACTACTACATTTTTCCAATGAATTTGTGTACTCTTTGTTTGGCCACAGGTCCCTCATGAAGGCTGTGTGGATGAACCCGGGGTCTCTCCACCCAACCGTCCGCGCCGGCTCGCCTGGATGAAAACACACCATGAACCACACTCGTGAGCTTCTCTTGTTTCTGGACATCTTCACAAAAAAAAGGTACGTACCGCACATGCTGCCACGGTTGAAGGTCAGCGTGCCCGCGGGCATGCGGGTGGGGTTCCTGACCCCGGCACCGGGGGCGACCATGCCCCACTCCACCAGCGGGTAGGCCTCGTCGATGTCGTAGCCGCTGGTCCATGTGACCGTCATCTCGTCGTGGGTCTTGCCCTACGCCAGGCGCGGGAACACCGGGGCCTTGGGGTTCTTGAACGCCACCGGCTTCGACACCGCCACGAGCTTCGGCTGCAAAAAGAGAAAAAGTAGAAAAACACATAACCACCATCACTTCACATGAAACAGCTGAGATCATGACAAGGTAGTCAAACTAGTGGGTGTGGATACATTTTCGAAGCCGCCGGTGAAGAGGGCGAAGGAGAAGTCGGAGCGCTGGTTGATGATCTGGAACGAGAAAAGTCCACATTTCAACCTTCAACTAACCACGGCGTTTGATTGTCAACCATCAACTCTAAAACCGGTCGGATTTCAACCCTGAACTTGTCACACTGTCCACTTTACCCCCCTTGACTCGGTTTGAGGCTAGTCAAGTGGTTTTGACCCGGTCAAAGCTGACTGGGCAGCCCAGTCAGCATGCCACGCACACAGGTCCAACCTTATCCCCAATTTGAAATGGAATCGCACAACAAAGAAATCCAGAGGATCCATTCAATCTACAAGAGATGAGAAAACAGAATAAGAAATCATTACTACGGTTTCAGCAACAGAGAGAGGGGGAAAATCACTATTAACAAGGGGTGCAAGGGCAGGACCAGCAGCAGCAGCTAGCCCAAGCTAGCAGCTTGCCGGCGGTGGCAGCACCAACAACTCGCCCAAGCTAGCAGCAGCAGCTCGCCGGCGGCTAGGGTTAGCAGCATCAACTAAAATCTAAGGGAAACAGAGGGAGGAAGGGAGGGAAGAGAGGGCAAACCTGCGATGGAGGTGGAGGTGGTGGCATGGCGGCGCGCCCGAGCATGGTGGAGGTGGTGGCTGGGCGGCGGCGTCCCGCACGGCGGTGGAGGTGCTGGCCCAGGCGGCGGCGGCCAGCGGCGGTGGCGGTGCGCCCGATTACCGTCGCCCGGCGAGGAGGTCGTGGCTGGCGGCGGCGTCCCAGGCGGCGGCGACCAACGCGGCGGCAGGTCAATTTGGATCGGGGTGAGACTAAACAAACGAGAGAGAGATGGGGATAAGGTTGGACCTGTGTGCGTGGCATGCTGACTGGGCTGCCCAGTCAGCTTTAACCAGGTCAAAACCACTTGACTAGCCTCAAACCGAGTCGGGGGGGGGGGGGTAAAGTGGACAGTGTGACAAGTTTAGGGTTGAAATCCGACCGGTTTTAGAGTTAAGGGTTGACAATCAAACGTCGTTGTTAGTTGAGGGTTGAAATGTGAACTTTTCTCATCTGGAACCGGATGGTGCCCTTGCCCCAATAGCGATAGTTGGCCGAGTAGTTTGCGTACTGATACTGTACCCACAACCACACCACACACACCAACAGATCAGTTCAGCTCGATCATCATGGCGGCGACGTGCATCGATCCTTATTAACCGGCGATCGCCATGTATGAATTTCAAGAGAAGCTAATTGGTCAACCGACCTTGATAGGCGCTGTGCAGAGTCCCGGCTCGTCGGCGTTCCTCCGCGGGTTAGGGCACGAGCCCGAGCTGCATACGCGCAAGACATACCATACATATTATTCCGCCATGCCCCAGAGGATCCTACAGGGATTAGAATGCCAAGGGAAAAGGCTTATTTTACATGAAATCGGCAGGGGAGAAGACAGCGATCCAGTCGTCGCTGGAAGGATTCTCCCAGCCGTATTTCACGGTGACCCATACGGTGTCCTCGCCCTGTCAGATGCATCTGAGTTGCTTAGATATCTTTATATAACATAGAATTAACAATGTAACACTTTATTCTTACAATTTTGCTAAAGCACATGCATCATCACAAATGAGTCCAGCTGTATTTCTCATCAACTTTGTACACTCAAAAGTTCATGATTTGTATTTGTTCGTTCACTTTGTACTCTAAAGTTGTACCAAGTGAGCAACAATTAATATTAACCGGAGGGAGTACAAGATATGATATCTGCTGGCTATTTGTCTAGCAAATGAACAAGCAAGGGAGTATTAGTGAGCAACTGGGATAGCTAATGAACGTACCTGGTCGCCGAGCAATGTCGGCGTCGCCCGCACGTACGCGGAGCCGTGCAGTTCCACGGTGGCCTTGTGGATGGCGATCTTGGACAGCGGCTGGATCCCCTCGGCCGGCGACGCACTCACTATCGCCGCCGCTGCCGCCATGGCCAGCACCGCAGCCAGGACGACATGCGCCATCATCCCCATGGCCAACACCGTCACCTCCCGTATCTTGTACGCACTGGCAGGCAGCTGCTCCTCTAGCTGCTCCACTAGCCGGCCTATATGTAGTACGTACTGTCACCAAGTGGCAGGCCGCGTGAACCACGGGCTATGTTAAACATTGGTTACTACGGAGCACGACATATACGACTCGATCGGTAGCCGCGTGATTCGTGGAGCAAGTTATTATGGATCTCGGCATGTGCTCCTGCTTTCTTTGGGTACTCTTCGTTTTTCAGTCAAGACACTCTCATGACTGACACACACTCTCTCTATGTCTGAATTATTGCTTTTAGGAACTTGGATTGGATCAGACGATCGGGGATCTGCACGTGCACAGGGTGCGCAGCATCGACCCGGAGATCCGTGATTGATGATGTGAGTGATGCGATTTTAGTAAGAACTACTGTGAGTGATGTTTGTGGATGAGTAGTAGTAAGTAAGGTTTGGCCAACGAGCATCAAGTATGCAGTTCTGCACCACAAGTGGAAGGATAGATATTAGTATAGTCTCCACACTACCGGAATCGCGGTCTATGCCTACGGCCAAGGGCCGTCGGCATAGGCCCCTAGGCCGTCGGCATAGATCTATGCCTACGGCTGCCGTCGGCATAGAGCCGTCGGCGTAGATATCGTCAGCATAGTCTTGTCAGACCGTCGGCATAGTATAGCCGTCGGCATAGGGTCCTATGCCGACGGCCTTGCGTCAGCCGTCGGCATAGATTAGCCGTCGGCAGTGTTTTCCGTCTGACGGCAACGCACGGCGCCGTCAAAAGCGCTAACGAATCACGCAATGGCACGTGGCATAGCTATGCCGACGGCTTGGCCGTAGGCATAGATATATCTATGCCGACGGCTTTGCTGTAGGCATAGATGTGCCACGTGTCGCTCCCTGGTTCCTCCTGGCGACAGGTCTATGCCTACGGCATAGCCGTCGGCATAGGTATCCATCTATGCCTCACGCAAAGCCGTCGGCATAGATCTGCCACGTATGCCCCTGGTAGCTCCTAGGTTTATATATGCCGACGGCTTTGCCGTAGGCATAGTTTTTTTTTCCTTATTTTTCTTTTCCAATTCATTTGTGACATTTCAAAGCGAATAATATGGAATAATGCGAAATATGACAGTTCATCATCTAAACATACTCAAGTTCATCTAAACATACTCGAGTTCATCATCATCATCTAAACATACTCAAGTTCATCATCATCACCGCGGAAGTTCATGAACATAAAAGTAGTGCAAGACATGGAACATCGTAAAAGTAGGAACATGAAAGGCATGGCACGACGGCCACATGCACGGAATCATCATCGACATTAGGCAAGACCACCTCCGCCAAAATCACCTCCGCCAAGACCACCTCCGCCAAAACCACCACCGCCAAGATCACCTCCACCAAAACCGCCATCACGATCAAAGATCACTCGCCGGATCGGAGTGATCGGGTCGACGAAGCGAGTCGAGCCACCGGTCCCCTACATGTTTCGAGACGATTCTAACGGTAAATATGATATGATAGTGTTGAATGAGCGAGAACTAGTTTGCTAGTAGTTAGGCAAATGTACTAACCGGACTATTACCGCCTAGTGCCACCCATTCATCGAGCGTGGGCACGTGTGGGGGTCTCTGCGGTGGTGGTGGGGTCCCATTTGTGGTGGATCCGTGCGGTTACTCCAAGACGCCAACATAGCACGGATGTTAGTTAAACAAGCAAACTAGAAGGTCGGAAGGAATGAAACTACAAAAATGTAGCTTGGTTTTAAGAGGGAAAACTAACCGTCATCATCGACGGTTGTAATCATCGTTGCCTTCACTCGTTTCAAGTACTCCCACCTCGAGATTCCTAAGCTCGACAAACTCCTTATATGCCTACATAAATTAGGTTGTTTCTAAGTGAGCAATGCTGAAAATAAACCGAGAATGCTAGAGAGAAAAGATAAAGGGAAGTACTTACGACATCTTTGGCGGGCTAAGGAGTCTGTGAACGCCTGCACTCTCTAAGCGGCTCGAGTGTGTAGCCAAGCCGTGTGTACGAGATCGAAGGAGTGATCAACCCATCGAAACACGGATACCGCCATGTGACTTCGGATGGCCACCACCGCCGTGTCGTCGATCCGAGACTTGGCGATCTCAAGAACAGAACATCCGGATGCAACTCGATAGTGATGAGTGTAAGACCCGTGTGCTTCTCGGTCTTGCCGTAGTACTTGCTCTCGCCCTCCTTGGGATGACTCCGCTCACGGGCCATCATCCACGACTCCATGTCCGAGAGCGGCCTCTTCAACTTGTCCTCCCGCAACGTCAAGCGAAGTTAGCCATACATAAGAACATGACGGTAAAGAAGAACAAAATGCATCATGCACATAGATATACCTTCATGGCCTGAAGCCCCAGTGGTTCTGTTTCCTTGGCCGTGTGTCCCGTCGATTCCACGGTTATTCCGGCCCTGGATGCTCTTGGCAGCAAACTCGCATCGTCGCCGAGCCACCTATCCACCAAACTCGCCCATCCATCATGCCTTCCATAGCACCAACGAGGAACAACCTATGCAAATTTTGGAAGCATGACATGTGAGCACTGAAACATATAGTTCATCGCTTGAAACAATGAAAAGTTAATAATAGTTACCATCATGAACTGCTCTTTGTTCAAGGTAAGTCGTTGCATCTGTGCTTCAGTTTTGGTCATCTTTTGGTGCAGGTAGATGTGGTAGTACTGCGAGACGGCAACCAAGCGCACCTCGTACCGCAACTGACGAGCTTTCTTCTTCGCAGCCGCAAGCAAGACCACGTCGGCTCTGGCCTTGTGCTCGTCAAGAACTCTATAGAGTTGCTGCAATCATGCATAAACCAGAAGCAAACAAGGCATGAGTTGAGTGATTCAATGATAAACCATGAACGGAATCAAGAGAAGTGATTCAAGAGAACCTACCCAAAATTTGGTGATCACGGCCTTAGCGGCCGTCCCATACTCAGCGTTGTTGCAAGCCTCGTGAGTGGGCCCAGCTCATGGCCAAAACCCGCTGCTGCGGGTCCTTGTTTGGTCGGGCAAAATAGGCCAGCCAAAACTCCTTCAACAGAGACGGTGAGAAGGCCGTTCGGTTTACGGCCCTTTCCGCGAAGGATCCAGTTTCTGCAAAAGAATCAAAGGATTGCCATGTGTACAATAAGAAAATATTGTCATGTGTTGAAAATATGATTGAGAGGCACTTACTCTGTCCCCACAGGTTGAATGAGCCACTTGTGCTCCTCGATAGAAGGTGGTGTAGGTAGTCCGGCATTACCACGCAGCCACCCCTGCGGAGCACCCGGTGGCAAGTCACCCCACAACGCGGGATCAACCTCCCCTCCACCCTCCTCGCCCTCCTCCTCACCCTCCTCCTCGGCCTCCTCCTCGGCCTCCTCCTCCTCCTCCTCCTCGGCCTCCTCCTCCTCGCCATCAGGAACATACTCCTCCTCCTCAGACTCAGAAGGTGCCTCTGTATAGGAGGGCATCGAAGAAGACCCTCCTATTTCAGACACGGACCGGAGTTTTTTGCACCGGTTGCCTGTCCCCCCACCTCCTCCTCCTCTAGGGGCTCTCCCCCCACCGCCTCCTCCTCTAGGGTCTCCTCCCCCGACCCCTCCACCTCCCTGTGAGGTGTCATCCTCGCGTAGTCGGGAGGGAACCTTGTGGGCTCGTCCACTCCGAGTAAGTCCTTTAAATTTACTGAGGAAACTAGCGCCGCTGGACTTGCCCATGATTAGCAAACCTGCATTAAGAAGAGAATAAACAATTAGTAAGGATATCAATTAAACAAGCATACAGGAAAAACATTAATACCAGAAGAGCACATTAAGCATACTATTGAATGATCATTAAAAGAACTTACATTTTCTAGAACCCATATGAATCATCACTATTGTAATCTATTTGTGGACCGGTCTCATCATCACTATCACGCATATCTTCTTCATTGTCTGACGGAGGTGGAGGCTCTTCCTCATCGTCAGCGTGTTCATTTAACTTTTCAAGCATAATTATGTCTCTTTGATTCACAACTGCCTCACCATCAATCCGTGCGTCGTGTCGTTTTGGTCCCAGGTCAACATAACCCAAGTCATCATCCTCGTTGTTTCGGACCACGTCATCATGTTCCTCTTGATAGAACACTCCATCGTATGTCATGGGGTTTATGTTGTAGTAATCATCATCGTTCGGGTCCGGTAGCTTACCATGCGGCGACACCTTGAACACAACTTCCCAACCCTTTAGGTACTCTTTCTGGCATGGGTAAGGCGGATAATATACTTGTGTGGCACGGTAGCGGCGATAAAGAGATCAGCTCCGGCATAGACGGTTGATGGTTTAACTTCAACTAAACCAACTGAAGGCGTATGTCGCAGACCCTTTTTGGGGTCGAACCATCGGCATTTGAACACAGTGAGACTTAGGTGTTCGCGGCCACGTTTGAACGTAAGCTCGTATATTTTTCCTACCCTTCCGTAGTAATCTACTTTATTATCTCCTTGGTGAAGACTCCGGTATTTATGGTTTTGGGATCAGCCGACTGCTCGGTGCTCCTCTGTATGGAAGCGATACCCATTCACATCATACTTTTCGCATGTCATGACGACAGGGTCAAAACCCATGGAAACCCATCTCAATTCTTCATCCATTGATTCGGTCGGATCATTTCCCTACAAGTTCAATTGAAATTATAGGGTGCATGAGTTTAATTGAAATTATAGGGTGCATGAATTTAATTGAAAGTGTGAAAAATTACTTTCTCCATGAACCACGCAACAAAATTTTTCCTTCCATCAGCACCCTTTCGGAGAAGAGCAAGTGCCTCCGCTTCAGTAGGAGGCAGCATTCCCGTCCATTCTTCTTCAACAAATCGACTACAATAAGAAAAGCGGTATAAGAACTAGGCAAAGTGAACATAACGAATTGACTAAAAGAATGGTGCAAAGGTATTACCTCATCCACTCATCCTCAACTTCCTTGATGTTGTGCAAGATATAGAACATGACATCCTCCCACTCATCTCGTGGCATGAGATAAGGTTTGAGCATCCAGCCCTACCACCTTGCCCGATGAATATAGGCAACTTGGGTTTATACTTGGGTTCTTTCAGATTGTATCGAGACACCTTATTGTGCAACGTGGGAACATGGTGCGGATAGTAGGCTGTCCCGAGGTCTCGCCACCTCCTCTAGGATAAGCGCCTCAGCTATAGAAGCTTCAATCTTAGCTTTGTTTCCACATTTACATCTCGGATGCTTGTTACATCTCTCGGGGCCGTCTCGCCAACGATTACGCACAGGCCGCCCAACAATACCTCGTTCGGGAGGTGCAAAAGGAGATGTGTCATCGGAGTAAAGAAGCTGGCGGGAAGATCTTCTCTAGCTTGCATATCAACTCCGCGCCTTCTTATGCATTTCTTTTATCTTCTCGGGACATACTTCTTTAGCACAAAGCGTGCGGAAGAAATGGCTTAACTCCGCAAGCACACGCCAGACACGCCGGGAACATAGCCCCGAACCATCACCGCATAATCCGCTCAATCCATACGTGATAGTCATGACTCTTGAGCCCGGTCACTCGCCCGTTGAAAGATTGACCCCTTACTTATATTCGACGATAACCATCGGTGAACTTCACGACGTGTTTCAGCCACTTAAATGTCTCCATCTTATGGTCCTTTTAAGTCTGAAATCAGCATCCGGCTTGAACCAAGATTTTCGACGCTGTGGGAGGCTGCATGTGTGAGCGTGGTCTATCACAAATATTCTGTTGATCAACTCTAGCATTAACATTATCCTTTGTCTTATCAGAATGTTGAGGATCGTGTGAAAAGGGACTCTGCGACATTCTTTTCGTGTGCATCACGTCTATGTTGTATGGAAGTTTGAGGTCTTTAAAATAGGGAAGCTGCGTGAAGGGGTAATGTGAGTCCAGTTGTGCGTCTCACCATAATTTTCAAAATTCTTTTTCCTTTACCTTTTCCTTTGCCCTCGCCCTCGTCTTCGCCGTGGCTTTGCCTTTGCCTTTGCCTTTCCCTTCACGGCAGCTTAAGAGCTTTCGGTGAGCAAGCACATCCGCGCTGTAAAACGTTGGAATCTCGTTCACTTCATGGACAACTTTGCCTTTTGTGAAGTTCTTCTTGTCTTCCCTATCGATGGTGCGGAGGAGGAACTGTCGATGCAGGTCAAATGCAACATACTTGCCACCCTTCTTGACCAAATGAAAATCAAGGCCTGCATGCACCTTGGGCAAGGCATCTTTCCACTTGTACACCATCCATGAGCAGGGCATAACCGGAAAGTCATGCATGCAATATTGTAGCCAAACTTTCATCAAGAAATTTTTCGCAAATGTCGGTCGATGTCAACCTCGGGAAGTACCAAGAATGGTGCAAATCATCCACCAACGGCTGCATAAACACACCCAAATTCTTCCCGGATATTCAGGCCCGGAATTATAAGCGGCAGAACATGGTCTTCCCTTGCATTATGGCGCCGGGAGGAGATTGAGCGGAATAACAAATATGGGCCAACAGCTGTATGAATTAGACGACATACCATATGGATTGAACCCATCACCGTTATAGCAATTCGGACATTCCCAGCCTCATTTGCTTCCTCCGGTACTCTATATCGAATGACTTCCATGCTTCACCTCTCGATGGATGTACAATTTTTTGGATTGTACCTTTTCCTTCCTTGTGCCACTTCATCATTTTGGCGAGACTCTCGGTGATGAAAAGGCGTTGCGGTCTTTTGATAAAATCAAGATACCGAAGAACCTTCACAGGGATTTTTAGCTGCTGCTTCTGACCATGTTTATCGACCACCTCAATATACCGAGAGGAACCGCACTTCCTATAGTACTTGTCATCCGCATACTCATGCCTAAACAAAAGGCAATTCTTTGGACAAACATGAATTTTCTCATAGTCCATGGAGAGCGCCTTCATGATTTTCTTCAGAGCGTACATGGTTTTCGGCAGTTCATGGCCCTCAGCAGGCTGTTAGCCCATACTCCCGTAAATGCTTGAAGCAACCTCGGCTACAGCCAGTACTCAGCCTTGATCGCCATCGATTGCGAGATGGCATCCAAGAACATAGCTTGGCACCCTCATAGAGAGGTTTCTTTGACGAGGCCAAGATTTCCGGGAAGGCCTTTGCGGTTTCCTCCGGTTCCTCCGGTTCATTCGCTGAATGTGACGGAGGTGTCCGCAGCAGCAAAGACATCATCTAGCATGTCTCTAACCCCATCGTCCTCATAACCAGCGACGCGTTGTCGATCACATCCTCTCTACCACGGTCGGCTGGGCAAAGTTTATCGGCATATTAAAGTTGGGCATAAAACCATGCGTGCGAAGGTGCTTACTCATCTCACTCTTATCTCTGCGGATACGCCTCTTACACTTGGCACACGGGCATTCTGGCACCATCCTCATTGGACTACGGAATATCTCTTTCAAAAACACATCAGTTTTCTTGACCCACTCTGTTGTTACTTGATTCCGACGGAAAAACCCACTATACATCCACTGATTATCTGCCATCTCTGCTTTATTGGAAGCCACACAACAAAATTAAGGATTCATTTAAATTACTCACATCAATATTTTATTTTTACAAGGTTGACGAGAAATGACATTTAATCCACCTACATCTCTAATAGGTAAAGATGGGTCCTAATCCCACCGAGAATGTGTAGATTAGTCGTTGTCCATGCTCTACCCCATTCCGAGACAAAATTTCGGCAGCACCTCCCCGCTGTTCTCCAAATACACGTCTCGGCAAAATGCCGAGAGAATGTTCATCCGGAGAACAACAGGAGGCGCCGCCAAATCTGTCTCGAACGGGTAGAGCATGAACAACGCATCCAATCTACACATCCTCAGCTGTCCGTGAAAGCGTGGACAATCCGAAGAGCTGCGGTGATAAATATGCAATTGAATGCATATTTATCGATGCTACTCTTTCGGACGGGAGACCTAGGTTACGCGACTTGATGTGAAAATTCAATCTAGTGACATGGGAAAAAGTGGATGAGGTCATGGAATTGTTGCTCACCCTCGGATTGAGTCGATCAAAGGAGAGGGACGATCGTGGACCAACACCTCCAACGTCGATGATCACTCCACGAAGATGGAACACCACAAATCCTGTTAATTACACTGAGTGAAAAAAAATTAGGTCATCACATCACATTAAGCATTATTGATACTTTTAACTATGAAAAAAAATCATGTTTCGTCAAGTGTCAAATTTTGTCCTTCAATTTTTTTCGCAAGATCATCATGATTAAATAACCACTCATCATATCATAATTTTGTTCGGTTCAATTTTGTCAAGTGTCCAATTTGTCCGGTTCAATTTTTGTCAAGTGTCCAATTTTGTCCGGTTCAATTTTTTCAACAAGATCATCATCATAAAAATATCCACTCATCTTATACCAATTTTGGAGCACAACTCAAATGACAAAATCATCATAATAAAAATCTAACATACAACATCCATCATCTAACATCCATCTAACATCCAACATCTAACATCCATCTAACATCCAACATCCATCCATGCATTCATTCATCCATGCAACGGTAGCAAACAAATGAAAAAAATGAAGAAAAAAAAAGTATCTCACCGAGAGGCGTGGAAGGGCGCGGCGGTGTGGGGGTGGTGAGGCAGGGCGGTCGGGGACGGAGGGACGGAGCCGGCCGGAGCCGTGACTGCGTCTGCAGCAGCCAGCTGGGTCGGGAGGCAGGGGGGCATGACCACTGCTGCTGCAGCTTGCTGGGTCGGAGTAGGCAGGGCAGACGAGGGGGAGACGCGCAGGGGAGGGACGTGGAGGCTGGGTGGCGGGAGGGAGGTCGTGGAGGTCGGGGCGTGGGCAGCAGCGCGGCAGGGGAGGGCCGTGGAGGGCGGCGGCGGCGGGTCGGGGTCGGGGGGGGCGGCGGCGCAGGTCGGGGGGGGGGGGCGGCGCAGGTCAGGGGGGGGGGGGGGGGGGCGGTGCAGGTCGTGGGTGTTGGGGAACGAGTAATTTCAAAATTTTCCTACGCACACGCAAGATCATGGTGATGAATAGCAACGAGAGGGAGAGTGTTGTCTACATACCCTTGTAGACCCAGGCGGAAGCGATCACAACGTAGAGGAAGTAGTCGACGTTCTCCTCGCGATCCGACCGATCCGGCGCCGTTACTCGACGCCCGAGTTCTTGACACACGTACAGCTCGATGGCGTCCCTCGTACTCGATCCAGCCGAGTGTCGAGGAGAGTTCCGTCAAGACGACGGCGTGGTGACGATCTTGATGTTTCACCGCGCAGAGGCTTCGCCTAAGCTTGCGACGGTATAACCGAGGTGGAATATGGTGGAGGGGGCACCGACACGGCTAAGGAACGATCCAAAGATCAAACTTGTGTGTTCCAAGGTGCCCCTGCCCCGTATATAAAGGAGCAAGGGGAGGGGTCGGCGGCCAAGGGGAGGCGCGCCAGGAGTCCTACTCCTCGGGAGTAGGATTCCCCAATCCTAGTTGGACTAGGATTCCGGAGGAAAAGAGAGAGAGGGCGGCCCTTCTCCTAGTCCTAGTAGGACTAGGGAAGGGGAGGCAGCGCCCACCTAGGGCTGGCCCTTCTCCTTTCCACTAAGGCCCATCGAGGCCCATTTACCTCCCGGGGTTCCGGTAACCTCCGGTACTCGATAAATTCCGTTTTCGCCGGAACCATTCGAACTCCAAACATAAGCTTCCAATATATCAATCTTTATGTCTCGACCATTTCGAGACTCCTCGTCATGTCCGTGATCACATCCGGATTCGAACTTCTTGGTACATCAAAATACATAAACTCATAATAAGCATCATCGAAACCTTAAGCGTGCGGACCCTACGGTTCGAGAACAATGTAGACATGACCTAGAACTATTCACGGTCAATAACCAACAGCGGGACCTGGATGCCCATATTGGCTCCTACATATTCTACGAAGATCTTTATCGGTCGGACCGCATAACAACATCGTTGTTCCTTTGTCATCGGTATGTTACTTGCCCGAGATTCGATCGTCGGTATCCAATACCTAGTTCAATCTCGTTATCGCAAGTCTCTTTACTCGTTCCGTAATACATCATCTCACAACTAACTCATTAGTTGTAGTGCTTGCAAGGCTTGATGATGTGCATTACCGAGAGGGCCCAGAGATACCTCTCCGACAATCGAGTGACAAAACCTAATCTCAAATACGCCAACCCAACATCGCCTTTGGAGACACCTGTAGTACTCCTTTATAATCACCCGATTCGTTGTGACGTTTGGTAGTACCAAAGTGTTCCTCCGCAAACGGAGTTGCATAATCTCATAGTTACGAGGAACATGTATAAGTCATGGATAAAAGCGGTAGCAACATACTAAGCGATCGTGTGCTAAGCTAATGGAATGGGTCATGTCAATCAGATCATTCTACTAATGATGTGACCTTGTTAATCAAATAACAACTCTTTGTTCATGGTCGGAAACATAACCATCTTTGATTAACAAGCTAGTCTAGTAGAGGCATACTAGTGACATAATGTTTTGTCTATGCATTCACACATGTATCATGTTTCCGGTTAATACAATTCTAGCATGAATGATAAACATTTATCATGAAATAAGGAAATAAATAATAACTTTATTATTGCCTCTAGGGCATATTTCCTTCAGTCTCCCACTTGCACTAGAGTCAATAATCCAGATCACATCACTATGTGATTAACATCGATAGTTCACATCATCATGTGATTAACACCCATAGTTCACATCGCCATGTGACCAACACCCAAAGGATTTACTAGATTCAGTAATCTAGTTCACATCGCTATGTGATTAACACCCAAAGAGTACTAGGGTGTGATCATGTTTTGCTTGTGAGAGAGTCTTAGTCAACGGGTCTTTCACATTCAGATCCGTTATGTATTTTGCAATTTTTCTATGTCTACAATGCTCGCACGAAGCTACTCTAGCTAATTGCTCCCACTTTCAATATGTATCTAGATCGAGACTTAGAGTCATCGGATCGGTGTCAAAACTTGCATCGGCGTAACCTTTTACGATTTAACCTTTTGTCACTTCCATAATCGAGAAACATATCCTTATTCCACTCGGGATAATTTTGACCGCTGTCGATGATCTACTCCTAGATCACTATTGTACTCCTTGCCAAACTCGGTCAGGGGTATACAATAGATCTGGTACACAACATGACATACTTTATAGAACCTATGGCTAAGGCATAGGGAATGACTTTCATTCTCTTTCTATCTTCTGCCGTGGTCGGGTTTTGAGTCTTACTCAATTTCACACCTTGTAACACAGGCAAGAACTCTTTCTTTGACTGTTCCATTTTGAACTACTTCAAAATCTTGTCAAGGTATGTACTCATTGAAAAAACTTATCAAGCGTCTTGATCTATCTCTATAGATCTTGATGCTCAATATGTAAGCAGCTTTACCGAGGTCTTTCTTTGAAAAACTCCTTTCAAACACTCCTTTATGCTTTGCGAATAATTCTACATTATTTCCGATCTACAATATGTCATTCACATATACTTATCGAAATGTTGTAGTGCTCCCACTCACTTTCTAGTAAATACAGGCTTCACCGCAAGTCTCAGATAAAACTATATGCTTTGATCAACTCATCAAAGCGTATATTCCAACTCCGAGATGCTTGCACCAGTCCATAGATGGATCGCTGGAGCTTGCACACTTTGTTAGCTCCTTTGGATCGATAAAACCTTCGGTTGCATCATATACAACTCTTCCTCCTAAAACCCATTCAGAATGCAGTTTTTACATCCATTTGCCGATTTCATAAATTGTGGCAATTGCTAACATGATTCGGACAGACTTAAGCATCGCTACAGTTGAGAAAATCTCATTGTAGTCAACACCTTGAACTTGTCAAAACCTTTTTGCACAAGTCGAGCTTTGTAGATAGTAATACTACTATCGTCGGTCTTCCTCTTGAAAATCCATTTAATCTCAATGGCTTGCCGATCATCGGCAAGTCAACCAAAGTCCATACTTTGTTCTCATATATGGATCCCATCTCAGATTTTATGGCCTCAAACCATTTCATGGAATCTGGGCTCACCATCGCTTCTTCATAGTTCGCAAGTTCATCATGGTCTAGTAACATGACTTCCAGAACAGGATTACCGTACCACTCTAGTGCGAATCTCACTCTTTTACCTACGAGGTTCGGTAGTAACTTGATCTCGAAGTTACATGATCATCATCATTAACTTCCTCACTAATTGGTATAGTAGTCACAAGAACAGATTTACGTGATGAACTACTTTCCAATAAGGGAACAGTCTGATTACCTCATCAAGTTCTACTTTCCTCCCACTCACTTCTTTCGAGAGAAACTCCTTCTCTAGAAAGGATCCATCTTGCCTTCGGATCTGTGATAGAAGGTGTACCCAACAATTTCCTTTGGGTATTCTATGAAGACGTACTTCTCCGATTTGGGTTCGAGCTTATCAGGATGAAACTTTTTCACATAAGCATCGCAGCCCCAAACATTAAGAAACGACAACTTTGGTTTCTTGCTAAACCACAGTTCATATAGTGTCGTCTCAACGGATTTAGATGGTGCCCTATTTAACGTGAATGCAGCTGTCTCTAATGCATGATCCCAAAACGATATTGGTAAATCGGTAAGAAACATCATAGATTGCACTATATCCAATAAAGTGCGGTTACGATGTTTGGACACACCATAACATTGTGGTGTTCCAGGTGGCGTGAGCTGTGAAACTATTCCACATTGTTTTAATTGAAGACCAAACTCGTAACTCAAATATTCGTCTCCGTGATCGATCACGAAACTTTATTTTCTTGTTACGATGATTTTTCCACTTCACTCTGAAATTCTTTGAACCTTTCAACTATTTCAGACTTATGTTTCATCAAGTAGATATACCCATATCTGCTCAAATCATCTGTGAAGGTCGAAAATAACGATACCGCCATGAGCCTTAACACTCATTGGATCGCATACATCGGTATGTATTATTTCCAATAAGTCGGTTGCTCGCTCCATCGTTCCGGAGAACGGAGTCTTAGTCATCTTGCCCATGAGGCATGGTTCGCAAGCATCAAGTGATTCATAATCAAGTGATTCCAAAATCCCATCGGCATGGAGTTTCTTCATGCGCTTTACACCAATATGACCTAAACGGCAGTGCCACAAATAAGTTGCACTATCATTATTAACTTTGCATCTTTTGGTTTTAACATTATTAATATGTGTATCACTACGATCGAGATCCAATGAACCATTTTCATTGGGTGTGTAACCATATAAGGTTTTATTCATGTAAACAGAACAACAGTTTATTCTCTTACTTAAATGAATAACCGTATTGCAATAAACATGATCAAATCATATTCATGCTCAACGCAAACACCAAATAACATTTATTTAGGTTCAACACTAATCCCGAAAGTATAGGGAGTGTGCGATGATGATCATATCAATCTTGAAACTACTTTCAACACACATCGTCACTTCACCCTTAACTAGTTTACATTTATTACGCAATTCCGTTTGAGTTACTACTCTTAGCAACCGAACAAGTATCAAATACTCGGGGCTACTATAAACACTAGTAAGGCACACATCAATAACTGTATATCAAATATACCTTTGTTCACTTTGCCATCCTTCTTATCCACCAAATACTTGGGGTAGTTCGCTCAAATGACCAGTCCCTTTGCGGTAGAAGCACTTAGTCTCGTGCTTAGGTCCGGACTTGGGCTTCTTCACTTGAGCAACAACTTGCTTGCCGTTCTTCTTGAAGTTCCCTTCTATCCCTTTGCCCTTTTCTTGAAACTAGTGATCTTGTTAACCATCAACACTTGATGTTCTTTCTTGATTTCTACCTTCATTGATTTCATCATCATGAAAAACTCGGGAATCATTTTCATCATCCCTTGCATACTATAGTTCATCACGAAGTTCTACTAACTTGGTGATGGTGACTAGAGAATTCATCAATCACTATCTTATCGGAAGATTAACTCCCACTTGATTCAAGTGATTGTAGTACCTGCACAATCTGAGTACATGCTCACTAGTTGAGCGATTCTCCTCCATCTTTTAGCTATAGAACTTGTTGGAGACTTCATATCTCTCAACTCGGTATTTGCTTGAAATATTAACTTCAATTCTGGAACATCTCATATGGTCCATGATGTTCAAAACATCTTTGAAGTCCCGATTCTAAGCTGTTAAGCATGGTGCACTTAAACTATCTAGTAGTCATCATATTGAGCTAGCCAAACGTTCATAACGTTTGCATCCGCTCTGCAATAGGTCTGTCACCTAGCGGTGCATTAAGGACATAATTCTTACGTGCAGCAATGAGGATAAACCTCCGATCACGGATCGAATCCGCATCATTGCTACTAACATTTTTCAACACAATTTTCTCTAGGAACATATCAAAACAAACATATGAAAGCAACAACGCGAGCTATTGATCTACAACATAATTTGCAAAATACTACCGGGACTAAGTTCATGATAAATTTAAGTTCAATTAATCATATTATTTAAGAACTCCCACTTAGAAAAACATCTCTAGTTATCTAAGTGATCACGTGATCCAAATCAACTAAACCATAACCGATCATCACGTGAAATGGAGTAGTTTTCAATGGTGAACATCTTATGTTGATCATATCTACTATATGATTCACGCTCGACCTTTCGGTCTCCGTGTTCGAGGCCATATCTGCATATGCTAGGCTCGTCAAGTATAACCCGAGTATTCTGCGTGTGCAAAACTGGCTTGCACCCGTTGTAGATGGACGAGAGCTTATCACACCCGATCATCACGTGGTGTGCGGGCACGACGAACTTTGGCAACGGTGCATACTCGGGAGAACACTTCTTGATAATTTAGTGAGAGATCATCTTATAATGCTACCGTCAATCAAAGCAAGATAAGATGCATAAAAGGATAAACATCACATGCAAATCAATATAAGTGATATGATATGGTCATCATCATCTTGTGCTTCATGATCTCCATCTTGCGGCACCACCATGATCACCATCGTCACCGGCGCGACACCTTGATCTCCATCGTAGCATCGTTGTCGCCTCGCCAATCTTATGCTTCTCGACTATCGCTACCGCTTAGTGATAAAGTAAAGCATTACGAAGCGATTGCATTGCATACAATAAAGTGACAACCATATGGCTCCAGCCGATTGCCGATAACCGGTTACAAAACATGATCATCTCATACAATAAAATATAGCATCACGTCTTGACCATATCACATCACAACATGCCTGCAAAAACAAGTTAGACGTCCTCTACTTTGTTGTTGCAAATTTTACGTGGCTGCTACGGGCTTTAAGCAAGAACCAGTCTCACCTACGCATCAAAACCACAGCGATACTTCGTCAAATAGACTCGTTTAACCTTCTCAAGGACCGGCGTAGCCACACTCGGTTCAACTAAAGTGAGAGAGACAGCACCCACCGGTCACCTTTAAGCAACGAGTGCTCGTAGCGGTGAAACCAGTCTCGCGTAAGCGTACGCGTAATGTCGGTCCGGGCCGCTTCATCTCACAATACTGCTGAACCAAAGTATGACATGCTGGTAGGTAGTATGACTTGTATCGCCCACAACTCACTTGTGTTCTACTCGTGCAAAACATCAAACCATAAAAACCTAGGCTCGGATGCCACTGTTGGGGAACGTAGTAATTTCAAAAATTTTCCTACGCACACGCAAGATCATGGTGATGAATAGCAACGAGAGGGGAGAGTGTTGTCTACATACCCTTGTAGACCCAAGCGGAAGCGATCACAACGTAGAGGAAGTAGTCGTACGTTCTCCTCGCGATCCGACCGATCCCGGCGCCGTTACTCCGACGCCCCCGAGTTCTTGACACACGACAGCTCGATGGCGTCCCTCGTACTCGATCCAGCCGAGTGTCGAGGAGAGTTCCGTCAAGACGACGGCGTGGTGACGATCTTGATGTTTCACGGCAGAGGCTTCGCCTAAGCTTCGCGACAGTATAACCGAGGTGGAATATGGTGGAGGGGGCACCGACACGGCTAAGGAACGATCCAAAGATCAAACTTGTGTGTTCCAAGGTGCCCCCTGCCCGTGTATATAAAGGAGCAAGGGGAGGGGGGCGGCCAAGGGAGGCGCGCCAGGAGTCCTACTCCTCTGGGAGTAGGATTCCCCCAATCCTAGTTGGACTAGGATTCCGGAGGGGGAAAGAGAGAGAGGGGCGGCCCTTCTCCTAGTCCTAGTAGGACTAGGGAAGGGGGGGCGCGCACCACCTAGGGCTGGCCCTTCTCCTTTCCACTAAGGCCCATCGAGGCCCATTTACCTCCCGGGGTTCCAGTAACCTCCGGTACTCAGTAAATTCCGCCGCCGGAACCATTCGAACTCCAAACATAAGCTTCCAATGTATCAATCTTTATGTCTCGACCATTTCGAGACTCCTCGTCATGTCCGTGATCACATCCGGGATTCGAACTTCTTGGTACATCAAAATACATAAACTCATAATAAGCATCATCGAAACCTTAAGCGTGCGGACCCTACGGTTCGAGAACAATGTAGACATGACCTAGAACTATTCACGGTCAATAACCAACAGCGGGACCTGGATGCCCATATTGGCTCCTACATATTCTACGAAGATCTTTATCGGTCAGACCGCATAACAACATACGTTGTTCCTTTGTCATCGGTATGTTACTTGCCCGAGATTCGATCGTCGGTATCCAATACCTAGTTCAATCTCGTTACGGCAAGTCTCTTTACTCGTTCCGTAATACATCATCTCACAACTAACTCATTAGTTGTAGTGCTTGCAAGGCTTCGATGATGTGCATTACCGAGAGGGCCCAGAGATACCTCTCCGACAATCGAGTGACAAAACCTAATCTCAAATACGCCAACCCAACATCGCCTTTGGAGACACTGTAGTACTCCTTTATAATCACCCGATTCACGTTGTGACGTTTGGTAGTACCCAAAGTGTTCCTCCGCAAACGGAGTTGCATAATCTCATAGTTACAGGAACATGTATAAGTCATGGATAAAAGCAGTAGCAACATACTAAACGATCGTGTGCTAAGCTAATGGAATGGGTCATGTCAATCAGATCATTCTACTAATGATGTGACCTTGTTAATCAAATAACAACTCTTTGTTCATGGTCAGGAAACATAACCATCTTTGATTAACAAGCTAGTCTAGTAGAGGCATACTAGTGACATAATGTTTTGTCTATGCATTCACACATGTATCATGTTTCCGGTTAATACAATTCTAGCATGAATGATAAACATTTATCATGAAATAAGGAAATAAATAATAACTTTATTATTGCCTCTAGGGCATATTTCCTTCAGTGGGGGGGGCGGCGGCGGCGCAGGTTGTGGGGTGCGGCGGCGGCGCGCTCTGGTCGGGGACGGGTGGGAAAGAACGAGTGGCTGTGGCTAGCTAGCTGTGCGGGTAGTGGATAAGGCCACCCTATGCCGACGGCTAAGCTGTCGGCATAGCTGAGGTCGCCACGTGGCAGCTATGCCGACGGCTTAGCCGTAGGCATATTTTTTTGAATCATACATGATATGTAATTATGTTAAAAATAATACATGGTATAAAATTATAATTTGTTTTTTCTGAACCGAATTTTTCTATGGTCAGCAACATTTCTTTATTATATAAATATTTGCTAAATTGTTCTAACAAAAAATGTACATTATGTTAAAATATTTCGAAATAAATTGATGGGGGCAATATTTCTTTATGATATAAATATTTTCTATGGTCTCACGAAAGGTGATACATAGGAGAGCAACTGACTGAGGGGTACCATTACCGAGTGCCTAATCCGGTAACTATGCGAGTGTCTGATCCGTCTACTACCGTTTCCCCCCTCGAGGTGCCGGCGGCGGCGCCGTCCGTGAGGGAGGCCACGCACCGGAGACGCGTGCCGCCTCTTCGGACATGTCACAACACCACCCCGCATGTATGAGGGCCCGGTACGACGCTCCGGTGGCATTGCTACCCCCCAGGGCCCCCGTCCCGCCTAACCCTGGAGCGGTTGACCACGAGATCTAGCCCTTTGACTTCCCACGGACGGGCTTTGACCAGTGGACCTCTCCACCCGGTTGTGTCAGGTCGGCACATCGGGACACCCGGGAGCAACATCCGGGCCAAAACCACAGCTACATCCACTCCGTGGAGACCCGACGCGTCCGTTTCCCCCTCGAGGTGCCGGCGGCGCTTCCGTGTGGGAGGCCACGCACCGAAGACGCGTGCCACCTCTTCGGACATGCCACAACACCACCCCGCATGTATGAGGGCCGGGACGACGCTCCGGTGGCATTGCTACCCCCAGGCCCCCATCCCGCCTAACCTTGGAGCGGTTGACCACGCGATCTAGCCCTTTGACTTCCCACGGACGGGCTTTGACCAGTGGACCTCTCCACCCGGTTGTGTCAGGTCGGCCCATAGGGACACCGGGGAGCAACATCCGGGCCAAAACCACAGCTAAATCCACTCGGTGTAGAACCGACGGCGATTTCCCCTCGAGGTGCCGTGGCGCAGACCGTCCGTGAGGGAGGCCACACACGGAGACGCGTGCCGCCTCTTCGGACATGCCACAACACCACCCCGACGATGAGGGCCGAGACGACGCTCCGGTGGCATTGCTACCCCTGGGCCCCGTCCCCGCCTAACCTCGAGCGGTTGACCACGAGATCTAGCCCTTTGACTTCCCTCGGACGGGCTTTGACCAGTGGACCTCTCCACCCGGTTGTGATAGGTCGGCACATCAGGACACCCGGGAGCAACATCCGGGCCAAAACCACAGCTACATCCACTCCGTGTAGACCCGACGCGTCCGTTTCTCCTCGAGGTGCCGGTGGCGTGGCCGTCGTCCGAGAGGAGGCCACGCACGGTGACACGTGCCGCCTCTTCGGACATGCCACAACACCACCCCGCATGTATGAGGGGCGATGACGACGCTCCGGTGGCATTGCTACCCCAGGGGCCCCGTCCCCGCCTAACCACGGAGCGGTTGACCACGAGATCTAGCCCTTTGACTTCCCACGACGGGCTTTGACTAGTGGACCTCTCCACCCGGTTGTGTCGGTCGGCACATCGGGACACCCGGAGCAACATCCGGGCCAAAACCACAGCTACATCCACTCCGTGGAGACCCGACGCGTCGTTTGCCCCTCGAGGTGCGGCGGGCGCTTCCGCTTGGGAGGCCACGCACCAAGACGCGTGCCACCTCTTCGGACATGCCACAACACCACCCGCATGTATGAGGGCCCAGACGACGCTCGGTGGCATTGCTACCCCCAGGCCCCATCCCGCCTAACCTTGGAGCGGTTGACCACGCGATCTAGCCCTTTGACTTCCCACGGACAAGCTTTGACGGTGGACCTCTCCACCGGTTGTGTCGGGTCGGCCCATAGGGACACCGGGAGCAACATCCGGGCCAAAACCACAGCTAAATCCACTCGGTGTAGAACCGACGCGGCGATTTCCCCCTCGAGGTGCGTGGCGCTTGCCGTCCGTGAGGGGGGCCACGCCGGAGACGCGTGCCGCCTCTTCGGACATGCCACAACACCACCCCGCATGTATGAGGGCCCGGTACGACGCTCCGGTGGCATTGCTACCCCCAGGGCCCCCGTCCCGCCTAACCCTCGAGCGGTTGACCACGAGATCTAGCCCTTTGACTTCCCTCGGACGGGCTTTGACCAGTGGACCTCTCCACCCGGTTGTGTTAGGTCGGCACATCAGGACACCCGGGAGCAATATCCGGGCCAAAACCACAGCTACATCCACTCCGTGTAGACCCGACGTGTTGTGGCCTGTCGAAAAGGCGACGCAGCGTGTTGGTGTGCCCCCCCTCACAGACGGCGTCGCCGCCGCCAAGACTGGAGGGGGGAAACGACGTCGGGTAAAAAATAATGTTCGCATCTAAAAAAGTATAAGAAAACATTAAAATATTTATAAAAAAATAAGAAAACATTACAAAATTTATACAAAATAAGAAAAGAAAAAAGTATGCCTACGGCTAAGCCGTCGGCATAGATCTGATTCTTGTCGCGGATCGGTGGCGTGGAGCCTATCTTGACGGGCCGCGTCGGCATATCTGCGCCATGGATCGGTGGCGTGGCATGCGGAGATATGCCGACGGCCGCCGTCGGCATAGACTTAACGGCGTTAGCCCATGGTCCTGGCGGGTCATTGGGCCCACTGTATGCCGACGGTGACCTAAGCCGAGCAATTCTTTGTCGGCGTGTCCGCAGCTAGATCGACGGCCGATCTATGCCGACGGCTGCCGTCGGCTTAGAGCCGGGTAGCCCGACGGCCGTTGTAAGCCGACGGCCTGTATGTGGCTGTCGGCATAGTTCCATGTAGGCCGACGGCAGCCGTCGGCATTGTTTTGGCCGTCGGGTTAGGGCTGGTTTCCGGTAGTGCCATCTCATCCGAAACATATCACATGTGACTCTAAGCATCTTGAATGCTATCCAAACTGTTAAGGGGAAGACAAGAGAATGCTATCCAGCATCGATCGATCGTTCGTGTGTCATCAAACGGGTCAAATTGTGCTGTATTTTGAGAGCTAGAAAGTTTGCAAACTGCACTTGAAATGGCAAACTTGGAGCTTGAAATCTCGGCCTCCGAGTTCTTCTTTTTGGAGACAAGTTGGTGTAAGTGATGCGATTTCACTAGTAAGTGAATAACTAGTAGTTGGTCAATGAGCATTACATCTACATCACAAGTGGACGGATGGAGGTTAGAGTCACATGCAGTTGGGCGCCAATAGGATGGCAGCATCGCATCGACCTGATCGATCCAAGAGTTTCTTAAGGTCTGCTTGTCATGTGTAATGGTCGGGGGATGAGAGGGTTGGATCCAGATTCCAAGGGTGGTGCACCAAGAAACAAGATATGGTGCCGTTGTCAGGGCGTGGGAAACGACTCCCCTGATAATACTAGCTACACCCTCCAGTGGGGTCAGTGACATGTGGGCAATTTTGTTAGTGTATGGCTATAATAAGGCCTTTGCACACGCCCCTTGTTAATCTTTGTTGTGATTGTGTTGCTAACAACACCGCCTGCTAATCTGTTGGGCAACGGCTGCACCTTGAAAGATGATCTTCCAAAGCATGAGCACGGCGAAGAGAGTACACACCTCACTGATAAGAAGATTGTAGTAGCCCGGAGTCTCACATTGAAAGTAGTCGGCGATACCAATGTTCACCCCGGCCGTGTCAACGGATATGCCTGTAACCTTCAGCATTGACGACGCCTCTGACTTATGCTGGCGTTTAGCGTCGAGATTCTGAGAGCTTGTAAACCCCTGTGTAATTACCATCATACCTCAAGATCACAGGATCGCACCGCTAAGGTGAAATCTGAAGATGCACTGTGCAGCAATAGTATAGAGTGAAGGTCACCTTCTAAGTTTTGCAGGTTTGGTTGTCAATACTGTAAATCGTCATATATTACTGTGAATGCTGAGGTTCAGAGTAGCACGACAAATGCATTACTACCACAATAACAAAGACTTGCAATCATGACGTAAACAGCGGCTCACGCTGCTGGATGGTAATGTTGATGATGACAATGTGTAGTGGGGTGAGATGAGATTACGGCCAGATTGGAGTGTCTGTGAACTGATACCTAGCTGATAAGTAATTAGAGTCTTTGGATATTACTCCCTCCGTTCCAAAATAATTGTCTTTCTAGAGATTTCAACAAGTGACTACATACGGAGCAAAATAAGTGAATCTACACTCTAAAACATGTCTACATACATTCGTATGTTGTAGTCCATTTGAGATGGCTAGAAAGACAATTATTTTGGAACGGAGGTAGTAGTAGCCAATGCTGGTGACATAAACCGTTGCGTGACCAATGGTAACATAAACGGTTCCGCTTGTGTTCAGGAATGGCTAAATTCAAATGACCATGTCCATCCCTCTTCTTCGTTGTATCACCCAGGAAGGTAGGAAGGATAACCAGATGCGTCCATTCTGCAGTCAATATCGATCGAACCGTGGACGCCCGCAGTAGTGTATGCAATGCTCTACCATTCATCCATTACTCAGGAAGGAGTACAATCTTAGAAACCGATTGGAATGTTACATAATTACAAGAACAGCACACCAGGTGCATTGCCGAATTCACACAAAGACGATGCACCCTGTTCCTCCAGTTACATGCTAAGAAACTCTTTCGTAAAGGGAATGGAACCCGAACATAGCTCCCAATTCTTTCTACAAACTTGAGGATACCATAACCCCAACCTGACAGGAAACCACGCGAGATGCGAAACCAAACATTCCCTTGATGTTTACTACTGGATGTTCCTTGCCCGCATCAATGCTTCTATTTTCTCGACATCTTCGGGCGCATCCACGCCATGGGCATCATGGTCCACCTTGATAACCTGCAATCGTCAAGGGAGGAAAAGAACACTCAACCCAGCTGTACAAGGCATACACTACAATTTTTATGAGAGGACACAACATATAAAGGTGCATATAGTACAGAACACATAATGAACAATACTAGGCATTCGCAAAAAAAATGAACAATACTAGGACTAAATATCAGCATACAACTTCTTTTTAAATTTCCCTTGAGCAATACATTACAAGCTGATCATCAAGATGACCGGCGCTCGCCAAGGTAGTGCAGACGTGTTTCCTGGCGGTCGGACTCTTCCTGTCCGTGCTCCTGGTGAACTCCCGGCAGCTGATCAACCACATGAAGCAGGTCTGGAAGGTGTGCGGGAGCCTGGACAACAACCAACTGGAAGCAGAAGAGGGGCGCTAATTCATCCTTGAGTTCTCGGAGGATGGAGACCGGCAGCATGTCATCAAGGACAGGCCATGGCAGTACAATTAAGGGGGGCGCCTTCCTGGTTGTCGGCCTGGGGACCAAGGCTGATCCCGCATCGGCTGTCTTTTCTCATGTGCCAATGTGGGTTCAGTTGCGGGGAATCCCTTTCTACCTCCTCAGTAAGGAGTTGACCTTCAGACTGGGTGAGCAGGTTGGCTCGACGGTGATGATCGACCCGCACGCAAGAGGGAACATCTGCGACAAGTTTCTCAGAGTGAGAGTGCAGCTACCGTTGTACTCTACCCTGCAGCAAGAGATCATGCTGGCCGATGGGGTCACAGAGGAAAAGCTTTTGGTAAATTTACGTTCTGAAAGACTGCCTAATTTCTGCTTGTTCTGCGGATACATAGGCCATATGGGAGCCAGGTGCGATCTCCGTAATGAAGAAAAGAACTGAGGTACTCCATGGAGCTCAGTGTGCATCCTGTACACTTCAACGACCCACGGGCCTGGCCCTTGCCAGACAAGGTGGGGCAGGGACGACCCTTCAGATACCGACCTTGCCGTGGCATGCCCCCAAGCCAGGCAGCCTAGGCCAAAAGAGCTTGTCGAGCTCAAGGCATATCGACCGCTGTGGTGCTGAAGGAGGTCGAGCAGGTGCATGAAAACGTTGCCCACCTTTCGGTCGGTGACAGGATGGAGACAGAGACCAACCCAACGTGTCACGATGACAACTTCATGGTGGCTGCGAGTATGGCTACCATTGCTGCTGTCTCCCTGAATGGGGAGAATCAGGAGATCAACATAGCAGATGCCAAGGGCTCCATGGCCTCAACTGCAACCCCGATTGATGCCTCCTCCAACCTTAAGGTCGACCACGACATTGCTGCTGTGGACCTGAACACGGCGTCTGGAAGACAGTAGAACAGAAGGAAACAACTCACCTCCTGCCTGAACAGGAGGGGAGAAACGAGAAGAATGATGAGCTGGCATCCAAGTGGGAAGCGATCCAGGCAATGCTGGCAGCACACCTGACGGGGTCTACACTTGAGCCACAAGCTGCTGGGAACGCCGGTGGTAATGCAACTTGCAAGGAGAAAATCATCACTGCTTCCGTGACTACTACACAGGTGGGTGGAAACAAGGAAGTTGATGGGAACCTTGTGAAGAGCGCTGGGAGAAGTGAGGCGATGCGGTAGGATGCCTCAGGTCAGGATGGTAGAAACACTCAGAACTGTCACTTGCGTGCTGTGGGGGAGGGACAGACTAGCAAGAGCAACACTGACACAAAACAAGTTAACCTAAAGAAGAAAATCACCAAGAGGAAGGAGGTTGCTACTTCAGTCCTCGACAAGATCCGGATAGGTATAAGAATCAAATGGAAGTAGAATCTGAGAGTGTGAGTCTTGATGTAATAGTGACTTAGTGTAGCAAAAGGGGTAGTGGAAGAAAAGGGAAAGAATGGTGGAAAGGAAGCTGCCGGAGAACTGACGGGCGCGAAGGACAGCACCCGTCAGGAGCCATGTATCTCTTCGCCTGGAACTGTCGAGGACTGGGACAGCCTCAGGCAGTTCAGGAGTTGGTCCGCCTATGGGGATGCAAGTTTACTGGGATGCAAGTTTGAATGTCAGTTCGATAAACTTTGGTGAGAACCATATAGATATCAGAATTGAGGAGGCTGATAGTCAAAGATGGATGTGTACTTTCATCTATGGGGAGCCTAGAGTTCAGGACAGGCCAGAGATATGGAAGCTGTTAAGGAGGATAAAGCAAAGTGTATCAGAACCATGGCTTATGATTGGCGATTTTAATAAGGCAATGTGGCAATTTGAGCACCTTTCGGCCACTAAAGGAAATGAAAAGCCAATGGAGAACTTTAGGGATACTCTCTCTGTTTGCAACCTCCATGATTTGGGTTAGTCTGGAGTGCCATGGACGTATAATAATAAGCAGGGAGGTATCAGAAATGTGAGAGTCAGATAAGATTAGACCGTGCAGTGACTTGCCCTGCTTAGTCAGGTCTTTTCTCTGATGTCGTGGTGCAGCACCTTGTGTCATCGAGGTCAGACCATTACTCTCTCCTGGATAGCCTTGAAAAACTGAAGCAGACAACAATTTTCCACCGGCATTGTGCTTTCTATGAATTAATGTGAGAGAGGGAAAGCACCCTAGCTGATGAAATAAAAGATGCTTGGGGAGGGCATGTTGTGGCATTGGATCTTGCAGCGATCAACTTCAGGCAACGATGAATTGTTTGAAGAGTGGGTATGGAGAAGTTTGGGGCTGTAAATAAGGAGATTGAAAAACTTAGAAAAGAGCTAGAAGATTTGCTTGCTGACAGGCTAGTAGCAATGGGAGCACCAGTGTCAGTGTGTGTCTAAACGGCTGGACGAGCTGCTGCTGCTCCGGGAAGAAATGGTATCGTGGCAACGTTTAAGAGTGGCTTGGTTAAGCATGGTGACCAAAACACTAAGTTCTTCCATCAGAAGGCTATATGGAGAGGAAAAAGGAATAGAATAAGAAGTCTGAAGAAGCAAAACGGTGGATTAGAGGTGGATTATTTCAGCATGCTGTTTACCAAAAATGGTATGGTTGTTCCAGACTAAATCGATGATCTTATGGACCAGAAGGTCGATGAGGGCACAAACAGTGTTTTTATTTGCGAGTAGCACCTGGGGCTAATGGCTTTCCAGCACGTTAAATCAGGGGATGCTGAAAGAGGAAGTTTTTGCTGAAGTGAATAAGTTCTTCCAGGATGGTGAATTGCCAAAAGAGATAAATGAGATCATCGCTGTGCGTGTTCCTAACGTAAAACAAGCTGAGGAACTAAAGGACTACCGGCCTACAGTATTTCATTTTGCAATGTTGTTTACTATAAAGTTGTGGCCAAATGCCTAAAAAATAGGTTGACACCCTTGCTGGACGGGCTCATTTTGCTCACACTTTGGAGATATTGGCATCTCAGGAACGATGTCATCCACGCGAAGGGAGACGCTACTATCCAACAATCAGTTCAGTCCCTCCTAAGGTATGTTGAGCTGCTCAACTCTGACCCAGATGTCGCTGAGTCAATTTGCTTGGATGAGGCAAAAGGGAAGAAGGGAGGATATGCACGGAATTCTGGATGCGCGGGCGCAGCAACTATAGCCTGGGAACATCCTGCTGAGGGATGGTTGAAGATAAATGTGGATGGATCCTTTGTTCCTGAAACTAAAGCAGCTAGTGTGGACGCTGTGCTTCGCGATCATTTGGGAAATGCCCTGGCTGTTATGGCGAATGCGCTGAACACTTCTGTTGATGCAGAAGAAGCTGAGGCTCATGCTTGCTTGGAAGGAATCCGTTTGGGAGCAAGCCAACTTTGACAGGCCTATAATTAGTGAGAGTGACTGCAGTTCAGTCATTGCTGCCTTGAGGAGGGCGAGTGGCTGTAACATGTCTCATTTAGGTGTCATTTATAGTGATGTTCTCCCAGAAGCTTTGAAATTGCCGGACTGTAGGTATGTTCACATCAAAATAGATCAAAACCGTGTTGCTCATGAGATTGCTACTTATTTTTGTCAAGCTGGCAATTGAGCTGAGTGAGACTCACAAGTACCATCTCAGATTGCTCATGCAATAGCTATAGATTGCAAATCCTCAAGTTTGGATCATTAATAAGATCTCTTTTGACCTCAGAAAAAACATAGCTTAATTTTTTTTCCAGGAACTAGTTGCCCGGGAGCAACAGATGATAGAAACTTCTTGTTTGTACAAATACTGAACAGCGAGAAGCCAAATTACCTTCATCTTGTAGCCATTCTCAAGAACTTTAAGTTGCTCCAGGTCCTCTTCTAGTTGCAATGGGGTTGGTGTAAGCTGTGGATAGATCTTCAGAAACTTTGAATCAAAGCCCTACACAAGAAATGTCAAAGCATTAAATAAAGAGGCACACAGGGCAGTCAGTTATCAGAAGGGTTGGTCATGTACCGAAATCCCAAGATGAAGAAGATATGGAAAGTGAGGATTGACTTTCCCTGATCTGCAATGTTCAAAATTCCAAAACTGTAAGTGCAAATGAGGTCATCTGAAGAGTTAAAAACAAATTTTAGTATCTCACTTGTTAAATGGGATCAGCCCTCTTGAGAAGTATATTGCATAACCCTGGTTGTCTACTACACACTTCACTCGGTTTGTGTCAAACGCATCTTCAGGTTTCAGTGCCGTGGCAGCTGTGCTAAAGACTGCATCAGGAGCTCGCTGAAGATAAAATTGGCACATCATAAATGCAATGAAAAGAGATCAGTTAAGAAGGAAGAGATGTCACACAAATGGAATGAATAGAAATAGAAGGCGAAAGGCAAAGAGGAATCTCCAGTAAAATTAGTACAGCAAAGATACAAAATGCACATCATCACAATCCACTCGGAAGACTTCATCTCAGTTACTTCAGGAAAAACATTTTGCTTATCAGAAGAGTAAGAAATAACAAAACTAGAGTTCATAACTACCTGCAATGCCATAACCACACCGTCTATTATCTCTGGTTCAATAAGAGGCTCATCCCCTTGAATATTGACAACAATATCATAATATTTCCTGAGCTTTTGAAGTGCCTCACAGCAGCGCTCAGATCCTGCATTTTGAACCACATGCCAACAAGCAAATAAGAGATTATCAAGCAGTCATCAAAAGATACCTGAGTTACAAAATCAGGAAAGGTTACCATTTTGGCATGATACTGATGTCATTATAACATCAGCTCCAAATCCTCTACAGCACTCAGCAATTTTCTCATCATCCGTTGCCACAACTGAGGACAAAAAGGAAGGAAATACCGACAGTGTTAACATTAGAAGCATGTTGCTGCAGATTTAGAAGCCTCTCTAAACACATCAGAAAAGAACAGAGTATGGCAACATGACAAGTGTTCAAGTTGATTAAAGAAAGAAATTAACTTAAAAACAAGGATTTGCATATTACAGTAATGTTTTGCACATAGTAGAAATAAACAAATAAGTAGAAATCTGCTTACCAACATGGTCTAACGAAGAAGCTAGCATAACTCTTTCCCAGGTTCTCTGAAAAGATCCAAGAAGCCAATGGTGAGTTTGAGCCTTTGAGAATGATCTAGTCAAGACTGTCGGATACACGTAAGGTGATTTATTAGCTATGCTGATTGCTCAGCTAACCGAGCATCAAATCCTGGCACTAACTAATAGGGCACTATATCCATCATTTCATTATGAATATAAAAGCTAACTTGGAGTCCCATCCTCCCAATTCAAAGTCACATTTATCAGCGACAAATATAACTCAATGCTTGAGCAAATGTTGGTACTAGATTCACCACCGTGTAAAGCAAAGTGCAGTACAAAAGTTCAGTAGAACCACCGGACCGGGGCTCCACGTCTCTTTGCCGTTAGATGGCACCTCAAGATCTGCACTGTGCAGAGTCATTTGGCCAAGGACCGCTAATCAAGAAGATTAATTCCTTAATCTATGGCATCGCATGCTGTTCTTTGCTGCTCCTTGTCAGAACAGTAAATTATTAAACAATAGTTTCTCTCTCGGCCGAGTACTGCTGTTGTGGCATAAGGCTGTCAGCTGAAGCATTGTGCAGCACAACAATTTACATTATCTGTCCCATACTCCCATGCCTGAAGCCATTCTAGCTAAACAGCCTGCAAATCACACGTATTGGCACACAACTCCAGGCCGTTGTTTCTGAAACCGATGGCATCTAGAGGTGGAGCCGGGGCACCATGGTTCTAAAAAATGGCCCTCAAACTGCAGCCTAGAAAGAGGTGGTAGATTTTTGCCAACTCAATAAACTATCTGAACAACCCAGAAAGGATTCTTCAGGGAACACATACGTCTGCAGCAGAATAAGCAGCCACGAGTTCGCCCTTTCGGTTGGTAATAATAACTTGACAGCAACACAAACATCCACATCTGACGATCTCACACGAGTAAGCAAGATGTGCAGTACAGTGTCCAGAAATCCTACTAAAATTCCACCAACAGCTTGCAGCTACTCTCTAAGTTACATTCTGAACAGGACGGGACAGCAACGAGAAATCCCAGCCCGAATCCACGGGAAAGAACTAGCATTGGTCGGCCACAGCTGCTGCAGACACAAGCTGCCACTACCATTCGCTTCCCGTTCGATCGCCAGCCGCCGCTCGCTCGCTTAGATCGGGTGTTACAACGCGAAGCAAGGCACGCGGCGTGTAAGAAGGCAGACACGGACCTGTATCATGGGCTTGCCGAGGATGAGGGCGAGCGGCTTGCCCTCGAAGCGGGAGGAGGCGTAGCGCGCGGGGATGATGCCCACCGCCAGGCTGCGGAACCCGCGGGGCCGGCGGTACAGGTAGGCGGCCGCGGCGGCCGCCGCCGCCGCGCCGAGCGCCAGCCCGTGGAAGATCCACACGCGGCTCCCGGACCCCGAGGACTCCGGCGGCGACGGGCAGATCGGCATCGCGTCGGCGGTGGCGTGGATCCGGCGCGGCGAAGCGATCCTGAGCTTCGAGTGGGAGTGTGATCCGAGCGGCCGACCAACAACGTGGGCGTTGCTGTGTCGGTACAGCCCAGCCCAGTTAGCGCACCGTCGTCGGCTCAAGGATGAGGATTTCGTTGGCCCGGCCCACAAAAGTTTCCTCTGCTTCCTTGCCGTGGGTTTTCTTTGTGTGTGGTGAATCATCATCAAAACAAAACAAAAAAAGTTTGCCTAAAAAAATCTCAGATGTACTTTGTTTTGCCTAAAAAAATCGCAGAGCTATTGATGAAACCAAAAGTACAAACACCCCTGAATATTATTAAATAAAATACATCAAGGTCTCCAAGGGGTTGATTGTCTTCTTCGTCCCAAGCGGGTTGATGGCGTTGTTGCCTCTGCATCACCGGAGCCAGCTAGTCATTGTTGACTGTGGATGAAAAGGTAATCAAACCGACGATCATGTTGGACAAGAGCTGTCAAGAATAAATCATCAACGTCATCACCGCCGAAAGGTTCTGAAGGTTAGTTGGGAGAAACAATGCCCAGGATCATACAAAGTGAACAATGGCGCATCTTTCTTTAATGATGGTTCTGGAACTATTGTTGTGATCGTGCGGAACTGTCGAGGAGAAGAGGTAGCTGGAGTGGCAGAGCCCTTCGTGTATGCAAATAATGCAGTTTTGGTAGAAGCTCTCGCTATACGCCGAGGTTTGCAGCTCATGCATCAAATTGGGTGCTCAAAGCTGATTCTTGAATTCGATTGGCTAGAAGTTATCACAGCCTATATCTTGGCACCTTACTCTGTGATTCTGGCGGGCTTTTTCCAGTACGCTCATGATGTTTTTCAATTCACTTTCAGCATTGCCGCGGGAAGCTAATGCCTTGGCACATTTTAGAGTATTGTACATGTGGGACGATGCCCCCCTAGCTTTCGTATTCTGCGTGTTTTAATTATTATTTTTATCAAAGAAGGGTTTCCTGCATGTTTTAAATGATGTACTTCAACTCTCTTTTTTAGAACTGGTGTACTTCCTCTGTTTTTATTTACTCCGCTTATTATTTTTGGTCAAAGTTAAACTTTGACAAAGTTCATAGACAAAAATATTAACATATACAATAACAAATCAACACCATTAGATTCATTATCAAATGTACTTCCACATCATATAGATTTATTATGGTAAATATTTATATTTTTTTTCTATAAACTTGGTCAGACTTTATGAAGTTTTGACTTGTCTACTCTAATATGCAGAGTAAATAAAAATGAAGTACAACTCTTAAACTTGCAATAAAGTGCCAAATGGCTTTCCAAAAAAAAGGAAAATAGAAGAAGCGGCTTGTGCGTCATGTCATGGGGAGGGCATGGGGCCTGAATCAAGATTAGCATGCAGGCCCAACATTGTGCATGCGCACTAGCTAGTAGCTAGCAATAACAACGTGTTACGTGTAGGTAAATATGCATACGAGAGCCGTCGGTGCCGTTCGCGGGGCCGCGTCTCCGTGACGGCGTCAAAGAAGTGTTGTCAACGATCTCTAGAGAAAAGAAAAGAAGCCTTGGCAACGAAGGCGCCCTTGGTTCTTCATGCAAATCATGGGTTGGTGTAACACTTGGCACACGGCCGGAGTTGTTGACCTGTTGTACCCTGCAGTGCAGCTACGCCGCAAAGACACAACGACCATGCATCAATAAAGGCCGCTGCATCACCGCCGTCTGGTCCACGCGCACCCGACATCTGTTGTACAGGCGAATAGATCATGATTCTCGTGTAAAACTATCGTCATTTTCTATCAGAAGAAACAACAATGTTCTGGTCGAGATAGCTTGGCTCCCTCGTCCTGATTAATCAACAGCGTTCGTACCAGTGTGCCACACAAGAACGCCTCCGTGTATGGGGCAATCTCCTTCGATCGCCGTGTCACTCGCTCGACTCGCCGGAGCGGAGAGCAGGCAGGCAGGCGTCGCCGTCGTATCGTACGTCCAAGCCAAACCTATCCACAAACCAGGCAGCCAAGCCAGCAATCGTAGACAGGACACATGCATGGCCGTGCGCCGCTCCATTCCCGGGCACGACGCACACGATTCCGATGCCAGACCCGTCCGATTCTCCGATGCGTTGCGTGCGTGCGTGCGCACACGAGCCCCCCGGCCAACGGCGACGCTGAAAGCGACCGGCGGGGCGTCGGCAGCCACTTCGGTGTCACCCTAAACAACGGCCACCGGGCCACCAACCACCGACTCCATAGTAGTACGATCTCTCGCTGTGGCTACTGCCTCCTGGGCGTACACGTTCCTTTCCCCCGTGGCGTGCCCATCCGTTGCACCAGCCAACCACCGTGGCGTCCCATTCGAGCCGCTCCCGTCACTCACCGCCGGCCGGACTTGGTGGCCACCAGAAATGTTACGAGAGATCTAGAAGAGAAGCTCAGCATTTTTGTGGTGGTGCGGCGGGCGTGATCGACGTGCATTCCAATTTAAGAATAAATTAGACGAGTGAAAAAGATCTGCATGTGTCGATGGAGTACACACTAGACAGTATCTTAATCCACGGCGGGACGCAAGTTGGGGTTGGATAAGCGGCAAGCCGGCTCTGACTTGCCCAGTGGGGATTACTTTAGGGAAACACTTACTTTAACCCTTCCAGCTTCCAAGCCAACTTGGTCGGCTGGATTTGTCGAGACCGCTCGTCCATCAGCCTCCTGGATCGATCAAATGCCCAAAAGTCACCTGTAAAAAAGGCTGGGTCGATCAAACAGCCAAACTTCAGTAAAATGTGAGAGGGACAATGGAGCATGGTTCCGCCGATCGGCTATTCCAGACGCTCCCATCCACGGGCCCCACACGCAAGGTCGCAAGCAAGCGCCAGCCGCCGGAAGATCCACATGCGGCTCTCCGACCCGAGCAACTCTAGCAGATCCCGCAAAACGCCCGGCCCGTAAAAATTTCGGCGAGTATCCGGGCTCGGGCCAATTTTCCGGCAAGAACAGAGCCTGCATACTCGCCCGGCCCGCAATTTTTTTTGCCGCAATCCGCAAACCGCATGCCCCAAGCACTATAAGTGCGGTTCCGCGACCCTTTTGCGGGTTCAAACCCTATCCCCCGCCTTCGCGAGCCACCCGATTCCCCTTTCCCCTCTCCCAATTTCTCGTCGCCGGCGACCACCCGCCCCGTCTCCAGCCGCCATGTGGGGGCGAATGTGGAGCTCTGGACGCGGCTCCGGCAACAGATCCGGCCATGAGAGGGACCCGGAGTGCGAGCGGCGCGTCCTGTCCGACAGCGCGAGGAAGCGCGGCGCCCGGAAGTGGACCAACCACGGGATGTCGCCGTCGGCGAGCTTCAACCGCCGCGAGACGGAGGAGTACGACCGCCGGCGCGCGTCCTTCTCCTCCGCGAGGTATTCCTACGCTGGATCCTCCTCGTCCTCCGCCGCGGGCTTCCTCCCCGTGAAGAGGGAGTGGTCCGACGAGGAGGAGGAGCCGGAGCCTCCGGCGCCGTTCGCCTTCGTCCCGGTGAAGGAGGAGCCCGAGGAGCCCGCTCCGCTCGGCCGCCGTGGAGTCGTCGGGCCCGAGGACTACGTCACGGACTTCGACGCCGTCGTCGCCGCCATCGCTGAGCGGAGCGTGCACGAGGAGGAGGAGCACCGGCGCCACGCCGAGGAGCTCGAAGCCCTCGAGTGGCGCCAGGCGGTCACCGACAACGTCGCCGCCAACGAGAACGCTGACGAGTGGCGCCGCATCCGTGTGGAGCAGGCGGAGAAGTACGTGATCTGTGCAGCTCCGGCGAGGAGGATTGAGCGCCCGGCTATGCTTGTATTTTGTTGATCATGTGATGAACTATGTAGTATGTGAACTATGTTTGTGCAATTTCTCCCGCGAAAGTCTTTTTTTCAAATTATGCAGGTTTAGATACGGGTTCTGCTCGGCCGCGCATGTTTTTGACCCGCAAACGCGATCTTCGTGAAACCGCAAACGCGTTTTGCAGGTCGAATTTTTGCGGGGTCTGCTAGAGTTGCTCTAACGGCATCGGGAAGATCGGCATCGCGTCGGCGCGGCGGGGGTGGCAGCACGATAAATCCAACCGAGGCCTCTTTTGCTTTGTAGGATTTTTGTAACGATTCTATATGATAAAATTTTCGTAAGAAAAAATTCTTTCGAGCCTTTTTTTGGTTTGTATGAATGAACTCCTATTCCTAAGATATGATTAAAATATGGTTGGCATTCTTAAAAAAATGAAAAGAAAATTTGAAAATATATGACATAGATGAGACATGCCATATTTGCAAGATGGACCACTCGTGAATGAAGTCAAATTCATAACATAGTTCTAGAGAGAGAAAAAATGAATTCGACTCTGATAGTACACTATATTAATTGGGCTTTAAATTTGGCCCATTACCACCATCGATACCATTTTTTTAATTGGGTTTCAAAAGGTACTTGATTTTTCAACATTATCAGTTCATGTTGTGCCCATCCGTGGACTTTTTATCATATTTGTTTGAAATATTTGGAAGTACAAGCTGATGCCGGGGGCATTATAAGTCTTGGTGCACTATATACTTACCAAGGGAGATGTTTTGTCGCTGGGCCTAATATTTGAAATGAACATAAACAATTTGCAGTGTTTTTGTCAGGCTAATTGTTGCTATGGAGAATGGAACCGCTATTGGTAAAGAACAATCTCACAAATTGGATCTCTCTTCTTGTCCTATTATTGTTGAAATTAAGAGGCACATTGAAAGTCTAAGGAATGTAAAGCTTTGTGTACCTTGTAATAGTGACATGCATAGATGCATGAAGTTGAGTGATACAAATACTATTTAATCATAGACGGTATATATCCAGTTATAAGTTCTTTGACGGCGAGCGATTTTGCTGGTAAAGAAGGCACAAAGACTGCTGGGAAGGGAAAAAGTGGAAAAGAGTTTGTATTTAGCGTTGTATGATGATAAATCAGATGCCACCACGCTTGACACGCATTTTTGAATTAAAAGAATAATTTGATCAATGTGTCTATAGTTTTATTATTCTGTGGCAACGCAAGAGTATTCGGCTTTTGCCCGTAGCAATGCATGGCCATTGTCCTAGTAATCATAGATGCTCACATACACTCACTCCCGCACGATCCTATCGGTACCGGCAGCTCCGAGATAACCTTGGTGGGTTAGTTTCAGCAAACGAAACCTATCCACCTAAGCTATGCTCGGTTTGTTGTATCACCTTCTTTTTCTAGGATACGTGATTGTCAAGTATTGTAGGAGAAGATACGAAGCAAATCAAAACTAACATGCTCAACATTAGGTTAAACAATTCGGTAAATTAACTATGATCAAGTTAACTGTGTTTCGAATTAACCAACTTAAAATGACAAAGTGAAGCAATCTATGTCGACTACAATTATCGCAACATAGCAGAAGAACTCATCTAGCGATGCTAGTAACCAAATCAGTCTCATCTTAAACATGGCTTGTTTCTCCCACGCACTCCTCCTGCGGCAACTGCTCGTGCAAGTTTATCCACCGAGAATTCATGCGGCGGCCGTGGTACCATTGATGAGATGGATTTGTATCAATCAAACGGACCCCAGTTCTTTTTTTTTTTGCGAGAAAATTTTCGATCTATTCATCTTCAATCATGGCAGTACAACGAATACCAGAAATAATAGAAATCACATCCAGATCCGTAGACCACCTAGCGATAACTACCAGCACTGAAGCGAGCCGAAGACAAACCGGACCCCAGTTCTGATCAGCTAGAAACGAAATCAATTGACACCAAGGTCGGACCTTGACACACCCGTTTGCACATTCCCTGCCTGAAACTCTGTATCTGAATGTTGACAGCAGAACTGAACCGAAACAAAGCTTTAGACTTTGTATTCCATTTACATACGGTATGACAATCCCATCATGACAATTTCCTTATGAAAGTATCCTGTAATCGTCATTGCAATAAAGCTCTAATTGCACCGTATTTCCAACACATTACATATGCACTAACGTGTAGCCGAGGGAAATGCACACGAGAGAGTCGTCGGTGCAGCTTGCTCGGTCTACGACAGCGTCAAAGAGCTCTTGTGAATGCAAAAGAAAAACCTCTTGCCAACAAAGCCACCCTTGATTTTCGTTGATATCATGGATTAGTATAAAACTTGGCACACGGTGTTGACCTGTTGCACGAAGGCTGACACGTCGTCCATGCGCAAGCATAACACGAGTGCCCCGAAAGACAAACTTACCATGACAGCATCAAAAAGGTGGTTGCACGGCCGTCTGGTCCACGCGAGCCCGAGCCCGAGCCCGACGTGTGTTGGGTAGCCAAGGAAACCATGCATGTTTCACGTGTAAAACTGTAGAAGAAACGACGTCTCCCCGGCCCTAAGAGCATCTACAGCGCCCGCGGACGCGATCGGGTGCATCCGCGGGCGCTGGCCGAGCAACCCTCAAATCATGTCGTCTACATCCGTGTATCTTATATCCAGTCCCTCATATCCATACTAGCATGCAATGTAAAAAAAAACATAAATCATCACACAAACATAAAATCGGACCAGACAATGCACATTCCGATCACCAGAAGATCACCGACGAATATCCAAAATATCACCAAAGTTCATATAATTCACATAAACGACGGATAAATTTAAACTACATTACTAAATTTAAAAACTGAAGGCGGAGAAGATGGAGATTCACCATTTCCTCACCGGTCCTTTGCCCTTCCTTTCACCAGCGCAGCTGTAGTTGTCGGCAGCTGGTGGCGGATTGTTCGACTCGTCGGAGGAGGAGCCCTCCGAGTCGAAGTCGTCGGAGTTGGAGAGGATGACGAGCCCTTTTACCCGCCGGACCTCCCTGTCCTGCTGCCGCTTTAGCTTCGCGAGCCGAGCCGCCTCCGCCGCCTCGCACTCGGATTGCTCAATGGCAATCCGGAGCACCTTTGCGTTCTTTCGGCGGAGCCGCCGCACGTCCGTCTCCGCGGTCGTAAGCGACCGGCTGTAGACCCATTTGAGGAGCCGCGCGTTGTCCTCGTCGGGCTCCGCCTGCATCCCGCGGCGGTGGTGCACGGACTGCTCCGCCTCCCTCCTCTCCCTTTCCCATTGCCGCTCGCGTTGGGCGGCGCACACCTCTGATTCCGGCGTGCGCGTCCGGGCCGGCAGGGCGGGCACAAGCACCCGCCGCTGACCACGTGGGGGAGCAGCATCCGGCAGGACAGGGGACGGCGTAGTGGAGGCGCGGATTGCGCATGCCGCCGGTCGAGCTGCGCCAGGGCGGGAGGGCAGCGCCGGCGTCCGAGCTGCGCCGACGAGGAAGCTGCGGCTGCGGCGAGGCTGCAGATCTGGAGATGCCCATGGTCCCCACCTTAGACCGCTCGAAGACGATGCAGAGGGCAAGCTCATAGTCCCGATCCAGCCCGGATTCAGAGCGGCTGCCGGAGCTCGACATTGCACCGGATTCGATCGGAATGGCTGCTGGGAGAGGAGATGACGGAGCGAGAGAGAAGAGTGAGTGAGTTAGGGTTTCGGAGCGATGAGCCGGATGGTTTTTTTGTGGGATATCGATGGGTCGGTGGTGGGCCGGCCTTGTCAGGCGGACGCTCCCGGGCGTGCCCGGGCCACCCCTTATCCGCCTAATATTTGGCTGGATATTAGGGGTTTTTCTCAGCTCGGGCGTTTGAGGCCTGTTAGAGATGTTCATCTGAATAAAAAAATCGTGACCGATTAATAAACAGGCGGACGGTCCGGGCTTTGAGGCCGGTTTGAGGGCCCGACTGTATATAGATGCTCTAAACAAAGGCCGCACCACCGGGATTTTTCTCGTGGCGGAGACGGGCGGTGACCAACCCCCGGCCCGGCTCTGTAGCACGATCTCTCGCCGAGTCGCCGTGGCGTCCCATTCGAACCGGTCCCGTCACCCACTCCAGAAATCTCTCGACAAGTCTAGAAGAGAACCTCAGCATTCTTGTAGTGGCCCGGCGTTTGTTTTATGCTTAGACGAGTGGGAAATCTACAAGAGAACAAGCCTCAGCATTTTTGTGGCGGTGCGGCTTGTCATTTAGTTCTAAAAACAAGCAAGTGAAAAAGATCTCTGTCGATGGAGTACACACTATACATACAGTATCTTAAAGCTTAGTGGGAAGCAAGTTGGATGGATTACTTTAGCCGTTTCAAGCCAACTTGGTCAGCTGGATTTTTCCGGACCGCCCGTTCATCCTGAATCGGTAATGTACATCGACGTACCTCATACTACCTCTGTCCTAAAATAAAGGCAGCTGATTTAGTACACTTAATTTTTTTAAAGGAGGATGTATCCCCGGCCTCTGCATCTGGGCGATGCATGCGGCTACTTTATTAATTATTCATAAAATCTTTACAAAATAGTACATCAGTAAGCTTGGAGCCACAATCTTAGCAACACATGTCGCTATTCATATCCCCTTGATGTTGGAGTGCCGGATGTCCGAGCCTAATACCACACAAACATCACACCAAAACATAACATCTAAAGCCGGATGCCCCATCCTAGCCACATACCAGGACTGAGACACACACTGGTCCGGCGCACTCGCCGAGCCCGCCACTGCAGTCTTCCACCGATTCATCTCCAAAGCAGGGACTGACACAAACCTTGCCAGCCTGCTGTCGACGCCACCAAAGCGCCGAGCAGAGCCATCGCCCCGCGCTCGATATCCGTGGACGATATCCAGCTGCACTATGCCGCCAAAACTCGCGTCATCGACGCGGTAGATACAATGCCGCACCACCTGGCAACCACCACATAGTCGCCACTGCTGGAGCCACGCGGAGCCCCACCACCCGCAGCATCTCTCCCCCGAATACGAGGTCCTCCCCAGACGGCGCCTCCATGGAGAATACAACGCGCATGACGCCGCCGCCGCCCAATCCAGATTGAATTTTGGACTTTCGTCCGGGAGGGATTCGGGGGTGGATAAGATAGACATTGGCTTCGCCTCCAGGGAGGATAACGGAGTGGAGTGACGTCGTCGATGCCGGGTCGAACAAGCCGACCAAAGCTTCCTCCGGTCCCATCCTATACCACCAAACCTCCGTCTGCTCCCGATCCGACAATAGCCATGGGCCGAAACCTGCAGATGAAAGAGCCATGGGGCTCAGCCCACCAGGAAGGAGGACCGAGAAGAACCCAACATAGAACTCTAGATGCCGAATCCAGTGATCCGACGTGGCCAGCGACGACGACCACCATCCCGTGGCGGCCGACGGAGTCCAAAGATAGAATCCAGATGGATCTGATCTGGATCCGGCGGCACCCGCGGCCACCGGCCAAATCCAACGCAGCCACCACTTCGCCACAAGCAGGCTGCAGCCACCGCGTCGCGTAGGACGCCGCCAAGGGACCCGCCCGCCGCACCGCCGGACCTCATGCTCGCCCGGCATACCTCCTAATCTCGTTGTCCCGCGCCAGCCATGATGGAAGAGATGAGGAGAAGCCCTGCCTCCGCCCTGCTGGCCAGGCTTCACCTGGCGGCACTGCGGACAGCGGCGAGGAGGGGGAGAAGCGGAGGAGGCTGAGAGGCGGGGCGACTAGGGATTCCCCCCGGGTCGCCCGCGGGGACGACACGAGGGGACACCAGTAGTCGGGAGTACACTTATTTTGAAATGGAAATGGTATGTAACAAGGACACGGCGATAATCTTATTTTGTTAAAGCATCTCATATGTGACAAGTTTGTTATAAAATGTGGAACATGCTTGTAGCAAATCCATGTGTGTGTCTAGAAGTTCTTGGAACAACATTGATTTTATCTTGTGAACCTTTGTATGCAAATGCAAAGAAATAAATTTTGTGAGTGCACATACATAGGGGGAGCTAACCCTAAACCTCTAGAATGCTTGTTAATCATATCATAATATCTTGTTATGTTGTACCTAGTCATATTGTATCAATCACAAAAATGCGGGAGATTGAAAGGACATCCGCCCCTAATGAGGGTTTTGATATTGATGAGTAGATGACTAACTATATTTTGAGCGTGCTTCAACTTATACATCTATGGAAGGGAAACATTTTCTTGGTCGGTGACACCCTAAGCAAGAAGGACACATGAAGAAGGGTTACATCATCGTCTCCACCGTTTTCGGTTGTCTATCTACCCTTACTTTACTTGTTGTTTCTACTTGCTTGTGTGTTGCTTTGTGTGGCTTCCTAGCTAGTTGTAATGCATCAAATACGTTTGTATCACCTAGTTGCATGTCTAGAGAACTTGTATTTCCGCACTTGACTCTAAAAGCAACAACAAAATTAATTTGGTAGCCGCCCATTGACAGCCCCTCTAGGAGACATTATCAATATCTTTGATCCTCCACTACAGTTTTCACCTACATGAGGAGCATCCACTCCAAGTATTTCGTACGAGTGAGAGTCATTGTTTATACTAGACAAGTCGTGGTATATTTAAACTAGGGATAAGTATATTTTTCGTCTCTCAACTCTTCCGATAGTTTAGAAATCGTCCCTCAACTTCAAAACCACCAAAACATAGTCCCTCAATTTTTAAAACCGGATAAGTTTAGTCCCTCGAGCGGTTTCCGGACGGCATGAACAGTAAATCGGTAAACAGTAATTTTTTTTAAAAAGTAAAAACAATAAAAAATCTGAAATATTGTTTACTGTTTTTACTATTTTTTCGTGCTGTTTGGACATTCTAGGAGATCGTGAGAACGAAAAAAATAGTAAATATGTACGTTGGTGAACAGTAAATTCAAAAAAATAGCAAACAAATTCAAAAAAATATGATATTTTTTGGCATCCAAAGTTCTTGGGTGCGCAAGCTGCGTGCAATTTTTCGTTATCAAATGGTATTCGATGAGCTCTAGCAAAAAAAAAACAAAACATTGCACTTCTTCAAAGTTTATTTCCGAGTCAAAATTTTTTTGCCACGAGCTCCTACAATGTCCAAACACCATGAAAATTTGCACACAACTTGAGCACCCGAGTACCATTGATGCCAAAAAAATCATAAATTTTTAAATTTGTTTCCTATTTTTCAAATTTACTGTTCGTCAACGTACATTTTTTCTTTTTTCTTTGTCACGAGCTTCTGGAATGTCCAAACTGCACAAAAATTTGCACACACTTTGCCCAGCCGAGTATCTTGAATGCCGTAGAATTTCAGATTTTTTTCTATTTTTTCGAATTTACTGTTCACAAAGTTACTGTTCATGTTGGACCAAAACCACCTTCGGCGTTGCGAGGGACGAAAACTATCCGGTTTAAATAGTTGAGGGACTGAGTTTTGGTGGTCCCGATTTTTTATTAATAATAAATTTTAATTCTGTAATTCCGAAACTAGTAACGATAAGTTGGAATTTTGAAAAATAGGAAGGACGCAATGATTAGTAGCGTCCAGGCCTGGTCGCTGTTGCGAACCACGTCCACACCTGGACGCTATTGTTAGCAGCGTCCGGTGTGTTGAACTTGGCCTCTGTGTAACCTCCAAGCTGACGCGGATTTTCTCCTTTCTTTGTTCATTTCGGTTGGTCAGGTGGACACCAGTGTTTGTTTTTGTCTGCCGGTTCGTAGGTGTGTCCAACATGGTCAGAAGCATTTCACATTTGTGCTAGCTTTTGGAAATTTTAAAAAATAAAACAGCCAACAGAAGTCCTATTTATATTAACTAAATCTAAAAAATTAAATGAAACTATAGAACAGTCAGCGGCGGGCGGTAGATCTAGGTAGCATCATCGTTGTCCTCCTCCTCCTTGGTCAGGTCGATGTAGACTGGCGCCACCATCCACAGGGACGCCTGCTGGAAGGCTGCCAGCTGCTGCTCCGCCTGGCACGACCGGCAGTGGTGGTGGAACGGTAAGTGCGCGTGGTGCACCAGACTCACGTTCGAAGCACTACCGGCAATGCTGGTTGTTCTCGGTGGCGAACCATGCATCCCCCTTTGGCGAATCCACCGCATACGTTGGGTCGCTGCGAAGGTCGGCAGTAGTAGAGCACGGGCGACGGTGGATCTTCGTCAGCTACGTGCGGCCTGAGGCCGGCAGAGCCGACACCGGAACCCTATCAAGGTTGAGGTGCCACCCATGCGGTAGGTTCACATTGAGCTACGACGCCGGCACGCCATGCTCCCAGAAGTACTGGCAGCAGTGCACCGGCATGTAGAGGCAAAAGCGCGGCCGCCGACTCAAGGTCGACTTATCTATTCTCATAAACTAGCCAATTACCAGATCCATCCGCGAGAACCTCAAATGTACAGTTTTTTTGAAGGCAGCATACAGTTCAGCCTATAAATTGGTCAAACCTCGTCGGAGCAGACGCGCTGCCGCGGAACTGGCCGAAATCTACACAGAACTCACCGGAATACATAGCCGCACGTCGGAACAAGCCGCCGCATGCGGAATTTACCGCCGCCCGTCCGAATTGCGACCGGCTCGACCTCCACTGCCGAGGCGAGGCCATCGACGGGCAGGGAGGAGCAGGCCACCAGCGGCCCGAATCAGCGCGAGGCGCGAAGAAGAAGCGGGAGGTCGGCGGCGGGAGCTCGTCGCGCCATGCCGGGAAGCCTTGTGGATGGCGCGGGCGTGTCGTGCTCAATCCGGGACGGAAGGCACGCCAGGAAGCCTTGATCGGGCGGCGCCGGGCGAGGCACGGGCGGCGCAGGCGGAGCCGGAGCTTCGGGGCAAGGCACGCCGTGGCCGGAGACGTGCTCTGCCGGGACGGGAGAAAAAGGAAAAAGAAAAGAAAAAATGAGCTTCAGGGGGATACAGTTTTATTTACAGGGTCTGCTCTGTCCGAGACAATTTTGCACCGTAAAAATTGTTTACAATGCCCCTTATACGTGTTTTTAAGGGTCAATTTTTAAGGCGTTTGCTAGAAATGCTCTAAGTCATGAAACCTCTATCTATAAGTGCGAAATGACTCGATTAAGCCTAATCAGAGCACCAATGAAATTACATGACTGGACGCCATCCATACTAGCGTCCAGACCTGGATGCTGTTAGCAACAGAGTCCATCCTGGACGCTGTTATTTATGGCGTCCTTCCTATTTTTACAATTTCCACGGGTCTTTTATCAGTTTCGGAATTACAGAATTATCATTTATTATTAATAAAAAAAACTGTTTGGTGGTTTTGTAGTTGAGAGACGATTTCTATACTTTGGCGAGAGTTCGAGGACGAAAAATATACTTATCCCTTTAAACTATTATATCTCCACTCCTTATCTCTACACAAATATAATTCTAACATGACATGCATGCACACCTTATTTCACATAAACCGAATAAACTATCATGCCACGATAAGCTTAGCCCAGTAAGTTGATCCATCATCATATATTTATACCAAGCATTGTTACTTTGTTACAATTATGACTCCATTTATTGTCATATGATATTGATGACTACAATTTTCTATTACAGTAGCAAAATTAACAATGTAATAGTACACCTAAATGTTGAAATAAAATATATCTATAATATAATTTTAACTTGGACAAATAAAATTGATTTAAGTTTGAATCACAAATTGAAAAGAATATGAGTTGGTTGTTTTATTTGGGAGACAATGCACTTAAAAATCTTTTGTTAAATGAAGTTATTTTATCTTAGGGAAAAATAAAAATGAACAAAACAACATATCTTCACAAAGTATTTTGTGTCACTTTGATGAATTGCAAATATATGTACATTTTTGTATATACTTTTGGAATGCATCGTTGTCTATTATAGCTGTAAGTAAATAGGGGAGGTAAAAATCAACATTGTAAATAGATAATTCTAGAATCCATTAGGCAAGTGGCCTTCAGTTGTTGAGTCATTCGTTTATCGGTTATTTAATGATAAAATATCTCTACTCCTAATTGAGCAGTTGGTAGGTCGTCTCGTCGCTTCATACCCCTCATCCCCCACCGATCGAAGGCCAGCCTCCCCCACCAAAAAATCAATCGATACTTTCCATATAAAAGAAAACATCAATCAAACAATCAAGACTTCCCAGATACAGCACCAATCAAGACTTTTCATACAAAACTTTCTCCTGGATGAACAATCAAGACTTTCCAGATACAACACCAATCGTACATACAACATAAAAACAACAATCGAGACTTTCCCTGTACAAAACTTTCTCCTCTACGACACAGATTCAATCACTGTTCAAAATTTTCTTCTAGGCGGGTGGCGAGCTCCCGTTCTCCGCGCCCCCTCGGCAGTATGGCGAGCCCTGGTTCTCCATTATCTTTACTCCTAAAGTCCCAGTACGTAGGTCATTCACTCGTTTCGTTCGTCTTCACCCCTCCCCATTATTGTTCTTTCGCCGACCACCACCACGATTTTGTCTCCAGCCCCACTGATTTTCTTTCGATCTCACACCTCCGTTGCCCAAAAAACCAAATGTTCCATATACAAAAGCAATTGTATCCTCCTCCAACCATATACAATATCACTTTCCATATAAACCAGCCTCTTCTTTCGAAGAAAAGAAATCAGGACACGTTCATCGCCTCTTCTTTGGAAGGAAAGAAATCAGGACGCTGCCGAACCAACCTGGACACGCAATCCAATTTGGTTCGATCTACTGGAGCCGCCATACAAACCAGCCTCCCCACAACAGCGCACCACTCCACAACCCTAATCTCCACAAGTTCCTTCCACCTCAAGCGGTCTAGGCTAGCGGTGGTGCGCAGGCTCCCCACTCAACCATCTCTGACGTCCTGTCGGAGTGTCTCCCTTGTAGCCAAGCCTTCTACGAGGCTTTGACTCTCATGTATGGTCATATGGATGTATCTAGGCCGTCGTCGACCTACCCTGCGAGGCAGTGCCGTGGTCTCCATCATTGCTGCGACGTTGGCCTGCCATGCGTTGTGACGGCGTGGCCTCCGTCAAGGACGTGCTCGTCCTCTTGAGCATGGTTGTGCCAAGGATTTCTTCTCGTACGTCGAGGATGCATCCTCCTGCTGCCCCATCACACAGCGGCGGCGGCAACTGAGGTGACGTTGGTCGTGGATGCTCTCCTTCACCTGTGTTGCATGAGGCATGGGGTTGTAGATCCCTTCTCCACTGATCAGAGCGTAAATCACTTTTCCTGTGCTAGATGTATTTGTCATGAATCTTATCAATATTTCAGATCTAGATGTATCCTGTGCTAGATGTATTTGTGATGGATCTTGTCTACTACCGGATCTGGATGTGTACGCTTGTTTAAGAAGATGTGTTGATGCATTCTTGCTCGGTGTTCGTTGTCCATTTGTAAATGTGTGGATGATCTGACATGTATGCGTGTGCACATGTATTTTTATTTTAACTTTTTAGAGCTTTTTTTTGGCATTGTTTAGAGCTTAATTCATGGCTTGTTGTTCTGAGCAAAACAGGTATGAATTTGCAAAAAGGAGGAAGACGACATAGCTAAACTTTGAACAAATGTTTATTCTCGTGCTTTCGGGTTGGGCCTCGTGCTTCAGGCTTTCCCCGCCAGGCGGAGCTCGGGCTTGAACTTAGTGAAAAAACTAGATTTCAGGTCGGGCTCAGGCTTCATATTTGCACCTTGGGCTTTTGCTAGCCCGGCCGCTGCCTGGCCCAAGAAATGCCTAGGTTTAACTGGAAGTACATGTGATTCTGCTCTTGACTCAGTCACAGCCAACGAGGAGGACGTCGCCGCCCTCTCGGACGTCAACGAGGACGCCCTCCCTCCTCCCCAACTGACCGGGGAATGGGGATTGGCATGAATAACTGCAATTTAACACAATGTTACAATGAAGGATTTATTGTCGATATATCGGAAGTACTATGAAAGAAACCTAGAATCCCCACTTATCTTTCACTGTTGTGAATCCTTGTGCGTTTGTGCCTAGATATCTCTAAATGAATCGTCTGCTGTATCTCTCAATACTCAATACCATGGTTCATGGTGAACCAGTGCCGGTGTTACGTGTGTTGATGTTTGAATCGAAGTAGCGACTTGTTAGAACTTATGTAGTTTCTTTTATAGGATTGTTCTTGCTTGCTCTTTCACTGCAGTTTTCTACAAGCCAATCAAGAGCGGACTGACCAAAAGTCCACCATGTCTTTGTTCCAGATTTATTATGAGGATGCATTGAGTGGGAATTGAGAATCTTAGAATTCCCAGATTTGAGTACGAGTGTAAATTGGGCAACACTATGTTGTCTCCTATGTACCATAGAGTAATTCTGCTTTTATCCTGCAATTTTTTGTTGTGTTAGATATGTTGAGGCCAGTAATTTTTTTACCCATAATCGCACTGATTACAGAGCACTAGCACATGTTCTCATTTCTATGTACTCATCAGTGTCTTGAATGTTCAACATACCCTACTTTCACCATCCTCATCTAAGTCAATTCCTAACAGATAGGGAGAGGAGGCTACAAATCCTGTTGAATGTGGTTGTGACAAAAGACTGCGTAGAAAACAGTGAGACCAGAAAAGTGATACAGATAGAGTTTGGTAGTTGTCTGATAACTTAGACAAACATATTCCAGCAAAATGGAAAGAAAAGTACTAAAAGGTGTGCCATGACCCTATAGTTTCGCATGATGTGTGTCAGTTTGGCGACATGACTAATAAATGTGTCCTTTCTTATTTTCTTTGAAGTGAAACATTGTGGAAACTCTAAGAATATGTATATATATTTGATATGCGGATCAGATTTATGGTCAAGACAAGCCCAATTGAAATGAAGTTGAGTACCAATATGGGCTTAACATCTCACACTTTGTTAGCTAGCTACTGTTGAATCTTGAATTGCCCGAAATCTTTTCCACTGCAGCTTAAGCAATGGGAATGGAATAAGTGTAAACTTAGGCAGTCTTCCTATGTCGCACAAGATGCATATATATATGCAGTGAAGTCATCACTTGCTGTGAGAAAGGTAAAGCTTGGGAAGTCTTTACAAACACAACAATGATGTGTAAATCATCATGGGAGCTGAACTTAAATTTGAAGCACAAGAACTGCGCAGAGGATGAACCAGGTGAAATCATCATGGTTTTTAGTATTTTTATGAAACTTCTCTCCATTCCTTTTATCTTGCATGCTAGCACATATACCCGACACTCTTGTAGATTCAGTGGCACACTTTTTTTGGGGCATGCAACAAAGGGTGATCGCCCACCTAAAATTGTATCAACATTTTATTGTTGACATGGTTTTAGGTTGGTTTACAATGGATTGCAGCCGGGGATCACACATCAGGTTCAAGCAAGAGATTCACAGAGAGGTTTTTTTGGTGGTGGGGGGGGGGGGGGGGAGATCAACACGATGGGGGGCTCTAACCACCAAAATACGTAGGTGGTCAGCTATCGTCTGATGCAGCTCAAAGTCGGTGGAATGCAGAGTGTCGAAGACATATTTAGAGGAAATCAAGAGATAGACAAGAATTACTTGTGACAACAGTCATAAGCATGGGATGTACACACTGCATATAATGATATTTTTTTATATGTTCCATAGATAAGTTTGTTGTTTCACGGCAACACACATGCTTTCCACTAGATTTAGCTTTCTTGGATTAGGAATAGATCGGGAAGGTGATGTGGCCGGGTTGTTTTTTAACCTTCCGTGACAACAAAACGACGACATGCAAGCTACATGCAGAGTCAAGGGGCAATAGATTGGGAAGATGGATGATGTATGGACAAAGAAGATGATGGACGACAAGTTCAGTGAGAAAGACCGGCTCGAGGGGTGCTTTCTGTTTGTAAGAATACAGAGAAGATGATGCTTGCATTTAATGCAAGATGCTTGTTCATAGGGAGGAAAATGAGCATTGGTTATAAATTTATTTATTGGCCCGTGGCAACGCACGGGGCGGTCTACTAGTTTCTTTTATGTTCTACGGTTCAACAGCTAGGTGGCATCACATGAGTAATTTGCATTTGGTCATGCAAATACATCATTTATCTCGACGCACAACAATTTCGTCTAGTTTGTTGGGTTTATTTTGCAGACGCACTCTATACTGGGTAAAATAGTAACACTTGCAACAGATAGCCGAGAAATCCGTGCATCGTGTTTTTCTTGGTTTGGTCTACACTAGTACAAATGCCCGTGCGTTGCACCGGGCGATAAATGTGGCAGAACTTGCTTCATGGGTCCTTTCTTGCCATTTTCTATATCTAATTAAATAAATTTTGAACATGAAAATTTCCTTATTTTTATTAAAAATTAATTTTCCTATTTAAAATGTAAAACCTTTTGAAGAGTAGTTTAAAAAAATTTATGTAAATTAATTATTTCTATTGTACATTTTGAAATGGTTTTTGTAGTTATTAGTGTTTTTTGGGGGAATTTTTAATTGTTTTAAAAAGTACGAACATATTTTTTCACATATTTTAAAACTATTTTTATGTGTTGGAAACATTAGAAATAAAGGTTACACTGAGTATTTCTATTTGGACTTTGTAATTTGGACGTACCCTAACAATGTTTGTCATGACCTATTTCAGATCCTCATTTTCATTTTATCCTATTAAAAAGTATTAATTTTATTTTTTATTGTCCAGTAAAACACGTTTTTTTTACTTTGAGTAGTTGTTTTTATATTTTTGATTTTTTTAGAATGTAATTATTTTTATGGTGACGGACATTTTTTTAATATTATATTTCATGTCTTATTTATTTTGCACTACTTTTTGTGTTTGGTCCATTGAGAGTGGATGTGTTATTTTTGTAGCAGCTAGCTCAATGTCGTTTGCTAAAATACAAAAAAAATGCTACTTCAGTGGTCGCTATGCCTCTTGCAGACACCTGGATGTTAGTCGCCGCTTCAGACACCGGTGCATTTATCCAACAATTAAAGGAAAAAACACCGTCGTCTCTTACTCAGCTTCTAATCCCCATTCTCCAACCATGGCGGGCGCTCACCTTCTCGCCCCTCCCCCTCCACCTCCGAGCGCCTCACCCAACGGTTCCTCAACAGCCCGCAACTGTTGCTCAAGTCGCTTCCGCTTCTCTCCTCCTGCCTCCCCCCTTGCTGCCGTCCGCCACCGACCGGACCTGGATGGACGAGCACGTCCTCAAGGCCAAGCAGGCGCGGTGCTCCAGCAGTCTGGCCTCCTCGGCGTCGACGCAGTCTGCATCCATCTAGTACTGCATCCACCACGGTATTCATCTAATTAGTTCTATGTCTTCTGATGACTGTTTTTTCTTCCTTCACATCTAATTAGTTTCACATGGATTTGTATGTTGCAGAGTTCTAAAGAATAGAGGAAGATTCCTGTGCTTGGAGTTGAGTCATGTGAATGTTCAGATTTTTAAAGACATGTAGGTTTCCTTTGGTCAAGTATGTTGTTGCTGTAGGATAACTTCGTATGACCACTGTCTTAAACATTCAGTTAAAAACAAACAAGCAGATCCTGTCAATTTTTTTAAAAGCATAGGGCTACAATAACCTGCAACAAAGTTAATATCTGCTTGCAAAACTATGTGGTTTCCTTTAGTCAAGTATGTTGTCGCTGGAATTTGCCCTGAATTGCGTACTTATAACCAATGACGCATATAGTCTTGTGAATTAATGCCTTGAAATTTCCATGTATCGCCCCTCTTCTCCTCTTTGTGCCGCTGCCCCTTGTTCGGTTTGGTTCGATTTGCTTTTCTTCCCGTTTCCCTAGTGCGCGGTTTCCTCATGTAGGTGCTGCTGCGTGATGTGCACCGGGGATAAGGAAAAAAAGAGAAGGCTGTTCAGGTGATGAGGAAACGAAATGGGACGTGGGGCTAGGCCTCAATGAATCCAAAAGAGCTCAATGGTATGTTGTTTATTCCTCTCTTGTTTGAGATAGACTTGTGAATTTCCAGTGCTAGTATGTGAATAACACTCTACATTTTGAGGTTCAGAGCACTTGTTTGCACTTGGCTCGCACCATGTGGTGGTGATTGTGGTTGCCTACATTCAGCCAGTGTGTGAGTCTTGCTGTACGTCATGCGGTTATTCCTTGGCGTCTCACATTTCGTTCCGTTGATTTCTTGCAGATATTGCGTAGGAGGTTGAGGGACATGAGGGCCGGCAGTGAGCTTAAAGCTCTGTTGCTATTCAACGGTCTCTGAAATCTCTTCAAATAAACAGATGAGGTATATGTTCTGCCCCTCTCGATATGCTTAGCAGAATAGTAAATTTGTGAGATCTTACTGTGTTAATTGGAAACTTAGTTCACTCATCAGGCTGCTAATAGATGGATGATGAATTTGCTTTAGTGTGGCATGATATTTTATATATAGGCAATTACGACTTGTTTTTTCATTTCTGAAGTATCTACCACATAGGGAATTGGACTATGCCACGCCCGCTGGCCCTTCCCTTCCTTCCACCTCTCCCTCTTGTGCTCCTTCTCCTCCGTACTGTACCTGCTCCGGCTACCGGCGCCCATGGCCAGCACAACAGTTAAAATTCTTCTTCTCAATGTTTTAGTGCCTGTATATTTTTTAGTTTTGTTTCTTTGGTAGTGTTGCTGCTTCACAGTTGAACTATATGTGTAATAACTATCAGTAGTCTAGGTTTGAGCATTAGAATCGTTTTAGAATCAGATAAAAAAATTAATTTGATCTGATCCTGTTTTCCTATTGTCTAATCTTGGAGTAAGTTTCTCTTGAATATATGTGATCTGTTCTGTCACTTTGTGGTACTCTTTAATCTCTTTGGTTAATATAAACATGGTTGTGCAATTATGATTGACATCACATCAACAGAAAGTCTACGCCTAATTATTATTGGAATTACCTTAACACTTGTTTCACAATACATTGCAATCTTGCGGCTACTCCTGAACCCAAAACCGGCCATCCACTTGATTACCTGTATCAAACCATGGCAGGAAGTTGTTGATTTCGTGAAAGCAGCAATCAAAGGCATGCCTGGCTACCCTGATGAATGCCAAGGGGTTCAGAGATATGGGGACGCAGACCATGTCCATCACCAGGCGCCGCTGGTGCATTCTCTGGTAGGTGCACCCGCTTCCACTTGGGCAGTAGTTGCTTCTCCCCGACGCCCACCACCGCTACGGGCTGCCGCTGCTACTGCTCTTGCTCGTTGGCGCCCCATGCTGCTGCTCGCCGAAGCCTCGTGCTGCCGTCCTCCTGGACCTGGTCGTGAGTCGCGACTCACAACATGGTTGCCGCCACAAACTGTCGTGTTCTGTGAAGAACGCAACTTCAAAGCAGCAAAAGCTTCACCACCGCTGGCTCACATCGCTTTTTTTCCGGCTATTCAACGGTGCTGCCCCGCCACTGTTGGTCATCCTCTTGGAGCCACTTTAGCCAGGAATAGGTGTACTCCCGCCCGGCGACGTCAATGGCGATGGAGGTGTGGAAAGAGTCGGAGGCGGCAAGCAGGGCGAGCTGGGCGGGCGAGGAGCAGGCCGAGGCCAAGGCGGCACGGGAGTGCCAGCCATGAGGCCCGCCTCCACCTGCAAGAACTTCGAGCCGTAGCGCTGGATCCTTCTGTCTCCCGCGCCCGTCCTCCGTCGCCCAGCTCCGGTGAGCTCCTGCCTAGGTCGCCCCACCGCCCCTCCTTTTCTCCCTTCTTCTCTCCCTCACGGCCTCACCTCCCTGTCTTCTTTCTCAACCTCCCTGTCTTCTTTCTCCCCAGGACCCGCTGATGCCATGGATGTGCCCGGGAAGCCTCGCCGCCGGCCTTGCTCGTTGTCACCGGTGACCCCCGCCTCACTGCCGGCCTCTGGATCCGCCTCCCAAGCACCTTCCGTGCATGGATCCGTCCCCTTCAAGCTCCATCCGCCGCCGCCCTTCTGCATCGAGCCGCCCCCAGCCGCTCGTGCCGCCACGCGTTGACCAGATCCTGGACCAGACGTATGGACTGCGGGTTGAATATACTAAACAACAAGGCCCTTTTTATAAAAATGAAGCGTTTTGTCCTATCCACTTATAAAGGGATTGCGGGTTGCATTACCAAAAAGTAGAAGGACTTATTTGCAAAACAGCCGCGACGACGGACTTATTTGCAAAACCCAGTTTTCTTTATTATTAGGTAAAGATAAAGATTTGCATCTCGAGAAGAGATAACAAAATTAATCAATGAAAAGTATATAGGGTTGGTGAAAACTAATAAATTAATATAATTTTATCGGTATATGCTTGATATAGAAACTTAAAGGTTAAAATAAGAAAAAACGCCAATGTTAGAAGAGTTTACGATATAAACTTAAGAGAATGCACCATTCAATGCCAAAACGGGCTTGCACATCTCACCTTAAGTCAATCGAAAGGTTGGAGACTTGAGTCCTACTATTTTTTTCTTTTTGAGCATCAGTACAGACACAAGCGCTCATATACACGCGCATACACTCACCCCTATGAACGCACACACGCACACCCTACCCCTATGAGCACCTTTGAAAGCCTGAGCCGGCATATCATCTTGAGATTTACGAAGCCACCGTAGGCGCCTCGTCGTCGACGGGAACGTCTTCTCCCACTGAAAGCGCATCGCCGAAAATCCTGAAATAAATTCAGGAATAATGCGAGCACCAGGATTTAAACTCTGGTGGGTTAGGGGATACCACTGTCCACCTAACCATCTCAACCACAAGTTGGTTCGCGGAGTCCTACTATTTAGTACATACATAAAGGACATGTTTGGTGCACTAGGCTTTGTCGTGCACCTGGTGCTGCCAGCACCGGTTATACACCGTAGAGGTTCCTAAAAATTCTTAAATTTTGTGGGAACATATATGAGTTAGCCCACAAAAAAAAAAAATGCACTGTATTTCCAACACATTACACATGCGCTAACGTGTAGCCTAGGGAAATGCACACGAGAGAGAGTCGTCGGTGCAGCTTGCTCAGTGTACGACAGCGTCAAAGAGCTCTGAATGGAAAGAAAAACTGTTAGCCAACAAAGCCACCCTTGATTCTTCGTTGAAATCATGGATTAGTATTAACATTTGGCACACGTACGGAGTTGACCTGTTGCAGGAAGCAACGCATCGTTCATGCGCAAGCATAACACGAGTGCTCTCCGCTGGACACACTGACCATGCTAGCATTAAAAAGGTGGTTGCACAGCCGTATGGTCAGGGCCGAGCCGGCAAAATCCGAGGCTATGTGCCAAACTATAAAATGGGCCCTATCGTGCGAAAATAAACTACATAAATGTAATAATAACTATAATAATACAAAGATCATAATGGCTTACATAGCAATGGAAAAATATAAGAATCATACATATTCTTGGTTGAATAGTCTTCACTTAAACAACATCATTCTTTTAGTGTTATTTGAAGTAAAATTTTCAATAATACCCATTTAATCAATCTTCTCAGATACTTCACTCCCAAGCGCTATTGTGGCTAAATTAAAAGGTCTTTGTTGTGTCATGGTAGTGCATATATACTTCAATAGCTTCAATTTCGAAAACCAGATTTTCTAAATGAAATGCAAACGTGACTTGAATCTTGCAATACTAGATGCCTAATAGATGAAAGAATAAATTTAGCAAAACTAAATAGCGGGAGGAAATCAGAGTTCAAAGTGGGGAACGGGATCACCGACACAACGACGCTCAAGAAATCGCAGATGGATCAAGCTTTCCCTGCCTTCCTACAGTCCTGCCGGCTGCAGTTCCTCGTCCTGCCCTCCTTAATCCCGAAGAATCAGTGAATCAATGATGGATGAATCTGATCTGTGTTGCTAGGATGCTTGCCGCCGGGCGAAGAAACAAACAAACAAAGGGAAGGGACGCTTCGCTGATTCCGTGATTGGCTCGCTCCTTTTGATCGGTGGCTGGACTCTGGAGGCGAGGAGACTCATGTAGTGATCGAGGGCAAAATTTCGTGTTTTGACCCTTTTCTGATATCTATTCGTGATCTGATCCTAGTTTGAAAAAAATTCAAGATCTGACCCTTTTGCTACCGCCAGGGTCCATGGCGGTAGGGTGTAACAGCCTACCGCCAGGGACCTTGGCGGTAGGAAACATCCCTACCGCCAAACATATTGGCGGTAGGAAACATCCCTACCGCCAAACATAATGGCGGTAGCAGGTACACCCCTACCGCCAAGGTGCTTGGTGGTAGGCACGAGCACGCACTGTGTTCAATACTTAGCAAAATTTTGCGGTAGGGCATGCAACCATACCACCAGGGGCCTTGGCGGTAGGCAGTTATACCCTACCGCCATGGACCCTGGCGGTAGCAAAAGGGTCAGATCTCGAAAAAATTTCAAACTAGGGTCAGATCTCGAATAGTTATCGAAAAAGGGTCAAAACACGAAATTTAGCCGCGATCGAGGCTTGCTTCGAGCGCCAGCCACCAGGCAGTAGCCCTTCACACCTGCAGCGGCCCAGAGGCAGAGGCCCATCTACAAAAGGGAGAAAGCCTAGCTGTGTATTGCATTGAAAATATGAGGCCCCTAAAACCTGGGGCCCGGCCTGCGTATGGTCCACGCGAACCATATGCATTTTTTAACACGGTATTAAAGCGCATCGCTGGAAATTTTAAAATAAATTCAGGATAAACACGAGCACCATCAGGAACGGGATATCATTTTCCACTCAACATCCAATCACAGGTTGGTTCGCAGCTCATGCATGATTCACGTGTAAAACTGTTACGATATTCTATCACAAGAAACAACAACACCCTCCCTCGACGAGATAGTTACAGCTTAACCACGCGCCTGAATTAATTAACACCATTCGTTCGACTTTTCGAGTACAGCCTACTAGAAAAGGAACGCCTCCGTGTAACTCACCCGGCTCGCCGGAGCGGAGAGCAGCAGGCGGTCGTACGTCCATGCCTATCCACAAGCCAAGCCAGCCAAGCCAGCCAAGCCACAGACATGGCCGTGCGTCGCGCACAATGTCTCCCCAGATGCCAAAGCCGTCCGATTCTCCGATGCGTTGCGTGCAGACGGCGACATGCAGCGGCAGACGACGAGCTGATGAAAGCGACCGACGGGGCGTCGCCAGCCACCTCAACAACGGCCGCCGGGCCACCACCGGGATTTTTCTTGTGGCGGAGACGGGCGGTGACCCGTCAGCACGCACCAACCCCCGGCCCTGTGTTTGGTTTTGCAGTACGAGTGTACTACGATCGATCGCTCGCCGTGGCATCAGCCTCCGGACGTACAAGTTCCTTTCCCCCGTGGCCCGTGGCCCGTGGCGTTCCCATCCCCACCACCGTTAGCCAGCCAGCCACAGTGAAATCTTACGAGAAGTCTAGAAGATGGGCGTTTTTTGTGGTGGTGTGGCGGACGGGCGTTTTTAGAAAAAAGTTTAACAGTTTTGCTAGAACTCATCTAGATGAGATATAATTTGGTCTCATTCACTTTTTATAGCCATTGGATGTGATGCTATAAGATGCGTGTGTGCTAACGTGAGTTGTATCTGTTCTTGATTTCAAAGTGAATGAGACCAAATTATATCTCATCTAGATAAGTTCTAGGTACTCCCAAAGTTTAATGTATGAAAAAATCCCCGCGATCCATATCATTGACGTCAAAGGTGTCCTCCTTGACACCTAGCAGAATCCACCAATCGCGGTAGCCATTTGCCACGCAAACGGATGGTGGGCCCCATGAATCATCTGAAGAGACAAATCCTGTCTAATTGTCTCCTGCAGGCACACACTATCAACGCCCTCTTCGTGAAGTATTCGATCAATTGACATTGTGGGCCCTAATGGCCATACCCTCAAACGTTCCAGCTAAGTAACTTCATGTGGGAATCAAGTCACCCTTTACGTGGGATTAAGTGAGCCCTACTAGAGGTCAAGGGCCAGGACGTCAACTTGGGAGGCCGACCATGCCGTGCCCCCAAATGGGGGGCTACGTCGGCATCGGCATCGACCACCTCTAAGGGAGCCCCATGCACCATAGGTTGGGACTCAAATGGGGTTCTGACGCGTAGGGCACCTTCCGCGCAGTGCTCCCACCTAGGAGTCACCGCAGTAGAAGGCTCCTTTACCGAATTATTGCTAGAGCCACAGTTAGACCCGGACTCTCTACTCCTGGACTCAGCTGTAGCCGAGGCCCATTAACGCCAACGTTCCTCCTAAGCTCAAGTTGCCGTCAGGGGCCCATCAAAACTCTCTTTAGCCCGGATGGCCGCAACTTGCTCTAATCGAGGTGCATGCTCGCCTCAGAACACAACCTCGCTATCTGAAGCGACGTCGGCCAGGTGCTCAAGAGAAACCATGTCGAGAATAGCAAACTAAGAACCCGAAGGACAAGCGATAGCTGAAGAGGAGGAAGTACCTAGGCCGAGGTTGCGTGCGGCGGCCCGTTTGGCCACCTTCTCGACGACAGTCAGCTCACACACCAAACTTGGAGCACCCAGACATTGGTTGGTCCTCGGGTGATCTAATTCCGTGTGCATCTAGCAGCCTAATGTTTCGTAGTAGGGGTTTTGGCTGTCCATGTGCTTCATTCTGGCGGTAGTGAATAAGTTTCTTTTAGACATCCTTTTGAGATTGTTGGTTCACGCTACTATCCAGGAGGTGGAGTCTGCAACGTATTGGATCATGTGGGTCTTGGCGATGCTTTTAGGGCATCTACAACGCCAAGTGCTTGAATAGGCGCTTAGGAGAAAAAATAAAAAAAAATCTTAGCATCTCTAGTAGCGTATCTGCCTCCAACGCAATAAGCAAAGTCCAGGCGCCACACGAGTAAGAAAAAAGAATAGAATGACCTCTAGCATGGGAGAAAAAAAGCTAGAGCGCCCGGGGATAGCTTTTGTGTCGACGCTAACATATTTTCTGGACTCGATGGGGAACAATAAGTAAAGAACGGGAAAATAACCCTGGCGTCCGCATTGTAGATGACCTTATGTGTCATGGTGTTGGTGTCGAGATGGTCCTTCTCTTTCTACAACATGCAACGGTTGTGTTGCGGGCAGCCGTAAGCGTTGACGATGGAAGACCGTCCCTTGGGGATCGGGGCGATGTTTCCCAAGTTGTTTTATGCAGCCAAGAGGATTTAAACTTTTTTTCCTTGGGTGTCTTCCTGACGCAACGGATCATCCTTTGGTGCCTACTGGTTCTTCCCCGATGACTGATGTACCGGCATCCTCTCCATTGTCATTGTGAAGCTGGCGAAGTTTTATTAAATGGATGGTTAGTTCTGGGTTTTTCGATTCAGATAAGACTTCTACGATAGCTCCTTATTCTCCAAGACGTTGGTACACGTTGATGTCTTCTTTGAGACTTTGGTTGTGACCGAATGCTGTGAAACTGTGTGGAACATGTGGTCGAGGCCTCTTCCTTTATAGTGTTGGACCGGAAGGATAAACCCTTTCTTTCGAAAAAAAAAAGTGTGTTCTGCAGTAAAGTTTGAGGGTTAAAATTTTGCCATTCTATAGCTAGCTTAAGTTTGATACCCACGGGCACATATGATGAAACACCATGTCATCGAAGGGTATAATCGTAGGTGTTCACATACACTCGTCCTTATGAGCTCACGATCCTACCCATATCTTCATGATAACCCTGGTGGGTTGGTTTTATCACACGAAAGTTAACCACCTGAGATATGCTCAGTTTGTTGTATCACCTTCTTTTCTAATATATACGTGATGGTTAAGTATAGTATAGGAGAAGATACGAAGCAAACCCAAACTAACATGCCGAGCATTACATATGAACTAACGTTTTGTCTAGGGAAATGTATACGAGAGTCGTCGGTGCAGCTTGCTCGTTCTACGACAGCGTCAAAGAGCTCTTGTCAATGGTTAAAAGAATTCTTGCCAACGAAGCCACCCTTTGGTTCTTCATGGAAATCATGGGCTGGTGTATAATATAAATCTTGGCACACGGAGTTGACCCGTTGCACGATTGGGCAGGTACGCGTCGTCCATGCGCTAGCATAACACGAGTGCTCGGCAAGACACAATGGCCATGCCAGCATTAAAAGGTGGTTGCACGGCCGTCTGGTCCACGCGAACCCGACGTGTGTTGGGCAGCCAAGGAAGGAAACCATGCATGCATGATTCACGTGTAAAACCGCTGCGGATTTCTATCAGAAGAAACAACAATGCCCACGCGCCTGAATTAACTAAGGGAAACGCTTTGTGTCTATAGTCTGATAAGACTCCATTGCCAGACCAGCCGAACATCGTTGATTTACTCCAAATCTGACGCTCGGGAGTAGTCTTGCTTTTGTAAAGAGGAAGGAAATAAAATAAATCACCCCGTAACTTCCGCGTGTTGCCCAGATTCCAATCGGGACGCAGATTTTCCTCCACCCCGAGCTCGCCTCACGGCCCTCGCCAGATCCCCCTTCCCCCGGCTCCGGCCTGCACCTCCTTCTCCGGCCATCTCCGGTCCACCGCTCCTCCTTCTCTCCTCGTACCATCGCTCACATATGAGGCCGCGGCGCCCTTCACTACCGGGTGGCAAGCACACATGGCCGGGGAGGCTCGCCAGCGGCGACAAGTGCGGGTGACAAGTACACAAGGCACCGAGGAAACGGCATAGCGGCTGCTGGTGATTGCAGTTGCAGGTTGCATCGTGCAGCCGTTCTCCGTGGTGAGGGTGCGGTAACTTTTTTTTTTTGAAACTTAGTGTGCGGTAACTAACGCGACTAATGGTAGGAAACTACGCCTTGCATCCGTCAATGTCTTATTTGGAACGATTTTGTCACCCTCAGATTGTTTTTCATTCTTGTGGAACAGTGTTACTTGACTAATTGGTTGCATCAGGGCATCACTTTATTCATAATCTTGTTTTAGCAGACATTGGTAGCCAGCAAGTGACGCAGTTTCTTAGATCTCCCAAGCCCCCTCGCCGCCCCTAGGCTCTGCCAGAATCATGCTGCCAATTAACACTAATTCTGTTTTGAACATACTCTTTTCATGCTTCTTATCCATGGTGATTTTAAATTGTAATACACATGCTTCTCGGGGGAGAGTATGCTTCCATAGGTAAACAAAACTCGGTGAAATTTGTATGTAGGTGAACCATACTTGCATCCCCATGTTGCCGCAATCTTAGTTTGTTTCTATCTTCAATGTTATATACTTGAAAAGATGAGTCAGATTCGTATACTATACATATTTCATGCTTCCTGAGAGCTTCTGAATTCAGTTCAAGTGATTCTTTTGTTTATGCAGATTGCTTCCATCCTTTCTGCCAATGTCGAGTACTCAGTCATACATATTTGCATTGTGTGTGTCCTAAAGTTGCATCATGGTTCCATTCAATCTTATATTTGTTTAGCTTAATAAATTTGCTTCAACCACTACCAAACATGCTTTGTTCTTTCTCGCTTTTTTATTCCAACGGCCGTGCTTCCGTTGCTTCGTATGTATGCTTCTGTTGTATAGACGTTTTGCTGCTCGCAGTGATATATATTCTTCCTTTACCTGACATATTTCAATGGTTCAGGTGTTTATCTTGCTGGTAATACCATTAGCAATGCATGCTTGTTTTATTTCTTGCATATTGCCTTGTGCTCTCATCTATTTCAAATATTTTGCCCAATATTTCATTATTTCTCGCATATGTTTTCATGGTTTCCAAATCTAACGACAACCGCTGTGAGTATCTGCTTCCGTTAATTCTCATCATGAATAATCAAATGTTTTGACAATACGGCTGAGATTGTTGTTCACATATCCACTGCTTGCAACTATGCTTCGCGGTTTATTTGCACCTGTGTATCATTTATGGTGAAATTTTGCATCAACCACTGCCATTGTATGCTTCTTATTGTACAGACATATTCTCTGGAACCATGAGTGCTTCAACCACTATAAGTGCGCGCTTTCTTGTTTCTGAACATTGTCTACTTATAGATATTTTTCCACACCCGACTTCAGCTATTATTCTTGTTTCTACACAATGCCGATGAGTCTATGTTTATGTCGAGCGTGGTGAATGGGACCTGACACTTATTCGCCAACGACTACTGTGTTGGCCACAGGGAGCTTATGGTGTGCATAGTGTTTTTTTGTGACGAGCCCATTTAGTGTGACGACGGCTGGGGCCAAAGTTGAAATAGTGTCATTGTAATATTGTTCCATTTTTATTAAATAAAAGAGTTGTAAATTTTTGTTCATACCATTTTAATTCTCTGTGCTTCTTTTGCTTCCACAATGATTTTTTTTGCTATTACTATGTTCCATCACACAACAAAATGGTGCTTCCTTACAACTATGCTCGTGGAAAGGACAAAATGTTTTCCTACTATAAAGCGTTTATTCCCATTACAAACACCAGGAAATGATGCTTCCGTGCATTGGGAAGAAAAGCTTCTATGGTATAAAATATTGTTGCCATCTATAAAGAAACACATCTTAAAAATATCATAATTATTGCCGGATATAATTGTGCCTTACCAAATTATTTGCACAAAAAATGGGATTTGACATCATTCCCAAAATGATGCTTCCATGCATCAACAAGAATGCTTCCATGGCATAAAAAATCATGGTAAGATCAGTAAAGAAATACACCCAAAAAAAGATCGTAATTAACTTCAGGATTTATTTACGAGAAATAATCATACTTTCCAAAATTATTATTCAGTTTTAGGAAGCAAATTAATTTTTTTTGGGAAGAATGCTTCTGTGGTATAAAATATTGTTGCCATCTATAAAGAAACACATCTTAAAAATATCATAATTAATTGCCGGATATAATTGTGGTTTACCAAATTATTTCCACAAAAAAATGGGATTTGACATCATTCCCATAATGATGCTTCCATGCATCAACAAGAATGCTTCCATGGCATAAAAATCATGGTACGATCAGTAGAGAAATACATCAAAAAAAAGATCATAATTAACTGCCGGATTTATTTACGAGAAATAATCATACTTTCCAAAATTATTGTTTAGTTTTAAGAAGCAAATCTTTTTTTTTGAGAAGCAACAATCTTGTTTAGGAAGCATTGGTGCTGTCGAACGGAAACAATAAAATTGCTTAATTAATCATCCGTAATTTGGGGAGAAATTGTTACGAAAAAATAGGAAAGAAATTAATCACAATTAATGCCAGTCCTGCATGCAAATTGACTCACACAGGGAGTTCTGCTACAGGATCGGACGATGTGCATGCTTCGAATCGGATGGCCATAGACTAGTCTGATAGGTAGCAAATGACAGTAGTCTGATGCCTAGTGGTTTCCATTAACTAACACCGTTCGTTCGACTGTTGGAGTACAGCGTACTAGAAAAAAAAATGAACGCCTCCGTGTGTCAAAAGGCTTGTTGGACCGCCGTGTCACTCCCCCGGCTCGCCGTAGCACGTCGCCGTCTCATCGTACGTCCAGTTCATGCCTATCCACAAGCCGAACATGCCAGGCCAGCATTCCGGAGCAGAGGACACATGGCCGTGCGTCGCGCACAATGTCTCCCCGGACACGATTCGGATGCCGAACCCGCCCGATTCTCCGATGCGTTTCGTGCGCACACGCCCTCCCCTCCCCGCCGACGGCGACGTGCAGCGGCAGACGACGAGCTGATGAAAGCGACCGTCGGGGCGTTGCCAGCCACCTCCGTGTCTCCCTAAACAACGGCCGCCGGGCCACCACCGGGATTTTTCTTGTGGCGAAGACGGGCTGTGACCCGTCAGCACGCACCAACCCCGGTCCCTTGTTTTGCTGTAGTACGAGCGTGATCTGACGAGAAATCTAGAAGAGAGAAGCTCAGCATTTTTGTGGTGGTGCGGAGGGCGTGACGGATGCGCGTTTTTTCCATCTATGCATAAGAATCAGTTGGGCGAGCCAAAAAGATCCGAGATATGCTACCAGTGCACACTAGTATCTTAATCCATCGTGAGATACGGTGCCAGTGCACTGTATACTACTTTAGCCGTTTCAGGCCAACTTGGTCGGCTGGACTTTTCCGGGCCGCCCCTTCATCCTGAATCGATAACATGCATGGACGTTTGTTAGGATATGCAAGAATAAACATATACTCCTTTCATTTTTAAATATAAATGTTTTTAGGGATTTCAATATAGACTACATACAGATGTATATAGAGTGTAGATTCATTCATTTTGCTCCGTATATAGTCCATATTAAAAGCACTAAAAAGACTTGTATTTAGGAACGAAGGGAGTACTAACAGATCTTTGCAAAGAAAAAAGATGTTTACTGAGAAGGAAGGAATTAGTGACATATTAACATTGGTATTACCCTCTAAGAAAAAAATAAAAATAAAATAAAAACTCAAAATGATTAAATTTGCTAAGGAATAATGAATTAGTGGCATTGGCATAAACATTTAAGTAGAAAAAATGAGAAAAAGAATCTAAAACAAACAATGACAAATTTTGCACAAAATATACATAAAAATTACGCTTTCCTAAAAATATGCACTAATGAGCATATAAAAGTGGAATTTACTCAAAAAAATATCTAAGAATGAACTAGACTTAGTGGCATTGGCATTTCCTTAAAGTAAAATGAAAGTGAAATAAAGACTAAAATAATATCATAATAATGATGTTTTCAAAAAAAAGAATGAATTAGTGTAGTTGGTATTTCCTTTAAGAAGATTGAAAATTATTTTATTTTTTAAAAATTGCACACAACTTTGCACCCAAATTGAATTGTTTTTGTTATATGCAAAAAATAATCATATAACCATGAAATATTGGCACATATTATATAGTATTTGTATATAATACACTCACCCAACAATCCAAAAATACCCACAAAAGGAAAAGAAAAAACATCTAATAAAGGAAAGGAAACAGAAGAACGCATAGAAACAGTAAACGGAATAAACAAAGGAGAAAGAAGAAGGCTATGTTGCACGGGAATGGGCTTCCGCTCGTTAAAGAATTGACAAACCCAAATATGGGGTCAGTCAAAGAAAGAAAAAGCCCAAGACAACACTTGGAAAAAGGTACACGAATTTCCAGACGACCTACATATATATAGCTAAAATGTTAAGTAATATGAGAGGACATAAAGCAAATCAAGATTATCACGCTGAAAAATTAGATATGCACTAGGGAAATGCGTACGAGAGTCGTCGGTGCAGCTTACTCGGTCTACGACAGTGTCAAAGAACTCTTTTTTTTCTGCGGGTAAGTGTCAAAGAACTCTTGTCAATGGTTAAAAGAATTCTTGCCAACGAAGCCATCCTTGATTCTTTGTGGAAATCATGGGTTAGTATTAGTAGCACTTGGCACACGGAGTTGACCTGTTGCACGATTGGGCAGGCATGTGCTGTCCATGCGCTAGTGTAACACGAGTGCTCCGCAAGACACAATGACCATGGCATGGTTGCACGGCGTCCACGCGTACCCGACGTGTGTTGGGTAGCCATTAGTCAGGGAAACCATGCATGCATGATTCACGTGTAAAACCGCTGCGGATTTCTATCAGAAGAAAACAACAATGCCCACGCGCCTGAATTAGTTAACAGCGTACGTTCGACTGTTGGAGTACGGCGTACGAGAGAAAATGAACGCCTCTGTATGTTGGAAGTCTTTTTGGACCGTCGTGTCACTCACCCGGCTCGCCGGAGCGGAGAGCAGGCGGGCAGGCGTCGCCGTCCTATCGTACTGCGTCCAATTCTTATCCACAAGCCGAACCTGCCAGGCCAGCATTCCGTAGCAGAGGACACATAGCCGTGCGTCGGCGTCGCGCACAATGATGTCTCCCCGGACACGATCCCGATGCGTTGCGTGCGCACACGCCCTCCCGTCACGGCCGACGGCGACGTGCAGCGGTAGAGGCAGACGAAAGCGACCGTCGGGCCGTCGCCAGCCACCTCCGTGTCCCCCTAAACAACGGCCGCCAGAACGCTCGGGCCACCACCGGGACCGGGATTTTTCTTGTGGCGGAAACAGGCGGCGACCCGTCAGCACGCGCGGCACCAACCCCGGGCCCGTCTTCTGTGGCACGATCTCTCGCCGAGTCGCCGTGGCGCTTGCCTCATGGACGCACGCGTTCCTTTCCCCCGTGGCGTGCCCATCCGCCACCGTGGCGTCCCATTCGAACCGCTCCCGTCACTCACGGCCGGCCACCAGAAATCTTACGAGAAGTCTAGAAGAGAACCTCAGCGTTCTTGGGGTGGTGTGCCGGACGTTTCGATGTAAGAATCCGTTGGAGGAGCGAAAAAGATCTGAGATATGGAACGAGTGCACAGTTTCTCAATCGATCGTGGAACGCAAATTGGGGCTGGATAAGCGGCAGGCAAGGCTGGTCTGACTTGCCAACTGGAATGGATTACTTTAGCCGTTTCAAGCCAACTTGGTCGGCAGGATTTTTTGGGCTCATGTACAATGGTTTTATCTTAAAATTGCCACGTGAGATATATGATAAAGTAGAAAAGAGAGAAATTATAAGAAAAAGATTTAATAGAAGATAAGAGATGATCTCTTAGTACAATATGTCTCAACACGTTTCTAGAAATAGCTAGTTATTGAAGATAAGACTAAGAGGTGATCCATTTTAGACATGTTTTTCTTTGTCATCTCTAAATTATATGTAGACGTAACATAAGACTATCTTATCAACCATTGTACATACCTTAAGAAATAAAATAAGTGGACTCAATCAGTAAGGACATCTCCAACGCTGACCCTCGAACTTTTCGCATCCGTTCCGTTCGGATCACGCTATCCAAACAGCAGAAAACTACCAACACGGTCCCGTACCGGTCCGCGACGTAGTCCGGAGGTACTTTCTCTACAAATCAGAGACAAACGTGAGGGCTTTGCGGGAGTCCGAATCACTCCCATGCCCGGCTCTGACTGTCTTGGCCCACCAGGAACCTCTCTTTTCTACCGTGCGCGTTTCATGCCTACCGCCAGCTACCCGCATTCATGCGACTATAGAGCGCGCTGCTTCACATTGAAGACGGCTTAGAGTGGACGCGACCTCTCACTGCCTCCGCCACTGAATCGGCGTGCTGGCCGTGGGCGTCACCCGCTGCATGCCCGGCTGAACACATCTCCTGGCCGCATTTAAACACCTCCATTAAACCTGCGTGGAAGCCGAGAAACCTACTCCCACCTCACGTTCGTTCATGAGCGGGCCGGCATTAAACACAACGTCGGGCAAACTCCTCCCATCCGCGCTCTATTTAAACGAGGCCAGATGCCAAACAAGATCTGCCGCACCCCTCCTTCCACAATCCGCCGCACCCCTCCTTCCACAATTTTCTCCACCCTTTCGGTGGCATCCGGCGAGCAGGAAGAGCAGTTCTCCGGCATAAAAGCTGGATGGGTGGCTCGCCGAGCCTGCCGGATACGAGCGAGGCAGGTCGCTCCTTCGCCTCCATCGGCTAGCACGACGGAGCAAGTTGCCAGTTGACGCGTGGTTCAGTAACTCACCGCTCCAAGCCAGCTCGCGGAGGAGTCGCGAGTTACTCCAGGATCACGGCGGCACGGGCAACATCATTGCCGTGGACGATGCCACGTCATACCGCGCCAACCGTGTCAACGCGCGCGTAACCGCACCCTACCGGTAGAGAAAGAAGCCGGCTGCACTGAGATCGATGAGTCGGCGGCATGTGCGCCCGCCACCAATACCAAGGGAAAGTAGAAAACGGGAGGCCACCGCCGCTTGGGTCCCATGAAGTCCACCACCGCCGGCGCGTCGCCGGAATGCACATCCAGTGACTTGCCTAGTTCTTCAACGCAGACCATCATCAACCCCCACTTGGTCTCCCCGGAAGCGGAGGCGCCCCAACCCCTACCGTTCGGCTGAAGCATCAGCCGGCGGTTCCACTCCGATGACCAGTGGGAAAGCAAGCCACCCTTTGCACAAAAGCATATAACTCCGGAGGTCCCGACAGTCCGGTGTGCGGGACATGGGGAAGACAAAAGGATCCGTTGCGCCCGCCAGTAGACTAGTGTATTATATCCGTGTCGTGGGGGTGGAGCTCTGTGCGACCGCATGTGCACATAGTTTTACCTTTTAGTTAAAATATGTCCAGAATATAAATGTTTTCGTCCAGTTTGTATGAAATCCGTCATGTTTATATGCAATCTGGCCGTATTTGTATGAATTTCATCCGGTTTGCTGAAAAAGTGTTGGAAATGTATGGGGCTATGAATGAATGGCGACTCCCGTATCTGTGTCCACTGACTGGTCCTTCCTTTTTAAGGACGGAAACTGAAGGAAATTTACGGGTCACCGTGGAAGATGTCCTAACATATATTGACATATCTCACAACCACTACTCTAATTGGAGTACAAATAATAATAGTGTATGGCTATGTCTCAGTCGACTGAGACTTAACCAAGTCTCAGTCAAATGATAAAGTATATATAAGAAACAAACAATTAAAAATAATTGTTTTATACGGATCTCCATGTAAAATCAAAGAAAGATAGTGTCGAATGAGACATAGCGAAGTCTCTGTCGACTGAGACTTAACAAAACTGATAATAATAACAGTACACCGGACCCAGTCTGTAGATATCATCAATTTGATCGGTCAAACGGCCAAACTTTCGTTCACCTAAAAAGGCAAAACGTGACCGAGACAATGCGCCATGGACCTGCCCGATGAGAAACAAGCAATGCCGCACGCTACCTCGCCGGACACCGCAAGCATTCGTCCGTCCCTTCCCCACGTCAAAGTCTTCGCACCACACACACCATCCGTAGCCGTAGCCGTCCCGCGGCAATCTGTCACCGGTGACCGCGCGCGGCGCTGGAGGTCGTGCCGTCCACCGCCACGGGAAAAACGACGGCGAACCCGTGGACGTGGTGCAGCGACCAGCGGGCAACACAGGCGGCATCTGATTTTGACGGGAGACCGCCTGCTTCATATATAGCCTACACCGACGCCAGCTTCCCCTCTATGTTGCACAATATGATCGTCCGTATCATCGACATGTTGACCGTCCTCAAGAGGCTCACTAAAAACATCGCCGTACTCCTCTGACCCGCACACTGGCTTCTCGCTGCCTGCCACCTTCATCGGCCTTCATGATGACAACCTTTTTTTACACATTGGTAGCCCTGCGACTGCTCGCCGACGCGACGAAGAATGTCCACCTCGAGGTCGCCCTTGCCGTGCAACGTTTCTTCTAGCAAGATTTCGTCGACCTACAGATCCACGTATACGAGCACGGCTTCTTCGACCGGCTGGAAGCCTTGAATGTCTTTGTTGAGAAGCACATTGACCTTGCCACAAAATCTGCTGCTCGTTAGCCGGGGGTCGGTGGCCCGGCACACTGAGCCAAGGAGGAGCTCATTGATGAATACAACTTTCTTCTTTCCTCCTGTAACCACCACTGCATCGCGTCGTCGTGAACTTAATTCTTACTTATCATATTCTCATTCCAGTCGATAAAAGGCATGTGTGATCCCTTGCTCACATTTGGCGTCAATTATATGTATCATTGTTAGTTACTAGCTCCGTCCTGATTTATTGTCCCTTTTGTGTTTTGTGCCAAAATTTTACTTTAGATTTAACTAACAATATATTAATGCATGTCTCAAAAACTCTAGGGTTAGTGAAAACTCATAAATTAAGATAAATGTATCAATATATCATTGATATAGAACCTTAAAGGTTAAAATAAGAATAAAAGCTTCGAAAGAGTTTGGCCATACAAACTAAAGAGAATGCACATGTACAATTCAACGCCAAAAAGTAAAAGTGACTTGCACATCTCACGTTGACTCACTCAAAAGATTGGATTCCCACTGTTTACATAGGTGGATCTAGTGGGGGTGCCATAGGTGCCATGGCACCCCGAAAATAACGCATAGTTTGTTTAACTACTAGTAGTTAGTCTAATCCAATGTGTATTATAGGGGTTAAATGGTATAAACTGATACATTGTGATGTATTTACATTGTGATTGAGAAGAATGGCACCCCCTCCATGTTAAAACTTCCATGTTAAACCTTCAGACACTGGACATACATAAGGGGGGACACATCCTGTGCACTAGGACTTGTGGTGCAACTAGTGCGCCCAAAGTCGATTAAACACCACAGAGGTTCCTAAAAGTTCTTTATTTTCTAAAACATCTTCTTCGGCCACTCTCGGCCTTGTGCCTCTTTGCTCCATCGATCTTCTAAGTACATGCAGACAAAAAAACATAGTCCTAGAGCAGGCATTGCGAATTGCTGCACTCGTGAGAAGCGTGTATTGCGAGGAAAGTTCCAATGTGATCTTTTCTCCTTAGAGAAAACGCACCATGAAATCCGAGCATACGACAAACCGGTTGCTTGCGAAGGAAACATATGACACCCCCTAGAATACAATCTACACAAGTTTCTGCTTATGTCAACATAATTTCGAGCACGGAAAGGTTCCGTACACTTAATTATATTCATAAGTATGGCTATTTATACAAGGCATAAATATGCAACGAATATATTCTGAACTTATGTGTTGGGAGACATTTGTGCAGGCCATAGAAGTTGATTTTGACCATCAAACTAAAATGGTTGTTGAGCTTGATGGGCATGTGGGGCATGTGGGTTGCGCTGTCTGTGATCAAAATGGAAACCACCTATACAGGAATGCTTTTAGTGCATCCGACAGAATGTCACCCAGATAATTCTTTCAATCTTCAATGTCCAAGTTGTGGTGCTATCGAATCATCCATATATATGTCGGGTGATGCAGGTACGTAATCGCATATTGTGATATACTAATGTTATTCCGCAGTTTCACCAACTTTACCATTTTCAGTAGGTACAGTGGGTGTTGGAGCACTTGGATGGTCCTAAAAGTTGACACATAATTATGGATGAGGTCCTTCAGTCCACCTTCTTGCTATAGATCGGTATACTAACTATGTTGTCAGGTTAGTGCCGTAAACATTTTTGAAGGTGTTGTTATTATCTTATTTATTGATTGTGACTTTTCTATGGATTATCACCTTTTAGGAAGATACTTGGTAAAGTTTGCTTCTACTTGACGATTGATTCATGGAAATTGGGTACTAGCTATTTCATGCAAAACGCAAGCCAAAGGCCTGAGTGGAAGCATGGAACTGGTCCAAATGTTTGACAATTCTATGCAATGTTCTTGATTTTTTTTTAAACGAGAATAAGACCACATGATTATCTTGAAATGGTTACAACTAGCGCTCACGAATTCAGCTGGGATTCAATTCATGCATGATTCTTTTGTTTGGGTATGACATTTCCTTTTCCTTTTACTGAACTCAAATATATATTTTGTTGTATTAACATGTCCTGATAAGGTGAATGGTAAACATGATTGCCATGTTTCTTAATTTGTGAAATCCTTTTGACAAATACCTAAACTAAGGCTTGACAGACATACATAGTCCTTGTGTTTCTCCTACTATTCTGGAATAACTTCTGCTCATCAAGAATAAGGTATAATAAATTACCTATTTGATGATGTATCTTCTGTTATTACCATACGACATAGCTGCCAAAGAATATTTACTCAATTTGTTGAAATAACATATCACATGGTTTTCTTATATCTACAAAAATTGTGAACCTAACTAATACTTTGTATGCAACCATGTACATAGAGCTATTACAAGTGCACTTACCATGGTTTGAGAAGCACATTGAGAGATCTTCTGAGGAACCACATGTTATAACAAACACATATGAACCGAAGAGAGATGCATACTTGATCTTTCACTCTAAAAAAGGGGATATATTCAATTTTTTGTTGCATTGGGTATCGAGAGTTTTAGAGTTTTCGACTAGCACCAGGTTCATGGCATCGTAAAAAAACCCTTTTGAATCAATATAAATGGAACCTTTCCTATATACAATGAGCTTATTATTGAAGGTTGCATCGATGGTTTGTTGGTTCTTCCTTGTTTCTGACTAACCTTATTAATATTTAGGGAGGAAGAACTATTCAAATTAGATGGTACTCGCAGGAGCCAGCGAGTAATTAGCAAAAGTTCTAGCTTCATTTTTTAGAAGAGAGATGAAGCGTGGGTGACTGACAATATCCAAATAATGCGCAGTCCAACAAGGAAAAATTGTTAGAGAGAGGGACCGGCCAAAGGGAGAATATATGGTGCACACAATCCTTTTGTTGGCATCCTTAAATGTTCGAAAAAACATATGGTAAATATGGTTGGCATTCTTAAAAAATATTGAAAAATATACGACATAGATGAAATAGGCCATATTTTGCAAGACGGATCACTCGTGACACAAATTTGAAGTCAAATTCATAACATAGTTCGAGAAAAAAAAAGATGAATTCGACTCCGATAGTTCACAATATTAGTTGGGCTTTAAATTTGGCCCACTACCACTATCGATACTATTTTTATTTTTTGAGTTGGGTTTCAAAAAACTAACATGTAGGAGGAGATACGAAGCAAATCAAAACTAACATGCCGAGCATTACATATGAACTAACGTGTAGCCTAGGGAACTGCATACGAGACTCGTCGGTGCAGCTTGCTCGGTCTACGACAGCGTCGATGAGCTATTGTCAATGGCTAAAAGAAGTCTTGCCAACGAAGCCACCCTTGGTTCTTCATGGAAATCATGGGCTGGTGTATAAATAATAAATCTTGGCACACGGAGTTGACCTGTTGCACGACGTTTACGCGTTGTCCGTGCGCTATAAGCACAAGTGCCCCGCAAGACACAATGGCCATGCCTTGCCAGCATTAAAAGGTGGTTTGCACTCGCACGGCCGTCTGGTCCACGCGAGCCCGACGTGTGTTGGGTAGCCAAGGAAGGAAACCATGCATGCATGATTCACGTGTAAAACTGCTGCGATCTTCTACCAGAAGAAAACAACAATGCCCACGCGCCTGAGTTAATTAACAGCGTACTCCTACGTTAGACTGTTGGAGTACAGCGTACGAGAAAAAAATGAACGCCTCCCGCCCCCGTTGTTGGACCGCCGTGTCATTCAACCGGCTCGCCGGAGCGGCGAGCAGGCGGGCATGCGTCGCCGTCGCATCGTACGTCCATGCTTATCCACAAGCCAAACCATTCAAGCCAGCAGTCCGGAGCAGAAGAGAGGACACATGGCCATGCGTCGGCGTCGCGCACAATAATGTCTCCCCGGACACGAATCCGATGCGGAACCCGTCCGATCCCCGAATGCGTTGCGTGCGCACACGTCCTCCCCTCCTCGCCGACGGCGACGTGCAGCGGCACAGGCAGACGACGAGCTGCTGAAAGCGACCGTCGGGTCGTCCCCAGCCACCGCCGTGTCCCCGGGCCCCGGCCCTTAACAACAGCCGCCAGAACGCTCGGGCCACCACCTTGATTTTTCTCGTGGCGGAGACGGGCGGCGACCCGTCAGCAAGCACGGCACCAACCCCCGGCCCCTTGTTTTGCAGTACGAGCGTACGACATCTCGCCGTGGCCGTTGCCTTACACGTTCCTTTCCCCCGTGGCGTACCTATCCAGCCACCGTGGCGGGCGTCCCATTCGCTCGCCCCCGTCACCCACTGCCGGCCGGCCACCAGAAATCTTTGGACAAGTCCAGAAGAGAAGCTCGGCATTTCTGTGGTCGTGCGGCGTGCGTGATCGACGGGCGTCCTTTAAAGAAAAAATAAAATCTATGTATAAGGAGGAGCGAAAAAGATCTGAGATATGGCGCAAGTGCACAGTATCTTAATCGATCATGGGACGCAAGTTGAGTCGTCAAGTGGGTCTACTTTAGCCGTTCCCGGCCAACTTGGTCGGCTGGATTTTTCCGTTCCGGACCGCCCCTTGATCCTCGATCGGTGACATAAATCCACATTACCCACGACCACTACTTTAAATACAAATGAATGATAATAACAGTACGCCGGACCCAGTCTGCTGTAGATATCATCAACTTGATGGGTGGGTCAAATGGCCGAACTTGATGAGCTAAAAAGGCAAAACGTGACGGGTACAACGGGCCATGGACCCGCCGATCGGCTGGTCCGGACGCTTGCAATCCACTTGCCCGCCCGCACGCACGCAAGCAAGCAGGCAATGCACGCACGCTACCTCACCGCGCACCGCAAGCATCCGTCCGTCCGTCCCCACGTCAAAGTCTCCGCACCACACACACAGCATCCGTGGCCGTAGCCGTCCCGCGGAACGAAACCCGTCACTGTGCCACCGGCCCGCTCATCACCGGTGTCCGTGTGCGGCGCTGGCGGTCGTGCCGTCCACCGCCACGGGAAAAACACCGGGAGGCGGGCGAACCCGTGGCCCTGGTGCAGCGACCTGCGAGGAACACAGGCGGCATTTGATTTTGACCGGAGACACAGCCCCAGCCCATCCATCACGCGGCCGCCCCGTACCCAACCCCCGCAGAGATCTGACCGCGACCGCGCCGGGTCTCGCGCCGCCCGCCCGCCCGCCTATATCTACCCGCGGGGGGCACCGGCACCGGCCACGAGCGAGCGAACCAAGTCGCCGACCTAGCTTTACTCCTCCTCCTCCTCCTCCTCTTTTCTCCCTTTTTTCTTTAGCTTTTACTCCTCCTCCTCTCCCCGCCCACGCCTCCTCGCCTCCGCCGCTTCCGTTCGGAGTTCAACCGGAGATACGCGGAGAAGCAGATCGCGGAGCATCGCATCTCATGGCGTCCCCGGCGCGGCCAGCCTCCGTCTCCGGCCCCTTCGGCCTCGCCCCCGACCTCGCCCGCTGCTCCTTCGACCACACGCTCCGCCGAGAGGTCAGCTCCCCTTACATCCATCCATCCATCTGCGCCAGATCCGTGCCTTGTTCATGCTTCTCGTTGCTGCTTTCGACTAGTTGTTCCGGGGACCGCGGCGCATACCGTGCGCGCGTGCGTGCGCGGGCTAGTACGGCCGGCGGCCCCTGGGTCTGCCCGCCGCGCCCGCTGCGGCGCGGTTCGCGGCCTGCCTCGTCCTGATTTGCCGCGACGACGGCGGGCAGGTGCATGCCGTCTACGCCTTGCGCTGGATTCGGGACCTTCCCTGCCATTTCTAGGTATAGGAGTTCGAAATATGCAACTCCGTGCTAGTAGATTGCACCACCCCGGCGACCCATCAGGGCGAACCAAATAGCTTGACGCCGAGATTCTCTGGTCTATTCCCCGAGCCAAGTGCGTTTCTGCACCATTCGGTAGGGCGCCATGGTTCCTGTCGCCAACTGTTTGAATTGAAGAAAAAGTCGTGACACTTACTGTACCATTCAATCATTCTAGGTGCTGCTTGCTTCCGCTTCTCTTGTCAACCTGTAAAATTACTGCAATATGTTTGTGGCCTTATTACTGTTGATACAGTTGCCTCGCTGTCTAGATCCAATGCACATCGCCGGGATAAGCTGCTTGTTAATGGGAAAATTTCTTGTTACACATACTATGTGACACCACATGCTGTTGTCAGTTGTTACCTTATCATGAATATTTCAGTGATAGTGGAATAGTAGCTCAAGATCGACTTATTTGTCTGCTCTGCATCTATGAGAATAACTCCAGTGATTCTTGCACTAGCTGTAGTTTCATCAACAACCTCTGTTTTCACCCTACCTATGCCTTTTATTATGCTAAAATAAAATTCCCGTACTGCTTGCTAATTATTTTTCTGCTCTTCAACGAAGCAGGATTTTCAGGACAACAGGCTGCTGAGGTCATTGGTTAGCATGCGCGACCAGGAAAACCATTCCAAGGAAATTATAACGGAAGCTATCGAGAGCTGCATGAACAAACAAGCAGAAAATCTGGTGAACTCACTGGATGTCATCAGTGGAAGGCTGTCGCAGTTGGAGTTATACTGCTACAAGCTTGAAAGGTCCATTGGAGAACTGCGAAGCGATGTAATGGATTACCACAGCGAAGCAAATCTTAACTTCCGAGGCCTTGACAAGAACGTCAAAGAGGTATGTCCTGTTTTACACCGACACAGGGACACACGATTATTGAACTCTGAATGCCAACTTATATAATGTTGCTTTCTAGTTTGTAAATGTAAATTTCTCGTCACATATAATCAATAATTAAACAGTGAATTATGTTTGCCTTGAGCTCTGGAAGTTTCATGGTTTATTTTCAAGTTTTTTTTAGTTAGATTATGTTTCCTGAATCTGCATCTAGTACAACTGGACTGATGCCTGGGCAACAGATTATTCATATCAAAGGCTAATGATTATTTATCGGGGACAAATGTTAACATGGTTATTCCCTCTAGTTGTAACTGCGAGTAACACATCTTCTACTGTGTCACACTGATTTGCTACTCTATAAGATATCACACCTATATATTGTTTTTGGTTCTCTTGGCGTGATTGGCCAATAGTTAGTCTACGTAGCATTACATCTGGTAGTACTACAGGAAGTTAATTTTGTGATAAGTTTCACAACGACAACGACTAATTAACTGGCTTCATGTGATTGCTTAATCATGTTTTAGGGCTGTGAGTTCTTGCTAACTGCCTCTTTTTCTTTTGTCATGTTAGGCACCACAGGGAATTTTAAGCAAAGCTTGATTATGTAAATATTTTAGTAGTGCTAGTCGATCAAGCCAAATAGCTTACCTTACACCCAGTTTGTGTTTATATTTTACCACTTCCTTTCAGTAACTATGACCCGTTAGCTCTTGTAATGTTCTTCAGTGCACAACTCATGATGGAACCTACTTTGCTGCAGGTTCAGAAATGTGTACAAGTTCTGCAGGACAAGCAAGAACTTGCTGAAACTCAGAACGAGCTAGCTAAACTTCAGATTGTATACGAAGATGCTGCACAAAAGAGTGAAGGTACTGCCCCATCAGTTTTTATGGCCAAGGAAAATGATGGCAGCTTCCCAGGTGCAAAGCACGAGCTTGCCCTTGTCCCGCTGCACCAAGTAAATGCTGCGCAGTCTCCTGCTATGCAATTCCAAAGTTGCAATGGGCTTATTCTACAGCAACTTGTGCCTGTGTCTTTTAGCAACCAGCAAGACCAGCCACGTTCGAACCAGCCTACTGTTTACTGTGCGCAAAATCAATGCCAACCTGAGCGCAGGCAGGCCCAAACATTTCAACCTGCACCTCAGTCTATGCAGCCGCAGGCCCAGAACCCTCAGCCACAGACTGTAGTTGAGGCACCAGAGTTCTACCTCCAAGCTCAGCACCATTGGCAACATCAAACTGTCCAGGATGTTCACTCGCAGGCAAGGCAACCACAACAACAACCACAACCACAGCCACAGGTGGCACAACAGCAGCAGTATCACAACATGCAGCAAGTTCCAGCTCAGGTAGTTCAACTGCAAACATCTTCTCCGCAGGCCCAGAGTGCACCTCATGTCGCCCTGTTCTATCCTCCTTACGGATCCCAACAGCCCGCATGTGGTAACACCGAGGCACCTTCTAGAGGCATGGTTGTGCAGCCTGCCTATTCTACAATCTCTTCTTCCCAGCGAAAGCATCATGAAACTGCTCCTGTTTATGTGCAAAGCAGCGCCATTGCTGTTCCTATTGCAGAACATCACATCCAGCACCAGCAGACCCAGCAGTTCCAATCGCCCGGCAACGGCTCATTTGCACCTCAGCAATGCAAGGTTGGTCCCTATTCAGTCCAGGGTGGTGCCCAGGCCTACAACACCGTATATGGGAGCCCTCCCAACAGTGCTGCCACTTTTGTTGCTGTCCTTCCTCAGCAAGCACAGCAGGCCAGTGCTCCGATGATGCTCCATCATCTAGGACCCCAGCCCGTGCAGAATCACCCTGCAGACATGGCCGACAAGGCTGCTCGAATGGGTTACTTGAACGATCATGCCGAGAACATGCCGCGCCGAATGGTGGCTGCAGGCCAGCCCGTAGAGTACAGCACCTTCCATGATGGGCTGAGCTCTGTTGGCAATGCGGCGTGGTCTGGCTAGTCGGCGATGGAGAAGTCGCATGTGAAGCACACCATCTGCTCCTGCGACTTTCTCGTGTGATATACGGTGTGGCGATCTTATTGTGATGTGAAGCTCGCTTTTGAGCTTCCCTAAGGTATTTGCTCTGGCATCTTTTATCAGCCGGCAGATTGGTACTACGTGTCCTCCAGCCTACTTTTTTCAGCTGGATGATGATGGTGATGAAATAAGACTGTAGGTTAGTCGAGTGATGATGATTGTCGGCATTTGTCCCATTTTTAATGGACGCGTATGCTTGCCTGTAAACCTGTTGTGGACTTGCATTTGCATGTTTGCGATCGATATGAAAATATGAGAAATTTGTTGGTTCTCACCTTCTTGTTCAGTGTGTGCTCATCTGTTCACCTGCTCGTAGCAGTCGGCGCATTGCCGTGTTTGTGTTTACCATCTGTTGCCAGTAATTGTTACTCCCTCCCTCCCATCATATATGAGAGCGTTTTTTGAGAGAATAGTACTTTATGTGAGAAATTATCAGTGGTTTGGCTGTGGCTTAAACAAAAAACAGCTGTGGGGGAAGTAACTGTGGACAAGGTCCTCATACATTTGCCAAAACCTAAGTGGAGAACTAGGTCTGCTACTAAGACAAATTGCTACTGAACGGAACTTGAGAGGGAATACTCATTGTGGAGAACTAGGTCTGCTTTAAGTAGCCCCTCATTCCAATCAATCAGGATGCCACCTGAAGCCCCTACTGATGGCAAATACTCAAGACTTACTGAACCTTCTGGGACTGAATTTCCAGAAATAGTTCATGTCAAAGGCCTCTCTTTTAGTTTCCTCAGGATCGAAATGGATGTTCATTTCTCGTGTCTGCCAATTTAAGATGTTCCTCTGTCTTCTCCCATAATAGCACAATCAGGTTAACAGGTGACAATGTACTTACTATCTGACACAATGCTAGTCAGCCAAAGCCCTTGCTACAGCCATAAATCCAGAGACCAACCACAAAATGAATATTAAACAAGGTCTGAGCATACACAACCCAGGCCTAGAATGACCGCACAATACATTACATAGTACGCCCTCCGTTCCTAAATATAAGTCTTTTTAGACATTTTAAATAGACTACAACATATGGATGTATGTAGACATATTTTATACTATAGGTTCACTCATTTTGCTTCGTATGTAGTCACTTGTTGGAATCTCTAAAAGGACTTATATTTAGGAACGGAGGGAGTACATCATAAAGTTTCTAGAATAACTGCATCCCAGACACTCAAACCCTAGCAAAAGCTTTTGAATTTGTGTCAATCATGGATGGCTCCAGGTCTTCTTCTTCCTCTGCTGCTTTCCTTCCTGTCGCCTCGGCCAGCTTGCTTGTCTCTTGTTGGCCTGGGTTGCAGGCTTATGATCTAATCCCTCATTAACCAACTTGCGAAATGCCGAAGTGAGGGTAAGAACAACTTCCTTTGGTATCTTAGGTGGTGATGGTTGATGACTGACAAGCAAGACAATTTATATCTTTTTTCCAAAATTGTTTTTTTATCTGGCCTCTGTTTGGAGCGACGCACACAGCCATTAGACAATTTCTATCTGGGCAAGCATTTCCTTTAAATCCATTGTCGAGCTTACTAATTCTTGGGCTGCTTACCTCAATGTGCCTCCTTATTTCTCCTCTCCCTCTTTATCCGAGACATGGTAATATCCATGTCTTGGTCCTTGGATTTCTTCAAAAGTTGCTCCGGCTATATGCTCTGGATCACTGTACGGAGTTGTGATCCGCCCCTATGGTGGACCTCCATAAGCTTACAAAGGAGCCTAGAGGTACTCCGTTCCATAATGTAAGACGTTTTTTGACACTAGCATCAAAGGACAACTAGTCTTCTTTAACCAGAAGATAAACAATCTGTTGGTTTGTAATTTGTAAATTAGATGATCTAATTTGGCCTTACCGGTTAAAGAAGCCGGTACATAATAAGGTGGCTGCTTTCTCGTGGCAGCTACGTATCCCAACATGACCTATCCCAGCGTGCTAATGTAATTATGTGAAACACGTCTATACTCACCTTAATGGTTGTCTATAGACATTCAGTAATATATTAAGATGCGTGATTCCTGAAAATAAAATAAAATCATGGCACATAGTCCGTTGGGAAGTTAGTGTCACACTCTCTTGGTAAGTTTGCAACACATTGTACATACCGATGGCCTGTCCGTCAGCAGCCAGTTTGCGAAGCGGTCAGGAGACTTCAAATGAATGTGCAATTTGTCAAAATAATTTTAAAAGATACGAGCCATTTGGATTTTAAAAATCTTTGATTTAAATGGGTATATGGAGAAATCATAATTTAGTGAACACATCCACACATGCACAAGGGATTTGGCCGATCGATGTATTTATCTAAGTACAATACTGGATCTTTGGTGGGCGCTAGATTTCTGAATATTTGATTATTTTCAAAAGAAAATATCTCCAACAATTTTTCTTTAAACATACTAGCAACATGCGCGTGCGTTGCACGAAACATCAAGATGCATTTGTATGAATAGTTTATCTTGTGAGAGAAAATGATGAACGAGAGAATGCCTTATTTGCAAATGTGGAGAGGGGTGTGGGTATCTTTTTGCAAAATTGCCATAGTTTCCTTCCTATCCGTCAGATATAAATTGGACGGCCTATATTGCAGGATGGCACATCATCACCAACTCTGTTTTTTATAAGAGTGGAGAAATGATACAAACAAAGGACTGATGTTTTCATACATCTACCGGTTAACCTACATGCACTTCGTTGAGCTCGTTAACAATAGCCTCCATAGATGTTCTTATGTTTCGATCATGCTCCACACACCTTAGTCCAATGCTGAGACATGTTTTCACTTCCTCAAGGCAGTCTGATGGGTACTTATATGATGTGTACTCGTCTGTCCATTTTTGACGTACCTACAAAATTGGGATTACGATCATATATACGTGATTATATGCAAATAAAATGAACATAAACAACTCGAAAGAGTGGTTCCCATTCTTCAGATGACCAAGTAATATTGTCATACACTATTAATAAAGTTCACTACAGACATGTTGACAGTTGATATAACATTTTTGTTAAAGAACATCTGAATTTATCATGTTGATAATTTGTTTTATAATCAACGACATAGCTATGTGTATCCTAGGGGGTGGGGGTAGTTGCTGTTGGGGAACGTAGTAATTTCAAAAATTTTCCTACGCACACGCAAGATCATGGTGATGTATAGCAACGAGAGGGGAGAGTGTTGTCCACATACCCTTGTAGACCCAAGCGAAGCGATCACAACGTAGAGGAAGTAGTCGACGTTCTCCTCGCGATCCGACCGATCCGGCGCCGTTACTCCGACGCCCGAGTTCTTGACACACGACAGCTCGATGGCGTCCCTCGTACTCGATCCAGCCGAGTGTCGAGGAGAGTTCGTCACCTGACGGCGTGGTGACGATCTTGATGTTTCACCGGTAGCAGGCTTCGCCTAAGCTTCATGACAGTATAACCGAGGTGGAATATGGTGGAGGGGCACCGCACACGACTAAGGAACGATCTAAAGATCAACTTGTGTGTTCCAAGGTGCCCCCGCCCGTATATAAAGGAGCAAGGGGAGGGCGGCGGCCAAGGGGAGGCGCGCCAGGAGTCCTACTCCTCAGGGAGTAGGATTCCCCAATCCTAGTTGGACTAGGATTCCGGAGGGAAAGAGAGAGAGGGGCGGCCCTTCTCCTAGTCCTAGTAGGACTAGGGAAGGGGGGGCGCAGCCACCTAGGGCTGGCCCTTCTCCTTTCCACTAAGGCCCATCGAGGCCCATTTACCTCCCGGGGTTCAGTAACCTCCGGTACTCGATAAATTCCGTTTTCGCCGGAACCATTCGAACTCCAAACGTAGGCTTCCAATATATCAATCTTTACGTCTCGACCATTCCGAGACTCCTCGTCATGTCCGTGATCACATCCGGACTCGAACTCCTTCGGTACATCAAAATACATAAACTCATAATAACATCGCCATCGAAACCTTAAGCGTGCGGACCCTACGGTTCGAGAACAATGTAGACATGACCTAGAACTATTCACGGTCAATAACCAACAGCGGGACCTGGATGCCCATATTGGTTCCTACATATTCTACGAAGATCTTTGTCGGTCGGACCGCATAACAACATACGTTGTTCCCTTTGTCATCGGTATGTTACTTGCGAGATTCGATCGTCGGTATCCAATACCTAGTTCAATCTCGTTATCGCAAGTCTCTTTACTCGTTCCGTAATACATCATCTCACAACTAACTCATTAGTTGTAATGCTTGCAAGGCTTAAGTGATGTGCATTACCGAGAGGGCCCAGAGATACCTCTCCGACATTCGGAGTGACAAATCCTAATCTCGAAATCGCCAACCCAACATCGCCTTTGGACACACTGTAGTACTCCTTTATAATCACCCGATTCACGTTGTGACGTTTGGTAGTACCAAAGTGTTCCTCCGCAAACGGGAGTTGCATAATCTCATAGTTATAGGAACATGTATAAGTCATGAAGGAAGCAATAGCAACATACTAAACGATCGTGTGCTAAGCTAACGGAATGGGTCATGTCAATCAGATCATTCAACTAATGATGTGACCTTGTTAATCAAATAACAACTCCTTGTCCATGGTTAGGAAACATAACCATCTTTGATTAACAAGCTAGTCAAGTAGAGGCATACTAGTGACACTCTGTTTGTCTATATATTCACACATGTATTATGTTTCCGGTTAATACAATTCTAGCATGAATAATAAACATTTATCATGATATGAGGAAATATATAATAACTTTATTATTGCCTCTAGGGCATATTTCCTTCAGTCTCCCACTTGCACTAGAGTCAATAATCTAGATCACATCACCATGTGATTAACATCGATAGTTCACATCATCATGTGATTAACACCCATAGTTCACATCGCCATGTGACCAACACCCAAAGGGATTACTAGATTCAGTAATCTAGTTCACATTGCTATGTGATTAATACCCAAAGAGTACTAAAGTGTGATCATGTTTTGCTTGTGAGAGAGTCTTAGTCAACGGGTCTTTCACATTTAGATCCGTTATGTATTTTGCAATTTTTTATGTCTACAATGCTCGCAGCTACTCTAGCTAATTGCTCCCACTTTCAATATGTATCTAGATCGAGACTTAGAGTCATCGGATCGGTGTCAAAACTTGCATCGACGTAACCCTTTACGACGAACCTTTTGTCACTTCCATAATCGAGAAACATATCCTTATTCCACTAAGGATAATTTTGACCGCTGTCCGATGATCTACTCCTAGATCACTATTGTACTCCTTGCCAAACTCGGTGCAGGGTATACAATAGATCGGTACACTGACATGGCATACTTTATAGAACCTATGGCTAAGGCATAGGGAATGACTTTCTTTCTCTTTCTATCTTCTGCCGTGGTCGGGTTTTGAGTCTTACTCAATTTCACACCTTGTAACACAGGCAAGAACTCTTTCTTTGACTGTTCCATTTTGAACTACTTCAAAATCTTGTCAAGGTATGTACTCATTGAAAAAAAACTTATCAAGCATCTTGATCTATCTCTATAGATCTTGATGCTCAATATGTAAGCAGTTTCACCGAGGTCTTTCTTTGAAAAACTTCTTTCAAACACTCCTTTATGCTTTGCAGAATAATTCTACATTATTTCCGATCAACAATATGTCATTCACATATACTTATCAGAAATGCTGTAGTGCTCCCACTCACTTTCTTGTAAATACAGGCTTCCTTTGCAAGTCTGTAAAAACTATATGCTTTGATCAACTTATCAAAGCGTATATTCCAACTCCGAGATGCTTGCACCAGTCCATAGATGGATCGCTGGAGCTTGCACACTTTGTTAGCTCCCTTTGGATCGATAAAACCTTCTGGTTGTATCACATACAACTCTTCCTCCAGAAACCCATTTAGGAATGCAGTTTTTACATCCATTTGCCAAATTTCATAAATTGTGGCAATTGCTAACATGATTTGGACAGACTTAAGCATCGCTACAGTTGAGAAAATCTCATTGTAGTCAACACCTTGAACTTGTCAAAAACCTTTTTGCGACAAGTCGAGCTTTGTAGATAGTAACACTACTATCAACGTCCGTCTTCCTCTTGAAGATCCATTTATACAATATGGCTTGCCGATCATCGGGCAACTCCACCAAAGTCCATACTTCGTTCTCATACATGGATCTCATCTCGATTTCATGGCCTCAAGCCATTTCGCGAATCTGGGCTCATCATCGCTTCCTCATAGTTCATAGGTTCATCATGATCTAGTAGCATGATTTCGAACAGGATTACCGTACCACTCGGTGTGGATCTCACTCTGGTTTACCTACGAGATTCGGTAGTAACTTGATCGAAGTTACATGATCATCATCATTAGCTTCCTCACTAATTGGTGTAGTAGTCACAGGAACAAATTTCTGTGATAAACTACTTTCCAATAAGGGAGAAGGTACAATTACCTCATCAAGTTCTACTTTCCTCCCACTCACTTCTTTCGAGAGAAACTCCTTCTCTAGAAAGGATCCATTATTTAGCAACGAATGTTTGCCTTCGGATCTGTGATAGAAGGTGTACCCAACAATTTCCTTTGGGTATTCTATGAAGACGCACTTCTCCGATTTGGGTTTGAGCTTATCAGGATGAAACTTTTTCACATAAGCATCGCAGCCCCAAACTTTAAGAAACGACAACTTTGGTTTCTTGCTAAACCACAGTTCATATAGTGTCGTCTCAACGGATTTAGATGGTGCCCTATTTAACGTGAATGCAGCTGTCTTAATGCATGATCCCAAAACGATATTGGTAAATCGGTAAGAAACATCATAGATTGTACTATATCCAATAAAGTATGGTTATGACGTTCGGACACACCATTATGATGTGGTGTTCCAGGTGGCATGAATTTGTGAAACTATTCCATATTGTTTTAATTGAAGACCAAACTCGTAACTCAAATATTTGTCTCCTTGATCGGATCGTAGAAACCTTATTTTCTTGTTACGATGATTTTTCCACTTCACTCTGAAATTCTTTGAACCTTTCAACTATTTCAGACTTATGTTTCATCAAGTAGATATACCCATATCTGCTCAAATCATCTGTGAAGGTCGAAAATAATGATACTTGTCGCAAGCCTTAATATTCATCGGACCACATACATCGGTATGTATGATTTCCAACAAATCTGTTGCTCGCTCCAATGTTACGGAGAACGGCGTTTTAGTCATCTTGCCCAAGAGGCATGATTCGCAAGCATCAAGTGATTCATAATCAAGTGATTCCAAAATCCCATCAGCATGGAGTTTCTTCTTGCGCTTTACACCAATATGACTTAAACAGCGATTGCCATAAATAAGTTGCACTATCATTATTAACTTTGCATCTTTTGGTTTCAATATTATGAATATGTGTATCACTACGATCGAGATCCAATGAACCATTTTCATTGGGTGTATGACCATTGAAGGTTTTATTCATGTAAGCGAACAACAATTATTCTCGATTTTAAATGAATAATCGTATTGCAATAAACACGATCAAATCATATTCATGCTCAATGCAAACACCAAATAACATTTATTTAGGTTCAACACTAATCCCGAAAGTATAGGGAGTGTGCGATGATGATCATATCAATCTTGAAACTACTTTCAACACACATCGTCACTTCACCCTTAACTAGTTTACATTTATTCGCAACTCCGTTTGAGTTACTACTCTTAGCAACTGAACCAGTACCAAATACCAAGGGGTTGCTATAAACACTAGTAAAGTACACATCAATAACATGTATATCAAATATACCTTTGTTCACTTTGCCATCCTTCTTATCCGCCAAACACTTGGGGTAGTTCTCGCTCCGATGACCAGTCCCTTTGCGCAGAAGCACTTAGTCTCAGGCTTAGGTCCAGACTTGGGCTTCTTCACTTGAGCAGCAACTTGCTTGCCGTTCTTCTTGAAGTTCCCTTCTATCCCTTTGCCCTTTTCTTGAAACTAGTGGTCTTGTTAACCATCAACACTTGATGTTCTTTCTTGAATTCTACCTTCATCGATTTTATCATCATGAAAAACTCGGGAATCATTTTCATCATCCCTTGCATACTATAGTTCATCACGAAGTTCTACTAACTTGGTGATGGTGACTAGAGAATTCTATCAATCGATATCTTATCTGGAAGATTAACTCCCACTTGATTCAAGCGATTGAAGTACCCAGACAATCTGAGCACATGCTCACTAGTTGAGCGATTCTCCTCCATCTTTTAGCTATAGAACTTGTTGAAGACTTCATATCTCTCAACTCGGGTATTTGCTTGAAATATTAACTTCAATTCCTGGAACATCTCATATGGTCCATGATGTTCAAAACATCTTTGAAGTCCCGATTCTAAGCCATAAAGCATGGTGCACAAAACTATCAAGTAGTCATCATATTGAGCTAGCCAAACGTTCATAACGTCTGCGTCTGCTCCTGCAATAGGTCTGTCACCTAGCGGTGCATCAAGGACATAATTCTTCTGCGCAGCAATGAGGATAAACCTCAGATCACGGATCCAATCCGCATCATTGCTACTAACATTTTTCAACACAATTTTCTCTAGGAACATATCAAAATAAACATATGAAAGCAACAACGCAAGCTATTGATCTTACAACATAATTTGCAAAATACTACTAGGACTAAGTTCATGATAAATTTAAGTTCAATTAATCATATTACTTAAGAACTCCCACTTAGAAAAACATCCCTCTAGTCATCTAAGTGATCACGTGATCCAAATCAACTAAACCATAACCGATCATCACGTGAAATGGAGTAGTTTTCAATGGTGAACATCTTATGTTGATCATATCTACTATATGATTCACGCTCGACCTTTCGGTCTCCGTGTTCGAGGCCATATCTGCATATGCTAGGCTCGTCAAGTATAACTGAGTATTCTGCGTGTGCAAAACTGGCTTGCACCCGTTGTAGATGGACGTAGAGCTTATCACACCCGATCATCACGTGGTGTCTGGGCATGACGAACTTTGGCAACGGTGCATACTCGGGGAGAACACTTCTTGATAATTTAGTGAGAGATCATCTTAAAATGCTACCGTCAATCAAAGCAAGAATAAGATGTATAATAGATAAACATCATATGCAATCAAAATATGTGACATGATATGGCCATGATCATCTTGCGCCTTTGATCTCCATCTCCAAAGTACTGTCATGATCTCTGTCGTCACCGGCATGACACCATGATCTTCATCATCTTGATCTATATCAATGTGTCATCACATGGTTGTCTCACCAACTATTGCTCTTACAACTATTGCTATCGTATAGCGATAAAGTAAAGCAATTATTTGGCACTTGCATCTTATGCAACAAAGAGACATCCATAGGGCTTACGCGATTATCGATAACTTCAACAAAACATGATCATCTCATACAACAATTTATATCTTATCACGTCTTGACCATATCACATCACAACATGCCTGCAAAAACAAGTTAGACGTCCTCTACTTTGTTGTTGCAAGTTTTACGTGGCTGCTACGGGCTTAGCAAGAACCGTTCTTACCTACGCATCAAAAACCACAACGATAGTTTGTCAAATAGACTCGTTTTAACCTTCACAAGGACCGGCGTAGCCACACTTTCAGTTCAACTAAAGTGAGAGAGACAGCACCCACCGGTCACCTTTAAGCAACGAGTGCTCGTGGCGGTGAAACCAGTCTCGCGTAAGCGTCACGCGTAATGTCGGTCAGGCCGCTTCATCTCACAATACCGCTGAACCAAAGTATGACATGCTGGTAGGTAGTATGACTTGTATCGCCCACAACTCATTTGTGTTCTACTCGTGCAAAACATCAAACCATAGAAAAACTAGGCTCGGATGCCCTTTGTTGGGGAGCGTAGTAATTTCAAAAGTTTTCCACGCACACGCAAGATCATGGTGATGTATAGCAACGAGAGGGAGAGTGTTGTCCACATACCCTTGTAGACCCGGCGAAGCGATCTGGCGTAGAGGAAGTAGTCGACGTTCTCCTCGCGATCCGACCGATCCGGCGCCCTTACTCCGGCGCCCGAGTTCTTGACACACGTACAGCTCGATGGCGTCCCTCGTACTCCGATCCAGCCGAGTGTCGAGGAGAGTTCCGTCAACCGACGGCGTGGTGACGATCTTGATGTTTCACGGCGCAGGGCTTCGCCTAAGCTTCGCGACGGTATAACCGAGGTGGAATATGGTGGAGGGGCACCGCACACGACTAAGGGCGATCTAAAGATCAACTTGTGTGTTCAAGGTGCCCCCTGCCCCGTATATAAAGGAGCAAGGGGGAGGGGCGGCTGGCCAAGGGAGGCGCGCCAGGAGTCCTACTCCTCTGGGAGTAGGATTCCCCAATCCTAGTTGGACTAGGATTCCGGAGGGAAAGAGAGAGGGGGCGGCCCTTCTCCTAGTCCTAGTAGGACTAGGGAAGGGGGGCGCGCCCACCTAGGGCTGGCCCTTCTCCTTTCCACTAAGGCCCATCGAGGCCCATTTACCTCCCGGGGTTCCGGTAACCTCCGGTACTCAGTAAATTCCGTTTTCGCCGGAACCATTCGAACTCCAAGCGTAGGCTTCAATATATCAATCTTTACGTCTCGACCATTCCGAGACTCCTCGTCATGTCCGTGATCACATCCGGACTCGAACTCCTTGGTACATCAAAATACATAAACTCATAATAAGCATCATCGAAACCTTAAGCGTGCGGACCCTACGGTTCGAGAACAATGTAGACATGACCTAGAACTATTCACGGTCAATAACCAACAGCGGGACCTGGATGCCCATATTGGTTCCTACATATTCTCGAAGATCTTTGTCGGTCGGACCGCATAACAACATCGTTGTTCCCTTTGTCATCGGTATGTTACTTTGCCCGAGATTGATCGTCGGTATCCAATACCTAGTTCAATCTCGTTACCGCAAGTCTCTTTACTCGTTCCGTAATACATCATCTCACAACTAACTCATTAGTTGTAATGCTTGCAAGGCTTAAGTGATGTGCATTACCGAGAGGGCCAGAGATACCTCTCCGACATTCGGAGTGACAAATCCTAATCTCGAAATCGCCAACCCAACATCCGCCTTTGGAGACACCTGTAGTACTCCTTTATAATCACCGATTCGTTGTGACGTTTGGTAGTACCAAAGTGTTCCTCCGCAAGCGGAGTTGCATAATCTCATAGTTATAGGAACATGTATAAGTCATGAAGGAAGCAATAGCAACATACTAAGCGATCGTGTGCTAAGCTAACGGAATGGGTCATGTCAATCGATCATTCAACTAATGATGTGACCTTGTTAATCAAATAACAACTCCTTGTCCATGGTTAGGAAACATAACCATCTTTGATTAACAAGCTAGTCAAGTAGAGGCATACTAGTGACACTCTGTTTGTCTATATATTCACACATGTATTATGTTTCCGGTTAATACAATTCTAGCATGAATAATAAACATTTATCATGATATGAGGAAATATATAATAACTTTATTATTGCCTCTAGGGCATATTTCCTTCAGTTGCCCCCCCCCACCCAGCCTTGATAGAATCATCGAACAAAATTTTAGGAGCTAAAGGAAAAAGTCTAAAATAAACCTTGAACTTGTAGATGAAAGCTTGATCCCGGTCTAATTTAAACCTTGAGAGCGTTCTCAAACAGGGCTCTTGGACGGCCGAAGAGAGAGCATGTGGCGAGTCGCACGGAACCGGCTGAACCGGGATAGCATTCCCCGAGAGGCTAACCTGTCACGTAGTCATCTCCGTCATGCATGCATGAAAGGGCCCACCAGGGCGCGGGCCAACAAGAGCGCCTTCCGCGGATCCCGATGCCAAGCTGCTGGTGGACAGACAACTAGGGTGAAGGAATCCCCACCGTCTGTATCGGTCCTCGGGTGGCAGACGCATGGGGTCATGGTCCTCATTGGGCGACGGCATGGGGCAAGGGACTGGGGCGGTCTGCAGCATCAGATCCCAGGACCCAATGCGCACTGACCCAGGGGAATCATCGCTGATCCTGGCCCCCGGCAGCGGCCCCGGGGTCAGGGTGTCCCCCGCTGGCACGCCCTCCTCATTGGCTGGCCTCGCGCTGCCCAACCGCAGTCCAGGGGAAGCCTTGGGCCCCGTGTCCACAGGGCTCCACTCCCCATCACCCGGCTGGTCCACCACTGAAGAAGATGCGAAAGACGACATGGAGGGCGATTAGCTAGCGCGAACGAATCCCAAAAGGCCTTCCAACGGCCCTTGGCCGCCAGCCACGCGTCCAGTCCTGGCCAGCCCGCAGGCGCTTTCCGCAGTCGCAGCTGGCCCATGCTCAGGCCGCGGGCCCACCTGGTCAACCTGCACCTCGATCATCCACTGCCCAGCCAAAGACGCCGTCTTTGAGTTGCTAACGGGCGAGCCGCCCGCAGCAGCGCTGCGGCGGCGCGTGTGTTCACGGCGACGGCGGCCCCTGGATCTTGAACGGTCGCGCCTCCCATGGCCGCCAGGACCATCCTCTGAGTCCGCCCCACCCGAAGGCGGCGGCAGGGACCCGCGAGGCGCGCCCCTAGGAGTGATCGGCGACGCCTCCTGGAAGATATCGATGGGGTACCAGAGGAATCGGCTACCCCGTCATCCTATCGCAGCGCCCGCCGGCCCGGTTCCTCCACCACCAGGATGCGACGGGGAGGGATGCGGGCGGGATCATCCGTCCGTAGCCAAACTCGAAACAGCGCCATATCACGCCGATTCACCATGCAGTCCGCCACCTTGACAACCATTCCCAGGCCCTAGAGGACCGATTCTGCCGTTCGCCTAGTCCAGGCATTCGTCGGCACACCCCTCAGGGCCAGTGGCACCAGGAACGACATCGAAATGCCCGTCGCTTGAGCTTGACGAATCCAAGGCCGCAGGACGAGCAAGAAGAGCTCTGTCGAGGCCCGACCACCTGCCACCAACCTATTCCGCGTGTTCATGTCCTTGCATAGAGCCAGAAAGTCCTTCGGGTAGTAGGCACGGATCAAGATATCCAGCGGGCCGAGCTCGAAGTCCTTGACGATCACCGCCGCCGCAGAAGCGGAGCTGACGGCAGGGCGCGGGCCGGCGATGGACACCAGGACCGCCCGCGACAACTCCGCTTCAAGCTCCTGGAGGTCCTCACCCGTCTCCAGAAAGCAGCAATCCGCAGGCTCCGGCGCAGCCATGCCCGCCGAGGCACGCGGATCTACCGGCACCGAGAACTGGGGGCCAGCCGCGCCCTGGACTGACCCCGCGCTGGCGACTTGGCACCACGACCGGCCAAGGCGAACCGCACCGACCGGAGGAGGGCCCGAGGGAGCGGAGGCGCGCGCGGCCGACAAGATGAACGCAGACGGCGCCCGGCGGCGGGCCCGGCGATGGCGGGGGAGGCGTAGGCAGGTTGGTGCGGGCCCCTGCTGCGGGGGGTGGGTCGAGGCGCAGCACCGATGGAGGGCGCGGGGGCAGGAAGACGGGGGAGGAGCTGCGCGGCCGCGTGCAGCCCCGCGAGATGTGGTTTGCGCTACCGCACCGGACGCAGCGAGTTGGGTTGGTGCACTCCACCGGTATGTGGCCGTCGTCGCTGCCGCAGTTGTAGCAGCAGCCAAAGAGAGCTGCCGGGAGCCTCGAGTCCGGGCGCGGCCTGGAAGCGGGGACGTTGCGCGGCCGCCTGGCGGGCGCCCGCCGCCTGGGAGGGGAGTGCTCCCTAGGGGCCCCGTGGCGATGGCCGCGCGCAGTTAGCCAGCCCTCGGGATCCACTGCCCTCGCCGGGGGCCGAGAGGGGCCGGAAGCGCCATCGCCGCACTGGACGATGGGGCCAAAGGCAGAGCCCAGAACCCGCAGGGCGATGAGGGAGCGGAGCCGTGGCCTCAGCTGGGGGGGGGGGGAGGAGGGTGGATCCGAGGAGGAAGGGGAGGCCGAGAGGGAGACCCTGGACGCCATGGTCTCGGAGCGATGGACGCCGCCTCCGGAGCGGAGTGCGGCGGGCGGGGTGGCCGCCGGAGCCGGGGTGGCTACTGGCGCAGGGGAGCACAAAGATCCGACGTCATGCTGAATAATTTTTAATAAACTAGCAAAAATGCCCGTGCGTTGCGACAGAAAAAAAAGACAATGCCCATCCACCACCCACCTGGCGGCGCAACTGCCAGTTGGATCGTTGGAGGAAGTGTTCTACTAACCATCGCAGAGCCGTGCTGGTTAAATCCTTATTGTCCAGGGCAGCACGGATGGTCGTCCGTGTGGCTAGTGGCATGCCATCTGGAGTGATAGCCACTCCATGACCGAACCTACCATCTACGGTAGACTCAGCACCACCGCTTGCCCGCGGATGTTGGTGGCATCTTCCTATCATGGTCGTGTTTGATAATAGCTTTTTATAGTAGGAATATTGAACTAATATAGTTGTAACCCACAAACCGGAACACCAATAACAACACAACTTTGACATTCTTACTACATCAGAAAGTTAAATATAATTTTTTCAAGAAAAAAGAAAGTTAAATATTTACTGCTATAGGATTTTATAGTACATCACAGGACTTTCAGATCAATTAGAAAACTACAAAGTCAAATGAGAACAAAATTAGAACTGAATTTCATCACGTGATAGCTGGCAGCGTGTTTATACAGCATACACATCATAGTGAGCCTGAACTTCTGTTGATGGATCCTCTTTGTTCTTCTCGGAATTGTAGATGAATTGCTCGCTCTAATTCGCTTCGATCCTAGACGAATCTACTAAATATTGGACGAAACCGAGCGAGCAAGGACCCCTTATTTTTCTTATTACTCTATCCTCTGTGTGTGAGTAGTACTCACTCCGTTTTTATTTACTTCGCGTATTAGCTTTGATCAAAGTCAAGCTTTGTAAACTTCAACAAAGTTTAGAGAAAAAATATTAACATGTACAATAACAAATCAATACCATTAGATTCATTATTGAATGTAATTTCACATCATATGGATTTGTTATGCTAAATGTTTATATTATTTTCTATAAACTTGACTTCAGTCAAATCTAATATACGGACTAAATAAAAACGGAGGGAGTAACTAAATAGGTCAAAAGATCTAGGCATTTACTAATTTCTAGAGTTCTCCGTATTTAAGTAGCATCTTTCAACAGTAGCGTTATATATTCGCATGAGGTATACTACTTCTTTCCATCTGAAAGACAAAAAAGTATCATTATACTGCGACTACTGCCAAGCTCGTGGATCGATCAGAAAACCAGCCCGGTGCCTACCAACACAGCCAGCCCTTGCCACCACTATTTTTCTACTTTATCCTCCCAACACAGCCAACGCCCCCACCCTACCATGCTGCTCCTCGGTGCTTCTAGATGGAGGAACACCACAGGTTGCTCCACCTTTGTCGCCTCTGAAGTCCCAACCACCTCCGTCGCCTCACCTAATCCCCACCAAAGCTTCATCCTCGGCGAGCCAAATCAAGGATGACCAGGGCAAGCTCCTGCCTCCCCCGCATCAGAGGCTTCATCGCGGGACCGTGGCCACCTTGGCCAAGCCCGGTGCTGTACGCCGTTGTTGCCTTTCTGCTGACGGGCCCCTGTTGCCTCTCCCTGTTCCCTTCTCTTGTGCACGCATTACCCGCCCTGCTCGGTTGCTCTGCCAGCCTGCACGCACAGCTCGAGCTTGCTTCTCTTCCCCTGCAAAGCTTCCCCTATGTGTCCTCACCCACGGCCTACAGATCCGGCTGGTCTCCATTGCCCTTGTCGTTCCCGTGCCGGATCTGGCCGGAGTTCGCCGCCACCGTGCCCGCCCGTGTCGGCATCATGGCGGCCTCCTCCTCAGCCTCAGAGGGCGAGCTCCCAGTTGACCGCGTTCGAGCAACACTTAAAATTGTACTGCGGGTTTAATTTCCGAAGAATGCAAGGGCTTTTCTGTAAAATACCAACGACGTACGACCGAAACCATGCGTGCTTTATTATTACTAGCAAAAGAGCCCGTGCGTTGCAACGGGGTCAAAAAAATAACAGACACTGTTAACCCAATAACCATAATATGTTCATGCCCTTTATTTTAGCGAGGCATCATTTTTGTGTTGCCGCTTATCCTCCTTCTCACCTTCAGTGGCCTCAGTGTTCACACAAACCAAAGTGTTTGAATGTTGTTTTTCTCCTGCCAGTTTGTTCAGAGGTGCTCCTGTGTGGTTATCGATGTTTTCTTTCGTCTCTTTATAATTTTAGTGGTTGTTTATTTGCAATCCAGATCGTCGCGGTATGAAAGAAAAATGGACGTGCCCTATAGATTACAAGTTTGCTTTTAAAATATTTAATAGGTAAAAATAACATCATATTCAAATTCTACATATTTTTCTATTCAAATTTCATATATAACATGTTAAAATCAGAGTTACGGTTTAATAGATATGGATAATTAAGAAAAATATTTGTTTGACTTAAATATCTTCCAAAATAATATTTTAAAAATATTTAACAAACAAAATAACGTCATATTCAGATTCTACACATTTTTCTAATCTATTTTCATATATAACATGTTAAAATCGGAGTTACGGTTTAAAAGATACGGATAATTTAGAAAAAACATGTGTTTGACTTATGTATAATCGGCGGGTGAATTATCTAATACATCGGGGGGTTTCGTAAAAATATAAATAACGGTTCGGTTTGACTTAAGTGTGTACTGCAGGTTAATTCATAAAAAACGCAGGAGGTTTTCTGCAAAAGTGCGTGACGGACCGCCGAAACCCAATTTGCTTTATTATTAGGTAGAGATTAGGTAGAGATGAATTACGTTTTGTAAACAAAATCAATTTTAAAAAAGCGAATACTTTTTAGAAAAATGTTGAAAACATATATTTAGCAAAATTTTACATAATGTATTTGAAAAATATTGAAAGTGTACCAAAAAAATGTTTCATGTGCGTCTTAAAACTGTACTTTGTGTACTGAGAAAAATTAGAGACGTGTACAAAGAAAGAAAAAGAAAAAACAAACAAAACATAAAAAACAATAAAGACGAGAGTACAACGAGCGCACGAGTGACTGCTTTGATGGCCGGCCTGATTTGATTTGGCATGTAAGTGAATACCAGTGAAACTCTCAAGGTTCAAAATATACCTGGGTCGAAGAGTTTGGTGTGCTCATTTCAGAGATAGAAAGTTCAGGGTTCGATTTAGCTTTCGTCTACGAGTTTAAGGTTTATTTTGTATTTTTTTCATAGAAGAAACAATACACCTGGAACACGAGATGTAACAGGACCTCACCCAATACGAGACCTTATCATAAGTTAGAGATGAATAGCAGAAGCGGCATCTTGCTGAAGCTAGCAAATAATGGTACATACGCATAACCAAGCAGTGGTAACATCGACAACTTTCACGCAGCTAGCACTTGAGAAACACCAGAGCATATCTCTCTCAATCTCTCGCCTCCCAAACATGGGCGAGAGGAAGGAGCTTCGACCTGACCACACCGCATAGAAAACAAGCGGCCGATCCACCTTGCTGCAAGTGAGGGAGAAGCCGACGTCGCAGCGGGGCACCGGGCGTGTTCCTCATGGCCGCGGCAAGAAGGACGGCGACGACAAGCTCCAAAAGATGTAGTGTATAACTAGCCATACCCGCGCGGCAGCACGCCGCATCCCGTCTGACATAGTATGTATGTATTATTTTTTGGCTCGGTTTTGTAGTATCTACTTTAGAACATACATTTGTCTTGGAATATCCAGTGCATGTTTCTTATATGGGCCGAAAAAGGGTAAAGTTCATCTTTTGGAATATCCAGTGGTTGTTTTCTTATATGGACCGAAAAGAGACTGAAGTTTAAAATATATTGCCTAGAGTCTAAATTGTCGGAAATGATGTAGGCTAAAAAGGGTGGAACGTTGTAATAGTAACAGTGTTGTATGTTGTGTAATTTGGGGAAAAAATACAGCCAACTCTCCTCCTTTTTATAGTGTCATATAAGAATGGACTTTGCTAACTTCCTACTGTTCGGAAGTTAAGCAATAGATCAATACGATCTCCCCCTCCTCTAATAGCATGCAAACTTTCCTTCGGTGCACACGCATGTAGACTCTCTCCCTGTTGGACAATAATTGCATGCAGAAAAAACAAAAAAGATGATGTCATCAAAGATTCCATCTAAAAATAAAATTCAAAATGTTTTGTAGCTCAAACTGTCGCTCCGATTGAAAAATTATTTTCACATAAAAGATTCATAACGACGAGATCTTCGAAACTAGATCCCATGTTGATACATTTCGATGACTTTTTTTTTCTGGTAAAAAGTTACCACGTGTGCTACATAAGTTATCATGCCTGTGATCCATAAGTTATCATGTTGTTTACATAGAAATTACCGGGACATAAAAGAGTTCCTCCAACCTTGTCTTCACAAGCACATGGGTGCATGCATTAGAGAAGAATATTTTAATGTCATCCTAGTCCTCCCTTGTTTGAAACTTCAAAATGTTTTACACCTCAAAACCGTTGGTCCGATAGAAAAATCGTTTTCACATAAAAAAATCCATCGCGATGAGACCTTCGAAACTAGATCTCATGTTGATATCATGTTATTTATGCAGAAGCTATCCGGGAGGGGGAGTGTCTTCAACAATTTTTTCTCTCGGGTCAAAGTTATCACTGTGTTTGTGCATGAGTTATCAGGTCTGCGATATGTAAATTATCATGTTATTTTCGCGTAAGCTACCAGATGTGTATTATACCACATGTAGACAGATAACTACGAAAATGAACCATGTTGATAATTATAGTACACCTAGACCGATAACTGCATAGTAATCATGTTGATACATCTAGCCCGATAACTACAAAATAACCATGTTGGTAACTATAGTACATTTAGCCCGATAACTTGAAGAAACTACCGCCGTCTTGTCTTCCTGACCTGGACATAAAGCCTAACAAAACTTAAAGCACTCAAAAACAGAGTCCTCCGCCGGCAAGCGTCGGGATCCACCGCGCACCCATGGCGATAGGACCACCGGATATGTGATAGATTGACGGCGCCGCCGACGGGAGGTTAGCCGCCTTTTTCATTCGTTGAGGTGAGACTCATGTGACTGCATGACATTCTATATTATTCACGCAGAAGTTGCCGGAGATATGTTTCTAACCTTTTTTCCAGGATCGAAGCTATCATGACGTTTGTACGTAAACTATTAGGTCTCCGATTTATAAATTATCATATTATTTTCATAGAAGTTACTAGTGTATGCTGCAAAACAATTTTTCTTCCGGGTCAAAGTTACTGTAGTATTTCCATGCAAATTAACAGGATCGCGGTGCGTAAAAATATCGTGAAATTTACATTGGAAGTTACCCGGGCATATTTTCAACTTGTTTTTCCTTGCACCAAATTACCAATAGAAGTTACCCAGCTCTTTCTTTTTGTGGGGTAAAAAAACATATTTTCTTTCACTGGTGTGGGGTTTTAAAAGGTCAAATTGTTATTTTCTATTTATAGGACATCAAATGAAGTTCGGTGGGTTGGTTGTTGGCATCAAACAAATCCCAGCCGGACTGGGTTCAATTTCCAATCAACAGGAAAATAGCTTTCTCGCTTTTTTTTTTCAAAACGGAGGCAAAAGATTTGCCTCATCGATTAAATAAGAGAGAGTAGATAAGAGTGTTACAACAACCACCTTAAGCACGGCATGCGGACTACTCTCGATATACAATACGCCCTAGTTTCTTTGCTCCAGCTGTAACCCAAAGCTTGGCCTCCTCCAGGATTGTGTTAAGAAGTATAGGCGGCGGAGCACTTTTGTGTCGGAACACCCTAGCATTACGTTCATTCGGATGGTCCGGAGACAAGGAGGGTTAGGGAGGCGGGGCACTCCTGTTGGGGGCGTGGCTCCAAAGTACCATCCTCCCACCAATCTAGGGACGGAGCCATGAAGATGCCACAGGAGGTCTCAATGTGATGAAGACCGAGCTTGGCATGAGAGACCTCAAAGCCGAATAGTGAAGCGGCACTTGAAGAGAAGATGAGCACTGTTTCCTGCTCCCTAGAACAAAGAGGGCACATACCGTAGTTGGCCCACCGCGCCTCTCCAGGCGGTCCATGATCGAGATCCTATCTTGGATAGCCAACCGAGCAAAGAATTTGATCTTGGAGGAGCCCAAACTTTCCGACCATGCGATCCATTGGTGACAAGGTTAACCCAAGAAATTGAGCTTTATAAGCCTTTGGTGTCAGTACACCCCATCATTGGAATGCTTCGGTGATGTCGTCCTCCGATGCTCATCAAGATGGGCGTCATCCGAAGCATCAAAGAGTGAAAAATTCACGAATGTGATCTCCGGTGATAGCGGTGTTGTAGATGATTTTGAAGATCAAGCGTTCCCTCTAATAGCCTCCCTAACCTTCCAGTTCTTTCTCTGGAGGCCTCATAGATGTGTGGGGCGATCTCTTTGGGCATCTGGCCAAGGAGCCAAGGAGAATCGAGAAAAGCGTTTGGCTCCATTTCCCAGAGTAATGGTGGTGGAGGCATAAAAGAAGCTGAGATCATCCTCCGAACAGGGGTTGCCATAACCAACCCACAGTCTATGGGGCTCCTTCCATTCGAACCAAGGCCACCTAAGGCGAAGGGCACGCGCAAATTTTTGAGTTAAGCACCCCAAGCCACCATACTCCTTGGGCCTACAAAGCTGTGTCCCATTTCACTTTGCACTTGGCTTCCGTAGTCTTGTCGACTGACGGAGAAAAGCCCGTTCAAGCTTGGTCGGACTATGAAGAGTGCCTTTAGGCACGATGGTGATGTGTTGAGAACACCGCTTGGGAGCAAAGGACTGATTTGACAAGGGCCGTGCGGCCCATAGCTGTGATGTTTTGGCCTTCCCAAGTAACCAATTTTCGGTCGCCTTGTCTTGAGATATGAAAATCCACCCGCTTGAGCTGCCGGACCGAGGCGGGAGGCCTAAGTATTTGATGGGAATGGCCTTGCGGGTGGCGGCAAGCTCCCAAGGATGGGCTCAAGATGAATGTGGGCACATCTAATTGGCATGACCGAGCTCTTGGAAGTTGCAGCAGAGGCCGTAACCTCTCCAAAGCCTCTCAAGATCGCTGCAAGGTTGTCAATGTCTGCTTGAGAGGAGCCACAAAGACGGCGCGTCATCAGCATAAAGCGAAGTCCGCATCTCGGGCCCCCGTCCCCGGACCTTGCGAAGGAGACCTTTTGTTGTTGCCAGATTAAGGATTTTCTGAAGCGGGTCGATCGCAATGACAAATAGCAGGGGGGAGAGGGGATCCCCCTGCCAAAACCCGCTGCCATGTTTGATGGGCGGCCCTGGCAGACCGTTGAGAAGGATGCGGGAGGATGATGTCGAGAGAAGAGCAGCAACCCAAGCACGAAATCTGGTGGGAAACCCAAGTCGTTGGAGAAGCTCCAGGAAATATCCCCACTTCACCGAGTCAAAAGCCTTCTTGATGTCAAGCTTGAAGAGGAGGGCCGGAGTTTTGCACTTATGTAACCTCCGCGCGAAGTTTCTCACATACAGGAAGTTGTCATGGATGCTGCGCCGCTTGATGAAAGCGCTTTGGGCGTTCGAGACAATACCATCCATAAGTGGTGCAAGCCGGAGCGATAGTACTTTGGCGATGATTTTGGCAATGGAGTGAATTAGGCTAATGGGCCTGTAGTCAGAAATGCCCTCAGCCCCCTCCTTCTTGGGCAAGAGAACAACATTGGCAGAGTTTAGCCAGTGGAGCTCGTCTATGTGAAGGGAGTCAAAGCGTTGGACCACCCTCATGACCGTATGCTTGATGACCCCCCAACATCTCTTGAAGAACAGACCCGTGAAGCCGTCAGGGCCAGGTGCTTTATCAGAAGGCATTACCTTGATGGCCTCCCAAACCTCCTCCTCGGTAATGGTGGCATCAAGGCCATGCAAATCATGGGGTTCAACACCTAGCTCTTCCCAGTTAAAGTCCTTGGCGCTCGAACCCCTTCTCCCCATCACCTCATGGAAGTGGTCGTGAATGATCTTCTCTTTTTCTGTGTGCTCGGTTACCCAACCATGCCCGTGCTTGATCCGATGAATGTGGTTCTTTCGCCGCCTAGCATTAATGCGCCGATGGAAAAATTTGGTGTTAGCATCACCATCTTTCAAATTTGCAACCCTTGCACTCGACTCTTTCGAGCCCTCTGGAGCACCGACAAGCTAATAACCCTTCTCTTGGTCTCGGCGGAGGTCCCGTTCCTCAAGGAGAGGGTCTCCTTCTGTGCAATGTCAAGGTGGAGGATCACAAGTGAGCCGCATGGCTGGACTTTCGCCTTGGAGAAAAGCTTTTTACTCCACTCAGAGAGACGCAACGCGGTTGTCTTGAGCTTTTGATACAGAATCTGGTATGGCTCAGTGTGTCTCACCCGCTCGGCCCAAGCCTTTGAGACCACCTCGTCAAAACCGGCAAGGACACCCAGAGGTTTTCAAACTTGAAGGACCGAGGCCGCCTAGGCCCCCTGTCGTCGGCGAGCAGCAGAGGGCAGTGATCGGAAAGGGATGACGAAAGGGCATGAAGCACATGAGTGTTGAAGGACAAGTCCCAGGTCTCATTGCAGAAGAAGGAGTCCAGCTTGCAAAGGGTTGGGTTTTCCCTCTCGTTGCTCCACATGAACCGCCTATTCTGCAGATGGATCTCCTTGAGCTCACATGACTGCAGAGTGTCCCGAAAGCGCTTAATCCTCCTCCGGTTGATGTTTCGCTTGTTCTTGTCCCTAGCACGATATATTTGGTTGAAGTCCCCAAGCACGAGCCATCCCAAACCAGGAAGTGGCTTGCAGGAGCATAGCTCCGCAAAGAAGGCCTCCTTGCACGCATAGTCCGTAGGCCCATAGACATTAGTCAGCTTGAAACACACCTCACTCTCGAGGACTCTGACCGAAGCCGAAAGGCAATAAGCCGAGAAAGAAATGTCGGAGACCTCGAGAACACTGTCATCCCATAGCAGCAACAAACCACCCCTTGTCCCTACAGCCGGACGTTGCGCAAAATTCCGCAGCTTGTTTCCACCGAGAAAGGCAGCAGTAAACACATCCACATTATCCAGTTGCGTCTCTTGCAGACACACAATTTGACAGGAGGAAGACGCGATGGTAGCACTAACAGTTGCCCGCCTTGCCGGGCAGTTTAGTCCCCTAACATTCCAACATAGAGTGTTGATGGGTTGACTTAACATGGAGACAGCAGGAACACACATGGTTGAGCAGAACCATAAGAGCATAAGTCTGTGAAGAAGCATCGCAAGCTTGGAGATAGCAGGCACATTTGACTTTGGAGACCGGAGGCGCAACATCCATCCATGTGCACCCAGCAAGGTTCAGAGTACAGACACAACATAGAAGAAAAGATACAGACCCCTCTGGGCCAACTAGCCATACTTGCTAACATAAGAACATGGCAGCACCCAGGGCAAACTAGCAGATCAGACTGCATCAAGGCCCACACTTCCCTGGAGCACAGCGTCATCTTGAGTCGAAGCAATCTCCAGTGCCCCCTCGCCGCCATGGTCGATCAGGGCATCTTCAACATCATTGACGGCCTTGTCGTCGAGGCGGAAGAAATCACGCATGGCCACGATGACCTATGTGGGTAGCTGCTCCTTGAACTTGGCGGTGAAGTCGTCCAGAGTGGCTTCTGTCACATCCTTGCCATCCTTAGTAATCCCCAGTCTGCGAGCAACCAGCTGCTCAGCAGATTTGGCCACCGGAGCGATCACCGGGCCACCAGGGCGCCTGATGCGCTGCAGGGAGAGGCCACCCCTGCAGGAAATCCGCACTCCAGCCAGTGTCTTCCTGCGAGCCGCCGGCGGCCTGGGAGGCGAGGAACCAGGTGAGGCAAGGATGCCCGGCTGACGATCCACGAAGAGAGGCGCCACAGCCCCCTTCCCAGCCGGGGCCACGCTAACATGCACCGGAGAAGGGGTCCGCCGCACCGAACCATCACAGAGCAGCGGCGGCATGGGTGACCCTTCGAAGCCCGGGGGCCTAGCGGGTGAAGGTAGCGGCTCCAGCAGCATCCCAGGCGAGCAGAGAGCCAGCGTGACGGGATCGACATGCAGCAGCGGAGAACTCTGTGCTCCAGCCCTCTTGGACCGCGGGTTGGACCGCAGCACAGAAGTTGGGGAGCGGGGCGGGGACGCCGGCGAAGAGGGAGCCTCCAGCGAGCGCCTCCGATCACCACGGGGAGAGCCGTGCCGAGTGGTGGAACGCCCACGGTTCCCAGCACGCTCCCCCTCCAGAGTGGGCAGGAGCTCCACGGCACGGTCAAAGGCACTGCCACCCAAACCGGAGCCACGCAGGAGCCCAACGCCAGCGACCACTGCCTGAACAGAAGCCGATAGGGGAAGGTCGGAGGGCACCGCCGCGCGACGACGCCTGCCCGACCGGTCCCTGGAGCGATCCTGGCCAGCCTCCCGCTGGCGATCACGCGTGTTGCGGGAAAGGGAACGACGCATCCTGGTGGCCCAGCCCTCACGAGTGCGGGCACCATCGCGGCCACGGCACCCATCGTGGTCTTCATCATCACGCCGGTCATTGCGTCGAGCATCACGGGCCGGAGCAGCGCGCCTGTCCGGCGGGACGTAGGTACCGTCGACGAACTTCCTGTACCAAGTGAACTCGTCGACGTCCGGCGGCGGCGGGTTGTCGTCATCTTCTCCGGCCTTGGAGTGGTCTTCAAGGAGGTCCAGGTGGATTATGACGCGGTGGCGAAGCCCGCGGCGCCCTCGACGCCGGTGCCCGCGGGCGGGCAGGGTGAGCCACTTCACCTTAGGGATGGCGCTGGGGTCGGCAGTCCAAGCCCAGAGCGATAGGTCGCGGGTGTCCTCCTTGCGACGGGAGCGGGGCTCGATGTAGTCCAGAGAGCAGCGACGACCGATGAGGAATGTGGCCACGTACTCGTTCCAGGCGTGCAGGGGCACGCCCTCTTCAGGCAAAGCCGGACGTGCAGCAGCATGTCTTCATTGTCAGCATGAGCCTCCAGCCTCCATTGCCGCGCAAAGATGCGAAAGCCCGAGCCAGGCAGGTAGTCGCGGGACACGGCATCAGCGCAGTGGTGTTGGTGCATGAAGCGGATGAGGAACCTCTCCGGGTAGTGCTTGACCACCTCGACGTCCTCCTTTCGAGCCCCCAAGGCCCTGGCGACGTCCGCCGCCACCTGCTGGCAGGAGACATCCTGACGGTCACCCTCAAGCCAGGCAACCGCCGCGTTGGTGGAGAGGACGGCCGACTCCGCTTGCATCTCGGGCGTCGCCGGGACGACGACGAAGTCTTCGGCCGGCCTGAGCGAGGCATCCCCAGGCCGCAGCGCCATGCCCAAGGGGGCGGGCGAAAACAGAGGAGGTAGCGGCACCGCACCGTGCTCGTCCGGCGCTCTGGATTCCCACCCCCGGCCTGGGCGGGAAGGAGCTTGAGCAGAGGTTGCAGCGGGGCGAGGCAGAGGAGGGGATGGCAGGACGGGGCAGTCAAGAGAGCTCAGGGGCATCCATCTGTTACGGCAGCCCAGCGATTTATGCCCATTCTGCAGGCAGTGGGAGCAGCGAAGCGGGTCTCGGCAGCTTGAAGCTCTGTGGCCCTTGACCAGGCACCTGCAGCAACGCCCGAAGAGCCAACGCGGGATGGGCAGCGGCTTGAATGCCGGAGCAGGCAAGCCCGGCTGGCGCGGCCCTTTACGCGATGTGACCAGCGTCCAGCCGCCGGTCGCCTCCATCTCGCGCCCCGCGCCACCAGAGCCATCATCCAGCATTGAAGGCGCGCCCGCGGCAAGGCGGGGGGAGGCCAACTGCCCCCCACCACCGCAGTAAAGAGGGGCTTCGTCTTGAATGCGCGTTGAGAGAGCCGCGGAAGCGGCCGGCCCCGAGCCGACCAGGGTGCGAGTGCGGAGACGCCCCGACCGGCTGCGAGTCCGGGACGAACTCCACGGATGCAGTGGGGCTGACCCAACCCCGACCACCTCGATATGGATCTGGATCTGGGGCCGACGAGGAACGCGCTGGGGGCGCCAGCTGCGCGAGCTGCGCAGGGGAACAGGGGGGAGCACCAGCAGGAGGAGGTGGCAGGGGCATGAACGAAGCCCAAAGACTAAAGGTAGGGAGCAGCATCCGCCGCCGCGCCGGACGGATCTTGGGGCGGTATGGCGCCGCCTGGAGCCGCGGGGGAGGGGGCATGGTGCTTGGGCTCATCTTGTGGATGTTCTGGGTCCTTTCTCGCTTAAAAATAGCAACAAAATCGGAGAACGGCGATAGTACACACAAGCTCGCGTGCTCCCGGTAGGTGGACCAATAGTAGAACGTCCACATGCAGGTGATATTAATTGATCCTGGAAATTTGTGCTGGGTTTAAAAGTGTAGATAGCTCTACTTGGCCGGTACAACGAGGTTACGAGGTGACGGGAATTGACGAACCGTTCCATTGGGACAAGATGGTCGGACTGCATATGTACCATCCGATTTGTATAGCTCTCTCCCTCACTCGTCTCCCACGTCCCATCCCGCTGTCACACAAACAACACACACAGAGACGCACACGCGGGCGCATCGGCAGGCCGTCTCGCTTGCTCGCTCGCATCTGCCGGTCGCCGCTGGCCGGTGAGGCCGCCTCAACCGAGTAGAAGCGAAAACGGACGGAGCAGGAGGAGGAACATGTGGCGACCGACGGCCTCGGCGTGCTGGAACCCTGACCACCAAGCGGCTGTTGTTGGGGTTCGAGCTACCATGGTAAAATATATTTTTATTTTTTAACCATGGCACTTTGTATAGATGCCTTGGCAATTATTGAACATGTGGCAAAATTCTCTTTTGTAGCATGGACAATTCCCAATTTTTTCGTCTTTCTAGAGAAAAAAATTCCTATTTTTTTGTCATATGCCAATGACAAAATCCTAAATCTGCCATCTTTCTTAGAAGAACAAAATTATTTGAATTGACCATGATGTCCATTGTTTTTAAGAGTATGATGGCATGTATTTGTGTACACATCATGCTACACAATTGCTATGCTTCATTTGTTTCTCAACATCGTGACAAGTAGTGTCGTGGTAATTTTTACACACATTTGTCATTTTTGCCATGTTGTGATTTTTAGGTTTGAGTAATTCTGATGTTTTATTCACCTCCAACTATGTACTCTCTCCGTTCCTAAATATTTGTCTTTTTAGAGATTTCATTATAGACTACATACGGATGTATATAAACATAATTTAGAGTGTAGATTCATTCATTTTGCTTCGTATGTAATCCATGGTTGAATCTCTAAAAAGACAAATATTTAGGAACAGAGGGAGTACATGACATTACATTTTCCTTGGTTTTTCGCTATACTTTTTACATGGCAAAATTGTATGTTTTCTTTTTCATGGGCAGTTCAAGTTTTGTACTACATCTATATAACAGTCATGGCAAACTTCAATATAATTTTGCGATGGCACCTTATGTAGTTGTTCTACATCTATATAGTTACCATGGAAAAAAATCAAGATTGTTTTGCCATGCGAGCTTAAGTTATGTAATACATATAGACATGTCATGGGAAAAAAAATTGAACGATGTTTCTGCCATGTCATCTTAATTTGTGATATTTGTTCATTACATGAAAATTTTATTTCTTTTTAGCTATAAATTAGCCATGGGAAAAAATAGTTTTGCCATGGGTAGCTTAAAGTTTATACTACATTTCAACAATTATAGTTATGGCAAAAAAAATCTGACAATGGCAAAATTATTATATTGAGCAGGACATTTTTACTTGTGGCTACCATCACAAGTTTGTTTTATTGGAACACAGCACGTCAAATTTATTGTACAAAATCTATGAATTTTTTCATGCCATTAATTGCCATCATTTTAGAAAACATAGGGAAGTGAATTTGTCATGACATGAAAAGGAAAACAACAAAATTTGAAGTTCCATTGGTCCACTATCTAGTTTTCCCTGCAAAGTCATACAAAATATATATTTTTCATGATGTAAAAATAGTAGGGGTATTTCAAGAGTTGCCATGCGATTATAGAGGAAAAAAAATCATGTATTCCCATGAGAGCATTGCAGAAATTGCCATGTGAACACTACAAAAATTATGAATGTATGCTCTTTTAGTGAAGTAGCAAAAATAATTATGAAATTTTTCATGTGAGTATTGGAAAAGTTGTCGTTAGAATTTTTGCCATGCTTCTTTAGGAATCAAAATGTTGTAAACTTGCCATTGTAAGTACAATGGCCTCCTCGGTCGTATGGGTCGTGCTAGAGGGTCCCATCATACATTAAAAATTGTACTCCTCCGTTCTTAAATATAAGTCTTTCTAGAGATTCCACAACGGACTACATACTAGAGATTCCACAACGGACTATATACAATTAAATATGTTTATATACATCCGTATGTAGTCCATGATGAAATCTCTAGAAAGATTGAGTGCCCATTGTGCTGACGCAATGGATTTTTGGTGGATCGAATCCAAACTCGGTCGGGCTCATATGCACCAATCAATGGATCGGGACTGATCGGAGTCGGATCCGCTGACCGCCATGCTTGACAAGGCAGCTTGGGGTGGAGAGGAGTGGGGTGGAGCAAACTAGCTAGGGTTTAGTCTGGGGAACGGATTGGGACGAATATATGCGCCTTGGGGATAGGTGGCATGGGCTTGGTCCGATGTGACGATCGCACCCGGGCCTCCCCATAACCTGGATTTGTGATGGATATAAGGGGTGTTGGTCAGTTCGGCCGTATGAGGCCAGTACAAGGAGTCCGTCTAGGTCGTTTTTTTTTACCTGTCAATGATCTAACCGTCCGACCAACCGTACATGGGGTTTAGGGCGTCCGACTGTAGATACTCTAAGCAACTTATACTGTACAAGGCCTAAGGACCTTCATTAGTCTGATTTGCACGTGTTTGCAAAAGTTCATGTATCAAATTTCCTGATCTATAGTTGGTGTACCGAAGTGTAGGTGTGGACGTACGTGAAGCAACCCAGGTATCCAGTCGCATGTGTTGCATTGTACGGGGATCCGTTGTTGTTTCACGGCGTGATGAAACGGCGCGTATTGTGCCGTTGGTCCGCACCAGAATCCTTTAATATGTAAAGTAATGATGCCGTTGCGTGCAGCAGCATATACTCCTGCGTTTAATACGAGTCCAGTCTCTGATCCCAACGAGAACAAGCGTACCGCGATAACGTGAGAGCATGGTTAATAATATAGCCAGCTGCTGGCTATAAGCCAATGCCATGTCATTTACAGCCCATCTTATAGCCAGCATGTACAATAGTAGATCGGAAGAGTGACTACTTTTTTATTATGTACCACCTTTCATTCTCACAAAGTCTTAGGAGCGCGTCTAGAAATTGGCTCTTCACGAAGAGCCCGCTTACCTTCTCTCTCTCTTCTCTTTCCTCCAATTAAGACAAATATCTAGTTTAATCAGAAATTACCGACTCAAATTTCTATTATACTTGCTCTGAGCAGACGAGGACGAGCACTCCTACGAATTTCCGAACAAAATCGTTGCTTGTCTAATTGTTTGGCTGAACGAAGGATCCTAGGCGTAGACACCAAACTACCCACACTAATCAAAGTGCAGCAGTAGAGGGAATAGCTTTGTCGCGTAGTACTATGATAGTAGTTTCTCAATGTACTACTGAATAACAACTTCGAATGGCCGAGTTGGTCAGTGGATACGTGCTAGCGGTCCAGCCTTGTGTGCGACGCAGAATCGAGTCTTGGCCTCGCGCCTTCTTTTTATTTTCTAGATCAAGCGCGAACATAAATGAATGGCCGCGTCCGTCAGATCCGGATCGAACAGCAACAAGTCCGTTCGGATCTGTTGCAAAAATACAGTCGGCAGAAAAATAGCTTTTTCCTATAAGAATATAATGGAGGAAAATTTTCTAGGGAGACCAAAAATGACGGTACTTTTTTTGTAGAGTTAAACTTGCTAGTGAATTATTTTAGTATATAAGATAGGTGTGACGGAAAGAAAAAAGTGATGTTCTTTGGAAGAGAATAACAATGGAATACATGATATAGAGATGTAAACACTGCACTCATGGATAAATGCCTAGTAAAACAGAACATAGATTTATCCGGTGAGGTACATATATCACATTACATGAATAAAAATGATTATTGTTTTGTCATGATACTAGGTCGACAGTCTAACGTCCCGTTGCCTGCCTCCTGGTAGTGCCTGTGCTTGGGCAAGTTTGTTGGAGCTTGACGCTGTCGGCTGGGCGGTGGGCGGTGGGTGTTGAGATTGAGATGCATTTCGAGTCTTCCAGAGAGAATCTACCAAAGAATTAGACGCAAGAAAAAAAGATAAGCATGCATGTAGTCAAATCAATCCCTGCCGCTGCATCCCATACTCTGTCAAATCACCGCTAAATGCAAGGGGACAGAGCATGTGTTTGACCAAATAGCCAAATCGAAAAGGAAAATGCAACGCACACACACCACTGGTACCCCACCATATCCCCAGTAATACCATGTGTCCATTCAGTATTAATGCGGGCAGTAAAAAGACTCCAAAAAATCCAAAAAAAGAAAGAGAGAAGAAACTGACCTAGAAATAGAGAACCAAGGATTAGAATGACTCAACGCAAACAAATCAGATACAAAAACGGCTGGGTTGCATTATGACAACTATCCACGGAACTTGTCATCCCTCAACTGAATTAGCTGGTACATGCGCATTCATGTTGCCTCCATCCAGTTCAATGCTGCTCAGGAGATAAATGTATTTTGAGACCCGTCTTGAGCAGCATGATGTCGAGCACAGCCTCCGCGCCACCGGCTGCCCACACCTCCTTTGCCATTGATTGAACATCCCGAAGGCGGCAATCTCCCTTTCCCTCCCGCCACCTTTTGAGCACCGAACCGAGCTTGCTTCGAGGCTACAGCAGAGCACGCCGTCATCGGTGACGGAGAACTGAAGAAAAGGGATTCCCAGAGCGGCAGCGGCTGCAGAGCAGATAGCAATAGCATTGGTGACGAACAACGGCGCGGCGCACATGTGTGGCGGGGCGAGCAAGCCGGCTCGTGCTGTCCGGATTGACTGGTTCCTTCCTCCCCCAGCACCCCAGCACCGAAGCCACGGCACGCCGCTCGCGATCTGGAGGGACGCGACCGCGACAGGCACGTCCAATGCTGCTCAGGGCCCTGCATGGAAGCCCAAGGGCCAGAACGAAGGCCATGGTTCAGTAGTAAGTAAATGTGTATAGAAACTGCAAAAAACAGCAAAAAATTAGTGCGTTTAGGAACTGCAAGGCAAATATGCTCACCGGCAGGGGAGATGACCAGCTCAACAACACGTACACATCATGCACGGAGCCACGGATATGTATGAACACGCTGCCGACTTGCATAAAGAAGAAGATTAACGCAATTCCTCCGCCAAGCTGCATGGTGAGGGGAGGTCGAGGTGGATCCAGAGGACGCCGGCGCGTGCATGCGCCTTCTTCCTCTCGCTAGAGCACGACTCACCAGCCGGCGGGCGGAGCTGGGACAGCGCTCGGCGGGCGTCGAGGCCAGCTCGAAGAGGCCAGCGTTGCTGAACGGGTCTCCGACGACGCTCCACTGGCAAGCCGGTCTTGCATGCGAAAACTCTGGCTGCTTGGCCGCCACCCGGTCATCCCGCTGTCGCTCCCGGCGACTATCTGCTGGTGTAAGTGGTGGCCTGTGAGGCTGTGACTACGGTCACGGGCAAGGCGTGAATTGACTATCAGCGGAGAAATTGAAGAATTGGGAAAAAGAGAGATAGCGGCCTATGTTCTTGCTGTCCTTGACGAAGAAAAAGGTTGGGCACCTCGATGACCTCCGTATCCTCAAGGAACTCCATTGCAGACGTCGTTCTCGTCACCGTTCATGCGCGGGAATACCATGCCGTCGGCCATGGAGAGCGACAGCCTCACCATGGAAGGATATACCTTCATGCACAGGCCGGAGTGCTAGAGCCTGCCGTCCAGCATCAGCAGCTCCCCGCCCTTACCGATATTCTCCGCCATGAGCGCCTCCACGTACGTCCACCGGGTTGTGCAGCTGAACCATCCGCAGTAGAGCACGTCGCCTGCGAGCTGGTCGAGCCCGATCCCTTCTTCCTCGTGATGCCGTCCCGCCGGCACAGCTCACGCGTAGCTGACCTCTCCTCGTCGGAAGTCTGGCAAAGCTTCTCCACCACGGGCCTCAAATCAGTTAACCGGAGCGCCGCGTCGCCGTCCATATTCGGCTCCTCCACGATCAGAGGGCTTTGGAACCTCTGCTTGCGCTTGTGGCGCCTCGAGCGACTGTGCTGGCCAACGGCGGAAGGGTGCGCTGCGCGGCGACGCTGGACGGCTGGTGGGGAGATCGAATCAGAGCTTGAGGCTGCCGGCGCGGATCGGAATGACCCGGTCGGCCTCGGACGCGTGGCCGGGAGAGCTACATCGCGAACACTTTCATGCTCCACTACCTAGCTAGGCCGTGCAGAGAGACATGCGGCGGTGGCAAACCTCCTAGGCACAGGCAGTGGTGGATGGCCGCAGGAGACGAAGGAGACGGAGGCGCGATGTGAAACAATCATGATCGCTACCTGAATGCCTTTCGATCCCTAGAGAGAGGAGAGAATTTATAAGCGCACAAAGCGGTGAAGGAATTGAACCTAGCCGCAACTACACGCGGAACCCAGCGAAGGCACCGTTTCTGGACTAAACGAACTAAGCGGCACCGATTACGGCAGCGATCGCAACTGCACGTGGATCATAGCGAGATGCATACGTGAGCTAGAAATCATGCGACGGCGACAACAAAGCCCAACACATAGGAGCCCACACATGCATGAAGCCACGCAATTGGGTCAACGGGCTAGGATGGCCCACCCGCACCAAAAATCGCTAAGGGCACCCACGGATCTATAAACACGTTAACAAAATTTTCACCCAAAGCCTATCGTCACAACCGATTTCTACCCCCCGGCTTCCCAAACTAATACACGTGTTGACGTCTGGTAGGCTCAAACGTTGCTGTCAAACAAGTGGTGAAACTTGAGAGCAAAAACTTCGCCGGAAATAGAGGTTTGGGTATATGTTATATTAGGCTACCTATATTCAATAAACATTTTTCAACTATACAATCATAATCCAATGCAATGTATAATATGTTTATTTTTTCATATACTAGTAAGCTTGCACGTGCAACGCACGTCTCAGCTACAATACATTAATTCTAGGCAAACGATTCTACCCGGCCGACCGACAGAGTCAGCCGGTCGCGCGCGAGGTCGTTGGATCTTGAGAGATCGCGTGTCTCCCGTCGTGTCCCGATTCACCATATCTCTCGTCCTCTTGTTTTGCTTTTTCTCACCATCTCATCCTCCCTTGTTTACCCGTTCCCCTCCCCTGGCTCCACACCTCCCCCCTAGAGCTGCAAGCAGGCAGGGGCAAGGTATACACAGGCAGAGGCAAAGACAGAGGCAGGGGACGCATGGGGAAGCGGGACACGGAGGTAGGGGCAGAGTCAATCCCGTGCGCGGGGGAAGCGGGCGAAATAGGGACGCGAAATCCATGGTTGCAATCGCTGAAATTGGGCAGCTGGACAGTGACCTGCCCAAATTTGGGCCGATCAGCCCTTAGTTCTATCATTAAATAGACTTACTTTTTTTAAAAAAATTAAATCTCATACAGAGTGCGTATAATACCTAATTTTAGAGCCATAAAAATGAATAGAAATGATGTGTTTAGGAATTAAGATGCCCACGTCCACTGCTTAGCAACTATGAAGAGCATTGACTAATTGGTATTCCCTCCGTCCCACAATATAAGAACATTTTTCAAGCTCTTGAAAAATGTTCTTATATTGTGGGACGGAGGGAGTAGAATATCAATTCCACGTTTCAGCAGGCAATATATGACATCATAAATCTATGAGCCAATCTATCTAGATCCCAAACTAAAATTCAAGTACATACAAATGTTTTACATAGGCAGATCAAGGAACAAATCCGAAGATGGGTGCTCGTTATGCTCTAGCTGTAAACTATACAGCTAAAAGTATATGATCTACATGTCAAAAAATGAACTACCTCCGATCCAAATTAGTTGTAGCTCAAACGGATGTATCTAACACTGAAATACTTCTAGATACATCCGTTTCAGCGACAAGTAATATGGATCGGAGGGATTACATGACCTGGAAGACATGGACTACAAATGATTGAGAACGACAATTGAACAAAGACAGTCGGGGTCCGAAGGGTTTACCTTGATGGAAAAGGGAATCAAAGAACATGAATCTGGTTGAGCGCAAGATGGTTCCTTGCCTGGACAAGAAGAAATCAAAGGAGAAAAAAATGTGTTTTCTCGGCTGAGCTATCCATCTAAATTTTATCTCACTTTTGTAAGTGTTGCATCTAAAATACGTGAAGGTGGCTAAAATTGGGTAGCGAACCTTTTGATAGCTATCGACAAATCAATATCACTCCACAGATGAGAGGTTTACCAATTCTGCAATCGATAGAGATAGACTGGGCATTCAGTCGTTCACCAGAATCATCACCAAAATCCTTTACAGCCACTGATCGTTAACCTGACCAGGTGGTAGCGTGGAGAAAAGCGAGTGTTTATGAAACCAGATGTAAAGTGTGTAGGGTAAAAGATTATTAAATCATGCTTTGCATCATCACAACAAAATCTTTTGTAGTACCTCATGAATACACAATGCATAAAAATATGAAACACGTGAGAATACAGTTGCAAGTAATTTGATTTGAACAGAAAAAAAGATCCCCAAGTTACAATATTGTTCCAAACATAGAAGTCCCAAAGAGGAAGATTTTGGCCCAATCCTCCACCTCTTATGCCAAACTGATTCGAGCAGGAACCGGAGTACTGTATCTCTAGCACAATCAACAGCTAATAAAAAAATTGAACTACAGAGTCAGAGTGCTAAATCACAAATTAGTGCATGTCTGCAGCTGCACAATTTCCAAAAAAATATATGGTGGAGAGATGAGTTACCTTCTTGTTGCTTAACTACTGAGCATTGTGCCAACTTTATGTCTCCGTGGTGCTTCCCAAGCCCCAGCTTGAGGTCTGTACATGGAGAGAAGCATGGAAAGTGAAGGGGACAACTGGAGGTAAAGAAATCAAAAGGATAAATAGTTCACCTGGGCTTGGGGCGATGATGGCATGGCCATGAAGAAGAGATCGAGCAATAGGCCCTAAAAAATCCCATATATTTACATGACAACAGGACCTGGCTAGATCCATCTCCGCTTGGAAAAGATATCTTGATTCGGTGAAGCAATGAAACTGACACCATAATATTTTGAATTAAAATCAGAAATCATTTTCCTCTATTGGCTAAGTAAAAGGAAGCTTGTATGTAAAACAGTTGTTTTTTAACTGATATCATCAAGAAACCTTTGTTTCTATCATGTTTTCACCTGCATACGTGATGCATAGCAGTACACCATTACATAATAACCAGAGCTCGAATTTACATGAGTCCATTACTCTCCAGATCTAGCAATGGCTCCTATAAGTATGCAATTCCTACAATGCAGTTATATTCTAGACAAGGTCCTGATAAAGAACTTGATTACTACCAGGAGAAGAAGATGCTAATGATTAAAAATAGAAGGTGCCAGTGAACTAAAATAATAGAAGGTGCTAATGCTTTCATGTTTCTGAACTAAAATGCAAAAGTTGAAACAACCGTTTTCAGTCGAGCATTGACGCAAACACTTTTTTTTTGCGGGGAGGCGCAAACTCTTGTTGGGCACACATACAACAAATCTGATTACCCAAGTCAACACGCACGCACAACACACATGTCTGTCGGCCGGCCGGCCGCACATGCCCTTAGTAATCCATCCAACACGCATACCACGTCGGCAGCATCATGCACGGACAAGCCAGAATTTGTAGGGGGCATTGGACACTGAGGCGGCCATTACAACAACGATCGAATGATTAGAGTCAGCCTGCCATAATATGCCCCAGAAATCAGGCTTGCTTTACAGTTCCTATTGTACAGTGAGTCATGCATGAACAAAATCCCATGCGCAGAACCCTAATGTATAGGATTGAGAACCATAAGGCATGAACAAAATCCCCTGTACAGTTCAGCAATAGGAAATCCCCTGAACAAAATCCCCTGCCCTTTGGTTGGAAGTGCAAAAGAAAAACAGTTTGGTATGTTGCAGATTGGTATGTCACACACTATGGCAATACTTTTACTCAGTTTCTTCAGTTATCAAATCTTACTTGAAAGAACACCTAAATTTATACTCCTTCATCTTCTTCATGCAAGGCATATTTTGATTGCTCAAGTCCAAGTACTGACTAATAGTACAGTGGGGTTCATTTAACACAACGGTGAACATTTTCATGCCCCGGTGATCTTATACTTCTATCTCCGCTACAGTTTTACCGTGATTCAAATAGGACCTTGAGGCATTAGGCATTACCAAAAGAATAAGATAGAGAACTGCCATAATTTACAACAGGCTTTTGGTTGCTGAAACTCTATTGCATTAAGTGGGTTCCAAAAAAGAAACAAAGAAGAATTTACTAACTTTGAGTTGTAGATGAAGAGTGCAGACCAAAGTGTAGTTGTCATGCACGTAGTATTAAGTTCACTTGTCAGGGATTGCCAGCCAGGTAAAGATTATCAAATCAACTGATCTCCAATTTCACAAGTTAGTTCGGCGAGGCATCGATCCACCCAAATTTAACAGAAGTTAAAAGCCTGAAAACAAAAAAACATTTTAGAGTCGTGAAACAAGTGAATCTTCTAACCATACAAGTAAATCTTAAATTATGCTACACACTTGGTTTTGACACCATAAACAAAGTTTCAGACAGCTACACGGAAATATTCTTTCTCTTTCAAACTTCAATAGCCATGATTTATTAAATATACAATTGTTACAAATAATATCAGTATTAGCTTACTTATAATTACTACTGTAGCCTTGAGAACCCATAGCTCATAGATGAATCCATTGGTGACACTATACTACCATTGATGAATCCCTTAGGAGTGTGCCTGCTGAATCAGCACATCTTGCCATGATTGTCCAGTTCTCTGCTAACATACATTCCAATGCTCGTAGTAGGTTGAGTTCTTCCTAGAGGCATCTGGCAAAAAGAAACTTACCTGCGATGGAGGCGGAGTGGCGGCGTGGCGGAGGCCAAGCTGCGGCTCCAGAGGCGGCGAAGGGCGCGGCAGGGTGGCTCCGGCAGCTGGGGTGGCGGCAACCCGCGGCGGGGCGGCTCCCGCGGCTGGGGACTAAAAATCTCTTGATTGGTTCATGGACTTGGGAATTAACAAGGGAAGGGGAATTAGGAGGCCCAACTCCCATCGATCTCTTCCTTGGGGGACCCTGGTAATTCCGTGAAGGAATGGGAGTTGACGCCTGGAAGAAAATAGTTACAGATTTATTAGCCCACCTCGCGCAAAGAAAGAAAAAAACTCCACGGAAATCGTACTTGCAGCGACATCATTTTTCCTCCAAATAAATCGGCCAGCTCTAACTGCTTACTAATCTGCAGATGCAATGCCAAGCACGAGCACATCTGATTTTGCTACGTAACAAAGTTTGATTCGTTTATCTTTCCTTCACAGACCGATGCAGATCTATTCCCCCTTTCTACTCTCTTTTTTGCCTTCACATGTTACGATTTTGTTTCAACATTTGCGTGTCCCCTTCTTTCCCCATTGTTCATTAGAATTATTCCCACATATAATTCCCACCCCACACCAGCTATGAGTTGCTTGGACTACAAATTTTCGAAATCCTCACTAATTCAATATGTCCTCTTAGTCTCTTGAAATTGATGAAATTGATTTGCTTGGTCTCTTGAGTATAGAAACTTACTTGCGACTCCGGCGGAGTGGCAGCGTGGCGGCGTGGCGGAGGCGGAGTGGCGCGGCTTGGCGGAGGCGGCGACCCGCGGCGGGGCGGCTCTGGCGCGATCTGCAGGAGGAGGAGGAGGAGGTCGTCCCGCCCCGGCGGGAGGCTAACGGCGTGTGTGGCGCGTGGCCTTGGTTCTGCAGGAGGAGGACGGGCTCCCCCCGCGGGAGGCGAACAGCAATGGCGCTTGGCGCGGTCGGCGGGAGGAGGACGCGCCCGCCCCGGCGGGAGGCGAGCGGCGAGGACATGGGCGCGGGCGCGGTCGGGCGGGAGGAGGACGGGCTCCGTCCCGCGGGAGGCGAACGGCGCGGTCGGCGGGAGGAGGATGGGCTCCGTCCCGCGGGAGGCGAACGAATGGCGCGGGCGCGGTCGGGCGGGAGGAGGACGGGCTCCGCCCCGCGGGAGGCGAACGGCGCGGTCTGCAGGAGGAGGAGTCGTCTGGGGGAGGAGTCGTGGGGGGCGGTTTTATTTTTTTACTGCAGGCGATTTTGAGTCTTGCGGGCGATTAGCGATCGATTTGGCTTGTTGCGTGGTTGGTAGCGTTAAACACAGAATGATTAAAGACCATTAGATCTTGATGATCGATGGATGAGATTGTTTGAATCTGCCCTTCTCTTTCTTTTATAGTGGTAGTAGATTATTTAATCAAATGTTTCATACAACCACATCTTAGTGAAATATATTGCAACATAATTCTGCCCGAACGCACGGGTATTATCTAGCTCACTATGTTTGGCGGTTTCTTTAATGGAAATCAAAGAGGTGGCTGGTTGCTTAAAAAAAGGTTTGACTAATTCACATCTAGATGCTTTTTCAGGATGTCACATCTAATCTTCCACAAATATATAATGGTAACAAAGAACAGAAAAACTAGAAAAAAATACCTCAAACAGAGTGGACATCAGACTAGACAGACCCAAAAAAAATTTACAAGTGTTCTTCAGTTTGCATGTTGGGTTTTCGGGGCACAAGGCGTGGGCGCAGCTGCTTCTTCATGACAACCATGAACTCGAGCTTCTCGGCCAAGTCGACCTCCTGGCCGGCCGCTTCCTTCCACTCGAATTCTCTCACCATGTTGGCCACCAAGTAGAGCAGGTGAAGCACGGCAATGTTCAGACCGGCGCAGATCCTCCGGCCGACGCCGAACGGCATCATTCTGACCCCCGTGCTACCTGTCACGTTCACGTCCACCCCTTGGCCGCCTGCCAAGAACCGCTCCGGAATGAACTCCATGGGCTTCTCCCACTCCCGTTCGTCCCTGCCCATCTCGGCCACCATGAAGTTCACCGTGGCACCCTTGGGGACGAGGTAGCCGCCGACCTCGACGTCCTCCGCTGCCATGTGCGGCAGCACGAAGTGCACAGGCGGGTGCTTCCGTAAGCCCTCGAGAACCACCGCCGTGAGGTAAGGCATGCTCTGAATGTCTTCCTCGGAGACCTCTTCATGGCCGTCTTTTGTCTTGGCTTTGATCTCCTCGTAGAGCCTCTCCTGGATGGCCTGGTTCTTCACCAGCTCGGCCATGATCCAGTGCAGTGCGGTGGAGGTGGTGTCAGCCCCGGCCGTGAGGAACTCCGAGCAGAGGTTGACCATCTCGTCGTCGGTGAGTGGGCGGTTGCCCTCCTCGGGGAGCCTGACGTCGAACAGCGTGTCCACGTACGAGTGCTCCAACGTGGTCTCTGATTTGCTCCGCCTCGGCTCGCGCTCGCCGCCGCGTTTCTTGTCCTTGTACTCCCTACGCGCGTCGATCAGCGGTAGGAACAGCTCCTTCTGCCGCCGGCGCAGGGAGAGCATTTTCCGGACGCGTCCGCGGAAGAGGTGCTCGGCGACCGACGGGAGGAAGGCGAAGACGGACATCTTGCTGAACATGTATCGCACCTGCTCGTGCTGCGCGGCGGCGATGGCGCGCACCACGTTCTCGTCAAGCCTCTCGCCGAAGCACATGATCAGAAGCAGGTAGAACACGGCGTACTGGAACGTGGGCGTGACCGGGGCAGGCGCCTCGCCGTCGCCGGCCTGGCGCCGCAGCTTGTCGACGAGCACGCGGCGCGCCCAGAAGCGTGCGGGCGCGAACCGGCGGGCGCGCGACGGGTGCAGCGTCCCGGCGACGAGGTTGCGGCGCAGGAGGCGCCACACCGGCCCGTAGCCGGCGCGGGTCACGGAATAATTGTCGTCCGCGCCGAGGATCCTGGCCGACGCGAAGCTGGGGCGGTCGGCCAGGGCGGCCCCGCGCTGGACGAGCGCCGTGTGTGCGAGGCGTCGGTCGGCGACGAAGATGGCCAGCCGCGACCCCACTCGCAGCGACACGATGGGGCCGTACCGCCTGACAAGGCGTTGGAGCAGGGGCTCCGCCTCGGCCGGCGAGCTGGTCAGCCCTAGCCACGCCGCGCTGAAGAGCAGCAGCAGGGACGGCGGGCCCGGCGGGAGGCGCCTGCCGTCGCCCTGAACACGGCGGAAACGGAGGAGTAAGAGAAGCGCGAAGAGGATCGTACTCGCAGTAAGGAAGAACATGTGCAGCGTTGCCATGGCGCTTGCTGCTGTAGCTAGCTGTGGAGCTAAGTCGGCGAGATGGCTGCCATATTTATAGGTCTCTCGTCTCGCTCGCGCGCGCGGTGCATGGGAACTTGGGAAGGGAGAAGGTGAGGGCGGATCACGGAAGATCCCGTCGTCTTTGTCTCTGGCACACACGAAATGTAGACGTGGAAGAAGATGATAATATAATTAATTTAGAATCATTTGCTAAACTAAAAACAAATTAATGAATGTGAATCATGTCACGTGTGAGGCTGTGCCACCTAGTAATTCAATAATTAGATCACAAACGTGGAGAAAAGCCTGCTGCATGAGCCGATCGATTTCATACGCGGCTACGTATATTTTATTTTTTAGGGGAGTATATTTTAAATTTTTATATCAACGATTCGTGGCGAGAGAAGACTGCATGAGCCGCCGATTAAATCATACGTACGCAGCTATGTATAATTAAAAACTATTTATATATGGGCGACGCTAGGCGCCGGTGCGCCGGCCAAACGGTTCGGCCGGTCCAGCCCCAACCATACGATCCAGCGAGCACCCGTTCCGATCTATGCGTTGACTTCCCCTGCTCTTCTTCCCCTCCGCACGAAGCGCGCGCGCTGCTCACCTGCACGTCCTCCTGGCCCGCCAGCAACCACCTCATCTGCACCCCCTCTCTCCGCCGCTCCCGCGCTGCTGGATGTTGCACTCGCCGCCGGTCGCCGCCGTCTTGTCTCATGTATCTCGCTGGATCCACGCATGTAGCAGAAAGTTCGCCGGTGGGTTGTAGCTCCCCCTCGCTGGTGATGGTCACGGCTTCGGCAACACCAGTCGCCGGTTGCAGCTCCGCTAGATGCAGCTCTTGTTGCCGTCGGTTGCAGCCCGACATCAGCCAGGTAGCAGGCGCTGCATCTTGAAAAAGAATGGATATAGCAAAAGTCGTTGCCGGATGTAGCAAAAACCTACCACACTTGCAGCAAAAAGTCGTCGTTCACTGTCGCGGGTTGCAGCTCGGTCTTGATGGATGTAGCAAAACGTGATGCCGGTTGTAGCAAAAAACGATGCTAGTTGTAGCAAAACCGAGACGCCGGCTGTGTGTTGTAGCAAAACGTGACGCTAGTTGTAGCAAAATGCTATGCCAGTTGTAGCAAAAATCTATGCCGGTTGTAGCAAGAATCTGCAGAAGCCTCCGGTGTCGACCATCGCCGACCGGCTCGTCGGCGGCGAGGCAGAAGCACGAGACGTGTGGGAGTTGCAACCGCCGGGATGGGGATTGGTCAACGGGCTGCATCCAATGGCGAAACGGGATGTAAAAGCATGGCGGGGTGAGATCTAGATCCATGGATGCGCGGGGGATTCGACCTTCCATGGCCGACGGCGAGATGTGGGCGCCGGCGCTGCAGGAGATGAGGATGGGGGCGAGATCCGCGGAGCTGCGAGACAGGAATGAGGCGAGATTCGCGAGATCCGCAGCGCCACGTGGTTGCTCGCGACTGGATCGCGACGTGCGACTGGACCGGCCGAAGCTTCGGCCGGTGCCCCGGCCCAAACGCTTCCCTTTATATATTACTCCCTCCGTCCGGAAATACTCGTCATCAAAATCGATAAAAAAAGATGTATTTAAAACTAAAATACATCTAGATACATCTCATTTTATTCATTTTGATGACAAGTATTTTCGGACGGAGGGAGTACTGTATAATCAACTATTCGCGAGGATCACGTTCGCGGCGCCATATCTGGCGCACACTCCACAAGATCAGCCCGCTGATACGTTAGCTGTTCTCCAGTGATCCGGGGAATGAGGCCGGCGACAGATGGAGTTTCGATTCATATTACGTAGTACTCCATGTGCTAATTTTCATTGCGATTCCATTGCACACACACGTGATTTTTTTAGGTGAGACACGCACACGCCATGACACATTCACGCTTGAATCCAGTCACACCTATTAAGAGCATCTCTATCAGACCCCTTAAACCGCGAAACTGAAAACCGCGGCCAAACATATCCCTTAAACTTAGACTATAAAATCGAATATTCGCGTTTATTCTTCCCCACGTCTTCTTCTTTCTCTCGCCCGTGTTCATAGTCAACTCCCGTCGCCGTAGTCACCGAATCAATTTAGGAGCCAGCTCCCCGTTGCCGGATGGATCCAGGAGGTATCTAGCTCGACCGTGGCGGGATGGATCCAGGAGCTAGCTAGCTCGTCCTTACCCGGCAGGATCCAGGAGCTTGCTAGCAGGATCCAGGAGCTTGCTAGCTTCGTTCGTGACCGGATGGATCCAGGAGCTAGCTAGCTCGTCCGTGGACGGATCGATCCAGACTTGCTAGCTAGCTAGCTAGCTCGTTCGTGGCCGGATCGATCCAGGAGCTCCTTCGTTGTCGTAGCTGCTTGAGTTTTCGGCGACGACGGCCGCGAACGGACGGGCGGCGGTCCGGACGGGTGAGGCGGCTTCCAGAATGAGCAGAGCGGCTGCCGGAGACGGACGGGGCGGCGGTCGGGCACGGACGGGAGGCGGCCGAGAGCGAGCCATGAAGATTCCAATGGCACTTGAACTCCCGTCAATGGTCTTTCGCGTATACAGGGCGGCCTCGGGTTCCCTCCGAAATCCTTATTTTCATGGATTCCGCCGGTATGTTTTCCGCGCCACTTAAATTTTTTTACAGGTCCAAGTCGTTTACGGGTTTTATTCGGATCGTTTTTTCGCGTAAAACTGTAAACCGACGGTCATTTTACAGTTTCATGTGTTTTAAAGGGCCTGCTAGAGATGCTCTTACATGGACCCAAATAGCTGGGGAACGTTTCTATAAAGGGATGTCATTTACAAACATTTTTCCTTCCAGTTTTAGTTAGTGAATTTCACTCTTTACCCCCATAGTTGTGCATTTGTGGTACGTATTATCCCATTTAGTCAAATAAAATCAGAAATAAAGTATATACATATTAAATTTCAAACAAGGTTTTACCCAATTTTGGTATACTGCATGTTCCATTAGAATAGCCCGGTGTGTTAGGTCTATGTGGTGCGTCAAAATATGCAAATATCAGAAGGTTTCATCCACAATAATGCGCGTCCTTCTCTTCACCATCTGGTCGATTCCTAGGTGTTGTCCTGATATTTTTTTAGTCTCAATCATCACTTCACACCTTTCCAAATTACATGCATCAGAAAAATAGGGTCTAATTTTTTTAAATGGGTAATCTAGATGACTTTTCAATAGATGGGATAATTAGTGCCACAAATGCATAATTAGATCAGATAAACAGGGTCTAGAATTTTTAAAATGCAAATTTTTTCCAGAAAATTGTCACCACATGATTTTGATCGGACGACTGTGTGGGTGTTCCCTGGGACCTCCTCCCCTGGGAAAATTCCCCAGATAACATTACCAATTAATAATGATGGGAAATTTGGTTTGGTGAAGTCAATGTAGCACTACAGGAAAAACATACATTCACTATAGGAAAATTATAAGTTGTCATGTATCTAGATGAAAGCCAGGCGTAAATTCACTGGTACTCGACTTACAAGCGTGTAAGCTGAATAGAGAAAAAAAAATACGACAAGCAAAGTGACCTCGGCTTAGATTATCACAAGCCAAGCCTAACCAAGAAAATGCTCACTTTATGTAAAATGATCACATATACCACAAAAAGAGCTTGTTAAAAGTTGTTTATAGTTGTTTGTTAACAATACAATAAATAACACCATTAACATGCATCAAAATTGTGCTTTCCTTTCTACTAATACTAATCATTATCCCCAAAATCCACACTTCGTCGTGGCAGCACGGTCGATCATGTGTTAACACTAAATCTGCATGAAACGATGAAATGATTGCCAAGCTCATAAATGAGATGAGGTAAGGAGGCCAAAAATTGAATATATACCTGAACCCGTTTGAGTCACAACACCGTGTTATCCGTTTCACTGATGAAATCCTGTCAAAAGGAGTTTCATTGATGTAATGAAATGGGGAGCTATGTCAGAAAGAGAGACCAAACAAACCACCCGGCTCGACTTGGTGGCCAAGCTTCACATCATATTGAATCGGACACAGGCACTCGGCAATTAACAACTTTTTTCAACTGTTTGATGATGCATGCACACGAAAGGGCATGCAAATAAAATTTGCATTTCATTCGACATCGGAGAACAAGCAAGCATAGCATGCATGGAACGTTTACATTGGTTGACAGACATACCAATTATTGCGCTGGACAATAAGAGACGAATTCATTATTCATCCTTACCTCCATGAGCACATGCACATCACATGCCACACTTGTAGAGTGTATCCACATGACACATGGTCTCCCCCCTAATCCGGATTGACAAACGCGCAACGGTTTCGGACTTCTCCCTGGGAGGGGTCCGTTATCGGCCCGAGGTTCCCCATCTTGATCATCGACTGCGCGAAGGCCTTGAAGAAGGCGTCTTGGCTGCCTGCAAACCGGTCGACGATGGGTGCCGTCGTCCCTGCCGCGCCGGGGTCCGACTTGAGTTCCTGGTCTGACCGGAGGAAACCACGGTTCACTTCAAGGTTGGTGAAGTAGTTCTTGTCGAACCTGTCGGGGGTCGTCGGGTCGAGGTCATTCAGCGATGATCCAACGCCATTCCTTGGGCATCTCTGTGACAGGAAGGCCCGGTAGGCCGGGTTGAGGGTTGGGTCGGGCCGGTTCGTCCCGCTGAAGTTGTACAGCCGGTCCGTGACGAACTGGCATTGCACACGGCCGAAAGTGTGGGCGCCTAGACATTAAACAAAGCAGACAAGGTTAATATTGGACGTGAGACCATATACTCCATCTACTAAAAAACTCCGTCTCGATTTATAAATCAGTAACTGAAGTATACATCTAGGAGCAATGCTATCCTTACCTACACATCTATAATCTATAATAACTAAATAGATGATCCCCACTTACCTATTTCTCTACACATCACTGGTGGAAAAAAGGCCTTTGGTCGCGGTTCGCAACTGCCATTAGTCGCGGCTGCGCAACCGCGACCAGCAAAGCGCGACTAAAGCCCACCACCTTTAGTCGCGGCTGCTTAAGAACCGCGACTAAAGGCCCGTCCACGTGGGCGCCAGGTGGCCGTCGGGGCGGAGGACCTTTAGTCGCGGTTCTTTCGCCAACCGCGACTAAAAGCCGCCTTGAGGTTTAGGGTTTTAGCCCCACCCCTAAACCTGTTTTCTGTTTAATTTGTATTGTTTTATTTCTTTTGTGCTTTATTTTAATTTTGAAGGAGTTTCATATATTCTACGGTACTACATACATGCATATATGAATGTACAATTTCAAATAAATTTGAAATTAGAACCAAAAAGAATTCAAGAGGAATATACAATATATATTCAATATCATCGGATGACCATATACAATTTTGAACAAGTTTCCATACATGATTTAATCCATATAAAGTTCTACGTCCTCGTGATAGTGTTCTCCTTTAGGATGGAGGACTTCCCTGCAGAACCATCCAGCTAGTTCCTCTTGAAGTGGTCGGAAGCGAGCTTCTGGACTAAGCATCCACCGGAGGTTATTCCTCTTAGCATTGGTATCACTCGAATCAACCCGCCAGAGGTGTATCTCGGATCATCTCACAGACATAGTATGCACATAGATTGGTCACCGGTGGCTGAATATCCCCAGTCTTAGTCTTTACCCTTTTGAATTCTAGCTCTTTTTTGAATTCACCGACCTTTGTATCTACGAACCGTCTCCAAACCCTACGAGGCAAAGAAAATTAAATGAACAAGAGAGTTATTAGTTACTTGATATTAAGAAATGAACGAAATAGGCCAATCGATATAGGCGCAAATGAATGAAAATAATTACTTCGCAGCATTTTTTCGATGTCGGCCCAAAGCTTTGGATCCTTATCCGAGAGTCGTGGACGAGACATTACGAGGTGTTAACTTTAATTACTAGCAGAATCCGGTGGAACTGCGGACACGATACATGCAAGATCGTCATGCATAACTCATCGATTAGCCGCCACATACCATGCATGGAGTAAACAAAAGAGAATGTGCTCAAGACGAAACACTCACCCAAAATGGTAAGGAAATAGAATATCACTTTTGAGTTCCTGCTTTGTAAGAAATCGCCACAGTGTCCGCCTCCACGTCGGCGGGTAATGCTTCAACACAATATCATTAACGATGTGTGGGTCAATGAACCCAACATCATGGATGTTCCTTACTCGCATTCCTTAATCTTCATTACGCATGTATAATAGAGGACACAACAATATAGTTAGGACATATATATAGTGCAGGCAATATGAACGAGATGGGGTAGAAATTAATAAATATCACTTACGTAGCGTAGCAACCGATGATAGATTTGTCGAGCTCGCGCAGATTGAAAAGCTGGAACAATTCACTCAGTTCAACTTGTACATAGTAATGTTTGAAGTGATGCTCATGTCTAACTTCCGCATAAATATATTCTTTGGCGTTTTATTTTTATGTAACCCTTGTACCAATTCAGCAGACGTTTCATTTGGTCGGTAGATCCTTTTCTGCAAGAGCTCGACGAGAGGCCCATTCTTGACATATGTAATTACTACCTCCTTCACGGCAACTCATCAAGGTCTAATAGTTCACGAAGAGTAATACCTAAGTTGGCGCTTGTTCTCCGCTTTCGTTCTGATCAATCCCTGTCTGCCGCAGCTTGTATGATCTCGGGGCATCCGGACGAAGGCTTCCACTATAAGCGGGCAATCGATTGTTTACTTTGTTCCCGAGCTGGGCAACTTGTTTCCGCTTTTATACTTCGGCCTTCTCCGCTCTTTGTTCTCCTTGAACATGAGTGCCTGCCTTTTAAGTTCACGTGCATAGTCGGTAGGCAGATTCTTGCGGCTTGGGACGGTGTGCTCAAAATGACTTAGCCCACTTCTTTTGCTCATCGAAAATCTGGCTTGGGCTCGGGCTCTCTTTTCTTCTTGCAGTCCGCCTTCCATTTCTCCAAATCAGCAGCGCTGCGTCGACTTCCTCGGCACTCGTTCCCAAGGCCTTGTGGGGAGAGGCTTGATGATGGCTCCGTACCTTTGTGGTCTTAGGTACATAAGGGTCCGGGTTAATAATCCAGGACTCGCTTCTTTGCCATAGGTGGATTGGGGGCGGCGTCGATCACCTCCGGACGAGGATCGGGGCGGCGGATGATCACCCGCCGGACGTTGTGGATGGGGGCGGCGTCGGCTGATGTGACGGAGGTGTAGGTGAACCGCCACCACCACCACCACCACCACCACCGCCACCGCCACCACCACCACCGTGAGGGGGTGGACTTGTTGTCCTTGGCGCCGCCTGAAACTTGATAAACTTCTTTTGCCATAGAATGTAATGGCGCTTGACATCTTCAAGTCTTTTCTCCCCTTGGTGTAGCAATTTCAATCTCCGTGTCCTCAAACCCTTGGACTATGTCCTCCACCGTGACACGAGCATAGCCATCTTTAATGGGGTTGTTGTGGTGGAGTGCTCGAGTAAACATGGTAAAGCACTGCCGATGGCTACCTTCATGGACATGTTCCCGATAGGATAATCAGATGACATTCTTTCATCTCCTTTATATCGCCCACGGGTAGCGAGGAGGCTCCGGTGCAGTAATTTCGACCACCGAGGCTCCGGTGCATAATTTCGATCGTCGGTGCATCCGCACCAGCCGGTGGGGCCTCCGTGGAAGCCACGCTGCTTCTCGCTGCTGGCTTCCGAGATCCATTGGATGATCTTCATGCTGCACCGAGCTGAATCTCTTTCGCTACTAGTACACTCATGGTTTTCTTCATCACTTCCATTTCGATGCCAACCGCGCCACAACATCCGCTTCCCGATCCATCTTTCTCTTACGGCTTCAGAATCAGACGGGTCATCGCTCGGGGAACCCTATTTTCCACGGAATGTGCCCCATGCCTCGTACACGTCCTCCGTGTTCAGGATTCGAGGGCTTTTGTCGGTAGCGTCGTTCTCTCTGTTGAACTTGATCTTCCCTCTTGAGCATCCTTCATTGCGTCAATAAGGGTTTGGGTGGGTTTAATTAATTTGCCCTGGTAAACACACTCCCCTGTCTCCGGGTTGGCGTTCCCCATGCCCGTACCACCAGCTTTTGGCCCTTGGGTCCCATCCTCCGCACTGGGCGGATTCCTCGCGCCCTCAGCTCGTTCTCCATCTTCTCGAACCTAGGCACCCAAATGCGATACCCTCCTGGCCCCATAACATGATTGTACTCCTTCTTAGCCGCATTTTCCTTATTTTGTTTCGATATTTGAAGGAACTGCTCCGATTTCTTTTGCTTCACAAATTCTGGCCAATCATCTTTCAGTTTCTCATATTGTCCTACGAAATCCGAGTCTTGTTACGCTTGACAAAGTCACGGGCTAGATTTTGCTTGAATTTCCGAATCGTCGGCCATCTTATGAAGAGCGAAGTGTTTGACTAGCCTCCTCCTCTCCTTGTTTTCCTCAATCTTGTTACCCTCCTCATCGAATTTGTTGTATTCGGAGGTAGAACGAAATGTTCCATAAGCTTCTTGAAGCAATCTTTTTGTTCTCTTGTCGACAAAAGTGAAACCATCAATTCGTGCCTTCTTTGGCTCATTCCACTCTGGGCGGTGATCGAGGCGTTGTCTCTAACAATGGCTCCGCATTGGTGACAAACTTGGTGGCGTTCTTGCGGGGCTCCGGTGACCGCCGGTTGCCTGATCGACAACCTGGATGGTGCATGTTTCTCCTGGTTTCATCGTCTGGTTGCGCCACGCTTTGACGACGTACTCGATTGTTTGACGATCCGCCGAGGGCTAAAATAAGAAAGAGAGTCGCGCGTTAGTACACATATTTATTCAAATCAGTTAGTTTGTATCACCGAGGCTCAATGTATATATATACCTCGGCGCCGAGGCGGTTGCTACTTCCATTTGAAGATCGTCGTTTATCGGCGTTTCTTGACATCATCTTCTTGTGGCGCCCTTCATCTTCACCGTCAAGGTTCGAGATAAGAAGAGATATCATCTTCTTCTTCTCCGGTCGGCACATATTGAATATCGCCGTTTATGATGCCGAACATATGTGCTTCACCGTCCGGATCATAGTTGTCCATAATCGGGTCACTCTATCGTCGCCATTATGTCGATCCTGAAAACATGTAGTAAAACAAATTAATTAAGTGAAGAAGGGGCGGTGGCGGTGGCGGTGGCGAAGGGCGGTGGCAAAAGGAGGGGCGAGGAAGGGGTGGGAGAGGGTGTCGCGGTAGAGCGCGAGGCGGGCGGCAGACGATGGCGTCACGGAGAGGGAGGCGAGACAACACACATATATAACCTCGCCGCCTCTCGATCCCAAAAAAAACACGCGCACGCCGCCCCCTCGCCGCCCCTCGCCGCCCCCTCCATTTTATTTTTTGTTTTTCTTTGGCGGTTTTCTGTTGTTTTTTGTTTTTGGGGTTTAGGGTTTTAAGTTAATTATTTACCGCTTTTGTTAAACTAATTAACTAGTTAAAACTAAAAGAACAAAAAAAAAAAAAACAGAAAAAAATTCCTTTTTCCTTTTCCTTTTCTTCTTCTTCCTTTTCCTTTTCCTTTTCTTTCTTCTTCTTCCTTTTTCCTTTCTTCTTCTTTCTTCTTCTTTCTTCTTCTTCATTTTTCCTTTTGTTTTTCTTTGGCGGTTTTTCGTTGTTTTTTTTTTTTGGGGTTTAGGGTTTTAAGTTAATTATTTACCGCTTTTGTTAAACTAATTAACTAGTTAAAATTAAAAGAACAAAAAAAAAAAAAACAGAAAAAAATTCCTTTTCCTTTTCCTTTTCTTCTTCTTCCTTTTCCTTTTCTTTTCTTTCTTCTTCTTCCTTTTCCTTTCTTCTTCTTTCTTCTTCTTTCTTCTTCTTCATTTTTCCTTTTGTTTTTCTTTGGCGGTTTTCTGTTGTTTTTGTTTTTGGGGTTTAGGGTTTTAAGTTAATTATTTACCGCTTTTGTTAAACTAATTAACTAGTTAAAATTAAAGAACAAAAAAAGAAAAAATTCCTTTTCCTTTTCCTTTTCTTCTTCTTCCTTTTTCCTTTTTCTTTTCTTTCTTCTTCTTCCTTTTCCTTTCTTCTTCTTTCTTCTTCTTTCTTCTTCTTCCTTTTCCTTTTCTTTCTTCTTCTTCTTCCTTTTCTTCTTCTTTCTTCTTCTTGTGGGACGGCAGTGGCCGGTGGCGGTGGCGAGGCGGGCGGCAGGGCGGCGGCGGCGGGCGGGCAAGGGCGCAGGCACGGCGGCGGCGGTGGCGGTGGGATAAGGGGCGGCGGGGCCAAGGGCGCAGGGCACCGGCGGCGGCAAGGGCAGGCGGCGCCATCTGGGACGGGCGGCGGCGCCATCGAGACGGGCGGCGGCGCAGGGCCAGCGTCGATCGGCGTCGGGCAGCGCTTCAGCGTCGGCGTCGGCGTCGATCGGCGTCGGGCAGCTCAAGCGTCGAGAGAGGCGAATGGGAGGCAAAACTGCTAAGTAGAGTATTTATAGACGAACCTTTAGTCGCGGTGGGAGGCGGACGCGACTAAAGGGTACCTTTAGTCATGTCCGCCTCCCACCGCGACTAAAGGGTTTTGCCGCCGCTTCGTTCACAGAAAAGACCCTTTAGTCGCGGTGGGGACAACAACCGCGACTAAAGGGTACCTTTAGTCATGGTCCGCCTCCCCACCGCGACTAAAGGTCCGTCTTTGAACTGGCGCGGTGCGGTGGGATGTTTAGTCCCACTCGCTAGCCGAGAGGCTTCGACATGTGGTTTATAAGCGGCTGCGCGCCACCACTTCGAGCTCCTCTCAAATGCGAGCTTACGGGCCTATTCTTACTATTAGTTTGTGGGCCTATTGGGCCTTCTGCGGGCTGAATCTGGCCCATTAATGGGTTTATAGTCGTATTAGGGCCGTGGTGGCCCAATAGGTGGCATATTTTTATTTTTGCCTGTTTTTTGTTTTCATTTTTGCTTTATTTATTTTGTGTTGTTTCTACTTACAACAAAAAACTTATTTATTTTATTTTATTTTGTTTCTAGTTACTTATTTATTTTACTTTATGATAATTATTTTTGCTATTAAAGTTTCTAATTACTTATTTATTTATGTTATTAAAATCTTAAAAATACAATTATATATCAAAAAATCAGAAAATAAAACTAATTCATTTTAAATTCTTGTTTTTCTTCTGTTTTTTTCTTCCTTTTTTTTCTTTTTTTTTTCTTCTGTTTGTTTCTTCCTTTTTCTTGTTTTTCTTCTTTTTTTCTTCCTTTCTTCCTTTTTCCTTTTTTCTTCTGTTTTTCTTCTGTTTGTTTTTTTCTTATGTTTTTCTTCTGTTTGTTTTTTTCTTCTGTTTTTCCTTTTTTCTTCTGTTTGTTTTTTTCTTCTGTTTTTCCTTTTTTCTTCTGTTTTTTTCTTCTGTTTTTTTCCTTTTCCCTTCTTTCTTCTTCTTCCTTTTTCCTTTTAAAATCAGAAAAATAAAACTAATTCATTTTAAAATCTTAAAAATACAATTATATATCGAAAAAATCAGGAAAATAAAACTAATCCCTTGAAGGTTTGACAAAAGGTTTGATACATCATTCAGTTCATCGACCAAATACAAAGTTTGGTACAATAAATTATTACACATCAATTCTTCCCTTGTGTCCCTGCTTGCTTACGATTGTGCCGTATCCATGGAGCATCCTCATCATTTAACTTAATGCTTGGGTCGGTGTTCACTTTGAAGGGCGGAATTTCAGCAAACATATTATAATCTTCCGACATGTACATCTTGTCCTCCACTCCCACGATGTTTCTTTTCCCCGAAAGAACAATGTGGCGCTTTGAATCATCGCATGATGTCTTGATCGTTTTCTTATCTTTCCGTTTCCTCGGTTTGCTACTCATGTCCTTCACATAGAAAACCTGGCGACATCTTTCGCTAGGACGAATGGTTCGTCAAGGTAACCAAGATTGTTGAAATCCACCATTGTCATTCCGTATTGCTGGTCCACCTTTACCCCACCTCCTGTTAGCTTGAACCATTGCACCGGAACAAAGGGACCTTAAAGGAGGGTCCATAGTCAAGTTCCCATATCTCCTCTATGTAACCATAATATGTGACCTTTTGCCCATTCTCGGTTGCTGCATCAAAGCGGACACCACTGTTTTGGTTGGTGCTCTTTTTATCTTGGGCGATCGTGTAAAATGTATTCCCATTTATCTCGTACCCTTGGAAAGTCGTTATAGTCGAAGATGGTGTCTTGGCCAACATGTACAGCTGATCTACAACATCATTGTCATTCATTAAATGTTTTCTCAACCAAGCGCCGAAAGTCTCCATGTGGGCCTTCCTAATCCAGATTCAGCTTCCCGGGTTGTCCGGCGTAAAATATTCTTGTGTTTCTCAAAGTCACGGAGCCACCAAGCTGGAATTGGTCAAGCCTGGTGTGGTGTGCTTCATCGAGAGAATGGCCGTCCATACATATCGTTGATTTCCTTCCGATCGTGCCTTTTCCACTTAGTCTCCCTCGTGCGCGATCGAGGAAGACCAATCGGCTTAAGGTCGGAACAAAGTCAACACAAAACTCAATTACCTCCTCATTTCCATAGCCCTTGGCGATGCTTCCTTCTCGCCTAGCATGGTTACGAACATATTTCTTTAATACTCCCATGAACCTCTCGAGGGGAACATATTGTGTAGAAATACGGGACCGAGAGCGGAAATCTCTTCGACTAGGTGAACCAGGAGGTGCGTCATAATATTGAAGAAGGATGGCGGGAACACCAACTCGGCCCGACAAGACATTGGATCACATCGTTCAGTAACCGTGGTAGAACTTGGATTGATTACCTTCGAGAGATTGCATTGAGGAATGCACATAGCTTCACAATGGCTAATCGAACATTTTCGGCAGAGCCCCTCAAAGCAATCGGAAGCAATTGCGTCATAATCACGTGGCGTCGTGAGACTTCAGGTTTTGGAACTTTTTCTCCGCCATGTTTATTATTCCCTTTATATTGGGCGAGAATCCAGACGGGACCTTCATACTGCTCGGGCATTCAAAAAGATGACCTTCTCTTCTTTGGTCGAGCGCGTAGGGCACGACCTTGAAACCATTCCGGATGCGGTCATCGTGGTCTTTCAAACGTTGCTGGTCTGCCGTGCTTCCTTTGTATCATTTGTCTTCCCATACACGCCCAAGAAGCTTAGGAGGTTCACGCAAATATTCTTCGTAACGTGCATCACGTCGATTGCAGAGCGGACTTCTAGGATTTTCCAATATTCTAGCTCCCGAATATAGATTTCTTCTTCCACATGGCTGCGTGCCGTCGGCTCCCTTCGAACTGATTGTCCGCCAGACCTTTCCAAAGATGACTTTCAAATCCTTGACCATATCAAATACCTCAGCACCGGTCGTTCCGCGAGCTTCGCCGGTGATCTGCCTTGCCGTTGTAATGCTTGCCTTTCTTTCTTCTTGGATGAATTTTGGAAGAAATCGACGATGCCCAAGGTACACGTTCTTTTTACAATTTGGCAAATGTACACTTTCGGTCTCATGTAAGCAGTGCGTGCATGCATTGTATCCCTTATTTGACAGTCCGAAAGGTTACTAAGAGCAGGCCAATCGTTGATGGTTACGAAAAGCAACTTCAGAGGTCAAATTCCTCTTGTTTGTGCTCATCCCACACGGACACCACCCACAGCTGTAAAGTTCATCAACTAATGGCCTTAGGTACACATCGATGTCGTTGCGGGTTGCCGGACCTTGGATGAGCACGGCATCATAATGAACTTCCGCTTCATGCACAACCAAGGAGGAAGGTTGTAGATGCATAGAGTCACGGGCAGTGCTATGGCTGGAGCTCGCTCGCCAAAAGGATTCATGCCATCCGTGCTTAGAGCAAATCTTATGTTCCTTGCGTCGGCTGCAAAATCTTTGAACCATCTGTCGATCTTTCTCCATTGCGTTCCATCTGCGGTGTGTCTCAACTCCCGTCCGACTTACGTTTCTCTTTGTGCCATCGCAACAACTTGGCATGCTTTTGTTCATGAGCAGACGTTTCAACCATGGTATTATAGGAGCATACCACATCACCTTGGCGGGAACCCTCTTCCGGGTTTCGGCCCTCAACATCGTCACCGGGGTCATCGACTCGATCTTATAACGCAATGCAGTGCATACGGGCATTCATTCAAATTCTCGTATTCACGCGGTAGAGGATGCGATCGTTGATGCATGCATGTATCTTGTAACCTCTAAACCTAGAGGCGGACAACCTTCTTTGCTTCAGACGTCTTGGCGGGCAACTCGTTATCCTTTGAAACATATTCTTCAACATTTTCAGCAAGTTTTCAAATGCCGAGTCAGCTACACCTGCCTCGCCTTCCATTTCAGCAAATCCATTGTGCAGCCCAGCTTTTTCAGACCATCATCGCATCCGGGTACAGCGCCTTTTCGGATCCTCTAACATGCGATCCAAATTCTCCTCTCCTTTTCGGGCCAGAGCGTCTCCGTGCATCGGCAATGGTCCGACCAAGATCATCAACGGGATCATCACGTGCCTCTTCTTCACCTTCCCTTCACCTTCAGCATCCTCCATGAAAGTATCACCGAAATGAGCAAGATAGCTTTCATCGATGAAATCATCCCTTCTTCATCTTCTTCCATTATAACCCCTCTTTCTCCATGCTTGGTCCAACAATTATAGCTTGGCATGAAACCCTTCAAGCAGATGCATGTGAACAACTCTTGAGGAAGAGTAACCCTTCTCATTCTTACAGATAACACATGGACAGATAACAAAACCCCCGCTTGTTCGCATTAGCCACTACGAGGAAATCTTTCAAACCCGTCTTGAACTCGCCGGAGAGTCGGTTACCGTACATCCATTGCCGATTCATCTGCATTATTATAATATAAAATATATAATTAACCATCATGCATTTGTTATGAACTACACACATGCATATTGACACATCAAAGGTTCATCAAGTTGCTAACCGCGATCAAGAGTGTGGCTCCAACACTTCATGTCATGTTTGTTTCATGCTCTTGGGGCATTTCATCAAACACCTTATGTGCATAAGAGGAACCAAAAGCAAACCTACACCCACTTGTGAAGAGAATGGCTCCAAATGGCTAAGTGTTGGCTGCTGGATGGGTATATATAGGGAGGGCTTTAGTCGCGGTTGGCCAGGCCAACCGCGACTAAAGTGCTCGAAACCTTTAGTCGCGGTTGGCCTGGCCAACCGCGACTAAAGCCCTCACGTGCACCACTGGCCACCGAGCGCCAGTGCCAGACCTTTGGTCGCGGTTCACCTCCAGAACCGCGACTAAAGGTCCCATTGGTCGCGGTTCCTACAGCTTCGCGACTTATGGGCTGGACGGAAAGCCTGTTTTTCCACTAGTGCATGCAAGCTACACACATCAGCAAGCTTCTGATTGGTCCACGTCACCCTCAAATTCAGATGCAACCACGTCACCTCTCCCAGAGTATCTGTCCCGAGCCTAATTTATAATCCTCCATTCGTTTCCCCTTCCCCCTTCTGTAACTGAAGGGTTAATCTAATCGTTCTTTTTTATGTTAAAAAAACTGAAGAGTCATGTGCATCCAATACTTGAACCCTCCTGGAGAGTAACCCACGGTGCCAAGAGACCCCCGGTGATCCAGGCATGGCATAAAGTGTGAGCCCGGTAAGCCACCCACGATCCCGGCGACGTCGCGTCGTCGCCTGACCTCGCTACCCGGCGTCCCCATCGGTGCCACCACATGTGACCTCGGCGAGCCACCGGCGACCACCTGCGTGTGGTGCCGCTCCGGCGACCCTCTCTGACCGCGTGTTCGTTCTTCCATCGACCACTTTAGCTGTTGTACAGGGAGAGGCCAATTCTGTGGGCACTCTGTGATCACCGTAGGTCAACCTAGCCTTGCACTCCGTTGCAGGTAAATCGAGCCTTGCTGCCTCCGCGGACCCATGCCCTGTGCCTCGGCGTCGACCAGAGCTTCCGATGAGCCGCACACGCCACCGTCAGTGTCCTCCCTCAACAACACCTGCACCAAAGGTGGGGGTTTTCCTTCCTCTATTTCTCCCTAGATCTAAGTAATTTATTTTTTGAGTTAGCCTGGGTTGCAAGCTCTGATTCGTGTGTGGTAGGCAATTTTTTTTGGAAAACGTTCCCAGCCGGGGCGCCGGCCCAAGATTGGGCCGGTCGCACGCCAGCCTTGCGATCCGCTCAGATCGTCGTCGCCGCACAGCCAGGAGGGCAACCCGCGAATCGCTTTTTTTCTTCTTTCGTACTTCTTCCTCACGATGCGGGGCAGTTGCAACCGTTCTTGCTGCTGGGTGGTGCAGCGTGGTGCTCATCCTTTCGTCTTCATTGGCGTGCTCAGCGCGGAGACGCTGGACGGCGACGGGAAGACGCCGCGATGTACTTCCATGCCCACGGCTGCCTGCACTATGGCGGCCATGGCCGTCCATGTCCTCGTCTTCCTCCAGCGTGGCCGGGTGGTACGAGTGGCGAGGCTGGGAACTACAATCAGCATGGCAATGGAGGGGAGATGCAACTAAGGCTCAATCTGGCACACCCCCGGACGAAGCTATAATCGCGGCTCGCAGATTGCTGCAATGGTCGGACACCGGCGAGCTTTTCCATGGTGGCCACACTGGCGCGGGGAGGGATGCTGCAACCGTTTGATGCGGGAGCTACCACCGTGCCCCGGTTTTGCTGGAATCGGCGACCGCGGCGGGGTGCAGGTTCACCACGGCAAGTTAGACCGGAGGCGCTGGGTGTGTGCAACCATGAACCTGTTTTGTTGCAACCGTACTATGCTGGAGTTGGAACCGGCGGTTGATTTTGCTTCAACGATTGAACCGGCGAGAAGAAGGGCTCCATGCGCTGCTGATTTTTTGCTTCGGGGATTGAACCGATGAGAAGAAAAAGAGCTCCACCGGCTGCGTTTTGCTGGAACCGGCAACTGAATTTGTTGGAACCAGCCACCACAATTACTCGAAGTCTCGAACCGGCGCCGGAAGTGCGACCGGAATGTTGCAACCCGCCGCGATAAAAGCTACAACCGGCGATGACTTTTGCGGCGACCGGCAGCAGAGAATGCTACATCCGTCATGTGAAAAAGCTTCAACCAGGGGACGTCCTACCAACAATGATGAGTGGTGGCGATGGAAGCTGCGAGCAGGCCGTAGATGGGGATGACGACAGCCAGCAAAAGCTGGAACCGTGGTCCATTGGAGCTGCAACTATGGCAGCGGAGCTGCATACTGTGGCGTCTCCGGGGCAGTTTTTTGCTTCGATCTGGACGAGGGGAGCTGCATCTAGCCTTCTCTAGAGCAGCTTTTTTCTTCGATCTGGATGAGGGGAGCTGCATCCAGCCTATGTCCCAGCGCGAGCGGCGGCGATCGCATGCGAACGGCAGCGAGTGGAGGCGCAGTAGTCCTTCGAGGCGGCGGAGCTACGTTAGCGCGCTGGCATCTATTTTTTCCCTCGCTCGTGGCCACAAACAGCTGAAGAGAGATAACCGAGTCAACATGCAATCCTGTGCGTCAGGGGTCAGCAGATCCAACGGATGCGAGGCGACCGGCCGAACCTAGCGCCGGTCCGCCGGCGCCTAGCATCGCCCATTTTTTTTAGAAGGGAGAGCTCTATTCCGTCTCCAGCCACTTCCTCCGGGGCAGCAAGTCTGGTCTCGAGCAATGCTGGCAAGCATTTTCAAAACAGGACGGACTCATGACCATGTTTCAAATCCGGTTGGTTGTAATCCGAAGCACTAGATGGTGAAAATATTCTCTTCATTTGTTTTCTTTAGTGTTCTTGAAGAAATAAACAAATGAAGCTTAGCATTTATAATGTGCAACTACAATCCTGTATCTCTCTCTATATAGGAGTATCTCTCACTTACATACAGACATATGTTAGTTTAGTATTTTTTTTTGGTATTTCTAATGCTTTCCATTGATTTTTTTTACAGAATCAGAGCATATGTGATATTTCTGTTTACTTTCAGGTATGTTGTTGCCTAGCAGTTAGCAATTCATAAGTTAGACAAAGTATGTTTGTTTCACTAATTTTCATACTGCCGCTTTTGATGGTGTATATGATGCAGGCAGCAGTATCTAGCACTTCCCCTCCCACTTCTTTGGAGTAGTTCCACGTTCTATTTTCAACAGGTGGTCATACAATGTTCACATGGAATTGTTTATTTCTTACTTCGGACGGTCTGTGATTCCAGCCTCATACAATGTTCACAAGAATAGGAGACCCCAAGATGGCAAGTAGAATACCAACCAAACCACCCCCCGTGATTCTGATTGCCACATATCATCCCATGTTTTGGTCTATGTACCTTTCATCGTACAATAACTATCAACTTGATCAACAAGGGACCAGGAATACAAATCTTGAAGGAAAGGCTAAGACACACTCTCTTTATCACGATGCTATATTGTTCATACATAGTATTTGCATTATTAAGCTCGCTGCAACGCGCGGGCATCATCTAGTTCTACAAAATGTTTTACACACTAGTTCATTTTGTGGCAGTTACCTAATACTAGTACGTAAAGATTTTGTACTAGTTTTTTATTCTAAAAAAATAGAAAATAATAGTACTAGTTTTCGATGTTATTTTGTGTGCGAATTTGGTTACCTGAGAGGGCGACCAGGTCGGTGTTGTCAAGCCCGAGGTCCACGAACTTTTGCTTCAGCAGCGGCAGGCCGTCGAATGGTCCTGGTAGGTTCCCGGCTTCCTGAAAGTTGGACGTGAAGCCGTCGAGCCTCCCCAGCAACACACCCCACCCGGGTCCTCCGGACTGCACACACATATATATGCCAAATCAGCAGCGTAGCCAGTTCATTTGCTGGTCTATATATGTGTGTCCTTTAATTGTTTGTGCACCGACAGACGTTCACATGTCACACGACTCGTCGGATCATGCATGATAACTGTAGTACTTGACTTAACTAGGTCGATCGGGACGTACGTACCAGCTCGACCGAGATCTCGGCGGCGAGGGCGAGGATGTCGGCGCAGGAGACGACGCCGGGGCAGGCGGCCTCCAGGGCGGCCTTGGCGGCGTCAACGACGTTGTAGCCGCGCGCCGAGCCCTTGTTGGGAGTCGCGTCCTTCTCGGTCTCCATGCCGTCGAAGGTGTCCAGCAGCAGCGAGGCGTCGCAGCCCTGCACGAAGCAGTCGTGGAAGTGGAGGCGCATCAGGCTGGCGAAGATGCGCGGGTCCGACCTTTGCGCCTGCACCAGGACACGCTGCACGATCTTGTACGCGCCCGGGCACGTGTCGTCGTAGTAGTCCACGCACAGCTCGTCCGCCGCTGCCCCTCCGGCGTGCAGGAGGCAGACGGCCGCCAGCAGCGCGGCCAAGGCGGCGAGGACGACTGGGGACGAAGAGGAGGAGGAAGAAGCCATGTTCCTGAGAGGCTGATGAGTGAGCAGTGTGATGATACGTGAGCTGCATTTAAAGGCCAAGTTCTAACTTGATCGTACGTTTTAACATGCATGCATTCTCGAGGTTGCATGTTTTACGTCTTGGGCGGGGTAGGAATATGATAGAATTTTGGATGGATGGATGGATGCTCCCCAACTACTGCAATATATCAACAACTTGCAAAAGAGGGAGCAATCAGTTCAGCTCCGTGGGCTACTTTTCAAACTGCGTCCCGATGCTTTCTTTGATGTCCCGATGTGACTGAATAATGTCGCTAGTTATAGCTACTATCACATGCTTGCAACCGTATGTGCGGGGTGTCTGCTGTTCTGGTTCAGTCATGTGTTGGGTGGTGTATCGTGTTCAAGTAGCTAGAGCGACGCGAGATAAAGAAACATTGTTCTTGGATTTCCATATGCACTTGAGCTATTCTAAATGTGAATATATAGATTCCAATCAAGCAAACAGGAGAAGGTGGTCCTTTTGTCTCTCTGCTCCATGCTCAAACACAGCTACGTTTCTGGCCTTTTGGGTAATATATGTTGGCTAGATTGAAAAGGATAGACTCCTTTCTCTTGTACATGACTTGGACGTAAAAGCCGAGTCTAATGTTTTAGTCCCCGCAGAGCTTCAGGTTAAAAATGAGGCGGAAAAGCGGTTGAAAGAACTACTACGCGAAGAAGAACTGAAGTGGGCTTTACGTGCTAAGGTACGTAGAGTGGTCCAGGGGGACGCGAATACTCAGTTCTTTCATTTAATTGCTAATGGCAAGCACAGAAAGAAGCGAATCTTTCAGCTTGAGCAGGACGAGGGTACGATTTTAGGTCAGGATAACCTAAAAACATATATCACTGAGTATTATAAGCAGTTATTTGGTCCACCGGAGGAGAATACGGTGTCACTTGATGAGTCCATAACTGAGGATGTACCTCAGCTTTCGGCTGCTGATAATGACATTCTGCTTGCCCCGTTCTCGGAGAAGGAGGTTTTTGAGGCAATTGCTCAAATGAAAAATAATAAGGCTCCTGGTCCGGATGGTTTCCCGGCCGAGTTCTATAAGAAGTGCTGGCACATTATTAAGGGGGATTTACTACCTTTGTTTCATGATCTATTCTCTGGACAACTTCAATTATTCCACCTGAATTTTGGGACTATCACATTACTACCTAAGAAGACGGATGCGGTCAGAATTGAGCAATTCAGGCCGATCTGTCTCCTAAATGTTAGTTTCAAAATCTTCACAAAGGTCGGGACCAACAGGCTCACACAGATTGCACATTCTGTGGTGCATCAATCCCAAACCGCGTTCATGCCAGACAGAAACATTCTAGAAGGGGTGGTAGTTCTGCATGAAACGCTCCATGAAATCCACTCCAAAAAATTGGATGGAGTGATTTTTAAAGTGGATTTCGAGAAAGCGTATGATAAGATTAAGTGGCCATTTCTCCAACAATCTTTGCGTATGAAAGGGTTTGATGAAGCCTGGCGAAGGCAGGTGCAATCATTTACGCAAAAAGGTAGTGTGGGAATTAAAGTTAATGATGATATAGGTCATTACTTTCAGACTCATAAAGGCTTACGACAAGGAGACCCGATGTCCCCTATCTTGTTCAACATTGTGGTAGATATGTTGGCAATTCTGATAGGACGGGCTAAGGAAAATGGTCAAGTAGGTGGATTGGTGCCTCATCTGGTTGATGGAGGCATTTCTATCCTACAATACGCTGATGATACGATCATCTTTATGGAGCATGACGTGGTTAAGGCTAGGAATATGAAGCTGGTTTTATGCCTATTCGAACAATTGACCGGATTGAAGATCAACTTTCATAAGAGCGAGTTGTTCTGCTTTGGTAGGGCCAAAGATGAGCAGGAAGCCTATAGGCAATTGTTTGGGTGTGAGTTGGGACAGATACCTTTCTCGTACTTAGGGATTCCTATCCACCATCGTAGGCTAACGAACAGAGAATGGAAGTGCATTGAGGACCGATTTGAGAAGAAACTGAGCTGCTGGAAGGGCAAGCTCTTATCTTATGGAGGCCGGTTAATCCTAATTAATTCGGTACTCACAAGTTTGCCGATGTTTCTTCTTTCGTTCTTTGAGGTACCAGTTGGTGTCAGGAAGAGACTGGACTTCTATAGATCGCGGTTCTTCGGCGGGGTGATGAGCTGAAAAGAAAATACAGACTTGCTAAGTGGGACATTATTTGTAGACCGAAGGACCAAGGGGGTCTAGGTATTGAGAATCTCGAAATTAAGAATAAATGTCTTCTTAGCAAGTGGCTGTGGAAGCTCTCGTCGGAGACGGATGCTGTGTGGGCACAGATCCTTCGCGGCAAGTACCTCCAGTCAAAAACTTTGTCGCAAGTCTCTGTAAGGCCGACTGACTCGCCTTTCTGGAAGGGGCTCATGAAGGTCAAGCAGGCTTTCGTTAATAGGACAAAGTTTGTTGTCGGAAACGGCACGAGCACACGTTTCTGGGAGGACACTTGGCTTGGTGACACACCCCTGGCCATCTAATATTCCTCCTTGTATCGTATTGTTCAACGAAAGGAGGTGGTCATTGCTTCGGTTTTTCAATCTATCCCCCTTAATATTCAGTTCAGACGAGCGCTAGCGGGCAATCATTGGGAACAATGGCTCCATCTAGTTAGAAGGCTGATGGATATCCAGCTGTCTCAACAACCTGATGAATTGCGCTGGAAGTTGACTAAGTCTGGAGGCTTCACGATTAAATCAATGTATATTGATGTTATTAATTCGAGCTCCATTCCTACGTCCAAACATGTTTGGGATGTCAAAGTTCCTTTGAAAATAAAAGTGTTTATGTGGTTTGTTCATAAACAAGTAATTTTAACTAAGGATAACTTGAAGAAGCGCAATTGGACAGGACCTACTAGGTGTAGTTTCTGTGATCGGGATGAGCCTATTAAACACCTCTTTTTTGATTGTCCGCTTGCAAAGGTTCTATGGCAGACTGTCCACATTGCTTTTAACATCAAACCACCGAATTCTGTTAATACTTTATTTGGGACATGGCTTAATGGGATTGAGCCCAACTTAGGGAGACATATTCGGGTGGGGGTTTGTGCTTTGCTGTGGACCATCTGGAACTGCAGAAACGATTTGGTCTTTAACAGAATATCATGTATACATTTTTTGCAGGTTTTATTCCGGACTACGGCTCTGATTCGTTCGTGGTCGCTACTCACCCAGACGGAGGCCAGGGAGCATTTGGTTACTGGGTCTATCCGTTGGGAGATGGTAGCTCGGGATATCTTCAACCGGTTTGGATGGCGGTCATGTAATAGGATAGGCATTTAGTATTCCTATCTAGTTTGCCCAGCCGGTTGTGGCACATTGATGTGGCTAGTTTGATGTATCTAGCTTATCCAGGCTTTGTGTGAGCTTGTTTTGCTTCTTTTTTCAATTTTGAGGACCTTTGGAACCATGTTGATACTACTCTATTTTGTTAATAAGAGGGCCGTATGCATCATGCTGATGCAGAGGCCGGGGTATCCCCCCTTTTTGAAAAAAAAATGTTGGCTAGTTTGGACTTTGGAGCTAGAAAATGAGGGTAGAATGAAGGTTGGGAAATTTCAGGCGACCAAGGATAAGACATTAAAAAGAGCGTAGGATTGGATTGCAAAGTATGCTTCTAGTGGTACAAAGGAATCTCAAATCAAGGGTGTTCTGCAAGCGCTCCCAGTGTATGCCATGGGACATTTTAAATTTCCAATCTCATTATGTGAAGAACTTGCTCAGATTATAAGGAATTTCTGGTGGAGAGACGAAGATGTTAGAAGGAAAACACATTGGCTAGCTTGGGATAAACTAACAAAACCAAAAAGTCAGGGCGGCATGGGGTTCCGTGATCTAAGGTTATTTAATCAAGCACTCTTAGCTAAACAAGCCTGGAGGTTATTAGTGTACCCAAACTCGTTGTGTGCTATGGTTTTGAAGGCAAAATATTATCCCAGTGGTCACATACTAGATACGGTTTTCCCGCAAGCCATGTCCGTGAATTGGCAGGGTATTATGCATGGACTGAAACTGTTAAAAAAAAGGGTCATATGGAGAGTGGTCGATGGCAACAATGTCATTTGGAGAGATAATTGGCTTCCTAGAAATTCAGGCCTAAATGCTATAGCAAAAAAGAAGCGTACTAGACTGAAATGGGTGTTCAAATTATTCATGAGCGGGACTAAAACATGGGATTAAAATTTGATTACGCGGCTATTTTTTTCATGATGCTCAAGAGATCTTAAAGTTACACATTCAGTCTGTGTGAGAGGGGGATTTTGTTGCTTGGCACTATGAGAAAAGTGGTATGTTCTCTGTTAAAAGTGTGTACAGGCTGGCGTTAAGTCTCAAGGATTGCAGGGATGAGACAGGAATATCCAGCAGTGCGGTTTATGAGGAAAGAAGAATGTGGGATGTTATTTGGAAGGCTAAAGTCCCGCAAAAAATTAGAATTTTTGCTTGTACAACAGCGACCAACAGTTTGGTGCTACAGGTAAACAGGGTAACCCATCATCAAATGGTCTTTGGTTTGTGCACTATTTGTGGTGTTAGGGATGAGAGTATTTTTCATGCCCTTGTGACCCGTTCTAAGGCGCGTGCTTTGTGTATCGCCTTGGGGAAGTGTGGAATATTCCGGGTGAGGAGTTGTTCCGATTTACGGGGCCGGACTGGCTCCTCATCCTACTTGACCAACTGGATTCGCCGGTATGCGAGCAAGTCTTATTTATGTTATGGAGAGCTTGGCATCTGAGGAATGACCTGATTTTTGGAAAAGGGAAAGAATTTGTGACCGCATTTGTTATCTTTGTGGAAAATTATTGAAAAACATTCACGGTTGCCAACAATTGTGTGCAAGTGGATTTAAGCAAAAAGAGTAAGGGGGTGTTTGGTGACGGAAAGTACGTTAGTATGCCAAAAAATGATTGTGCTCTTTGGAAGCCTCCGGATCTGGAGTATATTAACATAAATGTTGATGCTAGCTTTGTGGAGAGTTTGAGATCGGCTAGCGTTGGGGTTATCGCTATGAATCATCTGGGAGAGTCCTGGTTTCATCATAGGATTTTATTCATGTGTGCTCCAGAGTGGACGAAGCGGAACTTGGTGCGTATCTTGCCGGGATATACATTGGTATTACTTTACTCAAACCAATTATTTTGAAAATTGACTGCTCTTTTGCTACATCTTTTCTTGCAAAATAAACCTTTGACAGGTCTCCTTTGGTAGACCTAAAAAAAGGAAGCAATCAGCGCTTCTAAGTTTATTGAGGATCTCAAGATTGTTAAGACTAACAGGCAGGCTAACGTGATGGCTCATGAGATAGCTAATTTAATTTTGATAGCAGGTCTGATGGTGTGCTTTGTAATACTGTTCTGCCTTGCGTGGCGTATTCAAGAATTGTATTGTCTAAGCGTTTGTTTCGAGGACCTTCAGGGAGGAAAGATGAAGCTCTTGGATCTACTGAAACAAAAGCTGAGGAACCCTCTCTAGCTGGAACTGGACTGATTAGATGTCGCAGTGTCTCTGAGTTAGATGCATGGAGGAATTCGATTAGAGAGGCCACACATGGAGGGAGGGCATCGCTGGAGTTGCTGTAGAAAAATCCGATGAAAAATGACTCCATTATGGTCTTCTCTAGTTGATGTGTTACTACGGGTTGCGTAGTAACTTGTCTCTCTCTACACTTGGTATGTGAGCTACGGTGACCATGGAGTCCTATGACTACATGACACATGATACAGACCCATTTTTTCGATAAAGGGAATATATTAATATCGCAAAGATACCAATTATACCCGGCTTCTGCAACAACGCAATACCCTAATGGCATTGCGGATGCACACAGCCAAAAGAAGAAGAAGAAGAAGCTAAAAAAGAAGAAAAGCCCCGCTACAGAATTTCAGTCCATGCAGTTAGACCTGGGCAAAGGCGTGCTCCAGGTTCGTCCAGACGTCCATGAAGGTGGCGGCGAAGAGACAGAGACCGGCGACCCAGTCGCCAAGGGAGCCCTGGATGGCAGAGATGATCGCTTGGTCCTGCTGCACCCACATACGGTGTTCCGGGTTAACGGCCGGGCCGTGTACGGTGGGGATGACCTACGGAGGACACGGTAGCGAACCGTCCACAAACCCTAGGAGAGACCGACTGCGGAGCAGCGGTAGGACCTTGGCGTGCCAGAACAGGTAGTTGTCCGGCGTGAGTCTGATGGCGATCAAGTTGTCGAAGTGGAACGGCCCGACGGGCATGATGACGCCAGCAGCAGAGGCGGCGGTCGGCGGAGCCGCGGCAGGAACCACAGTCGTGACTAATGCAGCGGGTGGCGGCGCGGGAACGATCGGGATCAAGGCCGCGGGTGGTGCCGTGAGCGAGGCCGCGGGTGGCTCCGCGGGCAGCGCCTCCCCCGAGGTCGCCGGGAGGACGACGAGTGTCCAGGAGGATCCAGAGGGGGCCATCGCGGGCAGCGGCGGCACAACTGGTGCTGAGGCTGTTGCGGGCGGTGATGGCGGGATCAACGCTGAAAACATGGAGCCGACGGCGGTGGTGCTGAAGAACTGAGGCACCGACGGAGCCAGGGGCGAGGTGGGAGGTTGAGGAGGGCGGCAAGCGGCGCGGGGATTGACCCGGAGCTGGCGGCGCCCGAAGTGGAAGCGGTCATGGCGCCGGCGGCAGCAGCCCTAGGGTTTAGGGTTTTGGTGGTGTGGCGGTGGCGGGTGGAGTAGAGGACCTAGGTTAGACTCGATACCATGTGAAACATAGGTTTTGAGGGAACTGGCTCAACCCTCTTGGGTGGCCTATCACATATATATGGTATGGATTACACAATAATGGTGTCACAAATCCTATATTAATATGGTATGAATTACACAATAAGGCTACAGTACGAAGCCTAACACAACGGCCAAAATTGGATGATCTTTTAGTTCGCAAAAATTTTGGCCCAGAGGCCGGCCAAAATTGGCATCCATCGACCCGTCCTGCAGCCGGGCGCGAGACGAGCACGGTCCTGCTACCGGGCGCGAGACGAGCATGGTCCTACTGCCGGGCGCGAGACGAGGTCGGTCCTGCTGCCGAGCGCGGGACGAGCGATGGACCGAAGTCGGGGGAGGGCCGAACCTTTGACGAAGATAGCAACCAGTCGACGAGGAGAGGGCCGAAGGTCGAAATGGGCCGCCTAGAAACAAGCCAACGTCGGAAAGCCAGCCGCCGCCCCAGTCGACCCGCCGAGCTGCTGTGGAGCCGGCACGGCGAAGCCACCACGACGCCGCCGCCCACAGCCGGGACCGCAGCTGCGCCGGGCCGGGGCCCCAATCCCGGGCCGTCGGCCAGAAAAAAGGCGAAATCCGGCCGGCACGCAACACCGCCACCGCCACCATGCCGCCGCCGACGAGCACATTAGCCGCCGCGCCCCGCCGGCAGGCCTTGCCATTCCCGGCCCGCGCCGCGAGCAGCCGCCACCACATAGATCTGGCGTGCCATCCCCGCCGCCGCAGCAACCACCACACGCCCCGCCACCAACCACGCCGCCCAAGCCCGACAGACCACGGAGCCCACCACGACCCGCGCGCCGCCGCCGCGCGCCGGCGCCAGCGCGCGCCCAGATGGAGGGCTGCGCCGCGCCAACCCTAGCCACCATGGGAACGCGAGGGCCCCGCCGCCGCCGGCTCCGGTCGGGCTTTGGCCGTCCGAGCCCCGGGGCGGCGGCGGGGGAGGCGGGGGAGGGAGGGAAGGGTGCTAGACGCGCCGGATTTGGAGCCCCTGGTCGCCGCGCGGGGGTGACACGCGAGGGAGCAGAGGGGAGGGAGAGTGTTGTGTAAGTCTTGGTTCAGCGATTCCAACCACTGATCTACAATATGCTGTCGACGTACATTCCTGGGTGGACGGCTCGACCCAGATGGATCAAATATGGCTAGATCTCAGGTGAGCAGAATAGATGCAGGTATATTACAGTGGTAGTAGTTATTACTCTCTCTGTTTTAAAGTAATTGTAGCTCTATGTTGGTCCTAAGTAAAACTAATTTAAGTTTAATCATGTTTACAAAATTAAATATACATTGTGTGCATATTTTTTGAAGATTCTAATAAAACTATGGTGTTTCGAATATTGATATATTTTTCTACAAACTTGGTAAAACTTGAAGAAGTTTAACTTAGAATAAATTTAGAGCTTCAACTATTTTAAAACAGAGGGATTGGGATTTATTTTGGATAAATTACGACCTTAATGTGCTTAATTAATGTTTCAAATAAAAAGTAAATTAGTCTAGTAATTATGTGTCTATTTGTACTATTAAAAGATGAAGCGGAAGACATCAACAACAAATGGGGTAAATTCTTTTTGAAACCAATTGGTTCAACTTCAAGCTCCAACATTATTACTAATAATAATACTCCCTCCGTTTCTAAATATAAGCTCTTTTAGAGATTTCAATGTGAACTATATACGAATGTATATAGACATGTTTTAGAGTGTAGATTCACTCATTTTGCTCCGGATGTAGTTCACATTGAAATTTCTAAAAAGATTTATATTTCGGATCAGAGGGAGTATATTTTTTATAGTTCCAAACAATAATTTTATGTATTATCATTGATGCCATCATGAGACTTAATATATTGCGATATTCTGTTGTTTGCGGCAACAATGGTGTCTCACCCTCCTCATGTTCAAATCCTGGCTCCGCCTCTGAACAAATTTAGTTGTCAAGCACGGCAATTTCCTGACAGAAAACTAACCGAGGACGGCATTGACATGCCTACCAACTAAACTTGCCGTGGTCAACAAATATAAATTGCCATAAAACACGTTCAATTTGCCATGGGGCAAATCCCGAACGTTCACGGACTTATCGGCGTCCACAAATAAACTGTGACTACACACAAACAATACTTCCTAGTCCTCCCTACTTTCTGAGATTTGTTTGCGGTCTTCTCACAGTATTTTTTCAGTGCTGCTTTAGCCTTCTCATCTTTGGAGCTTTATTCCGTTCTCATCTCATGTTCAACTTCAAATTTTGCGTCAAGCACCTGTATCAAAATCACTGAATGAGAAGAAGTGAAAGTGTGAAACACATTACATTGAGCACAATATTATTTAGAAAGAAACACTTCTTAATTATATCCAGTTATTTTTCAAGAGTATCAAGGTGTTTCAACCAAAGATATTATGCATTTGTATTGATTAGATTTTCAATTTCATCCTCTAATTTCTTCCGTTCTGCGATAAGCTCCTCTACCTTCTCCGAAGTCAATGTGCAAATTGCCATTGCGAGAAGGTACCCATAATCACTGGCATCATTTTCTTCATCCACTTCAGGGAAAGGATCATACGGCTTCTACTTAAGCTCCATGATTAGCTTTCCCATTTTCCTATTGACTACAGTGTCCCTGGAAATAACAGCAAGAATAAACCAAAGTTCACCAATTCGTCCTCAATATTTTGGAACATTACTAACTGCAAATAATAAATTAGTTATCGCGGCAGTTTGCGCTTGAGCATCATAGAGCAAAAGGTCAATTTTACTTTTCTTCTGGCATAGAAGTTGAGCCTATGTCTGAAGAACTGTTTAAGTACTGAAAAGTCGAATGAAAAGGTAACTTAATTTCAGAATCAATTTCAAAAGAAGAGAAGACCAGGGACTTATAGTTGCAAACTTGCAATACCGATCCATACATACTAGAGATACTCAATGTCCCCGGTGTTAGACAAAGTCTTATGCACTCATGTAACGTTGCCGTAATTCTAGGATCAGGAGACCACGTCGGGCCCGAGTGCCACTTGTATAGGACGTGCAGTTCTCTCTGATATAATGATGTACTGTGATCTGTAAATCAATCAAGGAAATATCTTTCCAACTTGGTATCAGCTGCTTCCAGGTTCTCCTCATGACCGACACCGATTCCTCCCTGTCCGCCGCCGCCATGGACTCCGTCACCTCGCCGGGCTCCCTCTCCTCCACGGCGCCTTCCGCCTCCACTGCCTTGGCCTCTTCCTCTCCGCCGTTCGTCTTCGGCACGACGCCCTCCCTCTTCAGCAGCACCGCCGCCCCCGTCAGCTCACAGTTTGCGCCCCTTTTCTCCTCCACCCCTACAGCGCCCCCGCCCCCTGCTCCTCGCCTCTTCATCTACAACGATCACATCTCCAACCACATCAAGTTTCTTCTCAACCCCGCGGATCACAACTACCACAAGTGGAAATCCTTCTTCCTCATGGTCCTTATTCGCCACGGCGTCAAATTCCTCATCGAGCACCCTCCTCCTCCCAATGCTGATGCTGCCTACCTCGAGCTCGATGCCCACGTCGTTCTATGGATCTACGCCATGCTTGCCGACTCCATGGTGGATCACGTCGTCGGCGCCACCAACACCTACGCGCTCTGGCACAAGATCAAGGACTTCTTCCTTGCCAACCGCGCTGCCCGGTTCATGATCCTGAACCGGCAGTATCGCAACCTCAAGCAGGGCAATCTTTCCGTGGCTGAGTACGCGCGGCGCATGAAGCTCCTCACCGACGGCCTCGCTGACATCAAGCACGCCGTCACCGAGGTGGATCTTCGCACTCAGTTCCTCCACGGCCTCAGGGCCGGTCCTGAGATTTCAGGGGCCCGGGGCAAGACACTAGAAGGGGGCCCTAAAGCCACATAAACATAGTAATTTTTTTCTATTTCAGTTGCAAATAAATACTCGATCCGCTATAATTTTGTTGCCTTGTCATCTCAATTATTCAAAAACATTGGGGTCATAAACATTGACAGTAAAAGTTGTCGCTCTTGTCAATCAACACCTTTATTACTAGGTGAATAAGTAACAGTTTGGTGCTTACTCAATATATTATCATGCTACGAATTTTCGTTACTCCCTCCGTCTAGGTGAGTAAGTCATCTTAGGTTGTGCACCGTGACCAAGGAGGAGGGGAAAACGAGAGTACTTAATGTCCATTTGCTAATTAATAGCATTGCATGCAATGAACTAACCAATGCATGTCGTGTTTGGTAGTCTCATGTCATTAAAAGCATGCACACCCCACATCTCTTATTGGTTGATATGTCAAGAAACAAGAAACGAGGTAGAATTTAATGCACCGCGCCTAAGAGTTTTGGGAATATTTGGTTTTCGTAAGATGACTTACACACCTAGACGGAGGGAGTAGGTTGTTCCTCAGCAGTAACTAAAGCTAGGTCCTCTGAATTCCGAGCAGTAGAAGTATTCGTGTCTGCTCTAACAAACCGTCTATGCTCCTTTTGAGGACTGAGTCAACTCACATGCCTGTTTTTATTCTCATTACCAGATGGATACTAGCAATCTTACTAATTACTACTCCCTCCGTCCCATAATATAAGAGCGTTTTTGACATATGTCGAAAACGCTCTTATATTATGGGACGGAGGGAGTAGCACACAAACATATGATAGTACAAGAAATTAAGAACACTCTGATTAAATAAAAAAATGCTAAGAAAGGTATGGAGCAAGGTACTTGATGGCTACAAAATTAAAAATTGCAAAATATTGCTGATGCTTACCAGTCACAAAGAGTTTTCTTCTTTTCTAATCCCAGACAAAACAAGAAATCAGGGTTTGAGAATGAGATATGTATGAGAATGACCTTCACGAATGAATGAACGATCTGGCGATACTATCAAAAGAGAGGATTTGCGTTGAAGAAGTGGTTGATGATAATTTGGGAACTCGCAATACCTTCTTCCAACGCGCCCTGCAGCCGGAAATCTTAATTAGACGGCCTCCTACATATCTCTGGGGTGTTGTCAACCTTGGCAAGCCTGAGTCTCGGGCTGATTTGTTGCCAATGGGGAAGACATGGAATAAAGGCGAGAAGATTGCGCGTGCGACAAGCCGCGAAGTAATCGCTGTAACCTTTTTTCCCTTTCCTAAGAATCGATACATGGCTGAACATTACGCACGCACAAGGAAACAGGCCATCAGGGGGCCCCTTCGTACGCGAGGGCCCGGGGCGGCCGCCCCCTCTGCCCCCCCTCAGGACCGGCCCAGCACGGCCTCGACAAGCGCCTCGACACCATTCGGGTCGTTCTCGGCGACCAGGAGCTGCCGTTCAACACCGTCCTCTCTCGGGTCATCCTGGCCGAGGAATCCCAGGCGCAGCGCGCTGCTGAGGAGAGCGCCTCGGCGTTCGCGCTCCCGGTGGTGATCGCGGCGGCGTCCACGGCGGCAGTTCCGAGGCAGGCGCTCGGGGCAGTGCTGACCGCGGCCAAGGCAGCGGCTCCTCCGATCGCGCCCAGGGCTCCCGCATCCCCAACAGCAGCCCTCTGGACGTGGCCGCGGTGATCGATCTGCCGATGGTGACCGCGGCCGTGGACGTGGCCGCGGACGTGGTCGCGGGCGTGGCGACTCCTCTGCTCGCGGCCAGCACTCTCAGCCGGCGTTCTCCCCCTTCACAGGCTACTTCGCTCCATATGGCATGGCCTTGCCGTCGCCGCGCTCCGGCTGGGTCCCTCCCAACGCCGCTGGTGTCTTGGGCCCTCGCCCCAACGCCCATGCTCAGGCGTACAACATGTACCCGCCTGCGCCGACGCCTCCCTACTACCCACCCACGCCGCCGTCATGGGAGCATCTTGCCATGCTCAACACCGCCTACAGCAACTCCGGCTTCCCCAACCAACCTGCCCCCGAGTGGTTCTTGGACAGTGGCACCTCTTAGCACGTGACTGGCAGCCAAGGTATCTTAACCTCGTCTAGTCATTCATTAAATCATGTTCCTTCAAGCATACTTGTTGGCAATGGACAGCATCTCCCCGTCACGGCCACTGGCTCCACCACACTCCACCCTCACAATTTTCGCCTCACGGACATTCTTGTTTCTCCACATGTAGTTACTAGCCTCATTTCCGTACGCAAATTTACAAAAGATAACTCATATTCCGTTGATTTTTTTTCCGTGTGGTTCTCTTGTGAAGGATCTTCGCACTCGACAAGTTCTCATGCTCTCCGCTAGCACCGGCGACCTCTACCCCTTCACTGGAAATAAACCAGCACGAGCGTCCGCACTCCCCACCACCACCTCGGACTTGTGGCATCATGGTCTCGGGCACCCCGGTGCTCATACCCTTTCTACTATTTCTCGTGATTTTCTTAGTGATTGTAATAAGGCACCCCATCTCCCATGTAGCGCTTGCCAATTAGGGTGCCAACCATACCTTCCTTTTCCTTCTTCCCATAGCAAAACATTTGCCCCCTTTGATTTAATTCATTGCGATTTGTGGACATCACCGGTTGTAAGTTTTTCCGGCTTTCAATACTGTCTTGTTATCTTGGATGACTACACACATTACTCTTGGACATTCCCCTTGCGTCAAAAATCCGAGACCTCTACCTACTACAGCGTTTCTTCACCTTTGTTCACACTCAATTCCATGTGATCATTAAATGCATGCAATGTGACAATGGTGGCGAATTCATCAATAACTCTCTTCGCTCCTTTTTTTCTTCGAACGGTATAGCCTATCGGTTTTCTTGCCCACACACTTCCCCTCAAAACGGCAAAGCGGAACGTCCCATTCGCACCACCAATGATATTGTGCGCACTCTCCTTCTCCAAGCTAACTGAACACCTCCCTTTTGGGTGGAAGCCCTTCATACCGCTACCTACCTTCTCAACAGGCGCCCCTCACGAGCTATCACACCATATACGCCATACTATCTCCTCCACGGCGTGCAACCCGAGTACTCTCATCTTCGTGTGTTCGGTTGCCTATGTTTCCCTAACCTCTATGCCACCATGGACAACAAACTCTCCCCTCGCTCCTCTCCTTGTTTTTTCCTTGGTTACTCCCTAGAACACAAAGGGTACAGGTGCTACGATCTCACAACTCGACGCGTTATCGTTTCCCGTCACGTCGTTTTCGACGGAACAATATTTCCATATCGCCACCACACGCCGGACCACACTACCCCTACGTCCACATCTGATCGCCATGCAGATCCTCCCCTCCGGCCGAATCTCTTGGATCCAGCGCCTTCCTCGTACGGGCCCCAACCTTCAGATTCGCCTCGCACCCACCCCCGCCTCTGACGCTACCGCATGCCGCTCCCCCGCTGGCCACACCGATTCACGCGCACGCCCCTCCTCGTTCCGCACGCCCGGTCCCCCTGGCCCCACCCGCTCGCCTGCCTCGCGGCGCACGCCCGATTCCCCTGCCGCGCCAGATTCGCCTGCCTCCTCTGACTCCTCCTCGGATCCATCGCCAGATCCTCCTGCCAGCGGACCAGCCTACCCCACCGGACCCTCCTCGCTTTCCACTCCATCCACTCCGCCTGCGCCACCTCTCCCTCGCCATGCAGTGCCCATTCAGCCACCCCATAACGCACACAGGATGTCCACCCGGGCCAAAACTGGTTTTCTCATGCCAAAGCGCTTATTTCTTGCCGATGCCACATCCCACACTATAGCCCCCATACCACCCACCTACAAATCAGCTCTCAAAGCCCAACCACACTATGTTAGAAGAATATCATGCTTTAATGGATAACTTTACTTGGTCTTTGGTTCCTAAGCCTGCAGGTGTTAACATTGTCACGGGCAAGTGGATATTTCGTCACAAGTTCAACAATGGCGGCTCCTTGGCACGTTACAAAGCTCGGTGGGTTGTTCGTGGGTTCACTCAACAAGAAGGTGTGGACTATGGTGAAACATTCAGTCTCGTGGTGAAGCCGGCTACCATTCGCATGGTGCTCAGTCTTGCTACATCTCAGTCATGGCCAATCCACCAACTTGATGTCAAGAATGCATTCCTTCATGGCGATCTCAATGAGACAGTGTATTGCTCCCAACCAGCGGGCTTTGTGGATCCCTCACGGCCCGACCATGTCTGTCTTCTTCGCAAGTCCTTATATGGCCTGAAGCAAGCTCCACGCACATGGTTTCTTCGGTTCCAAGCATTCCTCTTGTCATTGGGATTTCGGGCTTCCAATAGTGATTCCTCCTTGTTCATCAAGCATCATGGCTCCTCCATTGCATATTTGTTAGTCTATGTGGATGACATCATTCTCACGGCTAACTCCCCCGCCGTTCTCTCCTCCGTCATCACCTCCCTCAAGTCGGAGTTCTCCATGACGGATCTTGGCCCTCTCCATCATTTCTTGGGCATCAATGTTACTACCAACACCTTAGGCCTTTTCCTATGCCAACAGCAATACACACTTGAGATCCTCGCGCGTGCCAAGATCCTAAACTGTAAGCCCGTCTCCACCCCTATCGACACCAGCTCCAAGTCCTCCTCCCAAGACGGCCAACTCCTCTCCAATCCCACGCACTATCGCAGCCTGGCCGTCGCCCTTCAATACCTTACTCTCACCCGGCCTGACATCGCCTATGTCGTTCAACAAGTTTGCTTATTCATGCATGCCCCACGAGACACGCACATGCAACTTGTCAAACGGATCCTTCGGTCTTACAGGGCACCTCTCACTATGGTCTCCAGCTATATAAGTCCTCCTTCATGGATCTTATTGCTTACACTGATGCGGATTGGGCGGGTTGTCCGGGTACACGTCGGTCTACTTCTGGCTTTTGTGTGTTCCTCGGCTCCAATCTTGTCTCTTGGTCCTCCAAGAGGCAGCCCACTATCTCTCGTTCAAGTGCTGAAGCGGAGTACCGGGGTGTGGCGAACTGTGTGGCCGAATCATACTGGTTGCGTCAACTCCTCCATGAGCTTCATCTCCCTCCCACCCGGGCCACCATTGTGTATTGTGACAACATCAGTGCCTCTTATCTTGCATGCAATCCGGTGCAACACCAACCCACAAAGCATATTGAGATCGACTTACACTTCGTCCGTGATCGCGTGGCTCTTGGCGAAGTTCGTGTTCTTCATGTTCCTTCGAGTATGCCAAACAAGTACATTTTTGTCAAACAAATATCTTTCCAACTCCCGGTATGTCATATTTCCAAACTCCCGGTATGTCATATTTCAAACTTTACCATTTGAGTCAAACAAGTACATTTTTGTTGTTTGTATTATGGTTGTCAGCTTGCATTTCTGGTCAAGGCCTTCTTGCTTAGCAATATTCATGTTTTTCTCACTCAAGATAACCTCAAACTCCACACTCACATGATTGCATTTTGACCTCACTTCCAGTAAATTGGCTGCAATTGAAGAAAGTCGAAACATTTGAAAACCCAAGAGAAGTAACTATTAGTATAATTAACTGCATCTATGAATGGTAGTTCCTTGTCCGTGACATTGCCATTATACTTCTGAGGAGTAGGACATATCGATTTAAAAAATTCTTTGTAATCTACAATCCATCGGCAGCCTGGAGGCTCAGTAATCTTAAGCTTTGTGTCACTAACCTCCTCTATGACACCACTAATTGTATATGTGACACCATTCGCATTTGAACTTGTCTCCTTCAAAGAGCCCTGGTTATGAATAGAAAATTTCCTTCGAAAAAACAATTATTGAATTAAGGAACCAAACCGTCAGTATGACACATCTATGCTAGTAAAATCATCTCATGGACCTTACACACCTTGTACCAAGGTTTTCATCGGTGCGCCATTCTCGCGATTTAGCAGTTTTTTCATATTAGCAATAATGTCTCTCGGATTATAGCGTGGGACATAGCTGATCGATCGAGCGCTAATGCCTTCACTCCCATTCACAAAAATCATGAGAATAATATGCATATACCCGAAGAAAACGTGAAATATTTTAGGCACGCAAAAACCAATCCATGCAGGATGAAACAATGTTTGAGGAGAGGTAATATATAGGTGGTAACCTGGTGTAGATGTGGCAAGCATCAACAGCATAGTACCCCCCTGAAATGAATCAAGCATAAGAGCTCGTTACAAACAAGGTCATATGGTAATAGGCTTTTACAAAGTTAACCCACCGAATTCCTACTACGTCAGTCGGCCGTGGTAAGCAAGTGTCACAGCCATGTAACCTCAGCTCCAGCTTCTCCTCCCGCGTCCATCTTGGGCATCAAGTTGTGCACTCTTGTCTTATTTATGTTCCAAAATAATAATAAATTTAAATCAGCACGTAAGACTCCGTGGCCCAATGGATAAGGCGCTGGTCTACGAAACCAGAGATTCTGGGTTCGATCCCCAGCGGAGTCGCCACTTTTTTTTTGTTCTTCCTTCGTTTTGCCCCTACCCTGGTGGTTCTTCCTCTGTTCATGAGTTTTAGATGTGACAAAAATCTTTTTCTTTTTCACTAAAAACGCCATAATAATCCACACAGCTTTTGCTATATTAAAGCTGGAAATCATCTTGGTGCAGAAAAAGTTCTAGTTTAATTACGCGCCACAAATAATATACACGCAATTAAGCCAAAGCTTATATACATGATATTAATGCTCTTGCAGGTAACAAGCTTCGTTCTGGTATGTTACACCAAGAATAGTTGAGATATTACAGTTTGAGAAACATACAAACACAACCGTGCAACAGTAGGAACACACATGCAGCTTTGCTCCATGTTCTCAGTTCCTCCTCTCTTGCCGCCACCACGGCGAGTGGTGGTCGTTGGCCCCGGAGCCCGGGTAGTCCTCCAGCTCCATCTCCCTCTCCATCCTTCTGCTGACACCGCCGCCGTCGGGCTCTCCCACTACGACGGCGGCCTGGGGTGATCATACAAAAAATTCAGGCCAATTAGAGTTTGCCCCTGAGATAGTATGGTCTGAAACTGCTACTAGCTACTTGCATGAACACACATATAGCTAAAACACTATTATCACCTGACCATCTGCTCCACTTGAAGATGGGATTGCGTCAATCTCCTGCAGCTGCACCCTCGGGGCCGCTGATGCATATTTATGGGAATTAATTGTCCTCTCAGTCAGAACTCAGAACAGTATAACTAAATCTCTAGATAGATAGCTTGAGACGATTACCAGGTGGGAATGAGACCGCAGCCCTTGAAGCATGGATGAGGCAGCAGAATCCGAGCAGAGACACCACTGCCAGGTGCAGTGCAGGCAATCTCTCCATCTGTCTCCTCTGAAGCATTTCTCCAAGTGTTCCTACTTCCTACTCTTCTTCTGCACTCACGAGGGCTCACTCATGTAGAGGACCTGACTTGTATGCTACTATATTTTATAGCACAGTTCACATCTTTCATGGAGCAAGGAGCCACAGTTTCAGGCTTCTGAAGCATCCTCCACAACCTTAGTTAGTTGCTATATAAGTGGTTAAGCACCTTTTCCAAGTGCTTCATTAGCTCACATGATGAGCTTTTTTGTTATGACTCAAAAGTGGCTAGCATTTCGTAGGCACGCGTGCTGTTTCTTGAAAGCTCGGCGAATTGCGAGGCACGCACGCGAAAAGGGCCGAGCAGAAAAGGAGGCATCAAAGGAATGATTATGGTCAGGAATAGGTCGCAAGGGGTATAAGTAAAGCAGGAACTTAGGGATCGAAAGTGTACCATGCAATTTCTTGCATATAGGATGGTGACATGGCGCAGATGATTCTCCGGATTTTCTTCCCAATCAGGTACTGGATTTTCTTATCCTGATCGATGCATCCAGTGCGGCCTACAGACTTCAGGTAAACTAAAGTTGGCCCCTTTTACTTTGAGCGCGTAGTGCGTTCAGCACTTAGGTAGATAGTTTGTGAGCCCCCACTAAGCTGAAAATTAACTTATCTGATCGAGTAAAACTACACTCAAAGGCTCACCAAGTTTGTTTTACCCAGTTGAATCTTGACACCTAGCAGAGCACATCCTAACGTCAAAGTTTGTCACTAGTGAAATTTACAGCAAACATTACCGTGCATGCAGGCAAGACCTATTTTTGTGTGCGATACAGGTTATCACTGAATTCCACAGCGTTCATGTGTCACAGGCACTAGCATATATTATTAGTATCTTATTGTTGGTGTGGCGTCCAAAAGCACCAATGAGCTCTTTTCTCCTTTATTAAGAAGAGTTCGGGCAGTTTCCACGAAATGAACCTGCCATTACCACGTACTCTGAAAGCGATAAGCTGGTAGAGAAAGGCAAGATGTACGCGCTTAGCTGACAGATAGAGACATATGAACACGGTGTGGCTTGTGAAATTGATATGCACCGCCTATGTTGAAAAGATATGAAGGGAAGTGACCGTAAGGCACTGAAAATACTTTGCTTCTTCAGTCATATCAAGGACTGGTATGGTAACCTACTACTAACCTCCCAAAAGACAAGCTGTTCAAGTAACAATTGATTTCTTGGACGATCAGGCACACATGACACCGATAACTCACCGATGAACAAGAAACCGGAATCATCTTGACAAGCAAGATTTGCACAAGGCAGCAAACTGACTCTGATATAAAATGTTACGGAACAATACTTCTACTCGGGTCTGAGTCTTCTTCAGAAGATGTCCCTCGGGTCTCGATCAAGTCTTGTTATTTTTCCAAGGAAATACCGGCTTCTTGCTTTCCCGGAAATTTCTGTGTAAGCACCATGCATATAGCATATTCAACTTGGGGAAAAGGAGTCAAAAACTGCACATTAAGTACTAACTGCTATGAAAATTTATTTACACATCATGTTCTGTCTCCCAGCATGTACACAACGAAGGAGCCAACCACAGTGTGTGAACTCAAGTAAGTACCACGTCATGGCATCGAACATGCATTAGACTTTTGTGTGTACGACCCCTCTCTTTCCAGGAAACATCCAATGTAAAAGATTGAAATAAGCAACAAAAATCACGGCCATACACTCTCTGAATCTTAGTCAAACAAGTCATCATCTTGCTGTCTGTCTACTATTCTTCCATAAGTTTTTTCAAAGGGGAAACATCCTCTCATCTGCCTAGATCTTTCATATTGATTCTGTTGAAGCTACAAGCCTAGAAAAACAAACAAGAAACAGAAACTTCCTTTCCTATATAAACCATCACTCATACATGATCTTTCCCACACCAAAACAACCAGATCTCAGGCTCATAGCTCAGACAATGGAGAAGTCCCCAACCACAGCAGGATGCCATCATGCACCACTTTTCCAAGAGCCACTTGGTATTCTCATCCTTTTCATCCTCACCTGGTGCATCTCAAAGCTTCAAAGTCTCCTTCCCACTTCTTGTTGCCAATCCTGCACTTGTACTGTCTCCACGACAACCTCGACGCCGGTCCTCGCCGAGACGAAGACATCGAAGGTCCCAAATAAGAGTGAATGCGATGAGATGAATACAACACAATCAGATGCCGAGGTAGCCATGGGAAAGATGGGACTCGATTTTGATCAAGAGAAAAGTGGTGAATATATTTCTACGCTGTTCGACGACGACGAACCAAGCTTCCAGGAAGTGAAAATGGCATTCTTGGTTTTTGATGAGAACAATGATGGGTACATTGATGCATTGGATTTGCGACGAGTCCTCCACAACTTAGGATTAGGTGACCGGGTAGGGTTCAATGAGGCTGAGCAGATGATTGCTAGATATGACATGAACAATGACAGGAGGATAGATCTGATGGAGTTCACTAAGGTTTTGGAGGACAGCTTTTGCTAGACCTCTTCATTTCTGTATTTGTTTTCCTATATCTGTGAGATGCATTTACATGTTGTGATTGACCGAATTCTGCAACTTGATTCCAGAACTAAATAACTGGTCTTTTCTTTTTGAAAAAGGGGTTTGGCGTCTAGCATTGCCACTAGCTATTTTTTTTTATTGCGAGAGAAATTTTCAATCTATTTATCAATCATGGCAGTATTGAGAACACTTGCGCTAGGTGATAAAATTTACAACCAGGTCCATGGACCACCTAGCGACGACTACAATCACTGAAGCAAGCTGAAGGCGCGCCGCCGTCATCGCCCCTTCCTCACCGGAGCCGGGCAAACCTTGTTATAGTAGATAGTCGGGAAGTCGTCGTGCTAAGGCCCCAATGGAACAACGCACCAGAGCAGCAACCATCATCAATGAAGAGAATTGTTGATCGAAAAGATCAAACCTGTAACCACATGAACGAAGATGAACAAAAACTGGATTCAAATAGATCCATCGAAGATCAGCACCGACCGAATCCCGCGAGATCCGACAGAAACACACCTCCACACATCCTCTGACGATGCTATGCGCCACTAGCTATCTTACATGCATGAATGTGGATTGCGATGAATCCCAGCCGATCATCACCAAGGATCATGCAAGATACCAAAAGAACACATACAAGTTTGAGAACTGGATGTACCCAACCAGTATTGGGGTACATGCATTGTTTGTACTCCCTTCATTTCTAAATATAAGTCTGTTTAGAGATTCTAGTATGAACTACATACGGAGCAAAATGGGTGCACTCTAAACTACTCCCTTCGTCCTATAATGTAAGACGTTTTTTGACACTAGTGTAGTGTCAAAAAACGTCTTACATTATGGGACGGAGGGAGTACGTCTGTATATATCCGTACGTAGTTCATGTTGAAATCTTTAGATGACGGCTGAGGACAACAGCAATAGCGTAGCTAGAAGGTAGTCCAAGCTAGGAAGAAGATCATGAACAGCAGGCGGCCAGAAGAACGTGCTGGCGTGGCAGCTAGCGGGTGCGCGCATCAGGTTGGCCGGGACGACACAGTTTTTGCTGGTTTTTTGTTTCCAGGGGAACGGAGGAGTGCCCGGGTCAGACAGAGAATATCAGGCCTAGTTACCAAACTTCGTTTCCCGCGCCACGGTCCAGAATCTCCACCACACGGAGACGTTGAGAGAATTTGAATTCAAGTAGGCGCTCGCTTACCAGTCCCCGCCGTATCGCACTGCCCCGTACCGTATGTATATAGCTGCATTAGAGCATCTACTACAACCGGACCCCTCAAACCCGCCTCGTACGTCCGGTCGAGCCGACCGGTCACGATTTTTTGACCTAGATGGGCATTTTAAACGGCCCTCAAACGTCTAGGCTGTCTGGCACCCCTCATATCCAAACCAATATATGGTGCGGGGGGGGCGTCAGGGCACGCCGGCCATGTCAGACTGACGAAGGGGTCCCAGCCGGAAACGCCCGGAAATCTGGCGGTCCGATGGACGCGCGTCCATCGTCACGGTGTGAACGCCGCCTGACGCTGCTCTAGCTCGCCGCCCAAGACGAAATCCGGCTATTTAAGCCGGCCGGCGTCCCGCAACCCTAACCCAACCCCCTCCCCCCTCTCCGCGCCGCCAGTCCGAGCCCATGCACCTCCTCCCTCTCCCGCTCCGGCGCTCAGTCCACGCTCCGTCACTCCACCATGGTCTGGAGCAAGATCACCTGCTATGCCATGCTGACGCCGGAGCACCGCTACGAGATCCAGTAGCACATCCGGGCAAGGGAAGCCGCGTGCGCCGCCCGTATCGCTGCCGGGCTGCCTCCAGACTCGCCAGAGCCGGAGGAGGAGGAGGAGCAGCCAAGGGAAGAGGAGGAGGATGAGGAGCAGCCAGGGGAAGAGGAGGAGGAGGAGGAGGAGATGGCTCTGATGAAGGTGGAGGAGGTGAAGGAGCCGGACCAGTAGGTGCCGGCCTTCAACATGGAGTAGGCGGAGTCGGAGTTCGCCGTCACCCAGTCCGAGGAGATGGCCGAGCAGCAGGCCATGTTGGACTCCATCCAGGATGAGGCCTATATGGAGGCCAACCGTGCGTTCCTCCGGCGGGAGCGGGCGGAGACCGACGCGCTCTTCGCCGAGCTCGACACGGAGATAGAGGCGGAGAAGGCCGGAGCGGAGCAGCCGGAGGATTCGGAGCTGCAGCTGCCGCCCATGCTGTCGGAGTCGGACACGGAGATCGTGGTGATCTCCGACGAGGAGTAGCTATGATCAACGTAGTATGTAGGTTCTATTTCCTTTTGCATGTCTTTGTATGGATATATAAATCGAGTATGAGATGTCCGGATGCAATAAATGAAATTTGAGGTGTGTCTGGTTACTGCCCGCGGATGCGCGTCCGGGGTCGTTCGAGGGGCCGGATTTCCATATGTGGGTGTAGATGCTCTTACGCCCGTAGTCCACACCCAACCAATAAACGTGAATTTCGTGTATCCAAAAACCGCGACGAACGCACAGAATTCTGGGTCCATACGTACTCGGGCGGATTAACTCTCTTCTCACTTTTGGCCCAACTCCTCGCGACGTCCCAGCGAGCGGCTGGGGGTAGCCCAAATCTGCCGCCCCACGCCCCTCCTTCCTCCTCCGCCCCTCCTCACCGCCGCTGGCGCAGGTCGCCGGGCAAAGCGCGCTCGGCCTGGGCGGCGGCTGGGCCTTCTTCTCCTCCTACCCAAGGGTGGTGACGCGGGACGCTTTCTTCTAGTGGTAGCGCGACGCGAGCGTGGGGCGCAGCGGCGTGATGGCATAGGCTGGCGGCGGTGGCTGCTGGGCATACATGGCGTCGTCCAGTCCTCGGTCGGTGGTGGGATCTGGTGTAGGGCTCTTTGGTGCCACGGCTGGGGCTTGTCTCAAGCGGCCTTGTTGCTCGTGCGGTGCGGCTGCTGGCTGGTTAGGCGGCGGTGGCCTAGATCCTACTTTCAGTCCCCAGTAGAGATGGCGGTAATCGGTACACAAGACTTGATAGAGGTTCTTCAAACAGATATGGGTGAAAACCTTGCGATCAGCTAGATGCCAAGGCCGGCGATGGCGGAGCTCTTCTGTGTCGTTCTCTTCTTGAAGACATCACCATGAAGAAGTTCTAGACCTCTATCTATTACCTCCGGGAAAACACTAGATTGGTAGATCGGATGACGGCGATGCTCTTGCGTCATTTCCCCCTTGGGGGCGTCAGCCTTGGAGGTATGCCCGAACTCGAGGGACCAGCGGACAACATCTTTGGTGGAGCGGTGTTTCATCTTACGCATCGACGACTGTGGATCTTGGCAGCATAACACAGTGGAGTCTCGGCATTCGTTGTGTGTAGACGGACTCGTGCAGGAGGATGGCCCTATCTGGCGTCGTGGTGGCGTCGATGGCAGACCTGCAACACTAATAGGGAAAACCTTATACACAAAAGCTTATCAGTAGCGCGTTTGAAAAGGGCACGCTACTGCTAATTAGCAGTAACGCATGTCCGGCAAGGGCACTACTGCTAGCAACTTAGCAGTAGCGCGTCCAGCATAGAACGCGCTACTACTATAATTATCACACCGTTGCCCATGGGCTAGGTATAGTAGTAGAGCCTTTACGCTAACCGCGCTACTGTTAAGGAGCTAGTAGTAGCGCATTTCTTTGGTGCGGCACTACTGCTAAATTTTAGCTTGTCCACCGGGCCGGCCCCACTTAGCAGTATCGCCTGTCTGAGGAGCGCTACTGTAGCAGTAGCGCATTTTCCATACACGCACTACTGTTAAGCCTTATCCTTGTTGGCCCAGACCCGACACCGAGTACTTTCCGGCGACAGGCGGCGACCGACGACGAACGACGACAAAGCGAACCAACACTGACGAACTCGACGAAGTTCCTTTACGCCGAGATGCACCGCAGTGCAAAGCTAGTCTCAACTCACGTTGAAAGCTAGCACCAGACCTTGATCGATCCAAACACAATGACGCCGCAAGCAAGCACAGACCAAAGCTAGCCTGTTCTAGCTAATCGATCTGTAGAACGCCTCCTGTACGTACACAACGGCCAGCTGGCCGGAACACACGCACGCACACGAGAATAGCTTGTTTGATGGCTACAGGAACGTGTCGTTCCTGCTACTTTATTGCTTCAAATCAAATCTGCTCAAGGTACGTTAGATTACAGGGCTGGTCCATATATATACTAGGCTAACCTAGCTACGTACATGACCGAGTTGGCCAGGAATACTAATCCTAGTTGGACTAGGAATCCTACCAAACCATCACGTACACATGTCGTGTACTACTAATTCGTGTTTAAGTCTAACATTCACCCCCCTAAACACGATGTGGTCACATCACAGATCGGACGCCAATCCTTCTTTGCATCTCCAAAACTTCTCTCGATCTAAAGCCTTGGTCTGGATGTCCGCCAGCTGATCATCGGTGCAACCGTAGTTGACCTTCGTCATCCCTTCTTCCACGCAATCCTTTATGTAAAGATACATCGTATCAATGTGCCTGCTCCTGTCATGCCGCACTGGATCCTCGCGTAGAAAAAACATAGACTCACTGTCAACGTTGAGCACCACCGGTTCCGGATCTCGATCCATGAGATCACTGTGTAGCCGCCCTAGCCACACACCTTGACACACTGCTTCACTTGAAGTCGATGTCACCACTTTATGCTTTCGTGATAGCCAGCTTGCTATGCTTCCTCCAAGAAAATATGTCACGTCCGAGGTACTCTTGCGGTCGTCAACAATCCTTTCCTTGTCACTACCACTATAGCCGAGTAGTTTCACCATCTCCTTCTTGCTCAGCTCAAGACGAGGTTCCATTGAAGCGACAATGTGATTGCAATCTTTCATGCCACAGCTTTCAAGAATCTTCCTTGTGTATGCCTCCTGGCATAGTGTGACCCCCTCCGGCTTTTGATGTACCTCTGTCCCGAGGTTGCAACTCAAAAGGCCTAGATCATCCATCTTGAAAAGCTCCTTCATCTGTAGCTTGAACTTTGCAATCACCTCTTCATCTGCTCCAGTTATCAATAGGTCGTCGACATAGATGCCAACTAGTAGACGATCCCTTCCTTCACCTCTCTTGTACATCACATACTCTAGTGGGGCTTTCTCAAATCCAAGAGAAATCATCGTCCGATCAAGTTTGATGTTCCATGCCCGAGAGCCTTGTCGTAGCCCGTACAAGACATTGTGTAGCTTTAATACCTTGTGTTCCTCTCCCTCTTTGATGAATCCCGGTGACTGATTCACATAAACATCTCCTTCTAACTCCCCATTCAAAAACGCGGATCTTACATCCATGTGATGTATCTTCCATGATTCCTGAACCGCAAGAGCTATGAGTAATCTCACCGATTCCATCCTTTGAACGGGAACGAACACTTCTTCAAAGTTCACACTTTCCTCTTGCACGTACTCTTTGACTACTAGCCTTGCTTTGTGCTTCACGGACCCTTCGGCATCTTTCTTGATCTTAAATTCCCACTTGAGATCCATGACTTTTTCATTGTTGGGTAGATCCACAAGCTCCCATGCATTATTGTCGTGGATCGACCTCAACTCCTCTTCCATAGCGTGACGCCAACACTCCTTCGTATTTGCGTCGTCGAATTTCGCTGGCTCCTTGGCGCTTGTTAGACACCGCCGCCCACTCCTTTTCACCTTTTCCGAGTCAATCGTCCGAAGAATTTTCTCCGGATATGGGTGTATCTCCGGTCCAAGATGCATAGGTGTAGATGACTTTGTCCTTTCCTCCATTACTTTTGGAAGGAACGCAGATGCTGAAGAAGATTCCTCCTCTGCATACGATTTTGTTGATCCATCTCCAAATGCAGCACCTATTGCTGCACCACCAAGTGCACCACGTGTGGCTTCTCTGCTCACAATTGAAGCACATAAAGGACCTCCAGCTCCCACGTGAGCTGGGCCGCTGTTGCCTATGAGCTTCCCTGTGTTGGCTTTGGCTTGGCTGCTGTTGATACTCTTCGGCCAGCCTTCTTCCCAACTTGAGCTGTGCGTGTGTGTGCTACCAGGCGTAGCCCTCCCAGCTTGCCTTGCTAGGGAACCGAGCGCTCCTGTTTCTAGGACGTCTCGGACACTTTCTCCCGCAGATGTGGCAGCCGCAACACCCTCGCCTAGGTGTTCTTTCCACGCACATGCATCTGCTCTAGCACCAGCATACTCGTGGACTTCAGGCGCCACATACGCCGAACTTTTTTCTGGACGCGTCGTACGAGGACTGCTTCTCCATGGTCGAGTACACGCGGCAATTGCTGCATCCGATCCAGCAAAGTTAGCACTTATGCTCGTAACATCGACATAACTTTCGGAATCACCCCCCGCGTCTGTGGCATCGACACGAGTTTCCGAACCATGATCTTGAGAGCAAACTTTTTCTTCACGGAGTGCGACAATTTCTTTAGCCGACACTTGAAGAACTGGATCCTCCTTGTCCACGAGTTCACACATCAACATCATGTCACTTTCATCTTCTAACTGGGCCATGAGCGCCTTCTCCTTTGGGGGATTCTTGCACTCCGACTTGAAGTGTCCGAGCAGATTACAGTTGTGGCAGCGGATCTTCCTCTTGTCGAACTTTTTCTTCCTTGGCTTCTCCGACGGATCGTCGGTGTCCTTTGCGGGACGGCACTTCCCGCCACTACGGACGCCTTTGTCGAAATTGTTCTCCTTGAAACCAATGCCAGCCATCGAGCACGCGTTAGCATCGGTACTCATCCTCTTTTGCATCACCGTAACTCAGCTTCATCCGCTCGTCATGGGCCTTGAAGCGACCAACCAGATCATCCAAAGTGAGAGTCTTGAGATCAACACATTGCTCGATCGCTGACACAATCGGCATGTAGCGCGGTGGAGCGGCACGTAGGAAACGCCTGACCACGAGATGTCCTCTAACTTCTCTCCGAGACCGCGAATCCGTTCACCATGGAAGCAACCCTCGCTGCAAAGGCGCCCACCGTCTCGTCTTCTCCCATCCTCGATTCTCGTAACTTTTCAGCAAAGTTTGCAAGTTAGCCTCGCACACGCGAAAGTGCCCTAGATGTAATGTCTTGGCGTGTCCCACGCCTCCTTCGCTGATGTCTTCGAGATTAGATGCTGCTGCACGCCCACCGCATCACCGAGCAGATGGCCGTGATAACTGGCGATCCTTCCGATACAAGGCACCACCCTTCAGTACTCCTCACCGCCGGGTCGACGGCTTCCCAGAGCTCATTGGCCTCGGCGCCCACTCCATCATGGTCGCCCACACCACGAAGTTCCCACGGTCGAATCGTGGATACTCCGATCTCACCGGAGCAGCAATTACTTTAGCCGCACCGGAATACTCCGCCAGTTGCTTGGACTTGTCCTTCTCGTCGTCCGACATGATCTCCCGTTACTAGAAGATCAACCTTGCTCTAGATACCAATTGTTGGCCCAGACCCGACACCGAGTACTTTCCGCGACGGCGGCGATCGATTTACTTAACGGCGACAAAGCGAACCAACATCAGCGAACTCGGCGAAGTTCCTTTACGCCGAGATGCACCGCAGTGCAAAGCTAGTCTCAACTCACGTTGAAAGCTAGCACCGGACCTTGATCGATCCAAACACAATGACGCGCAAGCAAGCACTGACCAAAGCTAGCCTGTTCTAGCTAATCGATCTGTAGAACGCCTCAGACGCATACGTACAACGGCCAGCTGGCGGAACACACGCACGCACACGAGAATAGCTTGTTTGATGGCTACAGGAACGTGTCGTTCCTGCTACTTTATTGCTTCAAATCAAATCTGCTCAAGGTACGTTAGATTACAGGGCTGGTCCATATATATACTAGGCTAACCTAGCTACGTACATGACCGAGTTGGCCAGGAATACTAATCCTAGTTGGACTAGGAATCCTACCAAACCATCACGTACACATGTCGTGTACTACTAATTCGTGTTTAAGTCTAACAATCCTCGCAAGTCGCTCTCCATGTCCCTCACTCTCCCTCCCACACTATCTCTCACGAACCACCGTCGCCCATTGCCGCCTGCGTCGTCGCCGCATTGTCGCCACCGGTAAGCTTCCCTATCCTCCTCCTCCCTCCTCCCTCCTTCTCCTTCCTCCATCCGCTGCCCCTCCTCCCTCCTTCTCCCTCCTCCCTCTTACCACCTCCAGTCGCCACTCCTCCTCCCTCCTTCTCCATCATCCATCTGCCGCGCCTCCTCCCTCCTTCTCCCTCCTTCCTCATACCATCTCTAGTCGCCACTCCTCCCTCCTCCTCTGCCCGCCACTCCTCCTCCCTCCTTCCTCCTCCTCCTCCCACATAGTAGTATTTTATTAAATTTTGTAAATTGAAGAAAACAAAATGCTTGAGGACATAAGTGATTAAAGACTGGAAAATTGATGGTTGAAAGTTTTAATATTGTTCCTCCCCAATTTTGTAGAAGTACACATATTTATCAAATCACTTTGGTCAACTATGATGGTTTGTAAGTTTACATAACAACTTGTGTTTGGTGACACCACATCGAATTAAATCACTTTGGTAAATTTCAGTTTCCATGCTCTTAACAACATCTTATAGGAACACCACATCAACTTAAAGCATAGGTGCCTATGCACTTGATAGCCGCCAACAAGATTATCAGCTAGAACAATAGAAGATACTTTTAAACACTAATAACATGAACAAATATCATGTTATTTATTAATACTAATCAGATACATGTTGATAGAATATATTTTGTTTATGCAGAAATCAAGTATTTGCCCCTGCCTCATCCCTGCAGTCGTCCCCATCACCGACCCCTGAAGACCTCTAGGTGAGAATAGCCAAATCCCCATGTTGTTGATATAGATGATAATGTGTTGTAAATGTTGATGATGAAAATGCTAGTGCTAGCCGCCATGTCATTGATGTTGATGATGATGTTTTCTGGATATAGAGGATGTCTTGGTGTTCTTGTTTGCAATGTACCTCCGAGTGGCCTATGTTTTGCCGGAATATTGATTCGTTTCCGTTCTGGCAAATTTCAGGCGCTCGATATGTCATGTCTTTAGCAAAGGTCCTGCCGAATATTTTCATGAATTTTAGCATGACTTGTGCTACAATGTAGGACATATCGAGTGCTTGTGATTTGCCAGAACGAGAATTCAATGATATTTCGGCATAACATAGGGAATTTTTTCTATATCATTGCTCGATATATGGAACGGGCTGACTTTAGTTCTGTTTTGGTTCCTTGTGTGTCTTTCAGTGAGGGAGAGTGTCCACCATATATATTGAGTAATAGTGATCTGTGTGTTGAGTTTCCTGGTAGTTGCCTTCGATCGATTTTCAATGTTTCAACTATGAACATAGAAAATGTCTGACAACGAAAGGGAATTCGTTATGTGCGGATACTGTGAAGTCAAGCACAACCTGTACAATAGGCCTCACCTAGTTGGTGGTAGGCGCTTCAGCATCATGCTGGATGAGACCTTCGAAGTGGATACAGTAAGTCACAACGACAAGTCTTTTTTCGTAATTAAGCATGACTTCTGCTTCTTTTGCTTCAACTTATAATTTTAGAGTGCCTTGCTTCTTTTACCAGGACATGGCCCTGCCCATAGAACCTCCCTCCACCAAATTTTAGCTCATTTAATTTAGCCAATTTCCCTCAATATTTTTCCCAATTTTCTGTTCAGTGGAGAGCACTGTGAAGGAAGTACCATTTTTATTTATCCAACTGGTATGAAAATTTTAAAGTGCCTTTATATGACCAAATTATCATCCTACACCAAATTTCAGCTCAATCCATTCATTCATTTGAGCCCAGCTTCAACATTCATATTTGTGTCCAGTGTGATACTTTGCAAAGCAAGTGCCACCTAGGCTGCTCAATTTGAGCTGCAAATTATCCAAGACAGACTCCTTATTATATGATCATCACCGGCAAAACTCAGGCCCATTGGCCATGTGCATCCCCACCACTAATCAAATACTTGGCCGCTAATTCATATTTGAGCTTAGTTCAGTCTCCTCGTGAGATTCTTCTACAACCTTCTTCTTCCTAACACCTACCGAGGGAGTGCCCAACCCACCTGACATGCCTAGGCCGCCCAGAATGTGTGTCAACGCCACGATCACGCGGTGACCATGCGGCAGGCATGCTAGTTTACGCGCTCTGGAGTTGGGGCCCTCGGCCACCACACCATGTATCTCTGATTAAATAGGTATTTATGTACATATAAATGATTTTTGGAAAAAATGAAGAGCAAACTATAAGGCAGCTACAGTTCAAATTTTACCCGCTTACAACTGAATCAGCGGAAATTTGTGTTTTTCACGAGAGATGGATCAAAGATTTTGACACCCAACCATTTTGTCAATTGTATACTAAATATGGCCTAATATTTTATAAAATTTATTTGGTCCAATTTATCAACAAATATATGGTAGGTCCTTCACAAAAAAACTCATTTTGGGCACTTGAAAAATGGAAATCAATTTCTCATCCAAATAAAATGAAAACTTCCTTAGGCAACATTGTTTACCATTCCAAGATGCACGCATGTGCACAAGATGGGATAATTTGAAAAAACTATTTCATGAATGTGGCCATAAGATTGATCATTTTGGCTTGAAAGCCATGAATCTTCACACATGATAGCTCATTTCTGAGAACACTTTTTTAAAAGAATTGATGTATTAAAAGTTCATTATGTTTTCCAATAACTTGGTTACATATAATGACACTTGTAAAAGTTTTCCATTTTTTTTAATTTTTTTAATTTTTCATGTCCATTTCAAAATGCAGTCAAAACGACAGGCATGACCGTTCCTAGCTAATGGTTGAATCTTGGAAAAAAATTGGTGTTTGTCTGATCAAATAGATACTTTTGTACCTAGAAATGATTTTTGTAAAAAATAAAGAACAAACTACGAGGCACCCGCAGTTCAAATTTGACTCGATTCATACTAAATCGGCGGAAATTTGTCTTTTTCATCAGAGGTGTATCATAGCTTTTGACACCCAACCATTTGGTCAACTGTGCATTAAATATGGCCTAGTATTTTAGAAAATTTATTTCGTCCAATTTTGCAACAAATATATGGTAGGTCATTCATAAAAAATCTCATTTTGGGCACTCGAAAAATGGAAAATGAATTTTTCGTCCAAAGAAAATGAAAACTTACTTAGGAAACATTGTTTGTCATTCCAGGATGCACCCTTGCGCACAATATGAGATCATTTGAACAAACTATGCCATGAATATGGCCATAAAATTAATCATTTGGCTTGAAAACCATGAATCCTCACACATGATAGCTCATTTCTGAGAACACTTTTGAAAAATAATTGTTGTATTACAAGTTTATTATTTCTCCAGTAACTTGGTCACATATATTGACACAATGTGAAGGTTTTCCAATTTTTTGATTTTTTTGAATTTTTCATTCTCATTTCAAAATGCGGTCAAAACGGAGGGCGTGATCGTTCCTAGCTAATGGTTGAACCTTGGATTTTTTTGGTGTTTCTGTGATTAAATATATAAATTTGTACCTAGAAATGATTTTTGGAAAATAATAAAGAGCAAACTATGAGGCACCCACAGTTCAAATTTGACCCGCTCCCTACTAAATGGACGGAAATTTGTCTTTTCACGAGAGGTGGATCAAAGCTTTTAACACCCAACCATTTGGTCAACTGTAAATTAAATATGGCCTAATATTTAAAAAATGATTTAGTCCAATTTTGCAACAAATATATGGTAGGTCCTTCATAAAAAAACTCATTTTGGGCACTCGAAAAATGGAAAATGAATTTTTCATCCAGAGAAAATGAAAAATCCTTAGGCTACATTGTTTGCCTTTCCAAGATGCACCCTTGTGCACAATATAAGATCATTTAAACAAACTATGCCATGAGTGTGGCTATAAGATTGATTATTTGACTTGAAAGCCATGCATCTTCACACATGATAGCTCATTTCTAAGAACACTTTTTCAAACTAATTGACGTATTCCAAGTTTGTTATTTTTCCTGGTAATTAGGTCACATATAATGAAACAATGCGAAGTTTTACATTTTTTGATTTTTTTTGAATTTCTTATGCTCATTTCAAAACGCGGTCGAAACAGCGGGCATGACTGTTCGTAGCTATGGGTTGAATCTTGCAAAACTTTTGGAGTATCTTTGATGAAATAGGTATTTATTCACCTAGAAATGATTTTTGGAAAAAATGAAGAGCAAACTATGAGGCATGTATAGTTCAAATTTGACATGCTTCCTGCTGAATCGGCGGAAATTTGTCTTTTTCACGAGTGGTGGATCAAAAGCTTTTGACACCCAACCATTTTGTCAATTGTACATTAAATATGGTCTAGTATTTTAAAAAATTGATTTGGTCCAATTTTGCAACAATTATTTGTTAGGTCCTTCACAAAAAAAACTCATTTTGGGCACTCAAAAAATGATTCTCTTGTAAAAAAACTCATTTCTGAGAACACTTTTTTAAGTTATTCATTTTATTCATAGTTTGTTATTTTTATTGAAAAGTAGGTCACACTTGGTGACACAATGCAAAGGTTTTTATTTTATATTTAGTTTTATTAATTTCCTAGGCCATAAAATAGCCGACATGATTTAGCATCTTATTTTTAATCGATCACGACCAACTTGAATGGTCATAATGTCATCAAAGGGGTACTGCGTTTTGATTGGTCCAAAAACATCTCACGCGGATCATGGATTAAGACCGTTGGATACTCCCAGATCCAACGACCCACATCCCCCAACCCTCTCACCCCTCGTCCTGTCATCCCACTGGCTCAAACCCACCCACCGCGAGCTCCTCTCTCGCTCATTTGTCCCTCTCCCCCCGCACACCACTCCTCACCACCACAACCTCAAGTGGCACTCGAGCCCTCCTGATTCCGACGTCCTCTGGCGACACCCATCCTACCCACCGCTTCCTCTCTCTGCGCCCTTTCTTCTCCACCATGTCGATTTGTTTTACCCCTCCTGTGGTCGCCCGCATGCTCGTCCCGCTAGGGTTTTGGTGGTGGTGTGGACCTCATCGCTGGTGATCTCCTGCTCGGGCTTGCGGCTGAGGTGAACGGCCTCGATGGCGGTGGCGGCGCGTGTGAGATCATCCTCCCCTCCTCCCATCGACCACCTCCTCCCTCGTCTCCATCTCCTGGCCGCCGCCACCAACGGAGCCCGATCCCGGGGACCTCTGGCAGGAACTGACTGTGCCAAGCACACCACAGGGATCCCCTCGCTCCGCTCCCCTTCCTATTCGATGAGATCTGGCGTGTGTGCCCTCTAGCACCATCCGCGACTATCTCTGGTCACTAGGGTCTCGGCGGATGTGGCTTCGGGGATGACGGCTTGTGCGCCGACGTGGTTGGCTCCGGCTCCGCCCATGACGACACAGATCAGCCCACCCCCATCGCTGGTGCTTGACTACCTCGCTGAAGGAAATATGCCCTAGAGGCAATAATAAAGTTATTATTTATTGTTGGGGAACGTAGTAATTTCAAAAATTTTCCTACGCACACGCAAGATCATGGTGATGTATAGCAACGAGAGGAGAGTGTTGTCTACGCACCCTTGTAGACCAAGCGAAGCGATCTGGCGTAGAGGAAGTAGTCGACGTTCTCCTCGCGATCCAACCGATCCCAAGCACCGTTACTCCGGCGCCCCGAGTTCTTGACACACGACAGCTCGATGGCGCTCCTCGGGCTCCAATCCAAAGAGAGCTCGGGAGGAGAGTTCACAAGACGACGGCGTGGTGGCGATCTTGATGTTCTACCGACGCAGGCTTCGCCTAAGCACCGCTAAGATATGACCGAGGTGGATTATGGTGGAGGGGGCACCGCACACGGCTAAGGAGCGATCTAAAGATCAAACTTGTGTGTCCATGGGGTGCCTCTACCTCGGTATATAAAGGAGCCAAGGGGGAGGGCGCCGCCAGAGAGAGAGGCGCAGGAGGAGTCCTACTCCTTCCGGGAGTAGGACTCCTCCAATCCTATTCCAATTAGGATTCGGGGGGAAAAGAGGAGGAGGGGCGGCCACCTCTCCTAGTCCTAATAGGACTAGGGAAGGGGAGGCGCAGCCCATCTAGGGCAGCCCTTCTCTTTTCCACTAAGGCCCACTATGGCCCATATAGCTCCGGGGGTTCGGTAACCTCCGGTACTCGATAAATTCTGTTTTACGGAACCATTCGAACTCCAAACATAGGCTTCCAATATATCAATCTTTATGTCTCGACCATTTCGAGACTCCTCGTCATGTCCGTGATCACATCCGGGACTCGAACTTCTTCGGTACATCAAAATACATAAACTCATAATAAGCATCATCGAAACCTTAAGCGTGCGGACCCTACGGTTCGAGAACAATGTAGACATGACTTAGAACTATTCACGGTCAATAACCAATAGCGGGACCTGGATGCCCATATTGGTTCCTACATATTCTTGAAGATCTTTATCGGTCGGACCGCATAACAACATACGTTGTTCCTTTGTCATCGGTATGTTACTTGCCCGAGATTCGATCGTCGGTATCCAATACCTAGTTCAATCTCGTTACGGCAAGTCTCTTTACTCGTTCCGTAATACATCATCTCACAACTAACTCATTAGTTGTAGTGCTTGCAAGGCTTCGATGATGTGTATTACCGAGAGGGCCCAGAGATACCTCTCCGACAATCGGAGTGACAAAACCTAATCTCAAATCGCCAACCCAACATCGCCTTTGGAGACACCTGTAGTACTCCTTTATAATCACCCGATTACGTTGTGACGTTTGGTAGCACCAAAGTGTTCCTCCGTAAGCGGAGTTGCATAATCTCATAGTTATAGGAACATGTATAAGTCATGGATAAAAGCAGTAGCAACATACTAAACGATCGTGTGCTAAGCTAACGGAATGGGTCATGTCAATCAGATCATTCTACTAATGATGTGACCTCGTTGATCAAATAACAACTCTTTGTTCATGGTCAGGAAACATAACCATCTTTGATTAACAAGCTAGTCTAGTAGAGGCATACTAGTGACATCTTGTTTGTCTATGCATTCACACATGTATCATGTTTCCGGTTAATACAATTCTAGCATGAATGATAAACATTTATCATGAAATAAGGAAATAAATAATAACTTTATTATTGCCTCTAGGGCATATTTCCTTCAGTCTCCCACTTGCACTAGAGTCAATAATCTAGATCACATCACCATGTGATGAACATCGATAGTTCACATCATCATGTGATTAACACCCATAGTTCACATCGCCATGTGACCAACACCCAAAGGGTTTACTAGATTCAGTAATCTAGTTCACATCGCTATGTGATTAACACCCAAAGAGTACTAAAGTGTGATCATGTTTTGCTTGTGAGAGAGTCTTAGTCAACGGGTATTTCACATTCAGATCCGTTATGTATTTTGCAATTTTTCTATGTCTACAATGCTCTGCACGAAGCTACTCTAGCTAATTGCTCCCACTTTCAATATGTATCTAGATCGAGACTTAGAGTCATCCAGATCAGTGTCAAAACTTGCATCGACGTAACCCTTTACGACGAACCTTTTTTCACTTCCATAATCGAGAAACATATCCTTATTCCACTAAGGATAATTTTGACCGCTGTCCAGTGATCTACTCCTAGATCACTATTGTACTCCCTTGCGAAACTCAGTGCAGGGTATACAATAGATCTGGTACACAGCATGGCATATTTTATAGAAACTATGGCCAAGGCATAGTGAATGACTTTCATTCTCTTTCTATCTTCTGCTGTGGTCGGGTTTTGAGTCTTACTCAATTTCACACCTTGTAACACAGGCAAGAACTCTTTCTTTGACTGTTCCATTTTGAACTACTTCAAAATCTTGTCAAGGTATGTACTCATTGAAAAAACTTATCAAGCATCTTGATCTATCTCTATAGATCTGATGCTCAATATGTAAGCAGCTTTACCGAGGTCTTTCTTTGAAAAACTCCTCTTAAACACTCCTTTATGCTTTGCAAAATAATTCTACATTATTTCCGATCTACAATATGTCATTCACATATACTTATCAGAAATGTTGTAGTGCTCCCACTCACTTTCTAGTAAATACAGGCTTCACCGTAGTGCAGTATAAAACTATATGCTTTGATCAACTCATCAAAGCGTATATTCCAACTCGAGATGCTTGCACCAGTCCATAGATGGATCGCTGGAGCTTGCACACTTTGTTAGCTTCTTTAGGATCGACAAAACCTCTTGGTTGCATCACATACAACTCTTCTTCAATAACTCCATTAAGGAATGCAGTTTTATTTATCCATTTGCCAGATTTCATAAATTGCGGCAATTGCTAACATGATTCGGACAGACTTTTAAGCATCGATACGAGTGAGAAAATCTCATTGTATTCAACATCTTGAACTTTGTCAAAAACCTTTTTCGACAAGTCTAGCTTTGTAGATAGTAACACTACTATCAGCGTCCGTCTTCCTCCTGAAGATCCATTTATTTTCTAGGGCTTGCCGATCATCGGGCAACTCCATCAAAGTCCACACTTTGTTCTCATACATGGATCTCATCTCAGATTTCATGGCCTCAAGCCATTTCGCGGAATCTGGGCTCATCATCGCTTCCTCATAGTTCGTAGGTTCATCATGGTCTAGTTACATGACTTCCGAACAGGATTACCGTACCACTCAGTGCGGATCTCACTCTGGTTTACCTCGAGATTCGGTAGTAACTTGATCGAAGTTACATGATCATCATCATTAGCTTCCTCACTAATTGGTGTAGTAGTCACAGAACAAATTTCTGTGATGAACTATTTTCAATAAGGAGAAGGTACAATTACCTCATCAAGTTCTACTTTCCTCCCACTCACTTCTTTCGAGAGAAACTCCTTCTCTAGAAAGGATCCATTTTAACAACGAATATCTTGCCTTCGGATCTGTGATAGAAGGTGTACCCAACAGTTTCCTTTGGGTATTCTATGAAGACGCACTTCTCCGATTTGGGTTCGAGCTTATCGAGGATGAAACTTTTCACATAAGCATCGCAGCCCCAAACTTTAAGAAACGACAACTTTGGTTTCTAGCTAAACCACAGTTCATATAGTGTCGTCTCAACAGATTTAGATGGTGCCCTATTTAACGTGAATGCAGCTGTCTCTAATGCATGATCCCAAAAGCGATATTGGTAAATCGGTAGAAACATCATAGATTGTACTATATCCAATAAAGTACGGTTATGACGTTCGGACACACCATTATGATGTGGTGTTCGGTGGCATGAATTTGTGAAACTATTCCACATTGTTTTAATTGAAGACCAAACTCGTAACTCAAATATTCATCTCCACGATCGGATCGCGAAACTTTATTTTCTTGTCACGATGATTTTCCACTTCACTCTGAAATTCTTTGAACATTTCAACTATTTCAGACTTATGTTTCATCAAGTAGATATACCCATATCTGCTCAAATCATCTTGTGAAGGTCGAAAATAACGATACTTGCCACGAGCATCAACACTCATTGGATCGCATACATCGGTATGTATTATTTCCAATAAGTCGGTAGCTTGTTCCATTGTTCGGAGAAGCGGAGTTTTAGTCATCTTGCCCATGAGGCACGGTTCATAAGTGCCAAGTGATTCATAATCAAGTGACTCCAAAAGTCCATCGATATGGAGTTTCTTCATGCGCTTTACATCGATATGACCTAAGCGGCGATTGCCACAAATAAGTTGCACTATCATTATTAACTTTGCATCTTTTGGTTTCAATATTATGAATATGTGTATCACTACGATCGAGATCCATGAACCATTTTCATTGGGTGTGTAACCATATAAGGTTTTATTCATGTAAACAGAATAACAGTTTATTCTCTTACTTAATGAATAACCGTATTGCAATAAACATGATCAAATCATATTCATGCTCAACGCAAACACCAAATAACATTTATTTAGGTTCAACACTAATCCCGAAAGTATAGGGAGTGTGCGATGATGATTATATCAATCTTGAAAACACTTTCAACACACATCGTCACTTCACTCTTAACTAGTTTCTGTTTATTCTGCAACTCCCGTTTCGAGTTACTACTCTTAGCAACTGAACCAGTACCAAATACCGAGGGGTTGCTATAAACACTAGTAAAGCACACATAAAACACATGTATATCAAATATACCCTTTTTCACTTTGCCATCCTTCTTATCCACCAAATATTTAGGCTAGTTCCGCTTCCAAAACTTTGTCCTTTGCGGTTAAGCACTTCGGTTTAGGCTTTGGTTCAGCTTTGGGTTTCTTCGTGGGAGTGACAACTTGCTTGTCAATCTACTTGAAGTTCCCTTTCTTTCCTTTGCCCTTTTCTTGAAACTAGTGATCTTGTCAACCATCAACACTTGATGCTCTTTCTTGATTTCTACCTTTATCGATTTCATCATCATGAAAAACTGGGAATCATTTTCATCATCCCTTGCATACTATAGTTCATCACGAAGTTCTACTAACTTGGTGATGGTGACTAGAAAATTCATCAATCACTATCTTATCGGAAGATTAACTCCCACTTGATTCAGCGATTGTAGTACCGGACAATCGAGTACATGCTCACTAGTTGAGCGATTCTCCTCCATCTTTTAGCTATAGAACTTGTTGGAGACTTCATATCTCTCAACTCGGGTATTTGCTTGAAATATTAACTTCAATTCCTGGGACATCTCATATGGCCCATGACGTTCAAAACGTCTTTGAAGTCCCGATTCTAAGCCGTTAAGCATGGTGCACTTAAACTATCAAGTAGTCATCATATTGAGCTAGCCAAGCGTTCATAACGTCGCATACGCTCTGCAATAGGTCTGTCACCTAGCGGTGCATCAAGGACATAATTCTTACTGCAGCGATGAGGATAAACCTCGGATCACGGATCAAATCCGCATCATTGCTACTAACATTTTTCAACACAGTTTTCTCTAGGAACATATCAAAATAAACATATGAAAGCAACAACGCGAGCTATTGATCTTACAATATAATTTGCAAAATACTACCAGGACTAAGTTCATGATAAATTTAAGTTCAATTAATCATATTACTTAAGAACTCCCACTTAGATAGACATCTCTCTAGTCATCTAAGTGATCACGTGATCAAATCAACTAAACCATAACCGATCATCACGTGAAATGGAGTAGTTTTCAATGGTGAACATCTTATGTTGATCATATCTACTATATGATTCACGCTCGACCTTTCGGTCTCGTGTTCGAGGCCATATCTGCATATGCTAGGCTCGTCAAGTATAACTGAGTATTCTGCGTGTGCAAAACTGGCTTGCACCCGTTGTAGATGGACGAGAGCTTATCACACCCGATCATCACGTGGTGTGCAGGCACGACGAACTTTGGCAGCGGTGCATACTCGGGAGAACACTTCTTGATAATTTAGTGAGAGATCATCTTATAATGCTACCGTCAATCAAAGCAAGATAAGATGCATAAAGATAAACATCACATGCAAATCAATATAAGTGATATGATATGGTCATCATCGTCTTGTGCTTCGTGATCTCCATCTCAGCAGCACCATCATGATCACCATCGTCACCGGTAGCGACACCTTGATCTCCATCATAGCATTGTTGTCGTCTCGCCAATCTTATGCTTCTCGACTATCGCTACCGTTTAGTGATAAAGTAAAGCATTACGAAGCGATTGCATTTCATACAATAAGCGACAACCATATGGCTCCTGCCGATTGCCGATAACCGGTTACAAAACATGATCATCTCATACAATAAAATATAGCATCATGTCTTGACCATATCACATCACAACATGCCTGCAAAAACAAGTTAGGCGTCCTCTACTTTGTTGTTGCAAATTTTACGTGGCTGCTACGGGCTTAAGCAAGAACCAGTCTCACCTCGCATCAAAACCACAGCGATACTTCGTCAAATAGACTCCGTTTAACCTTCTCAAGGACGGGCGTAGCCACACTCGGTTCAACTAAAGTGAGAGAGCAGGCACCCACCGGTCACCTTTAAGCAACGAGTGCTCGTGGCGGTGAAACCAGTCTCGCGTAAGCGTCTGGCGTAATGTCGGTGCAGGGCGCTTCATCTCACAATACCGCTGAACCAAAGTATGACATCTTTGGTAGGTAGTATGACTTGTATCGCCCACAACTCACTTGTGTTCTACTCGTGCAAAACATCAAACCATAAAACCTAGGCTCGGATGCCTTTGTTGGGGAGCGTAGTAATTTCAAAAATTTTCCCACGCACACGCAAGATCATGGTGATGTATAGCAGCGAGAGGGAGAGTGTTGTCTCGTACCCTTGTAGACCAAGGCGAAGCGATCTGGCGTAGAGGAAGTAGTCGTCACGTTCTCCTCGCGATCAACCGATCCAGCACCGTTACTCCGGCGCCTCCGAGTTCTTGACACACGTACAGCTCGATGGCGCTCCTCGGGCTCCAATCCGGTGAGAGCCGGGGAGGGAGAGTTCCGTCGGCCTGACGGCGTGGTGGCGATCTTGATGTTCTACCGACGCAGGGCTTCGCCTAAGCACCGCTTCTGATATGACCGAGGTGGATTATGGTGGAGGGGGCACCTGACACGGCTAAGAGCGATCTAAAGATCAAACTTGTGTGTCCATGGGGTGCCTCTACCTCAGTATATAAAGGAGCCAAGGGGAGGGGCGCCGCCAGAGAGAGAGGCGCGGGAGGAGTCCTACTCCTTCCGGGAGTAGGACTCCCCTCAATCCTATTCAATTAGGATTCGGAGGGGGAAAAGAGGAGGAGGGGCGGCCACCTCTCCTAGTCCTAATAGGACTAGGGGAAGGGGGGCGCAGCCCATCTAGGGCAGCCCTTCTCTTTTCCACTAAGGCCCACTATGGCCCATATAGCTCCGGGGGTTCGGTAACCTCCGGTACTCGATAAATTCTGTTTTCGCCGGAACCATTCGAACTCCAAACATAGGCTTCAATATATCAATCTTTATGTCTCGACCATTTGAGACTCCTCGTCATGTCGTGATCACATCCGGGACTCGAACTTCTTCGGTACATCAAAATACATAAACTCATAATAAGCATCGCCGAAACCTTAGCGTGCGGACCCTACGGTTCGAGAACAATGTAGACATGACTTAGAACTATTCACGGTCAATAACCAATAGCGGGACCTGGATGCCCATATTGGTTCCTACATATTCTTGAAGATCTTTATCGGTCGGACCGCATAACAACATCGTTGTTCCTTTGTCATCGGTATGTTACTTGCGAGATTCGATCGTCGGTATCAATACCTAGTTCAATCTCGTTACGGCAAGTCTCTTTACTCGTTCCGTAATACATCATCTCACAACTAACTCATTAGTTGTAGTGCTTACAAGGCTTGATGATGTGTATTACCGAGAGGGCCGAGATACCTCTCCAGAGCAATCGGAGTGACAAAACCTAATCTCGAAATCGCCAACCCAACATCGCCTTTGGAGACACCTGTAGTACTCCTTTATAATCACCCGATTCGTTGTGGCGTTTGGTAGCACCAAAGTGTTCCTCGGTGGCAGGAGTTGCATAATCTCATAGTTATAGGAACATGTATAAGTCATGGATAAAAGCGGTAGCAACATACTAAGCGATCGTGTGCTAAGCTAACGGAATGGGTCATGTCAATCACATCATTCTACTAATGATGTGACCTCGTTAATCAAATAACAACTCTTTGTTCATGGTAGGAAACATAACCATCTTTGATTAACAAGCTAGTCTAGTAGAGGCATACTAGTGACATCTTGTTTGTCTATGCATTCACACATGTATCATGTTTCCGGTTAATACAATTCTAGCATGAATGATAAACATTTATCATGAAATAAGAAATAAATAATAACTTTATTATTGCCTCTAGGGCATATTTCCTTCATTTATTTCCTTATTTCATGATAAATGTTTATTATTCATTAGAATTAACAGGAAACATAATTTGATAATGAACATACAGAACATATGATATGGTTATATTTGAACGGGATGAACAGTTAGGGACATCATTAACAAGATTGCTATCATTTGATGTGGATCATCATTAGGTGAATGATGTGATTGATCATTGATTTGTAATTGCTTCCAAGGAGAGGTATTGACTTGTTGGTTAATATGAGATGAGCCTTGACATGTAACTAATGAGTTAGTTATGAGATGACGACATGTAACGATGACTGCCGGTAACGAGATTGAACAGGTAGTGGATACCGACGATCAAATCTCTGCAAGTAACGCATCGATGACAAAGGGAACAAAGTATGTTGTTATGCAGTTTGACCGATAAAGATCTTGAGCAATATGTAGGAACCAATATGGGCATCCAGGTCCCGCTTATTGGTTATTGACCGGAGACATGTCTCAGTCATGTCTACATTGTTCTCGAACCGTAGGGTCCGTGACGCTTAAGGTTTCGATGACATGCTTATATTATGAGTTTATGTATTTTGATGTACCGAAGGTTGTTCGAGTCCCGGATGTGATCAAGGACATGACGAAGAGTCTCAAATGGTCGAGACATAAAGATTGATATATTGGACGGATATATTTGGACACCGGAAAGGTTCCGGAGAGTTTGGGAATATCCGGAGTTCGGAGGTTACCGGAACCCCGGTAAGTATATGGGCCTTATTGGGCCTTAGTGGAAGGAGGAGAAGGAGCAAGGGAGGCGCCCCCAATCCCAATCCAAATTGGGAGGGGGCGGGCCCCTTTCCTCTCTCCTCCCCCTCTTCCTTCCTTCTCCTACTCCGAATAGGAAAGAGGGGGGGCCAAACCTACTTGGAGTAGGATTGCCCCCCCTAGGGCGCGCCACCCCTTGGGCCGGCCTCCTCCTCCCTCCCTCCTTTATATACGGGGGTAGGGGGGCACCCTAGACACACAAGTTCATCTACGGATCGTTCCTTAGCCGTGTGCGGTGCCCCCTTCCACCATATTCCACCTCGGTCATATCATCGCGAAGCTTAGGCGAAGCCCTGCGCCGGTAGAACATCAAGATCGTCACCATGCCGTCGTCTTGACGGAACTCTCCCTCGACACTCGGCTGGATCGGAGTTCGAGGGGCGTCATCGAGCTGAGCGTGTGCTGAACTCGGAGGCTCCGTGACGTTTGGTGCTTGGATCGGTCGGATCGTGAAGGCGACGACTACATCAACCGCGTTGTGCTAACGCTTCGCCACGGTCTCACGAGGGCGTGGACTAACACTCTCCCCTCGTTGCTATGCCATCACCATGATCTTGCGTGTGCGTAGGAATTTTTGAAATTACTCGTTCCCCAACATGATGGCATCCGAGCCTAGGTTTTATGCGTTGATGTTATATGCACGAGTAGAACACAAGTGAGTTGTGGGCGATATAAGTCATACCGCCTACCAGCATGTCATACTTTGGTTCAGCGGTATTGTTGGATGAAGCGGCCGGACCGACATTACAGCGTGACGCTTACGCGAGACTGGTTCTACCGGCGTGCTTTGCACACAGGTGGCTGGCGGGTGTCGGTTTCTCCAACTTTAGTTGAACCGAGTGTGCATACGCCGGTCCTTGCGAAGGTTAAAACAGAGTCTATTTGACAAACTATCGTTGTGGTTTTGATGCGTGGTAAGAACGGTTCTTGCTCAGCCCATAGCAGCCACGTAAAATTTGCAACAACAAAGTAGAGGACGTCTAACTTGTTTTTGCGGGGCATGTTGTGATGTGATATGGTCAAGGCGTGATGAGATATAAGTTGTTGTATGAGATGATCATGTTTTGTTGAAGTTATCGACAATGGCGAAGCCCTATGGTTGTCTCTTTGTTGCATAAAGATGCAAGTGCCAAATAATTGCTTTAGTTTATCGCTATGCGATAGCAATAGTTGCAAGAGCAATAGTTGGCGAGACGACCATGTGATGACACATTGATATAGATCAAGATGATGAAGATCATGGTGTCATGCCGGTGACGATAGAGATCATGACAGTACTTTGGAGATGGAGATCAAAGGCGCAGGATGATCATGGCCATATCATGTCACATATTTTGATTGCATATGATGTTTATCTATTATACATCTTATTATGTTTTGTTTGACGGTAGCATTTTAAGATGATCTCTCACTAATTATCAAGAAGTGTTCTCCCTGAGTATGCACCGTTGCCAAAGTTCGTCGTGCCCAGACACCACGTGATGATCGGGTGTGATAATCTCTACGTCCATCTACAACGGGTGCAAGCCAGTTTTGCACACGCAAAATACTCAGGTTAAACTTGACAAGCCCAGCATATGCAGATATGGCCTCGGAACACGGAGACCGAAAGGTCGAGCGTGAATCATATAGTAGATATGATCAACATAGTGATGTTCACCATTGAAAACTACTCCATCTCACGTGATGATCGGTTATGGTTTAGTTGATTTGGATCACGTGATCACTTAGATGACTAGAGAGATGTCTATCTAAGTGGGAGTTCTTAAGTAATATGATTAATTGAACTTAAATTTATCATGAACTTAGTCCTGGTAGTATTTTGCAAATTATGTTGTAGATCAATAGCTTGCGTTGTTGCTTTCATATGTTTATTTTGATATGTTCCTAGAGAAAATTGTGTTGAAAGATGTTAGTAGCAATGATGCGGATTGGATCCGTGATCTAATGTTTATCCTCATTGCTGCACAGATGAATTATGTCCTTAATGCACCGCTAGGTGACAAACCTATTGCAGGAGCAGATGCAGACGTTATGAACGTTTGGCTAGCTCAAAAGGATGACTACTTGATAGTTTAGTGCACCATGCTTAAACGGCTTAGAATCGGGACTTCAAAGATGTTTTGAACGTCATGGACCATATGAGATGTTCCAGAGTTGAAGTTAATATTTCCAAGCAAATACCGAGTTGAGAGATATGAAGTCTCCAACAAGTTCTAAAGCTAAAAGATGGAGGAGAATCGCTCAACTAGTGAGCATGTGCTCAGATTGTGCAGGTACTTCAATCGCTTGAATCAAGTGGGAGTTAATCTTCCAGATATGATAGTGATTGACAGAATTCTCTAGTCACCATCACTAAGTTACTAGAACTTCGTGATGAACTATAGTATGCAAGGGATGACGAAAACGATTCCCGAGCTCTTCGTGATGTTGAAATCGACGAAGGTAGAAATCAAGAAAAAAGCATCAAGTGTTGATGATTGACAAGACCACTAGTTTCAAGAGAAGGGCAAAGGGAAAGAAAGGGAACTTCAAGTGGAAAGACAAGCAAGTTTTCACTCCTGCGAAGAAGCCCAAAGCTGGACCATAGCTGGAGTGTGTTTACTTTGCAAAGGAAATGATCCTCGGAAGCGGAAATGCCCTGAATATTTGGTGGATAAGAAGGATGGCAAAGTGAACAAGGGTATATTTGATATACATATTATTGATGTGTACTTTACTAGTGTTTATAGCAACCCCTCAGTATTTGATACTAGTTCAGTTGCTAAGATTAGTAACTCGAAACGGGAGTTGCAGAATAAACAGAGACTAGTTAAAGGGTGAAGTGACGATGTGTGTTGGAAATAGTTCCAAGATTGATATGATCATCATCGCACACTCCCTATACTTTCGGGATTAGTTTAAACCTAAATAAGTGTTATTTGGTGTTTGCGTTGAGCATGAATATGATTTGATCATGTTTATTGCAATACGGTTATTCATGTAAGTTAGAGAATAATTGTTGTTCTATTTACATGAATAAAACCTTCTATGGTCATACACCCAATAAAAATGGTTTGTTGGATCTCGATCGTGTGATACACATATTCGTAATATTGAAGCCAAAAGATGCAAAGTTAATAATGATAGTGCAACTTATTTGTGGCACTGCCGTTTAGGTCATATCGGTGTAAAGCGCATGAAGAAACTCCATAAAGATGGATTTTCGGAATCACTTGGTTATGAATCATTTGATGCTTGCGAACCGTACCTTTTGGGCAAGATGACTAAAACTCCGTTCTTCGGAACAATGGAATGAGCTACTGACTTATTGAAAATAATACATACTGATGTATGCAGACCAATGAGTATGAAGGCTCGTGGCAAGTATCATTATTTTCTGACCTTCACACATGATTTGAGCAGATATGGCTATATCTACTTGATGAAACATAAGTCTGAAATAGTTGAAAGGTTCAAAGAATTTCAGAGTGAAGATGAAAATCATCGTAACAAGAAAATAAAGTTTCTGCGATCTGACCGTGGAGATGAATATTTGAGTTATGAGTTTGGTCTTCAATTAAAACAATGTGAAATAGTTTCACAGCTCACGCCACCTGGAACACCACAACGTTATGGTGTGTCCAAACGTCGTAGCCGCACTTTATTGGATATGGTGCGATCTATGATGTCTCTTACTGATTTACCAATATCATTTTGGGGTTATGCATTAGAGACAGCTGCATTCACATTAAATAGGGCACCATCTAAATCCGTTGAGACGACACCGTATGAACTATGGTTTAGCAATAAACCTAAGCTGTCGTTTCTAAAAATTTGGAGTTGCGATGTGAAAAAGTTTCATCCTGATAAGCTCGAACCCAAATCGGAGAAGTGCATCTTCATAGAATACCCAAAGGTAACTATTGGGTACACCTTCTATCACAGATCCGAAGGCAAGTTACTCATTGCTAAGATGGATTCTTTCTAGAGAAGAAGTTTCTCTCGAAAGAAGTGAGTGGGAGGAAAGTAGAGCTTGATAAGGTAATTGTACCTTCTCCCGAATTGGAAAGTAGTTCATCACAGAAATCAGTTCCAGTGATTGCTACACCAATTAGTGAGGAAGCTAATGATGATGATCATGAAACTTCAGATCAAGTTAATACCGAACCTCGTAGGTAAAACAGAGTGAGATCCGCACCAGAGTGGTACGGTAATCCTGTTCTGGAGATCATGTTACTTGACCATGACAAACCTACGAACTATGAGGAAGCGATGATGAGCCCAGATTCCGCAAAATGGCTTGAGGCCATAAAATCTGAGATATGATCCATGTATGAGAACAAAGTATGGACTTTGATTGACTTGCTCGATGATCAGCAAGCCATGTTAAATGAATGGATCTTCAAGAGGAAGACGGACACTGATAGTAGTGTTACTATCTACCAAGCTCGACTTGTTGCGAAAGGTTTTCAACAAGTTCAAGGTGTTGAATACGATGAGATTTTCTCACTCGTATCAATGCTTAAGTCTGTCTGAATCATGTTAGCAATTGCCACATTTTATGAAATCTGGCAAATGGATGTCAAAATTGCATTCCTTAATGGATTTATTAAAGAAGAGTTGTATATGATGCAACCAGAAGATTTTGTCAATCCTAAAGGTGCTATAAAAATGTGCAAGCTCCAGCGATCCATCTATGGACTGGTGCAAGCATCTCGGAGTTGGAATATACGCTTTGATAAGTTGATCAAAGCATATAGTTTTATATGGACTTACGATGAAGCCTGTATTTACAATAAAGTGAGTGGGAGCACTACATCCTTTCAGATTAGTATATGTGAGTGACATATTGTTGATCAGAAATGATGTAGAATTTTTCTGCAAAACATAAAGGAGTATTTTAAAGGAGTTCTTTAAAAGACCTCAGCAAAAGCTACTTACATATTGAGCATCAAGATCTATTGAGATAGATCAAGACGCTTGATAAGATTTTCAATGAGTACATACCTTGGCAAGATTTTGAAATAGTTCAAAATGGAACAGTCAAAGAAAGAGTTCTTGCCTGTGTTGCAAAGGTATGAAATTGAGTAAGAACTCAAATCCCGACCACAGCAGAAAATAGAAAGAGAATGACAAATCATTCCCTATGCCTCATTCATAGGTTCTATAAAGTATGCTATGCTATGTACCAGACCTGTTGTATACCTTGCTCTGAATTTGCCAAGGGAGTACAATAGTGATCAAGGAGTAGATCACTGGACATTGGTCAAGAATATCCTTAGTAAGGACTAAGGAGATGTTTCTCGATTATGGAGGTGATAAAAGAGTTTCTTTGTAAAAGTTACATCGGTGCAAACTTTTACACTGATCGAGATGACTCTAAGTCTCAACCTGGATACATATTGAAAGTGGGAGCAATTAGCTAGAGTAGCTCCATGCGAGCATTGTGGACATAAAATATTTGCAAAATACATACGGCTCAATGTAATGAGACCCGTTGACTAAGCTTCTCTCACGAGGAAAACATGATCACACCTTAGTACTCTTTGGGTGTTAGTCACATAGCGATGTGAACTAGATTATTGACTCTAGTAAACCCTTTGGATGTTGGTCACATGATAATGTGAACTATGGGTGTTAATCATATCTGAGATATGAATATTGGTGTTAAATCACATGGCGATGTGAACTAGATTATTGACTCTAGTGCAAGTGGGAGGCTGAAGGAAATATGCCTAGAGGCAATAATAAAGTTATTATTTATTTCCTTATTTCATGATAAATGTTTATTATTCATGCTAGAATTGTATTAACGGAAACATAATACATTTGTGAATACATAGACAAACATAGTGTCACTAGTATGCCTCTACTTGACTAGCTCGTTTATCGAGAGATGGTTATGTTTCCTAGCCATGGACAAAAGAGTTGTCATTTGATTAACGGGATCACATCATTAGGAGAATGATGTGATTGACATGACCCATTCATTAGCCTAGCACTTGATCGTTTAGTATCTGCTATTGCTTTCGTCATGACTTATACAAAGTTCTGCAACTATGAGATTGTGAAACTCCGTTTACGGAAGAACACCGTGTGCTACCAAAGCGTCACAATGTAACTAGGTGATTATAAAGGTGCTCTCTGGTGTTTACGAAGGTACATGTTGAGTTGGCATAATTGAGATTAGGATTTGTCACTCCGATTGTCGGAGAGGTATCTCTGGGCCCTCTCGGTAATACTCATCACCTAAGCCTTGCAAGCATGTAACTAATGAGTTAGTTATGAGATGGCGTATTCTGAGCGAGTAAAGAGACTTGCGATAGCGAGATTGAACTAGGTATTGGATACCGATGATCAAATCTCGGGCAAGTAACATACCGATGACAAAGGAACAAAGTATGTTGTTATGCGGTTTGACCGATAAAGATCTTCGTAGAATATGTAGGAACCAATATGGGCATCCAGGTCCCGCTATTGGTTATTGATTTGGAGACATGTCTCGATCATGTCTACATTGTTCTCGAACCGTAGGGTCCCTGACGCTTAAGGTTTCGATGGCGAGTTATATTATCGAGTTCATGTATTTTGATGTACCGAAGGTTGTTGAGTCCGGATGTGATCACGGACATGACGAGGAGTCTCGAAATGGTCGAGACATAAAGATTGATATATTGGACGGATATATTTGGACACCGGAAAGGTTCCGGAGAGTTTGGGAATATCTGGGAGCTCAGGGAGGTTACGGAACCCCGGTAAGTATATGGGCCTTATTGGGCCTTAGTGGAAGGGAGGGAGAAGGAGCAAGGGAGGGGGCGTGCCCCCCCCCAAGCCCAATCCGAATTGGGAGGGGGGGCGGCCCCCCTTTCCTTCTCTCCTCCCCCCTCTTCCTTCCTTCTCCTACTCCGAATAGGAAAGGGGAGGGGGCAAACCTACTTGGAGTAGGATTGCCCCCCCCTAGGGCGCGCCACCCCTTGGGCCAGCCTCCTCCTCCCTCCCTCCTTTATATACGGGGGTAGGGGGGCACCCTAGACACACAAGTTGATCTACGGATCGTTCCTTAGCCGTGTGCAGTGCCCCCTTCCACCATATTCCACCTCGGTCATATCGTCACGAAGCTTAGGCGAAGCCTGCGCGATAGAACATCAAGATCGTCCCACGCCGTCATCTTGTGGAACTCTCCTTGACACTCGGCTGGATCGGAGTTCGAGGGGCGTCATCGAGCTGAGCGTGTGCTGAACTCGGAGGCTCCGTGACGTTCGGTGCTTGGATCGGTCGGATCGTGAAGACATACGACTACATCAACGCGTTGTGCTAACGCTTCGCTTCACGGTCTCACGAGTGCGTGGACTAACACTCTCCCTCTCGTTGCTATGCCATCACCATGATCTTGCGTGTGCGTAGGAATTTTTTGAAATTACTACGTTCCCCAACACTCGCTCCCCCAACGACGAGGCAAGACCAGCCGGTGACGCGTGGCCAAGTAGCCCTCCCTCCCTTCTCCTCTTATCCAATCTGTTGGGAAACGTAGTAATTTCAAAAAAAATTCCTACGCACACGCAAGATCATGGTGATGACATAGCAACGAGGGGAGAGTGTTGTCTACGTACCCTCGTAGACCGAAGCGAAGCGTTGACACAGCGTAGTGGAAGTAGTCGTCGTCTTCCCGGTTCAACCGATCCAGCACCGTTACTCGGCACCTCCGAGTTCTTGACACACGACAGCTCGATGGCGCACCTCGATCTCCAATCCAGAGAGGCTCGAGGGGAGTTCCATCAACACTGACGGCGTGGTGACGATCTTGATGTTCTCTGTCGCAGGCTTCGCCTAAGCACCGCTACAATATGACCGAGGTGTAATATCGTGGAGGGGGCACGCACATGGCCGAGGAACGATCAATGATCAACTTGTATGTTCTAGGGTGCCCCTACCCCGTATATAAAGGAGGGAGGGAGGAGGAGGCCGGCCAAGGGGCGCGCCATAGAGGAGGGGAAACCTACTCCAAGTAGGTTTCCCCTTTCCTATCTTATTTGAAGGGGAAGGAAAGAGTACTAGTATTAGGAATAAGTACTAGTAGTAGTAATAGGAAGAGGGGAAGGAGAAGGAAGGGGGCGGCCCCCTCCCAAGTCGGATTGGGCTGGGGGGGCGCGCCCCCCTCCCTTGTTCCTTCTCCCTTCTTCCTATATGGGCCCAATAAGGCCCATATACCTCCCGAGGGGTTCCGGTAACCTCCCGGTAGCTCCAAACTTCTCCGGAACCTTTCCGGTGTCCAAATATATCCGCCCAATATATCAATCTTTATGTCTCGACCATTTTGAGACTCCTCGTCATGTCCGTGGTCACATCCGGACTCAACAAACTTCGTACATCAAAATACATAAACTCATAATATAGCATCGCCATCGAAACCTTAAGCGTGCGGACCCTACGGTTTGAGAACAATGTAGACATGACCGAGACACGTCTCTGGTCAATAACCAATAGCGGGACCTGGATGCCCATATTGGTTCCTACATATTCTACGAAGATCTTTATCGGTCAAACCGCATAACAACATACGTTATTCCCTTTGTCATCGGTATGTTACTTGCCGAGATTTGATCGTCGGTATCCAATACCTAGTTCAATCTCGTTACCGCAAGTCTCTTTACTCGTCCGTAATACGTCATCTCATAACTAACTCATTAGTTACATGCTTGCAAGGCTTGGGTGATGAGTATTACCGAGAGGGCCCAGAGATACCTCTCCGACAATCGGAGTGACAAAACCTAATCTCAATTATGCTAACTCAACATGTACCTTCGAAACACTGTAGTACTCCTTTATAATCACCCGATTACGTTGTGACGTTTGGTAGTACCCAAAGTGTTCTTCCGTAAGCGGAGTTACACAATCCTCATAGTTATAGGAACATGTATAAGTCATGAAGGAAGCAATAGCAGAATACTAAGCGATCAAGTGCTAAGCTAACGGATGGGTCATGTCAATCACATCATTCTCCTAATGATGTGATCTCATTAAACAAATGACAACACATGTCTATGGTTAGGAAACATAACCATCTTTGATTAATGAGCTAGTCAAGTAGAGGCATACTAGTGACTATATGTTTGTCTATGTATTCACACATGTATCATGTTTCCGGTTAATACAATTCTAGCATGAATAATAAACATTTATCATGATATGAGGAAATAAATAATAACTTTATTATTGCCTCTAGGGAATATTTCCTTCAGTCTCCCACTTGCACTAGAGTCAATAATCTAGATTACATAGTAATGATTCTAACACCCATGGAGTCTTGGTGCTGATCATGTTTTGCTCGTGAGAGAGCCTTAGTCAATGGGTCTGCAACATTCAGATCCGTATGTATCTTGCAAATCTCTATGTCTCCCACTTGGACTTGGTCCCGAATGGAATTGAAGCGTCTCTTGATGTGCTTGGTCCTCTTGTGAAATCTGGATTCCTTTGCCAAGGCAATTGCACCAGTATTGTCACAGAAGATCTTCATTGGTCCCGATGCACTAGGTATGACACCTAGATCGGAAATGAACTCCTTCATCCAGACTCCTTCATTCGCCGCTTCAGAAGCAGCTATGTACTCCGCTTCACATGTAGATCCTGCTACGATGCTTTGTTTTGAACTGCACCAACTTACAGCTCCACCGTTTAATATAAACACGTATCCGGTTTGCGATTTAGAATCGTCCGGATCGTGTTAAAGCTTACATCGGCGTAACCATATCGACTAGCTCTTTGTCACCTCCATATCGAGAAACATATCCTTAGTCCTTTTCGGTATTTCGGGATGTTCTTGACCGCCGTCGATGATCCACTCTGGATTACTTTGGTACCTACCGCCAAGCTTATTGCTAAGCATCGTCGGTGCGGTACACAGCATTGCATACATGATAGAGCCTATGGCTGAGCATAGGGAACATCTTTCATTTTCTCTCTATCTTCTGCTGTGGTCGGGCATTGAGTTCGACTCAACTTCATACCTTGTAACACAGGCAAGAATCCTTTCTTTGCCTGATCCATTTTGAACTTTTTCAAAATTTTGTCAAGGTATGTGCTTTGTGAAAGTCCTATTAAGCGTCTTGATCTATCTCTATAGATTTTGATGCCTAATATGTAAGCAGCTTCACCGAGGTCTTTCATCGAAAAACTTTTATTCAAGTATCCCTTTATGCTATCCAGAAATTCTATATCATTTCCAATTAATAATATGTCATCAACATATAAAACTAGAAATGCTCTGAGCTCCCACTCACTTTCTTGTAAATACTGAGCTTCTCCAAAAGTCAGTATAAAACCATATCTTTGATCACTTTGTCAAAGCGTTTATTCCAACTCGAGATGCTTGCACCAGTCCATAAATGGAGCGCTGGAGTTTGCACACTTTGTCGGCACCTTTTGGATCAACAAAACCTTGAGCTGCATCATATACAACTCTTCTTCTAGAAATCCATTCAAGAATGCAGTCTTGACATCCATTTGCCAAATTTCATAATCATGAAATGCAGCAATAGCCAACATGATTCGGACAGACTTAAGCATCGCTACGGGTGAGAAAGTCTCATCGTAGTCAACCCCTTGAACTTGTCGAAAACCTTTTGCAACAAGTCGAGCTTTGTAGACGATAACATTACCATCGGCGTCGGTCTTCTTCTTAAAGATCCATTTATTCTCAATGGCTTGCCGATCATCGGGCAAGTCAACCAAAGTCCATACTTTGTTTTCATACATGGATCCTATCTCAGATTTCATGGCCTCTAGCCATTTTGCGGAATCTGGGCTCATCATCGCTTCCTCATAGTTCGTAGGTTCATCATGGTCAAGTAACATGACTTCCAGAATAGGATTTCCGTACCACTCAGTGCGGATCTTACTCTCGTAGACCTATGAGGTTTGAGAGAAACTTGATCTGAAGTTTCATGACCAATATCATTAGCTTCCTCACTAATTGGTGTAGTCGTCACAAGAACCGGTTCTTGTGATGTACTACTTTCAATAAGGGAGTAGATCTGATTATCTCATCAAGTTCTACTGTCCTCCCACTCACTTCTTTCGAGAGAAACTCCTTCTCTAGAAAGGATCCGAATTTAGCAACGAAAATCTTGCCCTCGGATCTGTGATAGAAGGTGTACCCAATAGTCTCCTTTGGGTATCCTATGAAGACACATTTCTCGATTTGGGTTCGAGCTTATCGGTTGAAGTTTCTTCACATAAGCATCGCAACCCCAAACTTTGAGAAACGACAACTTTGGTTTCTTGCCAAACCACAGTTCATAAGGCGTTGTCTCAGCGGATTTTGATGGTGCCCTATTTAACGTGAATGCGGCCGTCTCTAAAGCATAACCCCAAAGCGATAGCGGTAAATCGGTAAGAGACATCATAGATCATACCATATCAAGTAAAGTACGATTCGACGTTCGGACACACCATTTCGTTGTGGTGTTCGGTGGCGTGAGTTGCTTAAACTATTCCACATTGTTTCAAATGTAAACCAAACTCGTAACTCAAATATTCTCCTCCACGATCAGATCGTAGAAACTTTATTTTCTTGTTATGATGATTTTCTACTTCACTCTGAAATTCTTTGAACTTTTCAAATGTTTTAGACTTGTGCTTCATCAAGTAGATATACCCATATCTGCTCAAATCATCTGTGAAGGTGAGAAAATAACGATATCCGCCACGAGCCTCAACATTCATCGGGCCACATACATTTGTATGTATGATTTCCAATAAATCTGTTGCTCTCTCCATAGATCCAGAGCACGGTGTTTTGGTCATCTTGCCCATGAGGCACGGTTCGCAAGTACCAAGTGATTCATAATCAAGTGATTCCGAAGTCCATCGGTATGGAGTTTCTTCATCGTTTTACACCAATATGACCTAAGCGGCGGTGCCACAAATATGTTGCACTATCATTATCAACTCTGCATCTTTTGGCTTCAACATTATGAATATGTGTATCACTACTATCGAGATTCAATAAAATAGACCACTCTTCAAGGGTGCATGACCATAAAAGATATTACTCATATAAATAGAACAACCATTATTCTCTCGATTTAAATGAATAACCGTCTCGCATCAAACAAGATCCAGATATAATGTTCATGCTCAACGCGGCACCAAATAACAATTATTTAGGTCTAAAACTAATCCCGATGGTAGATGTAGAGGTAGCGTGCCGACCGCGATCACATCGACTTTGGAACCATTTCCACGCGCATCGTCACCTCGTCCTTAGCTAATCTTTGCTTAATCCGTAGTCCTGTTTGAGTTGCAAATGTTAGCAGCAGAACCGATATCAAATACCCGGTGCTCTGCAAGCATTAGTAAGGTACACATCAATAACATGTATATCACATATACCTTTGTTCACTTTTGCCATCCTTCTTATCCGCCAAATACTTGGGGCAGTTCCGCTTCGGTGTCGATCGCTTGCGGTAGAAGCACTCAGTTTCAGAGCTTAGTTCCGGACTTGGGTTTCTTCTCTTGAGCAGCAACTTGTTTGCTGTTCTTTTGAAGTTCCTTCTTCTTCCCTTTGGCCCTTTTCTTGAAACCAGTGGTCTTGTTGACCATCAACACTTGATGCTCCTTTTGATTTCTACCTCCATGCTTTCGGCATTGCGAAGAGAGCTCGAATAGTCTTGTTCATCCCTTGCATATTATAGTTCATCACAAAGCTCTTGTAGCTTGGTGGCGATGATTGGAGAATTACATCAATGGCGCTATCATCCGGAAGATTAACTCCCGGTTGAATCAAGTGATTATTATACCCAGACATTTTGAGTATATGCTCACTGACAGAACTGTTCTCCTCCATCTTGCAGCTGTAGAACTTATTGGAGACTTCATATCTCTCAATCCGGGCATTTGCTTGAAATATTAACTTCAACTCCTGGAACATCGATATGCTCCATGACGTTCAAAATGTCGTTGAAGACCGGTTCTAAGCCGTAAAGCATGGCACATTGAACTATAGAGTAGTCATCGATTTGCTCGCAGACGTTCTTAACGTCGTCGGTTGCATCAAGAAGCAGTTGGCACCCAGCGGTGCTTCGGGGCGTAACTCTTACGTGCAGCAATGAGGATAATCCTCGAGTTACGGACCCGATCCGTGTAATTGCTACCATCATCTTTCAACTTTGCTTTCTCAAGGAACGCATTAAAATTCAACAGAACAACAGACGAGCCATCTATCTACAAACAAACATAGACAAGCAAAATACTATCAGTACTAAGTTCATGATAAATTTAAGTTCAATTAATCATATTACTTAAGAACTCCCACTTAGGCAGACATCTCTCTAGTCATCTAAGTGATCACGTGATCCAAATCAACTAAACCATGTCCGATCATCACGTGAGATGGAGTAGTTTCAATGGTGAACATCTCTATGTTGATCATATCTACTATATGATTCACGCTCGACCTTTCGGTCTCCGTGTTCGAGGCCATATCTGTATATGCTAGGCTCGTCAAGTATAACTTTGAGTATTCGCGTGTGCAACTGTTTTGCACCTGTTGTATTTGAGCGTAGAGCCTATCACACCCGATCATCACGTGGTGTCTCAAAGACGAAGAACTTTCATAGCGGTGCATACTCGGGAGAACACTTCTTGATAATTAGTGAGAGATCATCTTAAAATGCTACCGTCAATCAAAGCAAGATAAGATGCATAAAGGATAAACATCACATGCAATCAATATAAGTGATATGATATGGCCATCATCATCTTGTGCTTGTGATCTCCATCTTCAAGCACCGTCGTGATCACCATCATCACCGGTAGCGACACCTTGATCTCCATCGTAGCATCGTTGTCGCCACGCCATCTATTGCTTCTCGACTATCGCTACCGCTTAGTGATAAAGTAAAGCAATTACAGAGCGTTGCATTTCATACAATAAGCGACAACCATATGGCTCTGCCGATTCTGATAACCGGTTACAAAACATGATCATCTCATACAATAAAATATAGCATCACATCTTGGCCATATCACATCACAACATGCCCTGCAAAAACAAGTTAGGCGTCCTCTACTTTGTTGTTGCAAATTTTACGTGGCTGCTACGGGCTTAAGCAAGAACCAATCTCACCTACGCATCAAAACCACAGCGATAGTTTGTCAAATAGACTCCGTTTTAACCTTCACAAGGACGGGCGTAGCCACACTCAGTTCAACTAAAATTGGAGAAACAGACACCCGCTAGTCACCTGTGTGCAAAGCACGACGGTAAAACCAGTCTCGCGTAAGCGTACGCGTAATGTCGGTCCGGGCCGCTTCATCCAACAATACCGCTAAACCAAAGTATGACATGCTGGTAGGCAGTATGACTTATATCGTCCACAACTCATTTGTGTTCTACTCGTGCATATAACATTAAACCATAAAATCCTAGGCTCTGATACCACTGTTGGGAAACGTAGTAATTTCAAAAAAAATTCCTACGCACACGCAAGATCATGGTGATGACATAGCAACAAGGGGAGAGTGTTGTCTACGTACCCTCGTAGACCGAAGCTGAAGCGTTGACACAGCATAGTGGAAGTAGTCGTACGTCTTCCCGGTTCAACCGATCCAGGCACCGTTACTCCGGCACCTCCGAGTTCTTGACACACGTACAGCTCGATGACGCACCCTCGATCTCCAATCCAATAGAGGCTCCGAGGGGGAGTTCCGTCAGCACGACGGCGTGGTGACGATCTTGATGTTCTCTGTCGCAGGCTTCGCCTAAGCACCGCTACAATATGACCGAGGTGTAATATCGTGGAGGGGGCACCGACACGGTGAGGAACGATCAATGATCAACTTGTATGTTCTAGGGTGCCCCCCTACCCCCGTATATAAAGAAGGGAGGGAGGAGGACGCCGCCCAAGGGGGCGCCATAGAGGGGGGAAACCTACTCCAAGTAGGTTTCCCCCTTTCCTTATCTTATTTGAAGGGGAAGGAAAGAGTACTAGTATTAGGAATAAGTACTAGTAGTAGTAATAGGAAGAGTGGGAAGGAGAAAGGAAAGGGGGCGGCCCCCTCCCCAGTCGGATTGGGCTGGGGTGCGCCCCCCTTGTTCCTTCTCCTTCTTCCTATATGGGCCCAATAAGGCCCATATACCTCCCGGGGTTCTGGTAACCTCCGGTAGCTCCAAACTTCTCCGGAACCTTTCGGTGTCCAAATATATCCGTCCAATATATCAATCTTTATGTCTCGACCATTTCGAGACTCCTCGTCATGTCCGTGATCACATCCGGGACTCCGAACAAACTTCGGTACATCAAAATACATAAACTCATAATATAACTGTCATTGAAACCTTAAGCGTGCGGACCCTACAGTTCGAGAACAATGTAGACATGACCGAGACACGTCTCTGGTCAATAACCAATAGCGGGACCTGGATGCCCATATTGGTTCCTACATATTCTACGAAGATCTTTATCGGTCAAACCGCATAACAACATACGTTATTCCCTTTGTCATCGTTATGTTACTTGCCCGAGATTTGATCGTCGGTATCCAATACCTAGTTCAATCTCGTTACCGGCAAGTCTCTTTACTTGTTCCGTAATCGTCATCTCATAACTAACTCATTAGTTACATGCTTGCAAGGCTTGGGTGATGAGTATTACCGAGAGGGCCAGAGATACCTCTCCGACAATCGAGTGACAAAACCTAATCTCGAATTATGCTAACCCAACATGTACCTTCGGAAACACCTGTAGTACTCCTTTATAATCACCCGATTACGTTGTGACGTTTGGTAGTACCAAAGTGTTCTTCCGGTGGCGGAGTTACACAATCCTCATAGTTATAGGAACATGTATAAGTCATGAAGGAAGCAATAGCAGAATACTAAACGATCAAGTGCTAAGCTAACAGGATGGGTCATGTCAATCACATCATTCTCCTAATGATGTGATCTCATTAAACAAATGACAACACATGTCTATGGTTAGGAAACATAACCATCTTTGATTAATGAGCTAGTCAAGTAGAGGCATACTAGTGACTATATGTTTGTCTATGTATTCACACATGTATCATGTTTCCGGTTAATACAATTCTAGCATGAATAATAAACATTTATCATGATATGAGGAAATAAATAATAACTTTATTATTGCCTCTAGGGCATATTTCCTTCACAATCCTCCCCTTCGAGCTCTTCAATGCACAGGCCGCAGGATGTAGGGGAGATTTAGTAGAGAATTAAGGGGATCGACCATGGGACACATGAGATGGGATCCATTTCTCCTCCCTGGGCAGATTGGGAGAGAGGGGGGCTCGGCGATCAGATCATCTGGCCCAGATGAGACCCTCCTCAGTGGTGGCTCTACTGTCGACATGTACATACTGAATCTCATGTCTCTCCATAGTTTTAGAGCATCAGGCTGTAACAACATCTTGTTGCATTAGTGCCTTGACTAAACTTTCTTGCTGACCTGCCATTGTTTCCCTTGAATTAGAACGAACATGTGCATGTCTCTGTTTAGCCTTGTCTCGCCGCCTATCCCCGTCTTCTGGAAGATCCAAGCTCTCATTATTTTGCCAAGTGTTTGTTTTGTTCTTCTTGCCTCATTTGCTCCTCGGTGATAGTCATAAGGTGTTTATTGTTTGGTATAACCGCCTCATTTGTTCTGTTTGAAACAATTGATGCACAAATGTTTAGCTATGTAGTTCAGGATGGTGTGTTCTTTATTCCAGTTTGACTGGTATGATCCAAGTGCATAATTTCCATGCCTTTTTACAATTGGGGAATATGTTGTGATGTTGAATAAATTAGCTGCTTTGTACTTGTGTAGCCCTACAACAAAGATTAGTTCTGTTTGACTGTACCATGAACGAACATGTCTTGTTCTACTTCAAGAATTTATTAATTGAAGAGAACAAACTCGAACAAGTGATAAGTGCATGCTAATTATTATTAGCTTCAGAATCTGATCGATGCCTTCTTGCACTAGGTACACCCCTGAATTTCTGGCTTGCAACCTCATCGATGTACAACTCGTCCTCACACGCGTGGATTTGCCTCCTCCTTGACGCAACACTTGCAACGTGGATGTGGTGAGCTCCCCCCTCTTCCCTCCCTCTACCCCAAAATCTGATGGTACTTGCATCTCCTGTACGTCCACATGAATAGGCACTATGTTTGGTTCAGATTTGCTTGTGTCAGTTTGTTCTAACTTTGACTGAAACTATCTCGGTGGCACTTGCATCTCCTGTACATACATACATACATACATACATACATACATACATACATACATACATACATACATACATACATACATACATATGGATCAGCACAACACTTTGCTTCAGTTTGTATGTCCCAATTTTTTGGTTTGGCTTCGACTGAAACCAACTGGATGGAACATACACATGAATCAGCACCACCCTTGGTTCAGTTTTAACTTCGATGACTGAAACCAACTTGATGTCACTTGCATCTTTTGTACATACATATGAATCAGCACCATGCTTTGGTTTAGTTTATATGCCTTAATTTTTTGGTTTTACTTTGACTAAAAAATCTATATGAGTGAGTTTCATCACTTCCTTGGAGACCAAAATAGTTGAGTAACAAGCACCAAAATAGTTCCTAGAAATAACTATAAGCATGAGAATTTTTTGGTAGTTTCTATGCCACTTTTCTACTATGATATTTTCTTGTGTGCTATACCAGAATTGATATCCTGAGCAATGCACAAGGACGATGTTTGGAGCGGTGAAGAGGGTGAACTGATTTTTGAAAAAATGTTTTAAGAGGTATCAGTTGCCCTTTTCTTTGGTGCTCATTGTTTTCAAACTGATGATGCTCGATGTGGTATTAGTGTTGTCGAACTGCTGCTAGCCTTGCTTTTTCGAAAAGGGGCACTTTATTACTTAAAAGATTTAAGCATTACACCCGGCGTCTGCATTACTAAGATGCACACAGCCAAATAAGGTATTCTCACACAAATGAAAAATAAAAAGGCGAAATACAAAAACATGAAGATTCCATATAACGCCTAAAGCGGAGGGGGCCAATCCTAAGATCATGCTGCCACCCATGTTGGGTAAAAGTATCCCTCGCTGTAGCCTCCAATCGTGTACACACCTCCATAAATAGGTCTCGATTCTCCATGCGTTGTAGAGAGAAATATAAACAAAGAGTCCCAGAACATATGTAGATAACCTGCATCAGAGAAGTACTTTTATCGCTAAAAACCTTATCATTTCTACATAGCCAAAGCGACCAAATAACGACAAGCACTCCCACCCTGAGAAAAGTTCTAAACCTTTGTATCAATCCCATGTAACCAGTTGCCATATTCATTAGCAACACTACAAGGAGGATACAAGCCAGAAGCTATTTGGATGACTGACCATATAGAAAGAGCCAATTTGCATTGGAAGAATAAATGTTTTATTGTCTCATCATGATGACAAAAGACGCATTGCAGACTTCCATGCCAATTCCTCTTAATAAGGTTATCTTTAGTAAGAATGACTACGCGGCGAAGATACCATGCAAAGATTTTATTCTTAAGAGGTATCTTTATCTTCTAGATCTTCTTATTATTATCAACTGGCACATCATAGTGGATTAAGGCTCTATACATAGAATCCACTGAGAATTTTCCATTCCCTTGAAGGTTCCATTGAAATACATCAGACCCATGTGACAGGTACACCGTGGACAACCGCTGGAGCAGGATGTTCCATGATTGGAGTTTGGGTCCAATTAAATCTCTTCTGAACGTCACATTTGGCGGAAATGATTCCATTACCGTGGTGATAGTATCACCCTTGTGGCGGACAATGGTGTATAGAGCCAGATATTGTTCCCGGAGTGTGCCATTTCCTAGCCACATGTCCTCCCAGAATCTAATTTCCAAGCCGACCTTAATCTAGAAGGATCCATAGCAGAAGAAATATTTCTTTGTAGCCATTAGACCCGCCCAAAAGTGGGAATCCCCAGGCTTCCAATATACTTCGGACACCGCCTTGGAGCCCACATATTTCCTCCTTAGAAGTGTTTGTCATACACCTTCTTCCGTCAGAAATTTAAACAACCATTTGCCAAGGAGGGCTCTATTCTTAACCTCAAGGTCATGAATACCCAACCTGCCTTGGTCTTTGTGATGGCAAACCACACTCCATTTGGCCAGTCTGATATTTCTTTCTCTCGCTGTCTCGTTAACAGAAGAATCTTGGTCGAAAATAATCCAATCTATGTAAAACTCCTTTCGGCAACTGGAAGAAGGAAATCATATATAGTACCATATTACTAAGTACTGGATTTATGAGGACCAATCTTCCACCCAGAGGCAGCAGTTTACCTTTCCAACTACTAAGTCTTTTTTTGCAGTCTCTCCTCGGCGTGTTTCCATTCAGCATTTGTGAGTCTCCGATAATGTACCGGTATCCCCAAATATACTGCTAGCCTTGCTATGGGCTGTTGATGTGAACCTACATGGCAGGATATACAACAGGTGCACGTCCCTGTGGTACTATGAGATTTATTGGCTGTTTGGAGATGTACTGATATTGTGCCATGTATTTTATTATCTATATGATTACACATCAGTTTTACTATCAACATATAAACTGTAGTAGTCACTATATTGGGCCGCTCTTCGAGTCACTTCTGGATGGTCTTGGTTAGAGTCCCGTTTAGAGTCTGGGTTGGCAAACATGAATAGTTTTACTTATTCTTCTATGAAAAACACTATCATATGTCTCATAGACAAACTTGTAAATCATGCTTCTGATAACATCATGCTCTGACACCTTGCTCTTTTCGAGCTTTTCCTGAAATGTATACGTATGTGTCCTACATAATGAGTGCTTGTTCATGTTTGGTTTTTTATGCTTGGGAGCAAATTAGTTGGTTCTTTGATGGAGCGCTAAGACCGTGCTTGGAACATTAGTTTTTATGATCTTAAACTACCTTCCTGTGATGATGCAGGTGCCCAGTTTGTGATCGCTATGGAAGGATCTCCATGTTGAAGAAGATTCATGACACTTGTAGAGCTTGTAAATTATTTAGTTATTACACTTAGAGCTTGTAAAACTGTGATTGCATTTGTATTACATGTTATTTATAGAGCAGCAACTCCATACTGATTCTGGCTGCTGTTATTTGAAGTACTATGTGTACTTTCTGTCTCTGCCAATTTAAATATTAGCTATTTATTTACTATGAAATTGATATATGAAGAATATGCCCTTGACAATTGGGACCCACTTACTAGAACCTGACAACTGGGACAACTTACCAGAACTTACAATTGGGACCCATCTGACTAGTGGACCCATCTTAAAAAAAGAAAAAAATGTAATTGTAAAAAACAAAAAACTGGAATTGTTGAGCCAAAAGGCCGCAGCCCAAAAATAAAAAGGCTGAAATGTTGGGCTAGGCCTATGTAGCTGACCAAAATTAATAGGGAAAAATACATTAAATGGGCTGAATTACCGGGCTTGGCCCAAGTAAAGCGTCTAACTGGACCGGGATGATTCTAATCAACGACCTTTTCATTTGGTCGCAATTTTTCCACGTTAGCTTGCCACGTTGGCTCCGATGTGGTCTAGGCAAACAACCACCGACCAAAACAATTGGTCGTTGAACCAACGACCTTTTATTTTGGTCGTTGCCTTCTACGATCATTTCACAGCAAAGGTCGTCAAGTTTCATTAAAGACGGTCAGCTTTTGACCAACTCTTTTTGGTCAAAAAAATGTCACAAACGAAAAACAATGACCATTCAGTGACCAATATTGATGGTCGCAAGTTGACATATTTCTTGTAGTGACCTTTGATGGTGGACGACGGTCTTGGATGGCGGCAGCGACCTGCAAGGGAGACGAAGCCATAGAGAAGACCGGTGGTGGCGGCTCTCGGGATGAAGGAGGGGGTGGTGGAGGAGAGGAGTAAACGACGATGGTGACTTTTTAGAGAGTCTGCGGCGGTCAGAAATGAGAATAACGTGTAATTAGTACAATCCCCAACATTTGGAAAGAGATGATGTAAACGTGAGGGAAATGGTAAGTCCTGGACTGCGAGGAGATGATTCCGTGATATCATTTCACAGTTGGTTGATCAGGATCTTATGACTCAGAATCCATATCCATGCATGCCACCGAGGGAAGTCAATCAATCTAATCGGATTGCATCCCAATTTTTGGAAAGAGAGGATTGCGTACGGATTCCTTCCCTCAAGAGAATCATAAAGAGCGAATCAATTTAATAAGATTACATCTGGTTTTGGAAAAAAGAGGATTGCGTCCGGGTTTTTTGGGATAGATAAAGATCCAATAGAAGAGGGTGGTGGGAGGTGAGAGGAAAAAAACCGATCAAAAGATTGCGTCCGGGTTTTTCGGGATAGATAAAGATCCAATAGAAGAGGGCGGTGGGAGGTGAGAGGAAAAAACCGATCAAAAATAAATCAATGTACCAAGCTACCAACTCCCCCATTAGGATGTGAATGTGAGGAAGATGGTAATTCCTTGCACTGCAGGGAGATGATTTCGGGATATTATTTCACGGCGGGTTGATCAGGATCTTATGACTCAAAATATATATCCATGCATGCCACCAAGGGAGAGTTAACCAATCTAATCGGATTGCATCCCAATTTTTGGAAAGAGGGGATTGCTTCCGGATTCCTTCCCTTGAGAGACTTATAAAGAGCGAATCAATTTAATAAGATTATATCTGATTTTAGGAAAGACAGGATCGCGTCCGGTCTCTTAATGGGAGAGAGAAAAATCAAATAGAAGAGTGTGGTGTGAGATGAGATAAAACAATTGAACGAAAATAAACCAGTGTACTAGTATACCAACTCCGCCATTAGGAGTAGAGATTTTTGAAAAGAGGGGACTGCGTCCGGATTCTTTCCCTCGAGAGAATCATAAAGAGCAAATCAATTTAATAAGATTACATCTGGTTTTCGGAAAGAGAGGATTGCATCCGGTTTTTAATGGGATAGATAAAGATCCAATCAAAGAGGGTGGTGGGAGGTGAGACGAAAAAAACCGAACAAAAATAAATCAATTTACCATGCTACCAACTCCCCCATTAGGATGTGAATGTGAGGGAGATGGTAATTCCTTGCACTGCATGGGAGATGATTTCGGGATATTATTTCACGGCTGGTTGATCAGGATCTTATGACTCAGAATATATATCCATGCATGCCACCGAGGGAGAGTCAATCAATCTAATCAGATTGCATCCCAATTTTTGGAAAGAGGGGATTGCGTCCGGATTCCTTCCCTTGAGAGACTCATAAAGAGTGAATCAATTTAATAAGATTATATCTGATTTTAGGAAAGACAAGATCGCGTTCGGTCTCTTAATGGGAGAGGGAAAAATTCAATAGAAGAGCATGGTTTGAGATGAGACGAAAAAAACCGAACGAAAATAAACCAGTGTACCAGGCTACCAACTCCGCCATTAGGAGTAGAGATACCCATGCGTTTGCGAGGGCCACAATGCTTGTTATGAAAAAGATAAACCAGGCAGCGCATTGTGGGGGCCACTGTGATATTTGTCATCAATCTATTTTGGAGGATAAATCTCACATTGATTAGCATGGATATCTTCTCCTCCTTTCATATATACGAATAACTAGCTATACATGGTATTCTAATAATGCCATAATTTCCTTATTTGTGTGTGGTAGGATGTCCTTACTAGCCTTGCCATGATCATTATAAATTGGCATCTTGGTAGGAGCAACGTCCATACGAGCCATTGGGTGGTGGGAACTAGAGGCTAGCTAAGCATTGTTAAATTTCGCTTCAGCCACTCAATGTGGAATCCGCTATGGGTCCTCGGGCCATGGTTGCTACTGCTCCTTCTGCAGCTCGCCGACGGCAGCATGGAGGCCGTGGCGCCCTCGCCGTCAGTGCCTAGCTTCGTGACCAACCCCTTGCTCAGGACAGGGTATCACTTTCAGCCGCCCAAAAACTGGATTAACGGTAATCTCCTGCCGCGGAACTTATCTGATTGCTCTCCGGCATGTTTAAGTTTGGCTATAGTTATGTACGTACTCCCACCATAAACTAATATTAGAGCGTTTAGATAACTATTTTTAGTCATCTAAACGCTCTTAAATTAGTTTACAGAGGGAGTATTTTTTTGAAGAATGGCTATAGTACATGTACTTCCTCCGCCCGAAAATACTTATCGAAAAAATTGATGTATCAAGACGTATTTTAGTTTTAAATACCTCAAATTTATTCATTTCTTCGGTATGTATTTTCGGACGAAGGGAATATATCGTAGGTGCATCCTGCAAGTATATCTACAGAAATGGGTAGCCATTGTAACTAAATATTACCTCCGTCTCAAAAAGCTTGTCCTAGATTTGTTTAGATACGGATGTATCTAGACGTTGATGTGTTGGTGTGATAATCATATAGCTCGTCTTTATTTTGGTACTTGATATACTAAGTAATTTGTTCTTGCTTGTTTTATTCTTCCATGATGCTTTGTTCTAACAATTTCCTTATCTCATTATTTTGGCTGGTTATGATTGCTGTCCCGGGGAAACTCATCGATGGCAGATCCGAATGGTATGACTTCTCCAACGCACCGTAATTGTATAGCTGTCTTCTATTCCTAGATCCATGATGCTGAAAATATAATATATGTAGATTTTTAAAGATTTTCTTGGCAATAGCAATGAAAGATGTTGGGCATCTTGAACTTACACGTTGATTTTTGTTTTTATCCGTACATGTTGATAATTTTGGAACAGGGCCACTATACTACAAGGGATGGTACCACTTGTTTTACCAGTACAACCCCAAAGGTGCCGATTGGGTGAATACACTTTGGGCTCACTCGGTTTCACGCGACCTCATCAACTGGAACGTTCTTGGTTTAGCCCTTGAGCCAAGCATCCGATCTGACCGGTATGGCGTTTGGTCGGGCTCCGCAACAATCCTCCTTGATGGCACACCAGTGTTGGTGTACACAGGGATCAACCGGGCGGACACTCCCTACCAGGTGCAGAATGTTGCCATCCCCAAGAACAAGTCGGACCCACTACTTAGGGAGTGGGTCAAACCAGACTACAATCCGATCATAGTGCCGGATCCGGGCATGAACGTGACACAATTTCGTGACCCGAGCACGGCTTGGCACATAGATGGCCAATGGCGCATACTCGTTGGTGGAGAGAAGGGCTCCCAGGGTCAGGCATATGTGTATCGGAGCACCGACTTCAAGCATTGGGTTCGAGCCAAGCACCCACTTCACTCCGCAAACAACGGTATGTGGGAGTGCCTCGACTTCTTTCCGGTGCTCGTGCAAGGGAAGAAAGGTCTCGACACATCCGAGCATAGTGGCAGAGTCAAGTATGTGCTCAAGAGTAGCCTCGAGAAGGCTCGGTATGACTACTACACCATCGGAACCTATAATAATAGGACGGAGCGTTATGTGCCTGACGATCTAAATGGTGACTACCACCGCCTCCGCTACGACTATGGGAAATTCTATGCGTCCAAGACATTCTTCGACCCCGCAAAGCAGAGGCGGGTCCTTGTAGGATGGGCCAATGAGTCAGACACCGTTCCAGACGACATCGCCAAGGGTTGGTCCGGCATTCATGTATGGCATCATCACATCTACTGTAGAAATTTCTGCGATTTGATTGATAAACCAGTAGAGAATTAATTGCTTGTGTTGCGCTTGTGGCAGGCAATCCCAAGGAAGATATGGCTTGACCCCGGTGGCAAGCAGCTCGTGCAGTGGCCCATTGAGGAGGTCGAGCAGCTGAGGCGTAAGTCTGTTAGTGTGACAAACAAGGTCGTGAAGCCTAGGAATCATTTTGAGGTTAAAGGCCTGGAGACTTACCAGGTAATTAATTAGTACTCCACAAGGCATGATATATAGCTTCCCACTAACATTAGTTTTTGTTTTTTGTTGCTGAAGAAAGCAAAAAAATAAAACAACCACATGATTTCGCTCATAAAGCAATGAACTCACAAAGTTTCCAATTCACATAAAGTTTTTTATATTCATAACTATAATGAACTAAAAAAATTATAGCTATGAACTGACAAATAAAGTCACCAATCTATGGGTTTGCTCAACTTTATCAATTCATGCCCATGCATGAAATGTTTTCCTTTACCAGGCTGATGTGGAGGTGAGTTTCGAGATACCAAGCCTGGAAAGGGCCGAGCCGTTCGATCATGCATTCTCGAACGATGCTCAGAAGCTGTGTAGAATGAAGGGTGCGGATAAGAAGGGCGGAGTAGGTCCCTTTGGTTTGTGGGTGCTAGCATCTGCCAACTTGGAGGAGAAGACCGCGGTTTTCTTCAGGATTTTCAGGGATGGTCATGGCAAGCCAGTGGTCCTGATGTGCACTGACCCTACCAAGTAAGCATGAACAAATATACATGCATCTCTTTTATCATTTGAAGTCGAATTACTGATCTGTTTTTTGCCTTCTTCTGTGTCTGCTTGCAGGTCATCTCTCGGTCGTGATCTTGACAAGCCAACTTATGCCGGGTTTGTCAACGCCGACGTTTCATCATCTGGCGAGATCTCCTTGAGAAGCTTGGTATGTGCCTAGATTTTATATTGCAAATATGGAACTCTTTACAAAGTTACGACACTCGTTTTCTCACTAATGCTTCTGTTCTGTTGTTAGATTGATCATTCAGTCGTTGAGAGCTTTGGTGCCGGAGGCAGGACCTGCATCATATCAAGGGTGTACCCATCCATCGCCATAGGGCGAAACGCTCATCTTTACGTCTTCAACAATGGAGACGTGGATGTCAAGGTGTCGCGCCTCAAGGCCTGGGAGATGCAGAGTTCCAAGATGATTAATAGTGCTTAAGTTTTATTTCTCGCCACTTTCATACATGTATTCCAAATGATTTTTTAATCATTTTGATGTGTTAATAAAATGGCAGTCGTCCAAATTAAGAGCGACAAATTATGGTTGTTGTACAATTAACAAATAGAGTTGCGCATTATTCTACCCTAAAAAGACATCAAACTCCATTTTATTGCTTGTTGTAGAAAAACTACAATTATACTTTTTCACTTCTTTGCTTTACTTCTTCTCCTTTCTTTATTTTTTCATTGTAGTAATATCTTTTATAAACTATTTGCAAAAAAATATTAAAATATTCACTTATTTTTAAGATATGTTCGTGTGTTTCTAAAAGAGTGTTCAAATATTTAGATAATGTTCCTATAACTACAAAAAGGTTTTTGTAATTTTCAAAAGTGTTCGTGAAACTAAAATGTTAACACATTAAAACACATTATGCAGTTTTTAAAACTGTTCATGTAATTGTATAGTCTAAGTGTATTCTACAAAAATGTGTGAATAAATTTCAAAATGTTTGATTCGATTCTACAAATTCTTTATGGAATTTAAGAAATTGTTCACACATATTGTAAGCTGTTCAAGTATTTCTCAAAATATATTTTATATTAAATTTTTTGGAAAAGGAAAAATATAATAAAAGATAAATACAAAGCAAAATAGGAATGACAAAATGAAAAGGGAACAAAACCAGCAAAAAGGAACCTAAAAGCAACTAACACCAGAACCGGATTAAAGTCTCCTTCGATTAATAGAAGTGAACAGATAATCCAGGAAGTTTAATTTTTTGCGACCGAAAGTTCCATTTTTTCAATCTACTCATCAACCATGGCAGTACAGAGAACACAAGAGGTAATAAAAATTACAACCAGGTCTATGAACCACCTAGCGACAACTACAAGCACTGGAGCGAGCCTAAAGTGCACCGCCGTCATTGCCCCTCCCTCATCGAAGGAAAACCTAGTTGTAGTAGACAGTCGGGAAGTCGTCGTGTTAAGGCCCCAAAGGAGCAGCGCATCAGAGCAGCAACCTTCGACGACCCTATTTGCACCATTGGGACGGGGATACGACATGGGAGACATTATTCCTACTCAGCGACATCGTCACCGCCACACAGCCCCAACCAAGACGTTGAACCTAACAAAAACGAGAATGGATCCCTCCCGCCGGTGAGCGGTCGAGATCCTCCGCACCTTCACGGCCCAAAGGCCATCGGAGGTGGGGAGCATCAACGACGGTGCCAGCAGGAGGAGGAAGGAGACTTTCTTGAGGAGGCGAAAGGACAGCCATGTAATGTAACGTAATAATGGAAGTTTAACCATCATAAGAGGTAGTGAGCATAGTTGTTGTACAATAAATGTTCTGAATCATGCAATATTATACTTAAAAATAAAGAAAGCCTACTCTACAACTCCTCGTTGCTTTTAGAACTTGGGGTGTACTCCCTCCGTAAATAATAGGTATTCTTCTCCCTTATTATTACAGCGCTTCACCATATATTTTTTGTCCTACAAATTAGGTCTTACATCGGAAGTTAGTAGAACATAAGAAAACCTATATCAGTCAAATAAATTATTTTTCATGATATATATAGTGTAGTGAATTTAGTGAATCTATATCTACATAAATATTTGTATAACAAACGTAATTTATAATGAATTGACGTAAGAATATCTCCGGTGCAAAATAACTTATTCTACACCTTGGGTGATGAATAGCTTTATTATCATATTATTACCCATATGTAATGGAACATCTGTCTTCAATGCCCGAGTCATCCTGTCTTGCGGGCGACCCTATAAATCGCTTACTCCGGATGAGAAGGAGCACTAACCCACGAAGCCTCACATGGCCTGGGTCCAGATAGCAATAAAAATACAATTCTTGTTTACGTATTCTCCTTTTGGTTCCTTCTTTTTTACTCTAGTAATAAAATTTTGAGACCTATTTGTACATATCAAAGAAAATATTATATTATTTATGAACAATGTGCATGTATTTATAAAAAGTGTTCACGATGTTTCTAAAAATGATTATATAATTAATCAAAGGTTTTCATAATTTTTCAAATTGTCAAGTACTCCCTCTGTACCGAAATACTTGTAGTTGGAGGAAAAGTATTTCTCCCAACTACAAGTATTTCGGTACAGAGGTAGTACTTTTAAAAAGTATTCAAGCATTTAAGTATATTCACGTATTTAAAAACTGATCGTACATTTAAAACTGTTCTCATGACTGAAAATCATTCATACATTTTATTGTAACTATAAAATTTATAAAAAAATCCTGCTTTTGAAATATTCCCAAGTAATTTCTAAAATAATCCATAATTTTTATAAATTTTATTTGTATAAATTTTTATATTAAAAGGCTAAGTAAAAAGGTAAAAATATTCATAAAAGTGAAAACAGAAAAATTTAAAGTAAGAAATATTAGCAAAAAATAACATTCTTTTATAAATATTCAGGTTATTTTTTAAAAACTTGTCATAGTGTTTAGATATGCTCATGGAATTAAAAATGTGGTCATGCATTGTTTTAAAATGTTTGTGTTATTAGAAAAAGTGTTCACATATTTAAAAGAAATGCACATGATTTTTTTTTAGAAAATAATAATTGAAAAATTATGTTCCTGTATTTGTCCCAAAAAAACCAACCTAAACAGGATAAAGGGGAAATGTAAAAGGCACAGAAAAGGAAGGTAAAAGGAAAGGAAAAATAAAAACATAAGGTGAAATAAAACCATAAGAAAAAGAATAAAAAGAAACAAACACTGAAACCGCCCTCTTTGATTACCTGAGCTGACCAATTAATCGAAAAAGCATAACTAGAATAAGAGCAACAGATAATGGTTGTTTCTACAATTATTAATCTGAGTCATGGGTTATTGTACGCATAAAGTTGCAAAACGGTGCTCTATTGCTACTTTTTTTAAGTCGTGACGTATATGGTGTTCGTGGGCTGTATATACATAGCATGTAATTATCCGTATGTCATGTTGCAGATGTTCGTATTTTTATAAATTTGGTCAAAGTTTACAAAAGGCAACTTAGCACAAGACTAATATACAATGTATTCTGAATCAGATATTAGTTGTCTATCCTGTGTTGAGCAATGATCAATGAATTAGTTCAACAAGTTGTGCTGAAAAATACACTTTAATTCCAGCAGTGTTCCAGAGAACCATAAGTGTACTTGTGCGCTATTTTCCCAACATAGATAGACAGATAGATTATAATCGTGTGCATCCAGATGTGGAGGTTGGAAAAAAAATACAAGGAGAAGCAAAACCATAAGAAAAAGAATAAAAAATGAAACAAACACTGAAACCGGATTAAAGTGCTGAATTAAAAATGAAACAAACACTGAAACCGGATTAAAGTCCTCTTTGATTAACAGAAGTGACCAGTTAATTGAGAAACTATACCCAGAATAAGATCGACCGATAATGGTTGTTGTACAATTATCAATTTGAGTCATGAGTCATTGTACGCAAAAACATGCAAATCACTGCTCTGTTGCTACTTTCTTTCAGGTCGCGATATCTATGGTGTTCATATGCAAACCAATATGCAATGTATTCTGAAATGGAGGGAGCATATCAGATGCTAGTTGTCTATCCTGTGTTGAGCAACCATCCATCAATTAGTTCAGCAAGTGGTGCTGCTGCTGCAAACTACACTTTAATTCCAGCAGTGTTTCAGAGAACAATAGGTGTGCTAATTTCCCAACATAGATAGACAGAAAGATTACAATCGTGTGCATCTAGATGTGGAGGTCGGAGACTATTTAAGTTCCATTTCCCACCAGAAAACACAGAAGTATATATATAACATATAAATTATGAGTTATCAAAGTTTATAAATCATCATGTGACCTAGAGTATGGTAAAAAATACACAAGCGAAGATACTTGCAAAATATGTGTATATAGTATATACTCGAAGTATAGTGTATAAATAGGTCAAGCAACTAAGTTCTTTGTCACGTACGTACTCAGCTCACGTCTACACCAACTTACAAATATCAGTTATCACATTAGCCAGACTAGTTAAAAATACCTCGATCAATATCTGTATCTACATATACATTCAGATGGACGTAGATATATAGATGGATCGTATCATATCAGGTGGGGTGTGTTCAGTTGGGTATGAGCTTGAAGTGGGGCTTCTGCATGGACGGGGTTGGGTCGTAGGTGCCGTAGTCACTGGTGGTGACGTCCTTGAGCATCCGGGAGTGCACCAGCTGTGCCATAGCTTCGTCCTGGACCTCTCCTTGCTGACCAAGAGACTCCTCCTGATCTACTATCAAGCTCGGCCGCTGTCTCCCTGAAAACACCAGAATCATCCATCAAACCTTGTAAAAATCTAAGAACCCAGAAAAAAGTGCATCTGTTTTCTCATGACCCAGACCCACAGCATGCGTGGATCACCTAATTAAGCCGCAGCTCAACATCTTGTTCCCTTCAAATCTCTTGATGCATTTGTAACAGCAAAGAAGCAAAATACATGTCGTCGCCATGTGAGATACTAGGACCTAGGCAGGAACTGCACTGCACTATAAGACACTACATCACATGTACTAGATCAAGGACTTCTTAGATTCTTCGTCGAGAAGGAATTTCCTAGCTAGCTAGAACGAAGGACAAGACAGGCACACGATCGAACCTGCCAGGGAGGTCGACAGCAGCAGGGCGAAGAAGGCGAGGGCGAAGAGGGAGGCGGATCTCCGGGGCATCCCCATCGCCGGGTTACTCACGCGATGCATGCGCTCTCCTCTCCCTCCCTCAGTAACGCATGGAAGGCGTGAGCCAGCGTCAGGCGCTCGAGGTGAAGGTGAAGCAGGGGCCTCTTCCTCCCTTTGTTCCATCTAGAAAGCAGCATATATAACTGGGTAGTTAGGCAATGCCTTACGCGCGGCGCGACAAATAATGCGAATCCCACTCACTGCCTCCGAGCAAGTTCCAAAGGGATGATGGAGGAATTTCGATGTTTTTCATTTGTTTTGCCCGCGGCAAAAGTGGAGGGCCGGCAGGTTCCGTATGGAGTTTTCAGGGCGGTTGGTCACCGTGGTCTCTGGTCTCTTGCTCGTTTTCAGCTCTGATAGTGGTTACTAGTAGCAGGCAGTGACTGCTGGCTGACAAGTGTACCATGCCAAATGGCTTCTAATTTTGGTTAAAAACTAGGTGTGTTCTGCACTGTTTTTCTTTCCTTTTTCTGGCGCTGCTTTGCCGCGTGTTTTAGGGCACTGGCTAAGCTAATTAAGCGGTCTCTGCATGCCTCTGGTTAGTGCCACCGGTGGTTGCACGATTAAAAGCCGGTCGTATTTGCAGGACGGATTCCCGGGTTCAGAATCAGATGTCGATCGGCTTTCATCCATCGACATGCACGTTGCTACTTGGGGTAACTCATCTTGGGGCTTGGGAGCATACCATGTGCTGAAAGCACGGCGCACCAAGTTTCTCCTCAGATCCAGCAAGCCTAGCACGCATCTCTTTCAGAAATCCACCACCATGACACACCCTAAATCGATCGTCTCTACACGCCCAAGCAGGCAATTCATCTTTGGCTCGCACGAAAGGTAAATCGATCCTTGACGCCGTTTCTCGCGCCAACATTTTTGTCGTGACCGATGAACCGGGGAATCATACGAGATAAAAGGCAAGCCATTGACATGGTTCCAAAGAAAAGCAAACCACCATTGAGTGTTAGAAATGGTAAGTAGGCTGAGATGAGGGTAACAGCAGTGGGACTGGGACATTGTGCTGCATTGTTCCGGGTGTGTGCGTGGATCACATACATAGGGCTAGACAATGGGCAGTGCTCAGGCATGTCCTCTCTCTGTCACCATGCTTTCAGTCGGTTAGCATATTCCATCACCATGCCAGAGGAACAGCTGAAAGGTAAACCCGTCGATCCGACGCTCCTCGGTCGCGCACGCTCGCGTGACGGAATAGAACTGCGAGACAAGCAGAATTTCAAAACCTGATTTGAGTGGAGATGATAGTGCTCCTGATGATGCCCAGGTAGAAAGTAGCAGGCAAGCACACTGTGGTCAGGAGACAGTTGCCAGTACCAGTAGTAGTGGAGCATAAAGCCACAGCTCCACTACGAGCACACATACACAAAGTATATGATCGGATGCCGTCTTTACGGGTGAGCAGACCCTAATTAGACACACTGGTTGGCGACGGCAAAGCCATGGCCGTGCTTTTGGTTTTCCTTTAATTTGCTTTGCCACCCTCTCCTCCTGTGATCCATTCATCTCTGTGTGTAGCTAAAGATGGTTGAGTGTGATCAGGGATCTGCGTGTGGGGCTGCGAGATTTGGACCTGACAGTTTTGGGGGCACTCAGTGGGCATCATGGGATCAAAGCTGCTTTTGTTCCTGTCTTGCCCATAGTGCGTTGGGGCAGACCAAGCACTGGTGGGCTACGATACATGCTTTAATCCTTGCGTGGTTGGGCGCAAAGAATGCCAGCGGCGAACATGAAAGATTAAAGGAACATTTGATTAGTACTAGTAACCAAAAATCTATCAAAGCATAGAAGGAGGTCATGACAATCAAGTCAGCAGAACAAGCACATTCATTATCATGACAAACTTGATGCCAAACTTGAAGTCACCTGCATATTCTCCATATCATGTACTCCCTCCATTTAGCTTGCAGAAACGTCTTACATTGTGGGACGGAGGGAGTATGTAGGTATACATCGAGGACTACATTGACTCATACAAAATAATAAGTTCGAGCACTGCAAAGTTGATATTGACTTATTCCATGAAACATGTATGTAAATATCTTTATCATTCTGGAAACAATAAAACATTAGTTAACCTGAGTTACTCAAAGTTAGAAAATCTAAGCAAATGCTTACAATCAGAAATTAATTAACCAAGTTCTCCTATCATGCAAGTAATGTCCCTGCAAACCATGTAGTTTGAATCGACAACTTTAAACCATGTAAACTATCACTAGTACAAAACGGGGTTTTGTGGTGCTTTTGGTACACAACCCTCAGGCGTTTTTGTCTACCATCTCTAGCGAACAGGAGCTACTGGGAAAATACCCACCTCAACAGTCGGTTCTTCGGACAGAACCGACTAGGATGATTTACAATCTCAGTAGCCTCTGCTCGAAGAACCGATTGGAAAAGTTAGCAGTCATAGTCGGTTGCATGTATATATAGAACCGTCTAGAATATTACTCCCTCCGTTTCAAAATACTTGTCTTTCTAGGCATTTCAAATGGACACAACATATGGATGTATGTAGACATATTTTAGAGTGTAGATTTGCTCATTTTGCTCCGTATGTAGTCACTTGTTGAAATTTCTAGAAAGACAAATATTTAGGAACGGAGGGAGTAGTTAGTATTTTAGTCGGTTTATCCTACAAAACTGGTTGTAGTGATTAACAAAAACTCACGCTCGTGAAGTTGGTCCTAATATTAAGATAAGAAGTAGCAGAAAGTGGTAGCTACCTATGGTTTTAATATCTCTTAGTTAATTAACTATGAGTAGTATATATTGCCTTTGTCAAGAAGGATAGAAGCAATAAAACATTAGTAGCTACATATGGTTTAATATCTCTTAGTTAATTGATGTTACAGGCTCAAAATGCAGAAGTTTATTGATTAAGAAGTATCACTTACCTTTTATTGAAGTGAAAAATGATACAATGCGCCTTGTGGAGAGTTTCTTTTGCTTTGTTTAACTTGAGTGTAGTATGAAGCATCTGTTGGTGCTGGCATCCGAAGCTTTCAGATTGAAAATGCCAAACAAGTCCTCCTTGGAACCATGAATCCACTCTGATTGTCGTGGAGGAAGCCTTCAAGTTTAATAAGCGTGATCAACGAGGCTTACAGACTCTTGAGCCTTTTTTGAAATTGTCAATGTAATACTTGTGCAAGGAGGCACAAGCATACACAAGCTTGTGGGTCATATATCCTTGCCTTATGTACCAGTGGTTTCACGGGCTTGTACGCCATGACTACATCTAGCAGTGGTATAAGTCTTGTTTTTAAACGTTGGCAAGTGAGCTGCCAAATCCATTGATTAGTAAGAGGTATTATAAGAACACCCTCAAAGAGGAATGCACCGCATAAAGGTGAGAGCCAAAAAAGAAGAAATAAAATGTTGCTCGGTTTATTGAGGAAACTGTGCGAAAACCTGAACAAAACCTAGCTAGACTAGACCTAAAGCATCACAATACATACAAATGCCAGAAGGCCAACACACCTTATCGGGCACTCGAGCGCCTTCACCGCTACCAGAGTAAACATCAAAAACCGTCATATTAATATGGGCTACCACAAGCATATCCGCAAACCTTGATGATACCGGAGAGGAACGATATGTCCAATAGAGCGAACCTAGACTGCCCTGATCCCATGAGTTTGGCTAACATAACTCGGTTGGCGCTCCTTGTATGTGGAGGGTGCTCCTGCTGTCCTAACGGAGATGTCATGCTAGCCGCCGCCGACCATCTTCACGAGCCCTAACTCCCTATGATGGAGTCTGACTCCAAGATGATGCCATTGAGAGGAAACACGACATCGAGCAAAACCAATTGTGTCGTCATCCTCCGATCCGAGAGATCGGAGTTTAGGGTTTCCCTCGAAGCATGTTTAGCAAGGGAGGTGAGGAATGCACCATCGATGCCTCCAATAAGGGAACAGAGCCCGCAAGCACCACCATCGACGACTCAGCCGGAGCACGGCTTTAGCCGGAAGCCTCACTCGCCCAAACTCATGATTCAGACAGCCCATCCAGCCTACCACCTCCATGACGGGCAAGCACCATGCCACATCTCTCCCATGTACATCCTAGAGACGGACACCACAAGGATCCTTGCCGCAAGCCCGTAGGAACACAGATTGGGCGATGTCGCCCGCGGATCTCACACCTCTGCCTACCCCTGAGCCTATGCACAACCACCGGTTCAACCTCGTCGCTGGATCTGATTGGTGTCAAGCCGGCTGGCCCAGGTCCAGGCAACCCCATTGCGGCCACCACGGGATCGTCTTGCTAAGTTTTTTGCGCAAGCCAACAATGGTCGGCAGCCATGGAAACACAGCACCACCATGGCCTCCATGCCGCGGTAGTGCGCGCGCTCCCGTACATGCCCGGCACACCTCCAAGCACCTCTCAGCGCCCGCACCGCATAGTGACAACGATGCCAGCTGCCAACCCGCAAAGCCCAGATTGGGCCAGGTGTTGCGGCCCTGGCCCCCCAACCACGCCAGTGCACACCATATCACCATGCACTGGCAATGTATGCGACTCTACGCCAACCTGGTGCACCGTCTAGCATCGACCAATCCAGATCCATACGCCACAGCCCACGCCACCGCAAGGCCAAGCTGCCTTGCACATCACTGCCTCACGAGCGGGAAGGAAGGGCACGTCGGCGATGGGGGAGTAGGGACGGAGGTGGGGTGGTTGTCCAGTGGTGGATGGGTTCGTGCATGCGTACCTGGGGGGCAACGTGTTTTACTGGGTTATGTATTGTGGCAACTCTTTTTCGGGGGTGTACAATGCTTGTAGCTTTTCCATGCTCATTTTCTTGCTATCTTGCCCCCTTATCAAGTCTTTTCACTCACTTTTTTTGTCTTTTCAAGATTCATGGGGGTGGGGGTCAATCTTGTGGTGCAAGAATGCTCCCACCATTATTCTGGGGAAGTGTAACACCACTAGGGTAAGCTGTTGCTCTGCCTCATTGAGACTATGAGTTGGGCATTGATGTGGATTGTTAAGGATGACTCGAAAATATGCAGGGACACATAGGTGCGGGACATGCATGCATATGGCCACCCAATTTCCTTCAAGATTGGTGCAATATTTATGTCATTAGCCCTTAATTGCTGTATAGGGGTCAATGCATGCCAACTTTTGGCAGAGTTGCATGCCACCCGAAAATCTGGAAAAGAATTCTATGAGACCAGGTCTCACGGGTTAGCAGGTAAGACCCATCCTGATGAATGACACGTGGCATTTACAAATCACAAAGCATCTATCTCACCCTCCACTTAAAATCAGGGGGGGAGAGATTAGATACTTTGTGATTTGTGAATGCCACGTGTCATCCATCAAGGCGGGTCTCACCCGCTTTATATGAGACCTGGTCTCATATAATTTTTTTCCCAAAAATCTTATGCGACCCAGGTCGTACGCTGGCTTCGTGAGACCCTTCCCAACGCCTGACACCTGGATAAACGAATCTCAAAGCACAAGTTTGTTTGAGTATTCTTTATTGCCGGTATCCGTTTACCAAATCCCTAATCCCCTTTTCTTCGCCGGCGCCAGCGCTCGCTCGTCGTCGCCGCCGCCGCCACAACTCTTTTGCTCGCACTGTCGCCGAAGCACCGGAGCTCCATCCCCGCTGCTCTCCCCCGTCATCCACGACCACGCTCCTCGGAGCCCCAAGCGGTGCTAAGTCATCTACAGGTGCCGAGACGACATGAATTTCGCCGCAGCCAAAGGATGCATGCAGCATGCCAGCATGCATAGTGCGCCAGCCGTGCCGTGAGTGGAGGTGCCCACGAACATCGCCGTGGCCGGCGGGGACAAGCTGCCATAAGCTCGGGCCGGTGACGACGTCACCGTTTCCTACGGGAATGGAGCGCGCTGAGCTGGGGTTGTGCCGAGACGATGTGCCGTCGAGGAGCACGCCGGCGGCGATGTGCCGTCGAGCATCACAACTCTGGCTGTAGTTTCGGAGCGCTGGAGAGATTAGAATTGGCTGTTGCTTTAAGATTCGTATAGCCAGGTGTCGCATGCCGGAGAGGGTCTCACGATCTGTCCTGTACGACCGTGGTGGGCTTGTTTGGAGAACCTGACATGGCATGCAGGCACTCTGTCTCTGTGGGGAAAAATCCTATACGGCCGGGGCGGCGATGTGCCCACTCATCCACGTGTCTCGCTCGAATAATGTAAAACTTTCTAAAATTATCTAGTGAATTCATAACCCCATTGAACCTATTGATTGTGGACCTTCGTGTGATTGTTTTGTTCTTTTCCAGGAGATAGCGTAGGAAATGATTGTCTAGGTAGCCAATGAGAGCCAGTACTATCCCTCCACAAGCGTTAAATGTAAAAAAGTAACTAGTTCATGGTATACGCTTATAAGTGATTAAATCTAAATATTTTGTATATATTTAAAGCAAAATTTAAACATTAAGCATTATATTATGTAATATTATACCCACAAAACCCATAAATATATACGATAAATCAAATTTGTCATGTCTACAAAATCATTTATGAAATATATACAATGAATCCATCCTATCAACCACTATATCCACTAATTATACAAAAACAAAACAACTATATCCACTAATCATATAAAAAACTATAAAGAGTATATCCACCAATCATACGACTAAATCCAGTAATCATAAAATAATGCACCAAATCCATCTTATCAACAACTATACCCACTAAGCATACAAAAAATGTTGTATATGAACTATAAATACACGATAATCAATAAAAATACATAAAAGTGCTTGTATCTCCCCCTTTGTCCGTGGTGGGCAAGAGAGGTTGCATCTCCAACGTCGTATCATCAGCTTTGTGGCTAGTTTGCTAAAAGAGTTGGCAAGGCATAGCCTAGTGGTGGGAAGGGGCTGATGCCTTCCCACCACTCAGGTTCAAGGCATGGTACTTCAATTTGGATTTGTTGCACCAATTATACTGTAGGGGGTTCCCTTACAGTTTTTCTGTCAAAAAGACATGTTCATTAGAAGATATGAACCAAACATCATGAGCTTTGAGTGCATCTTCTCTCGGGCAAAATAAAAACGAATTCATTGTGCGATGTGTGTTGTCAGTGTGAACCATCACCTAGGGTATCACACCTCACAACATCGGCAGTTGGGAAGTAGGATATCACCTCCTTAATAAGTGAATGATTTTAAGTTACTTCAGCAGCATTATTTACACGGGTCTTATATTCTTCTTCTGCGTTGGAACGGAAGGAGACTGTAGACTGCTTTCTTGAGGTCCAACAATAAAAAGATGGCCCAAAATATAGCGCAAAGCCGAATGATCACTAGATTAATAATCTTGTGAATTATGCTTTTTCACATCTTGTGGAGAATTCAAATTTACAACCTTAAATGTATACACCAATCTTTTTTGCAAAATAAATAAATAAATAACTTTGCTCCAACTAACCAGAGTTGGTATCGGTGGCAGAGTCGAGTTATAACTATTTCCGTGCTATGACAATGTGAGACACAAAGCACACTACTAAAAAATCAAAGTTCACACTAACAATGATGAAGCTCAAAATTATTCTTCTTTTTCACATATCAATAATATAAATTAACATAATTATGGATTAAATTTGATTGAATGCTACAAAAGTTGAGGATCAACCTGTATTTTCAGTATGGAAACAAAAACATAAATTGACAAATTGGGGTGCTCAAGTTAGGGTTGTTGATTAGCGAGGCGAGATATGGCCACAGTGACGAGTGCGGATTTTTGGAGGCCGAGCTCCAGTGAGCTCGGTATTTTGAAAACATCAAAAAGCGTATTTAAAAGTTTCAAAGAAATCAGAAGAAGAAAAAAAATCCATGGAAACATATATGTATTCCGCAAGAACATGTTAAATTTCGTAAAAAAATGTTGTGTTTTGTAGGCTGTACAAAAAAACAAAATTCCGGCCCAATGACAAAAAAAAAAGGTCCGTTTAAAAATGCATATTTGTCCTTTTCTGTACGCCACATGTAAAAGTATAATGCTGTGAAATTTTGCACATACGTAATCCACATGTGCACGTATGTTGACTAATAAATTTGTAATTTTTCGTGCTCTGAAAAAATATAATTTGAAAACGAGCTCACTGGAGCTAGGCCTTTGTTGGCATTTTTCGCATAGTGACCTCCTAGTAGACGTATGTACGCGTCAATTGGCTGACGCTTCTCACAAGTTCAGGAGTAATGGGCTGGTCTGTTTTGGCGATGGCTCACTTGAACCATATTCCTATCTTTTTTCTTTTTTCCTTCCTTTTCAAAAACTGGCTGTTGGATCTTTCTCTTTGGGTTTTTCTTTTTTTTTCTTTTTGTAAATGTTTGCTGTATTTTTAAAGGTAACGTGTGTATCAAATAATTGTACCACATATGTTTAAAACTCACCATAGATTTGTTTTTAGTTTGTATTAGAAAATGTCCACTGTATATTAGAAAAAAGTTCATATATACTAAAAAATTCCTCTATATAATATAAAATTTTCATCATATATTAGAAAAGACACTATTCCATACAATATGTTCAGTCTGTATTAATAAAATATTCACCACGTAATTAAGAAAAGAAAAATGGAAGTAAAAAAACACCAAAAGAGAAAAATAATAAACATAAAGCCATAAAAAATGGAAATGAGAACCAACTGGAAAACCAAACAAATAACGTGCAACAGCTTATTCAAGATATATGCACCTCTCACCTCTTGCATCCGCGTACTAAGGCTGGAGCAGAAAGGGCGCAACAAGTAACGGTTCTCTTTATAGGACTTGCCTTCAGTGCGCAGTTTCTTTCTGGTTTCCAACTATTTCTTGTTTGGTTCCGTTTTCTAACATTTTTTTATTTTCTTTTTGTTCTTCTTTTCCTTCTCCTTATTTGTTGTTTTTCTTTGCGGGTTTCATCGTTTTTTCTTTCATTTTCGTATCTTTGTTGTCTTAATTTATTCTTCTACATTTTATTTTGCATTTTGCATTTTCTTTTCATATACAAGTCAACTTTTTTTAATACAAGTTATATATTTTCTGTATAGATGTGGAATAATTTTATGCACAATTTAAACATTTTTTAAATATATGTTTGAATCATTTTGTAAATACATATTAAGTAATTCTCTAATGCACACTAAAATGTTTTTTAATTCTATGAAACATTTTTTATTAAATTTTGCAAACATGGTATAAACTTTATTTTGAAATTTTCACCAACATATTTTTTGAAACGAGTGAACAATTTTTAAAGTTTCCATGTAGATTTTTTTTGCATGGTATGAAGCATTTACTTAAATTTTGTGAAACTTTTTTTACATTGTATAAAACTGTCTCAAACATAGTATTGAAATGTGAGATTATTTTTTAAAAAAAGTCTCATATATTTTTTGGATTACGAATTTTTTAAATTTACGCTAACACTTTTTTACATTTTTTTTAAATCATGAACTCTTTTTAGAAACTCTGTAACATTCTTAAAAGTGTACAAACATTTTTTAAAGCGCGCAAATAAAAAATTACATTGCATTATTATTTTTTCATATTCACGGTGGATTCTTAAATAGGTGTATTTATAGATGATTATTTTTTAGTATACGCATTTAGAATATTTATAGAAATATTAAAGAACGAATATAGGCTTACGTTCATACCTGTGTGGCTGACGTTTGTGCGCCTGCCTGGTTATGGGCCTGGCCATTTAGTGAGTGCATGAGTCTAGTGAAACGGGCGAGACAAAGGCCCCTCCCTAAAAACCGTACTACTACAAGATACATTTGTATAGTGACTTATATAATACTCCCTCGGTTTCTAAATACTATTTGTCTTTCTAGAGATTTCAACACGTGACTACATACGGAGCAAAATAAGTGAATCTACACTCTAAAATCTGTCTATATACATCCGTACGTGGTAGTCCACTAAAAAGACAAATATTTAGGAACGGAGGGAGCACTGATTTGGAGGAGGAGGAGGAGGGGGGGGGGGGAGTATTACGTATTTGTCGCGTGCCCTTGAATTAGTTTATCCCGAAAAAAACAAGTATTGCTTTCTAGCACGAGTTTACGGCACCAACAAATGCTAGAAAGTTCTACTTGATTCTATCAACAGAATTCATGACCGACTTTGCAATACTGACCAAGTGAAGAAGATGGTTATGCTACATGAAAACATTTTCCAGGCTAGAGCTTTAAGAAAATTACGATATTCTAATAAACTTTGGCGGTGGTTGTTTCCTGCACCACTTTTTAAGAGATCTTCCAAGACAAAGAAATATAGAAATGAATAGAAAGTACTCCCTCCGTTCTGAATTACTTGTCGCACGTATGGATGTATCTAGATGTATTTTAATTCTAGATACATCCATTTTAGCGACGAGTAATTTGGAACGGAGGGAGTAAAATGATTCAACTTTTTTATTTTGATAAATACTTTATTTAGGTAGTAACTAGGTGGCAAAGTTATTTGATTAAGTTTTTTAATTTAACCAACTAAACCCATTCTTAATTTTTTATTATTTCAATGAGATATATTTTGGAAAATTAAGAATTCCTATATTTTTCTTATTCCTTTTATTTATTCTTTAAGAAAGAAATAAGAATTGGATTGGTGAATCGGAAACAATTTTATATAAAAATTAAAGTAAAATTGCAATTTATTTTCTTATGTAACATACAAATCAATATGCATGGGTAATCCCTCTTCTCCCACTTCCAGTTAGTATGTCAGTGGGATTTGACCTTATTCTTATTCCGACAACAATAAAATTCTTCGTCGCATATGTGCATTTCCTAGTGTTTTACTCTTAAGTATAGATATGGTATTCTCGGTTTAACTATCTATTCAATAAATAAATGAAAGTTCTATCTATCAATATATGTGGTCTTGGACCGTCAATAATGATTCTTGTTATTAGAGTTGAATCGAGAGCACTTAGTAGCTTCACATGTCATTTGGACGAAAGGATGGAAATCCTCTTCTCTAAGCCACCCATTTTCGACTTCAAAATGGAGCTTGGGAGTAGTAGCTTCTGAGGTCCATCAATTTTCGAGTTATAAACTGAGATTAGGCCAGGGTAAGTTGAATCCATGCACGCTAAAATAGGAGCATGAGCACTTATGATAATGGCAAATCAAAAGCAATAATTCAACTTTGTTTTGATTCAGTTGTTGCTTAATACACGACTGTATCTGGGATTACCCAGTTTTGAGGTCCCCCTGAATAGTGAAAATGTGGCAAGACTAGGGCATCTCCAATGTCGACCCTCAAACCACTCACATACGTCCAGATCGCATGGTTCGGACTAAAGAAGCCATCCAACACGATCCTGTATCGGTCCGCCGAGCCGTCCGTACCATGTTTTCCCCGCAAAATGGAACCAAATGTGCGCTGGGGGGGGCTTTATGAGTCGAACACAAGACACGTTGTACTCTTACACCCGTGGCCCACCCAAAGGAAGGCAGAACCCATGCTTTTATAGCTGCCCGCGCTGTTTTCGTGGCAAAATCCCCACTCTCTTCCTCCATCCCGCCTCTCTCCCTTTTCTCCCACTCTCTTCCTCCCTTCCATCGCAGACGCATGGAACCGGAAGAGAGCCTGCCGGAGTTGGAGGTGGTCGAGGTGTAGGAGGATCCCAGCATCACCATTGCCCGGAAGATCAACTCAGCAATACGGCAAAATCACTGCATCAAAGCAAAGACCACAAAGGAGGCAACGCACGTGAAGCTGAAGGTCGTTGGAGGGCGTGCTAATGGAGTCCGTGGTGGTGGGCATGCTAGTCGCGGACGCCATGGAGGTCACGACCAGGGTCGCGAAGCGCAGATGGTGTCGCCCATCGTCCACACGCCGGACGTCATGATAGGAGCATTACAAGGCTCTGTACTACTTGCCACCAAGAAGCTGGTAGACAGTCTAGGTCAACCGCCACCGGGCAAGAGCCTTACATCGTCGACGTCAATGCGGTGCCGCTGCTCTTCTCGGAGTCTTCTTTTCTACAGCTTGTCCGGGCGCAGATGGCAGGCGAGGAGCACATGAGTGCCCGCACGCTGTTCGCTGCTATGCCTAAAGCCGATGATAAGGCATACAATGATGCGGACACGGTGATGTTGGACATCATCCACGATGACGCCGGAGGAGGAGGAGGCTATGAGGATGGCCAGGTGGAAAACTTGCATCTTACCTAGTCCGACAACTACACCCACATGCAACAGGGCTACTCCCAGGCCGGCACACAGTAGGAGGATTGGGCCGTCGAACAGGCGGAGGAGGAGGAGGTGTAGGAGGATGAGGACGATGAATAAGATAATCTGGATTGTTTTGGCGGCGATTCGAAGAAGGGTAGAGGAGAAAGCTTCAACATGCGGGAGGACGAGTTGTTGTGTGCTGCATGGTTGTCCACTAGCCTTGATCTGATCCATGGCACGAAGCAAAAGGGCTCAAATTTTTGGGCCAACATTCACAAAATGGTTCCATGAACAAAAGCATTTAGCGCCCTAGTCCGACATGGCCATTAGCAACCATGACCCAAAGTCCCTCAACCATCAATAATACACCATCCAAGAGGCCGTATCGAAGTATTGTGGCCACTTGGCACATCTCATCACACGGTGGCCTTATGGTGCCCAAATCACCGAGAAAGTAAGTTATTACGACTTGCCAGAAATGCATAGTTGTGTTGATCATTTTGTAGCCGGATATGCTTTTGTTGATCATTGGTCGGATATGAATAGTTTAGGCCCCAGATATGCATAGTTTTGTTGATCATTGGCCGGATATGCATAGTTTTGTTGATCACTAGCCGGATATGCATAGTTTTGTTGATCACTAGATGGATATACATAGTTTTGTTGATCGTTGGCTGCTTTTTTGTAGCCTTCTCATGCGTGTACGGTGTTCGAGAAGTTGGAGAAGAAAGAATTCACTGCCATGCATTGCTAGTTGAAGTTGAATGGTCAACCGAAGTGGAACCTATTCATAGCCAAGACCGCCACCCAAGCCAGAAAGGAAGAAACCTGTGACCCAACTGACCCAATGAAAGAACCACCCAAGAAGGTTAGAAAAGGGTTTCAGGAAAAGAAGTGGGAGGAGGAGAGGGCGAAGCAAGAAGGTGCGGCGGTCAAGATGGCGGAGCGGTTCGAGGATATCATGTCCAAGAAGGAGGAGGCATTCGTCAATCGCTCAGACATCAAGGAGGAAAAAAAGGCGGAGAGGTTCAAAGTGTTGATGCAGACGACCAAGAAGATGCTAGCGCTCAAAGAGAAGAGCAGGACCACGATCGAAGAGAAGAAGGCCATGCTCGAGGAGAAGTAGGCCGAGCATGAAGAAAAGAAGGTGAAGATCGCAACCAATGCGGAGGACACCAAGATGTTGTCCTTGAAGGAGGAGTCTTTGGATGTCGATGCAAGAATGATCATGCAATCCGTCAGCTACAAGATGTTGTAGCGGTAGAAAGATGAGCTGGAAGCGGCGGAAAAGGAGGAGGAGGAGGCGGCGGAGAATGAGGCGGAGGCGGAGCCTGCATACGCGGCGTCGACGACACCTTGGGCGTGGAGGAGGCTCGAATTGCCGGTTCGGCAGGGCAATAAATCTCAATTTTCTGCATGAACTGCCAGACTAAAATTCTTTTGTGATTGGGACCGGGAATGTAAAAAACTTACACATACTTGCCTCTTTTTGGTTGTGATCGGGCATGTTTGTATACTCGCCGAGGACATCTGCTCCGTGTCTCCTACAACCCCCACCACCGAGGTGTTCTGGGAGCAGTTCGTGAGCGACCCTGAGGAGTACTTTTATGTTTGATGTAGTTCAAATACAATCGGTACGAAGTAGTTCTGCATGATCTAGTAGTTTTATGTTTTATGTTATGTACTATGTATATTTTAAATGAACTTGGTATATTTGAAATGATCTAGTCATTGCAATTTTACATCATCTATTGAAGGACTAGTTCCCTATTTTATATCATCTATTGGAGTTGGGTGTTTAATGTGATGTAAAAAAGTACTTTTTTGTGATGTATATTTTACTCCAACAACTTTTTGATGATGTAAAATACATCATCTATTGGAGATGCTCTAAGAGAACATCTTGTTAGACCAATAAGTGGAAACCGAACCAGAAAATCCTACATCAAACTGACCACAAAGGTTAACATGAGTAATAAAGAAACACATACCGACTATAATGTACATTACTGATTATTCCTTTATCACAAGGGTACTTAAGATACCCCATACAGAAGACTGGTGTCGGTGTCAAAGCCGGCGGATCTCGGGTAGGGGGTCCCGAACTGTGCGTCTAAGGATAGAAGGCGGGGGACACGATGTTTACCCAGGTTCGGGCCCTCTCGATGGAGGTAATACCCTACTTCCTGCTTGATTGATCTTGATGATATGAGTATTACAAGAGTTGATCTACCACGAGATCGTAGAGGCTAAACCCTAGAAGCTAGCCTATGATTATGATTGTTGTTGTCCTATGGACTAAACCCTTCGGTTTATATAGACACCGGAGGGAGCTAGGGTTACACAGAGTCGGTTACAGAGAAGGAGGTCTACATATCCGAATTGCCAAGCTTGCCTTCCACGCAAAAGAGAGTCCCATCTGGACACGGGACGAGGTCTTCAATATTGTATCTTCATAGTCCAACAGTCCAGCCAAAGTATATAGTCCGGCTGTCCGAGGACCCCTTAATCCAGGACTCCCTCAACTGGTTTCCTAGCTTATCATACACAAAAGTAGTAGGAGTAATATGATTCTAAATCTCCTGGCGAGGCATGCAGACAGACACATGCATTAAGGCACAAGCTAACCTAAAAGCTACATAAACAATCTGAAGCTAGCTATGATAATAATTAGGTAACGTAAGAACTAGCAAACGAGATAGAGACTTCCACTTCATCTTGACTCCATGACTCCGGACTTCCTTTTAACATTTCAAAGATGTCTTGTCCTGGATCACTACCACCAGTCATCAGCTCCATCTCCGCCATCATAGCCATCATCGGAGCCCCCAATATATAGTAGTCATCATCCTCAAAGCCCCCAACATAGTGGTCATCATCGTTGAAGATATCATCATCAACCTCGGCATCATCATCGCCAGCCTTGGAATGGTCAATGTAGTTGTCATCAGCACCCTCGCCGCCATCGTACTTTGCATCCCTCGTGTCCCCTTCGTCATCAATATCCGCATCCATGGACAACCTAAGGTTCTCATGCTCATCGTAGTACTCATTCATGGTCTTCATGGCCTACACAAATGCATATCAGCGTTAATCTGTGAGTAACCATGACATTAACGAAAGAATGCACACAATGGAAATGTGGTCATTAAGTTGGTTGGTTTTACCATCTTGAAGGTGTTATATGGTTGATGGGACATAATGGCCCGTCTTATATGGATAAACAGTTCTCCTCCTCATAGTAGTATTCATTCATACACTTCACAACCTAGGCGAATGCATAGAGCATGGTATTAAGCCATGACAACCTAGAGAGAGTGCATAATGGTGATATGTAAGCTTGTCGGCTTTCCCGTCTTGAAGGTGGTATGGTTTGTGGGACAAAATGGCTCGCCGTCCAAGGATGAACAGTTTTTCTCCTAATAGTAGTACCCATTCATATACATCATGGCCCAGACGAATAGATAGAGCACTGTGTTAATCTGTGACAACCAAGAGAGTGCACAATGGTACTTGCCGTCTTGAAGGTGCTATGGTTGGTGAGGCAGAATGGCTTGTTGTTGAAGGATGAACAGTTCTCCTCATTGTAGTACTCATTTGTATATTTCACGTCCTAGACGAATGCATAGAGCACAGTGTTGACCTGTGGCAACCTAGAGAGAGTGCAAAATGGTGACATGCAAGTTTGTCGGCTTTACCGTCTAGAAGGTGCTATGATCGGTGGGGCAGAATGACTCGCCATCGAAGGATGTATAGTTCTCCTCATTGTAGTACTCATTCGTAAACTTCACGACCTAGACAAATGCATAGAGTATGGTGTTAAGCTGTGAAAAGTTACAACCTAGAGAGTGCACACTTGTGATAGGTAAGTTTGCCGACTTACCATCTCAAAGGTGCTTCGGCAAGTGGAAAAGAGCGTAGTTGAAGCGTGTACTCCCGTCGCACCTCCTAGTCCGGCACTGCTCGGGCATCGCGAGCATTTCCCGTTGCGGCCACCGGCCTTCCCCGTCAAGCTTACAAGGCCCGCACCCTTGGCGCCCCCCGGTCTGTATTTTTCCTGCCGCCGGTGCTCACAACCTCCCTTCCCAAAGATGCGCCCTTCCGGCCTGCATTAACCCCCTGCCCAGTACTACGCCCGTCGAGCCTCTCGACGATGCGCATGCGGCCGGCGGAGGAGCCTTCCCCATGAGCCTCAGCGGGTCACTGAGAACCTACACATGCAAGGCAACAAATTAACACGCCGATCCATTGTGGCCGGCATTCCGGCCGATAATGACCGCCCACCGGGTCGCTAATTTGGTCGCTTGATTGGTATTACCTTGTGGGCCATGGTGAGGTACTCGAACTCCGTCTCCACCTTCTTCCACTTGAGCGCGCTCTGCTTTTGGTACATCTCATTAATGTCGCCGGCGGTGTCCGCCTTGGGCACACCTAGGATCTTGTAGTGGTTCTTCTTCTTCCTCATGACTTGGAGAGAGACCCGTGGTGGTGTGGGGTGCGGTCGCGCCGGTCGACCGGTTGGGGTAGGCTGGGGCGAGTGGAAGTTGCATGTTTTGAGGAAGTTGCATGGAAATATATCTTCGAATGGCTATAAGAATGCCATGATAGGTGTGTATGATGGTTGTTTTGAAGAAGGATGTAATAAGGCTTATGTTTAATAGAGCATATCATATCATAGTGTCGTGGAATTAACACGTCAGATGTCCTCAAGAAAGCACTTAGTCGTGGAGCCATCGCAACGGGTTAGCTTGAAGGGGTTAAACAAGACAAGGGACACGGGAGTTTTATACTAGTTCGGCCCCTTCGATGAAGGTAAAAGCCTACGTCTAGTTGTGATGGGATTGATAGGGTTTCGATGATCAGGGAGCAAATATGCTTGCCTGAGTCTCGAGTTGTTGTCCGTCGTCCTTAAACCGCCGCCGGGTCATCCCTTTATATACACAGGTTGACGCCCGGCCGGTTTACAGAGCCCCGAAACCGACTCATACAAAGTGTCCGGTTCGGTCTCTCCTTCCCTAACTTATACTACAAGTTACATAGTCATGGCGGTTTACCGCTATAGGCCCTAATCCACCTTTGGGCCTTGGGCCTCTAAGCTTCATTTAATAACTTCGCCATCTCCTGTATCTTCATGGGCTTCAGCATAGTTGAGGGTGAACCGGGCCCTCCTGGCCGGTTTACACTCAGTAGTTGTATCCCCAACATTAGGCCCCAGTTTGATTTGAACCTGTTCATGTCAATATTCAATAACTTCAAAGATATATTGTAAACGTCCCCTTGTATTTTCGTAAACTGCCATATTGTCTTCTCCTGTAAATCTTGTTAAACCGCCGTGACGTCATCTTCGGGACATAGCAACGGTCCATCATGACATCATCTCTTGTATAAAAAGATTAAAAAGATTCCCCTCACTTAATGGTTATCCCGAAAATCGAGGCGACAGGCACGCCCACTCTGCCGCTTCAGGCTCCTTGATTCTCGCGCCTGCCATTTATCCTTTCCTCTATAAATAAAGCCCGAGGGCCCTTTTCTCTTTTTCCCCTTCTGTGCCTTCTCCTTCCTCGCGACGCTCCAGTTCTGAAGCTCCGCCGCCGCCCGCGACCCTTGAGAGCTTCATCAACACAGGCCGCTGCATCAACCTGAAACGGACCAGAGCTCGCTGCCTCCTTCCACAGTAGATCTGCACCGGTGAGTTTCCTCCTTCCTGCATCTTAAGATCTATACTACGGTTCGTGTGTTTTTCTGTACGGTTCTTCGTTCTTCATCCTCAACTTTTAGCTTTTCCTTCTGTCGTAGCTACTTTGATCCAATAACTGTGTAGATCTTGTGCGGTAGTTATTCCGCATCCATTTTTAATATTTAGCCGATCTTTCCTTTCGTCTGTAGAGTACACAACCTTCCCTATTCTGCTTCAACGCCATTTATAAGTCACAGTAATTTTTCTTTACTGAGGCTTGGTAGATCCTAATAAATTTGGTCATTATGTGAAACCTATTTCTGTCAACACTTAGCATATTTTCATCTGTCTCCTCCACCAAAGGGTGGTTTAAACCTTGTAGCAGTTAGTAATCCGCCACTTATCATTAGCCCTTGGTAAACCGCCAACTGAACTTGCATGACGATGTTCCGGTTTAACTCTGAATAGTACACTTAAACCGTTAATGTGTAAACCGGCTTTATTTTTCCTTTCAGTTCCCCTTCCAAGATGACTAAACAATTCTCAGCTTGCAATTGGGTTCCGTCCCAGATCACGGAAACACAAATCAACGGATACGTCACCACTGGCACTTTAGACTCAAAAAGGGTCCTTCATTGGCGAGTTCCGGAGTCTGAATGTCCACCCGAACCTCAAGATGGAGAAGTGATTGTATTTATGCAACACTTAGACCGGGGATTCAGCCCGCCCGCATCAAAAAAATTCCGGGATGTCCTTGCAAGCTTCCAACTCCATCCGCAAGATATTGGGTCGAACTCTGTGTCCAATATATGCAACTTTCAAGTGTTCTGCGAAGTCTACCTTCAAAAAGAGCCAACCGTGTAGTTGTTCCGGGATTTCTTTCATCTGAACCACCGCACAGAATTCTCGGATGGTCCCAACATAGAGCTTGGTGGCGTTTCAATTCAGAAAAGGAAAGAAGTTGACTTCCCTCATGCAAAACATCATAGCCATCCTAAAGATTGGAACCAGACTTGGTTTTATTGCCGGAACACTGCCCCTGATGGAGAAAATCCTCTGCCGGGTTATCGCCCTCACCGGCTTAGCAACGGTCACCCATTACCTTCACGCTTAACCGCGGCAGAACGGAAGAACTTAGCACCTCAACTCACCAAGCTCCGGGCTCTCATGGCCAACGGTTTGACTAGCATTGATCTTGTCCGCTGCTGGGTTTCTTGGGGCATTTTGCCTTTAAGCCGCCGCCCCGAATTGATGCATGAATATACTGGGAACGTCAAAGACCCTCAACGATATCACGAAGTAGTAATGACCGATCTTGAAGTTACTGAATCTGTTAAGAAAATGCTTGATGAGCCGATCTCTGCATGCAGCCAAATCCGGTTGCCACCTTTTTGCGTCTCCAATAAACCGCCAGCGGTAAAGTTCATCTGAATACTTTACTGATTCACCTCTGTATTAACTGTGTACTAACCTTTTATGACCTTATTTTCAGGCTAACAGCTCCTTTTGGAAACGGACTAAACCGACCAGGGCTCCTCGTGCAAAGAGCAAAGCCACCAAGAAAGCTGCCAAGAAGAAAACCACCGAGTCTTCTGATCCGCCAGAAGATGAGGAATCAGACGCAGAGGTAGAACTTGACTCACTTGGTTCCTTTTTCATACATCTTATTGACAATGACTATTCCCAAGATGATGCTGAGGCCAGCCACGCAGACCATGTTGAGGTAATCCTTCTTTCTTCCGATTCAGATCTTGTACCGGTTCAAAGAGTTCGTCGTACAGTCCGGAAAGTAAAACAATCTCACCCCCTTGCTCATTTGGATCCAAAATTTTCTTTGAAGACACAGCAAGTTGAAGAGCGTCGCACAACCCGGCATAGTGGTCAGCAAATCACTTCGTCCGGTTTAGCAGATACACCAACCCGGAAACGTCGTCCAGAGGTGACTTGTTCTCCTAAAAAACTTTATCCTTTGAAGGGTTTCTTCCGATGCCCACTCAATCCGTCTGACCCGAATTACCAGGCCTCTTCCAACTCGTCTGGCGGTTCATCAACCACTCAGTTGCCTCCTCTCAAGGTCGTCGCTGGGTAAGTACATTATTCCTCAACTTGTTTCTTCATGTGTTGGTTTATCATGTTCTAACCTTTGATGTTGTAGTGCCAAGGCCCGATTAAGTAAGAAAGCCAAGACCAACGACCCTACTGATGATGTTGATCCGGAGAAGACCCCAGAGAATGATGGCGAAAATCCTGAGATTGCAATAGACAGCTCTGCTGCGCAAAACCCAGGCGCTGATGCTAACCCGCCAGAGGTTGAACCGGATGTACATGTTGATACATCACATCTCCATGCCCCTCCAAGTCCAACTGTTGAGCAGCGGGATTCAACTGCTGATCCGCCAAGCCCGATTAACGATCACGAGCCTCGCTGCCAAAGCGCCATGCCCTGTTAAGAATGTCAATCCATCCAGCCCGGCCAAAGATGATGATGTCGTTGTTACTGGCACTGCATATACCGCCCCTGGTAATCTGGTTGCTCTATCAAAGCACACTGCCAAGGATGAATTTGCTGCTATGAACAAGGGGAAGGGGAAGACTGATTTGTCAGCCTATGTTGATCTTTCTTCTCAAGACCTTCACTCCGGTTTCTTGAACCGGCTTTACACCAGCCGTGATTATGAAGCTGGCTTGGTAAATCTGATGAAGGAGCGCTACGAGGTAAATAGTTTGATCTTTTGCTATGTACCTTCATTGCATTGTAGCCCCCAAGGGTCGGTTTGTCTTTAGAAAGTCAAACCGGGTCTTTTATATTCCGTACTGTACTTTGTTGAGTTTCCTTGTGTATTGTTTGAGCAAACATACATTAGCCCCCAAGTGCCATGATTAAAACTTGTATTAATCCGTGGGACTTCAACAATTAGTAGGAAAAAAATGATCCACATTAGCCCCCAAGTGCCAAGTGTATAACTAGTTATATGCTTGGGACTGTCAAAGATATTGACATATTCTCCGGACTGTTGCAGACTGAGATAAATCAACAAGTCCCTCAAATTGTGGATCTTCAGGAGAATCTTAAATCCCAACAAGCAGAAACCACCAAGGCAAAAGATGAACTAAAAACCGCCTTGACCACCATGGAGCAGCTCAAATAGTGGTTCAAATCTGAAAGGGCCAACTGGGACACTGAAAAGGCTGGATTGCTGAAGCGGGCGGAATAGGCTGAATCAACTCTTAAACCGGTGGCAGAGGAACTTAGCGGATTGAAGCGTCAAATTAATGCCATGACTTCTCCAATATTTGGTAAGTATCTTTGCCGAGGCTTTATAACTGTCTAGCTTTGAAATTTCTCTGGTTTAACATGAAATTCTTAAACCGTTGTAGGTAGTCGCATTGCTCATCTGGGCTCTGATATGCGGAAGAAACTAAAGGCGGCCTATACACTGATTGAACAGTTGTATACCGGTACCCAGCGTGTTATCTGCGCATCTTCCTACGACACTGCAGCCCCAACACTGATCAAGGACACGCTGGCCAGGTTATCTATGACGCCAGCACAGATAGAAGAGTTGAAGCGATCCGCTGCCAGGGCTGGCACTTTGTTGGCACTTACTCAAGCCAAGGCATGGATAGCTGATCTTAATCCGGCTGACATAGCCAAGGGCTTCCCCAGTGAACAAGAAAATGGTGATGTGTTTGATAACGAAGCCCTCAGACGTGTGACAAGGAAGATGCATCCTCTGGCGAGTCAGTTGGCAGAAGAAGCTAACTTGACGGTTCACCGATCCTTTTATGATGCCAACAACAAACGGGTAGTGGCTGTCATTCCAAAAGTGCAAAATCTTATTCCGCCAATCCGTAAGCACACTTACGCCCCCGACGTTGATCCGACTGAGCTTATAAGTGAAGAGGTTGTCTTTCAGGCCTTAACCCGGATTGACTGGACCACCACTGACTTCCAGCCATTGGATGGAGAGGAGGAGGCTGAACCGACGCCAGATGACCCATCTACTTCACGTCAACATGGCGATGAAGCATGACTCGGCAATCCGGTTGATATATCAGAAACTGTCTGGTTTTAAAACAATTCCATATTTTGGGCCGCTAAGTGCCTTGTAATAGGGTAGCAAAAAATACTTTGATCTGTTGCCATCGTGTAGTATGAGATACTTTTATGTGATCCGCCATGATAATTTCAATGTTGGTTCATGTATCATAATATGCAATCCCTATGTCTGCATAAAAATATATTGTCCTGGTGGTTTACCACCGGACGGGTCATAATGCCCAAGATAAGGCCTGATTGATAATCAAACCGTAAAAATATGAAATGACTCATACCTATGATGTAATATCACTTTAGTTGGTTGACCAACTTTGATTGTAATAAGGGTGAAACCCCAAATATGAAATTCTTGTATAACTCCATCATGTACTGATGGCGTATAATAAGTCATACCGGGTGATGATAAGCACCAGATGATCGGAACTGGCGACAAATAGTCAAAGCCAGGCCGGGTTAACGAACTCCGGTTTGATAATAAGGTCTGTTAACGTGTAGTTGAAAACCAAACCGGTTTAAGGAACACCGGGCTAATAAGATGACTGATAAGTTATACCAGGTCAAAGAAATCGGTTTAACAGAAAACTTATCAAAAGAGAAGTGACAAACGCAAATAAAACTGTGTAGTCGAGGCTTTTCAAGGGCTGCCAGGCCCAAATTCGAGGCTTTTCATGGGCTGCCAGGCCGCTGAATTGAACCATTTAGCAAAGCCTTTTAAGATGGACCTCCAACTAACCAATCACCGTTTTAACTTTGACAAGTTCAGGGTCTCGAGGAGAGTAACTGTCAAACGTTCGAAGGGTCATGCCAGGATTACCTGGATAGGAGTGTCTTACTTGATGAAGGCAGGTTAACCTGGGGTTTTAGGTAAATATACCAGGCTTCCAAGCCGTGGGTCGATACCAGCTACAAGGGTCCTTTCAAACTCCTTGGTATTTGACACAAGGAGCCCCCATAACGTGATGAGCTGTGCTCATTGGGTGCCTATGTTTGAGCTGTGCATAGCATCCAGACTCTCTTTGGCCCCTTGGGTGTGAAGCTCCCAAGCTATGTTGTGGCGTGATAGCGGTTTAACAGCAATACTCGCTTTGTCATTTGAAGCCCCCATGTAACTCAAAGGATATGTGAGAAAAAACAGCAGAGGCCCTGCTTATAGCAAGGATGCTGATTTATTTATTGATCATAATATATACATTGTTGAAATATGTACATAAGAAAAGCCTATGGCTCAAGTGTAGTAAGGCCGTAAGAGAGCTATGTTCCACGGCCGCCGGGTCTCCTCCTCAGAGTTGCGTGAGTTGTCTCGAACGTCAATGAGGTAGTATGATCCGTTGTGCAGATTTTTGCTGACCACAAAGGGCCCTTCCCAAGGTGGGGACAACTTGTGCATGTCGGTCTGATCCTGGATGAGCCGGAGCACCAAATCGCCTTCTTGAAAAGTTCTTGTCTTAACCCGGCGGCTGTGATACCGTCGCAGGTCTTGTTGATAAACCGTCGATCGAGCCAGAGCCATGTCCCGTTTTTCATCTAACAGGTCCAGCGCCTCTTGGCGTGCTTGCTCATTGTCCGTTTCAACATAATTAGCAACCCGGGGCAAGTCATGACGAATATCACTTGGTAAGACTGCCTCTGCTCCGTATACCATGAAGAAAGGTGTGTACCCTATTGATCGATTGGGGGTGGTGTTGGTGCTCCATAACACAGAAGGCAATTCTTCCACCCAACAACCCGGCGTCCGCTTTAAAGGAATCATGAGCCAGGGTTTAAGACCCTTCAAAATTTCTTGATTGGCTCGCTCCGCTTGACCGTTGGATTGAGGGCGCGCCACAGATGCTAAGTCAAGCCGGATGTGCTCTCTCTGACAGAGATCCTCCATCTCACCTTTGGAAAGGTTTGTACCATTATCCGTGATAATACTGTGTGGAAAGCCAAAGTGGAAGATAATCTTTTTGAGAAATTGAACCGCCGTAGCTGCATCACACTTCGACGTGAGCTTCGCTTCAACCCACTTGGTGAATTTATCAACTGCCACCAACAGGTGGGTCTTCTTATCCTGGGAACGCTTAAAGGGTCCCACCATATCAAGTCCCCAAGTAGCAAAAGGCCAAGTGATAGGAATCATCCGTAGTTCTTGAGCCGGAACATGAACTCTGCATGCAAATTTTTGACAGGCATCACATCACTTTACCAAATCCTCCGCATCAGCATGAGCTGTCAACCAGTAAAACCCATGACGAAAAGCTTTGGCGACCAGTGATTTTGAACCGGCATGATGACCACAATCCCCTTCGGCCTTGTTCGGTTGCTTGCCAAACCGAGTGGATTGAAGGGGTTTGAGGGGGATTTAAACCTCTTGTAAGTCAAAATACAAACCAATCCTTGCCAATCCCCTCCAATCCTCTTGGGGAGAGGATTAACCGAACAAGCCCTTCATGAATTTCTCGTAGGATCTCTTGGCCTTCTTCCGGAGAAACACAACGCTGAAATACGCCTGAAACGCTACAGCGGTGTAACTCGCCATTGTGAATAACCATGGACTTGGATCGCTGGACTATCTGTCGAGCCATGACTTCATCATCTGGTAACTCGCCCTGGTTCATATACGCCAGATATGGAACCGTCCAATCCGGTACAATATGCAAAGTAGCCACCAATTGAGCCTCCGGATCAGGAACAACCAAATCCTCTTCTGTAGGCAACTTAACAGACGGGCTATGCAAGATATCTAAAAAGGTGTTAGGAGGTACCGGTTTACGCTGAGATCCGAGCCGACTCAAAGCGTCTGCTGCTTCGTTTTTGCGTCGATCGATATGCTCAACCTGGTACCCTTTGAAGTGACCCGCCACAATATCCACCTCACGTCTGTAAGCCGCCATGAGTGGATCCTTAGAATCCCAAGTGCCAGAAACTTGCTGAGCCACCAGATCAGAATCTCCAAAACAACGAACTCGACTTAAGTTCATCTCTATAGCCACACGGAGACCATGGAGTAACGCTTCGTACTCAGCTGCATTGTTAGTACAGGGAAACATCAAACGGAGGACATAGCAAATTTTATCACCTCGAGGGGAAGTAAGGACAACTCCAGCCCCGAGCCCTCCAACTGTCTGGATCAATCAAAATGAATAGTCCAGTACGTATTATCCGGTTTGTCTTCTGGTGCTTGCAACTCGTTCCAATCATTGATAAAGTCCACAAGGGCCTGAGGTTTGATGGTTGTTCGAGGCACATACTTCAAACCGTGTGGACCAAGCTCAATTGCCCACTTTGCAACCTGGCCAGTTGCTTCCCTGTTTTGAATTATATCGCCCAAAGGAGCAGAACTAACCACTGTGATGGGATGGACTTGAAAGTATTGCTTGAGTTTTCGACTTGCCATAAAAACCCCATACACCAACTCCTGCCAATGTGGATAGCGTTGTTTTGACTCGATCAGGACTTCACTGATGTAGTATACAGGTCGTTGAACCGGATATTCCTTCCCAGCTTCCTTACGCTCAACCAGAATTGCCACACTGACTGCTCGGGCATTGGCAACCACGTATAACAGCAAAGGCTCATTATCCACCGGAGTTGCAAGGACCGGCGGTTCAACCAACTGCTGCTTTAACTCCTCAAAAGCCGCATTGGCTGCGTCACTCCAGACGAAATCATCTGTCTTTTTCAACATCTGATACAAAGGAATTGCCTTCTCTCCCAAATGGCTGATAAACCGGCTAAGGGATGCAATCCGACCCGCTAGACACTGAACATCGTTAATACACTTCGGTTTAGCCAGGGATGTAATCGCCTTGATTTTTTTCAGATTAGCCTCAGTGCCCCGGTTGGATACCAGAAAACCTAAGAGTTTGCCTGCCAGAACACCAAAAACACATTTATCCGGATTAAGCATCATTTTGTAAACCCGAAGATTGTCAAACGTCTCCTTGAGGTCATCTACCAATGTTTCCTTCTTCCTGGATTTTACCACAATGTCATCCACATAGGTATGAACATTATGCCCGATCTGTGTGTGAAGACAATTCTGCACACAATGCCGGTAAGTTGCCTGGGCACTCTTAAGTCCAAAGGGCATAGAAACATAGCAGAAGGCTCCAAAAGGAGTGATGAAGGATGTCTTCTCCTAGTCCTTAACTGCCATCTTGATCTGATGATATCCTGAATAAGCATCCAAAAAACTCAGGCGCTCACAACCCGCTGTCGCATCAATGATCTGATCAATACGTGGGAGAGCAAAGGGATCGGTCGGACAAGCTTTGTTCAAGTCCGTGTAGTCCACACACATACGCCAAGTGCTATTTTTCTTAAGAACAAGCACCGGATTAGCCAGCCATTCAGGATGAAATACTTCAACGATAAACCCGGCAGCCAACAGCCGGGCTACCTCCTCACCAATTGCCTTGCGTCTTTCCTCATTAAAGCAACGAAGAAATTGTTTGACCGGTTTGAACTTGGGATCAATATTAAGAGTGTGCTCAGCGAGTTCCCTCGGTACACCTGGCATGTCAGAAGGCTTCCATGCAAAAATGTCCCGGTTCTCACGGATGAACTCGATGAGCGCGCTTTCCTATTTCGAATCCAGATTTGTGCTGATGCTGAACTGCTTGGACGAATCGCCAGGCACGAAGTCAACAAGCTTAGTCTCGTCAACCAGTTTGAAATGCAGGGTTGGGTCATGCTTAGTGGCGGGCTTCTTCAGAGGGGTCATATCTGCCGGATCAACATTTTCCTTATAAAACTTTAGCTCCTCTGTAGCACAAACCGACTCAGCATAAGCCGCATCACCTTCCTCGCAATCCAAAGCGATTTTTCGACTTCCATGAACCGTAATAGTCCCTTTATGACCCGGCATCTTGAGCTGCAAGTAAATATAACAAGGCCTCGCCATGAATTTTGCATAAGCCGGTCGCCCAAACAGTGCATGGTACGGGCTTTGGATTCTCACCACCTCAAAGGTCAATGTCTCAGACCGGGAGTCATGTTCATCACCAAACACAGCTTCCAATGCGATCTTACCTACAGGGTATGCCGATTTACCTGGTACCACACCATGAAAAACAGTGTTGGACGGTTTAAGACTCTTGTCTGTCAACCCCATGCGACGGAAGGTCTCATAATACAGAATGTTGATACTACTTCCTCCATCCATGAGTACCTTGGTGAACTTATAACCTCCCACCTGAGGCGCCACCACCAAAGCTAGTTGACCCGAATTGTCAACCCGGGGCGGATGATCCTCCCTACTCCACACAATAGGTTGTTCGGACCACCGCAGATAACATGGTACTGTCGGTTCAACAGCATTGACTGCCCTCTTGTGAAGCTTCTGATCACGCTTGCACAAACTAGTGGTGAACACATGATACTCTCCACCGTTCAACTGCTTTGGGTGACTCTGGTAACCCGACTGCTGCTGATTTCCTTGACTACTCTGCTGGTTATTACCACCTTGGTTCTTCTGGTTGCCCTGATTATTCTGAAATCCAGAGTTTGAGCCGCCGCCACCATGAAAACCTGGACCTGAACCGCCTGATGGACCCTGATCATACCGGAAAAGATCAGAGTTTTTGAACTCCTTCATAATGTTACAGTCCTTCCAGAGATGCATTGCAGGAGCCTCCTTGGTCCCATGCTTTGGGCAGGGCTGATTCAACAAACGCTCCAGATTCATTCGCTGCCGTGCTGAGGTGGTTTACCCTTACGAGGCTGCACATTAGCGTTAGCCACAAAATCTGAATCCGATTTATGCTTACCGCTATTCCCATGGCCTCCTTGGCTATGCTGCTGTCCCTTTGCACCGTCGTTCTTCTTTCCCTTCTTCGGTTTCTCATCATCAGAATCGGGATCCTTGGTATTATCAGAGTCGGCATACTTGACCAAGGCTGCCATGAGGGTTCCCATGTCGTTGCAGTGGTGCTTGAGCCGTCCCAACTTCATCTTTAGTGACTTAAACCAGCAATTGCGCTCCAGTGTTATGATCGCTTGGCCAGCGTTAATCCGGTCGGATGAGTGCAAAACCTCCGAAACCCGGCGTACCCAATGAGTTGTTGACTCGTTCTCCCCTTGAACACAAGCATCCAGATCCACAATGGACATGGGCTATTTGCACGTGTCTTTGAAATTGGCTATAAACCTGGCCTTCAACTGATCCCATGACTCGATGGAGTTAGCTGGTAGATTTTTCAACCAAGTACGGGCCGTTCCTTCCAACATCATCGTGAAGTACTTTGCACAGGCCGCTTCATCTACATCCAGCATCTCCATTGCCATCTCATAACTCTCGACCCATGCCTCAGGTGGTTGATCTGCCGTGTAATTAGGCACCTTACATGGACCCTTGAAATCCTTGGGCAGACGCACATTACGGAGAGCCCGAATAAGACACGGCACTCCCCAGGAACTGAAGGCAAGCCCGGTGCCTCGGTCGACTGACGCTGCTGGCTGAACCGGGGCGGGTTGATGACGACCCAAAGCGGCCTCCCTTCGTGCCCTGCCATGATCCACCACATCTTGAGCATTACGATGTCGCGCGCTGCTAGACACTTCCGGTTCATCTATACGCCTGCTATAGCTTGGGCTCGGATGAGGGGTTGAATGAATTCTATCCCGGCTATAAGAATAAGCCTGCCGCTGTACTACGGCGGTTTGAAGAAGGTCCCTATCCCGCCGTGTTTCAATTGCTGCTATTGAATCGCCCTCCATCGGAATGGCTGCCAGGCGCGATGCTGCGGCAATCATGTTATCCAGAGGACTCGAGAAGTGACCCGGCGGTGTAGACATGTATTGCGGCGGGTTATCTGTTTGCCGTGGTGGTTCTGTTATCCGTAGTTGATCCGGAGCTGTCCTAGGCGCATCGGTCCGGTTCGCAGCTGCCGGATTGCTCGGCCCAGCGCCTGGTGTTTGAAAGAGATTCAATCCTTCGTAGACCGGCGGCAGACGAGACCGGTACTTCCTTTGCATCACATCCTCTAATGCGGTCCGATCCAGCATGAGCTGATAATTCTGCGCCTGTATCCGCTGTGACTGGGCATCCAAAGCGGCCCGTTCTTCAGCCATCCTAACATCCTCAGTTGCCAGGTCCTCCTTAGCCTGTGTTTTCTGGTCCTTCAGCTTCGCAATGTCCGCATTGTGCTGATCCCGCATCTCCGGGGTGACTGTCGTAGTTAACAGAGTTGCCTAGGCATCCATCAAACCGGAGAGGACTTGAGCCGGTCGGCGCGCCGGGACTCCTGCCGCGGCTGCTGATCCGGTATTCATTGCTGCTGTTGATGAAGACTGCAAAGTGGGCTGTCTTCTGGCCATGTAAACAGCAAGTCGACTTTGCGGTTCAAGGGGGTCCGGAATACTGCTGCCATCGGAATATCCTTCAAACACACCGTTATGAATCTGGTACAAGGACTCGGTTTCGCCAGTGGATGACTCGCCGTCGGAGTATACGGCCGTCTCGCCTTCAGACACCAGTTCAGATCCGATCCCATGGACACATCCTACGAACGCACGCTTCACGGCGGGCTTAACCCGGGCTGGACTCGCACGCTGAGCCGTCTCGACAAGGTCGGTGCAGATGTCCGGCTCAGGGCCCGGTTCGCCGATCTTGCGGATGAAGACATGAATTCCGCCAAAGGGGACCTGGTACCCATACTCGATTGAGCCGGCCTCGGGGCCCCATCCTTCGTCATCAATGTAGAGCTTGCCGCGATGACTCTTGGTCATCCGGCCGACCACGTACCCCTTGAGTCCTTCAAAGCTGCCCTTCAAGAACTCGAAACCATCGTGCGATAGCCCCACGGTGGGCGCCAACTGTCGTGGAATTAACATGTCAGATGTCCTCATGAAAGGACTTAGTCGTGGAGCCATCGCAATGGGTTAGCTTGAAGGGGTTAAACCGGACAAGGGACACGGGAGTTTTATACTAGTTCGGCCCCTTCGATGAAGGTAAAAGCCTACGTCTAGTTGTGATGGGATTGATTGGGTTTCGATGATTAGGGAGCAAATATGCTTGCCTGAGTCTCGAGTTGTCGTCCGTCGTCCTTAAACCGCCGCCGGGTGGTCCCTTTATATACACAGATTGATGCCTGGCCGGTTTACAGAGCCCCGAAACCAACTTATACAAAGTGTCTGGTTCGGTCTCTCCTTCCCTAACTTATACTACAAGTTACATAGTCATGGCGGTTTACCGCTATAGGCCCTAATCCGCCTTTGGGCCTTGGGCCTCTAAGATTCATTTAATAACTTCGCCATCTCCTGTATCTTCATGGGCTTCAGCATAGTCGAGGGTGAACTGGGCCCTCCTGGCCGGTTTACACTCAGTAGCTGTATCCCCAACACATAGGATGTGGATGCACCAGAGAAGCTTGCACCAAATCTTAAGGTGAAAGCGGGCAATGCACAGTACCGAAGTGGCAAGCAAATTATGGAAGAGCGGAAGTGCTTATAGTCCACAAACTCACATTAATCATAAATACCACAAATACTTATTGTGAAAGTTTATTAGCCATCGAAACAAAGTAATCTCGCATGCCCCTAGGGAGGAGGTAGGGAGAATTTAACCATCGCTCACCCCCGATCCGGACAAGACAAAGGATATCAATCTAGGATAAATTATGCTCCAACTTTCCTGTTATGCCACAACCGACACTTTAATGAGGTCGAAATCACAAAGCTTAACACCGATATTTTTACTAATTAATGTTATCAACTAGTAAACCTTCATATTATAACTTCAATATCGTTCATCATACGCATCGTATTCAGTGATCTACATGAAAGTTTTTATTATACCACTGTTGTATACCTATCATTTTAGGACTAAACATATAACTCATGCAAATTACCACTACCTATCCAACTCTCAAAAGTCAAAATATATAAGTAAAGCATGAGTGTAAATAATTTCTACAAAATAGAAGTACCGCCGTGCTCTAAATATATAAGTGAAGCACATGAGCAAATTGCCTTAACTCAAAATATTTAAGTGAAGCATAATGATCATTCTAATAAATTGAGATAAATGTGTGTCACTCATTATTGGTGTGATCAGCATACAATGATCATTCTAACAAAATAAGGCATCTTTTGTATGCAGACGATAGTCTGTTTTTTCTAAAGGCTAGTGTACAAGGGGCGAATGAGGTGGTGGAGGCCCTCCTATTGTACTGCCATGCATCTGGACAAAGAGTAACTTTGGACAAATGTTAGGTGTTCTTTAGCAAGCGGTGCTCAAATGATCTTCGACAAGAGGTAAAGAATGCCCTAAATGTTCAGGTGGAGGCTTTGTCTGACAGATATTTAGGCATGCCTTCCGAGGTTGGGAGATCTAAGAATGGGGGTTTAAAATACCTCAAGGACAAAGTCTACAAAATGGTTCAAGGATGGATTGAACAAATTTTATCTATGGGAGGGAAAGAAGTTTTGATCAAATCAGTGGCACAGGCTCTACCAGTATATGCTATGGGATATTTTAAGCTCCCCAGGGGCTTATGTGAGCACATTGATGCAATGATAAGACAATTCTTGTGGGAATGAAAACTGGGGAAAAGAAGAGTTGCTCGGGTAGCTTTTTTTTCTCTTTTTTTTTTGCGGAAAGAGTTGCTCGGGTAGCTTGGGATGACATGACCCAACCCAAATATATGGGGGGCATGGGCTTCAGAAAGATGGAGCTATCTAATCTTGCTTAGCCATTAGTGCAAGAGGGTGGCTTGTTCAACATCCCAGCTCATTAAGTGCACAAATATTGAAGGCAATTTGTTATCCAAATGGAGATTTCCTTTCAGCTCAATTGGGATCTAAACCGTCACAGATCTGGATGTGTATTCTTGAAGGGGGAGATGTGTTCTGAAGCAAGGACATATAAGGACAATTGGTGATGGCAGAACTACTCACATATGGAACGATCAGTGGCTGCCTAGGGAAACAACAATGAGACCGATTGTGCCTCGGCAACAAAACAAAGTGGAGATGGTTTTTGAATTAACTGAGCACACAAATAGAACGTGGAACCATGACCCATTGAACTTGCATCTTTTGCCCATGGACGCTGATGTGGTATGGTGCGGTCCGCTGCCATCAACAAACATGGATGATTTTGGGGTCTGGAGCCGGGAAAGATCGGGTGAATTCACCGCGCGGTCTGCCTATCGATTGCTCGTCCATACCCAAAACAGAAGAGATTCCTGGTTGGAAGGGAAGGCGGGTACGTCAAATTCAAAAATTGAAGAGTAAGCTTGGAAAAATATGTGGAAGTATAACCTTCCAGCAAAGGTTAAGGTATTTGCATGGAGGCTTTCACACCAAAGTGTGCCTACAGCTGATGTGGCCAATCATCGAAACATGTCAGTAACAAATGGTTGTTCTGTATGTGGCTGGTCGCAAGACTCGTGGCGTCACTCCCTCCTAGAGTGCAGGATGGCACGTTGTATTTGGGTGTTAGCTGATGAAAATTTATATGACAGAATCCGTGATTGTAAGGAGTCAAATGCTAAGTGCTGGATGTTTGAGCTACAAGATCTGCTGACGGAGGAGTACGTATGTTAAATCTATAGTTACGCTATGGTCGATCTAGAAGGCTCGAAGGGATGTTATCTATGAGGGCATATATATCGAAGCCCATTTGATACTAACGGATTCATCACACGTTTTCTGGAGGATTTGGAATCCATTGAGGAAAAGGAGCACCAAGGATCGGCAAGGGTGGGAATAGCTCGACCTTGTTCCATCCCGCCGCCTCAAGGTGCAGTCAAGGTTAATGTCGATGGTGCTTTAGCACATGCTACTCGATGTTGTGCTGCGGGAGCTATTGCAAGATCCAGTGGAAGGAACATTTCTAGGGCCATTTTGATGGCACACTAGACCAAGCACTTGTAGGAGCAACAGAAGGCTTATGTTTATTGAAAGATAATCAGGCTAATTATGCGGTTGTGTCATCGGTCTGAGCAGGAAGGAAGTCGTGCTCTTAACGCTCCAATCATCGGGGAGATCAGAAGCTTGATGCCCACTGTTGGCAATGTTTGATTCTGTCATGAACAACGATGAGTCTAATGTAGATGCTCATAGTATTGCTAGGAACTAAAAAAGTCATACTTCATTTATCTATCTCAAAACCATGTCCCTAAAAAAATCAATTGTCTAAACACATATGTATAATCATAGCAGGGTGCAAGTGCTATGATTATACATATGTATTTAGACAGTTGATTTTTTTTTTTTAAAGAGATATTGGGTATGCGTCCCATGCCCTTGAATTAGTCTATCTCAAAAAACCAAGTATTGTTTTCTAGCATGAGTTTACACCACCAACAAATGTTAAAAAGTTCTACTTTTGTTCTGTCTCCAGAATTCACGACCAACTTTACAACACTTACCAAGGGAGATTTCTCCTAGTCCTGTTTTCATGAAGTTCTAGCTTGGCAAATGTTCTGTCTAGAGATGTGGAAGTGCGCATTCGCTAGACATCAATCAAGCCCCTCATAAACAGGACTAGGACAAATCTTGTTAAACCAGTAAGTGGAAGGCAGACCAGAAAATCCCACATCAAACAGATCGCGAAACTTAACATATGAGCAATCAAGAATAAACACATACCAATTATAATGTACATTAGCAATACCTTTATCACAAGCAGGGTATATGATATTGCTTAAGATTCTCCATACAGAAGACTGATTTCCTAGCTTATCATACACAAAAGTGGTAAATCCGAAGCTAGCTACGATAATTAGGTAACATAAGAACTAGCAAAGTAGATAGAGACTTGCACATCATCTCAACTCCACGACTTGGGACTTCCTTCTCACATTTCAAAGAGGTCTTGCCCTGGATCACTACCACCAGTCATCAGCTCCATTCCCAGCGTCACCGTCGTAGTAGCCATTGTCAAAGCCCCCCGCAGCGTTGTCGTAGTAGTCATCACAAACCCTGGTATCATCATTATTGTCAGCTCCGCCATGGTCGCCATAGTTGTGATCACCACCCCCGCAATCATCGTATTTTGCATACGGTGTGCCCCCTTCCACATCATCACCGTTGATGAGGTCACCACAAACCCTGGTATCATCATTGCCAGCCCTGGCATGGTTGCCATAGTCATCCTGCACGCCTTCTTCCTCGTACACGCACAACCCAAGGTTCTCATCCTCATCGTAGTACTCATTCGTGGTCTTCACGGCCTACACGAATGCATATCAGTGTTAATCCATGAGTAACTGTGGCATTACCCAAAGAACGCACACAATGGTAATGTGGTCAGGAAGTTGGCCGGCTTTACCGCCTTGAAGGTGCTATGGTCGGTGGGGCAGAATGGCTCGCCGTCGAATGATGAACATTTCTCCTCAGTGTAGTACTCATTCGTATATTTCACGGCCTAGACGAATGCATAGAGCAGAGTGTTAAGCCATGACAACCTAGAGAGAGTGCACAATGGTGATACGTAAGTTTGCCGGCTTTACCGTCTTGAAGGTGCTATGGTCGGTGGGGCAGAATGGCTCACCATGGAAGGATGAACAGTTCTCCTCATTGTAGTACTCGTTCGTATACTTGACGGACTAGACAAATGCATAGAGTACGGTGTTAAGCCATGACAACCTAGAGACAATGCACGATGGTGATAGGTAAGTTTGCCGGCTTACCATCTCAAAGGTGCTACGGCCGGTGGAAAAGAACGTAGTCGACGTGTGTGCTCCCGTCGCACCTCCTAGGCCGCTGTCCGGTAGGCATCGCGAGCGCTTGCAGTTCCCGCCGGCCTTCCCCGTTGAGCTTCGAAGGCCCGCACGCTTGGCGCCTCCGCCCGTCCGGTCTGTGTTTTTCCTGCCGCCGGTGCCGGCAACCTCCCTGCCCAAAGCTGCGCCCTTCCGGCCAGTACGTGCCTCCCTGACCAGTGCCACACCCGTCGATGCGGCCGGCGGCGGGGCCTTCCCCATGAGCTTCTCCTCGGCGCGCAGGTGCTTGTCGTAGAGCGGGCGCCTCAGCGGGTCACTGAGAGCCTACGCACGCAACGCAACAAATTAACACGCGCGCACATCCGGCATTCCGGCCGAGAGCGATCGACCGCCCGCTCGCTGCTTTGGCCGCTGGATCGAGATTACCTTGTGGGCCGTGGTGAGGCGCTGGAACCCCCGCTCCGCCGCCTTCCACTTGAGCGCGCTCTGCTTGTGGTACGCCTCGTTGATGTCGCCGGCGGTGGCCGCCTTGGGCACGCCCAGGATCCCGTAGTGGTCCTTCTTCTTCCCCATGGCGGCTTGAGGCTAGGAGAGACCCGCGGCGGTGTGGGGTGCGATCGAGGCGGGGCCAGCGAGGGCGGCGAGTGGGGTGAGAGCGACGGCGGCGGCGGCGAGTGGGGTGACGAGAGAGGAGTGGCTGCGGCGGTGCGCTCGGGGTGAGGGTTGCGGTGGCAGTTTGGTGGTAATTTTGAATGGAAAAAGAGGGCTGGGAGCAAGGCTAGCGCGAGGGCGTGGGGTTGCGGCGCTGGCGTTCAAGCCCATTTGAAGTTTTCTTTTTCTCGAGCATGTCACAGCTGGCCCAGCGGCAGCCCAAATATGTGTTTGGCCCAAGTAGGGAAGCCAGGACGCTGGACAGTTTTGCGTTTCGATTACTGCTCTGTTTTGCGGTAAAAATATATATTAAACTGCTCTATTTCTATACGTAAAAACATACTCCCTCCGTCCGGAAATACTCGTCGGAGAGATAGATGTATATAGACGTATTTTTGTTCTAGATGCATCCATTTTAATCCATTTCTACGACAAGTATTTCCGGACGGAGGGAGTAATACTATAGGCCGAACCAACCTGTGGTTGGATGGTTAGGTGGACGGTGGTATCCCCAGCCCACCAGGGTTCAAGTCCTGGTGCTCGCATTTATCCTGGATTTATTTCAGGATACGGTGACTTCGTAAAATCTCAAAATGATATGCGTGTGTGCTCGTATATATGAGCGCTTGCGTCTGTACCGATGTTAAAAACATATTATTATAGGTACATGTGTATATCATCTAAAAAAGGGTATATGTGTATATCCACTAAAAACACGTATATACGAGCGCTTGTGTCTGTACCGATGTTAAAAAAATATATATTACTATAGGTATACGTGTATATCATCTAAAAAAGGGTATATGTGTATATCCACTAAAAACACGTCGCAGTTGACCGACGGTCCCCTCTCATTGAAGGAACATCATCGGAAGTCTGAAATAAATCTAGAAAAAATGCGAGAACAATATCTAGTCCAGGACTTGAACTTGGGCTGGGGTGGGTTGCGGCGCTGATGTTCAAGCCCATTTGAAGTTTATTTTTTCTTGGACGTGACACATCTGGCCCAGTGGCAGCCCAAAAAGCTATTTGACCCAGGTAGGGAAGGCAGGAACTTTGCTTCATACTAGCATGGATATTGTTGCTCAAAGAAAAAACTAGCATGGATATTGCTCACAAAAAAAATAGCATGGATGGCAGTCTAGGCTTCAGATTGGTGCTCCTCCACCCTAACTTTTTTTGTTCTCTTTCTCTGGTTCTCTTTTTCCTTTTTTCCTTTGCGACTCTCTTTCTCTAGTTCTCCGACTTTTATGTCTATGCTGGGACCGGAGGTTAAACTGACAATGATAATAATATTAATACAAGCCTTCATTGTAAAAGAACTCTATTATTGTTGGCTCAGTGCAATTTTCAATTTTTGGTGGGCGGCGTACAATCAAACGAATAAGAAGGCTAATACAATTTACAATGTACTTTTGTTTGTTATCGATCGTTTTCAAACGACAATTGTACTGGGTTTTGTTTTCCTTCGTACTAATATCTAAGACGTCATTTAAGTGTCTTTATTCAAAAAGGAAATTCAATTTCTCGTCACGTTCAAATGCGACATGCTATGTACTCCCTCCGTTCCTAAATATAAGTCTTTTTAGACATTTCAAATGGACAACAACATACGAATGTATGTAGACATATTTTAAAGTGTAGATTCATTCATTTTGCTCCGTATGTAGTCATTTGTTAGAATCTCTAGAAAGACTTATATTTGGGAACGGAGGGAGTAGTCCTTGTCGAGCCCCACATCATCCCGCGCGTAGGCGAGTTGTGAGTCACACAAAACCCTAGCCGCTGGTACCCGCCGTTCACCCCTTACATCCCTCCATCGCCACTATGGGAAACCGTCAGGCTAAGCCTGGGCTGTCGACGACGGTAGCGGGGGATCATTTTCAAGTGGCATGGTCGTGCCTCTCGTGGAAGCAAATTCGTGCCTCTTGCGGAAGCAAACCCGTGCATCTCGTGAAAGAAAAGAATACACGTTTTTTACGCAAATTTTTTTCCAAAAGCTAAGAAACATCATTGAAACACTAAAAAACTGAAGAAACCATGTAAAAGCCACATAGTGCGACACATGGCGGTGGCTGAGAAACCGCCAATGCGTCAGGTGACGCATCGCTCCTTCGTTAGTTGCCCCCATTATGCCAAACCGAAAAAGTCGTCAATAATATTTTAGCTAGATGGGCTGTTATCCACTACATATGGGCCTTAACTCTTGGGACCATGTGGGCAGCTCGGTCGCCTCCTCCCAGCTCCATTCGCCCACCGTTAAAAAAAAAAGTCCACTCTCCTGCGCCGGCATCGCAGGCCCCTCTCCGCCGGCGACTTTGCCCAGCGACTGCGCCGGCTACCCCTGCCAGCGACCACTGACTCCCGGGAAACCCAGATCCGCTCAAAGGCACTCACTCTCCTCCACCGCATCGACCCGCCGGAAGAAACGAGTGCGGCCGGCAACCTGAGCCTCCTCGCCCCGGCAGCGGCGAGCCTTCTTCCCCCCTCCCCCGATTCGAATGAGGTGAGCCTTTATCCTCCCCCTTCTCTCCTAATTTATTCTCCATCTCTTTTCATCTCGCGGAAATAGATTTCCTCCCTGATTCAACTCCACCTACATGTACTTACTCAGCTGAGGGGACTCCAATACTCCGATACTCCGATAATGGATGCTTCCGAGGAGATTTCCCAGCGGTAAGAGCATCCAGTCTCCCCACCCCTCCAGATTCCTCCCCAATTTGTTTCATTTCCAGCAGCACTGTATTTCTTTAGTGTCCTGCAGTTTGTTGGATGCTGATGTTTCAATGCCATATTGGTGGAAGCAATCGGCCCATTGGCCATTGCATTGACGCTTTTGCGTTTGTTCGTCGCTCCGATTTTCCAGGTTACGTCCAGAGAAGAAACCGTGTGCCGATGGCGAGTCGCAACATCATTCGCCGGCATCCATGGTGCCGGTATCCAAGGTGCTCGACGACGACAACCTCCTCATTGAGATCCTCCTCCGCGTCAGCTTCCCCACCACACTTGTATGCGCCGCCCTCGTCTGCAAGCGCTGGCTCTGCCATGCCTCTGACCCTAAGTTCCTCAGCCTTTTCCGCAAGCGCCACCCGCCTCGCCTCCTTGGCTTCTACATATATATGGGGTCGGCCTGGTTATGGTTGGGCGCCCCCCTGCTCTTCGTCCCGATGCAGCCCCAGCCCCCAGAGCTCGCCCCCTTCATCTCCCGTGTCGCCAGCCATAGCTTCGGTGCCGACAATGACAGATTATGCATCATGGATTGCCGGAATGGCAGCGTCTTAACCAGATGCCGCAGAGGAAAAATATTGACACATGGAGTGCACCGCCCACTATGCGCTCAGAGAGGCATGGATGACATCCCGCCACTCCCAAGAGCCCAGTACCATGGTCAACAAATTTTCAATACAATCCTCTCCAAAGAAGAAGGTGGTGTCTTGTCCTACCTGTATATGTTGGCCGAGTTTTTCAGGAAGACAAAAAGTTTCAGGGTGCGTGTGTATACGCTGCAAGGGGGTCTCTGGTGCATGCATGCCTCGGCCACGACACAGCTCCCTCGACTGCTGACGTCACTGGAAGTTGTGCTCATTGACGATAAAATCTATATGGCTGACACCTTCAGTGATGAAATTATTGTCTTGGATATGACAACCTCGGGTTTCTCCACAATTCGGCTCCCACAAGGAGTGATTTTTCACTGCGTTCGCACCATCATGTCACGCGCCGGTGATGCTTCTGCTGTATATCTCACCCATATCCATGTCAAGGAGCTACAACTTTGCATCTGGCTCCACAAAGGGGACAACTGGTTGTTGGTTGATACAATTTGTTTGCATCAGATGTGGGGTAATTTGAGGATGCTAGATCAGACCCTTGAGGATGAGCATATTAGTTTTACTTGTATAAGCAATGTGGGGGATAATGCTGAATTTGTGTTCTTGGAAATGTGTGGCTGCATTTTCTATCTGGATGTCAAAAGCAAGACACTGCGTAAAGTGCATGGGGTGACAGTAAAGGACCGACAGTTCAATGATGTCTATCCTTTTATGATGATTTGGCCGCCCATATTCCCTGCGCCCAAGGATGATCCTGCAAGGTTTGCTATTTTGGCCTTTAGATGGTCTGTATATTCCTTTTGTTGAGGTTACATAGTTTTGCAATATGCACTAGTTTGGTATGGCTGTGATATGATGTTAGTATATGCTTGATTCTTTAGGCCATTTTAACAATACTAACTAAGCGATATTAGATAATGCTTGCCTTAAGATGTCTTAAAATCACTTGTGCAATGGGCTAATACTATGTGGTGTTTACGACCATACAAAGTATAGAACATCTATAGGAGCTTGACCTCTGTACTTCATTATCCTGAAATATTATCACAAACCAATCAAGCCTGGAATTTTAACTTCTCATTTCTTAAGTCAATATTTTTGCTGAACCTATGTATGTGATTGTCTTTACTGAAACTTTGCATGAGATTGTAATACTTGTTTTTTTCCCTGAATGTTGCTTACTGGTTTTTTTTTTTCTTGGACACAAATGGCTAGTCCAAGCTAACACTTGATAATTTGGGCCTGCGTGTCAGGCATTTTTCCTTGTATGATCAGATTTTTTGTTTTACTGAAATACAAACTATGAAATGGAAACATGTTGCTCTGCAAATATATATAATGCCATTTAAGCTCTATTGGCTGTAGCTTTTGATTAAAAAAAAACCTATGTTGCTGGACAAAGTTAATTTTTTTATTTCTGAGTGTACATAACATTTGACTAACAAATGGTAATAAAATGTTCTGATGCTGAATTACCTCTACTATATCCTGATCCTTCCTCTGTTTCCTTAAACCAGAAATGCCATGTGAAGGAGGATGATATCAGAAAGTTTTTGGATGGTCAGCGACAAGGGTGAGCAGTGAACTGCATTTCCTTGGTTGCAGTTCTTACCATCTTCACTGTAACTCATAGTGTATTAGTTGAGGTGATGTATAACTGGAGCAGGTAGTCCTATCCCTATGGTACCATGCCTACTTGTGACCAACATATTTGGTTTTGTGACGAAAACTCCCTGTATTCATGTTAATTAGTAGTTATGTTTTCTGATCCGGTTGGGTCATTCGATCATGTGGTTCCGCTTCTTGCTCTTTTTGTTAGTTGTGGTGTTTGTAGCTCTAATTTACCAGGCAAAATAAAATGAAAAACTTATCTTTGAGGCCAGTCTGTCTACTTTACATGGATGGCCATGGCGCTGGCTTCATCATTTTCACTGCAATATCAGTGGCTAGATGGATCATAGGTGTCAGCTGAAACAAATGTACAGATCTAAAGCATAGCATGTTCCAGTGATCCGTTGTGTGTCATTTTAGTGAGTTATCATTCCACGCGGATACGGTGGTAACATAACTGGGGTCACTAACAGTTCTACATTGGCGCCGGCAATTGGCTGATATTATTGATTGAGCAAATTTGAGAGGGACTACACTCTGGATAAGGTCAAGGATGATCTACTCTTTGTAAATGGCTTTGAGCTTGCCTCTGGCTCCGCCTCTCCAATTAAGCAGGTGAGAGTTCTTTGTTCTCTGTTCTTCAGTAGTTCTGTATGAGAGTGGTGCTAAGGCAATATTTTTGCAATGCTGCTGATGTTGCTCAGTAACCCCAATCCTGAATCCTTTTGTTTCAGCTTGGAACAGAAATGCCATGCAAAGAACAAGGACATGAGGAAGTTCATATTTCCTCTGTAGCTGGTAGCAGAAATTGTATTGTATTAGAGTTGAGAACCAACATTATCTGCGCATTGTTGTAATAATCCAAACTTATACTAGTTAGGATTAGTAGTTTGATCTTCTTACCGGTAATTAGTTTAGGTAAGTCAGCTCATGTGTGAGTCATTTTAGTGCATAGCATGTTCCAGTGATCCGTTGTGTGTCATTTTAGTGAGTGTTTTGGTATTTCAATTCTTTTGTCTAGCATTAAGATCATTGATGCTGATACTGCTGCAGTAGAAAACTCGTCATGATTCCATATTATTTTATCATTCCATGCGGATACAGTGGTAACATAACTGGGGTCACTAACAGTTCTACATTGGCGCCGGCAATTGGCTGGTATTATTAATTGAGCAAATTTGAGTGGGACTACACTCTGGATAAGGTCTGTTAAGGATGATCTACTCTTTGTAAATGACTTTGAGCTTGCCTCTCGCTCCGCCTCTCCGATTAAGCAGGTGAGAGTTCTCTGTTCTTCTTCCTTGTACGCCATGAATCTTTGAACTATGATACCTTCAGTAGTTCTGTATGAGTGGTGCTAAGGCAATATTTTTGTTTCAGCTTGGAACAGAAAATGCCATGTAAAGAACAAGGACACGAGGAAGTTCCTAGTGAGCTGGTAGCAGAAACTGTATTGTATTAGAGTTGAGAACCAACATTATCTGCTCATAATGTGCTTCCGAGGATTGTATCCTACCAGTTACTAATTGTGATTTATCTAAGGTTTCTATGTTTTGTATATCATTTTTATCCGTCTATCCGTTCAAAGAAAAAAAAAATCTTTAGATCCGACAAGTTAATATAAATGATAATCGGTGATTTGGTCGTCCGTGTAAACTTCATCTGCTGAGATATTTTGACTGCCGGTACTTACTTTTGGAATTTCATTGTATTTTCTGAACATAAAGTTATATATATCTGGTATTCAAGTGAGCTCATGCATAATTGTATTAAAAATGGTGGTTTCCTTCGTAAACTCCGCCACGCCTGAAAATCATTTCTGCCTCCGTGGTTGCTCTGAGAGATGGTAATTTATTAATGCCAAGTCCATGTCAACTTTTGATTAATTAATTCATCCATTGCATTGAATATGCTTAATCTACTCACGCATATATGTTATTTTATGATTTTCACAATCAAATATACTCCTTCTTTTGGTAGTAGTAGCTTTGTCCTTTTGGAGAAAGGATGGAAATCCACTGCTCTGAGCCACCAACTTTCAAATTTTAAACTGAGATTGGCAGTAGTAGCTTCCCATGTCCATCAATTTTCGAACTTAAAACTGGGATTGGGATCGCAGTAAGTTGAAGCAACTAATGGAAGCTAAAATACGAGCATGATCATGTCATGTGGGGCACGTCTTACGGACGTGGGCAGCATGACGAGAGCAGCCGACGGCCGCTGCGCAGCAAAGCGCAGGCGGACAGAGTCCTGATCCGGGCACATTAGTTCCTAGACTAGTTTGTTTCAGATAGGTTTCTAGTTTGTTATTAGCCCATGGGGCCTTTATATATCGATAGTTAGCACCCTTTAGGGACAAGCAATAAAGTTATTTCCTTCTATCTTCTCCTCCGCATCATAGAGCAGCCAGCAAAAACCCTAGCGCCCTATCCACCGCGACTACGAACTACGAGTCGAGGTCTCTTATCTTGGGCACCGAGGCCCTTGACAACTTGGTATCGAGTTCCAGCGATCCTCCTCCTCGCCCACGCTCCATCCGCCGGCCGCCTTCCCATCGTGTCGCGCCCGGCCCCGACGTCGCCACAATCCGCCGCCTCGGTCACTTCCGGCATGGCGTAACCGACCACCGCGGATCGGCTAAGATGATCGAGGCCTTGACGGCCACGGTGGCGCCCCTGCGATCGTCGTCACCGCACTCCGAAGGACAAGTCCTCCTCCTCGTCGGCGCTTAACGCCGCCCATGATGGGCAGCACCACAATGATCGGCCGCCCAGTTCCGGAAGATGGACTTCCCCAAGTTCGACGGCAAGTCGATCCGCCGCCTTCATCAACAGATGCGAGTCCTTCTTCCATCAACAACGGATCGCCAAGAGGAGAAGGTGTGGATGGCGTCTTACAATCTCGAGGGTCTGCCCAACTATGGTATATGCAGGTCCAACGCGACGAGGGCACACCTCCGTGGCGCCACTTCTCCGAGCTGCTCAATCTCCGCTGGCCACTGGCTGCGCGCTAACCGCTGGCGAACTCATGGCGTGTAAACGCACGACGTCCGTCGTCGACTTCCAGAGCGGTTTGAGGCACTCCTTCCCGGCAGCACCTTATCCGAGACACGTAGTGCAGATCTTCACGCGGGACTCCAGCCACCCTCGGCCTCGACGTGGAGATCCATAACCCACGATCCCTCGCCGTCGCCATGAGCCTCGCCCGCAAATTGAGCTGCGCGACGACGGTGCGCGCTTTCCGCGCGCCACCGTGCGTTTTCCACGAAGGGCATCCCGCCGACACTGACCACGCCGCGCTTCGCCCGCCCCACCAGCCGCACCTCAGCAGGGCCACAATCTGCCGGACGGTCGCCCAATCAAGCGTCTCTCCCAGACAGAGATGGAGGAACGCCGCCGCCTGGGCCTTTGCTTCAACTGTAACGAGAAGTTTGGCAGGGGCCACAACCGCGTGTGCCAGCGCATCTTTCTCCTCGACTTAGCGCCGGACGACGACGATGACGACGCGGCCTCCGCCACTGAGGATGCATCGCGGGCCGACCCTCAAATCTCGCTCCACGCGATCGCCGGCGTGCGCACGAGCGAAACCATGCAGATGCAGATTACTCTGGGAGGTGTCTCCCTCCTCGCCCTGATCGATTCAGGCTCCACCCACAACTTCATCGCCGAAGAGGCGGCCGCTCGTGCTACGTTACCGTCCCCCACCACCGAGAAGATGCGCGTCACGGTGGCCAACGGCGAGCGCTTCCTGCGCAGTGGCGTCTGCGTCGTGCCCTTCCGCATCGGCCACGAGGAGTTCGCGGAGGATTTCCTCGCCTTGCCGCTCGCGGGCTACGACATCGTCCTGGGCACGCAGTGGCTGGCATCGCTCGGACCGATCCTGTGGGATTTCCGAGCCCTCTCCATGACATTCTGGCGGCGGGGCCATCGGGTGTGCTGGCACGGCATTGCAGGACCGGACAGGCCAGCCCTACACTCATGCAGCGGCCGCGACTTCCTGGACGCCATCATCACCGAGTTCGACGGCATCTTCGCCGACCCCTCCGGCGTGCCACCGCCCCGCAGCCGCGATCACGGCATCACCCTACTACCTGGTTCCGCCCCGGTGGCCGTCCGTCCGTATCGATACCCGGCCGCGCACAAGGACGAGCTGGAGCGTCAGTGCGCCGCCATGCTCGCCCAAGGAATCATCCGTGCGAGCTGTTCCGCATTCTCGTCCCCGGTATTGCTGGTCCGCAAGGCAGACGGGTCCTGGCGTTTCTGCATCGATTATCGCGCCCTGAACGCCATTACTGTCAAGAATGCGTTCCCAATTCCGGTGGTGGACGAACTCCTCGACGAGCTACGGCACGCTCGTTTCTTCACCAAGCTCGATTTACGTTCCGGCTACCACCAGGTGCGGATGCGTGCGGAGGACATCCCGAAGACAGCTTTCCGTACTCATGACGGCCTCTACGAGTTTCTGGTGATGCCGTTCGGACTCGCAGAACGCGCCGCCACGTTCCAGCCCTCATGAATGATCTGCTGCGCCATACCTGCGCCGCTTTTGTTCTCGTCTTCTTTGACGACATCCTCATTTTCAGCGAGACATGGGCTGACCATCTCCGACATGTGCGCACCGCCTTCACGGTCCCGCACCAGCACCGCTCTTCGTCAAGCGCTCCAAATGCGCGTTCGCCGTCGAATCAATCGCATACCTGGGTCACACCATCTCCGCTGCAGGCGTGGCCATGGATCCGGAAAAGGTGCAGGCAGTGGCGGACTGGCCGCTACCACGCTCGGCGCGCGCGGTTCGGGGCTTTCTCGGCCTTGCGGGGTACTACCGCAAGTTTGTCAAGGACTTTGGCGTGGTTGCCGCGCCCCTGACGGCCCTCCTTCGCAAGGATGGTTTCTCTTGGTCGCCGGAGGCGGCAGCAGCTTTTAACACCCTCAAGACGGCAATCACCACGGCTCCCGTCCTCGCGTTACCGGATTTTACACGGCCGTTCATCGTCGAGTGTGACGCATCGACGTACGGTTTCGGGGCCGTCCTTCTTCAGGACCACCACCCGGTGGCTTTCTTTAGCCGGCCAGCCGCGCCACGTCACCGTTCCCTGGCCGCGTATGAACGGGAACTCATCGGCCTGGTGCTCGCGATTCGCCACTGGAGGCCGTACCTTTGGGGGCGCCAGTTTGTGGTAAAGACGGATCATTACAGCCTCAAATTTCTGCTTGACCAGCGTTTGGCCACCATCCCGCAGCATCATTGGGTTGGCAAACTCCTGGGATTCGACTTTACGGTGGAGTACAAGGCAGGTAGTACCAACACGGTGGCGGATGCACTTTCCCGCCGCGATACAGAGGAGACGACGATCATGGCGGTCTCGGGGCCTCGTTTCGACTTCATCAATCGCCTCCGGCAAGCGACGTCCACTGATCCGGCGCTCGTCACACTGCGGGAGGATATCACGGCAGGTGCGCGGCAACAGCCTTGGGCGCTCTCCGACGGCCTCGTTACTTTCAACGGCCGCCTCTACATTCCGCCGTCATCCCCGCTACTCCAGGAGATTCTCAGTGCCGTGCACGATGATGGACATGAAGGCGTCCTGCGCACATTGCATCGTCTCCGCCGCGATTTCCACGCACCTAACCTTCGCAAGACGGTGCAGGAGTACGTCCGCAATTGCGGTACTTGTCAGCGGTACAAGTCCGAGCACTTGCACCCCGCTGGGCTGCTACTGCCGCTGCCGGTGCCCACGGGCGTGTGGACTGACATCGGCATCGACTTCGTGGAAGCGCTTCCTCGAGTAGGCGGGAAGTCTGTCATCCTCACCGTGGTGGATCGCTTCAGCAAGTATTGCCATTTTGTGGCGTTAGCCCACCCATACACGGCAGAGTCAGTGGCACAGGTGTTCTTCGCTGAGGTTGTTCGTCTCCATGGCGTGCCGCAGTCCATGGTCTCTGACCGCGACCCCGTCTTCACCTCCGCTTTTGGCGAGCTCGCGCCCACGGGACAAAGCTGCACATGACGCCAGCATTTCACCCGCAATCGGATGGTCAAACGGAGGCTGCTAACAAGATCATCGTGATGTATTTACGGTGTCTTACCGATCGCCCCAAGCAAAGGGCTCGGTGGCTTCCCTGGGCTGAGTACATCTACAACACCGCCTACCAGACAGCAACCCACGAGACTCCGTTCAAACTTGTGTATGGTCGTGACCCTCCCACTATTCGCTCTTACGAGCCCGGCGACACACGGGTAGCTGCAGTGGCCAGGAGCATGGCTGAGCGCGACGAACTTATCGAGGACGTCCGCTATCGTCTACAACAGGCACAGGCGGTCTATAAGTCCTACTACGACAGACGTCATCGGGACATTCAGCATGAGGTGGGCGATTGGGTTTGGCTTCGCCTGCGACAGCGCGCCGCGTCCTCTCTCAACTTGCCAACCAGGGGCAAGCTCAAGCCACGATTCTATGGGCCGTACCGCATTTCAGAAGTGATCAACGACGTGGCATACCGTCTTGAGCTTCCGGCACGCTCGCGCCTCCATAACGTGTTCCACGTGGGCCTACTCAAGAAGTTCTTCGGCACTCCTCCAACTACACCGCCGGGATTGCCTTCGGTCCACAACGGGGCGGCTGTTCCAGAACCAGAGCGCGTGACTCGTGCGCGCCTAGCACGCGGCGTTCGCCAGCTACTCGTCCACTGGAAGGGTGAAGCAGCTTCGTCAGCTACATGGGAGGATCTTGACAGTTTCGTCGAGCGCTACCCCGCTTTTCAGCTCGAGGACGAGCTGCTCGTCGAGGGGGGGAGAGATGTCATGTGGGGCACGTCTTACGGACGTGGGCCGCGCGGCCAGGAGCAGCCGACGGCCGCTGCAGCAAGCGCAGGCGGACAGAGTCCTGATCCGGGCACATTAGTTCCTAGACTAGTTTGTTTCGTATAGGTTTCTAGTTTGTTATTAGCCCATGGGGCCTTTATATATCAGATAGTTAGCACCCTTTAGGGACAAGCAATAAAGTTATTTCCTTCTATCTTCTCCTCCCGCATCATAGAGCAGCCAGGCAAAAACCCTAGCGCTCCTATCCACCGCGACTACGAACTACGTAGTCGAGGTCCTGCTGTCTTGGGCACCGAGGCCCTTGACAGATCATTAGTAATTAGGCAAGTGATTGCACAATTGCGCGTGGGCTAGACATAGGTCAAGGACTGAAGGTGATCATGAACAGGACTAGAGGAGAACAACATATTTAAACCAAGTGTAATTCTCCGGACCAGAAAATCCCAAATCAAACAGAGAACAAAGCTGAACTAAAGCAACATGTACGAATATAACTCACATTAACTTGACTCTATTACAAGAGTCCATGATGCTGTTAAGATCCATACAGAATGATTTACCTAGATTATCATACATAAAAATAGTACTATAACATGGCTCCGAATCTCCTGCTGGCAATCACATTCGCACACACCACGCAAAAACTAACTCTCGACGCTACTTGATGAACACACCCGAAGCTAGCTAGGATAACATAAGAAGTGGCAAACTAGGTAGAGACCTGCACTTCCTAGGACGTCGTTTCCTCACATCTCAAACAGGTCTTGTCCTTAATCACTGCCACCAATCATCAGCTTCATCCCCACCATCACCCTTGCGTGGTCATCACCACTCCCCATCCCGGCATCATCACTGCCAACCTCGGTGTCGTCATCACCACAGCGGCCACTGCCATCATCGCCTTCGCCTATCTCATTGTTCTTGCCGTCTTTATGACCGAGGTTCTCCTCCTCATCGTAGTAATCTTTTATGGTCTCTACAGCCTAGATAGTGGTGTTAAGCCGTGACATTGCTTAGAGAATGCATAATGGTGATGTTCCGGATTACCGTCTGGAAGGTGCTATCAATGGCGTAGCCAGGCCCGGGATGTGGCAGTAGGTTGCTTTGTTTACTGTAGATAAAAAGTTACTGTCCAGTACTGTTTACAACTGTACTCCAAAGACACGACTTCAACTAGATCTACAAGTAGATCAACTGAACCCACACAAAAAAACACTACTTCAACTAGATCTACAAGTAAAAAAGCCCTTGCAGGATTTTTCCTATCCCGTGAGAACACGATGTGTAAATAAATGTTCATACCTCCTATGAATTGGGTATTTCCCGGGCTCGGGTAGGGTAGATCAAACTGCAAGATATGCCCACCGGACAATATCAAAAGCCACACAGTGATCTGTTTTGGTTCGACAAGAGAAAAAAACTGACCAGAACCAATCACGTCCCAAGAAAAGGAAGAAAACACAAAGAATCAATAGAGGAGGAGTACTTGCCTGCGATGGATCTGAGAAGGGTGGATTTGCGAGGGTGGAACCACCTCATAAGAAAGCATCGTCACATATCCCAAGTCATAAGTCCCACGCGTATCTCGCACGCGAATGCATCGCTACTTCTAGTACATCTAGAGATGTGGTTATAATGAAGAGAAAGGAGGAGAGTGTGGTGCATGGCCAGCGGGAAGATCGTGTCGTGGATCAGTGAGGTGGCGCAGTCCAGATCTTTGGATGGTTTGTTGATGGTTTTCTCATGGGATTTAACTATGGCATGGATTCATTTCCTAGAAAGGGAATAAGTCGCAGGGGATCATCACCGGTACTTCGTTTAGTGACATGACGATGACTTGTGAGCTACACAATCAGATACCTTATGAAGGTTTAAGTCTTGGGATGCATTTGCACACGACTCTCAAGAACTCTTCTAAGTTGGCGTATATTGCATGCATTCATGTCAATGTAGAACGCACTGCTGCATATTGAAGACGGTTCAGGGCGGACGCGACCTATCGCTGCCTCTATCATTGAAGTGGCGCTTGCGGAGGGCGCCGCCCGCTGCACGCCTTGCTGAATACATTTTCTCGCCACATTCAAACACCTCCATTAAACTCATGTGAAACCCGAGAAACCTACTCCGATCCGGCCACACATTCGTTCACGAGCGGGCCGGCACTAAACACAACGCCGAAAGCTCCTCCCGTTCGCCCGCTATTTGAAGGAGGCCAGGCGCGGGGCAAAAATCACATCACTCCGCCGCTCCCTGTCTCCTCCTTCCATCATTTTTTTCACCTTTTCGATGGCATCCAATGAGCAGGAAGAGTAGTTCTCTTGCATAAATGTCGTCTGAGTGGGCAACCGAGCCGGCCGGATATGAACGAGGGGGCTCGCTGTTCCACCTCTCTCGCCAAGCCCGAGGGAGTAAGTTGCCGCCCAAGCCGGCCTGTGCTTCACTAACTCACCACTCTAGGCCAGCTCGCGGAGGAGTAGCGAGCTGCCCCAGGCTGGGACCAGAGGGAGGGGGGGGCGAGGGAGCACGGCGGCACGAGCATCGTCACCACCGTGGATGACGCCGCGTTCTACTGCGCCACCTGCGACCGCGCCATCCACCGTCAACATGCGTGTAGCCACGCCCTGCCAGCAGAGAAAGAAGCCGTCTGTGCGAAGATCGAAGAGTTGGCAGCCAGCGCGTCCGCCGCCAACATCAAGGGAAAGTAGAACACACTTGCGTCCCAGAAAGGCCACCACCGGCGCGTCATCTCAGACCATCTTGGGCCCCCGTCCGGTCTCCACGGAAGCACCCTTCCTTCCAGCTAAAGCACCCCCTTTACCACTTTGTTGAGCTGCGTAGCCGGACATAGGGATGATACGGGAGAAGAATTTGCCTCCTGGACTCCCGGCAGTCCGATGAGCGGGTTGCTGGACATGAGAAAGACAAAGGGATCCGCCGCGACTGACTGTAGACTAGTGTAGTGTATTTGTGTCACATAGTTTTACCTTTTTAGTTAAGAAAATGTCCAAAATGTTATTTTTTTCGTCCGGATTGTACGAAAACCGTGTTGTTTGCATGAATTTCATCCGCTTTGTTGCAAATTTTTTTGAAACTGCCGGTTTGTTGCAAAAGTATTTAAAATGTACTCCCTCCATTCCTAAATATAAGTGTTTGGGGAGATTTCACTATGGACTACATACGGAGCAAAATGAGTGAATCATACTCTAAAATGATCTATATACATCCGTATGTGGTCCATAGTGGAATCTCTACAAAGACTTATATTTAGGAACGGAGGAAGGAGGAAGTATCAGGCTACGATTGAATGGCGGCCGCCTGTATCAGTGTCCGCGGACTGATTTTCCTCCACGGACGAATGCGGAAGGCAAATTTGCGAGTTACCGTTGGTGATGCCCTAATGGGAACGCTTGTACAGGCGCTTATAGAGAAGTAAAATAATTAAAAAAATCACCTAAGAGTCAGTCGGCTCCAACGCCAGGCGCATTAGTAGGCGCTAAAAAAATCCAATCGTTATGCTAATCGCCAGGAGAGAAAACGCTTAAGCGCTCGGTTCCTACTTTTGCGTGGATATGGCACCGGACGCCAGGATTCTCTCGTCTAACCACCTATCGAACATGAACATGAATTCGATCCTGGCGCCTCCTACAAGCTCCGCGCATTGTAGATGCCCTAAAGCCACCAATTTAAAATTGGGTCTGGGACTAGTAGCGTCCAGCGCCTCATTTTTGATTATTCAAGCAGACCACAGAATCAGCACTGAGAACACATAGGACTATATATATTTCCCATAAAAGACACTACATGGGCAACCCAAGGTAGGAATAGGATAACATAAGAACTACTAGTAGAAACTTGATAAAGAGTCGAACTTCATCTCGGACGCAGTTTCCTCACATTTCAAAGAGGCCTTGCCCTCGGTCACTACCACCAGTCGTCAGCTCCATCCCCACCATCACCGTCGTAGCCACCGTTGAAACCCCCGGCGACATCACGGATGGAGGTCGAGAATGACACACCGTGCTCAGACGAACAGTCGTAGTACTCATTCGTGGCATGCATGTCCTAGAGAAAAATTCAATCATAGCGGCGTATAAGCGGTGACACTGCTAAGAGTAAGAGAATGCGTAATGGTGGTCGAGAAGTTTGCCGGCTTACCGTCTGCAAGGTGCCTTGGCCGGTGGCAGAGAACGTCGGCGCGCCTCCCCGGCCGCCACCACCTGCTCCCTTCCCTCCTCGGGGGCCGGCCTTGACCGCGCCTCCTCTCGGGACGGTAGCGCCCACGCCTGTTGTGCCTCCCGAGCGCTTAGGGTTGCCGCCGCCGGCGATCGTGGCCTTCCCTTCCCCGGCGGTGGCCGCCTTGGAAGAACGCGTAATGGTTACTGACCGGTAAGTTTGCCAGCTTACCGTCTGCAAGGTGCTATGGCCGGTGGCAGAGAAGGTCGACGTGCCTGCCCAGCCCACAGCGCCCGCACCACCTGCTGCCTTCGCGCCTCCCGGTCCGGCCCCGCCCGCGCGCTTACCATTCCCGCCGCTCGTGGCCTTGCCCTTCCCGGAGCCGGTGCCGGCGAGCGACGCCTTGTTCACGCCCAGCTTATTGTGGTAGGCCTTCCCCATGAGCGGACGGAGTACCGCGCCGCACACTCGATCGATGGATCTGCTTCCTTGGAGTCTGCTTGGATCGCTTGGTTTTCTTGTTGTCGGTCGTATATAAGGCTAGGGAGGGGGTGCGAGATTAACGGAGGGCGTGAATGCGGTTGATTGCGGGGAGTGGTGGAGGTGGAGGAAGTGGAGACGAGACGGTTAACACTATTTATTTACTCACCCACGATCTATACTAAACGCTGAGGAGAGTTTCTCTATGCGCGCCGCTTGTTGCATGCATGGCACGGAGGGGCCGTGCGTGGCTTCTCTCTCTGGTGGAGGGGCACGCCTGACACGTACCGTGTACCGGCGCATGCATGGACTGATCCGCTTCGGGCAGAGACAGCTGAGAGGTCACCATGGTCGATAGGACTTGGGACTGACCACTGACCGGGACATGTCACGTAGCCATGGATAGAGATCTCTGCAAGAAGGGACGCTGACTGAAGGCAGTGATCACTTACATCGGATTAGACTAGCAAGCAAAGCAGGCACTGCAACGCTACATGATCGTCTTTTGTCATTTATCCCGCGCGCCGCGTCACTAGTTTTAGCGACGCCACAACAAGTTCACTTTGCTTATAGTATCCAGTCTACTATTTTGATCGTAGCATAGTTTACTAGCTAGTTTGATTCATTTACAGTCAAAGATACGTATGCTGTCTCACACACACAAAAAGAAGTACTTGGCATATCTTCAATTCATCATCAACTTCATCTGCGACCGTTGTTTGTACCGAGATCAAGCCTATAAGCTGTAACTACTTATTATAGATGTTAATAAGTATTGATTATTTGTGGTTTGAGGGTATTCATGAGAGATTCCCTTGGAATTTTTTGAGGAAGAATTAATGCGGTATCTCATAAGCACTAGGTGTCGTATGGAAGACATTTATCTTTGAAGTACATTTATGGCCATGGGATGTTGGAGTATAGACTAACTTACAATGGCAGGCTTTATAGCGCGCTTACATGACAATTTTGCATATGTGAATAAGAGAGATATAAAAAGAACTAAGTGAAAGTGGGCTCGAAAATGCAAGAATCTGGTTATACGTGTTTTTAGGCAAATACAATAAATGTGAAGAAAGAGAAAGGGAGAACGGAGAAAAAGTACCAAGGGAATCTCTCATGAATACCCTCAAACCACAAGCAACCGTCCGGACCGAACGGTCCGGTTGTTCAAAATCCCACAAACCGGAAGCTAACGAAGAGGGCTTTGCAGGAGTCCGAACCACCGCCACGTAGGACCCCGACACCCCGACCCACTAAAAATGAGGCGGAGCTCATGCATTTGGAAGAATGAATTTGTGGCATTGATATTACCCTTTAAGAAGACATAAAATAAATAAAAACTAAATAAAAATAATTTATAGTCTTCTAAGAAACAATGAATTAGTGCATTCGTATTACCCTCTATGAAGAAAGAAAGTGAAATAAAAATAAAATAAAAAAATAAAGTTTCTAAGAAAGAATGAATTAGTGGCATTGATATTGCCCTTAAAGAAAAAAAAATTAAATCAAACAATGACAAAATTTGCATGCAATTTTTTTTTTTTTGCGAGGAAAAGGGGTTTCATTCATCAAGCAGCAGCCAAATCTGCGTTACATAGGTCCGGCACCTCGTCCGGACCGGATCGAAGCCACACCGCAGTGCGCTTGTTTATTCTACCATAGTTCGCTAAATAATGGCTAACAACGTTTTGTTCTCTCCTTACATGCTTGACTAGATATTCCCCACGTTCCTGTAGAAGCCTAGTGATCTCACGAACCAGCATCAAGTGCTCCGACCTGTTTACTCCACCTTCCTTCACCAGCTTGGCCACATCTAGGCAATCCGTTTGAACAACAATTGGTAGTGCAGACCATTGGGAGGCTAGGGAAATGCCCTCCCTACATGCTGCAAGTTCAGATTCCAACGGGGACGCACATTGCCGTAATTCTCGGCTAGAAGAGAAGATTATAGCTCCATGCTCGCCTCAAGAACCATACCCGCCCAAAGACTCCCATCCTTGCCACGAATGAGCCGTCAACGTTGAGCGCTGCCCATCCAGCTAGCGGTGCCTCCCATCTTGGAGCCTGCTCCTTTGCTCGGCACGCATACGATATTGGTTTCCTCGACGACGGTGGCCAGCCACCATCTTCCCTTTCACATGATCGCCAAGAGGGTCTCACTGCAGGCCAAGAACGAGCTAATATAGCTAGACAGAAACCTTGTCAAGGCCTCCACTGGTGGTGGCCGTTTGTCGTGGACGATCTCATTCCTTACGTGCCAGCAGCGCCAAATCGTCATAAGCGTGTACATGCGCTCCTCCTCCGGCAGGTCAGCGAGCACATGGAGGAGCCACTCCGGTCCTGTGTTCACTAGCCGCCGGACGTCTGGGAAATTGCGCTTTTTTGTATTATGCAAGAATAAACATATAATAATCATTTTTTCTAAGAATAAATGAATTAGTGACATTGGTATTACCGTTAAAGATTAATAAAAATAAAATAAAAGCAAAAGTAGACTTAAAATAATGTATTTATCTGAGGAAGAATGAATTTGTAGCATTGGTATTACCCTTTAAGAAGAATGAAAATTAATAATAATACCAAAACAAAATTAAAATCATGAAGTTTTTTTAAGAAAGATAAATTAGTAGCATTGGTATTACCCTTTCTGAAGAAAATTTTGAAATGGATATAAATCAGGCAATGAAATAATTTGTACACAATATGCACAAAAATTGGAATTTTTATAAATATGCAAAATAAGCATATACTAGTTACATTTTCTAAAAAAAGTTTCCTAAGAACAGATTAATTAGTGACATTATTATTACCTTGAAAGAAAAAGGAAATAAAATAAAAACTAAAACTAAAACAAAATCAAAATAATGAAGTTTTATAACAAGTGACATCAGTATGACCCTCCAAGAAGAAATAAAATGATTATATTAAAAAAAGAACTTACAAACAAATGTGCATTGAAATTGCACTTTTTTGGGTGCAAAAAATAATCATATAATAGTGCAATTATTGCACATAGTGTATAGTACTCCCTCTGTAAACTAGTAATAAGACGTTTTATGTCACTAAAGTAGTGATCTAAAACATTTTATATTAATTTACAGAGGGAGTATTTGTGTGCATATATTTACACTCGTCAACCATCCCAAAAATTCCCAGAAAAAATATGACTAGTAAAAAAAAATGCAAAAGCAAAAACACGTAAAAACAGAAAAGACACAGGGAGAGAGGGGAGGGCCGGGTGTTCAGAAGGCTACAAATAGCTTGCTGGGTCGCACAAGTTAATGGGCCAGCCAATTAAGGAATTGGCAGACCCAAAATAGAGAGGCCAGTCAAAAGTTTTCAGTTCAAAATAAGACACATCACACAGCAGGAAAAAAAGGAGCACAGGTCTTAAACATGAATCAACATCCAGAGAAATTGACTGGCCCAAATTTCATTTTTAGGCAGCTTACATCTAGCTCAATCAACTGGCTACATATTATGCGTGAGAGCATGTACGTAACGGCATCGGCACTATTAGCACAATTTGACACTAGTTAGCAAAAAATTCAAGATCCGACCCTTTTTTACGACGCCACCCATCATGATGTGTCAAAATTTTCCCTGACCGACAACCTGGCGTTGCCATTCGTTCGTTCAGTGTCCGACTTGGCACCACATGAAACGCCCAGGATCATGGTGTTTACCTCGTGAGAGAAACGCCAGAGGTTCTAGCGTCTTGCCCCCGGATGGAGACGACACAAACCGTGGCGTTCACGTGTTCCTTTGTTTCCGCCGATACATATGGCTGTGTGTGTGCTGGATGCTCGTACGTGTGGATGCATATGGCAAGCGACCTAGGGGTTGGGGTGCACCAATGGCGCACCTTCCGAGGCGGTCTTGTGCATTTCTGTCTTGTCTACGTACTCTACACAGCTAAACAAAGAGTCTAGAATCTCAACAACATACGGGCTCCCAGCATGTTCATCTTCCAACATCAAATATTTTTCTACTATTATTAGTTGACAGAAAAAAGAAAAACTCCTATGTAAGGTGAACATCTCCATTTAATGCTACGACCTGGGACGCCTGAAGTTTGTGAGATTCACATATACTCCCACCGTACCTTTATATAAGGTGTATTTGTTTTTTGAAAAGTCAAACGAATGCAAGTTTGACCGAGTTTTTAGAAAAATATATCAACATTCACAATAAGAAACTTATATCATTTGATCCATCATGAAAAGCAGTTTCATATTTTATCTACTAGGTAATGCAGATGTTTTTATTTCATTCTATAATCTTGGTCAAACATTCAAATGGTTGACTTGCACGGAAATCAATACACCTTATATTCTGGAACGGAGGGAGTAATCAGCAGCTGCTTCTTGTCATCCAAGAGATTACTTTAGTGTTGAGTTCTATTTTTTTTCCTGAACTTTAGTCCTGTTTGGATGCACTAACTTAGCTAGAGGTTAGAGTTAGTTTCTAGTTCATAACTAACCATGAGCTAACTTTAGCCAAAGAGGTGTTTGGATAACAAAGTTAGAATGACAATAAATGCACTAGGAGAACTAGCTTCAATTAGCACCTCTTGGGTGGGATATTTTTTTGAATGGGTTAGATGCAACTAGTTCAAACCATGGTTTTGGGTACCGCCCGAGAAAACCGGTTACCGGGCGGTTACCGTGTTTCCCAGTACCCCACGAGAAATCAATTTCCCAAGCGAAAAATTCCGAAATTTTGAATTTGAATGAATTTTGAATGGATTTTTGATGAATTTTGTTCGGATTCAAAAAAATTCATCCGAAATTTGCTCGAATTTCTCGATAACCGTGGTAACCGAGTTTCTCGGTGACCCACGAGAAAAAAGTCTCTCTCGGTAGCCAAAACCTTGGTTCAAACTAGCCCTCATGTTTGGATATAATTTAGGGCTATTTGAGCTCAAACTAGCTCAAACTAATTCTAACCCATGAATCCAAACGTAGCCTTTGTTTCATTTCAATGAAGATGGAACAGGGACGATCCCTCGATGCTTTCTGGTTCTAAAAAGATAAGTTGAAAAATTAGCATTAGAGAAGTGATTGCACCATGCGCATTGTTAGGCAGTTATACCATCATTCACATCGTTCATTACATGACAAGATGGGAAGATCTTTGTTAGGCCAAGCGTAGGCCAGACGAGAACGCAAAATCGGAGAGATCATAAAGCTTAACATGAGCACTGAAGGAACAACATACAAATATAATTTACATTATTAGCCATACTGCTGTCGCAAGGGTTAAGGATATTGTTAAGATCACCCATACGGAAGATTGATCCACCTAGGTTATCGTCCACTAGAGTGGTAGTACGACTGCAGATCTCCTGGTGGGGAACCCATAGACATGCAAAAGCTAAGCTAGATGCCAAGTGCACAAGTGAATCTAAGATCACACATAAGAACTAGCAAACCCGATAGACAGACTTCATCTTGACACCAAGACTTTATAGACGCCTCAAGTTCCTTGGTCCTCATTCCTGGATCACTACCACCAGTCATCAGCTCCATCCCCAGCATCACCGGGATCATAGAAATCGTCGAAACCCCCGACAATGTCGTCGTCGTAGTAGTCATCGTCACCGAAGTGGTCATCACCACTCTCAGCGTCGTCATCACCACCACCGTCTGCATCAGAAACAAGCTCAACATCCTGCACGCCCTCTTCCTCGTTGTCCATGGACAAACCTTGTTTCTCCTCCTCATCGTAGTGCTCATTCATGGTCTGCACGGCCTAGAAGAACACATAATGTATGGTGTCAAGACGTGACATTTCTTAGAGGATAATGCATCAGGGGCGGAGCCAAGAAGTTTTGCGAATGGGTTCACTAAGGATTTGGGCATGAACTAACTATTGTCTATAGTGGCATAGCGTGCTAACAAATCCAAAATCCTTCCCAACTTATCCAAGGTGGGGGCCAATGCCCCCCCCCCCCAACGATATGTACATTGGTCTACCTCAGATTATTTTTACAACCTCATACTAACACTCAAAGGACAACATAACGAACTGAAACATCATACCACTATAATTGTTACATAAATCTACATGATGAATAAATATTAGTTGAATGAAAACATAAAACCCTTTTTCAAACGTTTCAAATAAATTAGTCAAACGCACAACTCTGTAATTTCATAGGTAGTTAGATAAGATATTCCTTGTAAAAAAGCAAAATGACATGTTAATTTCTTAAGTTGTAAATAAGCACTATTAAGCGGAACATGTAGAGTCACTATCATTCCCAAGTTTCTTTGATGTTTCATCCGTTAGCAAATTAGAAAGCCACTCTTGGATTGACCACCATTTTATTACATATTTTATTGACAACAATCATATATCAAAAGCTCTGGTCAATTAATTCCATGGAAACCGGCAATATCAGTACTAGCTTTACATGTTGATAGACCAAAGTAAAAGGAATATGTTTATTTGCCTTGCACCATTAATTTAGCAATATCGGTAATTCCATCAAGACCAACATCATGCAGTTTATCTCAATCAAAATCATCTGGATAAAACTCAGCCAGTTTCAGTAAGCTCCTCACATTATAGACAACACATGCATAACTCTTCTCCTAATCGCAATCTTACTTTATTGAAACTTTTTATGTATGAAATTCCCTTCGGATTAGTCATAATATGACAATCAATTTAAACCAGATTCTATTTCAATAAAAGGCTATGTAGGGCTAGGAGTAGAATATCATTTGTTTGCTTGCCTATAAGGGTGGCCTTGAAGTACATGCTTTATTATCTTTATCTTGATATAATGACCGTCCTTTTTGCAAAATGTTGTTACATACTAGATCAAGGTTCGACCAAAAAAGCAATCATATAATTAAGGTTGGATAAGACTTGTACAAGCGGGATAGGATATGCTATCGCGTGTAATAATATTTTGAATAGCAATTGTGGGCTTGCCATTGCCGACAGCGTGAGGGCGGTGCAAGAGATAATACAAATATTTTCTATGCCGGCTTGCCGCTGCCGTATGTCAGCATGAGGGCGATGAAGGAGACAAGAGCATTCAAATTTATTTTTCATTCGCAAAAATAGATTTATTTGCTTCTGTCCATTGCGGCAGTGAAGCAACTCAATATGAAGATCATGCGTCTAGCCGGCTGCGAGCTACCAAATTGATTTATTTTATTTGAGCTTGAACACTTGCACATTGAATATATGGACTAAAAGGCTTTTTGTCTAATGCGGCTAGGCAGTCAATGGGTTCAACTATGATTTTTTGTTGGGTTAATGCATCAAGTACCTGTAAAGCGCTACGTTATCAACTAAAATTTTGTTGGTGTCATCTGCACCCAATGCTTCTATGCTAGCTACGCCTCTATAATGCATAATGATGGTGGTGGATGTTACCGTTTCGAAGGTGCTATGGTCGGCTGGAGTGAATGGGGAAGAACGGTTGTTCTCCTCCTCCTCTTGGTAGTACTCATTCGTGTCATTCACGGCCTAGAGACAAGTGCATATCGTCGTCAAGCCGTGACATTACCCAGAGAATGCACATGAAGATGGTGGTCGACTACTGGTCGTTGAGTTCGTCGGCATAATTACCGTCTCAAATGTGCCATCGTCGGCTGGAGCGGATGGCGGGCCGTCGTCGTCGGACGAGCAGTCGTCCCCCCACTGGTTCTAGTACTCGTTCGTGACACTCACTGCCTGGAAACAAATGCATACCTTGGCATTATATTAGTACTACTCACAGGACGCAGGATATTGGCCGTGAAGTTCGCCGGCTTACCGTCTGGAAGGTGCTATGGTAGGTGGCAGAGAACGTCGTCGACGCGCCTCCCCAGCCCGCACCACCTGCTCCCTTGGCGCCTCCTCGCGGTCCGGCACCACCCGCGCCGGCTGCGCCTCCCGAGCGCTTAGCGTTGCCGCCGCCGGCTCCCTTGCCCTTCCGTCCGGCTCCGGCGGTGGTGGCCGCCTTGTTCACGCCCAGCTTCTTGCGGTAGGCCTTCCCCATGAGCGGAGTTCGACCTTGGGGTTTCGATCGGTTGGCTTTCTTGTTCTTGGTAACTGCGGGTGTGCGAGAGATTCGCGGAGGTGTTTTTGCGGGGAGGTGGAGACGATCCTGAGGAAATTTGCTCTATTCGCGCCCTTGTTGAGTTTGCATGCACGACACGTTCGGGCGGAGCGTGCGTTCCATGGGCGAAGGCCACGCGTGGCACGTTCGGGCGCTTGGACACACTGGTCAACAATGGCTCGTTATTTTGGGCAGGGACGCAGAGGCCACTATGGATGTGACATGACTTGGACTGACCACTGACCAGGACGTGTCACGTAACACTGACTGCATCGGATCGATCAAGAGGTGTGTGCAGGACGGGACGCTTACGGGAGGCGATAATCTTCTATATCTAAATAGGGCCACCCCACTAGCTGATTTTCCTGCCTTCTCATGAAGCCACGTCATCTGAATTGTTACAGCCGTTGATGTAGTATAGCACAGCAGTCCACATCCGTCCGATCAAAAGTTGGCAAAATTACTGCGAGTTAACGATTCGTTCTTTCGCGCTGACGCCTTCTTTTCCGTCCTCTACCGCACGCTCTGCAGCGGCGAGCTCCTCAGCAGCATCCCGACTGCTTGATGTGTGGGAAAAGATTGTCATGGAGCTCGTTGAAGCCTGCCCACGAGCTCCGCTTACCGCTGCGGGAGAGGCGGGCGCGGTTGCCCGCCTGCTTTGACCGCCGTGGTTCCACAGCGGGCCGTCTGGAGCTGCCGGTCGCAGCGTCATGCCTGGCGAGCTTGCGTGGCGGTGGCCCACCACGGTCGCAAGAACCACCGGCCATGGAGGAGAATAAACGACGGATTCGAGGTGGGATTTAATGCCGGAGGCCGGGATTGATAACGGTGGGGCGGCCGATTTTGTGACAAAGGGATACGGTTTGATATCCCTAAATCTCGGCCGGACCTTTAAATGTAGTGCCAGAGGGATGGTTTTAAGGAAAAACGTCGCAAATGAGAAGCAAGCGAGGGGTGGCTTTGCGGGAGTCCGGACTGCCACCACGACACCTCTAATCCACCCAAAACCGAGGCGGAGCCCACACATTTGGAGCGGTCCGCACTGTTTTCGCGACAACCCCCTTTCTTCACTCTCTTCGCTCCAATCGTCGTGCTCTCCACCCCAATCCCCTCTTTTTCTGCTTCTGTCACCCTATGGACCCGATCAACAAGCTGCCAAAAAAGCGAGCGGAGGCGGAGGATCCACAGAAGTCAGAGGCCCAGATGATCAACTTGGCAAAACGGGAAGCCTGCCACCTAAATATAAGGCAAATGAATAAGAGGTTGGGAATAAGAAGGGTGGCGGCAGGGGCTGGGGATGGGGTGCAGGGATCGGGGACGTGGTGCACCGCCGCCACAGCAATCTATGCACACACTATCCTGATCGTAGCAATATCATCAAGAAGCGCTTCGTTCTAATGCATTGTTGGACAAAGTTGAATGGACAACCCAAGTGGCAAAATGGTATTTCCAATTCCATCAAGACCGCCAACATCGGCAATAAGGAAGATATCGGTGATCCAACCGACCCAACAAAAGAGCGGCCCAACAACATTAGAAGGCGGTTCCGGGGAAATAAATGGGAGGATGAGAAGGAGAAGCCAGAAGGGGGCAGTGGCCAAGATTGTAAAGAGGTTCAAGAGTATCTTAGCAAAGAAGGATGAGGTATGTGTCAAGCACTTCGAAATGAATGAGGAAAAGTAGGCGGCGAGGTTTAACATCTTGATGGTGGCGACCGATAAGAAGGCCAAGCTTGAAGAGAGGAGAGTTGAGCTCACGACCGCTTTGAATGAGAGAAAAATGTTGACCATGAGGATCTATGAGTTGGATTCCAAAGCGGTGATGATCGCACCAGCCATCCTGTCAAGACGTTGAAGCGCTTGGTGGCCTAGATGGAAGAGGCGGCTGGTGAGGAGGACCAGCAGTAGGGTGAGCGTGGAGGCTTCGACAACCGGTCTGGCAGGGCAAAAATCCCGGGTTCTTGCACGGTCTGCTGGACTGAAACTTTTATGATCGGCGCATGTAAAAACTAAGAGCATCCACCTCCATTTGGTTGTAATCGACCGCTATGAACATCAATCTTTAATTTGTTTCATATTACTATGCATTTGAAATGAAATTAGCCGGACCTAGGGAGACGTTTACGGTGTTGCCGGCTCCCTCATCCTTGTCCGCGGACCGGTCCAGGCCAGTTTGCGGATAAATAGTGTGTTCGTTTTAGGAGACGGGGTTGAAGAAGCCCTAATGACTACCTCTGTCCGGGTTTACTAGTCCTCCTCGTATATTGGGTCATGTTTTACCTTGATTTTAACTACAAAATACAAGGTAACATATGAAAATAATAATATTAAAAACTATATTAAATTCAAATTCAACAATATAATTTTTTGCGACACGCATTAACATTTTGCTAGTTAAATATGTGGTCAACTAAAACTCGACAATATGTGGTCACATATTTAACTTACAATTCAAATTATATTGTTGAATGCCATCACTCTACACCTACAAACTTGACAACAAGAAATGCCATCGGACACCCACCCAACCATCTAGGATCGGGGTCATCACAGCCGCCGCATGACGTACTAGGAGCACACACACCCGGTTCAGCAGACCCTAAGCGCGGTTCAGCAGACCCTAAGCGCACAACACATGCGCACGCTTCAGAAGCCAGGAGCCACCACATGCATGCACGTGCTCGACAATACATAAGCCGGACAAGATAGAATCCAAATCAAACAGACAACATAGAACTAGCAGCTTAACATGAGAACTCAAGGAACACCAACGATTAAAATTTACATTAGCAGCATTTCCATCACGAGGGCTCAGGATGGTGCTTAGATCCCCCCGCACAGAAAATTTATTTGGCTTCCACAATCTCATGGCCTAGCGCCACCGGTGCCCTTGCCCTTCCCTCCAGCGGTGACCGCCTTGTTCACGCCCAGGCTCTTGTGGTAGCCCTTCCCATGAGTACCACATTCTTGCGGTACTGATATCACAAGGGTTCATGATATTGTTAAGATCACCCATATGGAAGACTGTTTTTTTTTTACCATCATAAACTTTATTCATCAAATGATAGCTAGATCGCTTACATAATGATGAAGAATAAAGTCAGGGATGACAGTTTCCCATGCTTCAGACTTGCCAGAACTAATACAATGTTTTGCTAACTCATCCGCGACCGAATTGGCCTCTCTACTACAGTGATCAAAACTGATACTAGCAAACTCCAGTGCCAGGATGGAGCACTCGGCTATGATTGGTACGCCTGTTCCCATATATGTGATTGGATCAGAGATGGCCTCAAGTGCATTGAGACAGTCAGACTCGACTACCAAATTCGTGCACCCCAGATTTGCTCCAAGATTTAACCCACATCGAATAGCGATTAGTTCTGCTACTTCTATACTCGCCACATGCGGTAATAGATGAGTCGCTGCACCTAGGAACATACCGTGGTCATCACGGGCAATGACACCACAAGATCCCGTAAACCTATCCGCATGAAAAGAAGCATCGACATTTATTTTAACAGCTCCCACTGCAGGCTTCTTCCATACATGGTCCCGCTTGCGAGTAGGCTGGTTTGGAGTGTTTGCTCGTAAAAATATTGTTGCTAATACCCGGATCGTCATAGCTGCTTGTTGAGGCATCTGAACTATCTCACCTTTTGTATGGAATCTTCTTTGCCACCAAATAAACCACATTGCTACAAGGGCGAGCTCAGCTATAGGAGTGTTATGTACTGACGACTGCATCTGGATCAGTCTGTGAAGGTTAATAGAGCCGATCAGTCCTGGCAAACCACCCGTTCAATCTCCTATGATAGTCCTAGCTCCGTCCAAATTGTGTGCGCCTCGGTACAAGTGAACAAGCAATGTTGTATATCTTCTAATCCGATGGAACAGATCGGACATTGCGGAATCAGAGGAATATGTCTATTAGCAAGGACACCATAGCATGGAAGAACCCCCTTCAACACTTTCCAGCCAAAGTGTTTGATCTTCCTGGTAGTCGCAGTTTCCAAAGATCTTTCCAAACTCCATTTAATGAGGCACTACTTGGGCTAGTCCAATTCAAGTGCTGTCCGAATTGATGCTCAAATTCAACATGGTATGCCGAACGCATGGAAAAGGTCCCAGTCCTTATATGTTGCCAAGCTACAAAATCTTCAACAGCCTCCACATGTAGAGGAATTTGTAGAATTCTATGCACATCGGCTGAGAAAAAGACGCTGCGAAAAAGTGCCTCATCCCATTGTCCTGTGTGGGGGTCACTTATCTCTTCCACTTTTGTTAGCATAATACCCCCCCGCCAGGGTAATAGGCTTTCTTTTCATACTAGTGGGTATCCATGGGTCGTCCCAAATGTTAATGTGTGAACCAGAACCCACACGCCATATACATCCCCATATGGAAGACTGGTTTACCTAGGCTGTCATACACAAGAATGGTAATACGACTCCAAATCTGCTGGTGGGGAACCCATATACACACACACACGCAAAAGCTAAGCCAGAAGCAAGCTCACAACTGAATCTATCTAAGATGATAACATAAGTACTAGCAAACCCGTAGAGAGACTGCATCTTGGCACCAAGGCTTTATAGATGCCTCAAGTTCCTCCGTCCACCACTACCACCAGTCATCAGCTCCATCCCCAGCATCACCTGGATCGTAGCCATCGGCAAAACCCTCTGCAATGTCGTCGTCGTAGTAGTCATCATCGCCGAAGTGGTCATCGCCACTCCCGGCTCCAACGTCATCATAGCCAACCCCGTCATCATAGCCAACCTGGCGTCGTCATCGGCCTCAGGTTCAGCATCCTTCTCGTCGTCCATGGACAAACCGAGGTTCTCCTCGTCATCGTAGTGCTCATTCATGATCTCCACGGCCTAGACGAACACATAACGTAAGGTGTTAAGCCATGACACATTGCTTACAGAATAATGCATAATGGTGGTGGTCGTTGAGTTTGCCAACTAATTAATCGATCTTATGCTATGGTCTGCGGGAGCTAATGGGGACGAACGGTCGTTCTCCTCGTCATCATAGTACTCACTAGATCATCGATGGCGCGCGTTGCCACGCCCGTCGATTTTGAATGTTTATTATAGTGTTAGAATATTTTCTAAAACATGGAGTTCAAGTTTCTTTTCAACGTGAGAGTGCAGTATGAATGTCCCATCATATTCCTTGGGCTTATTATGGAACATGGTTTTTTGTATTGTCCCATGGACCCCAGCTCAAATCTTATCTCTTCCCTGATATGTTATCTTTATTTTTAGATGTTCTTTGATTTACCCTTACCTAGAAAAAAAAACGATATTATCTGATTTCTTGTCGTGTACACATTTTCTCCATGAGGAACCTAATGATGCAGAATGGTAGCCATCCAATTTGTTCCAATGGGATGGTAGTGGTTTCAACAAATATTTCCACGTGTCTATTTCATTTTAAAGAACATAACATTTATTTAGTTTTGAAGAACAATGTCATTATTTGGGAACATACGTGTCTGGTAATATTTGGAATAAAATATAAGCAGTGCAAACCAGATATATATAGCGTAGATTTCTCATCCAACAGTTGATGTACCAAAATGGTCGATGTGCTAGCTGGTAACATGTGTAACATACTGAATCTTAAAAAGGACTATATCTGAAGGAAATCATTCACATAATCTACTATCATTTTTTGGTTCAAGCTCTAACTAAACAAAATCACAAAATACAAATCAAACTGATAGAAATTAGCATAGGAACGTTTTTAGTTAAATAAATGAAAGCAGTAATCTGATCAATTCGATAAAAATACTTCATATCTGGATGGTCCAAAGGAACGTTTTTAATAAAACATGTCGCCTTATTTATAGAAACTGTAGATGAACAATTCCAAAGATTCCTGAATGACTATAAAAAGTCAGTATCACTTATCATTGACCGTTTCTTGTTTTCTTCAGATTTGTTTGCCTGCCAGATTGGATGTATGCTATCTCAGATTTGAGGTGTTATTCTACGGTTGAAGAATTCCATATGATCTACAATAAGAAGCAAAAGTTTCTTAAGCTAAAAATCATCATCGAAGGCACAATCAAATCAGTTGCATTAAATGTGTGCTAACTCAGATTTGAGGTGCTCTTCTCTGGTTAATTACATATGATCTACAATAAGGACATTTATTAAGAGAAAAATCATGTCCAAACGCACTATCAAATTGTAGTAGGTAGTGAAATAATCGCTCAAGTAGAACATGCAAGAAAACTTGCTCACAGTGAAGCAACATAATGTCTTAAATAGTAAAGCAGTCAGCCAAGGTAATCAATACAGAAACAGGGTCCAGATAACACAATTTAGAGTTGCTCCGTAAGAGAACATCACCTTCCCTAGTAGTTTATTTGACATATAAGGAGTTCAGAGAAACAAACTTTCACCACAATATGCATAATAAATTGGCAGTGCAAGCATCTTAGATCATCTTGTATCACACGTTGAGTAGATGGATGCTTTTGCTGCACTTCTGTAATATAGTGTGACAAAAAAAATAGTATCATTGGAAGTGTAGCATCAGAAAGACAAACTTGAATTTTGCAAAGCACCATCTCCTTACAGGGGTTTTGCGAAGCACTTGATTTAACTACCATGACTACCTGGTGGTCGAGCTAACAATATAATCATTGCCGATTCCTGTTTGCGCCAAGGACGCTGAGCCGGAAGGAGCAGATGAGCAAGAGTTGGGAACCTAAGGCTGTAGAAAAACAAAGAATAAAGGATTGAAACCAGTCATATTGGGCCACAAACAATGATTGGCAATCAATAATCACACAAGGCCGCCACATCAAGAGAAGCTCTTCGCATGATCCATATCAACCTGCTAAGGCTTCAATTTCCTTCATGTTAAATGTGAAGATTATGTTCCCAACCTTATTCTCGTGAACCCAAAAATAAACACAATCAACAATACATCAGATTCGTGGTACACATCGCCATTCTTTCTAAGAAATTCCAGGGAAAATAGGGAGACCAGACCTTAAAATCATCGAATCCATGAAAGATTTGTGGTACGTAATCTCGTACCTGTACCGAGGCAGCGAAGGATGGAAACAGAGAGGAAACCAGCCAATAAGCCCCACCTGCGTGGGGCGCACATCATCCGCCATGAAGAGTGATTACTTCCTATCGATCCCCTCCTGCAGCGACGAATCCCTCCTCTGCCCAGGGCTCACGAGAGGAGAGAAATCGGAAGAGGTGCACGATGAGCGCGGGCCAGCCGCTCTTCAGCCTCCTCAACCCGGCCTGCGATGGCTCCTGCCGTCCCGCGACTTCAGGTACATGATGCAGGCGATGTACTTGCCGAGATTAGGCTCGTCGGGCATGGCTGCTACGGTTGCACGGACGCGCGTTGCAAAGTATGTCTAGGGTCTCGCCCCAAAGATCATGAGATAAATATGAAACAGGGGGATGCAGATGGTGATGGAGAGGCGATGCGGCGATTTACTTTTTCTTCCAGGTCGCGAGGGAGAGGAGAGGTCGGGGAGGGGAGCGAGCAATTTGTCCTCTCTTTTTTTCTGCGGCGAGTGGTTGAGGTGTCCTTTTCCGACGGCTCGAGGCTAAATGGGCTGGATAGATGGCCCAGTTAACCAGAAACCTTCGATTTTTCTACGGGAGTAGCGGTTTAACGGACAGCCGGCCCAGGTCGCGAAAGCTTAGACTGAAACGAGGATTCAACGGTAGATGACGACCAGAAATTAAGATCCAACGGACCAGGAGGATGGAGGTGTGAGAGGGCAGGGAAGTGGCTTAGTTTTACTGTCCTTAACTCGTGAACCCAAAAATAAACACAATCAACAATACATCAGATTCGTGGTACACATCGCCATTCTTTCTAAGAAATTCCAGGGAAAATTGGGAGACCAGACCTTAAAATCATCGAATCCATGAAAGATTTGTGGTACGTAATCTCGTACCTGTACCGAGGCAGCGAAGGATGGAAACAGAGAGGAAACCAGCCAATAAGCCCCACCTGCGTGGGGCGCACATCATCCGCCATGAAGAGTGATTACTTCCTATCGATCCCCTCCTGCAGCGACGAATCCCTCCTCTGCCCAGGGCTCACGAGAGGAGAGAGATCGGAAGAGGTGCACGATGAGCGCGGGTCAGCCGCTCTTCAGCCTCCTCAACCCGGCCTGCGATGGCTCCTGCCGTCCCGCGACTTCAGGTACATGATGCAGGCGATGTACTTGCCGAGATTAGGCTCGTCGGGCATGGCTGCTGCGGTTGCACGGACGCGCGTTGCAAAGTATGTCTAGGGTCTCGCCCCAAAGATCATGAGATAAATATGAAACAGGGGGATGCAGATGGTGATGGAGAGGCGATGCGGCGATTTACTTTTTTCTTCCGTGTCGCGAGGGAGAGGAGAGGTCGGGGAAGGGAGCGAGCAATTTGTCCTCTCTTTTTTTCTGCGGCGAGTGGTTGAGGTGTCTTTTTCCGACGGCTCGAGGCTAAATGGGCTGGATAGATGGCCCAGTTAACCAGAAACCTTCGATTTTTCTACGGGAGTAGCGGTTTAACGGACAGCCGGCCCAGGTCGCGAAAGCTTAGACTGAAACGAGGATTCAACGGTAGATGACGACCAGAAATTAAGATCCAACGGACCAGGAGGATGGAGGCGTGAGAGGGCAGGGAAGTGGCTCAGTTTTACTGTCCTTAACTCGTGAACCCAAAAATAAACACAATCAACAATACATCAGATTCGTGGTACACATCGCCATTTTTTCTAAGAAATTCCAGGGAAAATTGGGAGACCAGACCTTAAAATCATCGAATCCATGAAAGATTTGTGGTACGTAATCTCGTACCTGTACCTAGGCAGCGAAGGATGGAAACAGAGAGGAAACCAGCCAATAAGCCCCACCTGCGTGGGGCGCACATCATCCGCCATGAAGAGTGATTACTTCCTATCGATCCCCTCCTGCAGCGACGAATCCCTCCTCTGCCCAAGGCTCACGAGAGGAGAGAGATCGGAAGAGGTGCACGATGAGCGCGGGTCAGCCGCTCTCCAGCCTCCTCAACCCGGCCTGCGATGGCTCCTGCCGTCCCGCGACTTCAGGTACATGATGCAGGCGATGTACTTGCCGAGATTAGGCTCGTCGGGCATGGCTGCTGCGGTTGCACGGACGCGCGTTGCAAAGTATGTCTAGGGTCTCGCCCCAAAGATCATGAGATAAATATGAAACAGGGGGATGCAGATGGTGATGGAGAGGCAATGCGACGATTTACTTTTTCTTCCAGGTCGCGAGGGAGAGGAGAGGTCGGGGAGGGGAGCGAGCAATTTGTCCTCTCTTTTTTTCTGCGGCGAGTGGTTGAGGTGTCTTTTTCCGACGGCTCGAGGCTAAATGGGCTGGATAGATGGCCCAGTTAACCAGAAACCTTCGATTTTTCTACGGGAGTAGCGGTTTAACGGACAGCCGGCCCAGGTCGCGAAAGCTTAGACTGAAACGAGGATTCAACGGTAGATGACGACCAGAAATTAAGATCCAACGGACCAGGAGGATGGAGGTGTGAGAGGGCAGGGAAGTGGCTCAGTTTTACTGTCCTTAACTCGTGAACCCAAAAATAAACACAATCAACAATACATCAGATTCGTGGTACACATCGCCATTCTTTCTAAGAAATTCCAGGGAAAATTGGGAGACCAGACCTTAAAATCATCGAATCCATGAAAGATTTGTGGTATGTAATCTCGTACCTGTACCGAGGCAACGAATGATGGAAACAGAGAGGAAACCAGCCAATAAGCCCCACCTGCATGGGGCGCACATCATCCGCCATGAAGAGTGATTACTTCCTATCGATCCCCTCCTGCAGCGACGAATCCCTCCTCTGCCCAGGGCTCACGAGAGGAGAGAGATCGGAAGAGGTGCACGATGAGCGCGGGTCAGCCGCTCTTCAGCCTCCTCAACCCGGCCTGCGATGGCTCCTGCCGTCCCGCGACTTCAGGTATATGATGCAGGCGATGTACTTGCCGAGATTAGGCTCGTCGGGCATGGCTGCTGCGGTTGCACGGACGCGCGTTGCAAAGTATGTCTAGGGTCTCGCCCCAAAGATCATGAGATAAATATGAAACAGGGGGATGCAGATGGTGATGGAGAGGCGATGCGGCGATTTACTTTTTCTTCCAGGTCGCGAGGGAGAGGAGAGGTCGGGGAGGGGAGCGAGCAATTTGTCCTCTCTTTTTTTCTGCGGCGAGTGGTTGAGGTGTCCTTTTCCGACGGCTCGAGGCTAAATGGGCTGGATAGATGGCCCAGTTAACCAGAAACCTTCGATTTTTCTACGGAGTAGCGGTTTAACGGACAGCCGCCTGTGTCGCAAATCTTAGACTCAAACGAGGATTCAACGGTAGATGACGACCAGAAATTAAGATCCAACGGACCAGGAGGATGGAGGTGTGAGAGGGCAGGAAGTGGCTCGGTTTTATCGTTCTTAACTCGTGAACCCAAAAATAAACACAATCAACAATACATCGATTCGTGGTACACATCGCCATTCTTTCTAAGAAATTCCAGGAAAATTGGGAGACCGGACCTTAAAATCATCGAATCCATGAAAGATTTGTGGTACGTAATCTCGCACTGCATCGAGGCAGCGAAGGATGGAAACAGAGAGGAAACCAGCCAATAAGCCCCACTGCGTGGGGGCGACATCATCCGCCATGAAGAGTGATTACTTCCTATCAATCCCCTCCTGCAGCGACGAATCCCTCCTCTGCCCAGGGCTCACGAGAGGAGAGAGATCGGAAGAGGTGCACGATGAGCGCGGGTCAGCCGCTCTTCAGCCTCCTCAACCCGGCCTGCGATGGCTCCCCGCCGTCCGCGACTTTGTGTACATGATGCAAAGCGATGTACTTGCCGAGATTAGGCTCGTCGGGCATGGCTGCTGCGGTTGCACGGACGCGCGTTGCAAAGTATGTCTAGGGTCTCGCCCCAAAGATCATGAGATAAATATGAAACAGGGGGATGCAGATGGTGATGGAGAGGCGATGCGGCGATTTACTTTTTCTTCCAGGTCGCGAGGGAGAGGAGAGGTCGGGGAAGGGAGCGAGCAATTTGTCCTCTCTTTTTTCTGTGGCGAGTGGTTGAGGTGTCTTTTTCCGACGGCTCGAGGCTAAATGGGCTGGATAGATGGCCCGATTAACGTAAACCTTCGATTTTTCTTCGGGAGTAGCGGTTTAACGGACAGCCGGCCCAGGTCGCGAAAGCTTAGACTGAAACGAGGATTCAACGGTAGATGACGACCAGAAATTAAGATCCAACGGACCAGGAGGATGGAGGTGTGAGAGGGCAGGGAAGTGGCTCAGTTTTACTGTCCTTAATTCGTGAACCCAAAAATAAACACAATCAACAATACATCAGATTCGTGGTACACATCGCCATTCTCTCTAAGAAATTCCAGGGAAAATTGGGAGACCAGACCTTAAAATCATCGAATCCATGAAAGATTTGTGGTACGTAATCTCGTACCTGTACCGAGGCAGCGAAGGATGGAAACAGAGAGGAAACCAGCCAATAAGCCCCACCTGCGTGGGGCGCACATCATCCGCCATGAAGAGTGATTACTTCCTATCGATCCCCTCCGCAGCGATTTAATCCCTCCTCCGCCTGTGGCTCACGAGAGAGAGAGATCGGAAGAGGTGCACGATGAGCGCGGGTCAGCCGCTCTTCAGCCTCCTCAACCCGGCCTGCGATGGCTCCTGCCGTCCCGCGACTTCAGGTACATGATGCAGGCGATGTACTTGCCGAGATTAGGCTCGTCGGGCATGGCTGCTGCGGTTGCACGGACGCGTGTTGCAAAGTATGTCTAGGGTCTCGCCCCAAAGATCATGAGATAAATATGAAACAGGGGGATGCAGATGGTGATGGAGAGGCGATGTGGCGATTTACTTTTTTCTTCCAGGTCGCGAGGGAGAGGAGAGGTCGGGAGGGAGCGAGCAATTTGTCCTCTCTTTTTTCTCAAGCGAGTGGTTGAGGTGTCTTTTTCCGACGGCTCGAGGCTAAATGGGCTGGATAGATGGCCCGATTAACGTAAACCTTCGATTTTTCTACGGAGTAGCGGTTTAACGGACAGCCGCCCAGTCGCGAAAAGCTTAGACCAAACGAGGATTCAACGGTAGATGCGACTCGAAATTAAGATCCAACGGACCAGAGGATGGAGGTGTGAGAGGGCAGGAAGTGGCTCGGTTTTACTGTCCTTAACTCACAACCCAAAAATAAACACAATCAACAATACATCAGATACGTGGTACACATCGCCATTCTCTCTAAGAAATTCCAGGGAAAATTGGGAGACCAGACCTTAAAATCATCGAATCCATGAAAGATTTGTGGTACGTAATCTCGTACCTGTACCGAGGCAGCGAAGGATGGAAACAGAGAGGAAACCAGCCAATAAGCCCACCTGCGTGGGGCGCACATCATCCGCCATGAAGAGTGATTACTTCCTATCGATCCCCTCCTGCAGCGACGAATCCCTCCTCTGCCCAGGGCTCACGAGAGGAGAGAGATCGGAAGAGGTGCACGATGAGCGCGGGTCAGCCGCTCTTCAGCCTCCTCAACCCGGCCTGCGATGGCTCCTGCCGTCCCGCGACTTCGGTACATGATGCAGGCGATGTACTTGCCGAGATTAGGCTCGTAGGGCATGGCTGCTGCGGTTGCACGGACGCGCGTTGCAAAGTATGTCTAGGGTCTCGCCCCAAAGATCATGAGATAAATATGAAACAGGGGGATGCAGATGGTGATGGAGAGGCGATGCGGCGATTTACTTTTTCTTCCAGGTCGCGAGGGAGAGGAGAGGTCGGGGAGGGGAGCGAGCAATTTGTCCTCTCTTTTTTTCTGCGGCGAGTGGTTGAGGTGTCTTTTTCCGACGGCTCGAGGCTAAATGGGCTGGATAGATGGCCCAGTTAACCAGAAACCTTCGATTTTTCTACGGGAGTAGCGGTTTAACGGACAGCCGGCCCAGGTCGCGAAAGCTTAGACTGAAACGAGGATTCAACGGTAGATGACGACCAGAAATTAAGATCCAACGGACCAGGAGGATGGAGGCGTGAGAGGGCAGGGAAGTGGCTCAGTTTTACTGTCCTTAACTCGTGAACCCAAAAATAAACACAATCAACAATACATCAGATTCGTGGTACACATCGCCATTCTCTCTGAGAAATTCCAGGGAAAATTGGGAGACCAGACCTTAAAATCATCGAATCCATGAAAGATTTGTGGTACGTAATCTCGTACCTGTACCGAGGCAGCGAAGGATGGAAACAGAGAGGAAACCAGCCAATAAGCCCCACCTGCGTGGGGCGCACATCATCCGCCATGAAGAGTGATTACTTCCTATCGATCCCCTCCTGCACCGACGAATCCCTCCTCTGCCCAGGGCTCACGAGAGGAGAGAGATCGGAAGAGGTGCACGATGAGCGCGGGTCAGCCGCTCTTCAGCCTCCTCAACCCGGCCTGCGATGGCTCCTGCCGTCCCGCGACTTCAGGTACATGATGCAGGCGATGTACTTGCCGAGATTAGGCTCGTCGGGCATGGCTGCTGCGGTTGCACGGACGCGCGTTGCAAAGTATGTCTAGGGTCTCGCCCCAAAGATCATGAGATAAATATGAAACAGGGGATGCAGATGGTGATGGAGAGGCGATGCGGCGATTTACTTTTTCTTCCAGGTCGCGAGGGAGAGGAGAGGTCGGGGAGGGGAGCGAGCAATTTGTCCTCTCTTTTTTCTGTGGCGAGTGGTTGAGGTGTCTTTTTCCGACGGCTCGAGGCTAAATGGGCTGGATAGATGGCCCAGTTAACCAGAAACCTTCGATTTTTCTACGGGAGTAGCGGTTTAACGGACAGCCGGCCCAGGTCGCGAAAGCTTAGACTGAAACGAGGATTCAACGGTAGATGACGACCAGAAATTAAGATCCAACGGACCAGGAGGATGGAGGCGTGAGAGGGCAGGGAAGTGGATCAGTTTTACTGTCCTTAATTCGTGGAATGAACAGCCTAGCAGTAGACGATTGCACATATGGTGGCGTTAAGCCGCGACCCTAATTACCCAGAGACTGCATAATAGTGGTGGTTACCGTCTGCAATGTGCTATGGCCGGCGGGAGTGAATGGTGGGCAGTCTTCCTCGGACGAACAGTCGTTCTCCTCCTGGTCGTAGTACTCATTGGTGGCAGCCACTGCCTGGAGAGTGGAGACGAATAACTTAAGCTGTAACACTACTCAGACAAGATGCATAATGGTGCCATGGTGGTCGTGAAGTTGGCCGGCCGGCTTACCGTCTGGAAGGTGCTATGGCCGGTGGGAAAGAATTCCGACGCACCACCTGCTCCCTTGGCGCCTTCTGTCGGGCCGACACCGCCCGCGCCCGCTGTGCCTCCTCCCGAGCGCTTACCGTTCCCGCCGCGGGTGGCCTTGCCCTTCCCGCCGCCGGCGCCGGCGGCGGCCGCCTTGTTCACTCCCAGCTTCTTGTGGTAGGCCTTCCCCATGAGCGGACGGAGCGCCACGCCACGCACTCGATCGATCTGCTTCCTTGGGAGTCTGCTTCGATCGCTAGGCTTTCTTGTTCTCGGTGCGTAACAGTGCGGTGCGAGATTCGCGGGGAGGTGGAGATATATTTGCGTACCCACGATCTACATATCCACGCTGAGGATATTTTCGTGCATCCGTGCATGCGTGCGTGCCTCTGATCGAGGGACACGCCTGACACGTACGTGGCCCGGGCCCGGCTGCAGTTAACAATGGTTCTTCGCTTTGGGCAGAGACAGAGACGGAGAAGTCAGTGTAGATGTGATATGACTTGGGACTGACACTGACCAGAGCGTGTAGTAGCACCGGCCATGCAGGTCTATGCAAGACGCGTGTAACATGAAGAGTGAAATCTACGTTAAAAGCTGAGCGAGGGTTTGAAGTTTGTAGGGGGGAGGGAGAGGAGAGCTCTCGCGTCATCGCGCAGGACGGGTGAGCGCGCCCGCGCCGGCGGCGCTACCCCGATCTACCTCCTCCGGCATCCCCTGCTCCCGCCGCGACCGGATCTGGGATCTCCACCGCGTCCTCTCTCCATCGCCCCTCCTTCACGCTCCTCCACCTCGCTGGCCGATGCAGTCGAGCTCGTGTGCCTCCCGGCCGGCGGCCGCTCCGACCTCGCCGCCTGCTGCCCCAGCTCTCGCCGCTCAGCTTGCGCGCGGGGCTCGCCCCGCAGGCGGGCCCGGCCATCCGAGGCCACCTTCGGAAGCCCGCGACGATGGCGGCCACTCCGGCACCACCGGCGGCCGCTCCGACCTTGCCACCCGCTGCCCTAGCTCCCGCCGCTCTGCTTGCCGCGGCAGCCCTCGCCCCGACCTTCCGAGGCCACCTCCACAAGCCAGCAATGACGGCGGCCACTCCAGCACCATCGGCCACCGGCGCCTCCGTCGGCCCTGTTCAGACTGTTCTGGCAACTGAAGCTCCGTTGCGCCCCTCTTGCGGGCAGGTGCATGCCTCCATCCAGATGGATGGGGGGTTGAAGACCGTCGTCACTGCTAGTGCGGGCTCCGACCTGGACCTCGGGACGTTGCTGCCTTCACCGCCGGGCGAGGCCCCTGTAGCCCCTCCTGGCTTCCTCTGGGTTGGAATGTCCGCTGATGCCACCGACAACGACACCGATGAGGAGGAGTTGGCACCGCAGACGCCGCGGGCTGCCTCAGTGGCGTGTGTGGAGCCTGATGCGAGGGTGTGCGGGGACCGACAAAAGGTGGCGCCTCCTGTGCGTCCGTCCTGGGGAGATTGGCGAGGATGTTTCGACAGTGAGGCGACGCCGACAATTCCTGAGTGTCACGCTCCATACGGGAATGTGTTGGAGGGCTGGCAGCTCGTCTCAAGAAGGTGTCACCCGACTTCTGCCGTTTTTCGCCGCCCTGCTGTCAATATGCGGCGCCCGCCTCCGGCATGGCTGAGAGATAGGTATTTTCGGTGCCTCTGTCGAGGTCATCGTGCACATTCTTGCAGGGATCCTATCCGATGCATGGACTGTCTTCGATCCGGTCACATCGCCCGCTTCTGCCATGCAAGGAAGCCTGTTTACCAAACTTCGCCGTGTCAATGTCCTACTCCATCGCCTGCACCCACCAGTGAAGTCACCACATCAGATGTGCCGTTCCAGCCTGTCTTGAATGTCAAACCGGGATTGTCCGAGGAGACCGAGTTGCTTCTTGACCGCCTTGCGCGAGTTGAGAGTGTTTTAGGGAGAGCGGAGGCCGCCCTTGCCAAACTTGAGGTTGTGCCAGTTGTGTCTCCGCAGCCTGAGCTTCAGACTGGATCTTCAGTTGGGGAAGAAGCAAGTCTCTATGGAAATTTCTCCCCTCGTGCTACTTCATGTCTGTCGTCGAGGCCTATGTTGTTGTCTGTCCCTGGGAGTGTAGACATCGATGAGGTTGTGACTCCAGTGCTGCAGATTATGCCCGAGCTGCGGGAGCGTTGTGGCGAGCCCACTTCACCTCTTTCAATGGTGCTTCCGAAGGAGATGGTGCATGTGATGTCTGTAGGTGACAAGGTTGATGAGGTAGGTGCTTTGGCACCTAATTTTGAGGCGCAACTACAGGGTTCACCTCTGCCATGTGGGCAACTGGAGGCGCAAGAGTCCATCCTGTCGGTGGTACACGTGACTGATGATGTTCTTATGGAGGTGTCTGCGAGGGACAAGGTCGCGTCTGTCGGTGCCGAGGTTGATGCTGTAGGTGCTTTGGCACCTCATTCTGAGGCGCCGAAGTCCATCCGCCCGCCCGTCTTTGACCGTGAAGATATGCTGGCACGTATTGACGAGGTGGTATTCAAGAAGAAGCTTGGCGGCTTGCTTGCCTCCTTGGAGGCAGCTAGCCCTGGGTCTGGCAAGACGATTGCTTGCCTTCTAGTGGAGGAATCTTCTACAAGAAAAATCAAGAAGGTGAAGAAGGCTCTTAGGAGCATAGGCAAGAAGAGTGACGCCCTTGGTAAGGTGTCCGTGGCTGCTTAATGGATGATTCTCAGTCTCTTCGACCACCATCGCGGATTGGCTCGTCTCCGTGGATTTGATGTTGTTCGTTGTCTTCAACCTTGGTTTCGTTGGGTGTTTCTTTACGACGTAGAAGTGTGAGGGATTGTGGTTGTTGCGCGTTATGTATGTTTGCCGGGTTGACTGTGGTGTTAGGGGGTTTCTTTCTTAGCGAGTAGTCCGCATGTGGTCTATATGTATCCGTTTTCGCCCGGTTTTCCGTTAATTAACTGGGCAATTCTCTTCTTCTTAATTAATCGATGAGGAAAATCTTTTGCCTCCGTTTCAAAAAAAATCTACGCTAAACCTTGAATTCATACGGCTAGTCGGGATCAAAACCTAGCTTTTCAATCCCTGAAATCTGTACCCTGTACTTTGTACTTATAGATCCCGGTCTATTTTAACCCTGGATCCGGTTATGCCAGTTTGGTGTGCTGGGAAAATATTGATCCCAGCTAGGATTATTCTCTTCTCTCACTGAGTACATGGGTCCACTTGTCATATTCATCTTCTGCTCATTCTCTTCATCTCTCTCTCTCTGTAGGAATCACAATGCTAAGGGCATCTCCAGCCGTTGGCCCCCAGAGGGCAAAAATCGCCCCTGGGGCGCACCGCGCTTAAATCACAAGACTGGGGCGTGATGCCCCCAATCAAGGGCCCACGGTAATTTTAAATAAATTTAAACACGGCGCAAATTCATTGCAAACTTCGGCGAGTTCGTTCAAACTTAAACATATTTTACAAAAAAAAACCGTCGGGCTACTCCCGCCGTCTCCCTCGCCGCCCGCCTCGCCGCCCGCCCACGCGGCTACATGCCGAGGAGGCTGTAGAACCGCGTGTAGTCGCCGCCGCCGCTGCCGCCCCCGCCTAAACCTCCGCCGTCCCTGCTGCACCCCTCCCCCGGTTGGCGCGACAGGTTGGAAGGTCCGGGGGCGTCGTCGTCGTCGCTGTCGGTGCTCGTCCTCGCGCCCACGCTTGCGGGCGGTGATCTCCTCCAGGGCCCGGCACTGCCGGACTGTCTCCTCGCGGAGGTAGTCGTCCCGCGCCCACCGCATGGCGTCCTCGTCGGAGAAGCCGCGCCGGGCTATCTCCTCGTACTCCGCGGGGAGGCCGGGCTCCTTCTTGGGCTCGACGAGGCCGGGCTCCGGCTTGGGCTCGACGAGGACAAAACGGCCGGTGGGTGGCGGGCGGGGCGCGTGACACGGACGCCGGAGCTACGGGTGCGCGTGGCCACTGGCGTGTGTCTGGGCTCCGCTTGACGGGCGGAGGCAGGGCGAAGTCGCCGGACGAAGAGGAGGACCCCGATCTCCATGCGCCTCGGGGTCTGTGGAGCTTCCCCGGCGGCGTGAAAAGGAAGGGGGAGCGGGGTAGTCGAGGCGCGGCGTGTTACCGCCCTCGATGTACTCGAGGACGGCGTCCAGCGTGCGCCCTGGCACGCCCCACCATCGACGCCGGCCGGCGGAGTTTTGCCTGCCAGAGGGCACGACGCCGTTGGTGGCCTCGAGCTGCTGGGCGTGACGGCGGCGGAAGTACGGCTCCCACAACGGGCTATCGGGGGCGTACCATGGCGCCTCCCTCGCCGCACGCGGCAGGTTCGAGCGGATGCGGGCGATCTCCGCACGCCGCACCGCACCGGAGGGTACCGGAGGCACCGGCACGCCGCCCGCGCTGATCCTCCACGCCCCGGGCACCCGCATGTCCGGCGGGACCGGGTACTCGGCCTCGTAAAGGAGGCGAGCCTCGTCTTCATGGAGATGGCGGCGGCCGAAGCCGTTCGCCGCCGCGCCATCGCCTGGGAAATGTTCGGCCATTGGTTTTGAACTGGAGACGGCGAAAGGAGGAGAGGAGAGGGAGGGAGGAGCGACGGTGGAGGGGAAGTGTGAGACGACCGAGTGCGCCGGGGCGCGGCATATATAGACCGACGCGCCGCCCACACGCGTGGCATCGTGCGTACGCGTGGCGGGCGAGGCGAGGGCGAGGGACCCGCGTCGTCCGGCCTTCACTGCGCCGCCCATGAAGCATCAATGGCGCAGGCTGACCGGCGCGGCAGCTTTGGCATTGATTCGCCGCGGGAAACGAGGCGATGAGGACGACGAAGGGCCGAGAAGTAACCCGATCGCTAACGCGTCGGGCCCGCGGTTTCTTCGCGCCAAAAAAGTTTGCCCAGCGCCCCCGAGCGCTCCCCAGCGCGCCGGGTTCGGGCTGGGTCCGCAGGCGCTGTTTTCGGCCCAAACCGGCAAAACTCAGGCTCCTGGGGGCGCGACTGGGCCGTTTTTTCGGCGCCGGCGCGAAAAAATCGCCTGGGGAGGCCTTCTTGGGGGCGCGGCTGGAGATGCCCTAAGGCCCAGCCAGCCGGTGTCCACGGCAACGGGAAGCAGGGCGTGATGCCTGTCCTCGTGATTGTGCGATGGCAAGGGAAGGCCTCCTGCCAGCCTCCCTCGACATGGCCGCACCGCCTTGCCTCGCCATGCGCCAGGCCATGGACAAGAGAATTCGGGGGTGCTCCACCGGCCGCCAGCCCCTCCTTTCTGTTGGAGTTAAAGATGGCATAACCCGGCGCTGATGCGTGTCTTGGTCCGTTGACTAACTAAGTCAAGTAGCAACCTAGTGCACGTCCCAGTGGATTGACAAAAGGAGATCGTGCTACTAGGAATCAAGGATCAAGGCAGCCGGAGTTAGTGCTAGCTTTGTACTACGGTCTACGTTGCCGCCGGCCAGGAGAAGCTTCGTCGTCGTCGTCACACCGTCGCCGTGGCCGTGCAGCTCGTGTGGCACCATGTAAGCACACAGGACGTTCGTGTTGCTAGCATTCATCCACGTGTGCCGGCCAGTCGTGGTGCTTGCTGCTTGGCGAGGTGAATCTCTAGCTCCTCATCGGCATCTTCTCCTCCGCGAGGAGGATGAGGAGCCAGCGAGTGCGGCACTCGGCCAAACCCAACACGACTCGCTCGCCGTGCCCCGTCTTCTCTCCACCGTTAGCAGCACGCGGGCTGGCTTGGAGGGGAGGAGCAGCACGCGCCAATGCCAGGGTGGAGGCCGTTTAGGAACACGAAAACTGCAACGGTTGTTCCACGGGACGGCAACAGGCCTGGGCGCGACCATCGACGGGCTGTTGCACGCATTCGCGTACAACGAGTTGTCCGGCTCCAGTGCACAGGGGCGGCAGTTCGACTGCTTCGTCTGCCTCAACAACAAGTTCGCCGCTAACCAACGCCTCCGCCGTTTTGCGGCCGCCCATTCCACCATTTTAGGAGAGAGGAGGGCATGTGGGGAATTGGGGATAAGGTGGAGATTGAAGAAAGGAAATGATATGTGGGCCAGTGTTATACGTGAGAGTACGGGTTAAACCCGGTCGGGATCATCTTTTTTCTAGTGTGCCAAACAGGTTCAAGGTTGAAATAGACTGGGATCAATGAGTAGAGGGTACCAACTGCAGGGATTGAAAGGTCAGGGTTTAATTTGGACGAGTAGTATGAATTTAAGGTTTAAAATAGACTTCACTCTACATAGGACTGACCAAATGTGTGCAAGACGGGACGTTTAATGAAGGCATCGGATAAGACTAGCAAGCAAAGAGGTGCCTGTTTCGCTACATCGTCTCTTTTGTCATTTATCGAGCCGGGTCATCCTTATCTAAATAGTTAGAGCAACTCCAACACGCAGATTCGAACGAGCACATGTCTTGTCTGTTTTTTCGTTTAGGTTAGTTAGGCGGACGCGTCCGTTTTTTATTTGGGGCAGCAGGTGCACCCAACGCCAAGCCAAGCGTGCCTATTTTTATCGACGTGGATGAAACAGACTTAATCAATCATAATTATACATAAATAGCCAGTCAAATGCCGGTCAAAGTCCACTTAAACATAACTAACATTTAAAAAATCCAATAAATGCCCGCACACTGCCCTAGTAGATTGCCTTGCCATGCCCTTGCCATAGTCGTCGCCGCCGGTGAGGTCGATGAAGACTGGCGGTGACCCAGTCCAGCCGAATGCGGCTTTATAGGCCGCCAGGGCAGCCTCCCTCCGGCGTGTGCTGGGGTGGCGACATAGCAGCGAGGCGGGCACACTTCTCTTCCTCCTCAAGCCGCAGTGCCTCCTCCTCGCGGCGCCTCTTTCGCTTTGCGTCGGCCCCCTCCTCCGCGATCCAATGCGCCTTCCAGCGCCCAAGGTGGGCCGCCTCCTCTTTCAGTGTGGAGGCGAAGTAGCAGGGAGGTGCGCTCACCCGCTCGCGGAGCTCGCCGGTCCACAAATAGGTCTCCTCGGGCCAAGTGGGGGCGGCGGTGACCATTTTCGTGTGGGCATTGGCTCGCGCTCCGGCTCCGGCTCCGGCTTGGGCTCGACGACAGGCGGCGCCGGTGGCGGTGGCGGCACGAACAGGGCCGCATGGACGGAGTCCCCGACCGCGGACAAAGCAAAGGCTTGCTCCAGCCCATCCCAACGGGCGCCCTCCTCGAGCCGGCTTGCCTCCAGCGTGTGTTGGAGGGCCTCCTCGAGGGCGGCTTGATACTCCGCCTCTGCCTGCTCTTCCTCCGGCTTTACCTGCAGGGGCGGCAGTGGAACGTCATGGTCGATGTGGACGCCGAGGCAGCGCTCCTCCTCCTGCTGTAGTGCAAATGAGTGCTCCCAGTTGGGAGAGCCTGGCGCGTAGGCACACATGGCACGCTGCTCCTGCGTATGGAGCGTGTGCCGCCAGGAAACCTCCTGCGCATGCGCCCACGCGGACCGCGGTGCTACCGAGATGGGGATGCGCTGCGGGTCCAGATGCCAGCCGTGCGGCAAGTTCACATCTGGGTACTACAGGGGTTGGCGGCACTCCCAGTGCCACTGTGCCTAGTGGACTGGGATGTACAGCCGCTCCCACTTCCGTGGTGGTGTGCCGCGACCTAGTCGACGACGGAGGAGGAGGGAGCCCGCGGGAAGAGCTCGCGTCGTCACTGAACCTCCCCTTCCTCCTTCCCTTCCCGCTGAAGATGCCCATGGTTTTGCTAGGGTTTCGAGCTGGCTAGCTGGCTAGGGTTTTGTGGTCGCCGGCGAGGGAGCAAAGATGGCCAGTGGGTAATGTCGGCCCCACTGCATGTGTCCGTTAAAAAAGGACGGGAACGCGTCCCTTCCACACACTGCCAGGCGCGCTCTTGGTAGGTGGCCGCATTAATTATGACCGCTTAGGGTTGTTGGCAGGCCGACATATGGGGACGTACGGCACGTCCGCTTCACATCCGCGCTGACGCATTTCAGGCCCAAATTTGGGCCGAAAATGGGTCCACGCGGACGTGAAGCGGACGAGTTTTGGGAAATAGTCGGCACATTGGGCTAACGTTCTTGTCCGCGCCGACCCAAACAGACATGAGCGGACGAAATGGGTCCCATGGTTGGAGTTGCTCTTAGGATATTTCTGACACAGACCTCAAAATGTCGGCAACCAGAAACGACCTGCTCGGACGCTAATCAAACGAGGTACCATTGAACAGTGCACCAGTTCGGTTGTGTGAATTCCGCAAACTGACACAAACTGAGGGAGATTTACAAGAGTCTGGACCTTCACGCAGGACTAGGACACCCTATCCTATTCACATCCTCCTCCGGTTCACTTTTTTCCACTCCACCCATTTCACTCCTTTGCTTTGCATCTGCATCCTCCTCGTATAACGTGCCGATGTACGTTTTTGACTGTAGCCCAGGTGTCCTCGGACGTCTGCATCCCCAGCCATCCCTCTGCCCCACCTTCGACACGCTTCCATCCACCTTGGATTCTTCCGCATCCAGGCACCCTTCGTCTTCCTACGAACGACGTCTGTGGCAGGCACCATGCCTGACTGGTGTTTAGTCAAATGCCTTGAGCTTTTTTTAAACTTCTCGTTGTTTTCGAGAGTAAGCACGATGGTTGGGTACTTGACGGTGGAGGATGAGTTATTGTGCAATGAGTGGAAGATCGTATGTGCGGACTTTGTAGGCACGAGGTAAGGGGGCTCGATGTTTTGGCAAAGTGTATGTGCTTCGTTTCTTGAGAAAAGCACTTGGCACCCTACGACTTGCACATGACCCATGATCGCAATGTGAAGTCGCAGACTCATCGATGTTACATGATCTCCAACGCTTTCATGAATTTTGCGTCGTGGTAGCACAAGTGGAGACAATTGGCTACCATGCTCGTCAACCATGGATATCGTAAGTATTGCTTGTTGTTACTCTACATGTTGGTCAATTCATTGATTCACTCTATGTTGCAACTTGATGATCATCATTGTATAGCCTGAAAGCGCTGCCGTGCTGTACTACGGGACCGAGGGTTGACCATTTGGATTGGATGAAGTTCAAGGCGTACAATGCGTGGGAGGATTTGTGCCGATTCTGATTTGAGTATCGTTGAATTCCAAAACTTGTCAAACATTAGGTTATCTCGGTTTTATTATTTACATCTGAACTATTGTTATACTAGGGATATTTACAAGTTATTTATGGATGAACTATGCTATTTACAATATTTATTTTGAGTGTTGCAGATAAGAAAAAATAGGGCGAGCATTTAAGGGACATGATTAGATGGTCGACTCTTGCATCCGTGTCGGCGGAACAGTCTGCACAAGTCTAGAGACACATAGAGTGTTTGTTTTGAGAGTCGGCATTCGAGATGCCCTTCGCCCACACTGGTTATTTTATAGGATCTACAACCACAATCTGATAGCCCGTGCACTGTTGGAAGAGAAAAGAGAAGGAAAAAACCAACTAAAAGGACCCTCACTTTTTCTCTATTGTCCGCAAATCCCCATATCCACACCAAAAATTTGGAGGATATGGGGATGTCCGGGCGTGTCCGGAGAGCCCTCCATATAGGATGTGGCCCATCGAGACCATCTTTTGTTTTTCTTTATTCTTGTTTTCTCTTTCTCTCTCAATCCCCACCAATCATATACATTTGATCGGATAATTTGGGAAGGATGTAGGGGATATGGTTGCAAGCATACATAAATGGAGGGTCAAAACGAATGCGCCCGAAGATAGGCGCCTAGCGGTGACATGTAGTGAAGGAAATATGCCCTAGAGGCAATAATAAAGTTATTATTTATTTCCTTATTTCATGATAAATGTTTATTATTCATGCTATAATTGTATTAACCGGAAACATAATACTTGTGTGAATACATAGACAAACATAGTGTCACTAGTATGCCTCTACTTGACTAGCTCGTTTATCAGAGATGGTTATGTTTCCTAGCCATGGACAAAAGAGTTGTCATTTGATTAACGAGATCACATCATTAGGAGAATGATGTGATTGACTTGACTCATTCCGTTAGCCTAGCACATGATCGTTTAGTATGTTGCTATTGCTTTCTTCATGACTTATACAATGTTCCTATAACTATGAGATTATGCAACTCCCGTTTACCGGAGAAACACTTTGTGTGCTACCAAACGTCACAACGCAACTGGGTGATTATAAATGTGCTCTACAGGTGTCTCCGAAGGTACATGTTGGGTTGGTGTATTTCGAGATTAGGTTTTGTCACTCCGATTGTCGGAGAGGTATCTCTGGGCCCTCTCGGTAATGCACATCATTATAAGCCTTGCAAGCAATGTGACCAATGAGTTGGTTACGGGATGATGCATTACAGAACGAGTAAAGAGACTTGCCGGTGACGAGATTGAACTAGGTATTGGATACCGACGATCGAATCTCGGGCAAGTAACATACCGATGACAAAGGAACAACGATGTTGTTATGCGGTTTGACCGATAAAGATCTTCGTAGAATATGTAGGAACCAATATGGGCATCCAGGTCCGCTATTGGCTAATGACCTAGAATGGTTTTAGGTCATGACTACATAGTTCTCGAACCCGTAGGGTCCGCACGCTTAAGGTTTCGGATGATGCTTATATTATGAGTTTATGAGTTTTGATGTACCAAAGGAGTTCGGAGTCCCGGATGAGATCGGGGACATGACGAGGAGTCTCGAAATGGTCGAGACGTAAAGATCGATATATTGGACGACTATATTCGAGTTCGGAAAGGTTCCGAGTGATTCGGTATTTTTGAGTACCGAGAGTTACGGGAATTCGCCGGGAGAAGTATTGGGCCTTATTGGGCCTCTGGAAAGAGAGAGGGACTGCCTAGGGCAAGCTGCGCCCCCAAGTCCTAGTCCGAATTGACTAGGGGAGGGCCGCACCCCTCCTTCCTTCCTTCTCTCTTCCCCTTCCTTGTCTCCTACTCCTAATACATGGAAGGACTACTAGTTGGACTAGGAAGGGGAATCCTACTCGGTGGGAGTAGGACTCCCCATGGCGCGCCCTCCTAGGGCCGGCCTCCTCCTCCCTCCCTCCTTTATATACGGGGCAGGGGCACCCCATAGACACACAAGTTGATCTACGGATCGTTCCTTAGCCGTGTGCGGTGCCCCTTCCACCATATTCCACCTCGGTCATATCGTCATGAGTTTAGGCGAAGCCTGCGCGGTAAAACATCATCATCGTCACCACACCGTCATGTCGTGGAACTCATCTCGGAGCTCAGCTGGATCGGAGGCCGGAGATCGTCATCGAGCTGAACGTGTGCTGAACTCGGAGGTGCCGTACGTTCGGTACTTGGATCGGTCGGATCGTGAAGACGTACGACTACATCAACCGCGTTGTCATAACGCTTCCGCTTACGGTCTACGAGGGTACGTGGACATACACTCTCCCCTCTCGTTGCTATATCATCACCATGATCTTGCATGTGCGTAGGAAATGTTTGAAATTACTACGTTCCCCAACAGTGGTATCCGAGCCTAGGTTTTATGCGTTGATGTTATATGCACAAGTAGAACACAAGTGAGTTGTGGACGATATAAGTCATACTGCCTAGCAGCATGTCATACTTTGGTTCAGCGGTATTGTTGGATGAAGCGGCCCGGACCGACATTACGCGTACGCTTACGCGAGACTGGTTTTACCGCCGTGCTTTGCACACAGGTGACTAGCGGGTGTCTGTTTCTCCAACTTTAGTTGATTCGAGTGTGGCTACGCCCGGTCCTTGAGAAGGTTAAAACGGAGTCTATTGGACAAACTATCGTTGTGGTTTTGATGCGTAGGTAAGAACGGTTCTTGCTAAGCCCGTAGCAGCCATGTAAAATTTGCAACAACAAAGTAGAGGACGTCTAACTTGTTTTTGCAGGGCATGTTGTGATGTGATATGGTCAAGACGTGATGAGATATAAGTTGTTGTATGAGATGATCATGTTTTGTTGAAGTTATCGGCAACTGGCAGAAGCCCTATGGTTGTCTCTTTGTTGCATAAGATGCAAGTGCCAAATAATTGCTTTACTTTATCGCTATGCGATAGCAATAGTTGCAAGAGCAAATAGTTGGCGAGATGACCATGTGACGACACATTGATATAGATCAAGATGATGAAGATCATGGTGTCATGCTGGTGACGATAAAGATCATGACAGTACTTTGGAGATGGAGATCAAAGGCACAAGATGATCATGGCCATATCATGTCACATATTTTGATTGCATATAATGTTTATCTGTTATACATCTTATTCTTGCTTTGATTGACGGTAGCATTTTAAGATGATCTCTCACTAAAATTATCAAGAAGTGTTCTCCCTGAGTATGCACCGTTGCCAAAGTTCGTCGTGCCCAGACACCACGTCATGATCGGGTGTGATAAGCTCTACGTCCATCTACAACGGGTGCAAGGCAGTTTTGCACACGCGGAATACTCAGGTTATACTTGACGAGCCTAGCATATGCAGATATGGCCTCGGAACACGGAGATCGAAAGGTCGAGCGTGAATCATATAGTAGATATGATCAACATAATGATGTTCACCATTGAAAACTACTCCATCTCACGTGATGATCGGTTATGGTTTAGTTGATTTGGATCACGTGATCACTTAGATGACTAGAGAGATGTCTGTCTAAGTGGGAGTTCTTAAGTTATATGATTAATTGAACTTAAATTTATCATGAACTTAGTCCTGGTAGTATTTTGCAAACCATGTTGTAGATCAATAGCTCGCGTTGTTGCTTTCATATGTTTATTTTTGATATGTTCCTAGAGAAAACTGTGTTGAAAAATATTAGTAGCTATGATGCAGATTGGATCCGTGATCTGAGGTTTATCCTCATTGCTGCGCAGAAGAATTATGTCCTTGATGCACCGCTAGGTGACAAACCTATTGCAGGAGCAAATGCAGACGTTATGAACGTTTGGCTAGCTCAATATGATGACTACTTGATAGTTTAGTGCACCATGCTTAACGGCTTAGAATCGGGACTTCAAAGACGTTTTGAACGTCATGGACCATATAAGATGTTCCAGAGTTGAAGTTAATATTTCAAGCAAATACCCGAGTTGAGAGATATGAAGTCTCCAACAAGTTCTATAGCTAAAAGATGGAGGAGAATCGCTCAACTAGTGAGCATGTGCTCAGATTGTCTGGGTACTTCAATCGCTTGAATCAAGTGGGAGTTAATCTTCCAGATAAGATAGTGATTGATAGAATTCTCTAGTCACCATTACTAAGTTACTAGAACTTCGTGATGAACTATAGTATGCAAGGGATGACGAAAACGATTCCCAAGCTCTTCGTGATGCTGAAATCAACGAAGGTAGAAATCAAGAAAGAGCATCAAGTGTTGATGGTTGACAAGATCACTAGTTTCAAGAAAAGGGCAAAGGGAAAGAAAGGGAACTTCAAGTAGAATGACAAGCAAGTTGTCACTCCCGTGAAGAATACCAAAGCTGGACCAAAGCCTGAAACTGAGTGCTTACACTGCAAAGGAAATGGTCACTGGAAGCGGAAATGCCCTGAATATTTGGTGGGTAAGAAGGATGGCAAAGTGAACAAGTGTATATTTGATATACAGGTTATTGATGTGTGCCTTACTAGTGTTTATAGTAGCCCCTGAGTATTTGATACTTGTTAGGTTGCTAAGATTAGTAACTCAAACGGAGTTGTTAGAATAAGCAGAGACTAGTTAAAGGGAGAAGTGACGATGTGTGTTGGAAATAGTTCCAAGATTGATATGATCATCATCGCACACTCCCTATACTTTCGGGATTAGTGTTAAACCTAAATATGTGTTATTTGGTGTTTGCGTTGAGCATGAATATGATTTGATCATGTTTATTGCAATACGGTTATTCATTTAAAATCAGAGAATAATTGTTGTTCTGTTTACATGAATAAAACCTTCAATGGTCATACACCTAATGAAAAATAGTTTGTTGGATCTCGATCGTAGTGATACACATATTCATAATATTGATGCCAAAAGATGCAAAGTTAATAATGATAGTGCAACTTATTTGTGGCACTGCCGTTTGGGTCATATCGGTGTAAAAGCGCATGAAGAAACTCCATAAAAATGGATTTTCGGAATCACTTGGTTATGAATCATTTGATACTTGCGAACCGTGCCTTTTGGGCAAGATGACTAAAACTCCGTTCTTTGGAACAATGGAACGAGCTACTGACTTATTGAAAATAATACATACTGATGTATGCAGACCAATGAGTATGAAGGCTCGTGGCAAGTATCGTTATTTTCTGACCTTCACAGATGATTTGAGCAGATATAGGTATATCTACTTGATGAACATAAGTCTGAAATAGTTGAAAGGTTCAAAGAATTTCAGAGTGAAGTGTAAATCATTGTAACAAGAAAATAAAGTTTCTGCGATCTGATCGTGGAGAGGAATATTTGAGTTACGAGTTTGGTCTTCAATTAAAACAATGTGGAATAGTTTCACAGCTCACGCCACCTGGAACATCACAACGTTATGGTGTGTCCGAACGTCAGAATCAAGACTTTATTTGATATGGTGCGATCTATGATGTCTCTTACTAATTTACCAATATTGTTTTGGGGTTATGCATTGGAGACAGCTGCATTCACGTTTAATAGGGCACCATCTAAACCGCTGAGACGACACCGTATGAACTATGGTTTAGCAAGAAACCTAAGTTGTTGTTTCTTAAAATTTGGGGCTGCGATGCTTATGTGAAAAAGTTTCATCCTGATAAGCTCGAACCCAAATCGGAGAAGTGCGTCTTCATAGAATACCCAAAGGAAATTGTTGGGTACACCTTCTATCACAGATCTGAAGGCAAGACATTCGTTGCTAAAATGGATCCTTTCCGGAGAAGGAGTTTCTCTCGAAAGAAGTGAGTGGGAGGAAAGTAGAACTTGATGAGGTAATTATACCTTCTCCCTTATTGGAAAGTAGTTCATCACAGAAATCAGTTCCAGTGATTCCTACACCAATTAGTGAGGAAGTTAATGATGATGATCATCAAACTTCAGATCAAGTTGCTACCAAACCTCGTAGGTCTTCCAGAGTAAGATCCGCACTGAGTGGTACGGTAATCATGTTCGGAAGTCATGTTACTAGACCATGATGAACCTACGAACTATGAGGAAGCGATGATGAGCCCAGATTCCACGAAATGGCTTGAGGCCATGAAATCTGAGATATGATCCATGTATGAGAACAAAGTGTAGACTTTGATTGACTTTCCCGATGATCGGTGAGTCATTAAGAATAAATGGATCTTCAAGAGGAAGACGGACGTTGATAGTAGTGTTACTATCTACAAAGCTAGACTTGTCGAAAAAGGTTTTTGACAAAGTTCAAGGTGTTGAATACAATGAGATTTTCTCACTCGTATCGATGCTTAAAAGTCTGTCCGAATCATGTTAGCAATTGCCACATTTTATGAAATTTTGCAAATGGATGTCAAAACTACATCCCTTAAATTTATTAAAGAAGAGTTGTATATGATACAACCAGAAGGTTTTGTCAATCCTAAAAGTGCTAACAAAATGTGCAAGCTCCAGCGATCCATCTATGGACTGGTGCAAGCATCTCAAAGTTGGAATATACGCTTTGATAAGTTGATCAAAGCATATAGTATTATACAGACTTGTGGTGAAGCCTGTATTTACAAGAAAGTGAGTGGGAGCACTACAACATTTCTGATAATTATATGTGAATGACATATTGCTGATCGGAAATAATGTAGAATTATTCTGCAAAGCATGAAAGGATACTTGAATAAGAGTTTTTCGAAGAAAGACCTCAGTAAAGCTACATACATATTGAGCATCAAGATCTATTTAGATAGATCAAGACGCTTGATAAGATTTTCAATGAGTACATACCTTGACAAGATTTTGAAGTAGTTCAAAATGGAACAGTCAAAGAAAGAGTTCTTGCCTGTGTTGCAAAGGTATGAAATTGAGTAAGACTCAAATCCCGACCACAGCAGAAAATAGAAAGAGAATGAAAAGTCATTCCCTATGCCTCAGTCATAGGTTCTATAAAGTATGCTATGCTATGTACCAAACCTATTGTATACCTTGCTCTGAATTTGGCAAAGGAGTACAATAGTGATCTAGGAGTAGATCACTGGACATTGGTCAAGAATATCCTTAGTAAGGACTAAGGAGATGTTTCTCGATTATGGAGGTGATAAAAGAGTTTGTTGTAAAAGTTACATCAGTGCAAACTTTTACACTGATCCAGATGACTCTAAGTCTCAACCTGGATACATATTGAAAGTGGGAGCAATTAGCTAGAGTAGCTCCGTGCAGAGCATTGTAGACATAAAATATTTGCAAAATACATACGGCTCTGAATGTGACAGACCCGTTGACTAAAGCTTCTCTCACGAGCAAAACATGATCACGCCTTAGTACTCTTTGGGTGTTAATCACATAGCGATGTGAACTAGATTATTGACTCTAGTAAACCCTTTGGATGTTAGTCACATGATGATGTGAACTATGGGTGTTAATCATATACAGATATGAATATTGGTGTTAAATCACATGGCGATGTGAACTAGATTATTGACTCTAGTGCAAGTGGGAGACTGAAGGAAATATGCCCTAGAGGCAATAATAAAGTTATTATTTATTTCCTTATTTCATGATAAATGTTTATTATTCATGCTATAATTGTATTAACCGGAAACATAATACTTGTGTGAATACATAGACAAACATAGTGTCACTAGTATGCCTCTACTTGACTAGCTCGTTTATCAGAGATGGTTATGTTTCCTAGCCATGGACAAAAGAGTTGTCATTTGATTAACGAGATCACATCATTAGGAGAATGATGTGATTGACTTGACTCATTCCGTTAGCCTAGCACTTGATCGTTTAGTAAGTTGCTATTGCTTTCTTCATGACTTATACAATGTTCCTATAACTATGAGATTATGCAACTCCCGTTTACCGGAGGAACACTTTGTGTGCTACCAAACGCCACAACGAATCGGGTGATTATAAAGGTGCTCTCTGGTGTCTCCGAAGGTACATGTTGGGTTGGCATATTTCGAGATTAGGTTTTGTCACTCCGATTGTCGGAGAGGTATCTCTCGGCCCTCTCGGTAATGCACATCATTATAAGCCTTGCAAGCAATGTGACCAATGAGTTGGTTACGGATGATGCATTACGATCGAGTAAAGAGACTTGCGGTGACGAGATTGAACTAGGTATTGGATACCGACGATCGAATCTCGGGCAAGTAACATACCGATGACAAAGGAACAACGATGTTGTAAAGCGATTTGACCGATAAAGATCTTCGAGAATATGTAGGAACCAATATGGGCATCCAGGTCCGCTATTGGCTAATGACCTAGAATGGTTTTAGGTCATGACTACATAGTTCTCGAACCCGTAGGGTCCGCACGCTTAAGGTTTCGATGATGTTATATTATGAGTTTATGAGTTTTGATGTACCAAGGAGTTCGGAGTTCGGATGAGATTGGGGACATGACGAGGAGTCTCAAAATGGTCGAGACGTAAAGATCGATATATTGAACGACTATATTCGAGTTCGGAAAGGTTCCGAGTGATTCGGTATTTTTCGAGTACCGGAGAGTTACGGAATTCGTCGGGAGAAGTATTGGGCCTCGCAGAAAGAGAGAGGGACTGCCTAGGGCAGGCTGCGCGCGCCCCAAGGCCTAGTCCGAATTGACTAGGGGAGGCCGCACCCTCCTTCCTTCCTTCTCTCTTCCCTTCCTTGTCTCCTACTCCTAAACATGGAAGGACTACTAGTTGGACTAGAAGGGGGAATCCTACTCCCGGTGGGAGTAGGACTCCCCATGGCGCGCCCCTCCTAGGGCCGGCCTCCTCCTTCCTCCCTCCTTTATATACGGGGGCAGGGGGCACCCCATAGACACACAAGTTGATCTACGGATCGTTCCTTAGCCGTGTGCGGTGCCCCCTTCCACCATATTCCACCTCGGTCATATCGTCGCGGAGTTTAGGCCAAGCCCTGCGCTGGTAAAACATCATCATCGTCACCACACCGTCATGCTGACGGAACTCATCTCCGGAGCTCAGCTGGATCGGAGGCCGGAGATCGTCATCGAGCTGAACGTGTGCTAAACTCGGAGGTGCCGTACGTTCGGTACTTGGATCGGTCGGATCATGAAGACGTACGACTACATCAACCGCGTTGTCATAACGCTTCCGCTTACGGTCTACGAGGGTACGTGGACATACACTCTCCCCTCTCGTTGCTATATCATCACCATGATCTTGCATGTGCATAGGAAATTTTTGAAATTACTACGTTCCCCAACATGTAGAGCATCCAACATCTGCCCCCAACCGATTGTGGTCCCGCTGCCTAGCCAGCGGGTACCAGTGTCGTCTCAAGGTTGCGTGCAAAGGCCCGAATGCCCGCCTTCTTCGGGATCTTCAGCACACGTGAAAGGGCATTTCCCTACCTTATGTTTTGGATGATGATGACAACCCTTTGTTGGTCTAATCCTGTGCCACTCCTGCTATCTTATCTTTATGCTTGTTGGTCATTATTGGTAGTATTGCTCTCGTTGTTTTTCTTCTGTCTATGCAGTACCTAGAAATCAGAATATTGCTTGTGTGATTCGCATGTCTCGGTTACATCTAACTCCCCTGGTAGTGCCACTGTCAGCGATTCTACCGCCCATACGGGCGGTACAACCGATGGGGCGGTTCTACCGGTGGGAGATCCGGTACAACCGGAATGTATGATCCACACAACACTGTTCTGGTTTCTCTGTTGTTGCATTTTTCGTGTGCTTTCCTCCCATTCTTGCTGGTTTTCGTGTGTTCTCTTCGTGTGTGTGTTCAGGTGGCTCTAGTTCTCGCTCTGCTCCTGAAAGTACATGTAGTCCCCATGTGTGGTTTTGGTAATTAATTAATGACAATCCTTATGGACTAATGTTTGCATTGAGATATACATTTGAAGATTAGTCCCATTGGAAAATGATTGAAGAATAATGGAAGAAAACTCCTTTGAAGCAACAATTACATCGAGATGATCAAAATGGAGCTCATTAGAGTATCTTAAGGGTTCCCATGCTTAGAGCTATGGTTTGAGCCATAATGGATCAAGATCTTAAGAGGGTGATTTGAATGATGAACTCTGGGAGTGGCTCAAAGATATGATCATAATGGACTCATGTGTTGAGTCATGATTAAGCAAGCTATTCAAGTGAAGAATTCAATATATCCTTCATGACGTCAAGATTAAACATGGAGTAGAGATATCGGTTGACCAAGTTGAAGTTCGGAGATTGAACTCTAAATTGTCAACACACGAGCGCAAATGATGCACCACATAAGATCTTGTGGTATGATAAGAAATTATCAATTGCACTCTGTGTACTAACCCATACTATGTGTTGTCTATGTTTTCGAGGGTTAGGTGATTCTCATGGGCTCGCATCGAGAGAGAGATTTCAAGTGTCTATGAGAGGATAACATCAAGTGTTGGTGATCATGGTTGATAAGGCAAGTTCAAGATAACCATCCCGAGGGATTACATGCTTGAAGCTTGTGGATGATCACATGATTGACAAGTGAAGATGAATACAAAGCAAAGCCTCCCATATTATGTATGGGGGAGCTACTTGAAGACTTCACCAATGTCTTGCCTTCAACTTGAGCCAAGAAGAAACATCAACATCAAGCTCAAGTGAAAGGCTTGAGTCAAAGGTATTAGTTCTTTGGCGTTAGTGTTGTGGAGAGATGACCACCGAAGAAAAATATACACTCAAGAATGGTTCTCGATAGCTATGTAGTATAGCTCTTTTATGTTTCTTGAGTTATAGGGATCCCGCACTATTAAGAGGGGATCAAAGGGGTTAGTGATAGATTTTCTCAAGTCAACATCTTCTATTTCTACTTCCTCACATCATATTCCAACATAGGCATGTTAGGGGATCAAAATCGGAGTCCGGATGTGAAAGTTATGCATGTTTTACTTTTGGGGCGGCTGCAGTTTTTGTGTTGGCCGGATGTCCGGGCTTTTCCCCGGATGTCCGGCCACTGCTATCCAGAGGGTGTCTGATTTGTGTGAAATTGCCGGATGTCCGACCCCTGGCCCGGATGTCCGGCCGTAGATGTCCAGAAACTTTACCGAAATGCCGTTTGTATACGCCGGATGTCCGGCACTTGGCCGGATGTCCGGGGCCCCAAGTTTGGCCAGATGTCCGGGCCTTGTAATATGTTTTCCACATACGTGTTTGTGATTCTCAGCCGACGGAAGTCCGGCCATTGCCCGGATGTCTGGCCCGGCGCTGCCACTTACACTAAAATGGCTAGTTTTCTTGGCACACAATATATACCCCTCTACCCATCCGGTAGAGGGTTGACCACTTGATCCCAAATCACCCCAAGAACACAAGTGGCTCCCTCTCACTTCTCCTACACCAAATCTTAGATCCCGGAGAGATTTGTGAGAGTTCTTGAGAGTTTTTCCAATCAAGTGATAGATCCACTCCCTCTCCTTCTCTTGACCAAAGGAATTCGTGATTTGAGCAAGTCTTGAGCATTTCCCCCTTGATCTTGTTACTCTTGGAGGTTGGAGACTCCTAGGCGGTAGGAGTGCTCCGGTGAGGAATCAACTTGTGATTTGTCCCCCGGAAAGTTTGTGAAGGTTTGGAGGCGACCTCAAGGTCTTCCACTAGTGGTTGGGAATCGCCTTCGTGGCGATATCTCAAGGAGAATAGGGTGAGCCTTCGTGGCGTTGGTGTGCCTTCATGGTAACATCCACCTCTCTAATGGTGACTATCTTCCCTCCAAGGAAGTGAACATCGGGATACATCATCATCTCCGTGACTTCGGTTATCCCTAACCCTAACTCCTTACTTGTGGTTTACCTTGGTCACTTGACCACACATTCACTATTCTTATTGTCCTAATTATATTGTGTTGGTTACCATATTGTAGAGATTATTTAGTCCAACACTTTATAGTTCGCAATTCATACTTCCTACTATTGGTCTATCTTGTGTTTAGTGTGAATTGCTAGCTTGTAACATATCTTGTGTAAGCTTGTAGTGCTTACTTGAGTTTGCTTGTATCATTCAATTCCATATAATGTGATACAATTTGTGTAAGCTTTTATTGCCTACTTGTGGGTGTGTGTATTATTCATTTCCATATCTCGTGATATACATTGAGTAAGTTTGTGTAACTTACTTGTGCTTACTCATATCCTCGTTGTTCTCATCTTGTTTATGCTAAGTTGTTGGTGCACTTAGTGAGCCTAGTATATTTAGGATTTGTGCTTGAAAAGTATCCACTTAGTTTATTTCCGCAATAGGATATAGCCAAATTCATAAAAGTAGGATATAGCCAAATTCATAAAAGATTTTAAAACGCCTATTCACCCCCCTCTAGGCGACATCGTGGTCCTTTCAATTGGTATCAGAGCAAGGTCTCTCCTTATTAGGCTTAACCGCCTAGAGAGTAACGAAGTCGACTAGTGAACTAGTGCACGATGACACATTTTGTTTTAATGGCACAAATTACATTATGTGGAGATTATACATGCTTTGTCATTTTCGGGCCATGGGTCCAAATGCTTTGCGGATTGTGGTTGTAGGGAATTCAAATCTAAAGGATGGACAATCTCCGTCACTTGGTGATATTCATCTTGATAGTGTAGCTTTAAGTACCATTCACCAACCTATAACCTTCGAGGTGTTCAAGTCAATCTCGTCTTGTTCGTTGGCTCATGATGCTTGGACCAAAATTGAAGATATATATGGTGGGTCCAATCTTCATGAAGGCAATATTCTTTTTGGGGAGTTAATGGAGGAGTTCTCCACATTTTTAAATCATGAAGAGTTCTCTATTGCTTCCACCTTCGATTACTTGCATACCTCAACATCTTTCACTTCACCAACATGTGGCATACCACAAGGTAATGACATGGTGAGTGAAGAAATATCCTGTAACGATGGTGTCATGCTCATTTGTGATGATATGCTTGATCTCCCATGTTGCCATGATAGAAATGTTTTGGTTTCCTCTAGTTTTTCTATGACTAACCATGTAGAGGAAATCAAGAAATATGAGGCATGCTTGATTGATGAAGAACCCTCTTCTCCAAAAGAATCATCATCAACCCCTTTTGTTCACATGTGCCTCATGGCAAGAGGTAATGACGAGGTATCATCTTCTCTTAGTGATAATGATGATAGTTGTAATGAGGAAGATGATGAAGTCTTGACTCAAAATCTCTATGAGATTGGGAAAACTCTTCGTAGAGCTAAAAATAACACTTATAAAAGGCTCCAAGATGTTCTTGCTTGCTTTAAAAAACGTAACAACTTATTTCTTTACGAGCAAGCAAAAAGTGAACAACTTGGACATGAACATGCTATGGCTCATCAATGTCTTAGTGACTTGAGGTCTTTAAAAGAAGAGATTGAAGTTAATCATTGTAAACTTAAAGAGTATTATGAGCACCTTGACCTTGACTACAAGAAGGTCAAAGGAGAGCTCACCAAACTCTCTAAGTCTCATGAGGAACTTCAAGCTACTCATGCGGAGTCTCTAGCTTCTACATGCTACTCTCATATTGATAATGATGCTTGTGCTACTAACTCTATCTTGTGTGAAGCATCGATATTAACAGAAAATGTTGAGCTAAGGACTCAACTTGATTTGCTAACTAGCAATTATGGGAAATTGGGAGAAAGTCATAAAAAGCTCTCGGGCACTCATGAGGATCTTCTAATCTCTCATGATGAGTTAAAGTTAGCTCATGAGGCTATGGTCACCAAGGTAAAATTATGTGAGTCTCATGTGGATATTAGCACATCTTCTACTCAAAATGCCTTATTGTCATGTGCTAGTCCTTGCAATTCCTCTCTACATGATATTGGTACATCTTGTAATGAATTGCTCACCATGCCTTGTTGCTCTAACAATGAAGCTTCTACTTCCTCTAGTTCTTTTGTTAATACTAACCTTGTAGAGGAAAATAAAGAGCTCAAGGCCCAAGTCACTAGTTTGAAGAAAGACTTGGAAAAATGTTGTGATAATATCTTGAGTGTGCAAAAGGACCCTCAAGACAAAATAGGACTTGAGTTCATCTCCAACAAGAAGAAGTCCAAGAACAAGAAGAAGGGACAAGATCAAGTCAAGAATTCAGCCAACATTACTTGCTTCAAGTGCAAGAATGTTGGACACCATGTGAGATCTTGTCCATTGAAGAAGAAGGCTTCAAATGTGAAGCATCAAGGGAAGTGGCCTCAAGTTCAATATCAAGATAATGAAAAGGCCTCTTCCCATGCCTAACCAAGATAATGCTCTCCAAGTTGAAAAGGTAAAGAAGAAGAGAAAGGGGAGCACATGTTGCTATATTTGCCGTAAGAAGGGACACGTAGCTTCATCTTGTCCCAACGGTAACATATCTAAGCCTCCTATAGTCAATAATCATTATTCGCTAAGGAAGGATCTTGGTGGCAATGTGTTTGCCAAGTTTGTGGGTTCCCAAAGAAGTTTGAAAGTGGACAAGACCATTTGGGTTGCCAAGCCTATTGTTACTAACTTATTAGGACCCAACTTGGTTGGGGACCATCAAACTCAAACTTGATCAATAGGTGTGTGGATGGCATTGGAGACTTGGCTACTTCATGAACAAAAACTATTTTCACCATATGTTATGGTTAATGCCAAGTCAAGTGGATTATCATCATATCTATCAATCCAATGCTCCTCTTTGCGGTAACTTGTACTTGCATTGTTTACATTGAAAGTTACTATGTCCCTTGCATTTTTAGGTTTTGTACCTAGCATGTGCTTTTATAGTTGTGCTTTCTAGTATGCTTGATTTGTGTTATCTAGCATGTGTAGGTCGCAATGCACTTCATATATTTGTGCGTGTGTGGTTTCAAGCCTTTATTGCTTCATTATTTGAATCTTCCTTGGCTGGATCATCACATTATGGGGGAGTGCTATGTTTCACGGATATCACAAACCTTAAATGTGTATGTATGTGGGATACCACCTAGTATTGTTAGTGCAATATTATCTAGTTACTATGTGGTATGTAAAGCTCATTTGAAACTCAAATTCTCATCCATTAATTATCCTTAGTTTGGTTTCATTTGCTTCTTGTGGATAATACATGGATCATCATACTATGGGGGAGTGATATGCTTTGTGCATATCACAATCCTTGTTAATATGAACAATTGAGGGATGCCACTTAGAATTTATATTTGAGATTATCTTATATCTCTATGGCATGCAATGTCTTGTTTACGTATGGCATTCTTGTGCAGTTTTGCCCATGGTTATCTTTAAAATCATATTTGGAAAATCATTTGATTAAAGATATTCCAATTATTGCTTTACATGATGATCTATCTAGTTGGAATGTTAATATCATGCTATCCAAGCATTGTGGTTATTTCTAAACTCTCATGTTATGCTTGTGTTAGTATAGATGATCATGTACTTATTTGGTTTCTACACCGAATGATAACCCGAAATACCATTTTGTTCGAATTCATCTTATTGCTCTATATGATAGTTTGTTATCTCATTGTTTATAGTGTCCTATATCTACTTGAGTGGGATATTCCTATGAGTATGTGTGCAATGCATATCTTATATGCTCATTGTTTTTTTTCCTTGGTTCATATGTTGAACTTTGTGTGCTATCATATGTTGATTTGTCACTTTGATTCATTTTGGACAACATGAATGACTAGTGATGTTATTGGAAGTATTAACAGTTATGTGGTCATTTGTCCAATTTGTATCTCCTTGGATTTTGGGAGGCTTGTGCATGCATATTTACTATGTGTAAATTCACATGCCTTGTTTGCCTTATTTGATCCAATATATATATGGTAAATCCGTCAAATTCTTAATAGCTATGATGTGCATGAAATTCAAATTCATATCAATAGGCACATATTTAAGTGGTTCTACCATATGTGTTGTAGTTATGCTAACTACGTTGGACCCAATAAGTTTGGGGACCATATTGTACTTAAAATGTTTTAGGTACATTTGAGAAGCATTGGGTGCTTGGCTTATTCATGAAGGTGGTGTCACTATGAGGAAATTAGAGCCAAGCTTGGACATTTTATTGATTTAAAACTTCATACCAATGCTATCTCGGTAACAAGTATTTACTTCATGCATATATATAGAAATGAGGTCAACCTTGTGTAGGTTGCATCATGGCATGAATTTCTTGACTCGTTCCTGTGATACTTGTTTCCTTTCTCAAAGCATCCCAACAGTGATCTCTTGTTGCTAGTTGTGATGTCTTTGATGGTTGTGTGTTTGGAGTTCATTAATATACAATAAGATTATATTAAGCCATGTGTCATGCTTTCAAGCAAAGATCTCATTGGTAAATTTTATGACTCCCGTTTGGATATCTTATTCCTTCCTTTTGTAACTATTTTATGTGTACATCCTTCTTTGTGGATATCATCTACCTAGTATCTTATACAACGTGAGAGAAGTTACATCTCTAGTTGATATCCCTATTCTTTCATGTCCACCATTTCTTTCACTTTTTATATCTTTTTGGTGGCTCCATGGAAGCATTTGTTGAATGAGTGCATGTCTTACCTCTTTGCATCTTAGTGCACTCATGTTTGGTGAAGATTGTTGTCCTCATGCTTGTCTTGACAAGCCTATTATTTCCTATCTTCATCATGGGTTGTCACAAGCTTTGATTTTTAGTTTGCTATTAGTGAGCTTGTGAACCCATTTGCTTGATGTGTGTGTGACCTTCTTAACTTCGTGTGTGTGGGAAGGACATGTCTTGCACCTTGTATCTCATTTACTCAAGGCTATGTTGATGCTTAATTCTCATCCTTATACTAGTCTTCTCAAGTGCTTTGACGTGACTCACACACATCATTTTGGTTGTGCCTATTCTTAGGTTGCCTCATGTACATGTTGCTCAACCATATGTTTGTTGCAAATGCTAGGCTTCTTTTCTTATCTATGTTTGCTTGCAATTGTTGTGTGTTCCTATTGATTTTGGGGGAGTGACGATCCTATTTTGTGCACTTGTATCCAAATAAAAAAAATTCTAAATTGTTCACAAATCATGGGGAGCTTCTCTATTTTCCTTAGAACACTCCTTTACCCAAATCATAATATTCTTTTATCCTTTTGGCTCGTCGGATCTTTTGATTGCTTGCTTCACTTTGTGTTATGCAAATGAGATCAATTTGTGCCATGAGCTTTGTGCCATGTACCTTGCTATTATGACTAGGCTCAAGTTGTATAAGTGGATATCATTCTTATCAATTGCAACCTTTCTTTTTGTGTATATGAGTTTCTTTATGGATACATATCATGATTATTATTGGCCACTTAGAAATTTTTATACATGAAAAAGTTCATATCTTCTTATCTGATTGCATTCTATAGATTCTGAGCTCCTTTAATTGTTCATCACTGAATATGTGCATTTGTTTTCACTCACATGTTGGGATATATCAGGGCGAACTTGTACTATATTATATTCTTATTGCATGAATGAGTATTGTATATAGAGAAATCTCCTCCTAGTTTATGTCAACCGATATATGCAATGACATTCAAGCAATAAGAATATATAACAAGGGTAGATATGCATGAGTGACACCAAGAACAACAAAAGATATTTATCTTAAACCCTCTAAACTTCTCCCCCATTGGCACCAAATGCCAAAATGGAAGACAAAGCATCTAGCAGACCAATATAGTACGAGTTCGTCCTTGATGTGTGCATATCCCAACATGTGAGTGAAAACAAATGCACATATTCGTAGATGATGTGGGAGAGCAGTCCGGTGCGAATCCGATATCATCTACGGGAGATGGGGGTAACTCGATCTCACGTGAGGAATTCAATGTGGCGTTGGACACATTGAAAACCTCCATGACGACCGAGGTCAAGGACATGTTTAAGGATTTCTTAGAACGGCTTAAACTTTCCACCGCGCCCGTGAAAGTGAGTGATCCCGCCGACACGGTGACGGATGCTGACCCCGACAAGGGGGAAGCTACTAGTGAGAAAGCTCCTATGTCTAGTGGTAAAAACGGCACCGGCATCTTTGCCCATGTGGAACCCCCAATTTATGGAGGACCGATTCCCTCTACTCATTTGAATCATGCCGGTCCTCCTCCTAAGTATGAGAAACATGAAGATTTTGATTCTTGGGTTTATCGCTTCAAGCGTCATTTAAAACATGTGAATACTAACCTTTGGAGAATCATTGAAGAAGGTTTCTATCCTCATGACCCAAGCAACTTCACCCCTCGAGAAGCCGTGGATAATCAATTCAATGAGAGTGCTCTCTTCATCATCCAAGATGCAATCCTTCCCGAAGATCTCCCTCATCTTCGACCTCATGCCATGGCTAAAGACGCATGGAAATGTGTTGTGTCTCTCTATCGAGGAAGTACTAGCATTCAACTCTCCAACTATGAAGTGGTGCAAGATGAAGCCAATGAGTTTGCAATGAAAGAGGATGAAGAACCTCGTGAGCTCTTTCGAAGAGTGACCAAACTCGCGTCTCACTCCGAGATCATGGAAGCGAGGACACGGATGACAATTGGATCAAGCGCAAATTCCTCAAGGCCATGATGCCCTACAAGAAGGCCATGTCCTCCGTCATTCGTCAAAGACCGGACTTCCACTCCATGACCTCAAGTGAAGTGTTGGATGAGTTTGTTGCAATGAGCATCTTGGACAAGACCACCGACAATGCGGTGCTCCGTTCTCAAAGGGCAAAGAAGCCCAACCTTGCCTTGAAGGCCGAGGTAATTATGGAAGAAGAGGAAGAAGTGGAAGATGAGGGGAGCAACCCCGAAGACACAAAGTATGATTATCATAAGCACATGGCCCTTGCTTCAAGACAATTTTGGAGCAAGAAGAATACAAGACCCAACTTCAACAAGAACAACTCAAGTGGCGTCAAGGGCAAGCAACGTGTTATAACTTGCTTCAACTGTGGCAATGTGAGCCATTTCGTTGCGGATTGTCCTTATGAGAAGCGGGAAGACAATGGTGGCAAATTCATCCAAAAAGACAAAGCCAAGTCCTTCCCCAACAAGATCAACTTCGCCAAGAAGACTCCCACTCGTGGGTTGGTGGTTCAAGAAGAATACCAAGAGGATGACGATGATGATGAAAATGGAGAAGCGATGGCCATGGCATCCGTTGCCATTGCTACTACTCCTCGGGTGTCTCTTTTTAACTCACCCAACGAGAACATCACCGCCAAGTGCCTCATGGCTAAAGCTTCAAACAAGGTAACCCCCAACATTAACACCACCATCATTACTAATCCCTCCTTGGAGGATTGCATTGATGAACATGATGGGTCTAATGAGGAAGTGAATGAATTTGAGTCTTTTATGAGTAAGCTCAAGGGCAAGTCCAAGAAGCATTTTGTTGCTCTCTTGGAACAACTTGGTGAGGCCAATTACATGATCGAGGCTCACGAAGAAACCATCTCTAAGATGGAAGGTCATAGTCGTGACTATGCCGATGAGATATCGGATCTATATAATGCTCTTGAGGAAGAGCGTGTTCATCGTTTGACTTTTGAGGAGTCATACAACGATGACCATGCTAAGTTAAAGAAATATCTTGATCATGCTCTTGTCGTGTCTCGTGTGCTATCTTCCGAGAAGGCTAAACTTGGGGTTGATCATGCTAGACTCAAAGAGGAGTTTGAGATACTTGACAAGGTCCACAAGGTCTTGAAGGGTGCTCACGCTAACCTCAAGGAGTCTTGTGCTCAACTCCAAGTTAAGCTAACCAAGGAAAAGGCCACCTTCCCTCATATGGTATTAATTGATAATGCATGTGCTACTAACCCATGTTGTGAGCATGTGCATCTTGTGGAGGAGAATGCCAAATTGAAGGATCAACTTGAGAAAGGCCTTGTGACATGCATTCAAGGTGAGAAGAACCTCACGACCTTTTGAGCAATCAAAAGGAAGTTGTGGCCAAGGAAGGAATTGGGTTTGCACCCAAGTCCAAGAGCAAGAAGAAGAAGAACGACAAGACCAAACGTCCTCCTCCTCTCAAGCAAACTTTTGTGAAAGATGGAGAGGGTGCTCCTAAGGAGAAGAAGGAAAAAGTGAAGGGAGTTGACGTCCAAAAGAGCAAAAGCATTTCCTCCAACAAAGCCGGTGACTTTAACCCGTCATATGTGTTGTGCCATGCGAGTGATGGACATGTTTATGCTAAATTTGTTGGTTCTCCTTATGAGTACATTGAGTGTTCTATTTGGGTTCCTAAGACCCTTGTTACTAACATCAAAGGACCCATTACTAAAGGGGTACCTAAAACCAAGCATTGATCTCTTGTAGGTGTTTGCTTCCGGTGGGGGATCATGGTTGCTTGATAGTGGAGCAAAAAATCATATGACCGGAAGGAAGGACTTGGTGGTGGACGTGCAAAAGATTCCATCTATGCCCACCAATGTTGAGTGGGGTGATGCCTCACATTCTAAGGTATTGGGTCTTGGCAAGGTTGTCATTTCTCATGATCTAACAATCGAGAAAGTCATGCTTGTTGAGTCCCTTGCATAAAATTTGCTTTCTGTTCGTCAACTTGCACTCATGGGTTTTGCTACTTTCTTTGACATTGATACCGTGGCCCTCTTGTGGAGCAAGACTCTTAAAGTAGCCTTTGTTGGGCATGTCGAGAATGGTCTCTATGTGATTAACTTTTTGGAGCGACCCACTAAGACCGCGACATGCCTAATGGCTAAAGTTGACATGGGATGGCTTTGGCATCGCCGTTTGGCCCACGCCAATATGAGATCTTTGCAAAGTCTTCTCAAGGGGGACCATGTCCGTGGACTAACAAATGTTAGTTTTGCCAAAGATCGTTCTTGCAGTGCTTGTATTGAAGGAAAGCTTCATGAGAAGGCTCACCCTCCCTCGACTATCATCTACTCGAAGAGACCCTTGGAGCTCCTTCACATGGATCTCCTTGGGCCTCCATCTTTTGATAGTCTTGGAGTTAGAAAGTATTGCTTGGTGATTGTGGATGATTATTCAAGATACACTTGGGTATACTTCTTCAAGAGGAAGAGTGAGACTCAACAAACCGTCATCGACTTTGCAAATGAAGCTCAACGTCAACATAATGCAAAGATCTTGACAATTAGAAGTGACAACGGCACCGATCTCAAGAACTACAACTTGGATGAGTTTCTTAGTGATGAGGGGATCAAGCACCAATATGCTGCTCCATATACCCCTCAACAAAATGGTGTTGCGGAGAGGAAGAACTGGACATTGATGGATGCGGCTAGGACCATGATGGCGGAGTTCAAGTCTCCATACAACTTTTGGGCCGAAGCCATCAACACCGCATGTCATGCATCCAATCGGCTCTATCTCCGCAAAGGCTTGAACAAGACTCCTTATGAGATACTCATCAACAACAAGCCCAACCTCAAGTACTTCCGGGTGTTCGGTTGTAAGTGTTTCATTCTCAAGAAAGGTGTTTGTTTGTCTAAATTTGAGGCTAGAGCTCATGAGGGCATATTTGTTGGTTATGCTACAAACTCTCATGCTTACCGTGTTCTCAACAAGTCCACCAGACTCATTGAGGAGACGTGTAACATGGAGTTTGACGAGAATAACGGCTCCCAAGTGGAGCAAAGTGGTACTTGTGATGTAGGTGATGAAATTCCTCCCCAAGCCATAAGAAGAATGGGTATTGGTCATATTCTACCCATTGAGGAACCCCTTGTGGCCGAAGGAGAAGGACAATGCTCCACTCAAGTGGAGCCATCACCTCCCCAAGACCCACACGCTTCCGAAGAACAAAGTGAAGGCCCTCAACCTCGTGAACAAGACCAAGGGCAAGATCAACCTCAAGATGGTGGTGAACCTCTAAATGATGCCCAAGGTCAAGTTCTCCCCCTCGAGCAAGCTCAAGATCATGAGCAAGATCAAGATCAAGAACAAGATCAAGACGGCACTCAAGATGATCAAGTTAACCCTTCTCCTTCCACACCCGAGGAGGAATTAGAGCGTCCTGCCGCGAAGATTGCTTCCAAGCTCACCACCCAAGGCCATCTCATGGAAAATGTGGTTGGGAGCCTAAGAAAGGGGGTAAGCACTCGTAGACAATTAGCAAACTATTGTGAACATCACGCGTTTGTCTCTTGTGTTGAACCCCAAAAGGTCTATGAGGCGCTCGAAGACTCGGATTGGCTCAATGCCATGCATGAAGAACTCAACAACTTCGAGTACAACAAGGTGTGGAGATTGGTGCCAAGGCCATCGGGGAACCACAACGTCATTGGAACCAAGTGGATTTTCAAGAACAAGCAAGATGCTCATGGGAACATCGTTCGCAACAAGGCAAGATTGGTAGCAAAAGGGTACTCCCAAGTCGAGGGTATCGACTACGGTGAAACCTTTGCTCCCGTTGCTCGTCTTGAATCCATACGTTTGTTGATTGCTTATGCTTCCCATCACAACTTTAATTTGCAACAAATGGATGTCAAAAGTGCTTTTCTTAATGGTCCTATTAATGAGTTGGTCTATGTCAAGCAACCCCCCGGGTTGGAGGATCCCTACTTCCCGGATCATGTGTATCAACTCGATAAGGCACTCTATGGCCTTAAACAAGCCCCACGTGCGGTATGACCACCTTACCGAAGTTGTTACAAGATCGTGGATTTGAGGTGGGGCTAATCGATCCCACTCTTTTTACTAAGAAGGTCAAAGGGAGTTGTTTGTATGCCAACTATATGTTGATGACATTATCTTTGGTTCCCCTAACAAAGCTTTCCATGAGGAATTTGCCGCCCTCATGACCTCCAAGTTCAAGATGTCTTCGATGGGAGAGTTGAAGTTCTTCCTTGGTTTTGATATCAAACAAAGAAGAGAAGGAACCTTCATCAACCAAGCCATATACACTCAAGACATGCTCAAAAGATTCAAGCTAAGTGATGTCAAGCCAGCTACTACACCGATGCCCACCAAGTGCCAACTTGACATTGATCCCAATGGTAAAGCGGTGGATCAAAAGGTATATCGCTCCATGATTGGCTCCTTGCTTTACCTTTGTGCATCTAGACCGGATATCATGTTGAGTGTGGGAATGTGTGCACGGTTTCAAGCCGCACCGAAGGAAAGTCACTATGTGGTGGTCAAGCGAATCTTTCGATATTTGGCTCATACCCCAAACTTTGGCTTATGGTACCCAAGAGGAGCAAACTTCAAGCTTGAAGGATTTACGGATTCTGATTGGGCAGGAGACAAAGTGGATAGGAAGTCCACTTCCGGAGGGTGCCAGTTTCTTGGGTGCTCTTTGGTGAGTTGGTCTTCCAAGAAGCAAAGTTGTGTGTCTCTCTCGTCCACCGAAGTGGAATATGTGGCGGCCGGTAGTTGTTGTGCACAACTCTTATGGATGAGGCAAACTTTAAAGGAATACGGTGTCATTTGTGACAAAGTGCCTCTTTGGTGTGACAACGGAAGTGCCATCAAGATTTCTCTCAACCTGGTGCAACACTTCAAAACGAAGCATATTGAGATTCGGTATCATTTCATCCGGGATCACATTAGGCGAGGGGAGATTGTGATCAAGTATGTCAACACTCACGATAACCTTGCAGATATTTTCATGAAGCCCTTTGATGAAGCAAGATTTCGCGAGTTAAGGCATGAGCTAAATATCATTGATTCGAGCAATGTGACTTGAACCCTTGCACACCCCACCTCACTCAACTTGTTGTCTAGTTTAGATGTAGGCATGGACATAGGGGGAGTGTTGTTCTCTCAATGAACTCTCCCTCCCCCCATTATGCATAAAACGATCAACTCTTTCACATTAGCCATTTTTGATGGTACTTGTGCTTCCAAGACGAGTTTTGGTCATGGGCCCAAGGATAATTCTTCGCGGTGCCATACCAATTGACTCAAACATAGGTGGCTCCGGCCAACGCCCTCTCTTGAGAGAGAGGCCTGAGCTCGCTCTGCTTTTGTGCGGTTGTTTTTGTTTTCCTTTCGTTCTTTTCTCTATTCTTAGTGTTGGTTTCTCTTAGTTGTTGTCCCGATTGTTTTGTTCCCTTCTCTTTGGTTTGGGCATTGGTGGTCGGGCGGTACAACCGGGGTCACGGGCGGTTCTACCGTTGATACCTGGTTGTGCTGCCCCAGTAGGGTTGCATTCGGTGCTTGGGCAGTTTTATCGCCCATTTTCACTGGGCTTCCTTCATCCGGTACTACTGGTTGTCTCCGGGCGGTACTACCGGTGCCCTTCAGGAAACGGAAGTACCACCCACAACAACATGTCAGTACCTGACGTGCGGTACAACCGGTCCTTGGAGCGGTTCTACCGCCGCGCGACTATGGGCCTATTTATATCCGACGGCGTGAAGGGTTTTCTTCTTTTTCCCCTTCGTCCCCGTTCGTCTTCTCCTTGTCCTAGCCGCCGGTCACCTCTGCCCCACCCCGGAATGTGTCCCGCGCTTCGGATCCGTGGGCTCTCCGTGGATTCTCTCCATGGAGGCCTTCCAATCTTCTCCCATGGATGGTGGTAATGCCCTTGTTCTTCGTTCCTCGTTCTAGGGTTTCTTCTTTGTCTAGGGCATTACTTTACCCTCCTAGTTTAGTGTTTGTTCTTTGGTTGGGAGAGATTGTTGTTTTTCTTCTGTCTATGCAGTACCCAGAAATCAGAATATTGCTTGTGTGATTCGCATGTCTCGGTTAGATCTAACTCCCCTGGTAGTGCCACTGTCAGCGGTTCTACCGCCCATACGGGCGGTACAACCGATGGGGCGGTTCTACCGGTGGGAGATCCGGTACAACCGGAATGTATGAACCACACAACACTGTTCTGGTTTCTCTGTTGTTGCATTTTTCGTGTGCTTTCCTCTCATTCTTGCTGGTTTTCGTGTGTTCTCTTCGTGTGTGTGTGTGTGTGTGTTCAGGTGGCTCTAGTTCTCGCTCTGCTCCTCGCAAGACCAAGAAGAGGGCCCGAAGGACAGCGCGCCCGGCTGTGTCTGCTGATGAAGAGTAAGTCGTGATTCCCGCCAAGCCCACTCGCCGTGAAAAGTCTGCCGCTGCAAAGCAACGTGTGGTAATGCCACTCCACCGTTGGAAAGCCAAGGATTGGGAAGCCTTCCGCTCAAAGAATCCTTATGTGGTTCCCGTAGCTCCTCGTTGGACCACTGTTCAGTTTCGGAATGAGATGCAAGTACGGATTGTTCATGAACTCTTTGAGCACAACAAGAGCAGATATGCCAAGCAGTGGACCATCAATCTTGATCATTGGAGGAATAACCTGGAGTATTTTGGTGAGGCTTTGGCTCTTTGTGAGGAGTTTGATCTTGTCAAGCTCATGTCTGTCAACTGTGACTTTGATGTTCAACTCATCCATCAGTTCTATGCCACCGTTCACTTTGGAGAAGATGACGCGCGCACCCTCACTTTCATGTGCCGTGATGAGCTCTTTCAAGTTCCCCGGAGGACCTTTTGCAATGCTATTGGGTACGATGATACCGGTCTGGAAGGAAGGGGTGGCATTCGCCCCCATGATCATCCTGACTCCATGCCTAAGGAGAAGCTTGCCCCTCTGTACATTCGGGGCCGTGGTATGATTGGTGAATCTAAGGATTTGGTGAAGGTCTATGACATCATGCATCGTGTGTTTTGCAATGTGCTTCTGCCAAAAGTGGGGAATCAAGATGAAATCCATGGCTATCTTGTTGACTTGATGGTTGCTATGAAGACCAAGGTGGGAACTGGGGAGACGTTTGATGTGTCCAACTAGCTGTGGCACGAGATGTACAACATGGTCATCTACAGGAAGGTCCCCATTTATGCTCCTTTTGTCATGTGCTTTCTGAACTCCGTGTGGGAAGTTTGCCATCCTGAAGAGCCCCTCACCTCTCCTGATAATCTTACCATTCATGAAGTCAAGCTCCTTAAGAAGAAGAAGCACACCGAGCCACGTTTCCCTGCTGATGCTCCTGAGGATGTCTATGCCACATCAGATGATGAGGATTTTGAGTTGGAGCCAGGAGCCAAGCCCTCGTGGGTGGACAAGCTCGCTGCCAAGGTGAAGAAGACTTTCTGCCTTCAGTCTGACATCCAGAAGAGGATGTATGAGGCACATGTCAATGAGAAGCATGCCCGACGTAGCCAAATTGCTATGATGAGGCACCTCAACATGTCGGTTCAGAGTGGTTCTGAGAAGAGCATCACACCGGAGGAGCGTTGGATATCTTCCCACAACACCTGGACTGATGATGAAGCCCCCCCTCAGCCCTCCACCACCTTTACTGCTTTTGATGATATCATGGAGGACTCAGATCGGGACGATGATGAAGATTCTGATAACGGTGAAGATTCTGACAATGATGAAGATCCAGATGCTACCGAGGAGTCAGAGGAGGATGACTGAGCCTGGGGCAATAGCTTCGCTCTCTTCCTTTTTGGTGTCCTGGTGCCAAAAGGGGAGAGAGTGTGATAGGACTCGGGAGTTGCATGGGTGGTTGCGTAGTGTGTGTTTCGTGTTGAACTTTGTCTGTGGTCTCCAATTGAACTTTGTTCGTTTCTCGGTTTGCTTTGTGTGGATTTTGTGCCACTCCTGCTATCTTATCTTTATGCTTGTTGGTCATTATTGGTAGTATTTCTCTCGTTTCATTATGTTGGCTACCTTCATGTTATGTGCTTTCAGTGGCGAGCCTATAAAATCTATGGGGAGTCTCAACCTTAAAGTATGCCCATGCTCTCTAACAGCTAGTTCAAATTGGGGCACACATCTAGGGGAAGCTCCGACTAAATTTTATAGACTTCTATCTTAAATCGTGTTGTTGTCATCATCCACCAATAAGGGGGAGATTGAAAGGGCATTTCCCTACCTTATGTTTTGGATGATGATGACAACCCTTTGTTGGTCTAATCCTGTGCTAATTGTTTCAGGTTCTCGATGATTAGGCTTACATCGGATAGTGGTTCGCTCTCGAAGGAAACGATTAAAGACGGAATCCTCTACGCTTTTTATCTCTTTGGTCGTATGGAACCCGTACTATCAAGAGGGAATCCACTTTGGAAAGAATAGGGGAATCCATTCACGTACACCTCCATCACCCCCTTTTGTCTTCCTCTAGTGTGAGAGAGAGTGCCTCCCTCTTGATTTAAACTTCTGCTGTGTTTTCCCAACGGTTGTACCGCTCGTCCGAACGGTTGTACCGCTGGCTCTTGGCGCTTTCCTGACTTTGTCGAGCGGTGGTACCGCTGCCTCCGGGCGGTGGTACCGCCACCAGGCTCTGCAAAGACCAGCGGCGGTTGTTCCGGCCATGCACCGCCCATGTACCGGTCAGGCTTCTGTTTTGATGCGGTGGCTGGGCGGTGGTGGCCCGGTTGGTCCGGTTGTTCCTCATCAACCGGTACTACCGGAGGTTCAAGCGGTTCTTCCGCTCGTACCTTAGCCGCCAAGCGCCAAGGCTGCGGTTGCACTGCTCAAGACCGCCCAACTATCGCCCTCAAGGGTGACTCCGTTCTGTTTCGGTGCGGTAGTTGTGTGATGGCTGGGCGGTTGATCCGGTTATTTTCTTAAAACCGGTACTACCACCCGGTGGCCCGGTTGTACCGCCTGGTAGGGTTCTGCCGTTACATCGTGAGTCCCGGTTGTACCGGGACAAGGAGCGGTTGTACCGCTGCAGTGCTGAAAACACAGTAACGGTTGGATCTATTAGGGTTGCTATATAAGGTGGTTCTTCCACCTACCACTCTTACCTCTTACCTCTCTCACTCCACCATTAATGCTCTCAAGCTCTCTTGCCCGATCTATCTCTCTAGCCACTCAAACTTGTTGATTTGCTAGGGATTGAAGGAGGAGACCTAGATCTACACTTCCACCAAAGGATATTTGCTTCCCCCATACTTTCTAGTGTGGATTTTGTTACTCTTGGGTGTTTGAGCACCCTAGACGGTTGAGGTCACCTCGAAGCCATATTCCATTGTGGTGAAGCTTCGTGGTTTCGTTGGGAGCCTCCAATTGTTGTGGAGATTGCTCCAACCTTGTTTGTAAAGGTTCGGTCGCCGCCTTCAAGGGCACCAATAATGGAATCACGACATCTCGCATTGTGTGAGGGCATGAGGAGAATATGGTGGCCCTAGTGACTTCTTGGGGAGCATTGTGCCTCCACACCGCTCTAACGGAGACGTACTTCCCCTTAAAAGGAAGGAACTTCGGTAACACATCCTCGTCTCCACCGGCTCCACTCTTGGTTATTTCGTGCCTTTACTCTTGCAAGCCTACTTGTATTGTATCCCTTGCTTGCTTATGTGCTAGCTGTTATTGCATCATATAGGTTGCTCACATAGTTGCATATCTAGACAACCTATTTTGTTGCAAAGTTTAAATTGGTAAAGAAAAGCTTAAAAATTGTTAGCTGCCTATTGACCCCCCCACCCCCCTCTAGTCAACCATATCGATCCTTTCAACACGCCTGCCTGACGCGACCTTGGATCGGCCAAGGCGCACACTCTGGCGGGAGGCAATGGGCAGAGATGGAGATGAGCGGAGAGTGGGATGACCCTCGGGGTCACCCACGGGAGTGTCAGAGCGGGCTGTGGGCAGCCCCGAGCCCTAGGCATTTTTATTGTACAATCATGGCACTTGAATTTTTACGAGCATTGCATATTTTTATAAAACTTGGCATTTTTATTGTACAATCGTGGCACTACTGTTTTAACGAGCATGGCATTTTTATTATAAAGAGCTTCACATTTTTATTTTCTGTAGATCATGACCTTTTCGTTAGTAAGAGCATATCATTCTTATTATTAAAAAATATGGCATTGTTTTATAGCATGGTCAGTTTATTTGAAAGAGCGTGTCTGTTTTTTATTTGCTAAGTACATGACATTTCCATTTTTTGTATAGCATGGCATTTTTTCAGCATATCATGGTAATTTTTCGCCTAAGATTAAAATTTTCCTTTGGGAAGCTTTTCGAGGCCGCCTTCCGGCGGCCGACCAAATCCACAAGCGCAATGGGCCAGGCTCGGAGTTCTGTCATCTTTGCGGTGCTTTGGAAAACTCGGAACACAACTTTTTCCACTACGTGTTGGCCAAGTTGGTGGGGAGTTGTGTCAGATCTTGGCTTCAGGTGTCTTGGAACCCTTCTTCATTCTCTGAGCTTCGAAACCTAGCCAAAGTATTGGTTGGGGTCACCAAGAGGGTGTTCTGGGTCGGCCTGGGTGCCTTGTGCTGGGCTTTATGGACTATTAGGAACAAATTTACTATTGAGCATACCTTCCCATCTAAGCCTGCTGGCGTTCTTTTCAAATCATGTATACTATTGCAGCAGTGGAGATTATTGACTAAGGATGAAGATCGGGATGCCCTGGACTTGCTCATCGCCAAAATTCGGGCTTCGGCATCCCACATCTCCGGGCTGGATCCGGCCGTCTGATCATGGTTGTCGCTGTTTACTTCGTCTGGTTTTAGTCTTTCCCCTTCCGGCCTGCGCGCCGAGTATGGCAGGTTGCCATGTACCCCTTAAACTTTCGTTCGCCTGTCCCAGACTTTCTGTTCGGTGGATTTGCGATGTTTCGCCTTCTGTTCATGTTTATGTTTGGGTCTGTGATGCTGCCGTGTGGCTTTATTTATAAAGTCGGGCTATGGCCTTTTCTCTAAAAAAAATTCTTGCATTTTCTTGCATGACGGTTTAGGTACAAACATCACGGGGCATGCGAACCAACCTTGGATGGTTAGATGGACAATAGTATCCTCAGCCCATCAGGGTTCATATCCTGGTGCTCGCATTATTCCTGAATTTATTTTAGAATTTCGGGCGATGCGCTTTTAGTGGGAGGAGACGTTCCTGTCGACGACGAGGAGCCTACGATGACTTCGTAAATCTCAACATGATATGTCGGCTCAGTCTCTCAAAGGTGCTCATAGTGGTAGTGTGTGCGTGTGTGCGTTCGTAGGGGTGAGTGTATGCGCGTATGTATGAGCGCATGCGTCTGTACAATGTTAAAAAAACATCACATGCACCAATTTGTGTCTATAAATTTATTAAATTTTAGACATTTGGGCAAGTGTGTATAAATATAGCCTGCTATCTTGGTTGTTTTTGTATTCATATGGCACACAATCTTTAAAAAAAATTCAAGGCATTTCTTGTTGAACATAACGGCATTTTATCCTAAACGGTGATTTTTTTTTTGGCCCAACTCAAGGACACGTGTTTTGTCTTACAGGCAGAGGGGTTCGTTGTGGGAGGGGTTTTCCAGCGAACGTTCGTTCGCTGGAGTTGTTGCACCCTGGCAAACTAATCGACCACAGGACTGTCTCCCAGACGTTCGATCGCCACATATGTGACATATTGGCTCCCTACTAGCTACCACGTGACAAATTTGTGCCGTCCATCAGATATTCGATGGCTCGTGTTCGCCTTTTCAACGAAAAAAAAACATCAGAGGAGCAGCTTCTAGCTAGTTTGTACCAGACCACACAGTTGATCTGCTTCCTTGGAGCTTCGCTTTGTTCTCGGTCAAGAATGGTGGTGCGATTTCTGCGGTGATGCGAAGGTACTTGGTGTGGAAAGATAGTTGCATCAGGTCAGGTGAGGCGTGCTTGCTGTGGGAAGATAGTATATGGTTCTGGTCAGGTGAGGCGTGCTGGAGACGGTAGACTTGGCTCTATCCGGCCTCGTACCGTCGTACGTGCCGACGTACATGTCACCATAAATCTTGAAATTTCTTGGGCACCTTCAGTGTACAAGTCAAGCATGCATGTACGTACCGCCCATGCTCGTGGAAATTTTCCGTTAAGATGTCTAAATGGATGACTCGTGTCTAGCGATGGCGTCACCGTGGCTGGAAAAGAGCCGTTAAATGTTGACCCTTGACCATGCAGTCCAATCTTGAAGCCCACCACATGCAGGCCCAGGATGTGTTGTGATCATCTTATAAATTTCAGTTGAGATCGGGTCGATCGACTCACAACTCACAACTTGCAACTTGACACTACATCGATCTAGTGGAAGGAAGAATCGCTCAGAACCCAGCTGAATCGCCAGAGAGAGCGCAAATGGAGGACGCCTACATCACGGCCTGTCTCGCCGTAGCTCTCGTGTCGCTGCTCATCGTGATTGCGGGCCGCGGGCGCTGGGGGGCGCGTGGCGATGGCCTGCGCATGGCCCCCGGGCCGTGGCAGCTGCCGGTGATCGGCAGCCTGCACCACCTCGTCCTGGCCGGGCAGCTCCCTCACCGCGCGATGCGCGACCTGGCGCGGCGCTACGGGCCGGCCGTGATGCTCCAGCTCGGCCAGGTTCCCACGCTGGTGGTCTCCTCTCGGGAGGGGGCGCGCGAGGTGATGAAGAACCACGACACCATGTTCGCCACGCGGCCGCTGAGTACCACCATGCGCGTGCTCTCCTACGGCGGCCAGGATATCGTGTTCGCGCCATACGGGGAGTACTGGCGCCAGCTCCGGAAGATCGCCGTGTCCGAGCTCTTCACCGCGCGCCGCGTCCTCTCTTTCCGCACCATCCGCGAGGAGGAGGTCGCCACAGCTCTCCGTGTCGTCGGCGAGGCCGCGGCGGCGACGCGCCCCGTGGAGATGCGCGGTGTGCTGTCCACGCTCGTGACGGACAGCACGGCGCGCGCCGTGATAGGCGATCGGTGCAAGGAGCGCGACGCGTTCCTCCGGGAGCTCGATCGCATCGTGCAGCTCGCGTCAGGGTTCAACCTGGCCGACATGTGGCCATCGTCCCGGATCGCCGCGTGGTTCAGTGGAGCCGAGGAGTGCCGCCACACCCTGTACACCATGCTCGACGGCATCGTTGAGGAGCACCTGGAGAGGATGGACGGCGACGGAGACCACGCCGAGGACCTGCTCGACGTGCTGCTCAGGATCCAGAAGGAGGGTGGGCTCAAGTTTCCCATCCACATGGACGCCGTCAAAGCCATCATCTTGGTACGTACAGTATTCTCTTCGCATAGCGGTCTTATTTGCACATTTATCATATTGAAACAATATAAGAAATGCATAAAAACATCTCCGTAAGCTAACACTGCTTGCCAAGTTTAAGTGAAGAGAGTTATCGTAAAACGCATGTTATCTCATGCGGGTCATTATTCATCTAAAAATCTCATGTTTATGGACAGGACGTATTCTCCGCGGGCAGTGAAACAACAACTACGACAATTGAGTGGGCCATATCAGAGCTGATCAACAACCCGATGGCCATGCAGAAGGCGACAGCTGAGGTGCGACAAGCCTTCCATGCTAGTGAAACCGTGGCCGAGCACGCCCTAAGCGAGCTCCCATACCTACGCTTGGTCATCCGAGAGACGCTGCGGCTGCACCCTCCCCTGCCGTTGTTGTTCCGCGAGTGCCAGGAACCGTGCCAAGTGCAGGGATACGACGTGCAGCGGGGCACGCAGGTGTTGGTCAATGCTTGGGCGCTAGGCCGCGATGAGCACTATTGGCCTGACGCGCCTGAGGAGTTCCGGCCGGAACGGTTCGAGGAAGAAGCAGCAAAGGCAGACTTTGGGGGTGGTGACTTTGCCTTCTTGCCGTTCGGCGCCGGCCGCAGGATGTGCCCTGGGATGGCGTTTGGCCTCGCCGGCGTCGAGCTCCCGCTTGCAAGCATGCTCTTCCACTTTGACTGGAAGCCACCAGGGCCAGGCTCGGCGGAGCTCGACATGACAGAGACGTTCGGGCTCACCGCACGGCGGACGGACCAGCTCCCGCTGCGCCCTGTCCTTCGCATACCTATTCCCGGAGTCTAGTCAATATATAAACAATAAGAAATGAATGCTTACGGTAAGACTATAATTGTACCCATGTAGAAAATAAATTGCAAAGTTCTACTGTTGCATAACGTCATTATTATTGTTCAATAACTAGCGTAGTAGTGAGGCGAGATCAATATGTGGTTCCTGAATATATTGTAAACCTATTTGAAATAATACTATAGTTGGACGTTTTATTTCAATTGATACATCTTTCTAACTTCTTTTATACATAAAAAATACGTAATCTTTGCATATTCGCAAAAGAAAGTAAAAGAAGAAAGTCACCATATATGCCCCCCGACGAAGTTGCTGATCCAAAAGCCGCCATCATTCATACCACCTGCACGCACTCTGTCTCGATGATGAGCAGGTTAGAACATGTCGGGATCAACTAGCGTCTATACTCTGCATTCATTGATTATCGATGAAAAGTTCAGAACTAGTGTAAATTTTAGGTGGTGTTTGATATCTGATGGAAAGGGGCGAACGGTAGGTAGTTGAAGAGAGAGCACATGCCCACTCGTTGCTCTTGGTGAAATTCATCCTGATGATGAGGTTGGACGACTCCTTCCTGACCAGCTGAAGGTCTACCTTAACCTGCAAGATCAAATCCATCGATCGACACAGCATGACACGATTGGCTGTGTGGAAACATGCAGAGGATGAACATGATGTTGAGCTGCAACCAAAATCTCATACACCATTCTAGTTACATGGTCGAAGGTGTCGTAAGCTTGATTCGTTATTCTTTGTCCACATCTTTCGTTCTTTTTTGAGAACTGCATGCGTCCACATCTATGACATATAAGAATTTGGCCGAGGGAACATGTGTAGGCGGGCGGTTGCGGCGCCCATACACAATTTTGTCCTGAATTTCAGTTGAGATCGGATTGATCTTACAAACACTCGAACACACGAAGCGAAATTCCTTACGCGACACTACGTATAATGATGGAAGGAAGCATTGCTCAGGCCCCATAGCGTAAATGGAGGACCCCTACGTCATCGTCTACCTCGATCGGCGTAGCTCTCTTGTCGCTGCTCGTCGTGCTTGAGGGTCGCAGGCGCTGGGGGCACTGCGTGATGGTGGCCACGGCCTGCACCTGCCGCTGGGGCCGTGGCAGTTGCCACTGATCGGCAGCCTGCACCACCTCGTCCTCGCCGGGCAGCACCATCACCACGTGATGCGTACCTGGTGCGGCGCCACGACCCGGCCATGCTGCTCCGGCTTGGCGAGGTGCCCACGACACGGAGCTTCAAAAGAATAAAGAATTACTGTACAACCAGTTTATCTCCCAATTTGCTGAGAAAAAAAGAGTATGTCTCCCAAAACACCTACAAAAGAACCACGCCTCTCCGATCCATTGTATCCTCTGTCTTCGCCGAGCGATCCAATCATGAAGAGCAAGAGAAGGCGAAGAGCTCGGCCTGGGCATCGCTGGGCGACCACTACCGGACGCTTGGGCTCGCGCGCGACGCCAGCAAAACTGATATCAAGATCGCCTATTTTCGCCTCACCCAGCGCTACTACCCTGACCACCACGCCGATGCCGGCGTCGCCGCCACACTGAAACCACGGCTCGCTTTTGCGAGGCCAAAGAGGCCTATGACGTCCTCTCCATCGAAGGCCGCCGCTTCGATTATGTTTTGACCTACCGCCTCTTTGGGTGTTAATCACATGACGATGTGAACTAGATTATTGACTCTAATAAACTCTTTGGGTGTTGGTCACATTACGATGTGAACTATGGGTGTTAAAATGAGAGCGCAAATGGAGAACGCCTTCATCACGGTCTGCCTCGCCGTAGCTCTCATGTCGTTCCTCATCGTGATTGCGGGCCGCCGGTGCTGGGGCGCGTGGCGACGGCCTGCACATGGCGCCTGGGCCGTGGCAGCTGCCGGTGATCGGCAGCCTGCACCACGCGGTCCTGGCCGGGCAGCCCACCGATCCGAAAGCCTGATCGGCCGCCCAACATAGACAACTACTCCCTCCGTGTTCGGAAATACTTGTCAATGGTCAACTCATGAACGGACATGAACATGGATCGACCGTGTGGTCGAGACGGCTTGGGCACATTTTCAAACTTGAAGCTCGGCGGTTCCTCTGGGATGAGCCTACAAACTTGAAGGTCAGCGCTTCTATGTCCAGCATGAGCATGACTGACAGGTGCGACCATAAAGCTTGAAATTTCTTGGGCACCTTCAGTTTACAAGTCAAACATGCATGTACGTACGGCCCATGAACGTGGAAATTTTCCGTCAAGATGTCTAAATGGCCGACCCGTGTGTAGTGATGGCGTCACCGTGGCTGGAAAAGAGCCGTGAAATGTTGACCCCTGTCCCATGCAGTCCAATCTGAAAGCCCACCACACCCAGGTTGTGATCTTATAAATTGCAGTTGAGATCGAATTGATCTGTCACAGCTTGCAAACACACGAACTTAGTGGAAGGAAGCATCGCTCAGACCCCAGAGCCCAGAGGAGAGCACAAATGGAGGATGCCTACATCACGGCCTGCCTCGCCGTAGCTCTCGTGTCGCTGCTCATCGTGATTGCGGGCCGCCGGTGTTAGAATACTTGTATGCGTATTATGGTGCAGTATAAACCGTATATACGCTGTAGGGCCGGTGCGGCTTGTTTATCTTGTGTAACCCGGTTGGTAGGATGTTGAATTGATCTCTATCTTGTATAGTTAACTTGGAGATCAATCCAATAACCTAACCAACTAAATCTTGTAAACCCTAGCCGCATTGTGGCCTATATATAACACGCAACGCGTCCCTGCTAGGCATACGCTTAACGCAATCTTTCATGGTATTCAGAGCCTCCTTCTCTAGCACATCACGCACCCATGGCCTCCTCAAGCTCTGCCGTCGCCGCACCAGCCCTCATCCCGATCGCCGATCGTCTTCACCGCTCCAACTTCCCGATGTGGCGCGCAGCAGCCATGGCAGCTATCCGGGCGCGCAGCTCGCCTCCTACTCGACCCTGAGAGGGAGCTGCCGGCCCGGAAGCTCACGGACAAGGAAGGCAAGCCCACCGATGTCCCCAATCCGGCGTACGACATCGACAGGGCTCGCGACTCCCAGGTGCTGAGTTTCATCTTCAATTCAATCTCCGCACCAGTGATGATCCAGGTTGCACATTGCAACACGGCGGCCGAGGCTTGGGTCGCCATCACGGAGATTTTTATCTCCCAGACTCAGGCGCACATCGTCAACACCAGAATCGCCCTCTCCATGACGAAGAAGGGCAACTCGACGGTGGCCGAGTACATCGGGCGCATGAAAGCGCTCGGTGACGAGATGGCATCTGCAGGAAAGCCTCTCACTGACGATGACATGGTGTCCTACATCCTGGCGGGGCTCGACTTCGACTACATGTCGTTCGTCTCCACCATCTGCGCCCGAACTGAATCCATCAAGGTGAGCGAGCTTTATTCGCAGCTCATTAACTTTGAAAGCAGGCTGGCCATGTTTGAGGGCGGCGGCCAGTCGTCCCACTCCTCCGCCAACGCCGTCTCATGCGGCGGACGTGGCGGACCCAACCGCGGTGGTGGCCGCGGTGGCAATGGTGGTCGCTACGGAGGCGGCCGAGGAAACGGAGGTGGTGGCCGTGGCCAAGGCCGCGGTGGTGGCCGCGGCAATGGAGGGGGAGGTCGCAACGACCTTCCGGAAGTCTTCTGTCAAATCTGCACCAAGCCCAACCACACCGCCATGGAATGCTACCGCCGCTTTGACATCTCCTTCAACAAGGAGAAGAGTGTAGCGGCCGTCAACACCAACCATGCCAACTCTCAGTCCTCCTACGGAGTGGATACCAACTGGTATGTGGACTCCGGAGCATCAGACCACATCACCAGCGAGCTCGACAAGCTCACCGTTCGGGACAAGTACAACGGGCATGATCAAGTAAACATGCCCAATGGCGCAGGTATGAAAATTGCTCATATAGGTCATGCTTATGTTCGTACCCCTTCCCGCAATCTCCATCTTAAAAATATCCTACATGTACCAAATGCCACCAAGAACTTGATCTCTGCTCATCGGCTATCTTATGACAATAATGTTTTTCTTGAAACTCATCCTCACTTTTTCTGTGTTAAGGACAAGGCAACGAGGAAAACCCTCCTTCGCGGCAGGTGTAGAAACGGGCTCTATCCCCTATCATCAGCTCCCGTAAGCTCGGGCAGGCATGCACTTGGCGCCACCAAGATCTCATCATCACGGTGGCACAATCGTTTAGGTCATCCATCTTCGGCAATCGTTCAGCATGTTCTCAAGCACAACAAAATTTCCTTTTCTAGCAAAGAGTTGAATAATCAGGGTGTGTGTGATGCTTGCCAACAAGGCAAGAGCCATCAACTACCCTATCCAAATTCTAGTAGTATTTCCAATGCTCCTTTAGAGCTAGTTTTCTCTGATGTATGGGGGCCTGCCCGAGATTCAATCAATAAGAAAAACTATTATGTGAGTTTCATAGATGATTTCAGTAAGTTCACTTGGATTTACATTCTCAAACACAAGTCCGAAGTGTTCAAAGTTTTTCATGAGTTTCAAGCACTTGTTGAACGTCTCTTTGATCGAAAAATCATAACTATGCAAACGGACTGGGGAGGCGAGTATGAGCGCCTAAACTCCTTTTTCCGTCAGATAGGCATTACACACCATGTGTCATGTCCTCACGCCCATCAACAGAATGGGTCAGCTGAGAGAAAACATCGCCACATTGTAGATGTAGGTCTCTCACTTTTGGCTCATGCTTGCATGCCCTTGAAATTTTGGGATGAAGCATTCCTCGCTGCCACTTATCTCATCAACCGCACTCCTAGTAAGGTGATCAATCTTGAAACTCCCTTAGAAAAATTGTTCCATGAAAAACCAAATTATCATGCTCTCCGCACTTTCGGCTGTGCTTGCTGGCCAAATCTTCGCCCTTTCAACTCTAGGAAACTAGAATTCGCCTAAGCAAAGGCGTCTTTCTTGGCTACAGCAATCTTCACAAGGGTTTTAAATGCCTTGATATACAAGCAGGACGGGTGTATATTTCCGTGATGTAATCTTCGATGAATCAGTTTTTCCTTTGCTGCACTAAATCCAAACGCCGAACCCTCTTCGCTCGAAGTTCTTCTTCTTCCGAAACCATTCCCTCTGACCCTCTTGATCACGGGGACGAACGGACAGCTGATCCATCGGGTGATTTTCATAAAAATTCTGCAGTTAATTTTGGTGGAAATCCGGTTTTTCCTCATGATTTTATGCAGCAGCCAGGCGCGGAACACAATGCAGATTCAGGTGCTGCAGATTCTGATGGCGGCGATCCCGGGGCTGATTCTCCCTCGTCTGGCGCGCCTGCCAACAGCAGCGGCGGCGTATCTGCCTCGGGGGGAGACGAGTCGCCCGCCGCGTCCCACGCGTCCCACGCGTCCAGCCGGGGGACCACAGGCGAGGGCCCGGGCGAGGGCCCGGAAGCGCACTCCGCGCTGGATCAGACGAGCGCGCCCGTCCCGAACCGCCAGGTGGCGCGGTCTCCTGCGCGCGGTCGGGCCGATCAGGCGGGTGCCTCACGGACAGGAGGCAGCATCCGCATCGGATCGGATGCGCCTGGATCGGCTGCTGCGCCTGGATCGGCTGCTCCGGCCCCTGGATCTTCTGCGACTGGTGGTTCTGCTGTTATTCCTGCACCAACACAGAGGACAACAAGGTCGCAGCATGGTATTTTGACACCAAAAATACGTACGGATGGTACGGTCAGGTATGATAAGGTGCGGTTTGTTGGTCTTACCACTACTGGAGAACCACATAACTTGTCAGAAGCTTTAGAACATAAAAACTGGAAAAATGCAATGGATGAGGAATACAATGCTCTTATGAAAAACAGAACATGGCATTTAGTTCCTCCAGCAAAAGGCAGAAATATAATTGATTGTAAATGGGTTTATAGAATCAAAAGAAGAGCAAATGGAGAAATAGATAGATACAAAGCAAGATTAGTTGCAAAGGGTTTTAAGCAAAGGTATGGGATAGATTATGAAGATACCTTCAGTCCAGTTGTAAAAGCAGCTACTGTCAGACTTGTTCTCTCTATTGCAGTATCAAACAACTGGCATCTTCATCAATTGGATGTGCAGAATGCGTTTCTTCATGGCGTTCTAGAGGAGGAAGTGTATATGAAGCAACCACCTGGGTATAAGGTAAAAGATAAGAATAATTATGTTTGCAGGCTTGATAAGGCTCTATATGGTTTGAAACAAGCACCCAGAGCATGGTACTCTAGGCTGAGTGAGAAACTCCAAAGGCTTGGTTTTCGACCATCCAGAGCTGACACATCTCTGTTCTTCTATAGGAAAGGAAAAATCACCATTTTCATGTTAGTATATGTTGATGACATTATTGTTGCAAGCTCATCACAGGATGCAATTAAGGCATTACTTGAAGATCTAAGAAGAGATTTTGCTCTAAAAGATCTTGGTGATTTGCACTACTTTTGGGAATAGAAGTAAAGAAGGTTAAAGATGGCATAGTCTTGACTCAAGAAAAGTATGTGTCAGATGTGTTAAAACGAGCAGGTATGATGAATTGCAAGGTTTCAAATATGCCTCTCTCAACTTCTGAAAAATTGTCAAAAGAAGAAGGTGAGCCACTAAGTGCTGAAGAATCTACAAACTATAGAAGTGTTGTAGGTGCCTTGCAATATCTAACGCTTACAAGACCTGATATATCTTTTCCTATCAATAAAGTATGTCAGTTCTTGCATACTCCTACTCTTGCACACTGGACAGCAGTAAAGAGAATTCCGAGATATCTAAGAGGCACTATGAGTACAGGTTTGAAGGTCACAAGATCAACATCAACTTTGGTGAGTGCATTTTCTGATGCAGATTGGGCAGGTTGTCCTGATGATAGAAGATCAACAAGGGGCTTTGCTGTTTTCTTTGGACCAAATCTCATCTCATGGAGTGCACGAAAACAAGCTACTGTATCAAGATCAAGTACAGAAGCTGAATATAAAGCCTTGGCTAATGCTACGGCAGAGTTAATATGGGTTCAAACCTTACTAAACGAGCTTCGTGTAAGTCATTCTCCAGTTGCACGTTTGTGGTGTGATAATATTGGTGCAACTTATCTTTCAGCAAATCCAGTGTTTCATGCAAGAACGAAGCACATTGAAGTGGATTATCATTTTGTGCGAGAAAGAGTAGCTCAGAAGCTACTTGATATTCGTTTCATTCCCACCAATGATCAAGTTGCAGGTGGTTTCACTAAAGCCTTATCTTGGCGAAAACTAGAAGAGTTTAAGAACAATCTCAACTTGGTAAAGTTATGATTGAGGGGGAGTGTTAGAATACTTGTATGCGTATTATGGTGCAGTATAAACCGTATATACGCTGTAGGGCCGGTGCGGCTTGTTTATCTTGTGTAACCCGGTTGGTAGGATGTTGAATTGATCTCTATCTTGTATAGTTAACTTGGAGATCAATCCAATAACCTAACCAACTAAATCTTGTAAACCCTAGCCGCATTGTGGCCTATATATAACACGCAACGCGTCCCTGCTAGGCATACGCTTAACGCAATCTTTCAGCCGGCGCTGGTGGGCGCGTGGCGATGGCCTGCGCATGGCGCCCGGGCCGTGGCAGCTGCCGGTGATCGGCAGCCTGCACCACCTCGTCCTGGCCGGGCAGCTCCCTCACCGCGCGATGCGCGACCTGGCGCGGCGCTACGGGCCGGCCGTGATGCTCCAGCTCGGCCAGGTTCCCACGCTGGTGGTGTCCTCCCGGGAGGGGGCGCGAGAGGTGATGAAGAACCACGACACCATGTTCGCCACGCGGCCGCTGAGTACCACCATGCGCGTGCTCTCCTACGGCGGCCAGGACATCGTGTTCGCGCCATACGGGGAATACTGGCGCCAGCTCCGGAAGATCGCCGTGTCCGAGCTCTTCACCGCGCGCCGCGTCCTCTCTTTCCGCACCATCCGCGAGGAGGAGGTCGCCACAGCTCTCCGTGTCGTCGGCGAGGCCGCGGCGGCGACGCGCCCCGTGGAGATGCGCGGTGTGCTGTCCACGCTCGTGACGGACAGCACGGCGCGCGCCGTGATAGGCGATCGGTGCAAGGAGCGCGACGCGTTCCTCCGGGAGCTCGATCGCATCGTGCAGCTCGCGTCAGGGTTCAACCTGGCCGACATGTGGCCATCGTCCCGGATCGCCGCGTGGTTCAGTGGAGCCGAGGAGTGCCGCCACACCCTGTACACCATGCTCGACGGCATCGTTGAGGAGCACCTGGAGAGGATGGACGGCGACGGAGGCCACGCCGAGGACCTGCTCGACGTGCTGCTCAAGATCCAGAAGGAGGGTGGGCTCAAGTTTCCCATCCACATGGACGCCGTCAAAGCCATCATCTTGGTACGTAAAGTATTCTCTTCGCATAGCGGTCTTATTTGCACATTTATTATATTGAAACAATATATGAAATGCATAAAAACATCTCCGTAAGCTAACACTGCTTGCCAAGTTAAAGTGAACAGAGTTATCGTAAAACGCATGTTATCTCATGCGGGTCATTATTCATCTAAAAATCTCATGTTTTATGGACAGGACGTATTCTCCGCGGGCAGTGAAACAACAACTACGACAATTGAGTGGGCCATATCAGAGCTGATCAACAACCCGATGGCCATGCAGAAGGCGACAGCTGAGGTGCGACAAGCCTTCCATGCTAGTGGAACCGTGGCCGAGCACGCCCTAAACGAGCTCCCATACCTACGCTTGGTCATCCGAGAGACGCTGCGGCTTCACCCGCCCCTGCCATTGTTGTTCCGCGAGTGCCAGGAACCGTGCCAAGTGCAGGGATACGACGTGCAGCGGGGCACGCAGGTGTTGGTCAATGCTTGGGCGCTAGGCCGCGATGAGCGCTATTGGCCCGACGCGCCTGAGGAGTTCCGGCCGGAACGGTTCGAGGAAGAAGCAGCAAAGGCAGACTTTGGGGGTGGTGACTTTGCGTTCTTGCCGTTTGGCGCCGGCCGCAGGATGTGCCCTGGGATGGCGTTTGGCCTCGCCGGCGTCGAGCTCCCACTTGCAAGCATGCTCTTCCACTTTGACTGGAAGCCACCAGGGCCAGGCTCAGCGGAGCTTGACATGACAGAGACGTTCGGCCTCACCGCACGGCGGACGGACCAGCTCCCGCTGCGCCCTGTCCTTCGCACACCTATTCCCGGAGTCTAGTCAATATATAAACAATAAGAAATGAATACTTACTATAAGACTATAATTGTACCCATGTAGAAAATAAATTGCAAAGTTCTACTGTTGCATAACGTCATTATTATTGTGCAATAACTAGCGTAGTAGTTGGGCGAGATCAATACGTGGTTTCTGAATATATTGTAAACCTATTTGAAATAATACTATAGTTCGATGCTTTATTTCAATTGATACATCTTTCTACCATCCGAAGTATTGTTATATTTTAACATACTCTACAACGAAAATTATAGAAACAATTTAGTAGTATGTGTTTAGTTTTCACAACGTACGGCAGCTCAACTAATTTCCTAAAATATTATACAATATATGCATTCAGTATTATGTTTGACATGAACATAGTTTATTTGATTCAATAACTAAACGCAAATTTGCAGCAACTATATATGTTGATGACATGTGGTGTACCCTTGTGCTCATTCTAACTTCCTTTGTCCATGGAAAAAATACGCGATCTTTGCGTATTCACAAAAGAAAGTTATCATATATGGCCCCCGACGAAGTTGCCGATCCAAAAGCCGCCATCATTCATAGTTTCGACCACCAGTATGCTCCCAGTATCGATGATGAGCAGGTTAGAACACGTCAGGATCATCTAGCATCTATACTCCATATTCATTGATCATCCATGAAAAGTTCAGAACTACTCTAGTTACTGTAAAGTTTAGGTGACGCCTGATATCCGATGGAAAGGAGCTAACAGTAGGCAGTTGAAGACAGAGCACATGCCCACTTGTTGCTCTTCAAGAAATTCACCTTGATGATGAGGTTGGACGACTCCTACCCGACCAGCTGAAGGCCTACGTTAACTTGCAAGATCAAATCCATCCATCGACATGGCGTAAACACGATTGGCTGTGTGGAAAGTTGGAAACATGCAGAGGATGAACATGATGTTGAGTTGCAACCAATCAAGATCGCATACATTGTTCTAATTACGTGGTCGAAGGTCTTGTAGGCTTGATTTGCTATTCTTTGTTCATGTGGATTTTGGGCCGTTTCGTGCTTCCTTAGAGATGGATGCGTGATCCAGGTGAAGACGGCAGCCAGAAGAACATCAGAAAGGCCGAGGGGAACATCATTGTTGCCGCAGCGAAGCGAGGATCGACTGAATGCCAGGTTGTGAAGGAGGCTGGAGGAAGCAACTCAAGGGAGAACTGGCGCTAGCGATGGCCGGGAAGAGAGGAAAGGGACGATGGAGTTATGCCGCGGTAGAAGTAGAGGGCACACGAACCAGCCGTCGAACGGATGGAAAGAACCTCTTTTTCAAACTCAAGCACAATAATTACGGTCGGTGAGAGTTTGTTCGGAGCATGCAAAACGGCAGCCGATGGGTAACATAAGCCCACGGGTACAATGCTCAGCCACCGCGACACTCAGCCCAACCTGACCAATACTCTTAGGCCGCGCTTGGATGCGATGTAATAATCAAATACAGACGTATTTAGTTTACACGCGTATCTAACCGGCAACTAGCAGATTTTCAGCCGGATACAAAATGATGGGCGGGGTCTGTATATCCGATATAGGGGTATCTATAATACATAAATAGTTGATCCCCACTAAACTAATTCTCTTGACATGCAGCCTAGCCACGTCACCAAACTTGCCACATCAGCAGTTCAGTTACATGTTTTCACTTTCATGCTGCTCGCGTCCACACGGCTCGGTAGCTCGCAGCCTCGCACAGTTCCGCTCGATTTGTTACGGTTGGATGTACGCTCACGCTCCAAAAGGCCGGCTGTATGTTGTTTGAAGCCCATGCAAAGTTGTGTTAGAAAAAAGCCCATGCAAAGCCCGTAGGGAGACGAAAAAGTAGCCCGTACACACCATTCAGGATTCCCAGAAGAAAAATGCATCGCTCAATCCCCTTCCATCCAGTTCCCCGTCCATTACTCAAAAGAAAAAAAAATCCAGTTCCCCGTCCAGCCACTGCCATCCTCGACTAGTCGCCGCCGACCTTGATGATCTACAAGCAGCAGCAGCCAGCCATGCTCACCCCGGCCAGGCGCCACCGCTGACCCTTCCTGCAGCCACGGCCGTCGGTCCTCCGATGAGCCGCCGCCACGTCTGACGCTCTCTCAGCCACCCGCGATGACCGACGCTTCCCCTGGCGAGCCGCTGCAGGTAACCCCTAATTACTCCACCTTGCCAGCCGCCGTCGCTAGCCCTTCCGCCGATTGATAGATGTAAATCGCAGCTCATTTGTTCATATTCCCACTGCTGATTTTACGGCCACCACTAAACCCGTTCAACTACATGACACACATTCTCCCGGCCATAAATGCACAAGAAACGGCTTCATGCACCACACAATTAATCGCCCCTAATTACCTCAGCCTTCATTACTCCGCAATTGTGAGAAAAGTGTGTATAAAAACCCCTCTGGACCGAAAACCCCTCTGGACCGACATCGTAATCCAACAAGCACGACTATTTACATTCTCATCTAGGAAACGACCTCTGCCTTGCTAACTGCAGATTTCGTATTTTCATCCACCCTTAATTTTTCCTATCATCAAGCTCATGCCTTTCAATTTCTCACATTGCTCTCGGGATGGAAAGGTGCTCAACTTTTTGCTTCATAGTCGCTCGGATTGGACTCATTGCTTTGTCTTTCTCCTGCTGCTCGTGTTGGTACACAACTACTTATCTCTGAATTTAATTATCTATACTTGATTAGCGAATGTACGTACCTTCTATTTGTTTATGTGCATATATTACATACCATACAAATTCCTTCCCTTGGACTATTCATATGGATACCTCTAGATACAACTCACATGCTTATGTTTGCTAAATTCTTTTTGTATGTGTTAAGCCAATAATTTTTTTCTTGTATGTGTTAAGCCAGTCACTTTTTTTTTTTGCATTGTTTACCTCTGTTTTGAAGGTTCACAAAGCTACTGATCCCGAAAGAGTGTTGATGCGATGATATTCTGAGAGGTCTTTTTTGTTCTCTCAAACGATTCCATGTTTGAAAGACATCAATTCTCTGAATTCCAACAAGTTGGCCTGGACCAAGGATTTTACCTTCCCACGTGAAATCTTCTAGAGTACTTGTATTCTCAGTAGCATAAGCAATATCCACAGAGGGATTTCCATCAGTATACGGCGGTACCTTTTATTATAAGACGTATGTCAATTTTATATATTTTTTTGGATTTGCTCAATATGTGGCATGTACCTAGGACCATTCACTCAATGTGGTATAAGAACCTTTATTTCCAATTGTTTCTTAGGATTGATATCAAGGCGAACTCTTTTTCAGAAATATTATGTTCGAGGAAGTTTATTCAAGAAACCTGGGAATATATTTGTCTCACTCCTCATGGTATATTACTATGGGAACCCGTCTTTCATATAGCTATTAATCTGTCTCATCAGAAATCTGCCATGAGGATGGTCTATTCTAATCATTTATATGAAGAGTCTGTTCCTACAAACAGAGATATTAGCACATTGCTCCAATGTATCTCCTGCTGCATTCGATGAGATTCTCAATGGCATACTACATTACATGATAACCTTTTCTGGTATACTACATTGCATGATAACCTTTTCTGATATACATTTGAAGAATTACAAGGACACTGATCAACATAGATGAATAATTAAATGCTGCAGCTCAATCCTGTAAATGTTTCTGTAGTATCTGGTTGGGAAACTCCATGCTTTTTGTGCTCAATTTGCATTAACTAAAACGGATAAATTAGATTATTCTTATTTTGTACTTTGTCCCATGTATAAACAAAAGAACTATTTGAGATCTCGGTGTTAATATCAAGATGCGGGAGGTGCTCTCCGTGCGCTCTTTGCTCCTTGGTATGAAAAATCAACAACAGTTCATGTTCTATGCAAGTTCTGCTACACGTCCATATAAGCTATTCCCTAATTGTAGTTTCGTATGCTAAACATTTCTATTTTATTTATTCATGCCGGAGTTCAAGAATCAGGTAATGTTTACCTCTTAATTACGAACTAGATCATAATTTATACATGTACATTGGGAGAGCGGGAGCGTCCCTGAGTTTGTCTGAATTTTTGGCACAAAGTGCACCGAGTGATGTTCGCTTCTCCAACAACAAACAATTAATGATTAAGGGTGACATCTTGAATTTTTGGCAGAAGTTGTTACATAATAAATGACTACCAAGGTATGAATGATATGAACATTTGTCGTTAGTTAAGCTTAATATGAACAACACACTTTTGCAATATATCAGCAGGCCAACGCATGACTGATGCTTTTATCAACCACATTATCCTATTTTTAAACTTTTCACATCATTCTATCAAAGATTCAAGTAAACATATTTTTATATATTTGCTTTAGTGATTTCATGAATTACTTACTCCATAAATCCAATGCTACAAATTCCCGGAGCAACGCACGGGGTATCATCTAGTTTGAGATGAAACGGCAATCCAAACAATGCCTTAGAAATGACCAGAAATGCGTCCACCAGCGTCGAGCTAGCACAAGGCAGGATATTTTTTTCTTTTAGAACCCAGAAGGCACAAGGCAGGAATTTGTGGGAGCTAAGAAACTGTGGGATGCTAGAATTCAGCCACCGCTTGGTCACAGTACATAGCTCTTCAGAACACGACAGCTGCGATGATAAAGCTTAGGATTTCTTGGGCATGCATGCACCTCCAGCTTACGAGTAGACACGTGCCACTAGGGATGCAAGCGGCCGGCACGACCGCCAGAACCCGCTAATCGTATCGGCTACAGTCTGTTGCATCCGTCCACATCTGTGACATACAAATAATTTGGCCGAGGGAACATGTGTAGGCGGGCGGTTGCGGCGCCCATACACAATTTTGTTCTCAACTTTTGAGATCGGATTGATATCACAAACACTAGAACTAGACCTGGCCATGGGCAGCCCGGCCCGGCAGGCCCGACCCGACCCGGCCCGAAAAAGCCTGACCCGGCCCGGCCCGACCTTGTCCACGGGCTAGGCCCGGGCCTGTCATATTTGCGCGTTATCGAAGAGGCCCGGCCCGAGGCCCGAGGTCTGGCGGGCTTTTAGCATGATGGGTCGAGCCAGGGACCGATTTTTAGGACCGACAGTCGAGTCGGGCTCAGGCCTGGGTTTTTTGCATCGAGCTTTGGTAGGCCCGGCCCGGCCCGACAGATGGCCAGGTATAACTGGAACACACGAAGAGAAATACCTTACGTGACACTAGATATAATGGAACTGAAGGAAGCATTGCTCAGGCCCCAGAGCGCAAATGGAGGGGTCGTCGTCTACCTCGGCATAGCTCTCTTGTCGCTGCTCGTCGTGCTTGCGGGCCACATGCGCTGGGGCGCGCGGGGTGACGGTGTCGATGGCGTGCCCCTGCCGCCAGGCCGTGGCGACTGCAGTAATCGGCAGCCTGCATCACCTCGTCCTGGCCGGGCAGCTACCTCACACTACTAGGGAAAACCTTATACACAGAATGTTATCAGTAGCGCTTGTTAAAATGAGGCGCTACTACTACTTAGCAGTAGCGCGTTCGCGTAACGCGCTACGCGATTAACAACTTAGCAGATGGCGCTGCGCGTAAAGCGCTACTACTATAATTGCCACACCGTTCGGCGTGGTAGGTATAGTAGTAGCGCCCTTCTACTGACAGCGCTACTACTACGGATTTTAGCAGCAGCGTTTTCCTTCCCACGCCTGCTTAAAACTATTTTCACCTAACCTTGCTGCCTGATTCCTCTCTCTGCTTCCTCCCCAATTCCCGACCCGCCCGCCACCGTCTCCCCGACCCGCCTCGCATTGTCTCCCCGACCCGCCTGCCGTCGTCTCCCCGACCCGCCCTTGCGCCGTCTCCCCGACCCGCCTCGCCGTGCCTCGGTGCCGCCGCCTCCCGACCCCATCTCTCTCCCCGGCCTCTGTAAGCACTCTTCCCTTCCGATCCCTCTCTCCCCTTCCGATCCCTCTTCTCTGCTTAGTATGAACCCTAGGTATTTAGTGCTAGTTAGTATGAACCCTAGGCTATTTTTAGTGCTAGTTAGTTAATTACTTAGATGGTAATTAGGGCAGTAGTTCCTAGGTACTAATTAGTTAGTAAGAATTAGGTACTAGAATATTTTTATTTATAGTAAGTTTATTTTTAGTAAGAACTAGTTGAATTAATAGAACTAGTTAGTAAGAACTTGTTTCTATTTTTTAGTTAAAGCAATTTTCCGCCTCGACGTGGGACGATGCCTATCCTGCATCCTCGCTGCCGAGTCGGCGGAGGACGACACTGCTTGACCAGATCGGCCATGTCGGGACCTGGCTCCGCCGGGTGGTACTGGAGGCGCTACCTACCGGGGCGCGAGGTTGGTGAGGAGCCAGCCTGTCGTTGACCGAACCTTCTTTGATGGCGGTCGCGTGGGCGATGGCGATCCGAGGCTCGAGGACTCGCGGAGGTGGTGCGTCACCGTGTCGATGAGGAGGACGCGACGTCCTTATTTGCGTTGGAGCACAGGCCGTTCTCCAATACCGGCAGGTTCTCCGGGATCTCACCGAGCTATGATCCCGTGATGGTGCCTTCTCTGTGGGTGTCCATCGCCCGCGCAGATACCCGTCGTGTGCTAGAGTTTTAGTTGTATTAGTGATGTTATATGTATGACACTATTCGTGATGTATTAGTGATAATATTCGACGATGTCTTGACGCATGAGATGATCTACTTTTGCTTATTGAATGCATGCTAATTTGAGTCCTATAAGATATTTTGAAATGTATATCTTGTGTTGCTCAATATCCAAGTGGCGGTCATGTTTGCAGGTTATACCTTGAGTGGCCTATGTTTTGCCGGAGTGTTGATTCATTTCGTTCGGCAAATTTCAGCGCCGATATGTCCTATTTTAGCAAAGGTCATGCCGGATTTTTCCGTGAATTTTGGCATGACTTGTGCTAGAATATGTAGGAAATATCGAGTGCCCCGGATTTGTGTGTTGAGTATCTTGGTAGTTGTCTTGATCGATTTTTAATTAATGTTTTAACTATGAACATAGGAAATGTCCGACGAGAAGGATTTGGTATTTGCAAATCTGCGAAGACGAAAGCTGCCTGTGCGACGGAATCTTCCTAGATGATGATAGGCGCTTCAAACATCAAGCTGGACGAGAACTTCAAGTGGATACTGATGAAGTCACAACGACAAGTCTTTTTTCGTAATTAAGCATGACATCTGCTTCATTTGCTTCAACTTATATTTTTTACTATTCTACTAGCGTATCCCCTGCCATGCAAGAGTTTTTGTATTGGATAAGATAGGTTTCAGTCATAGTATGGAGGAAAAGAAAGTTTACTTGAAGACCGAGCATGGTTATATTTTCCATGCGAAGTTATACAATTCAGACAACTACACCTATTTTGGATGCAAAACATGGCGAGCACTATGCAAGACTTATGCATTTGAGCCTGATATGGTTATCACCTTTGATATTCGTCCGGAAGAAGATATTGAAGGTAATACCGACATCTGGGTCAATATGCAAATGCCTCCAATTATACCACTATGTAAGTTTCTCAACCATATTTATGTCTTTGATATTGTTTATTCAAAAATAGTTGACAACTAATTTGTATTGTCAGCTTATTTCCGTGCAAGCAAACATGTCCAGCGCTTGGTAGACAGGACCGTATACTGTCCTGGGGCTGAACTCAACTGCGAGGAGCTCAGTCATTATGTTTCATGGCTTGAGGATCTTGATACTGTCAAGACAAATTTTCTTCCTGCATTTAGAAATCTTAGTACTGAAAATGTGCGACCAATAGTGTTCGTAATGAACTACGGTCACATCCATTTAGGAAGGATGGTAAGATTTTTACTTTTTATCCTCATTGCATCTTTTCCATACATTATTTTTGAAGCTAAACTTCATTGCTAAGTATGTTACCATACGATGTTCTTCAACAGGGACTCCCGATGAATGTTGTGCCTTATGGGATCGATACTAAAGGTATCATGAGTATTATCAACTTACGGCCAAGATATCCTACAGCTTACTTTAGTGCATTCAAGATTAGCGACGGATGCTTAATAGTGCAAGACTGGACCAAATATGTGTTGGGGGAGCGCAGAGAAGTACTAGGGAGTAGCAACCAGAGGCGCCTTCCACGATTAGGAGACAGGTTCATCTGCATGCTCCAACTTGATCAAGGAGGAGAGCTACACATGTTTTATGTTCTTTTACCTAAGAGAGAGCAGCAGGAGTGAGTAGCAGGAGTGAGTAGCTGGCTAGAAATGAGTTTCAGGATGATGATGTGCTACACTATTACTATGATGATAAAATAGCTAGTGTTGGTGGTAATGACTATGATGATTATTATTAGCTAGTGTTAGTGGTGATTAAATAAATACTGTTGGTGGTAATGACCATGATGATGATTGAATATCTTGTGCTGACGAATTAGATTCAAGTGGAGGCAACATGTGGTGCACATCGAAAGTACTACTAATCCAAAGTAGATCAAGTTTGGATTAGTAGTATAGTTTTGACATGCACCACATATTGCCTCCACTTGAACCTAATCCACCTTCATTTAATACACTGTTATGGACATAATGATGTAAACCTCATAACAGCTGGTATTGTACCAATATTTGTATGATGGCGCATAAATACACTAAAAATAAAAAAATAAAAAAAATACTAGTAGCGATGGAAAGGAAACACGCTGCAAGTAGATAACTTAGCAGTAACGCGGTACTGAACAAGCGTTGCAGCTATTTGTACTAGCAGTAGCGTGTGATGGCACGCGTTACTGCTAAGCAATAGCTGTAGCGCCTTATTAGTAGCGCGGCTTCCCGCGCTACTAGTGGGCACAAAACACGCGCTACTGCTAGGGTTTTCCCTAGTAGTGTCACCGCGTGATGCGTGACCTAGCGCCGCCACGGCCCGGCCATGCTGCTCCGGCTAGGCGAGGTGCCCACGGTGGTGGTGTCCTCCCGGAAGGGGGTGTGCGAGGTGATGAAGACTCACGACAAGAACTTCGCGATGACGTCCGTGAGTGCCACCCTGCGCGTGCTCACCAACGGCGGCCGGGACATCGTGTTCGCGCCCTCCTTCTGGACTTGATGCCATGCACGGTGTCGTGGCACTCCTCGGCGCCACTGAGCCGTGTGGCGAGCGGCCACGAAGGCCACAGGTTGGACATTACATGATAGCTTAATAGAAAATATTCATATCATGCAAAAAGGTAGAGCAAGCCGAGAATTCAAACCATGCATATTAGACTGATTTAGAACCAAGTTAATGGATACTTATATTCCATTACATGATAGCTTAAAATAAAATATTCAAGTTATAAAGTAAGTTATATTAGCAGAGATGCATTGTGTATATAGTTCTTGTCCATTAACCGTTGCCAAGTCTTCTACCTGCCCGTTGCCCGAGTCTTGCACCTGCCGCGAGCAGGAAGGAAAGAATGAAGCCAAAAAATGATGAAATGATTTGTGATAATAACAACAAATGATTAGAACAAAAGGCCAAGGCAAAACATCACCTTATCGTCAACTTAAGCATTGATTATAAAACAAGGAACTTCTAGCCATGTTAAACAAAGCTAAACATCGATATTGCAAAGGAAGGTATGGCATGGTAACCAACACGGACAACAAACAGGATAGTATAATTCTTCAAAATAAGTAAAAGATAGGGTCAACAAGCAGATGCTTGCCTTGTTGGTCAACGTCCTGGTGAAACTGCGGATCAAACTCGTAATACCCCTTGTTGCCGGACATTATTGAAACGGTTGCAACAGGAGTTGGCCTTCCGCCTCGCGGTCCATACGCTCGGAAGGATCAGGGATAAAGCTTCATGTGACACTATGGTTATGCATCATTGAAACGAAAAAGGGACGTTTAAGATTGCTAACCTGAACACATTTTTTGTTGAGGGGGACAACACCACTACCAGATTTAGCTTTATACTTACAGCATCAAGGGCATATTTTGCAGTGAAATTAAGTACTGCATGCTGAGAAAATAAATGTGAGATTGCTGTCCCTGAGAATCATATCCAGTATCTTGCATGAAAGAACCGTCCATGGACAACACCACCCATCCGGGCACCGGCCTCGGCCATGGGCGGTGATGCCTTTTTACGAGCCCAGTTTTGGGTAGTGAGTCGCACACTGGAAACTTGCCCTTGATAATCTCTTCAACGCTACGCACAGTAGCTTGTTGAAACGAGGATAGGTAACTACTTAAGAACTTGCAACAACAGAATTTTGCAGTTTATTTCTGGCGTGGGAATAATTAGGTAACTACTTAAGAACTTGAAACAACAGAATTTTGCACTTTATTTAGTGGGAGCTGCTGATCTAGGGCTCCCCGCGTCGGGCGACCCCCCGCTCGGGCGACTCGGGCGGGATCTCGATCCCTAGCCACCGGGGGTCCCCTTCCCTTCCTTCCTCCCCTTCCTCCGCCGCCGCCGAGGGACGCCGCCGGCGATGGCCGAGGGCCGGTGGCGGTGGGGTCCTCCTCTTACTGCTATTGTGGGGGTGATCACGGTGCCCGCGGCATGGGTGGCGCGGCCGATCCGCTCGACGGCGGCGGGCCCGCTCTTCCGGCGGGCGGCGCTGGTGGCTGCCTCGGCCAAGGCCGATCTGGCTGGCGGCGGCGGGCTCTGCCTTCCGGCGGCGGCGCGGTTGCTGCCTCGGCCATGGGCGACGATGGTGGCACTACTAGGAAAAGGCCTTCTAATGGCGCACCGGTTTTGCCTTCTAATGGCGCACTACCGGTGCGCCATTAGCATCACGCCACTAGAATTATTTTCTAATGGCGCACCTGTGGTGCGCCATTAGAATCTGGTATTCTAATGGCGCACCGCTGGTGCGCCATTAGAATCTGGTATTAGTGCGCCATTAGTAACAATTTTTTTTCAAATTTTTTGTTACGCATTTTTTTTTAAAAAAAAATTTCAAAATTTTTTTGCAGAATTTTTTTTTTCAAAATTTCCATTTTTTTTTGTTTTTTTCTTAATCTCAGGTCACTATGGCTTAATCTCGAGTCAATATGCATAATCTCAGGTCAAATCGCACTCCATAGTCAAACTTCCCGAAAGGTCACCCATCCCTCTCACTACTCCAGCCTGAGCACGCTTAACTTCCGGGTTCTATTCTCCCTCGTTTCCAAGTCTGCACTTGTTGTTTTCCTGACAATAGTAAGATGTCAATCCTATTAACCTCAGGAATTTAGCTTGAGCATGTACTGACACATTTCTCTGTTTGAGTTTGAAACTATTGTTCTAAAAAATTAGTAACACTAATATTTCTTGAATAATTAGTTCGCACACAGTTTGACCAGATTTGACCATAGTTTGACCAGATTTGACCAAAATTCAAAAAAACTAAAATAATTATTTATTAACACTAATATTCTTGAATAATTAGTTTGACCATAGTTTGACTAGATTTAACAAAAACTAAAAAAACTAATATTTTTTTTTGAATTTTTTTGCCTCCAGATCTTAAATGCCCCGTAACTTTTTTTCTGTTAGGCTTTTGAGGATTTTAAAAATGTTTAACGGGGTTAAATTCGGATGTAACTTTTCGAGTAGATGCTTTTTCATATATAAAACTTTTTCATCCGAGTTCGTATGCAAAAGTTATGGCCATTTTACAAATTTCCAGAGAGATTTTGCAAATAAAGTCGAAATTCATATTTGTAAATTTTCCCAACAACTAGACCACATATCACATGGAAAACTTATTTTCTTTTATTTTTTTGACATTTTTATCATTTTTTTATTTTTTAAAACTGAAAAGGCGGTCCACGGGGGTGCATTCGTTGGAAGCTGGGCAAACAACTAATGGCGCACCACAACCGGTGCGCCATTAGTAGTTAACCTAGTAATGGCGCACCACAACCGGTGCGCCATTACTAACAAAAATTTTATAAATTTTTTTATAATTTTTTTTACTTTTTTTTTCAAAACTTCTAATGGCGCACGGTGGGTGTGGTGCGCCATTACTAGTTAAAACTAGTAATGGCGCACCACACCCATGGTGCGCCATTAGAAGTTTTGAAAAAATAAAAAAAAAAAATTTTTTACTAATGGCGCACCGTGGGACGTGGTGCGCCATTAGTATTTGGAAACTAATGGCGTACCAACACATGGTGCGCCATTAGTATATAGCAATGGCGCACCACATGTCTGGTGCGCCATTAGAATCAATCCTATCTATAGCCCTTTTCCTAGTAGTGTGGGGTGCGGCAGCCGGCTCTGCCTCGGGCTACGTGGCGGCGTTCGGCGGCGGCGGCCGGGTCTGCGGCGACATGGAGGTGGCGGCATGGAGGACCTAGTGGTTGGGTCGACACCATGCGGGTTGTGCCCTCCGGACAGATCTGATCTGGCCGGTGCGGCCTGCTCGTTGTGCGGCGGCTCAGATCGGCGGCGACCCGTGCACACATTACGTGATGGAGGTTCTTCGAGCTGATCTGGGTGAAAACCTTGTGCTCTGCTTGATGCCATGACCGGCGTTGGTGGCACCCTGTTGTGTCATTACCTTCTTGAGGGCATCGCCGTGGAGAAGCTCTAGACCTCTATCCGCTACCTCCGGGGGAAACCCTAGATCAGTTGATCGGATGACGACGGCGCGTTCGTGTCGTTTCTTTCTTGGTGGCATCATTGTTGGAGGCGTACACGGGATCGAAGGACCAGCGGGAGCCTTTTTGGTGGAGCGGTGCTTCATCATTCACATTGATGACGGCGGATCTCGGCGACGTGGTGCAGTGGAGATTCGGCGCCCGATGCGCGGTGATGGACTCGCGCAGGTGGAGGTAGTTGTTTGGCGTCAAGGTGGCGTCGATGACGGAGTGACCTGACAAGGTAGAAGTCTCAATATCTGCTCTGAAGACGGACCTGCGGAAGATGGCGGCGACGACACATGTGAGTGCGTCAGACCAGTTTATGCCCCAGACCCGGTATGTGGCTCGGCTGGGGCTTCTGGCTTTTGATGATATGATTAGGTGAGTAGTCTGGGTATGTGGCTCAGGTAGCACCCCTGCATCATTTGGATAGGAGTAGTGGCATATGTTGCCAAGATGGCGGATTCAGGCATATTGTTGTAATACTTTGTAAGGTCCTCAATAATAATCAATAAAGTGGCCGTATGCATCTCCTGGGGGTCATCCTCCTTTTCTAAAAAAAGAATTTTGCACTTTATTTCTGGCGTGGGACTAATTATAATGTTTACAATGTACATCCAATTCTTACAATTTATATCGACTAGACACCAGAAAGAGGTACCCGAAGGACAGGTTGCAACAAGAGTTGGTCCTTCCGCCTCGCGGTGAGGCCGAATGCCTCGTTCATGTCGAGCTTCGCCGAGCATGGTCCTACCCACTGCCAATCAAAATGGAAGAGCAAGCTCGCGAGCGGGAGCTCTACGTTGGCGAGGCCGAACGCCATCCCAGGGCACATCCTGCGGCCAGCGCCAAAAGGCAGGAATGCGAAGTCGACGCTCCCAAAGTCCACCGCTGCTTCTCCCTCGTAGCGCTCCGGCCAGAACTCCTCGGGCGCGTCGGGCCAGTAGCGCTCGTCTCGGCCTAGCGCCCAGGCATTGACCAGCACCTGGGTGCCACGTGTCACGTCGTACCCTAGCACCTGGCACGGTTCCTGACACTCGCGGAACAACAGCGGTAGGGGTGGGTGCAGCCGCAACGTCTCCCAGATGACCAGGCGTAGGTATGTGAGCTCTCTTAGGTCTTGCTCGGCCACGGTGCCGCGGGCATGGAAGACTCGCCGCACCTCGCCCGTCGCCTTGTGCATGGCCCTCGGGTTCTTCACCAGCTCTGCTATGGCCCATTCCAGTGTCGTAGCTGCTGTTTCACTCCCTGCGCCTAATATGTCCTGTCCGCAAAACATGAGATTTGTTAGGTTAACAACCCGCGCGAGAAAAATATGTATCTCATTCTAGAAACCTAAAACTGTGCACGGTTAATTAATTTCTTGTACGATCCATATTTGGACCGAAAAATCACTGCTATTGAACCACTTGAAATAGATAGTTCGTCCAGAAGAAAACAAGAACATCACATGACCACGATGCAAAGAGCCAAAGAGAGAAGTACTTACCATGATGACAGATTTGATGGCGTCCATGTCGAGCGGAAACTGGAGGCCACCTTCCTTCCGGATCCTCAGCAGCACGTCAAGCAGGTCCTCGCCGCCGTCCATCCTCTCCAGGTGCTCCTTGATGATGCCGTCGAGGATGCCGTGCACGGTGTCGTGGCACTCCTCGGCGCCACTGAGCCGCGCGGCGAGCCGCCACGAAGGCCACAGGTCGGCCGGGTTGAATCCCGCCGCGAGCTGCATGGAGCGGTCGAGCTCCCGGAGGAGCGCGTCGCGCTCCCTGCACCGGTCGCCAATCACGGCGCGCACCGTGCTGTCCGCCACGAGCGCGGCCAGCAGCGCGCGCATCTCCACGGGGCGCGCGGCTGCCGCGGCCTCGCCGACGCCCCGGAGCGCTGCGGCGACCTCCTCCTCTCGGATGGAGCGGAAGGAGCGGACGCGGCGCGCGGTGAAGAGCTCCACGACGGCGATCTTGCGGAGCTGGCGCCAGTAGTCCCCGTAGGGCGCGAACACGATGTCCCGGCCGCCGCTGGTGAGCACGCGCATGGTGGCGCTCAGGGGCCGCATCGCGAACGCCTTGTCGTGGGTCTTCATCACCTCGCGCGCCCCCTCCCGGGATGACACCACCAGCGTGGGCACCTCGCCGAGCCGGAGCAGCATGGCTGGCCCGTGACGCCGCGCCAAGTCGCGCATCGCGCGGTGGGGAAGCTGCCCGGCGATGACGAGGTGGTGCAGGCTGCCGATCAACGGCAGCTGCCACGGCCCCGGCGGGAGGCGCAGGACGTGGCCACCATCACCCCGCGCCCCCCAGCGCGTGCGGCCCGCAAGCACGATGAGCAGCGACACGAAAGCTACGCCGAGGTAGATGACGACGTAGGCGGCCACCATTATTTGTGCTCTGGGGCCTGAGCAATGCTTCCTTCCGTTCCATTATATCTGGTGTCACGTAAGGAATTTCTCTTCGTGTGTTTGAGTGCTTGTAAGATCAATCCGGTCTCAACTGAAATTTAGGACAAAGTTGTGTATGGGCGCCGCAACCGCCCGCCTACACATGTTCCCTCGGCCAAATTTTTTGTATGTGTCATACTCCTAGATATGGACGCATGCAGTTCTGGAGAAAGATATGGACGCATGCAAGAGTCTGTAGCCGACTAAACATTGCACGATTAGCGGCTTCTGGCGGCCGCGCCGCTTGGATCCCTAGCGGCACGTGTGCATGCATGCCCAGGAATATCTCAAGCTTTTATCATCCCACGTGTCGTGCTCTGGAAAGCTACGTACTGTGACCAAGCGGTGGCTGAATTCTATTCTACAGAATAACAAATCAAGCTTACGACACCTTCGACCAGGTAATTAGAATAGTGTATTCGATCTTGTTTGGTTGCAGGAGCTCAACATCCTCTGCATGTTTCCACACAACCAATCGTAGACCTTTAGCTTGTCAGGTAGGAGTCGCCCAAACTCATCGTAGTTCTGAACTGGATGAACAATGTATTAGATGAGAAGCGTTCCTACTCCCTCGTAAGGGAGCCGCGTTGGTATATATTGATTGTGGGCAGGAATAGCCTTCGCCGTGGCTTACAAGGTTTCATCGATCGCTAGGATACGATGGTTACAACGATCGATAGGATAGATGTGTGATAGAGAAGGGAAAGGAGTTTGTTGAGATTGCATTAGGATTCTGTCTCTAAGTCTAACACCCTCCCTTAATCTCAACTATCCTACATTAAGAATCTTCTTGAATTCTTCAAATGGCTTGACTGACAAAGCTTTAGTGAAACCATCTGTCACTTGATCTTTGGAAGGAATAAACCGTATGTCCAGGTTCTTATCTGCAACTCTTTCTCGTACGAAATGAAAATCAATTCCTATGTGCTTGGTTCTGCCATGAAATACTGGATTTGCAGAGAGATATGTGGCTCCCAAATTGTAACACCACAAACAAGACACACGATGCTGCTTGATTCCCAATTCATTGAGCAATGATTCTACCCAAATGATCTCGACAGTAGCATTAGCTAGCGACTTGTATTCAGCTTCAGTACTTGACCTGGACACTGTGGCTTGTTTTCTAGCACTCCAAGAAATAAGGTTAGCACCAAAGAAGACTGCAAAACATCCCGTTGATTTTCTATCATCACTACATCATGCCTAGTCAGCATCAGAGAATGCACTAACAAGGGTGGAGGTAGAACGCCTGAACTGAAGGTCTAAGTTCACAGTATGTTTGATATATCGTATAATTCTTTTAACAGCTGTCCAACGTAGAGTAGTAAGTGCATGGAGATATTGACAAACCTTGTTAACAGGAAAGGATATATCCGGTCTTGTCAGTGTAAGGTATTGTAGGGCTCCTAGCCTCCTACTGCACTCCTGTATCTTGTGCTCTCTTCTTCCTTAAGTGGCTCACCTTCAAAGGATGAAAGTTTTCTGATGAAGACAATGGTGCGGGTGAGGGCTTCCAGTCTTTCATCCCCATACAAGCTCAAATATTTTTCTTGGTTCAGTATTATGCCATCTTAAATCTTCTTAACTTCGATGCCTAGGAAGAAGTCACTAGTAGAAAAGGGGGCAATGGTCCAGGCCGGTCCAGCCCATTAGTCCCGGTTCAATCCAAAACCGGGACCAATGGGGGCATCGGACCAGTTTCGTGAGCCCCGAGGGCGGCCGGGCCACGTGGGCCATTGGTCCCGGTTCGTCTGGACCTTTGGTCGGTTGGTGGGATGAACCGGGACCAATGATCCCCGCTCTGGCCCACAACCATTCGTCGGTTCGTGGCACGAACGGACCAAAAATCCCTTAGTCCCGGTTCGATGCGACCAACCGGGACCAATGGTGGTGCCTATATATACCCCCGTGCAAAAGCGAGCACCTGCTTTCTGCTTTTTTCCGCCGAGGGGAGAGGGCTTGGTGGTGCTCTAGCTCACCTCATATGCACACAAGGTGTTCGATGGAATGCCCGAGCCACACTACTTAAGGTTTCTCCTCTCCAAGCTCGACCGCCAAGCTCCATTTTCCTCCATATTTGTCTAGGTTTAGCGGTCCGTCACGCCCCATCCCGTCTTCAACGTCGTCGATCACCCGCACCGATCTCATCGGCGGCACCACCGTGGTGAGCCTCTTGTTCTTATCTTCTTTCCGAAAGGAAAAATATTCTTATTTGTATGTTTAGATAGATATATACTTGTATAATTTTCTTACTTTTATTATTGCATCTTATATAGTGCGATGGTTTTGGTATCCGCCCGTCGGCCCTCGTCCCATCTATGATTCGGATGTGGTATATATTATCTTTTCATAACTATTGGTTCATTTATTATTTATGACAATTATGCCGACCAACGTGACATAGATTTTATTCATCTAGGAGGTTGTTGAACCGGAAATTCCAACCGACCCTATTGTCGAGAGGTTAAATTTAGTTGAAGAAGAAAACAATTTGTTGAAGGAAAAAATTAGAAAAATTGAGGAGGAGAAGATGATATTGGAGTTGCATGTTGCGGATGTCGTCGATGATCACAAGATCAAGATGGATGCAATGCGCTTGGTTAGAAAGATTAGAAAATATGCCATTCATACCGAGGCTTGGTATCATTATGTCGTTGGATGAGTTGTTACATTGGTTGCGATTATGATCGCATTTGTTTTCGCGTTGAAATGTTTTACATAGTTTCAGTGTATGGTTTAATTAATTTAGATGCTCTGCAGAGCTTTATGTTGTTAGATGAGAACTATGTATGTACTTTGGTTTTAATGTGATGATGAACTTCTATTAATTTGGTCACTTAATTAATTATCTATTCATGATCTCTCTAATGATTTTTGACACACTTAATTATATATAATGCACGCAGATGAACCGCAATGGATGTACGGTTCAAGACACACCTCCGAGTACATTAAGGCGTGCATAATTTTCTCGAAGTGGCTGAGGCAAACAAGAGAATGGTTTTATGTGTTGTCCATGCCCTATATGTGGGAATCTGAAGTCTTACTCGACCGGAAAATCCTGCACACCCACCTACTTTACAAGGGTTTCATGCCACACTATAATGTTTGGACGAGGCACGGAGAAATAGGGGTTATGATGGAAGGCGGCGAAGAAGAAGAGTACGATGACAACTATGTGCCCCTGAATACGGTGATGCTCCGGAAGATCAAGAGGAACGAGACGATGTGCGCGATGATGCTGCAGCGGGAGAAGCTGCTGAAGATCAAGAGGAACCGGATGATGTGCCCGATGATGATGATCTCCGCCGGGTCATTGTAGATGCAAGGACGCAATGCGAAAGTCAAAAAGAGAAGATGAAGTTCGATCGCATGCTAGAGGACCACAAAAAAGGGTTGTACCCCAATTGCGAAGATGGCAACACAAAGCTAGGTACCGCACTGGAATTGCTGCAGTGGAAGGCAGAGAATCTTGTGCTCGATAAAGGATTTGAGAAGCTACTTAAAATATTGAAGAAGAAGCTTCCAAAGGATAACGAATTGCCCGACAAGTACATACGCAGCAAAGAAGGTCGTATGCCCTCTAGGATTGGAGGTGCGAAGATACATGCATGCCCTAATGATCGTGCATCCTCTACGCGGTGCGTACAAGGATCTGAACGCATGCCCGGTATGCGGTGCATTACGGTATAAGATCGACGAGATGACGCTGGTGATGTTGACGGCGAGCCCCCGGAAGAGGGTTCTGCGAAGGTGATGTGGTATGCTCCTATAATACCACGGTTGAAACGTCTGTCGAAACGGAGAGCATGCCAAGTTGATGCGATGGCACAGTGAGGACCGTAAGAAAGACGGAAGTTGAGAGCACCACGACGGGTCATGATGGAGAAAAATCGAGAGAAAGTTGGGATGAGTTTGCAAGTGAGCCAAGGAACGTATGGTTTGCTTTAAGCGCGGATGGCATTAATCCTTTCGGGAGCAGAGCAGCAATCACAGCACTGGCCCGTGACTCTATGTATGTATAACCTTCCTCCTTGGATGTGCATGAAGCGGAAGTTCATTATGATGCAGTTCTCATCCAAGGCCCTAAGCAACCCGGCAATGACATTGATGTGTACCTAAGGCCATTAGTTGAAGAACTTTTACAGCTGTGGAATGGAAGCGGTGTGCGTCGTGGGATGAGCACAAACAGAGGAATTTAACCTAAAGGCGTTGCTGTTCGTGACCATCAACGATTGGCCCGCTCTCGGTAACCTTCGGGACAGACAAACAAGGGATACCACGCATGCACGCATTTGTTTACTTGACAGCGATAGTATATACCGCAAGCTGCGGGAAGAATGTGTACAGGCCATCGTCGATTTCTTCCGCCAACCATCAATGTCGAAAGAAAGGCAAGCATTTCAAAGGCGAGGCAGATCACGGAAGAAGCCCGCCATGCGCACCGGTGATCACGTACTTGCTATGGTCAATGATTTACACGTAATCTTTGGAAAGGGTCGGCGGACTAGCTGTTCCGAGTGACGCCGAGGGACACGCACCCATGTGGAAGAAGAAATCTATATTTTGGGACCTACCCTCTTTGGAAAGACCTAGAGGTCCGCTCTTCGATCGACGTGATGCACGTGACGAAGAACATTTGCGTGAACCTGCTAGGCTTCTTGGGCGTGTATGGGAAGACAAAAGATACAGCTAAGGCACGACAGGACCTGCAACATTTGCACGAAAAAGACGGCATGCCTCCAAAGCGGTATGAAGGTCCCGCCAGCTATGCTCTTACCAAAGAAGAGAAGGAAATCTTCTTTGAATGCTGCTTAGTATGAAGGTCCCGGCTGGCTCTCGTCGAATATAAAAGGAATAATAAATATGGCGAGAAAAAGTTTGAACCTAAAGTCTCATGAGCGCCACGTGATTATGACGCAAGCGCTTCCGGTTGCATTGAGGGGCTTCTACGGAAAACGTCCGATTAGCCATTGTGAAGCTATGTGCATTCCTCAATGCAATATCTCGAAGGTGATCGATCCGAAACCATACCAAGGCTAAGGAGTGATGTGGTGCAATGTCTTGTCGGTTTGAGCTGGTGTTCCCACCATCCTTCTTCAATATCATGACGCACGTTCTTGTTCATCTAGTTGACGAGATTGTCATTACGGGCCCGTATTTCTACACAATATGTACCCCTTTGAGAGGTTCATGGGAGTCCTAAAGAAATATGTCCGTGTCGCGCTAGGCCGAAGGAAGCATCTCCATGGGCCATCAAGCGAGAGGATGTCATCGGGTTTTGTGTTGACTTCATTCCTGGCCTTAAGAAGATAGGTCTCCCTAAATCGCGGTATGAGGGGAGACTCGACCGAAAAGGCACGCTTGGAAAGGACTCAATAATATGCAGGACGGATATTCTTGGTCTCAAGCCCACTACAGCTTCTGAGAACTCTACCTTGGTGACCCGTATGTCGATGAACACAAGAACGATCTGCGCTTCAAACACCCGGAGCGGTCGACGATTGGATTATGTGAACACATCGGGACTTTCAGCAGTTGGTTGGAAGCACGTGTCGAGGTGACAGCACTGTTTGTGAGGAGCTGTACTTGTTATCGAGGGACCATCTTTGACCGTATTGATTTGGAAAGGATCTGAGATAAATGGGAATACATTTTACGATTGACCAAGATCAAAAGAGCACCAACCAAAACAGCGGTGTCCGCTTTGATGCAACAACCGAGAGGGAAAGGACACATATTATGGTTACATAGTGGACATATGGGAACTTGACTACGGACATGATTTTAAGGTCCCTTTGTTTAAGTGCAAATGGGTCAATCTGTCAGAGGCGGGAATGCAGTAGACCCACGAGACGGAATGACAACAATGGATCTGAAAAATCTTGGGTACACCGACGAACCGTTCGTCCTAGCCAATGATGTGGCACAGGTTATCTATGTGAAGGACATGTCCGATGGAGACCGAGAAAGAGAAAAGATAAGGAAGCAAATACATCATACGATGAGCCAAAGCGCCACATAGTTCTTCTGGAAAAAGGGACATCGTGGGAGTGGAGGACAAGGCAGACATGTCGAAGATTATGAAAAGTTTCATGAAATTCCTCCTTTAAAGTCAAGGCTGACCCTGACATCCCGATAAGCGATGAAGATTATCCATGGTTACGGCGCAATAAGCAAATGACACAAGCGAAGAAAAAGTGAAGACTTTCTCCGCAACTATTGTTCGTTTATGATACCATTATATTGTGGCCGATGAGTATGATACCATTTTTCGTTTTGTACATGCACATGCTATGTGTGGGTCAATTTATGATACCATGCCAACTTTCAACTTTTTCAGAGTTCATTTGAAATGTCTTATGGTTCGCCCTCGTAATAATTAAAAATAGCAACAATAAGTATTTTGTTGTAAGTAGAAACAAAATAAATTAAATAAAGCAAGAAAGAAAACAAAAAAAGTGTTTTCAAATTTGAAAATTAGTAATGGCACTAACAGAAAGTTTATAATTTTCCTAAAACTAGAAGCAAAAAGATTTAAAAATAGAGCAAAAAACAAAAGAAAATAAATAATGCAGAAAACAAAACAAAAAAACAACAATAAGTATTTTGTTGTAAGTAGAAACAAAATAAATTAAATAAAGCAAGAAAGAAAACAAAAAAAAGTGTTTTCAAATTTGAAAATTAGTAATGGCACTAACAGAAAGTTTATAATTTTCCTAAAACTAGAAGCAAAAGGATTTAAAAATAGAGCAAAAACAAAAGAAAATAAATAATGCAGAAAACAAAACAAAAAACAACAATAACTATTTTGTTGTAAGTAGAAACAAAATAAATTAAATAAAGCAAGAAAGAAAACAAAAAAAAGTGTTTTCAAATTTGAAAATTAGTAATGGCACTAACAGAAAGTTTATAATTTTCCTAAAACTAGAAGCAAAAAGATTTAAAAATAGAGCAAAAACAAAAGAAAATAAATAATGCAGAAAACAAAACAAAAAACAACAATAAGTATTTTGTTGTAAGTAGAAACAAAATAAATTAAATAAAGCAAGAAAAAAAATGCCACCCTCTTGGGCCACGGCTGAATCGACAGTATCCCTATTTGGGCGAGATTGGGCCCATGAAGGCGAGAAGGTCCAACAGCAACGAAGGAGCAAGTAGGCCCATAAGCTGCAGTTCAAAGGAGTTCAAGAGGGAGCGGCGGTGGGGCTTATAAACCACTGCGCTCCCCTCTCAACTAGCGAGTGGGACTAAACTTTGGCCCGGCGCGGCAGCGTAGAGGCCTTTGGTCCCGGTTGGAGGCACCAACCGGGACTAAAGAGGCTTTAGTCGGTTGTAGCCACCAACGGGACCATAGGCGCAGACTTCCGCCCTTTGGGCTGCCGAATTGAGCTTTGGTCGGTTGGTGGCTCCAACCGGGACTAAAATAACATTAGTCACGGTTGGTGCCACCAACCGGGACCAATCGCGCTTATATATAAGTGGCACTTTGCGTTTTGCGTTCATCGCCACATTGCCCCGACGACGCCGAACGACCAGCGCGCCGAGCTGCCCAGCGCCGCCCGCCGCCGCTGCCGTCGCCGCCGTCGCCGTCGCCGTCGCCGCGCCCGTCGTCGTCGCCGTCCTCCCGACCAGCCTTCGCCGTCGTCGCCGCTTGAGCTCTGCCTTGTCGCCGCCGAGAGCTCCGCCAGCGTCGCCGTCGCCCATGAGCCCCAGCGCCCGTCGCCGTCGCCCGCCCGCGCTCCGCCACGCTGTGTGAGCCGCCGCGCACCGCCAGGCTCTTTTTTTTTTCATTTTATTATTTTAGTTTTTTTCTGTTCATATAATGCATATATATGTGTATGTGTATGTATATATGTTCATATATGTTATGTATATGTTTCATTTTATTAGTTTTTTTTCTGTTCATATAATGCATATATGTGTATGTGTATGTATATGTTCATATATGTTATGTATATGTTTCATTTTTATTAGTTTTTTTTCTGTTCATATAATGCATATATGTGTATGTGTATGTATATATGTTCATATATGTTATGTATATGTTTCATTTTATTAGTTTTTTTTCTGTTCATATATGTGTATGTATATATGCGGCTCTGTTCATATGTGGCTATATATATGCAAAAGATAGATTTTTAGAAAAGTTAGTTTTTTTTCTGTTCACAGATTTTTTTGTTGATATTAATTATTGTAGAATATGCAAATGTTGGTATATTCATATGAACAATGCATTAGGCAAAACCTTTGTTTTTTTTTTGGAATTTTCTATTTGAACATTTTTTTAAAACAAGCAATACTAAAAGAATGAGAGGAAAAGGAAAATAAGAAGAGGAAGAAAGGAGAAAAGAGGAGAGGAAGAAGAGGAGAAATAAATAAGAAGAGGAAAAGAAAAAAAAAGAAGAGGAGAAGAAGAAAGGAATAGAGGAGAAAGGAGAAATTCTATTTTTCTTCTTCTCCTCTATTCCTTTCTTCTTCTCCTCTTTTTTTCTTCTTTACTTCTTCTTCTTCTTCCTTCTTCCTTCTTCCTCTTTTCTTCCTTTTCCTTAATTATTTTCCTTTCTCGAGGGAGAAGAAGAAAAGAAGAGGAGAAGAAGAAAGAAAGGAAAGGAGAAAGAAGAAACTTAAACACGAGGGGTGGTACCGATACCCCTCCCGATATGTATATGTATGTCGCGTCGTTGTCGATATAATTAACCCCTCTAGATACAACTGCAGCAGCCCCTCGGCCCTCTCGCTCGACCAAAACTCTCGAGGACACCCAAACCCTAGAGAGAAAGCGATGTTGAATAATAATTGACATGTTGTCAATATTTGCGAAACTATGGAGCACTCGAGGCGAAGAAAGCGAAGCGATGTTGGGGAAATAATCGCAAATGGAAGTGATGATGTTGCGTCATTTCTCATCGACACCGTTGGTCGATGGATGAAGAAGAGGGCTATGATTATGATGGCCGACTCATTAATGCGGTACAAGAGGAGGACTATGTTCATGATGGCTCGGTGACACAATGGAGGTACAAGGCGAAGGAGACCGTGCGAGCGAGTCACCGAACCGAGTCCGCCAGGTATATATATATTAGTTAAGCCCGTCTTGACAAGTTAATTGATGCATCCATTGTTTTGGTATATGTACACATATTAAATCTTGTCGTCTTTCTTCCTTATAATTTCTAGCCCTCCGGATCGAGCACAACTTGATGCGGAGGCGAGGCCGAAGAAAAGTTGAGCTCGGATGAAAAGTTTGAGATCATAGAAATCGCGCCCGACGGCGAACCGATTGAACCCAACCGGACAAAGAAGGCATTTTACGCTCGGTCACGGGGTTCTTGTTAGGGACAGGATCGATCGACATCCAGCAATGGTATAAGCCTGCTAAGGATGAAGACGCTGAGGTGTCTTATGTCAATGATATCGAAAGAAGATCTTTGGAATGAGTGAAGGCAAATTTCACCCTACCGCCAGAGGAGGATCCGGAGAAGCCAGTTAAAGAGCAATTAATCAAGTCTTGTGCTCTTAAGAAGATGGCTGGCCTAATGAGGAGGTGGAGGAAAGAGCTGAACCAGTTTGTCAAGAAAAAGAGACACCAGAATTCATCGGCAAATATGAGAAGATCAAAGATCAGCGGCCGCATTTGTGGCCCACATGACATCGGAAAAGAGTAAGAAGATGTCGGAGACAAACAAGAAAAATGCTGCGAAGAAGGCGCTTCACCATCGCATGCGGGTCGGTGGCTACCTCAAAGCCCGGCCTAAGTGGTCCAAGGCTGAGCATGATCTGCTTGAAAAAGGATCGAACCGAGGCGATCTGTTGGCGGACCGTTGCGGACTTGGTTCTTCGGGCTGGCGGAACCTTGGACCTATAATGAGGCGATGTCGATGGGCGAGCGAGCAGCGCAAACACCGGTCAAGAAACTTCGACAATATATTGATGCTTTGCTTGGCGAGGGCGTTCCTTCCAAGCAGGAGAAGGGCGAGCTCACAATGGCCCTTAGGAATCCCGAGCACCTGGGCGGACACGAGGCACGCCGGGCTCGCTTCCGTGGAAGGTTGGTTTTCGGACGCAGGGGTTACAAAACCCACGAGAGGAGGAAGAAAGTGGAGCATGACCAAATCGGCGCTGCTTGGAAGGGTAATGGGGCTAGAGGATCGAGAAGAGGAAGCGAAGCGGCGATCGCAACAAGCGACATGCGAAGCTTCCCCGAAGCTACCCGCCATCTCGGTAGCGAAGCGGCGTTGCTTCCACCGAGCTGCTTCAGCGGAGCATGTCTTGGCGGCTCTGCCAGCTATCCGTGGATGGTATCACGAGTCTCAAAATTGCCACATTATGGCGCGATGCATGAATTTGAAGGTCAAGGCGGCTGTTGGCCAAGTTTATCCTAGTGGACCGGCACAACTTATCACTGCCGGCCGATTCGGAAGGATTTGCTAAGGTGATGGTGGATGAAATAACGGAGGATTTGAGGACCTCGAGCTTGAGCACCCTACGGTGAAGGGGAGACTAGGCTGGGTTACGCTCTGAAGACTCCATGCCTATGGCGGAAGGAGCTCATCGACCTTCAGGCTGGGCGCCTCCGCCTCCTCCTCCTCATCCGGCGAGTCGGGGCACTCCGCCTCCTCCACCGCCTCCTCCTCCCGTGAGTGGCGATCGAGGCACGCATGGCGGCACTCCGCCTCCTCCACCGCCTCCTCCTCCGTGAGTGAAGATCGAGGCAGCGTGGCGGCACTCCGCCCCTTCTCCGGGCGTGGCGGCACTCCGCCTCCTCCTTCTCCGCCTCGCCAAGCAAAGGCGGAAGAGACCCGCCCGCCCGGCTGCTCCGATCGTCGTAGTCCTTCTCCTCCGCCTCGTAAGCAAGCACGAAGGAAGGCAGACGCCGCAGCCGCTCCGTCTGCTCCGGCGTCTAGCAGCACAAGAAGAGAGAGGCAATCTGAATCGGTCCACCTCTAAAGCCTGTAGAGAAGTTACCGTATGAGAGGAGCAAGGAGGAAAGCGATACGATCGTGCAGACCCAAGTGAAGGAGTTCTTTGAAGGGTTAAAGCAAAGATACATCCACCTCCGGAGGAGAAGGTCGATCCGGTGAAAGCAAAGCGCACTCTCAATGCCCCGAGGAAACCACCAAAGTCTCCGCCGAGAACCAACTATGGCGCATTCTTGAGCAGACATATCTCCAAGCCAAGCGGTGGGAACTACTATCAGCGATAAAGGTTAAAGAACAATGGGCAAAGGGAAAAAAATTGCCCAGCTCGGCGAACAAGCACAGCAATCGTGCCCCTAGCTGAATGTGTCTAATCCTCCGGGGCGGTGGCGGTTATGGCAATCTTGAAGATTACGCTGACGATGCACTTCCCGATTTCATGGAGGTGGACTTATTGAGATCTGATCGGGAAGCCTCTCGTCAAAGATGAAAAGTCTCGACAACAATGATGCGAAGATTCCACAGTTGGTACATGAAAACCTGCGAGAGAGTCCGAGGGGACGAACACTTTGTATCTGAATATTAAAGAGGAGCACGACCTCGTTTCAAATGATCTGTTGTCTATTCCATTTGAGGAGTTCTTGAGTTCTTCAATCAAAAGGCCCTCGATAAATTAATGGTCTTTTGCTACTGCTGTAAGTACTATTTCTGTCATTAGTCTTTATATATAGCTCGGCTCTTTCATTGCATGTATTTATAATTAATTATCCTCAATATATTATGCAGATTGAAGATCGTCGAGTGCAAAAAAATGAAATCTATGATATTGGGTTCATTAACACAAATATCATAGATGTTTTCTAGTTGAAAAGCACGCCGAAGAGGCCGAGGACAACTTGCTACAATCATTGATCAAAAATCAAAACAAAGATACCATACTCTTTCCTTACCACGGCCCGTGAGTGTTATTCTTGTCGTGTGCATATTCGGTTTTCTTTATTACTCGGCGAGGTTAATGTAATTGATGAGTTATGCTTGCGTGTAGGTACCACTATATTCTTACGGAGATTAAGCTTGGCGTGGACTAGTAACCGTCTTAGACTCGAGACGGAAAGATCCCAGCACCTATGCGGACATGGTGAAATGCTCGACAAGTAAGTTCAATCGATCATTATCGCACCATATCGGCAACTTTTTGTTCATTTCTTGATATCTCAAGTAATAACAAATATTTTCTTTGTCTTGCAGGGTTTGGAAACAGTTCACGCACAAGCTCGGGACTGCCGAAGGAGCTGCGATATACATACCGAAAGTAAGTACTCTTGGGCGCATCTCCGTTGATTCTATAGCTATACTTTCATCAATGCCATTTATATAATGCTTCATTATCAGTTTGATTGACCTCTATTTCTCGTAAAGTGCTTGTGGCAGGAGGAAGGGAATGATTTCTGTGGATACTACGTGTGCGAGTTCATCCACAACGCGACATTGAAAAACAAGCGGGGCTACTCTAGAAGACAATATGAAGTGCGTAAGCAATAATATTCGCAATTTCATTTTATTACACCATCATTTCTGTTGAGTTTCATTCATATATATGTATTAATTAACCCCCTTCTTCAAATTAATTAGACTTGGCAGATGCGGGATGAACTCCTACCACGGACCGCATGAAAGCAATTCAAGAGGAATTGGCGGGATTCTTTCTTGAACACGTCATCGATAAAGCGGAGAATACCATGTGGAACTTGAATTCAAATGCTAGTGGTTTGTAATTAAGAGATCTTATATAGATTGTACATGTATGTAGCCAGTAAAACTTGTTGTTCGACCAATCTCTCGTAGAAGGAGAGGTCGATCGATCACTTCTCTCGGTATGCATGGCGAACTTCATCTTGAATGGTTCTCTCGATCACTTATGTATATTTACTACGTGGCGTCGAGCAAGCACGGACATAATTAAGAGAGGACACTTCTCTCTATTAATTAGCTAGCTAACGAAACACCTAAATTAACCCCCAAAACCCCCAACCCCCTCCTTTCAAAAAAAACAAAAACCAGGCCTTTGGAATGCAGACACGTGGACGCCTTTTGGTCCCGGTTGGAGCCACCAACCGGGACCAAAGGCCCCCTGACTGGGCTCGGCGCATAGGGCCACGTGGAGGCTCATTGGTCCCGGTTCGTGTTTGAACCAGGACTAATGGGTTGAGGTATTAGTAACGACCCATTAGTCCCGGTTCCCGAACCGGGACTAAAGGCCCTTACGAACCGGGACTGATTGGTGGTTTTCTACTAGTGAGTGTAGATCACCAAGATCCTTCAAAGCAAACTCTGAACTTAGATCGTTCAAAATAGCATTAGTAGCCCCTGTGAAGAGCTTGCAACTATGATGTCATCAACATATATTAAAACAAATATAGTTGTATTTGCTTTGTTGTAGATAAAAAAGGGATGTATCAGCCTTGGATGCAATAAAGCCAAGGTGCCTTAACTGAGAACTCAACCTTGAATACCATGCTCTTGGTGCTTGTTTCAAGCCATACAGTGCCTTGTCAAGCTTGCACACATAATAAGGTGTCTTCTTATATGCATACCTAGGTCATTGTTGTTGGGGAACGTAGTAATTTCAAAAAATTCCTACGCACACGCAAGATCATGGTTGTCTACGTACCCTCGTAGACCGAAGCGGAAGCGTTGACGCAACGTAGAGGAAGTAGTCGTACGTCTTCCCGGTCCAACCGATCCAAGCACCATTACTCTGGCACCTCCGAGTTCTTGACACGCGTACAGCTCGATGACGCACCTCGGGATCCGATCCAGCAAAGCTTCGGGGATGAGTTCCGTCAGCACGACGGCGTGGTGACAATCTTGATGTTGAACCATCGCAGGGCTTCGCCTAAGCACCGCTACAATATGACTAAGGTGTAATATCGTGGAGGGGGGCACCGCACATGGCTAAGGAACGATCACGAAGATCAACTTGTGTGTCTATGGGGTGTCCCCCTGCCCCCGTATATAAAGGAGCAAGGGGGGAGGCCGGCCAGCCCCTTGGGGCGCGGCAAGGAGGAGGAATCCTCCTCCTAGTAGGAGTAGGACTCCTCCTTTCCTACTCCTACTAGGAGGGGGAAGGAAGGGGGAGAGGGGGGAAGGAAAGGGGGCGCCGCCCTCCCTCCTAGTCCAATTCGGACCAGAGGGAGAGGGGGCGCGCGGCCCACCCTAGCCGCCCCTCTCTCTTCCCACCAAGGCCCATGTGGCCCATTAACTCTCCCGGGGGGTTCCGGTAACCCCCCGCACTCCGGTTTTCTCCGAAATCACCCGGAACAATTCCGGTGTCCGAATATAGTTGTCCAATATATCAATCTTTATGTCTCGACCATTTCGAGACTCCTCGTCATGTCCGTGATCACATCCGGGACTCTGAACAACCTTCGGTACATCAAAATACATAAACTCATAAAGAAACTATCATCGTAACTTTAAGCGTGCGGACCCTACGGTTCGAGAACAATGTAGACATGACCGAGACACGTCTCCGGTCAATAACCAATAGTGGGACCTGGATGCCCATATTGGTTCCTACATATTCTACGAAGATCTTTATCGGTCAGACCGCATAACAACATACGTTGTTCCCTTTGTCATCGGTATGTTACTTGCCCGAGATTCGATCGTCGGTATCCAATACCTAGTTCAATCTCGTTACGGCAAGTCTCTTTACTCGTTCCGTAATACATCATCTCGCAACTAACTCATTAGTTGCAATGCTTGCAAGGCTTAAGTGATGTGCATTGCCGAGAGGGCCCAGAGATACCTCTCCGACATTTGGAGTGACAAATCCTAATCTCGAAATACGCCAACCCAACAAGTACCTTTGGAGACACCTATAGAGCACCTTTATAATCACCCAGTTACGTTGTGACATTTGGTAGCACACAAAGTGTTCCTCCGGTAAACGGGAGTTGCATAATCTCATAGGAACATGTATAAGTCATGAAGAAAGCAATAGCAACATACTAAACGATCGGGTGCTAAGCTAACGGAATGGGTCATGTCAATCAGATCATTCAACTAATGATGTGATCCCATTAATCAAATAACAACTCTTTGTCCATGGTTAGGAAACATAACCATCTTTGATTAACAAGCTAGTCAAGTAGAGGCATACTAGTGACACTCTGTTTGTCTATATATTCACACATGTATTATGTTTTCGGTTAATACAATTCTAGCATGAATAATAAACATTTATCATGATATAAGGAAATAAATAATAACTTTATTATTGCCTCTAGGGCATATTTCCTTGATCTCCCACTTGCACTAGAGTCAATAATCTAGATTACGGTAATGATTCTAACACCCATGGAGTCTTGGTGCTGATCATGTTTTGCTCGTGGAAGAGGCTTAGTCAACGGGTCTGCAACATTCAGATCCGTATGTATCTTGCAAATCTCTATGTCTCCCACCTGGACTAGATCTCGGATGGAATTGAAGCGTCTCTTGATGTGCTTGGTTCTCTTGTGAAATCTGGATTCCTTCGCTAAGGCAATCGCTCCAGTATTGTCACAAAAGATTTTCATTGGACCCGATGCACTAGGTATGACCCCTAGATCGGATATGAACTCCTTTATCCAGACTCCTTGATTAGCTGCTTCCGAAGCAGCTATGTATTCCGCTTCACACGTAGATCCCGCCACGATGCTTTGTTTTAAACTGCACCAACTGACAGCTCCACCGTTTAATGTAAACATGTATCCGGTTTGCGATTTAGAATCGTCCGGATCAGTGTCAAAGCTTGCATCAACATAACCATTTACGATGAGCTCTTTGTCACCTCCATATCGAGGAACATATCCTTAGTCCTTTTCGTGTACTTCAGATGTTCTTGACCGCTGTCGATGATCCACTCCTGGATTACTTTGGTACCTCCCTGCTAAACTTATAGCAAGGCACACATCAGGTTTGGTACACAGCATTGCATACATGATAGAGCCTATGGCTGAAGCATAGGGAACATCTTTCATTTTATCTCTATCTTCTGCAGTGGTCGGGCATTGAGTCTTACTCAACTTCACACCTTGCAATACAGGCAAGAACTCTTTCTTTGCTTGATCCATTTTGAACTTCTTCAAAACTTTGTCAAGGTATGTGCTTTGTGAAAGTCCAATTAAGCATCTTGATCTATCTCTATAGATCTTAATGCCCAATATGTAAGCAACTTCACCGAGTTCTTTCATTGAAAAACTTTTATTCAAGTATCCCTTTATGCTATCCAGAAATTCTATATCATTTCCAATCAATAATATGTCATCCACATATAATATTAGAAATGCTCTGAGCTCCCACTCACTTTCTTGTAAATCTGAGACTTCTCCAAAAGTGCATATAAACTAAATGCTTTGATCACACTATCAAAGCGTTTATTCCAACTCCGAGAGGCTTGCACCAGTCCATAAATGGATCGATGGAGCTTGCACACTTTGTTAGCTCCCTTTGGATCGATAAAACCTTCTGGTTGCATCATATACAACTCTTCCTCCAGAAACCCATTCAGGAATGCAGTTTTTACATCCATTTGCCAAATTTCACAATCATAAAATGCGGCAATTGCTAACATTATTCGGACAGACTTAAGCATCGCTACGGGTGAGAAGGTCTCATTGTAGTCAATCCCTTGAACTTGTTGAAAACCTTTTGCAACAAGTCGAGCTTTGTAGATAGTAACATTACCGTCAGCGTCAGTCTTCTTCTTGAAGATCCATTTATTCTCAATTGCTTGCCGACCATCGGGCAAGTCAACCAAAGTCCATACTTTGTTCTCATACATGGATCCCATCTCAGATTTCATGGCTTCAAGCCATTTTGCGGAATCTGGGCTCACCATCGCTTCTTCATAGTTCGTAGGTTCATCATGATCTAGTAACATGACTTCCAGAATAGGATTACCGTACCACTCTGGTGCGGATCTTACTCTGTTTGACCTACGAGGTTCTGTAGTAATTTGATCTAAAGTTCTATGATCATTGAGGGAGTCCTGAACTAGGGGGTGTCCGGATAACCGGACTATCATCATCGGCCGGACTCCAAGACTATGAAGATACAAGATTGAAGACTTCGTCCCGTGTCCGGATGGGACTTTCCTTGGCGTGGAAGGCAAGCTTGGCGATACGGATATGTAGATCTCCTACCATTGTAACCGACTACTGTGTAACCCTACCCTCTCCGGTGTCTATATAAACCGGAGGGTTTTAATCCGTGGGACGAACAACCATTACAACAATCATACCATAGGCTAGCTTCTAGGGTTTAGCCTCCTTGATATCGTGGTAGATCCACTCTTGTACTACCCATATCATCAATATCAATCAAGCGGAGTAGGGTTTTACCTCCATCGAGAGGGCCGAACACAGGTAAAAACATCGTGTCCCTTGTCTCTGTTACCATCCGCCTAGACGCACATTCGGGACCCCCTACCCGAGATCCGCTTTGTTTGACACCGACATTGGTGCTTTCATTGAGAGTTCCTCTCGTGTCGTCACCGATAGGCTTGATGGCTCCTTCAATCAACAACAACGCAGATCAGGGGTGAGACTTTTCTCCCGGACAGATCTTCGTGTTGGCGGCTTTGCTGCTGCGGGCCAATTAAGCAGCCATCTAGAGCAGATCGAAGCTCGCCCGCCATCAGTCAGGTTTGGAAGCCTAAACTTCACGGCCGACATCGCGGAGACTTGATCTTGAGGATTCGAGCCCTGACCAGCGCCCGCCTTTATCACGATGGGCATGATTTAGCTCTACCACGGACGGTACCACGGAGGCCGCACATGAGTCCGCTCGACCCATAGTTGGAGCCGACCGCGCGGTCGAGGGCGGTGGTTGGACACGCCTCGGGGCTGCAACTTCTACGGCGATGGGCGAATCTGACCTTGTCGCTGCGGCTTCGTGACTCGAGTGCGAACTCCTTGCCGGACTCCGAACCTCCTACGCCCCTGCCAATCGAATCCGATTGGGCGCCGATCATGGAGTTCACCGCTGCTGACATTTTTCAGCACTCACCCTTTGGCGGCATCCTGAATTCGCTAAAGTATCTTTCGTTATCAGGAGAGCCCTGGCCGGACTGCGGTCAGGATGGTTGGGATGCGGACGACGAAGAAATTCAAGGCCCACCCACCACCCACTTTGTAGCCACTGTCGACGATCTAACCGACATGCTAGACTACGACTCCGAAGACATCGACGGTATGGACGACGACGCCGGAGACGACCAAGAACCAGCAATTATCGGGCACCGGAAAGCCACCTCAATTCATGATATATATATATATATATATATATATATGTATGGTGGACACCCCAAAAGGGAGCGATAACGAGGAACAACGGGACGCGGCGAAGGATAATTCCCCCGAAAAACAACCAAAACGGTGACGCAAGCGCCGCCCCAAGACCCGCCTCGATAACAACAGCACTCATAATGACCCAGCCATAGAGCAGGACAAACAAGTGGGCGACGAACATGCAACCAAGCAGCCATCCAAACAGGATGAATCGGATAATCAACTCATCCTCGGCGAAAACAACAGTCCAGACGATCTCACGCCGGACACACCACCGGAGCATAGGAACCTTCAAAAAAGGCTTGTCGCCACTGCAAGAAGTTTGAAGAAGGAGAAACGGAAGCTCAAAACAGCGGAAGACATACTCAGAATGAGGAGGAGCAAAGTACTCAAGACCGCGGACAAATATGGCAATAGCCACCACACAAAGAGCTACCTGAAGTGCAAGCTGCTGCCCGAATTCAACGAGGAGGCCGTAGAGCCCCCACAATCAAAAAGCAAAGAGGCCGCCTGGCCGGATAGACGACCAGATGACAGGCCAAGAGCGGCAAGCGGCGCCGCACATGAGCCGGCACATGACACACATAAATATCCTCGCAAAAGCGGATGGCGGTCAGGTCCATTTATGGGCCAAAGAAGAGGCCCTCAGAAGCAACACAGACGCCGCGTGTTGAAGATAACGGCACACCTAAATCTGGGCGCCGACACCCACCATGTTTCACCGATGAGGTGCTGGATCATGAATTTCAGTGGGTTCAAACCCGTAAACATAGAGGCATCTGACGGAACAATGGACTTCGGTGCGGATTGAGATTACATCCTGCACATACATATGGCTAGAGGAGGCGATCTCACGCCATAAAATATCTACCCTCAAGCTCAAAGGGCCAGCTCGGCATTGGCTCAAAAGCCTCGCAGAAAATACCATTGGAAGTTGGGAAGAGCTCGATGACGCGTTTAGAGCAAATTTTCAGGGGACTTATGTCCGCCCTCCGGATCTGACGATTTAAGTCACATAACCCAACAGCCCGAGAGTCGGTAGCAAGAATTCGGAACAGGTTCCTCACCAAAAGAACCAAATAGTCGACTGTCCGGACGCCGAAGCCTTAGCAGCTTTTAAACATAATGTCCGAGACGAATGGCTCGCCAGACACCTCGGCCAAGAGAAGCCGAGAACAATGGCCGCGCTAACAAGCCTCATGACCGCTTTTGCGCGGGAGAAGATAGCTGGCTAGCAAGATGCAGCACCAGCGACCCGAGTACATCCGAGATCAGAGATGGAAACGGAAAATCACGGTGCAGAAAAGACCAGCGCCGAAATAAAGAAAAGAGCCCAAAGAACACGGCGATCGGCGCGGATTCAAAAGCTCGCGGCCGAATAACAAAACACTGCCTCTTAAGGACAACAGTGACGAGCTATCCAACCTAAACAAAATCTTGGATCGGATATGTCAAATCCACAGTACCCCGGGAAGCTTGCGAACCACATCCATCGAGATTGTTGGGTCTTCAAACAGTCCGGCCGACTCAACGCCGAACACAAGGGGCTCGACGCGCCAAGCGAGGATGACGATGAACCCCACCAGCAGAGCGCCGGAAAACAAAAGACTTTCCCACAAGTCAAAACAGTAAACTCACTTCATGTGATACTACGGAACAATAGTGCGGCACCCGCTGAAGTACGTGTCACACGGTCCACCCCAGCGGAACCCCGAGATTGGGTGTCAAAACCAATTACTTTCGACCACCTGGACTATTCCAGAAGCGTTCGAAATGCAGGATGGACTGCTCTGGTATTGGATCCTATAATCGACGGACTACAATTTACACAAGTCCTAATGGATGGCGGCAGCGATTTAAACCTGCTATATCCGGACACAATCCGCAAGTTGGGGATAGACCCTACTAAAATTCGCCATAGCCGCACTTCCTTCAAAGGAGTGACGCCAGGCCCTTACGCCAAGTGCACGGGCTCCTTACTACTAGAAGTTGTGTTCGGATCACCCGACAACTTCCATCGCAAAAAGCTAATCTTCCATGTCGCCCCATTTAGAAGTAGCCATCAAGCACTATTGGGACGCGAAGCTTTCGCCCGCTTTAACGCAATACCGCATTACGCATCTTTTACACTTAAAATGCCCGGTCCACGTGGCATCATCTCATTGAAAAGCCGTTCAAGACCCCGGACACGGCAAGGCGAGTCCGGCATAAATAAACTAGGGGCTCCCTAGCTGCACACCCCTTCACAAGGGGCTGTGCGTATGAGCAATCAAGAGCCAATAGAAGCTCAACTTTATTCATTCATTCATACTTTGCTTTCAATAAATTTTTTGCACGACTTCTTTTCAAACTAAGTTCCTCTCTTTTACAGATGAACAGCGTGTACACCCGTCCAGGATACGGCACAACGGAGACACAGGCGCAGACGTGCAGCAGGGACCCGTGGCAAGGATTCTTTTCGGATTAAGACCCTGCGTAAATCTTTCTTACTGTCTCTTGTTGATTCACATCCACCGGTTTTTCACCATAACCGACGAGGAGACTGGCGTTTTGGCATCGGCCGCGTCAGAAATTTTCGCCTGTACCTGGACACCATGGGTTTAGGGCATTGATCTGCCCGTTATCATAAAGACCGAATACCTTAGGGAGTGTTCAGCGTCTCGGGTTAGGCCTTCTATGCATCAGCTTCGAATCCTGTATTTGGTCAAATGTTGGGTTTGCCTGGCTCCTGTGTTTTGCTGCCTTACGTTCCGTATCACCGGCTAACGCGGCATCAGGAGAACTACTGCGATTGTGCCCCGGTTCGGCCGGGCGAGCACCTCGAGAGAAAGCCGGCGATCATCATGATATAGCGAGATACTGGTCAACCACTCGATCGCCTACCGGAATGTTTAGAATTCCTCCGCTTTGACGAAGGACCGTTTCCCGGTCAGGCACATACACGCCCCGAATTCGGAGAGCGCGGTGCCCCTAGGGGCTATGTCGTAGCCCCACCTTCGAACCCCTATGGCTAAGTGAAAGTGATAAAGCACTATAGTCCGGTTGCCTCGTTTGCTACGCTACCACCTCCTTCACAGGACCAAGATGTTGGATTAAGTGTGAAAATGCGCTACTTTGCAAACACCCCAACACTATGTGCGTGGGGGCTGAAGCCGAAGACTGCCATCTTTCAGGTTATACACAAGTATACATTAACGGCCGCACATGAGATATTTCAATACTTGAATGCACAAGTATAAAAAGCGCTTATATTATAAATATCATTTTACAAAACATAAAGATCATTTGAACATGACATTTTTTTAGCACTGCAACTCAATTACACGAGCACCACGCAGAACTTCCCCAAAATAGTGCTCGGCGGGTAACCGGCTATCGTCCGAACCCCGGGTTGCAACAGCGGTGGCATCCATCTCCGTCCAGTATGTCTTCACACGGGCGAGGGCCATCCGTGCACCCTCTATGCAGGCCGACTGCTTCATTGCCTTGATATGCGGCACTGCCCCAAGGAATAGCTGCAATAAGCCGAAATAACTCTTCGGCTTGGGCCTATCCGGCCAGACATGAGCCACGATATCCGTCATGGCAAGTCCGGACAATCTATTCAGCTCAGCCCACTCAGCCAACCGATCGGTCAGCGGAAGTGAACGCTCCGGACTGTGGAATTGAGACCAAAAAATCTCTTCCGTCTTGTGATCCTTTTGACTTCGGAAGTGCACAACAGCATCTGCCGCACTCGCCGCTAAATCCATATAAGGATCCGCCGGACCCCACAGCTGGCCTAGCTGAGCATACTTCGAATCAGTGAACCTCCTGCGCAGCAGAAAAGGCTTGCCAGCCGCAATATCTCCGGCCTGACGCAGCTCCTCCTTTATAGCCCTCATTGCAGAACGGGCATCCTTGGCTTCGGCGGTGGCCTTATCCAGGCTTTCTTGCTCCGCTCGGCGTTCTTTTTCAAGAACCTCATAGCGGTCGGTAACATCTTTCAGCTTCACGGCCATTTCGGCCATCTCCTCCCTGCTTCGGCAGTGAGCAGCCCTTTCGGCTTCTAGCTCTTCGGCCGCCTTCGAGGCAGCCGCATCACTCCTCCTGGCCTGCTCCTTGGCTCGAGCAAGCTTTGCTCGAAGGTCCTCCACAGCAGCGGCACCATCTGCATCAAACACACATGTGGTAAGGAGTGAGCTTCGGCTCCCTTACTAGGTGACCACGGAGAAACAACCTACCTTGTGACTCGTCAAGTCGCTTATTGACCAGCGCGATGTCCACATCCGCAACGTTGAGTTGCCGCTTTAGTTCGGCAACCCCATCAGTCCGGCTGGCCACCGGACTATCCGCCACCTGCATAGGAAAGGCGAAAATTAATACCTGCGATTTTGATCATCGGCACGCTGTCGCTTTCGACAACATACCGAGTCTCAGGAGCTACTATCTATACAGGGCACACTTTATGCGTAAAACTGTCAAAAGGTATGTCATTTTTACGTACCTCAAACCCCGCCAGGAAACTTCTGACGGCATCATGCAACCCGCCTTCGGCGGACGAAATTCTTCCAATCACCATACTCATCAATATACGGTGACCTTCTGAGATAGACGCCCTCTCAAGCAGATCCTTCAGCTCCCCCGGCCGCACACCAGTTGGTGCCGAACTATCCGGCCCTGCCGGACTCGGGGATACCCTCCGTGATGACACCTCAGGATCATCCGCCCTACCTGACGGTGCGGCAGATGGAGGCGTCTCGCTCTCCATCATCTCCGAACGAAGGTCCCCCAAAGACGAGCTCATCTGAGAAGGACGGAGATCCGAACTACAAGGTAAAAACTTCGGTTATCCTCAGAAGCAAAAATAGGGATGTCTCTTATTACAGAACCCCCCTTTTTTCCACTTACGGCTCGCTGGAGGGCTGATTCCTTAGGGGAGATAGTGCGGCCGGGGCCTCCCCAGACACAGGACCCTCTGGTGAAGATCTCTTCCCCCGCTTTGAGGCCTTGGCCTCCGGGTTTTCGGAAGCGGTCCACTTCTCTCCTTAGAAGGAGGGATTCTCGATCCCCCCTTTCTCAAAAGCCTCCTTGGTAGAGGCGGTAGTTCCTCTGTTTTCCCCTTCGCCTTCCTCTGAAGGCGCGACCTCTAGCATCCTGACCAGCACGGGATCCGGGCGGTCTCCGGGAGGGGGGCCGGACACCATATCAGTTTCGCCTGCGCTACCCACTCCTATTCAAGGGACAGTCGGTTAAAAAGCAAATTCAAGAAGGCGCAAAGAAATGGTGTGTCCGGACACAGGGTTACTTACCTGAGCATCCGGGCGATTGCAGCTTAGACCGGCATCCTCGGTCAATTCCGGACAAACTTCTTGTGATCCGAAGAATGATTTATACATCTCCACGGGTGTCGTACCCATAAAGTGTTGAAGAGCTCGTGGCCCCTCTGGATTGAACTCCCACAGACGGAGGGGGCGAAGCTTGCAGGGCAGGAGACGCCGAATTAGCATAACCTGCATCACTACGACCAGATTGATCTCCTTCTCTTGGAGGTCTCGAATCCGGCCCTGCAATAGGGGTACGTCCTTTGACGGCCCCCAGTTGAGCCCTTGGCTGACCCATGACATCAGCCGCTGTGGAGGGCCCGAGCGGAAGATGGGCGGCGGCTTCTGCCTGCTGCGGTTATGTAGAACCACTCCTGTTGCCACAAGCCGAGCTCCTCCTGGAAAGAGCCCTCGGGCCATGGAGCATCGGCCCTCCTGCTTACAGCCACCCCGCCGCAATCTGCTTGACGCCCCTCGATCATCTTCGGCTCCACGTTGAAGGTTTTGAGCCACAAGCCGAAGTGAGGGGTAGTGCGGAGGAAGGCTTCACAGACGACAATGAATGATGAGATATGGAGGATGGACTCCGCAGCCAAGTCGTGGAATTCCAACCCATAGTAAAACATGAGCCCTCTCACAAAAGGATCCATCGGGAAGCCTAAACCCCGACGGAGGTGGGACACAAACACGACGCTTTCGCCAGGCTCGGGAGTGGGAATGACTTGCCCTTTGGTGGGCAACCTATGCGAAATCTCGTAAGTCAGGTACTTGGCTTCTCTTAGCTTTTGCACGTCCTCTTCCGTGACGGAGGAGGGCATCCATCGGCCCTGTAGGTCGAAGCCGGACATCGTTGAAGGTCCGAGACGCTCGAATCTGAGGCTCTGGGTGTTGGAACTCGGGGCGAGGGGCAGATTCGATTGAGGATTGAAGAAAAGAAACGAGCCTTGGTCCCATTATAAAGAGGGAGAATACCAAGAGCCGTCCCCGTGACCGTTTGGGACTCGCCTTCGATAGAGGGGGCGTGGCAACGGGCGCAGTTGGGTTATCCACGTCCGTATTGATGGGAATCCCGGAATAAGGAGAACGCAATCTCTGCTTCGACAAGACGTGCCAAGGAAACTGCTTCGCTAAACGCGCTGAGGTGGTATAGTAAAAACAATTCAAGTAAAGGCTTGGCAGTGGTGTGACGTCACGCCACAAAATACGTCAGCAGATTGAACTTGTGTGCATATTATTCTCTCTACGGTGGAATGTGGAATTTATTTTGCAGAGCCGGACACTATCCTGGTGTTCACAATCTTCTATGAATTATTCGGAGGAGGAACCCGCCTTGCAATGCCGAACAATATGCGTGCGGACTCATCGTCATTGAAGCTTTGGTTCGAGGGCTCTTGAGGAGTCTGGACTAGGGGTGTCCGGATAGCGGACTATCATCATCGGCGGACTCCAAGACTATGAAGATACAAGATTGAAGACTTCGTCCCGTGTCCGGATGGGACTTTCCTTGGCGTGGAAGGCAAGCTTGGCGATACGGATATGTAGATCTCCTACCATTATAACCAACTCTGTGTAACCCTAGCCCTCTCCGGTGTCTATATAAACCGGAGGGTTTTACTCCGTAGGACGAACAACCATTACAACAATCATACCATAGGCTAGCTTCTAGGGTTTATCCTCCTTGATCTCGTGGTAGATCCACTCTTGTACTACCCATATCATCAATATCAATCAAGCAGGAGTAGGGTTTTACCTCCATCGAGAGGGCCCGAACCTAGGTAAAAACATCGTGTCCCTTGTCTCCTGTTACCATCCGCCTAGACGCACAGTTCGGGACCCCCTACCCGAGATCCGCCGGTTTTGACACCGACAATCATCATCATCAACTTCCTCACTAGTTGGTTTTGACGTCACAGAAACCGGTTCCTGTGATGTACTATTTTCCAACAAGGGAGCAGGTACAGTTACCTCATCAAGTTCTACTTTCCTCCCACTCACTTCTTTCGAGAGAAACTCCTTCTCTAGAAAGGATCCATTCTTAGCAATGAATGTCTTGCCTTCGGATCTGTGATAGAAGGTGTACCCAACTGTCTCCTTTGGGTATCCTATGAAGACACATTTCTCCGTTTTGGGTTCGAGCTTATCAGGTTGAAGCTTTTTCACATAAGCATCGGAGCCCCAAACTTTAAGAAACGACAACTTTGGTTTCTTGCCAAACCATAGTTCATAAGGTGTCGTCTCAACGGATTTTGATGGTGCCCTATTTAATGTGAATGTGGCCGTCTCTAAAGCATAACCCCAAAACGATAGCGGTAAATCTGTAAGAGACATCATAGATCGCACCATATCAAATAAAGTACGATTACGACGTTCGGACACACCATTACGCTGTGGTGTTCCGGGTGGCGTGAGTTGCGAAACTATTCCGCATTGTTTCAAGTGTAGACCAAACTCGTAACTCAAATATTCTCCTCCACGATCAGATCGTAGAAACTTTATTTTATTATTACGATGATTTTCAACTGCACACTGAAATTCTTTGAACTTTTCAAATGTTTCAGACTTATGCTTCATTAAGTAGATATACCCATATCTGCTTAAATCATCTGTGAAGGTGAGAAAATAACGATATCCGCCACGAGCCTCAACATTCATCGGACCACATACATCTGTATGTATGATTTCCAATAAATCTGTTGCTCTCTCCATAGTACCGGAGAACGGCGTTTTAGTCATCTTGCCCATGAGGCACGGTTCGCAAGTACCAAGTGATTCATAATCAAGTGGTTCCAAAAGTCCATCAGTATGGAGTTTCTTCATGCGCTTTACACCGATATGACCTAAACGGCAGTGCAACAAATAAGTTGCACTATCATTATCAACTCTGCATCTTTTGGCTTCAACATTATGAATATGTGTATCACTACTATCGAGATTCATCAAAAATAGACCACTCTTCAAGGGTGCATGACCATAAAAGATATTACTCATATAAATAGAACAACCATTATTCTCGATTTAAATGAATAACCGTCTCGCATCAAACAAGATCCAGATATAATGTTCATGCTCAACGCGGCACCAAATAACAATTATTTAGGTCTAATACTAATCCGAAGGTAGATGTAGAGGTAGCGTGCCGACCGCGATCACATCGACTTTCGAACCATTTCCCACACGCATCGTCACCTCGTCCTTTGCCGGTGTTAAGCAATCCGTAGTCCTGTTTGAGTTACAAATATTAGCAGAACCGTATCAAATACCAGTGCTACTGCGAGCTCTAGTAAGGTACACATCAATAACATGTATATCACATATACCTTTGTTCACCTTGCCATCCTTCTTATCCGCCAAATACTTGGGGCAGTTCCGCTTCCATGACCGGTCGCTTGCGATAGAAGCACTCGATTTCAGTGCTTAGGTTCAGACTTGGGTTTCTTCTCTTGAGCAGCAACTTGCTTGTTGTTCTTCTTGAAGTTCCTTCTTCTTCCCTTTGCCCTTTTTCTTGAAACTAGTGGTCTTGTTGACCATCAACACTTGATGCTCCTTCTTGATTTCTACCTCCACAGCCTTTAGCATTACGAAGAGCTCGGGAATTGTCTTATCCATCCCTTGCATATTATAGTTCATCACGAAGCTCTCGTATCTTGGTGGAAGTGATTGGATAATTATATCAATGACGCTATCATCCAGAAGAGTAACTCCCAGTTGAATCAAGTGATTACAATACCCAGACATCTTGAGTATATGCTCACTGACAGAACTATTCTCCTCCATCTTGCAGCTATAGAACTTATTGGAGACTTCATATCTCTCAATCCGGGCATTCTTCTGGAATATTACTTCAACTCCTGGAACATCTCATATGCTCCATGACGTTCAAAAACGTCGTTGAAGTCCCAGTTCTAAGCCGTAAAGCATGGCACATTGAACTATCGAGTAGTCATCAGTTTTGCTCTGCCAGACGTTCTTAACGTCGTCAGTTTCATCAGCAGCAGGCCTGGCACCCAGCGGTGCTTCTAGGACGTAACTTTTCTGTGCAGCAATGAGGATAATACTCAAGTTAAGGACCCAGTCCGCGTAGTTACTACCATCATCTTCAACTTTGCTTTCTCAAGGAACGCATTAAAATTCAACGGAACAACAGCACGGGCCATCTATCTACAATCAACATAGACAAGCAAGATACTATCAGGTACTAAGTTCATGATAAATTTAAGTTCAATTAATCATATTACTTAAGAACTCCACGTAGATAGACATCCCTCTAATCCTCTAAGTGATCACATGATCCAAATTCAACTAAACCATAACTGATCATCACGTGAAATGGATTAGTTTTCAATGGTGAACATCTCATGTTGATCATATCTACTATATGATTCACGCTCGACCTTTCGGTCTCCGTGTTCCGAGGCCATATCTGCATATGCTAGGCTCGTCAAGTTTAACCCGAGTATTCTGCGTGTGCAAAACTAGCTTGCACCCGTTGTAGATGGACGTAGAGCTTATCACACCCGATCATCACGTGGTGTCTGGGCACGACGAACTTTGGCAATGGTGCATACTCAGGGAGAACACTTCTTGATAATTAGTGAGAGAGCATCTTAAAATGCTACCGTCAATCAAAGCAAGATAAGATGCATAAACGATAAACATCACATGCAATCAATATAAGTGATATGATATGGCCATCATCATCTTGTGCTTGTGATCTCCATCTTCGAAGCACCGTCATGATCACCATCGTCACCGGCGCGATACCTTGATCTCCATCATAGAATCGTTGTCATCTCGCCAATCTTATGCTTCTACGACTATCGCTACCGCTTAGTGATAAAGTAAAGCATTACAGGGCGATTGCATTGCATACAATAAAGCGACAACCATATGGCTCCTGCCAGTTGCCGATAACTCGGTTACAAAACATGATCATCTCATACAATAAAATTTAGCATCATGTCTTGACCATATCACATCACAACATGCCCTGCAAAAACAAGTTAGACGTCCTCTACTTTGTTGTTGCAAGTTTTACATGGCTGCTACGGGCTTAAGCAAGAACCAATCTCACCTACGCATAAAAACCACAATGATAGTTTGTCAAGTTGGTGCTGTTTTAACCTTCGCAAGGACCGGGCGTAGCCATACTCGGTTCAACTAAAGTTGGAGAAACTGACACCCGCTAGCCACCTGTGTGCAAAGCACAGCGGTAGAACCAGTCTCGCGTAAGCGTACGCGTAATGTCGGTCCGGGCCGCTTCATCCAACAATACCGCCGAACCAAAGTATGACATGCTGGTAAGCAGTATGACTTATATCGCCCACAACTCACTTGTGTTCTACTCGTGCATATAACATCAAACCATAAAACCTAGCCTCGGATGCCACTGTTGGGGAACGTAGTAATTTCAAAAAAATACCTACGCAGACGCAAGATCATGGTGATGCATAGCAACGAGAGGGGAGAGTGTTGTCTCGTACCCTCGTGACCGAAGCGAAGCGTTGACGCAGCGTAGAGGAAGTAGTCGACGTCTTCCGGTGCAACCGATCCAAGCACCGTTACTCGGCACCTCCGAGTTCTTGACACACGACAGCTCGATGGCGCACCGGGCTCCGATCCAGCAAAGCCGGGAGGAGTTCCGTCAAGACGGCGTGGTGACGATCTTGATGTTCAACCATCGCAGGGCTTCGCCTAAGCACCGCTACAATATGACCGAGGTGTAATATCGTGGAGGGGGCACCGCACACGGCTAAGGGACGATCACGAAGATCAACTTGTGTGTCTATGGGGTGCCCCCCTGCCCCCGTATATAAAGGAGCAAGGGGGGAGGCCGGCCGACCCTTTGGAGCAAGTAGGACTCCTCCTTTCCTACTCCTACTAGGAGGGGGAAGGAAGGGGGAGAGGGGGGAAGGAAAGGGGGGCGCCCCCTCCTAGTCCAATTCGGACCAGAGGGAGAGGGGGCGCGCGGCCCACCCTGGCCGCCCCTCTCTCTTCCCACCAACCCCATGTGGCCCATTAACTCTCCGGGGGTTCCAGAACCCCCAAGCACTCGGTTTCTCTGAAATCACCGAAACAATCCGGTGTCGAATATAGTCGTCCAATATATCAATCTTTATGTCTCGACCATTTCGAGACTCCTCGTCATGTCCGTGATCACATCCGGGTCTCCGAACAACCTTCGGTACATCAAAATACATACACTCATAAAGAAACTATCATCGTAACTTTAAGCGTGCGGACCCTATGGTTCGAGAACAATGTAGACATGACCGAGACACATCTCCGGTCAATAACCAATAGCAGGACTTGGATGCCCATATTGGTTCCTACATATTCTACGAAGATCTTTATCGGTCAGACCGCGTAACAACATATGTTGTTCCCTTTGTCATCGGTATGTTACTTGCCCAAGATTCGATCGTCGGTATCCAATACCTAGTTCAATCTCGTTACCGGCAAGTCTCTTTACTCGTTCCGTAATACATCATCTCGCAACTAACTCATTAGTTGCAATGCTTGCAAGGCTTAAGTGATGGTGCATTACCGAGAGGGCCCAGAGATACCTCTCCGACATTTGGAGTGAAAAATCCTAATCTCGAGATACACCAACCCAACAAGTACCTTTGGAGTCACCTGTAGAGCACCTTTATAATCACCCAGTTACGTTGTGACGTTTGGTAGCACATAAAGTGTTCCTCTGGTAAACGGGAGTTGCATAATCTCATAGGAACATGTATAAGTCATGAAGAAAGCAATAGCAACATACTAAACGATCGGGTGCTAAGCTAACGAAATGGGTCATGTCAATCAGATCATTCAACTAATGATGTGATCCCGTTAATCAAATAACAACTCTTTGTCCATGGTTAGGAACATAACCATCTTTGATTAACAAGCTAGTCAAGTAGAGGCATACTAGTGACACTCTGTTTGTCTATATATTCACACATGTATTATGTTTCCGGTTAATACAATTCTAGCATGAATAATAAACATTTATCATGATATAAGGAAATAAATAATAACTTTATTATTGCCTCTAGGGCATATTTCCTTCAGTTGTCTCATGTAAACCTCCTCTTCCAAAACACCATGCAAAAATGCGTTCTGAACATCTTGCTGTCTCAAGCTAGCTCCATCCCCTGGAAACAGCAATAGCTAGCACAAGCCTAATAGTTGCAGCTTTAACAACAGGACTAAAGGTATCTTCATAGTCTAAACCATAGCGCTCCTTAAAATCTTTTGCAACTAAACGTGCTTTATACCTGTCAATTGTAACATCTGCCTTTTTCTTGATTCTGTAGACCCACTTACAGTCAATAATATTTTTACCTCTTTTCTAAGGTACAAGATGACAAGTCTTGTTCCTCATGAGAGCTGAGTATTCTTCATCCATTGCATTTTTCCATCTTGGATCCCCTAGTGCATCTTCTAGTTTTGCCAGTTCTCATGTGATGCACAACATGCCATATGTTATAGTGCCGTTAGTTCTAACCTTTGGATTTCTTATACCTTTCTATAGTCGAGTCGTGACTCGTATAGTTGGTTGAGACTGATTTTGACGTGTAGCAGTTCGTGACACAGGAGTTGACGCATTCGGCTCAGCCATAGAAGATCCTGTGGACATCTCAGATCCACTTTCCGCAGCAGATCCAGTGCCAGACTGCGTAGCTTGCGGTGTGGGCGCTCCATCAGCAGCATCACCCACAGAAGATATTGCGCTGCTGGCCGGCACATGAGCATGGCACAGGGATCCCGAGGCTGACCCGATTCCTCCCGTCGCTGTCGACTTGGGCCCGCGCGTTGGACGTGGTGCGGGATGCGGCATCTCGTGATCGCCTGGTGACGCGTCGTTCCCCGACTGGCGTTGTGGGCTTTTTCCAGGCGCGCGCTCCGAGGCGAATCTATGCGCCCGATCCGAGGCAGCCTGACCACTAGTAGAAAAACACCTATTAGTCCCGGTTCGTAAGGGCCTTTAGTCCCGGTTCATGAACTGGGACTAATGGGTCGCTACTAATACCTCCCCCCTTTAATCCCGGTTCTAACACGAACCAGGACAGATGGTCCTCCACATGGCCGGTGCGCCGAGCCCAGGCAGTGGGGCCTTTGGTACCGGTTGGTGGCACCAACCGGGACCAAAAGGCATCCACGCGTCAGCATTCCAGTGGCTGGAGTTTTTGTTTTTTTAAGGGGGGTTGGGGTTTTGGGGGTTAATTTAGGTGTTTTATATATTGTGTTAGCTAGCTAATTAATAGAGAGAAGTGTCCTCTCTTATGTCCGTGCTTGGTCGACGCTTCGTACTATATACATATAGCCCTCGACACGCTAGCTAGTAAGAAAATGAAGGAACCATTGAGTACTGAAGTTAAGTCATGCATACCGAGAGAAATGATCGATCGACCTCTCCTTCTCGAGAGATTGGTCGAACAACAAGTTTTCAGATCATGTACGTCCGACGCCTCTGGCTACATACATGTACAATATATAAGATCTCTCAATTACAGTCCCCTAGCATTTGAAATCAACTTCCACATGGTATTCTCCGGCTTTATTGATGACGTGGTCAAGAAAGAATCCCGCTAATTCCTCTTGAATTGCTTTCATGCGATCTGGTTCTAGGAGTTCATTTCGCATCTGCCACGTCTAATTTGAAGAACGGGGTTAATTAATACATATATATGAATGAAACTCAACAGAAATGATGGTGTAATAAAATGAAATTGTGAATATTATTGCTTACGCACTTCCTATTGTCTTTGAGAGTAGCCCCGCTTGTTTTTCAAAATCGCGGTGTGGATGAACTCGCACACGTAGTATCCACAGAAATCATTCCCTTGTTCCTGCCACAAGCACTTTACGAGAAATAGAGGTCAATCAAACTGATAATGAAGCATTATAAATGACATTGATGAAAGTATAGCTATAGAATCAACGGGAGATACGCACAACTAGCTAGCCAAGAGTACTTACTGGTATGTATATCGCAGCTCCTTCGGCAGTCCCGGAGCTTCTGCGGTGAACTGTTTCCAAACCCTGCAAGACAAAGAAAATAATTATTATTACTTGAGATATCAGGAAATGAAACAAAAGTTGCCGATATGGTGCGATAATGATCGATTGAACTTACTTGCTGAGCATTTCAGTCATGTCCGCATAGGTTTTGGGATCTTTCCGTCTCGAGTCTAAGACGGTTACTAGTCCACGCTCAAGCTTAATCTCCAGAAGAATATAATGGTACCTGCGCACACATGCATAACTCATCAATTACATTACTATAACCTCGCTCGAGTAATAAGGGAAACCGAATATGAAAACGACAGTAACACTCACTTGCCGTTGTAAGGAAAGAGTATGGTATCTTTGTTTTGATTTTTGATCAATGATTGTAGCAAGTTGTCCTCGGCCTCTTTGACGTGCTTTTCAACCAGAAATACATCTATGATATTTGTGTTAATGAACCCAATATCATAAATTTCATTTTTTTTGCACTCGACGATCTTCAATCTGCGTAATATATTGAGGATAATTAATTATAAATACATGCAATGAAAGAGCCGAGCTATATATAGAGACAATGACAGAAATAGTACTTACAGGCAGTAGCAAAAGACCATTAATTTATCGAGGGACTTTTGATTGAAGAACTCGAAGAACTCCTCAAATGGAACAGGCAACAGATCATTTCCAACGAAGTCGTGCTCCTCTTTAATTCTCAGATACAAAGTATTCGTCCCCTAGACTCTCTGCAGGTTTTCATGTACCAAGTATGGAATCTTCGCATCATCGTTGTTAGAGATTTTTCATCTTTAACGAGAGGCTTCCCGTACTCGTATTTGTGTTCTTCCACCTCCATGAAATCAGGAAGTGCATCATCAGGCAGGTAATCTTGTAGATTGCCATAACCGGCAACCATCCCCGGAACATTAGCGATGATGTTGCCGCTAGACACATTGAGCGGGGGGCACGATTGGTTTGCTTGTTCGCCGAGCTGGTCAATTTTTTTCGCAGCTGCTCGTTCTTTTGCTCTTTGATGTCTAACAGTACTTCCCGACCGCTCCGCTTGGAGATATGTCTGTTCAGTAATGCACTCATAGTTGGTTCTCGGTGGAGACTTTGCCGGTTTCCTCAGGGCATCGAGAGTGCTCTTTGCTTTCACAGGATCTACCTTCTCCTCTGGAGGTGGATGTCTCTTTGCTTTCACCCCTTCAAAGAACTCCTTCACGTGGGTCCACACGATCGTATTGTTTTCCTCCTCGGTCCTCTCGTCCGGTAACTTCTCTAGAGGCTTTAGAGGTGGACCGTATCTGTATTGCCTCTCTCCTTTTCTTGTGCTGCTAGACGCTGGAGCAGACGGAGCGGCTGCGGCGTCTGTCTTCTTTCGTGCTTGCTTACGAGGCGTAGGAGAAGGACTACGATCTTGCCGGAGCAGCCGGGCGGCGGCGGGTCTCTTCCGCCCTTCTTTGGCGAGGCGGAGAAGGAGGAGGCTGCTGGCTGCTCGGGAGCGCCGGCGCAGGCGGAGAAGGAGGTAGAGTGCCGCCACGCGCCGTAGAAGGAGGCGGAGTGCCACCACGTGTGCCCTGATCGTCACTCGCCGGAGGAGGAGGCGGTGGAGGAGGCGGAGTGCCCTGACTCGCCGGAGGAGAAGGAGGAGGCGGAGGCGTCCAGTTCGGAAGGTTGATGAGCTCCTTCCGCCATAGGCATGGAGTCTTCAGAGCATAACCCAGCCTAGTCTCCCCTTCACCGGTAGGGTGGTCAAGCAGGAGGTCCTCAAATCCCTCTGTTATTTCATCCACTATCACCTTAGCATATCCTTCTGGAATCGGCTGGCAGTGATAAGTTGTGCCAGGTCCACTAGGATAAACTTGGCCAACAGCCGCCTTGACCTTCAAATTCATCCATCGCGCCATAATGTGGCAATTTTGAGACTCCGTGATATCATCCACGGGATAGCTAGCAGGAGCCGTCAAGACATGCTCCGGCTGAAGCAGCTCGATGGAAGCCACGCTGCTTCTCCGCTAAGATGGCGGGGTAGCTTCGGGGGAAGCTTCGGCAGGTCGTTTGCTGCGATCTGCTGCTTCTCGTTCCTCTTCTCGTTCCTCTAGCCCCATTACCCTTTCATGCAGCGCCTGCAGTTGGTCCTGCTCTAGTTTCTTCCTCCTCTCGTGGGTTTTGTAACCCCCTGCGTCCGGAAACCAACCTTCCACGGAATGGAGCCTGGCGTGCCTCGTGTCCGTCCAGGGTGCTCGGGATTCCCAAGGGCCATTGTGAGCTCGTCCTTCTCCTGTTTGGACGGGCGTCCCTCGCTTGCTGCATCGATATAGTGTCGAAGTTTCTTGACTGGTATTTGCGATTGCTTTCGTCCGTCCAATGGCACTTCCTATTCATAGGTCCAAGGTTCCGCCAGCCCTCAAGAACCAAGTCCGCAACGGTCAGCCAAGACATTGTCTCTCGGTTCGATCCCTTTTCAAGCAGATCATGCTCAGCCTTGGACCACTTAGGCGGGCTTTGAGGTAGCCACGACCTCGTGCGATGGTGAAGCTTCTTCTTCACAGCATTTTGCTTGTTTGTCGCCGACATCTTCTTACTCTTTTCCGATGTCTTGTGGGCCACAAATACGGGCCAGTGATCTTTGATCTTCTCATATTTGCCGATGAATTCTGGTATCTTTTCTTTCTCGACAAACTGGTTCAGCTCTTTCCTCCACCTCCTCATTAGGGTTGCCATCTTCTTAAGAGCACAAGACTTGATTAATTGCTCTTTAACTGGCTTCTCCGGATCCTCCTCTGGCGGTAGGGTGAAATTTGCCTTCAGCTGAGTCCACAGATCTTCTTTCTGCATATCATTGACATAAGACACCTCAGGGTCTTCCTCCTTAGGCTTATACCATTGATGGATGCTGATCGATCTTGTCCCTAACAAGAACCCGCACTAAGCGAAAATGCCTTCCTTGTCCGGATGGGTTCAATCGGTTCGCCGTCGGGCGCGATTTCTATGATCTCAAACTTTTCATCCGAGCTCAACTTTTCTTGGGCCTCGTCTCCTTACGAAGTTGTGCTCGATCCGGAGGGCTAGAAATTATAAGGAAGAAAGACGAGAGTAATTAATATGTGTACATATACCAAAACAATGGATGCATCAATTAACTAGTCAAGACGGGCTTAACTAATATATATATACTGGCCGACTCGGTTCGGTCACCGGAGCATCAAGACGGTCTCCTTCTTGTACCTCCATTGTGTCACGGAGCCATCATGAACATAGTCCTCTTCTTGTACCGCATTAACGGGCGAAGCCATCATGAACATAGCCCTCTTCTTCACCCAGTCCTTCGACCATCGGTGTCGTTGAGAAATGACGCAACTTCATCACTTCCTTGTGCGATTATGTGCCCCAACATCGCTTATGTTTCTTCGTCTCGGAGTGCTCCATAGTTTCGCAAATACTTACAACATGTCAATTATTATTCAAACATGGTACAGATGGATATATATATATATATATATATATATATATATATATATATATATATATATATATATATATTAGTGGCAAACGAGAACTAGCTAGCTAATCACAATAAGGAATCATGTTAGTGGCCTCCATAACCTTTGCTTCTCTAGGGTTTGGGGTCGCCTCGACACAACGCTTCAAGGGTTTGGGGTGGCCTCGACGACAACGCTCTTTTAACTTGGTAAATTTGGGTGGCCTCGAGAGAGTTAATTTGTCAGGTAGGGGCGCGGCGGGAGGGGGTAGGAGACCAACATTGTTTTCTCTCTAGGGTTTGGGTGTCCTCGAGAGTTTTGGTCGAGCGAGAGGGTCGAGGGGAGTGCTGCCGTTGTATAAATTATCACGGTCGAGAGGGGGTGTATATATCGACCGCCCCTCATGTGGAAGTTATCTCGAGGGGGTTATATCGACAACGACGCGACATACATATACATGGGAAAATAATGTTATCGGGGAGGGGGTATCGGTACCCCCCCTCGTGTTGAAGTTTCTTCTTTCTCCTCTATTCCTTTCTTCTTCTTCTACTCTTCTTTTTCTTCTTCTCCCTCGAGAAAGGAAAATAAGGAAAAGGAAGAAAAGAGGAAGAAGGAAGAAGAACGATTTTTCTTCTTCTCCTCTATTCCTTTCTTCTTCTCCTCTTCTTTTTCTTCTTTTTTCCTCTTCTTATTTATTTCTCCTCTTCTTCCTCTCCTCTTCATCTCCCTTCTTCCTCTTCTTATTTTCCTTTTTCCTCTCATTCTTTTAGTATTGCTTGTTTTAAAAAAAATGTTCAAATAGAAAATTTCGAAAAAAAACAAAGGTTTTGCCTAATGCATTGTTCATATGAATATACAAACATTTGGATATTCTACAATAATTAATATCACCAAAAAATCTATGAACAGAAAAAAAACCTAACTTTTCTAAAATCAATCTTTTGCATATATGAAAACATTAATACACATATGAACAAAAAATACATATATGAACAAGAACATGCTCTGAACATTTTGTTTATACATTTTGAACATCTACATACACATAGCCACATACATACACATATACATTATATATATATATATATATATATATATATATGAACAAAAAAACTAAACTAATAAAAATGAAAAAAACAGAGCCACATATATAGCCACATACATACACATATACATTGAACAAAAAAATTAAACTAATAAAAATGAAAAAACAGATCCGGTGTGGCGCGGCGCCTCATAGCGGGGGCGGCTAGATGACGATGGCGACGGTGGGGGCGGCGAGGGCTCAGGGCGGCACGCTGGGCGGAGGCGGGCGCAGGCTCGGGAGGCGGCGACGAGGACGGCGCTGGCTCGGGAGGCGGTGACGAGGACGGCGCGGCCTCGGGGAGGCGACGGCCTTGGTGGCGGCGGCGACGACGGCGAGGTGGAGCAGCCTGGCGGCATCGAGGAGGGTCGGCGTCGTCGGGGGCAACTGGCGATGAGATTCTGAATTTTTGCAAAGTGTTTGCTTATATAGCAAAGCCATTCGTCCCGGTTCGTGAAACCAACCGGGACTAATGCACACTTTAGTCCCGGTTGGTGCCACCAACCGGGACCAAAGGCCTCTTTTTCGGCAGCCCAAAGGGCGGGAAGCGGCGGCCTTTGGTACCGGTTGGTGCCCTCAACCGGGACCAATGCCTCCCCCCTTAGTCCCGGTTGGTGCCACCAACCGGGACCATGTTGGGGAACGTAGTAATTTCAAAAATTTTCCTACGCACACGCAAGATCATGGTGATGCATAGCAACGAGAGGGGAGAGTGTTGTCTACGTACCCTCGAGACTCGGCGAAGCGATCACAACGTAGAGGAAGTAGTCGACGTTCTCCTCGCGATCCGACCGATCCGGCGCCGTTACTCCGACGCCCCGAGTTCTTGACACACGACAGCTCGATGACGTCCCTCGACTCGATCCAGCCGAGTGTCGAGGGAGAGTTTCGTCGACGACGGCGTGGTGACGATCTTGATGTTTCACGCGCAGGCTTCGCCTAAGCTTCGCGACAGTATGACCGAGGTGGAATATGGTGGAGGGGCACCGCACACGGCTAAGGAACGATCTAAAGATCAAACTTGTGTGTTCTAGGGTGCCCCCTGCCCCGTATATAAAGGAGGGAGGGGGAGGCCGGCCGGCCTAGAGGAGGGCTGGGAGGAGTCCTACTCCCACCGAGTAGGACTCCCCCTTCCTAGTTGGAATAGGATTGGGTGGAGGGGAAGAGGAAAGGGGCACCCCCTCTCCTGTCCTATTCGGACTGGGGAGAGGGCGACGCCACCCTTGGCGGCCCTCCTCTTCTCCCTCGAGGCCCACCGAGGCCCATTTACCCCGGGGTTCCGTAACCTCCGGTACTCGGTAAATTCTGTTTTACCGGAACCATTCGAACTCCAAACATAGGCTTCCAATATATCAATCTTTATGTCTCGACCATTCCGAGACTCCTCGTCATGTCCGTGATCACATCCGGGACTCGAACTTCTTGGTACATCAAAATACATAAACTCATAATAACCGCCATCGAAACCTTAAGCGTGCGGACCCTACGGTTCGAGAACAATGTAGACATGACCTAGAACTATTCTCGGTCATTAACCAATAGCGGGACCTGGATGCCCATATTGGTTCCTACATATTCTACGAAGATCTTTGTCGGTCGAGACCGCATAACAACATACGTTGTTCCTTTGTCATCGGTATGTTACTTGCCCGAGATTCGATCGTCGGTATCCAATACCTAGTTCAATCTCGTTATCGCAAGTCTCTTTACTCGTTCGTAATACATCATCTCACAACTAACTCATTAGTTGTAGTGCTTGCAAGGCTTCAGTGATGTGCATTACCGAGAGGGCCCAGAGATACCTCTCCGACGATCGGAGTGACAAAACCTAATCTCGAATACGCCAACTCAACATCTGCCTTTGGAGACACTGTAGTACTCCTTTATAATCACCCGATTCGTTGTGACGTTTGGTAGCACCAAAGTGTTCCTCCGCAAACGGAGTTGCATAATCTCATAGTTACAGGAACATGTATAAGTTATGGATAAAAGCAGTAGCAACATACTAAACGATCGTGTGCTAAGCTAATGGAATGGGTCATGTCAATCAGATCATTCTACTAATGATGTGACCTTGTTAATCAAATAACAACTCTTTGTTCATGGTCAGGAAACATAACCATCTTTGATTAACAAGCTAGTCTAGTAGAGGCATACTAGTGACATCTTTGTTTGTCTATGCATTCACACATGTATCATGTTTCCGGTTAATACAATTCTAGCATGAATGATAAACATTTATCATGAAATAAGGAAATAAATAATAACTTTATTATTGCCTCTAGGGCATATTTCCTTCAGTCTCCCACTTGCACTAGAGTCAATAATCTAGATTACATAGTAATGATTCTAACACCCATGGAGTCTTGGTGCTGATCATGTTTTGCTCGTGGAAGAGGCATAGTCAACGGTCTGCGACATTCAGATCCGTATGTATCTTGCAAATCTCTATGTCTCCCACCGGACTAAGTCCGGATGGAATTGAAGCGTCTCTTGATGTGCTTGGTCCTCTTGTGAAATCTGGATTCCTTCGCTAAGGCAATTGCTCAGATTGTCACGAAGATTTTCATTGGACCCGATGCACTAGGTATGACACCTAGATCGGATATGAACTCCTTCATCCGACTCCTTCATTAGCTGCTTCGAAGCTTCTATGTACTCCGCTTCACATGTAGATCCCGCCACGACGCTTTGTTTAGAACTGCACCAACCGACAGCTCCTCCGTTTAGTGTAAATACGTATCCGGTTTGCGATTTAGAATCGTCGGATCAGTGTCAAAGCTTGCATCAACGTAACTGTTCACGATGAGCTCTTTGTCACCTCCATATCTGAGAAACATATCCTTAGTCCTTTTCGTATTTGGGATGTTCTTGACCGCTGTCCGATGATCCACTCTGGATTACTTTGGTACCTCCTGCTAGGCTTATAGCAAGGCACACATCAGGTCTGGTACACAGCATTGCATACATGATAGAGCCTATGGCTGAAGCATAGGAACATCTTTCATTTTCTCTCTATCTTCTGCAGTGGTCGGGCATTGAGTCTTACTCAACTTCACACCTTGTAACACGAGCAAGAACCCTTTCTTTGCTTGATCCATTTTGAACTTCTTCAAAATTTTGTCAAGGTATGTGCTTTGTGAAAGTCCAATTAAGCGCCTTGATCTATCTCTATAGATCTTAATGCCCAATATGTAAGCAGCTTCACCGAGGTCTTTCATTGAAAAACTCTTATTCAAGTATCCCTTTATGCTATCCAGAATTCTATATCATTTCCGATCAGCAATATGTCATCTACATATAATATCGAAATGCTACTGAGCTCCCACTCACTTTCTTGTAAATACAAAGCTTCTCCAAAGTCTGTACAAACCCAAAAGCTTTGATCACACTATCAAAGCGCTTATTCCAACTCCGAGATGCTTGCACCAGTCCATAGATGGATCGCTGGAGCTTGCACACTTTGTTAGCTCCCTTTGGATCGATAAAACCTTTCGTTGCATCATATACAACTCTTCTTCCGTAAATCCATTCAGAATGCGTCTTTACATCCATTTGCCAAATTTCATAATCATAAAATGCGGCAATTGCTAACATGATTCGGACGGACTTAAGCATCGCCACGGGTGAGAAGGTCTCATCGTAGTCAATCCCTTGAACTTGCCGAAACCTTTTGCGACAAGTCGAGCTTTATAGACGATAACATTACCGTCGGCGTCGGTCTTCTTCTTGAAGATCCACTTGTTTTCTATTGCTTGACGACCCTCGGGCAAGTCAACCAAAGTCCATACTTTGTTTTCATACATGGATCCCATCTCGATTTCATGGCCTCAAGCCATTTTGCGGAATCTGGGCTCACCATCGCTTCTTCATAGTTCGTAGGTTCATCATGATCTAGTAGCATGATTTCCGAACAGGATTACCGTACCACTCAGTGCGGATCTTACTCTGGTTGATCTACGAGGTTCTGCAGTAACTTGATCTCAAGTTTCATGATCAACATCATCAACTTCCTCACTACTTGGTGTAGATGTCTCGTAAACCGGTTTCTCGCGACGAACTACTTTCAAGTAAGGGAGAAGGTATTATTACCTCATCAAGTTCCACTTTCCTCCCACTCACTTCTTTCGAGAGAAACTCCTTCTCTAGAAAGGATCCATTCTTAGCAACGAATGTCTTGCCTTCGGATCTGTGATAGAAGGTGTACCCAACTGTCTCCTTTGGGTATCCTATGAAGACACATTTCTCGATTTGGGTTCGAGCTTATCGGGTTGAAGCTTTTTCACATAAGCATCGCATCCCCAAACTTTAAGAAACGACAACTTTGGTTTCTTGCCAAACCACAGTTCATAAGGTGTCGTCTCAACGGATTTCGACGGTGTTCTATTCAGTGTGAATGCGGCCGTCTCTAGAGCATAACCCCAAAACGATAGCGGTAAATCTGTAAGAGACATCATAGATCGCACCATATCTAGTAAAGTACGATTCGACGCTCGGACACACCATTACGCTGTGGTGTTCGGGTGGCGTAAGTTGCGTAAACTATTCCGCATTCTTTCAAATGTAGACCAAACTCAGAACTCAAATATTCACCTCCACGATCGGATCGTAGAAACTTAATTTTCTTGTTACGATGATTTTCAACTTCACTCTGAAATTCTTTGAACTTTTCAAATGTTTCAGACTTATGTTTCATTAAGTAGATATACCCATATCTGCTTAAGTCATCTGTGAAGGTGAGAAAATAATGATATCCGCCACGAGCCTCAACATTCATCGGACCACATACATCGTATGTATGATCTCCAACAAATCTGTTGCTCTCTCCATAGTACCGGAGAACGGTGTTTTAGTCATCTTGCCCATGAGGCACGGTTCAAGTGCCAAGTGATTCATAATCAAGTGACTCCAAAAGTCCATCAAGATGGAGTTTCTTCATGCGCTTTACACCGATATGACCTAAACGGCGGTGCCACAAATAAGTTGCACTATCATTATCAACTCTGCATCTTTTGGTTTCAACATTATGAATATGTGTATCACTACTATCGAGATTCATCAAAATAGACCACTCCTCAAGGGTGCATGACCATAAAAGATATTACTCATATAAATAGAACAACCATTATTCTCGATTTAAATGAATAACCGTCTCGCATCAAACAAGATCCAGATATAATGTTCATGCTCAACGCAGGCACCAAATAACAATTATTTAGGTCTAAAACTAATCCCGAAGGTAGATGTAGAGGTAGCGTGCCGACCGCGATCACATCGACTTTGGAACCATTTCCAACGCGCATCGTCACCTCGTCCTTTGCCAGTGTTCGCTTAATCCGTAGTCCCTGCTTTGAGTTGCAAATATTAGCAATGTAACCAGTATCAAATACCAGTGCTACTACGAGCTCTAGTAAGGTACACATCAATAACATGTATATCACATATACCTTTGTTCACCTTGCCATCCTTCTTATCCGCCAAATACTTGGGGCAGTTCCGCTTCGGTGACCGAGTCGCTTGCGGAGAAGCACTCGATTTCAGGTTTAGGGCCAGACTTGGGTTTCTTTTCTGAGCAAACAACTTGCTTGCTGTTCTTCTTGAAGTTCCTTCTTCTTCCCTTTGCCTTTCTTCTTGAAACTAGTGGTCTTATTGACCATCAACACTTGATGCTCCTTCTTGATTTCTACCTCCAGCCTTTAGCATTGCGAAGAGCTCTGTATAGTCTTTACTAACCCTTGCATATTATAGTTCATCACGAAGCCTTTGTAGCTTGGTGGCGTGATTGGAGAATTCTATCAATGACACAATCATCCGGAAGATTAACTTCCAATTGCGTCAAGTGATTGTAGTACCCGGACATTACGAGTATATGCTCACTAATGTAACTATTCTCCTCCATCTTGCAGCTATAGAACTTATTGGGGACTTCATATCTCTCAATCCGGGCATTCTATTGGAATATCAACTTCAACTCTGGAACATCTCATATGCTCCATGACGCTCAAAACGTCGTTGAAGTCCCGGTTCTAAGCCGTAAAGCATGGCATCTTGAACTATAGAGTAGTCATCAGCTTTGCTCGCCAGACGCTCATAACATCTGCAGTTGCATTAGCAAAGAGTTCTGGCACCTAGCGGTGCATCCAGACGTAACTCTTCGTGCAGCAATGAGGATGATCCTCAAGTTACGGACCCGATCCGTGTAATTGCTACCATCATCTTTCAACTTTGCTTTCTCAAGGAACGCATTAAAATTCAACGGAACAACAAAGACGAGCCATCTATCTACAATCAAACATAAACAAGCAAGATACTATCAGTACTAAGTTCATGATAAATTTAAGTTCAATTAATCATATTACTTAAGAACTCCCACTTAGATAGACATCCTCTAGTCATCTTAAGTGATCACGTGATCCAAATCAACTAAACCATAACCGATCATCACGTGAAATGGAGTTGTTTTCAATGGTGAACATCTTATGTTGATCATATCTACTATATGATTCACGCCGACCTTTCGGTCTCCGTGTTCCGAGGCCATATCTGCATATGCTAGGCTCGTCAAGTATAACCCGAGTATTCTGCGTGTGCAAAACTGGCTTGCACCCGTTGTAGATGGACGTAGAGCTTATCACACCCGATCATCACGTGGTGTCTGGGCACGACGAACTTTGGCAACGGTGCATACTCGGGGAGAACACTTCTTGATAATTTAGTGAGAGATCATCTTATAATGCTACCGTCAATCAAAGCAAGATAAGATGCATAAAGGATAAACATCACATGCAAATCAATATAAGTGATATGATATGGCCATCATCATCTTGTGCTTCATGATCTCCATCTTGCAGCACCACCATGATCACCATCGTCACCGGCGCGACACCTTGATCTCCATCGTAGCATCGTTGTCGTCTCGCCAAACTTATGCTTCTACGACTATCGCTACCGCTTAGTGATAAAGTAAAGCATTACAGGGCGATTGCATTGCATACAATAAAGCGACAACCATATGGCTCCAGCCAGTTGCCGATAACTTCGGTTACAAAACATGATCATCTCATACAATAAAATATAGCATCACGTCTTGACCATATCACATCACAACATGCCCTGCAAAAACAAGTTAGACGTCCTCTACTTTGTTGTTGCAAATTTTACGTGGCTGCTACGGGCTTAAGCAAGAACCAGTCTCACCCACGCATCAAAACCACAACGATATTCGTCAAATAGACTCCGTTTAACCTTCTCAAGGACCGGGCGTAGCCACACTCAGTTCAACTAAAGTGAGAGAGACAGCACCCACCAGTCACCTTTAAGCAACGAGTGCTCGCAGCGGTGAAACCAGTCTCGCGTAAGCGTCACGCGTAATGTCGGTCAGGCCGCTTCATCTCACAATACCGCTGAACCAAAGTATGACATGCTGGTAGGTAGTATGACTTGTATCGCCCACAACTCACTTGTGTTCTACTCGTGCAAAACATCAAACCATAAAAACCTAGGCTCGGATGCCACTGTTGGGGAACGTAGTAATTTCAAAAAATTTCCTACGCACACGCAAGATCATGGTGATGCATAGCAACGAGAGGGGAGAGTGTTGTCACGTACCCTCGTGAGACTCAAGCGAAGCGATCACAACGTAGAGGAAGTAGTCGACGTTCTCCTCGCGATCCGACCGATCCGGCGCCGTTACTCGACGCCCCGAGTTCTTGACACACGACAGCTCGATGACGCCCCTCAGACTCGATCCAGCCGAGTGTCGAGGAGAGTTTCACAAGACCGACGGCGTGGGACGATCTTGATGTTTCACGGCGCAGGGCTTCGCTTAAGCAGCGACAGTATGACCGAGGTGGAATATGGTGGAGGGGGCACCGACACGGCTAAGGAACGATCTAAAGATCAAACTTGTGTGTTCTAGGGTGCCCCCCTGCCCCCGTATATAAAGGAGGGAGGGGGGAGGCCGGCCGGCCTAGAGGAGGCGCGCCGGGAGGAGTCCTACTCCCACCGGGAGTAGGACTCCCCCCCTTTCCTAGTTGGAATAGGATTGGGTGGAGGGGGAAGAGGAAAGGGCCACCGCCCCTCTCCTTGTCCTATTCGGACTGGGGGAGAGGCGCGCCACCCTTGGCCGGCCCCTCCTCTTCTCCCTCGAGGCCCACCGAGGCCCATTTACCCCGGGGTTCCGTAACCTCCGGTACTCGGTAAATTCTGTTTTCGCCGGAACCATTCAACTCCAAACATAGGCTTCCAATATATCAATCTTTATGTCTCGACCATTCCGAGACTCCTCGTCATGTCCGTGATCACATCCGGGACTCCAACTTCTTCGGTACATCAAAATACATAAACTCATAATAAGCGCCATCGAAACCTTAAGCGTGCGGACCCTACGGTTCGAGAACAATGTAGACATGACCTAGAACTATTCTCGGTCAATAACCAATAGCGGGACCTGGATGCCCATATTGGTTCCTACATATTCTACGAAGATCTTTGTCGGTCGAGACCGCATAACAACATACGTTGTTCCTTTGTCATCGGTATGTTACTTGCCCGAGATTCGATCGTCGGTATCCAATACCTAGTTCAATCTCGTTACCGGCAAGTCTCTTTACTCGTTCCGTAATACATCATCTCACAACTAACTCATTAGTTGTAGTGCTTGCAAGGCTTCAGTGATGTGCATTACCGAGAGGGCCCAGAGATACCTCTCCGACGATCGGAGTGACAAAACCTAATCTCGAAATACGCCAACTCAACATCTGCCTTTGGAGACACCTGTAGTACTCCTTTATAATCACCCAGTTATGTTGTGACGTTTGGTAGCACCCAAAGTGTTCCTCCGGCAAACGGGAGTTGCATAATCTCATAGTTACAGGAACATGTATAAGTTATGGATAAAAGCAGTAGCAACATACTAAACGATCGTGTGCTAAGCTAATGGAATGGGTCATGTCAATCAGATCATTCTACTAATGATGTGACCTTGTTAATCAAATAACAACTCTTTGTTCATGGTCAGGAAACATAACCATCTTTGATTAACAAGCTAGTCTAGTAGAGGCATACTAGTGACATCTTTGTTTGTCTATGCATTCACACATGTATCATGTTTCCGGTTAATACAATTCTAGCATGAATGATAAACATTTATCATGAAATAAGGAAATAAATAATAACTTTATTATTGCCTCTAGGGCATATTTCGTTCAGACCAAATGCCCCTGTGCTGCCCGCGTCGGGGCCAAAGTTTAGTCCCACCTCGCTAGTTGAGAGGGGCGCGCAGTGGTTTATAAGCCCCACTGCCGCACCCCTCTCGAGCTCCTCTCCACCACAGGCTGTCAGGCCTACTTGCTATTGCTTTGCCTAATGGGCCTTCTGGGCCTACTGCGGGCCTGAATCCTGGCCCATAGTAGGGTTTCATGTCGTATTCAGGCCGTGGGGGCCCAGTAGGAGGCATTTTTTTTGTTTTTTTGTTTTCTTTACTTATTGTTGCTATCTTTATTTTTTTCCAGTTTTTTCGTTTTGTTTTCTGCATTATTTATTTTCTTTTGTTTTTTGCTTTATTTTTTAATTCTTTTTGCTCTTAGTTTTAGGAAAATTATAAACTTTCTGTTAGTGCCATTAGTTTTCAAATTTGAAAACACTTTTTTTGTTTTTTTGTTTTCTTTCTTGCTTTATTTATTTTATTTTGTTTCTACTTACAACAAAATACTTATTGTAAGTTTTTTTGTTTTGTTTTCTGCATTATTTATTTTCTTTTGTTTTTTGCTTTATTTTTCAATTCTTTTTGCTTTTAGTTTTAGGAAAATTATAAACTTTCTGTTAGTGCCATTAGTTTTCAAATTTGAAAACACTTTTTTTGGTTTCTTTCTTGCTTTATTTATTTTATTTTGTTTCTACTTACAACAAAATACTTATTGTTGCTATTTTTAATTATTACGAGGGCCGAACCATAAGACATTAAAGCATTTCAAATGAACTCTGAAAAAGTTGAAAGTTGGCATGGTATCATAAATTGACCCACATAGCATGTGCATGTACAAAACGGACAATGGTATCATACTCGTAAGTTACAAAGTTGGCATGGTATCATCATAATAGTTGCGGGAGAAAGTCTTCACTTTTTCTTCGCTTGTGTCATTTGCTTATTGCGCCGTAACCATGGATAATCTTCATCGTTTATCAGGATGCTGGGGTCAGCCTTGACTTTGAAGGGAGGAATTTCATGAAAGTTTTCATAATCTTCAAACATGTCTATCTTGCCCTCCACTCCCACGATGTCCCTTTTTCCTGAAAGAACTATGTGGCGCTTTGGCTCATCGTATGATGTATTCGCTTCCTTATCTTTTCTCTTTCTCGGTCTGGTAGACATATCCTTCACATAGATAACTTGTGCCACATCATTGGCTAGGACGAACGGTTCGTCAGTGTACCCAAGATTTTTCAGATCCACTGTTGTCATTTCGTACTGTGGGTCTACCTGTACCCCGCCTCCTGACAGATTAACTCATTTGCACTTAAACAAAGGGACCTTAAAATCATGTCCGTATTCAAGTTCCCATATGTCCACTATGTAACCATAATATGTGTCCTTTCCCCTCTTGGTTGTTGCATCAAAGCGGACACCGCTGTTTTGGTTGGTGCTCTTTTGATCTTGGTCAATCGTGTAAAATGTATTCCCATTTATCTCGTATCCTTTCCAAATCAATATAGTCAAAGATGGTCCCCTAGACAACAAGTACAGCTCATCACAAACAGTATTGTCACCTCTGATACGTGCTTCCAACTAACTGCTGAAAGTCCTGATGTGTTCACATGTAATCCAGTCGTCGCATTGCTCCGGGTGTTTGGAGCGCAGACTGTTCTTGTGTTCATCGACATACGGGGTCACCAAGGTAGTGTTCTGTAGAACTGTGTAGTGTGCTTGAGACTAAGAAAATCCGTCCCTGCATATTATTAACTCCCTTCCAAGCGTGCCTTTTCCAGTCAGTCTCCCCTCATACCGCGATTTAGGGAGACCTATCTTCTTAAGGCCAGGAATGAAGTCAACACAAAAGCCGATGTCCTCTGTTTGATGGCCCATGGAGATGCTTCCTTCTGGCCTAGCGCGGTTACGGGCATATTTCTTTAGGACTCCCACGAACCTCTCAAAGGGGTACATATTGTGTAGAAATACGGGGCCCAGAATGACAATCTCGTCAACTCGATGAACTAGGACGTGCGTCATGATATTGAAGAAGGATGGTGGGAACACCAACTCAGCCCGACAAGACATTGCACCACATCACTCCTTAGCCTTGGTATGATTTCGGATCGATCACCTTCCGAGAGATTGCATTGAGGAATGCACATAGCTTCACAATGGCTAATCGGACGTTTTCCGGTAGAAGCCCCTCAATGCAACCGGAAGCGCTTTGCGTCATAATCACGTGGCGATCATGAGACTTTAGGTTCGAAACTTTTTCTCGCCATATTTATTATTCCTTTTATATTCGACAAGAAGCCAGTCGGGACCTTCATACTAAGCAGGCATTCAAAGAAGATTTCATTCTCTTCTTTGGTAAGAGCATAGCTGGCAGGACCTTCATACTGCTTTGGAGGCATGCCGTCTTTTTCGTGCAAATGTTGCAGGTCCTCCCGTGCCTCAGCTGTATCTTTTGTCTTCCCATACATGCCCAAGAAGCCTAGCAGGTTCACGCAAAGGTTCTTCGTCACGTGCATCACGTCGATCGAAGAGCGGACCTCTAGGTCTTTCCAGTAGGGTAGGTCCCAAAATATAGATTTCTTCTTCCACATGGGTGCGTGTCCCCCAGCGTCACTCGGAACAACTAGTCCGCCGGGACCCTTTCCAAAGATTACATGTAAATCATTGACCATAGCAAGTACGTGATCACCGGTACGCATGGCGGGCTTCTTCCAGTGATCTGCCTCGCCTTTGAAATGCTTGCCTTTCTTTCGACATTGATGGTTGGTCGAAAGAAATTGACGATGGCCCAGGTACACATTCTTCCTGTTTGTGCTCATCCCACGTACATACACCATTTCCATTCCACAGCTGTAAAAGTTCTTCAACTAATGGCTTTAGGTACACATCATTGTCGTTGCAAGGTTGCTTAGGGCCTTGGATGAGAACTGGCATCATAATGAACTTCCGCTTCATGCACATCCAAGGAGGAAGGTTATACATACATAGAGTCACGGGCCAGGTGCTGTGATTGCTGCTCTGCTCCCCGAAAGGATTAATGCCATCCGCGCTTAATGCAAACCATACGTTCCTTGGCTCACTTGCAAACTCATCCCAGTACTTTCTCCTGATTTTTCTCCACTGCGACCCGTCAGCGGGTGCTCTCAACTTCCCGTCTTTCTTACGGTCCTCACTGTGCCATCGCATCAACTTGGCATGCTCTCCATTTCTAAACAGATGTTTCAACCGTGGTATTATAGGAGCATACCACATCACCTTCGCAGGAACCCTCTTCCTGGGGGGCTCGCCGTCAACATCACCAGGGTCATCTCGTTTGATCTTATACCGTAATGCACCGCATACCGGAATGCGTTCAGTTCCTTGTACGCACCGTGGTAGAGGATGCAGTCATTAGGGCATGCATGTATCTTCTGCACCTCCAATCCTAGAGGGCATACGACCTTCTTTGCTGCGTATGTACTGTCGGGCAATTCGTTATCCTTTGGAAGCTTCTTCTTCAATATTTTCAGTAGCTTCTCAAATCCTTTGTCAGGCACATCATTCTCTGCCTTCCACTGCAGCAATTCCAGTACGGTACCGAGCTTTGTGTTGCCATCTTCGCAATTGGGGTATAACCCTTTTTTGTGATCCTCTAACATGTGATCGAACTTCAGCTTCTCCTTTTGACTTTCGCATTGCGTCCTTGCATCGACAATGACCCGGCGGAGATCATAATCATCGGGCACATCGTCTGGTTCCTCTTGATCTTCAGCAGCTTCGTCCGTTGCAGCATCATCATGCACATTGTCTGGTTCCTCTTGATGTTCAGTAGCATCACCATATTCAGGGGGCACATAGTTGTCATCGTACTCTTCTTCTTCGCCGTCTTCCATCATAACCCCTATTTCTCCGTGCCTCGTCCAAACATTATAGTGTGGCATGAAACTCTTGTAAAGCAGGTGGGTGTGGAGGATTTTCTGGTCAGAGTAAGACTTCGTATTCCCACATATAGGGCATGGACAACACATAAAACCATTCTGCTTGTTTGCCTCATCCACTTCGAGAAAATCATGCATGCCCTTAATGTACTCGGAGGTGTGTCTTGAACCGTACATCCATTGCCGGTTCATCTGCGTGCATTACACATAATTAAGTGTGTCAAAAATCATTACAGAACATCATGAATAGATAATTAAGTGACCAAATTAATAGAAGTTCATCATCACATTAAAACCAAAGTACATACATAGTTCTCATCTAACAACATAAAGCTCTCCAGAGCATCTAAATTAATTAAACCATACACTGAAACTATGTAAAACATTTCAATGCGAAAACAAATGCGATCATAATCGCAACCAATGTAACAACTGATCCAACGTCATAATGATACCAAGCCTCGGTATGGATGGCATATTTTCTAATCTTTCTAATCTTCAAGCGCATTGCATCCATCTTGATCTTGTGATCATCGACGACATCCGCAACATGCAACTCCAATATCATCTTCTCCTCCTCAATTTTTCTAATTTTTTCCTTCAACAAATTATTTTCTTCTTCAACTAAATTTAACCTCTCGACAATAGGGTCGGTTGGAATTTCCGGTTCAACGACCTCCTAGATAAATAAAATCTATGTCACGTTGGTCGTCATAATTGTCATAAACAATAAATGAACCAATAGTTATGAAAAGATAATATATACCACATCCGAATCATAGACAGGACGAGGGCCGATGGGGGCGGATACCAAAACCATCGCACTATATAAGATACAATAATAAAAGTAAGAAAATTATACAAGTATCTATATAAACATACAAGTAAGAATTTTTTTCCTTTCAGAAAGAAGATAAGAACAAGAGGCTCACCACGGTGGTGCCGGCGACGAGATCTGCGCGTGCGATCGACGGCAGTGAAGACGGGGACGGGACATGATGGACCGCTAAACCTAGACAAATATTGAGGAAAATGGAGCTTGGAGGTCGAGCTTGGAGAGGAGAAAGCTTAAGTAGTGTGGCTCGGGCATTCCATCGAACACCTCATGTGCATAGGAGGTGAGCTAGAGCACCACAAAGCTCTCCCCTCGCCGGCCACGAAAAACAGAGCAGTGGGAGTGCTCTGCTCGCGGGCGAGGGGTATATATAGGCAACTAATTGGTCCCGGTTCGTGGCACGAACCGGGACTAAAGGCGGCCTTTGGTCCCGGTTCAAGCCACCAACCGGGACCAATGGTGTTGGGCCAGGAGCGAGGCCCATTGGTCCCGGTTCGTCCCACCAACTGGGACCAATAGGTCCTGACGAACCGGGACCAATGGCCCACGTGGCCCGGCTGGCCCCCGTGGCTCACGAACCGGGTCCAATGCCCCCATTGGTCCCGGTTAACCGGGACTAATGGGCTGGCCCGGCCTGGACCATTGCCCCCTTTTATACTAGTGGACGTGCATGAGTTCCAGGTGATGTAGGATCTGCCTCGTGCTCCGCATCCCCATCGTCCTCTTCTGGCACATGCAATATCAACTCATTTTCTGCAAAATTGTGATCATTTTCTGCAGCGATTTCTGCTGTATGATCCTGCACACGAGAAGACATAATACTGCTGGTAGGATCATCAGTTGGGTTAGTACAATTATCGCCCCCATGATCATTATTTTGGAGATGTGGTGGAATAAGAAGGATTTCCTTCTTGAGAAGTGCTCCGGCATTAGGATGTAGGGATTCAAAAGGATAGACAGATTCGTCATATACGACATCACGAGAGATATAAACTCTTTGGTGGAAACATCTAGGCATTTGACTTCCTTGTGAATGGGACTATATCCAAGAAACACACACTTTTTGGAACGGAATGCAAGCTTGCGTGTATTGTATCGACGAAGGTTGGGCTAGCAAGCACAACCAAATACACGAAGTGATTTGTAGTTGGGATTAGTACCAAAAAGACGTGTGATCGGAGTCTCAAACTTGATGACTTTACTAGGAAGCAAATTAATGAGATATGTAGCAATCAAGAATGCCTCATCCCAGAACTTTAGTGGCATGGATGCGTTTGCTAGTAGAGCTAACCCTACTTCAACAACATGGTGATGTTTCCTTTCGGCCGAGACATTCTGTTGGTGTGCATGAGGACACGATACATGATATGAGATGCCAAGTTCTTGAAAGAAGAGATTGAGCTTCTTGTATTCACCTCCCCAGTCGGTTTGCATAGCAATTATTTTAGTATTTAGTTTTCGCTCAGCAAGATTCTGAAAATTCTTGAAAACTTGAAACACTTCATATTGTTTCTTAAGAAGATAGATCCATGTAAATTTGCTATAGTCATCAATGAAGCTTACATAGTACGAGTGTCTACCAACAGAAGTAGGAGCTGGCCCCCAAACATCTGAAAAAACAAGTTGCAAGGGTGCAGTGGAAATACTAAAGGAAATAGGATATGGCAACTGACGACTTTTAGCTTGTTGGCATGGATCACAAACAGACTCAATACTAGACTCATGAGAGTGGGGAAGATTATTCTTCCTAAGAATAAATTTAAATATAGCTGATGAAGGATGACCTAATCTACTATGCCACTTTGCTGAAGAAGGCATGACAGCAACAAAGGCCTGTTTATTTGATGATGCCGATGAAGATATGAGTGGGTAGAGACCTCCCACGCACTTGCCCCTAAGAAGCACTCTCCTTGTGTCCAAGTCCTTTACCAAAAAGAAATAAGAATAGAATTCAATGAGAACACGATTATCAGGAGTAAACCTATGAACCGAAAGAAGATTCTTTGATGTTGTAGGGACATATAGAACTCTTTTTAGATGCAAATTTTTCATGGGGTCGTTTTTGACAATTGAACTACCAACATGAGTGATTTTCATACCAGAACCGCTTGCAGTATGCACTTGGTCATGTCCACGATACTTGTCTCTGATCGTCAGCTTGTCGAGCTCTCCTGTAATGTGATTTGTAGCACCGGTATCCGCATACCAGTTCGTGTCGACGCCGTAGGAGTCGGTGACCATGTTGGCCCCCTTCTCCTCATGTTCATCTTCATCATCATTACAATGCCAACAATCATGAGCACCTCCTGGATGATGCTTGTAACAGATTTGATATTCTGGATAGTCTCGAACTTGCTGCTGATGTTGTTGCTATGGGCGACCACGGCCACCTCCGCCGCCGCTGTTGCCACCAGATGGAGTTGGGGAGGGACGCCTGCCTCGGCCGCGGCCCCTACTGTTGTTGTTGCTGCGCCCGCGGCCTCTGCTGCAGCCGTGCCCGCGCCCCCTGTAGACTAGGTTTGCCTAGGACTTGAATCCTGCGTCAGGACCATCACCGAGCATCTCCACTCGCTGGTCAAACATTGCGATCTGAGCGCACAAATCGTCTACTGTGATCTGATTCTTTACTGCACCGATGGCTGCCACAACAGGATCATAATCTCCGTTGAGGCCGGCAAGCACATAATCCACCATTTCTGGATCCGAGACGGGATGACCTGCCGCTGCGAGCTCATCCCCCAGGTTCTTCATCCTGGAGATGTAGGCGCTGCTGGACATGGGGCCTTTCTTTGTGTTGGTGATGGCAATCCACGGGTTGGTGATGCGTGATTGGGACTGCGCGGAAAACAAGATCGTGATGGCAGTCCAGAGATCAAACGTTGTCTCCTTACTCGCAACTTGGGCGAGGATCTCCATTGCCAGTGAATTCAGGAGGCGACTGAGGACTTGCTGGTCCTTTGATATCCACTATGCATACAGAGGATTTGGTGCTGCGGCGATGGTTTTGTCCGCTTGCTGCCGCTGCACCGTATTCGGTGGCGCGACATCGAATTCGTCGAGGAGGCCGATGACCTGCGCTCCTCGCAGGCCCGGCATGACCTGTGCCTTCCATAAGATGAAGTTGGTCTTGGTGAGCTTCTCAGATGGGAGAGCTCCAAGGTTGAGGGAGACAGTGGATGAGGACGACATGGGGAGGGTAATCGAGGAAGAAGGCTTTTGGCTAGATCGATGGAAAGAGGATGGCTCTGTATACCATATTAGATGAAAAGCGTTCCTACTCCCTCGTACGGGAGCCGCGTTGGTATATATTGATTGTGGGCAGGAATAACCTCTGCCGTGGCTTACAAAGTTTCACCGATCTCTAGGATATGCTGGTTACAATGATCGATAGGATAGAAGCATGACAGAGAAGGGAAAGGAGTTTGTTGAGATTACAATAGGATTCTATCTCTAAGTCTAACACAATGAATACAAAGTATAGATACTAGATGATCCCGACGTGTTCTAACCTGCTCATCAGCGAAACGGAGTGTGTACTGTGTACAGGTGGTAGAAACTATGAATGATGGCGGCTTCTGGATCGGCAACTTCGTTGGCGCCATATATGATGATTTTCTTTTTTTACTTTCTTTGAGAATTAGGTTGTAATCTAGTGGCAAAGGGTCATAGTGGTGCACCAACAGTTCAATTCTTATCAGGAGCAAATTTCTGGTTCCTCATCCGGGTGGGTCTCTTCTATAAAAATATGGCATGGACGCTAGTGCCCATGGGTCTTATTTTTTTTTTTACTTTCTTTGGTGAATATGCAGGTTACGTATCCTTTCATGGGCAGAAGAAGTTGAAAATGTTCGAATGAGGACAAGGGTACACCGCATGTCATGAACAAATATAGTCACTGCAATTTTGTGTTTAGTTTCTGAATCAAATAAACTATGTTTGCGTCAAACATAATACTTAATGAATATGGTGTATATTTTTTAGGAAATTAGTTGGAGATGCCGTATGTTGTCAAAACTAAACACATACTACTAAAAGTTGTTTCTATAATTTTCATTGTAGAGTATGTTAAAATAAAACAATACTTTGGATGGTAGTAAGATGTATCAACTGAAATAAAACGTTCAACTATAATAGTATTTCAAATAGGTTAACAATACATTCAGGAACCACATGTTGATCTAGCCCCACTACGCTAGTTATTGCACAATACAAATGATGTTATGCAACAGTAGAACTTTGCAATTTATTTTCTACGAGGGTATAATTATAGTCTTACATTATACATCCATTTCTTATAGTTTATATATTGACTAGACTCCGGGAATAGGTATGCGAAGGACAGGGCGCAACGGGAGCTGGTCCGTCCGCCGCGCGGTGAGGCCGAACGTCTCTGCCATGTCGAGCTTCGCTGAGCCTGGACCTGGTAGCTCCCAGTCAAAGTGGAAAAGCAGGCTTGCAAGCGGGAGCTCAACGCCGGCGAGGCCAAACGCCATCCCGGGACACATCCTGCGGCCGGCGCCGAATGGCACGAATGCGAAGTCACCACCCCCAAAGTCCGCCTTTGCCGCTTCTTCCTCGAACCGTTCTGGCCGGAACTCCTCCGGAGCGTCTGGCCAGTAGCGCTCATCGCGGCTCAGCGCCCAAGCATTGACCAACACCTGTGTGCCCCGTGACACGTCATATCCCTGCACCTGGCACGGTTCCTGGCACTCGCGGAACAACAACGGCAGCGGCGGGTGCAGCCGCAGCGTCTCTCGGATGACCAAGCGTAGGTATGGGAGCTCGCTTAGGGCGTGCTCGGCCACGGTTCCACTAGCATGGAAGGCTTGTCGCACCTCAGCTGTCGCCTTCTGCATGGCCATCGGGTTGTTGATCAGCTCTGATATGGCCCATTCAATTGTCGTAGTTGTTGTTTCACTGCCCGCGGAGAATACGTCCTGCCCATAAAATATGAGATTTTTAGATGAATATAATGACCCGCATGAGATAACATACGTTTTACGATAACTCTCTTCACTTTTAACTTAGCAAGCAGTGTAAGCTTACGGAGATAATTTTATGCATTGCGTATATTGCTGCAATAATAATAAATGTGCAAGTAAGACCGGCCGCTATGCGAAGAGAATAATGTACTTACCAAGATGATGGCTTTGACGGCGTCCATGTGGATGGGAAACTTGAGACCACCCTCCTTCTGGATCTTGAGCAGCACGTCGAGCAGGTCCTCAGCTTGGCCTCCGCCGCCGTCCATCCTCTTAAGGTGCTCCTCAACGATGCCGTCGAGGATGTCGTACAGGGTGTGGCGGCACTCCTCGGCTCCACTGAACCACGCGGCGAGCCGTGACGACGGCCACATGTCGGCCAGGTTGAACCCCGACGCAAGCTGCACGATGCGGTCGAGCTCCCGGAGGAACGTGTCGCGCTCCCTGCAGCGGTCGCCTATCACGGCGCGTACCGTGCTGTCCGTCACGAGCGTGGACAGCACTGTGCGCATCTCCACGGGACGCGCAGCCGCTGCGGCCTCGGCGACGGCCCGGAGCGCTGTGGCGACCTCCTCCTCGCGGATGGCGCGGTACGAGAGGACGCGGCGCGCGGTGAAGAGCTCCGACACGGCGATCTTGCGGAGCTGGCGCCAGTATTCCCCGTAGGGCGCGAACACGATGTCTTGGCCGCCGTAGGAGAGCACGCGCATGGTGGTGCTCAGCGGCCGCGTGGCGAACATGGTGTCGTGGTTTTTCATCACCTCGCGCGCCCCATCCCGGGAGGACATCACCAGTGTCTTCACCTGGCCGAGCTGGAGCAGCATGGCTGGCCCATGGCGCCGCGCCAGGTCGCGCATCGCGCGGTGAGGGAGCTGCCCGGCCAGGATGAGGTGGTGCACGCTGCCGATCACCGGCAGCTGCCACGGCCCAGGCGGCTGGCGCTGGCCGTCGCCGCGCGCCCCCCAGCGCCGGCGGCCCGCAATCACGATGAGCAGCGACACGAGCGCTACGGCGAGGCAGGCCGTGATGTAGGCGTCCTCCATTTGCGCTCTCCTCTGGGCTCTGGGGTCTGAGCGATCCTTCCTTCCACTAGATGCAGTGTCACCTAAGGAATTTCGCTTCGTGTGTTTGCAAGTTGTGAGTTGATCTCAACTGAAATTTATAGGATCACAACCTCGGCGTGGTGGGCTTTCAGATTGGACTCCATGGTCATGGGTCAACATTTCACGGCTCTTTTCCAGCAACGGTGACGCCATCAGTAAACACGTGTCAGCCATTTAGACATCTTAACAGAAAATTTCTACGTGGATGGGCGGCACATGCATGTTTGACTTGTAAACCGAAGGCGCCCAAGAAATTTCAAGCTTTATGATCGTAGGGTCAAGTCTAGCGTCTCCAGCACGCCTCACCTGACCAGAAGCAAATATATTCCCACAGCAAAATCAAGTCTAGCTTCTCCAGTACCTTCGCATCACCGCAGAATTTGCAGCACCATTGTTGACCGAGAACAAAGCGAAGCTCCAAGGAAGCACATCAACTGCGTGGTGTGGTACAAAGTAGAAGCTGCTCCTCTGATGATTTTTTTATTTTTGAGAAAAAGAACACGAGGTATCGAATATCTGATGGATGGCACAAATTTGTCACGTGGTAGGTAGTAGAGACTAGAGAGCCAATATCTGGCGATCGATTAGTTTGCCAGGGGTGCAACAACTCCAGCGAATGAACGTTCGGCTCATACTGTATTAATACTTCGGTAAATTCGGTTCGGTTTCGGTATATACCAAATTATTTCGGTATGGTTTCGGCAAACCAAAGTTGACGTGAATTTGAAAATGACATATAATAGTTTGCAAATTTATGACTCAAAACATATATCTTCTTGTACAAAGAGTATATAACTATATGCAAGTGTATATGCATGCATGGATTCGATGGTTATGGACGTCCTTAGCATTCTTCTGAAGAGAAGTATGACTACGCCGAGCTGTGTGGCAGCTGCGTGCGGGTCTCCTCGTGGCGGCGGCCTTCGCCGGCGGCGGGGCGGCACGTGTGCGGCATCCGGCGAGGGGTGGGGACGCGGCCACGGTGTCTTCTCGTGCGAGTACGCGGAGAAGAGACTGCGGCGTGTGTCCTCGGGGAGGATTGTTATCCTCGCCCAGATCCGTCGGCGGCATGGCGGCGGAGGTCGCAGTGGCCGGTCGGCGGTGGCGGAACTTGGCCGGTGGCAGCGGCGAGGTTCTGTCTGGATCCTGGGGCGGCCTCCTTGGAGGGTGGCGGCTGGTGAAGCTAGGGCTTCCCGCGGCGGCATGGCGTGGTGCAGTCCCTGTCCAAGGCGGATCTGTGACGGCGATCTGCATTGGATTGGTTCGGATCAGAGACGGTGACGAGCGCGCGGGATCCTTCTCGGCGGCTCTTGCGGCTTGGCGAGGCGGGGTGGGAGCCCTCCTCCTAGGCTCCAGTGGTGGCACACTCAGGCAGTGGCCGGTGCGCCAGGGATCCCACGATGGCACTGTTGCTGCGGGTGGTCGTCGGATCTAGGCGGCTGGATCTGGGGCTTTGAAGGCGGTCAAGACGGTGCACAAGTTGTTGGTTGGATTTCTTGGGACGGATCCGGGTGAAAACCTGGTCTTCGGTTGATGGCCGGAACCGGTGATGACGATGCCCTTATCATCGTTTCCTTCATGAAGACATCATTGAGGTGAAGCTCCCAACTCCACTTAATACCTCCGGGGGAAACCCTAGATCAGCTGATCGGATGTTGGCGGCTTTCATGTGTCGTAACCCCTTTGGGGTGGCATTCTTGGAGGTGCACTCAGCTTCGCGGGACCAACGGACGGCTTCTTTGGTGGAGCGGTGCTTCATCCTACATATTGATGGCGACGGATCTTGACGGCGTGGTGCAGTGCAGATTCGGAGTTCGATGTGGGAGGATGGACTCGCGCAGGAGGACGGCGCTGTCTGACGTCGTGGTGCCGTCGATGGCAGAGAGAACTGGCACGGTAGATGCAACAGTACAGCTCTGAAGATGGACTCATGGCAGGTGGCTGCGGCGGCCTCATACTCGGCAGGCATCCTGGTTGAGGAGTGCGCCAGACTGGTAGGTGCCCCATACCAGGCAGGCGTGCTGGTTGGGACCTCAGGTCTTAGATGTTTAGGTTTGGCTGCGATGTCTGTTTGGTATTAGGCCCAGGCTATCAGCGCCCCTTCATCAATTGGATAGGTGTAGTTGCTTAGACGGTGGCTTTAGTCTTGCTGTTGTGTGACTTTGTAAGGTCTTGTAAGAATAATTAATAAAGTGGCCGTATGCATCGTCCAGATACAGAGGCCGGGGGTCATCCTCCTTTTCTAAAAAAAAGTATGACTACGCTACAAGAAAAATGATGCGCTTAACATGAAATGTAACTTATGTACAAAAAATGACTACTTGTATGGTTGCTCGCCCTAAGATATGTAAATATTTTTTTTACTTCGGTTTATTCGGTAAACCTTTAGGGTTTTTTGGTATATACCATAAAAGTTCATACCATACCGAAACCATAAACCATAAAAACAAGAAACTTGATTCGGTTTGGTTTATTTTTGATATGGTTTTCACTTCGGTTTTAACGTGCACAGGGTGATACAGCAGGCGCGGGCGGTGCCGGCCCGACAGAAGGCGCCAAGGGAGCAGGTGTTGCGTCAGCATTCTTTCCGACCGGCCATAGCACCTTCCAAACGGTAAGCCGACTGGCCAACTTCACGACCACCATTATGCATCTTGTGTGAGTAATGTTACAGCTTACGTGCTTATTCGTCTCCAGGCCGTGGCTGCCACTAAAGAGTACTATGACCAGGAAGAGAACGATTGTTCATCTGAGGAAGACTGCCCACCATTCACTCCCGCCGGCCATAGCACATTCCAGACGGTAAGCCGGCCAGCGAACTCAAAACCCACCACACCATTATGCATTCTCTGGGTAATTAATGTCACGGATTAACGCCACATATATGCAATTATCTCTGGGCTGTTCATACGATGAATGAGTACTATGATAACAACGAGGAGAATGACTGTTCGCCCCCATTCGCTCCCGCAGACCATGGCACCTTTGAAACGGTAAGATCGATTAATTAGCTGGCAAACTCAACGACCACCACCCTTAGTTAAAGAGAATGCCCCGGCTATAATATCCATTGATGAGGTTGACGCCATAGCCGCTGCTCGATTCGATGCTCAGACTGGGGCTGACCGAGAAGTTCAGCGAATTCTGATGGAGCTACTCAATCAAGTAGGTTTGCTGGAACTCAATTTGTTTGCCACTTCTAATCCTAGAAAATAATGCATTTGGAACATGCATATAGATGTAAATGAATAAAATGACTGTGACTTAGATTGTAAAGCTCAAGCTCTTTAGTGTCCAATTATTACAAAATGTATACATGCTCTTAGAATTGGTATCTGTAGTTTTTAGGGAGTAACTTTCTGAAAAGGCCATTGTTTAAGACTATTATGTGCAACTTTATCAAGCATTGAGGGGTCTGAGTATTTATCATTGTGAATGTTGTATGCAATGCAGATGGATGGATTTGATCAGACAGTGAATGTGAAGGTTATAATGGTGACCAATCGGGCGGATACTCTAGATCCTGCTCTGTTGCGTCCAGGAAGGCTGGACAGGAAAATTGAGTTCCCTCTGCCGGACCGGAGGCAGAAGAGGCTTGTTTTCCAAGTAAGTTTCTTTGTAAATACTTTTGTCGTATGCACTTGCAGTCATTGCCTTTTGTTTGGAAAGATGTTATTGATAGTCCTTGTTTGGAGAGTCTTTAAAAGAAACTGATAGTTCTTGCACTTGGAGTCATTATCTTTAGAGCAGCACATGGCTCTCAAACACTAATCTTTAAAATAAATTGGTATTTAACAAGGCACGTCTTTTTGTGGCACGTATTATGGATAAATTGACCTAGAGCTCCAATTAACTAATTAGTTGTAAGCTTGCATTTATTACCTAATGGAAATCTTAGTTTATTGATCCTTTCTGAAATTATTGCACCTTATAATTATGACGGACTCCTTTCTTTCAGGTTTGTACTGCTAAAATGAACTTGAGGGACGAGGTTGATTTGGAAGATTATGTGTCGAGGCCGGATAAAATCGGTGTTGCTGATGTGAGTGTCATCTCACTGTGTTAAACAGTCTTTTGATCTTTGCTCATACTACTGCAGAGTAAGAAATTTCATTTCCTCAGATTAGTTAGTTCATGATAAGGATTCCATAAATCCTCTATTATCGAAACTTAATCCATTATAAGCTCCAAAGAGTAACATCGAGTCATTTCTTTTTCAGATTACTGCAATTTTGCCAAGAAGCTGGCATGATGTTGTCCGAAAGAATCGGTATGTTATCCTCCCAAAGGACTTCGAGAAGGGTTACCGAACGAACGTCAAGAAGCCTGAAACAGACTTTGACTTCTACAAATGAGGCAACCAAGTGTTGAAAAGAGAATGCTTTGTTTTCAATCAAGTCCTCTGCATATGCTACTAGTGTTAATTGTAACCCTACATGTTCCTTCAGTCCTCGCTCATGTTAAGATTTATTGTCAATTTGATTTTTGGTGCTCCAGCTCGGCTTGCTTACTACTCCCTCCGTCCTATAATGTAAGATTTTTACTAAGTTTTGGTCTGTTTGATCGTTCTGGCCAGCGAGGGACTGGTACAGTAATGATCCTATTTATGAGTCCTATGACAATGAGAGGTGAGACAATGCCTCCCAGCAAGGAAGATGTGGTTCCAATCTCATTTGGCGATGGTGCCTGTACTGTTCTGATGCTTCTATGTTTACAATAACTAGCATTAGTATACGAATACTCCCTCCGTCCGGAATACTTGTCGGAGAAATGGATGAATCTAGACGTATTTTAGTTATAGGTACATCCAATTTTATTCATTTCTTCGGCAAGTATTTCGGGACGGAGGGAGTATAATACATGCACATGCAAAGCACTACAACTAATATTATGTAGATGGTACATGCACATGCGCGGTACCGTCTCCATCCCCAGGTGAACGGCGGGTCAATTCCATCAAGTCCGTATCACGAGTAAAGGCTGCGGCATGCATAGGCAGCAAGCTAGCCAGCCAGCGTACGTGCAGCTGCTGAGTATGCAAGCCAGCCAGCCAGCCAGCCAGCCAGCGTGCAAGCACTGTGGCCTTCACGAGGACGAAGACCTCTTGAGTCTTCACGCGGCAGAAGTAATCTCTTCGGCCCAGGCCGTCTGGTCTTCGGCCCAAACAAAACCGAAGAGGGCTCTTCGGCCTAGGCGAGGCCGACGGGGTCATATGTTACCGAAATTTATATATTATCAAATTTTGTTTTTTTTTTTGCGGGAGAATCGCATTGCATTACTCAATCACACCGGTCTTACAATCAAGAGAAGCTATTTCAACTACTTCGTCTGGTCCTGAACCTAACCAAGTCAAGGTCCTGCCTTGGGTTCTAGCAAACTTAGCTAAGCAATCGCTAGCTTTATTTTGAGATCTAACTATATGCGAAATACAAGTCTTTCTTAAACCCAATAGATGCTTAATCTCTCGCACAATAGAGGAATAAACTGAACGATCCGTCTGCAAGGTTGATATGAGAGATACTGCTTCGAGAGAATCCATCTCCACCATGATCGGCAAATCACTTCGCTGCAAGGCCAAAGACAAACCTTCCATACACGCACATAACTCCGCCTCGAGGGGATCTCTACATGAAAACAGCACCCTGCATGAAGAGAAGTTAATAGCTCCTTGATGGTCCCGCAAGATCATCCCCGCACCAGCCCGTTCCGACGCAACAAAGGACCCGTCGGTATTCAATTTACACCACCCTTGCATTGGCGCAGCCCAACTCCGTTCCTCCTGCAAAACTTCATTTCTCCCCCTGCGCATTGTATCCTTCCATACAATATAAGATTTGCCTTTAGCTGGGTCTGCCTGTGGGTTCTGCTTAGCACCAACGAGGGCCACCAGATAGCTTTGCAGAAAACTTAGAGAAACCTCCAAAGGCGGTGCAGGCTTATCATGAACTAGTTCGTTTCGGACGAACCAACTCCTCCAGAAGATCAATAGTATCATTGTTCGTTCCAAGTTGGTGAGAGGATCCAGGACGTGAAACAGCCACTCTTTTCCATTGTTAAGAATTGAAGTGATATCTGGGAGCTTCCATACCTTGGCCATGGCCAGAAACAGATCACGACCAAGTTGGCATCGCACGAACGGATGAAAATTATCCTCCTCCTCTACTCCGCATACTGGACAGATGCTCGTGGTTTCCAAACCAATGCGGTGTTTCCTCTGCCATGTGGGTAATGCATCATTCGACAAGCGCCAAGCAAAGTTTTTCATCGTCGGGGTGGCGTCGCTCTTCCAGATGAAATCCCAGCATGCCCGGCTCCCCGACGGCGCCGAGCTAGATGCCACCGCCGAGCTGTGATGAGCCTCATCAAAGGCCAATTCATACGCGGATTTGACTGTAAAGATACCGTGCCTGCCAGGGCCCCAGGCGATCACATCTCCCGCCATCCTAGGAGACGCACGAATCTTCATTATTTCATGTACATCTGCAGCCACAAAATATTGTCGAAGAAGCTCAACTTTCCATGAACCATCAGTGTTTAATAAACCAGAGACAAACCGGATACGGCAACGGCCTTGGGGGGAGATCGGTTTGTAAGAAAACGGTCTCGGGATCCAGCTATCCCTCCACACCCGTATGCTTGCTCCGTCTCCTACTCGCCATAGCAGCCCCTTCTTCAGCAAATCCAGGCCATGGCATATGGCCTGCCAAGAAGATGACCCGTTACCAACAAAAACCGTGTCCTCCAGCTTGCCATCAGGTCATATATTATCGAAATTTGTTATAGCGTACAGATGTCTTTTAAAGTTGTAATTTATGAATCAGGTCATATATTATCGAAATTTGTTATAAAAAATATTTTTAAATATATATATAGATGTCTTTCAGAGTATAGGTTTACTTATTTCGCTCCGTACGTAGTCTATAGTGAAATGTTTTTAAAGACTTATATTAAGGAACGGAGGGAGTATACCTTGCATCCCAAGCCATGCTTAATCAATCATCTCCCCGGGATAGTGCCAGAAGGCATGTTCAATATGTCTAGGTTGCAATTCTTGTACCTCTTTAGCGACAAACTTATCGGAGCGATTCCGAGCAATTAAAGTATGAGAGCCTCCCAATGTTGCAAGACGTTTTCCTAGATAATAACAACTTCTTCGGTAGGTTCCCAACAGGGCTTGCATCTGTTAGACTGGTCATAGTGGGGAGTATCATATACTAGTATCATGCATATGATACTAGTGTATGATACTACATCCATAGTGCATAGTATCATAGGTTAGTATCAAAGGTGATCTAATTTATTGCCATGTATGACACATAGTAGCATAACATTTATTATGTTACGGTATCTACCTATGTTACCATAACCATCTCTCTTCTTTAATTACCTGCCACATAAGCATGTTTGTGAGTCCCAAGTGCATGATACTACTTATGTTACCCCACTATGGCCAGCCTTAGATGTATTGTTGGAGCATCTGTTAGATATATTGCTTATGAGCATGTCGTTATACACGTGAGAGAGAATATCGATTGATACGAATAGGGCTCCACCCTAAGAGCCGAGACAGTGCCTCCCATGCAGCAAGGAAGATATGTGGTTCCAATCTCTGTTGGCGATGGTGTTTGTACTCTTCTTTTTTGAAAAGAAGGAATACCCCGGCCTCTTCATCAATCGGTGCATGCAACCATATTATTAAATAAAATGTAACAAGGTCATAAAGACCAAAGAAGCTCATAAACTGAGCAGTAGTCAAAAGCAAATAAAAGCGCCACACCCGGCGATATAGAACTAAAAAAAGTGATGCATCCGGTGATAGAATAATAAGCTACGATGCCTACACACCTAGCCTATTATTAGCCCACCATCCAAATCGGCTGAAGATAACCCGTGCTACCGTCTCCCAACGGTTGCACTCAATAATCAAAGGCTCCCTGAAATCCGCATGAGTGAGTAAGGACCACATACGGATCCAAGCTGTAGCTCTGTAGATAACCTGCAAAAAATTGGTGAATTGTGCCCCATTAAAAATCATATCATTTCTAGTGTTCCATATAGCCCAAAATGATGCACATACTCATATCCGAATATGTTTAGCTAAATGTACGTCCACTCCATTAAGAAACGTCCCAAATAACGTGTGTATGCTCCTTGGAGGTTGAACGTTAAAGGCTATATGAATTGATCGCCATAATAATTGTGCAAGAGGACATTCGAGAAAGAGGTGTTTAATCGTTTCATTTTGATCACAAAAACAACACCTAGAGTTACCGACCCAATTCCTTTTTGCCAAGTTATCTTTGGTTAGAATAGCCTCTTTATGGACAAACCACATAAATATTTTAATATGAAATGGAACTTTAATCTTCCAAATGTGCAACGACCTTGACAATGGCCCGGAATCAATTAGGTCCGAATACATGGATTTCACTAAGAAGATTCCATTCGAGGTTAACTTCCAGCGAATTGTATCCGCCTGATTAGATAGGTGAACTTCCATCAACCTACGAACTGGGTGCAACCAAGCATTCCAACGTTCCCCTACTAGGGATACCCTAAATTGGATATTAAGCGGTATCGAGTTTAATACTGTGGCAACATAATCCTCCTTACATTGCACAATATTACATAAGGATTGATATTGCAAAGCCAAAAGCGTCTCCCCAAGCCACGTGTCATCCCAAAATCTAGTATTATTACCATTACCAACTAGGAATTTCACTCGTTGGAAGAAAGTTGCTTTCGTCTTCATTAATCGCTTCTAGAAGGGTGAGTCCGTTGACATAACGGTGACTTGGGTCAAAGTCTTAGAGTGTAAGTATTTATTCCACAAGATTTGTATCCACATAGCGTCGGTCTCAGTAGATATTCTGTATAGCCACTTGCTAAGCAGACATCTATTTTTGACCTCTAAATTTTCGATCCCTAACCCGCCCTGGTCTTTTGATCTGCAAATAATATCACATCTAGGCAACTTGTACTTCTTCTTGGCCTCATCACTTTGCCAAAAGAATCGCGGGATCAATAAAAGTCAAGTCTTTTCCGTACCCCTACTGGTACCTCAAAAAAGGATAGAAGGAACATCAGGCTCGTCAAAACCGAATTTATCAAAACCAACCGACCTTTGTATGACATGAGCTTGCCCTTCCAACAACTCAGTTTCTTTTCAAATCGATCTTCTATATATTACATTTCGTGTTCGTTAGACGTCTATGATGAATTGGGATTCCTAGATAACTAAAAGGTAAGGATCCCATTTCACAGCCGAAAAAATTCTATAATCATCTTGTTCCTCTTTGGCTCTCCCAAAACAGAACAATTCACTTTTATTGAAGTTGATTTTGAGCCCAGACAGTTGCCCAAAAAGACACAATACAAGCTTCATATTCCTAGCTTTTGCAAGATCATATTCCATGAATATAATTGTGTCATCTGTGTACTGTAGGACGGAGACTCCCCCCTCTACTAGTAGTGGGACGAGACCTCCTACTTGGCCGCTCTCTTTAGCCCGACCAATTAGTACTCCCAGCATATCTACTAGGTGTCTGTACTCTACTAGATGCTTCTATGTTTACAAGAATTGGTTTGTTGTACCATTTATTATATGCTACACCAGAATGCTATGCAGTTTAACTCCAGTGTGGGCATAGTTACAACTTTACTATATACACCCAATTCTTACAGTTTATATATCAACTATACTCTAGGAACAGGCACACGAAGAACAGGGCGCAATAGAAGCTTGTTCTGAAGCCGCGCGGTGAGGCCGAATGCTTCAGTCATGTCGAGCTCCGAGCCTGGCCCTGACCACTCCCAGTCGAAGTGGAAGAGTAGGCTCGCGAGTGCGAGCTCGACGTTGGCGAGGCCAAACGCCATCCCAGGGCACATCCGTCGGCCAGCGCCAAATGGAAGGAACGCAAAGTCGCCACCCCCAAAGTCCGACGCCGCTTCCCCATCGAACCGTTCTGGTCGGAACTCCTCAGGCGCGTCGGGCCAGTAGCGCTCATCATGGCCCAACGCCCAGGCGTTGACGATCACTTGTGTGCCACGTGGCACATCGTATCCCAACACCTGGCATGATTCCTGGCACTCGCGCGGCAGCAACAACGGTAGGGGCGTGTGTAGTCGCAACGTCTCTCGGATAACAAGGTGTAGATAGGTGAGCTCTCTTAGAGCATGCTCAGTCACTGTACCACGGGCATGGAAAGTTTGCCGCAGCTCCGCCGTTGCCTTTTGCATGACCCTGGGGTTCTTGACCAGCTCCGCCATGGCCCACTCCAGCGTTGTAGCTGATGTCTCGCTGCCAGCGCCGAAAACGTCCTATACACAAAATATGAGAATTTTTCAGGACAGCTGGGATCGAGGGAAACAAAATTAAACATTACTAGACGGTACTTCCTTCAATCGAAAATAAGTGTTGAAGTTTTGAACTGAGGTGGTACGCCTTTGGCGTACCGAAAAAAAGTTTTGAACTGAGGTTAATTTAACATTAGTCTAAACTTATGACATTTATTATGGACCGGAGGGAGTAACATTTTGATAAAACCTACACGTTTCAACCACTTTGAATAGGTAGTTCGTCAACAAAAAACGTCACATGATCACGATAGCACCTGCTGCTGCAAAGATAATCACGGAAGCCACCTGCACGAGAATACTTACGAAGATGACGGACTTGATGACGTCCATGTCGAGCGGAAACTGGAGCGCACCTTCCTTCTGGATCCTCAGCAGCACGTACAGCAGGTCCTCGTCGTGGCCTCCGCCGCCGTCCATCCTCTCCAGGTGCTCCTGGACGACGCCGTCGAGGATGCCGTACACGGTGTCGCGGCACTCCTGAGCGCCGCGCACGGCGCTGCTGAGCCGCGCGGCGAGCCGCGACGAAGGCCATAGGTCGGCCGGGTTGAAGCCGGCCGCGAGCTGCATGGAGCGGTCCAGCGCCCGGAGGAACGCGTCGCGCTCCCGGCACCGGTCGCCCAGCACGGCGCGCACCGTGCTGTCCGCCACGAGGGCGGCCAGCAGCACACGCATGTCGACGTGCCGCGCGGCCGCTGCGGCCTCGGCAACGCCGCGGAGCGCGGCGGCGACCTCCTCCTCGCGGATGGCCCGGAAGGAGAGGACGCGGCGCGCGGTGAGGAGCTCCGCGACGGCGATCTTCCGGAGCTGCCGCCAGTAGTCCCCGTAGGGCGCGAAGATGATGTCCCGGCCGCCGTTGGTGAGCACGCGCATGGTGGCGCTCAGGGGCCGCGTCGCGAACGCCGTGTCGTGGGTCCTCATCACGTCGCGCGCGCCCTCCCGGGAGGACACCACCAGCGTGGGCACCTCGCCGAGCCGGAGCAGCATGGCCGGCCCGTGGCGCCGCGCCAGGTCGCGCATGGCGCGGTGAGGGAGCTGCCCGGCGAGGAGGAGGTGGTGCAGGCTCCCGATCACCGGCAGCTGCCACGGCCCCGGCGGCAGGCGCAGGCCGTCGGCGGCACCATCACCGCGGGCGCCCCAGCGCCTGCGGCCAGCGAGCACGATGAGCAGTGACACGAGAGCTACGCCGAGGTAGACGACGGCATAGGCGTCCTCCATCCGTGGTCTGGGGTCCGAGCACGGCGAGGAGCCAGATTTAGTCAGTAGTCACGTACCGAATTTCGCTTCGTGTGTTTCTTGTCCACATGATTGACAGCGATGTGGATAACGAAATGCTTGGAACTTCCGACAGATAAATCCTGTCTCAACTGATTTGTTGAAATTTGTGCACCTCATGGACGGAAAAAATTGAGTACGTACAAAATTGTGTACTCCACAAACAATGCGCATAGGATTTCATATAGGACTTCGTAATTGACAGCCATGCGAGATTTTTTGTAAGAACTATGGAGGATTAAAAATCTTTGTAATTTTTATATTTAATTGTTTGATTCATAGGATTGAATCCCATGGGAAGTCTCTTGAGAAATCCATTGCACTAGATTTCATATAGAAATATTTTCATCCACATAAACCTCTTACAAACAATTCTTTGTTTTTCCTGCTGTGCAATCAAACACGCTTTGGCGTAAACAAAAATCTTGTAGGACTTGCATGGACATGCTGCTGCAATTTTCTCTATTCCCACTTTTTTGCATGATAAGATTACTTAGATCATGATAAGGATTACTTACATCAGTATTGCCATGACAGTTGTTGAATAGATGGAAAAAATTTCCTGCAAAAAAAAGAAGCCTTATTAGGCCATGTTTGGGCACTTCTCAGTGCTTGTCTCTTACCACATTACCATAGGCAAAACATTGTTGTATTTTAAGAGGCGAGAGGGGAGTTATATCTTAATGAATATACAACTCTTAGCTTGTTTCTCTATGAAGTATAATTAATAATTTGATCCCGTGTGGCTTATTTCCCTATATTTCTCGTATTGGTTTTTTAATATTACTTTTTATAACAAATTCTCAAAATATATAACATAATTCAGAACTTTCACTTGTATGACCATGTCGTCCTCGTGTAGAATGAAGAGGGACTCTTCGTCCGTGCATTGGCTGAAGAGGACGTCTTTGTTCTTGTGTTGGCCGAAGAGGCGTCTTTGTTGTGCAGTGGGCCAAAGAGATGATCTTCAGCAACATCCCGACCGAAGAGGATGTCTTCGTTCACCATACGAACGAAGAGTTCGGGATAAGGATCTTGACCCGTCTTCTTCCTCCCGATCGTGCTCATTCCCCTGTCTCTCTCTTCCCTTCGCCATTTTCGCCGGTTCCAGCTCCTTTTCATCCCATAGACACCGCTAACCACCAGACCATGGCAATTGAGAGGCTTGCAAACAAGTGGTAGGTAGCGAGACCAAACGATAGCAACAAGGCATCTATCAAGCAAAGCTAGTAAATATATCCAAGGTAATGATCATCCTTGCCTGGAATCCCGCTTTTAAGAAGATCGAATCCACGAAGTGTAGTCGAACAAATCCTCACTCTCCGTATCATTACCGAAGTTAAGGAGAAGAGGCAAAACCTGATTTGGAAGGAGCGGCTCTCCTATGTAGGGTGGGATCTATGGCAGCTTTTTGAGCCTTCGATTTTGATCGGTTGGCTCCGGGTCAGTCAGTTGAAGAAACTAAAGATGTTTGGGTTACTTTGGGGTTGATCTAAACTACCCGGTCACGATCGGTCGGTTAGGGTTGGGGAAAGTTTTCGGACTAGGTTGAATGTGGGTTTAAATAGGTGGTCTAGGTTAGAGAACAAAGGGAAAATGAAAGGCCCGGTTGGGATCTACCAAACGATTTATGAGTTTTTTATAAAAACACCCAGATAAATCCGGTATAGCGGCAACGGACTGTCGTACAACGCGGATGATGCGATAATGAATGCAACGAATAAATAATTACCGCACACATAAAATAATATATTACGCCAAAGAATCTGAGGAACTGGTCTTGGTCTATTACATGACGACTTCGCAGCATGTCGCACGGGACGGAGGGCAAGGAGCTGAGGAGACCACCACCGCCTTTCCTCCTAGGAGGTGGAGGAGGAAGCGACGAACCCTCTGCTATCGAAGCCTCGGATGGGGAGACCATGACGAGCACACGGTGGGGCGGAGCTTAGTATCCAGCGAGCTCTGATCTGCGTCGCATCAAACTAGATCACCGACGACACAATGGTCAAGAGTCATCGGAGAGATGGAATATCACATCCACACTCATCGAGCCGTTGAGGGGTCTGGGTGACCACCGCCACCGCCGCCACCGACATGGGAATTTCAGACCGTGCGTGTGTCGGTGTGTTTGGGAATTGGGTTTGGGTTTGAACGGGTTAGGACGACGGAAGCAAATTGACTCTCAGGCCGGGACCGGTTTGCAAATTGTGCGTACGGATCTCTCCATCCAAATCTGGGCCACCGATCTGCCATCCGGTGGTCCAGATCAATTTTTCTAATTTTTCATGGTAAGATCAGATTCTATTTGTAGTCTACTAGCACAAATGCCCGTGCATTGCAACGGGAATAAAAGTGAGGGATTCGTTTCGGACACACCAGAGTCCAATTCTGACTCCTCATGCTACCGTCAAGAATCATGGTTCTTTCTTTGTGGTTATCTTTCCACTCTCAGAAGCACACTATCTTGTTCTGCTTCGCCAGTTACCCAGTCTCTGGAGGTACTGGGTATATACGTGGTCTAAGCCCATCTCTCCGGTTATGATGGTTAGGGCAGCAGGCTCGAAATTGTCAAGACCATGGAAATTAGAAATTTAAAGCTTGATTGTCATTACATGTGCTCCGGTGTAATAACATCATAAATTACCAGAGTGCCTTAGGAGTTTTTTTGTCTCAGGCACCACAGTTAGAATGATTGACAATATGAGCATCACCAGCCTGATGAAAGTTGTTGTTATGACGGGCATGGCCAAGAGGATATATGATGCACAATAACATCCAGCAACAACATCTCTCATGGTTCCTGTCTTCTTTTTCTGAACCAGTGCTATATTTGATTATTTGGCACAAGAAAAATTGTAATTCTTTCGCTCCAACTACGACCAACATGCCTCGTCATTCTTCCAAAAGGTGTCCCTTATGATTTTTTTCAGAAAGAAATTAGTGTATTATCTCCTTGCTGTCGTCTGACTGAAGGAAACTGAATGTGGAAATTGAAGTGTATATAGACTGACCCACTCGGAGTGTATACAGAAATATTTTTGTCCAAGTTGTCAGTGCCACACTGTACCTTCAATGTCCATCTGCATCTACACGGCTATGTATAATCTAAGCAAGAATGCAAACTGAAGCAAGAAACTATCAACCAAACTGAGATAACAGCATGTAGCCAAACCTGTAGGTGCTTCGTTCGGGAGGAGGCTTGTTGCCTAGATGCAGGTGACGTCGAGGTCGCATGTACTCTCATTAACTCAGACAATATCACCGTTGTGTCCTCTCATCCCGTCCTCAAACTGCAAGGCTATCACACCCCAGGCGGTAGGTTGTCAGGGATCAGCGGAGAAACACGAAGGCTCGGCTGACGACCGCCGAGCATGGCCAGGCCCATCTCGCTCTCATGTCTGCCGTAGTGGCTCCTGGGCTTCCCCGTGGCTCCTCCACTCCGCGTTCACATCCCGAGCTCGGCAGCCAGCGACTCACCGGGGTACGGCGCCGCGGTACTCGAAGGAGCAGATCTCCGTAGCGCCGACACAGTGGCCAGTTTGTGGCAGCACCGAAGGGCGATAGCCCAGCTTCCTGCCCAGCAAAATTGCGCCATAGCGCCGCGCTGAGGAAACTCCTGATGTTGTTCTGCATGGTGACGATGATTTCTCAATCTGTGACCACACTTGTGCCACGCCCGAAGCCTTGCTCTGAGAAATATGCACGTTTTGTTCCTTCGAGTTGCACCACTTGAGATCATGACCAGGCTTCAACAAACTTTTCGCTACAATTTGTTCATCTATTGGCAGCTTTGGGAGGAGCTTTTATCCTTGACGTGCTACAATTTGTTCATCTATTGCCATGCACTTTCTGACCCAAGCACATGTGGTTCTCTGATTCTGCATATACTGCAAGCATAGTTGACAGGGAGAAGCTGCACCTGAGTTCCTGACAACTCCGGATGACACCACATCAAAACGTAGATGGTACTGGGAAGAACCCCATATTGTCTGAAGCACTTGCCACACATTGTCATGTTGATTACTCGCAGTATAACTCCAGCATCGAACTACTTGTATCACCGCAAACTCCCTTTTCTTGAAGACAAGCGTGTGTACCTACTACCTACTCACGGAAGCTCCTTAGGTTGCTCAGCCGAGCACATGCCCGCAGCACCACCACAATGGCATGGCCGAGCAGACCACCAGTGAGTCCCTTTCCTTCATGATAAATTCAGGTGAAAAGTATTGCTACTTCGTCATGAAAACAACCATCGGAGTAGCCGTGTAGGCCAACACCATGGTCGCCCACGTGATGTGGTTCTTGACAGGAAATTTGTCAAACAGCTTGCAGGCGATCACCATGTCTAAGGCAAGAAGCAACCTGTTGGATAGCGGCAATTGGAGACAATGATTTGGACGTGAACGGCGGCGACCTCGGCATTGTCCACAGAAGCCATGAGGAAGCAGATGTCCTCGTCGGGCTTGAAACGGAGCGTATCCATCAGGCGGAGTACATCGCGGGCGCTCGAGGTCGCTGTGGCCTTCACCTTCTGCCGCGCTAGCGCCGACCGCTTCGGCCTATGACCTCGCCCCTCACGGACGCCCTCGACATGGACCGCCTCCATCCTCCTCCGCCCTCTGCCCAGCGTGCTCCTCCACTCCTCCCTCGCCAAGCTTGGTGCCCGTCGGTCTATGGTCGGCACTCGGCAGTGGGAGGGTCATGTCCATGATGCAGTGGACAGTGACGTCACCACCAGTCTCAGAGAAGGACCGAGGCATCGACGGTTTTTTCGCCCTCGGATTTGAGGGAGGAGGAAAGGAACGACGACGGGGCAGCGCAGGAGATGCAGGAAACTGTGGAGCTGGGCGGACATGGTTTTTTTTTTGACAAAATTTGTTTACTATATAAAAGGAAGACTTCCAATGTTTTCTCACACAGCGGGCTACCTAGGTGGGCTGGTTCACTCTAGAGTACTCATTCTACGCGGGCAGGGTTCGACTCCCTAGGTAAAGATAAGTAGATACCGTAAGTACGAAAAATATAAAAAGACGAATGAATAAAATAGAGAACATACGAAAAACAATTTGATGGACGAAAAAAGTGGAGAAACGATCCGATCCGTCCTTTAATTAATAGTAGGTAAAGATAAAGACCAGAACTTATCAGCTCTATTACACCACAGCAATGGTCTGGCCATCGCGTTGTAAATATCGCCGTTAGCTCTTTGCTTCCCATGATATCACCTGCTCAATTTCTATCCAATGTAAATGCCACTCGGTCATGCTGCTTACTCTAAGTCCTCTTGTTGTTCTTATACAGTGTACGGCTTCTTATGTCTTATATTTACCACTAGCCTTGCTGATCTAAAAGCCCTCCTCCTTTGATGATTTACCTCACAAGGTAAATAGCATGTGCCTTCCTGTTAGTTCGCTGCTTTGGTTAGCCGTTCAAATTGTTTTTTGTGTTTGTTTGAATATCGATAGGAACGCGTCAGCTAATCAAATTTAAGAAGCACCAGTTAAAACTAATGTTTCACTGCCATTCGTTCTTTGCTTTTCTCCTGATATTGTTTGGTTGCTTTCTGCAAAGGGAATCTTTGAACTTGGTTTCCTATCAGGCTAAGACTTTAGTTGGCTTTGCAAGCTTGTCACCTGTAAGCTACCTTGCGCTGTTGTATGCTTTATACCTGGGATGTTTGGTGTTGGACAAAACTTATTGTGTGCTTTCTATGCTCATATTTTTCCCCTGCCTTTTCACTATGTGTATATAGTCCAAATAATAGTTCATTCAATAATTGTAAAATTTTATCGTATACAAGACATCGAGAAAAAGATTTTATACTAGTTCACTAATTTATGAGAGCTCTTTGCTTCCCATGATATCACCTGCTCAATGGTCCTACAACAAGATAAAACTTAAATTCATAACTAAAGCCGCATTCTGCCCTTTAGATAACAACAATTGCCTTAAGATTCTATATATTGTATTTAAGATTTCAAATTGTCACTGCACATTCTGTTCTTTCTTCCTGCTCTTCCAAAGGAACTGCAACGATTTGTTCCAAAGGAGCAGGAGCGGTTGGCCCACTCGACAAAACAGGTGTCCCATTTTGTTCAAGTCTAAAGGACATGTAACTTTGTGCGGCCCAGAGACGGCCTAGCTACGGCCCGGTCATGGAGAGTGCAGCTAACGCCACAACCAATTCTCACCTACGTTCATCTCTCACGCACCAGGATAGACACATGCCTTGTGACTGTTCGTTGAGAGCTTGATTGTTGTCTATTCATCGACGGTGCATGCAGTGAATCTCACCGCCGAGGCCCCCACCAGGCAAGACGCCCTTATCCTCTCCTTCTCCTCTCATCTTATCCATTCCTCTCCTCCACGTTCTTTCTCATAGCCCTCATAGATCCAATCTACAGCTGCAGCGATGAGAATCTTACCATGGAAGCCACGAAGGCCGCTGGCAGCTGACTCTTGCCCACGGTATTCCCTTCGCCACCATTGTGTTTTACTACCATGCGTTGTTTCCTTCTCGTACCGCAAATCAGACTCTCTAATCCGTTTTCTCATGCTTCTCCTAGATCCACGATTTTCCTACCAAACTGTCCAACGGCTCTTCTTCCACCGGTCAACACCAGGTATATTCCTATTCCGTCTCAGTGTGGTTTGGTGTTTAAGTGCCTTTGAGGACCCAGTAGATATTGTGGCTAAAGACATTTAAGCCACTGATTTTGATTTGTAAGATTTAATATTGTGTTAGACTAACTAGGCCGTCATGATGTTCCTGTGTAGTCGGGCTTAGTCTTCTTTCTATCCGATATAAACAGAGTAAATGAGGGTGATGGATCTACCTAATAATTGTGTGTATGCATCTGAATCTCTATGTATATCCAAGGCTGACCAATGCACGGGACCTCCCATGCATTGGAGTTGCTATTAGTCCGAATTCCGAATCCTAATTCGATCCCGACCGCACCTTCTCATCCCACTATCTTCATCCCTTGACGATCGATCGCAATTGGCCTCATGAGTATGCCCATCCCACTGGTGTTACAATTTAAGTTGTATACTAAACATTTTTACATGTTATTCATTATAAATTTTTTTTCTCACCAAATTTAGTTAGTTCTCTTCAGTGCTACAATCTTTGATCTACAAGATTAATAAGTATGTTTCCAATTATACCTAATAGTAGTGAACATGTAATTATTATAATATTAACTCTCAAAATTAAATGTTATACAATTCAAACAACATGAGAGTCACACTATGTCTTTTTTAAGGAATATTTTGCCAGGGATGACTCGGTGAACTTAATGAATTACGTTTAGTCTAAACAAAACATACCTATATGAAAAAAAAATCACATTTAATAAGTAACCCATCACTTAAATATGTTAGAATGTGTTTATATATGATAGCTGGTTCCATAATGTATAAGCCTAACAAATATCTGAATAGAAGATTCTCCAATATGATTGTCTAATGTAGATGTAAGTAATAGGAAATTACAAAGTGCATGATGTGTATAAAACGGTGATTGATCCGAAAAATCCTCCTATCATCATATTGCATCTCCGTCACGACTAATATGCTCCGTCCGCCAGTCTCCAGTCCAGTTCTTCATGGAGCGAGCAACTTCATCAATGACATAATTTGGGAAGACATGTTTGACAATAATGGGCACAAAGAAATTCTAGGATTCATCATGATTCTCATCCGGGTCTGCTTCATCACCATCACCTTGTTGGTATATGAGGGCACTATTTAGGCACCCAGGTAGTTTGATGAAATTCCTCTCTTCCACCCTGGCCGAGTTAGTGATGACCGCTAAGAGATTTTATTAGCATATATTGCTAGGAGATAAGAGAGTAGTGGTGAGGAAGATATATAGGAGACACCATCCTTGGGGAAGATGAGTGAACATTATTAATTGCCAGGAGTACATTTCCATGCTTTATTTCATCAATGGTGTTGGAGCCTCTCCAACTACACAAAATGTGGCACTCGGTGTGGCCCTTTTACCTTACTTCTCCTTGCATGTGATGATCTTTGCTAGCTACTACCTCCATCCTGGTTTATTGGTTCACGTAGTATTTTGTGTCAAACTTTGACCATAGATTTAACTAAGTAAATAATAATGCATGTTAGCAAAAATTATATCCCTGGATTCGTATTTGAACATAGTTTCGAGAGAGGTTTTTTTTTGTTACATGCATTAACATTTTCTTAGTTAAATCTAAAGTCAAAGTTTTGCACAAAATACTAAGGGGACTAATAAAACCAGGATGGGGGTAGTAGATACTATGAGAAGTATTCAAAATGCCATATGTCAGTTTACCATACCATAGCTACCAAGATGTTAGGCAACAATTAGAAGGTTCTTTGATAAAGATATATTTTTGTGTTTTATTCTCATAAGTTAGTAGTTGTCGGTTGATAACCTAGTGACTATCATGGGATAACCTCGCGGTTATTACCGGAACAATTTGGTAGCTACCATCAGATAACATAGCCACCTGCACTGAATAACCTAGTGACTGTCCATGAATAACCTAGTGATTCTCATTGGGCAAACCTGGTAGCCAGGAAAACCTATTAATTGTTACCTAAACAACTTAGCAGGTATCGTCGCATAACCCAATAGTATCACTGAATAACTTGGGTTATCATCGAGCAAACCTTTTAGTTGTTGCCTAAGCAACTTGACAATTATCACCGGATAACCTGGTGGTTTTCATCGACGAACCTGACCAAACATAGTAGTTGTTACCTAAACAACTAGGCAGTTGTCACCGGATAACCCGGTGGCTTTCAAAGAATGCAATCGTCCCCAGATAACCTGGTGACTATTGTCGGACAAAACAACTAGTTGTTACGTAAACAATTTACTATTCACACTGGATAATTTGGTGACCATCATCGAATAACGGTAGGTATTAATTAGTGTGATAACCAAGTAACTGGCATGGGTTATTTGATATCACTTTAATGACTGGTAACTGGCACACGAAATAAAATCAATAATAGGTGTGCCTAATATTTCATCAAAACTTACAAGTGAGGACTAATATTGAAACATCAACACGCACGCCAAACACAAGCATGCAAACCGAGTGTGAAATGGTGAATTAGAGTGGCGTAAGCACTAATAACATTTCAATCCCTTTTATGGCTCATTTGAGACAGCAAGGAACACGATATCACACAGTTCTAGGGCTCTTAGCAAATACTATTACATTCAGACAAGGACTCCTATTGTTATAACATCACGGCTCTCTTGAGTCCCGACTCATGCTATTGATCGCTCCACCGCAGCAAGAAGACACCACAATCATGACGCACATCTCACTGGTCGGTCCAACGCCGGCCGATCTCGAGAGCTCCACTCAGTTGGAGAATAACATGTGCCTTCCACCCAATAACATATGGCTTCCAACTATATATCACCAAATAACCTATGGCTTTCACCGAATAACTGGAGGATCATCGCCAAATAACCTGCTGACTACCATTGGTCCGAACACAAGCGTTGATGCCTAAACAACTTGACATCTAACACTAGATAATCTCTGGTGACTGACAACAATGACCATAGTTGTTAGATCAACTGCAACAGCTCCCTTGAAAATCTTCCCGTAAAACTAGTTTTTTGGCCTTCCCGTAAAGGTTAGGGGAAATTTTCTGGAAGCAATTTTTGTCCATTCCCCTATACTTCTTCCTCTAATCCATTTTTATTTGAATTAAACAAAAAAAAGACAATTGCCTAGCACCCATTAGTCAGTGACACACGTGATGGCGAGCGGGCCATCACCGGCGAGGGGAGGCGCGAGGCGATGTGCTGGCGACGATGTGCGGCGATGAGTAGGCGATGGCGCGGCGGCGGTGGCAAGGACCAGAGACGGTGGCAGGGTGTGGAATGCAGAGTGGTAGTTGATGAAATTTTAGTCCGCCAAAAGAATACGGGAAAAAAAAGATATGGAATGATGATCTAAAATGCCACTTTTACGAGATCCTCTAAACTTAAAGGCTAGCTTCCCGGTTTGAGAGATTTTTATTCCTTAACTTCCCCTCAAGGGCGGTTAATTTAGAGATACTAGCATAACCTAGTAACTGGCTCACAGAATTTGATAGTGTTGTAAGATCATTTGGTCACCGGGACACGGCGCAGGCGACGCTTTGGGCCGGCGTGCCGCTTTGATGCCAGCTTCAATGAGAGGCTGCGTCCGCTCCGGGCTAGCATGAATTCGGCGCGGGCGCTCTAGAGCAGCGCTGACAGAGATGAATATGCGGCAGCTGTTTCCTGCGAAAAAGGACACGGGCGAGGGAGAGGATTTTGAATGGGTCTGGGATGTCTGTCGTGTACATGGCAACGGTCGGAACGTCCGCAAAGCCACCCTGATTTGCTGCGGTTTGCGGAAAACGGGTGTCAGAATCGAATCGCGGACGAATGGGGTACCGCGTTGGATGACAAATCGCGTCTGGACCGCTCGGTCCGAGTTGATACGGGCGGTTAGGGGTTAGTCTTGGAGATACCCTAGCAGTCCGATTCAACCTCTGCCCCTTCTAACGTGTGCGCCAGTTTGTGAATCTGAAAGCAACCCCGACTAGACCATCCCACTTGTGTATAAATAATCAATAGCATGAGCGTTCTCTGTGCCTTGCTTCTACCGGTGGCACATCCGCAGCTCGAGAACTGACCACACCGCGATCATGTCGCCGATCTCGCTGGTTGGCCCGAGGCCTGCCGACCACGAGAGCTCCAGCCGGTTAGAGATTCTTCTCCGCGAGGCCGGGCTGCAGGAGACCTCCGATGAGGTGGCGGCCCGCGAGGATGTGCTGCGCGATCTCCAGGCCATCGTCGACCGGTGGGTGAAGCGCGTCACCGCTCAGCAAGGGTTTCCCGACGGCATGGTTGAGCAGGCCACCGCCCTCCTGATTCCGTTCGGTTCCTATCGTCTCGGCATGCACGGCCGCGGCTCCGACATCGACGCCCTCGTCGTCGGCCCCTCCTACATCAACCGCGACCACGACTTCTTCGCCGTGCTCGGCGGCGTGCTGGCGGAGACGGAGGCGGTGACGGAGCTGCAGCCCGTGCCTCGCGCGCACGTGCCTGTCATCAAGATGAGGTTCCGCGGCGTGCAGGTGGACCTCCTCTACGCCAGCGTGTGCCTCCCGGTGGTGCCCAGGGACCTCGACCTGCGCGACCACTCCGTTTTCCGCGGCATGGACCTGGCCTTCGCGCGCAGCCTCAACGGCGTGCGCGTCGCCGACGAGCTGCTGCGTCTCGTCCCGGACACCGGCGCCTTCCGTACGACGCTGCGATGCATCAAGCACTGGGCCAAGGCGCGTGGCGTCTACTCCAATGTGATGGGGTTCCTGGGCGGCGTGGGCTGGGCGATCCTGGTGGCGCGCGTGTGCCAGCTCTACCCCAACGCCGCGCCGAGCATGCTGGTGCCGCGCTTCTTCAAGATCTTGGCGCAGTGGAAGTGGCCCAACCCGGTGCTGCTGCGGGACATCGAGCACGACGACGGCGGCGAGCTCGCGCTCCGGCTGCCCGTCTGGGACCCGCGGCAGAACCCGCGCGACAAGAGCCACCTCATGCCCGTCATCACGCCGGCCTACCCATGCATGAACTCGTGCTACAACGCCACCCTGCGGACCATCACGGAGCAGCTCCAGATCGGCAACGGCGTCTGCCAGGAGATCCTCAAGGGAAAGGCCGGCGCCGGCGGGTGGGACGCGCTGTTCCAGCCGTTCCAGTTCTTCAAGGCGTACAAGAGCTACCTGCAGGTGGACGTGAAGGTCGCCGGAGGGGAGGCCGACCTCCGGGAATGGAAGGGGTGGGTGGAGTCGCGGCTGAGGCAGCTGGTGAACAGGGTCGAGATGGCCACGGCCGGCATGCTGCTCTGCCATCCCAACCCGAAAGCCTACGCGGCCAAGCCCCATGATCTGCACTGCACGTCAACCTTCTTCGTGGGCTTGTCCAAGCCACAGCAGCAGCAGCAGCCCCAGGTGCCGTTCGACCTACGCGCGACGACGGACGGGTTCAAGCAGGAGGTGTACACGTACGAGTTCTGGAGGCCCGGGATGGATCTGGAGGTCTCGCACACCCGGAGGAAGGACCTGCCGTCCTACCTGCTCGATCAGATCCTCCCGGCTGGGCACGCCGCCGAGAGCAACTCCTCTCCTCCGTTGGCGTCTGCTTCCGGCGACGTCAAGAAGATGGCGCCGGCAGGCGGAACCGGATCGGCGCCTGAGAGGAAGAGGCAATGCTGTCCCAGCAATATCCTTCCCAGCGCTTCAGCACTGGGCGTTGTGGGACATTCGTGAGTGACGTTTTGTCTTGTTAGCATTTACTCTACCTGATCTGACCAACTGAATTTCACGATGGCGTGCGACGTACGTTGGCACGTCTCCTTCGCACCGGACTTTGCCGCGGCTCGCACCGTCAACTTCGCCGACGGGGAGGTCCTTCTCCGACGAGAGGCCCTCCGGCTCGTGCTGACCGACAAGCGAGGGGTCATGGTGGATGCGCGGTATCTCCGGGAGGGCGAAAGCATCGATATCGGGCAGATCGTCTCGTTCCCGTGCCACTTCGCGAGGATCCACGATCGAATTCCGGCGACTGATTTCGCGGTACACGGGGGCGCGGCTCGTCACGATGAGGACGAAGCGCGCGCGCCAGATCGACACACCGCGGGTCGGAACCCCTGGGCCTCAAGCATCCTGGGTCCGCACCCGAGCGTGGTGCCGCCGCCCGCCGCGGATGCGAGACACGTGGACGAAGATCAGGGGATCCATGGCGAGGAGGGGGCGACGCGAGAGGTACAAAAACCCGATCCCGTGCGGCTCGCCCCATTCTTGACCTAGACGCCGCTCTATCCCATCTGTGGGCGGCGCCACGAAGCCCTAGATCGAAAATCAGGCCCTCCTTCCAGTGGTGGGAGGGGAAGATTGGAGGTGATCACAGATCGTTCGTGGAGGTGGTTGCATCTTCTTCAAGGGCTCCGACGATGGAGGAGCACGGTGGCCGTGGCTTCCGCGGGAACCGTCGCGAGGGCTTCGGATCTGGACGGATGGGGCGCGGCGCGGGATGCTTCAACCGTGGGCGCGGGAGAGGCCGCTTCTCCTGGTCCAGGGAGGCGGACGGCGACGACCACTCCACCAACAAGCAAGCGGCGTCGGCGACGGACGACACCGAGCGCTGGGACGAAGCTGCGGAGCGAGCCAAGCGAGCCAGATCTAGGGGGGTGTGGGTGGAGAAAAACCCTAACCCCACTGGATCTGAGGCGACGAACTTCAGGAAGAATCAAGCCGCCACCAACGATCAGCGCGCGGGCTCTTCGACTCAGGTGATCCCAACCAATGCTCATGAACCTTGCGTGATTTGCAAAGCTTCTACTCATGCACCTACTAGTTGTCCGCAAGCGTTCTGTGAGAGATGCAGTAAGATGGGTCACTTAGCCTCTGTCTGCACTGTTTTTTTGCCGTGGGAATGTGTGGCTCCCATGTGTGCTTTCCAAGCCAAAGGGCAAGGTTTCTTCTACATCCCTGATTCGTGCACTGCCAAACAGCTTAAAGAGAGAGCCACAAGTGTGGTTATTACTGTGATTGAAGGAAATGCTACTGTTAAGGAGTTAGAAGATGCTTTTTCTGATTACATAGGAACCAAATGGCATTGTACTGCTCGTCCTATTGGTCCCCAAACATATGTGATGCGCTTTCCGAACCAGAGAGATGTTAAGAAAGCATGCTACAATGACAGAATGACGCTTAGATCCTGTGGAGTGGTTGTGAAAATTGTTCCATGGACAGCCAATATTGGGGCCAAGGGTGTGATGGAAACTGCTTGGGTTAAAATGATTGATGTTCCTCTGGAAAGGAGAAATGAGAGAAACTTGGCCTATGTTTCCTCATCGGTTGGTGTCCCTTTGGAGATCGACATGGCCACCCTACATAAGCCTGAATATGTACGGGTCCGGCTTGGATGTCGCAATGTTGATGAACTTCCTGAGGTGGCAGAAGCTGTGCTGGGAACGCATTTCTTTGATTTCTTTTATGAGATAGAAAAGGTCTTGGTCCGTGACCCTGAAAGACAGACTGGCACATTTCATGTGGATGCTGCCAAAAAGAACATGCATATGGGGAAACAGACTCCAAGTAGAGCTGCCCCCAATACCTCAGAAAAGGAGAGAGGGTGGGAGTCCAGCAAATGCAGTTTGCCTGGAAAATCTGCTCCTACATAATCTGTTGAGAAAGAACAAGAGGAATCGAATGAGTCAGAGGAGGATAACACTCTATTAATTGAAACCATTGCCCTTGAGGCTTGTAACAAAGAAGGGGAAGTGAGATCTCAGGCACTCCTGGTTGTTGATAACAACAGGACATCTGCTGAGGAGATCCAGGTATGCAAGTTTGTTTCATCTGATCCTGTTGTTGATATCTCCAATGAAAAGATTCCTCATACAAAGAAGGACAACTCATGTGTCCAGGTGGAGGAGATTGAGGGTGATATGGAGGACAAGATGCAGGAGAAAGTGGAGTACATTGTACAGTATCCTACCTCACCTGATGATATGGGGGAGGTGATACCTACTCCTCCACTTATGTCTGAAGAAGTGATTAGATTCAGCATGAGGAACTTGCAGAACATGGCTGGCAAAATACAGGACAAGGCTGTGGTTCTATCTAAGAAGAGAAACTTAGAAGGTACCTCCCCATGCCACAACTCCTTTGATGTGCTTACAAATCATGATCTTATGCTTATCCCTAATTCTAATTTCTCTAGTGTAGATATTCTTAGAGAATTAGAGAAAGTGAGGGGAAATAATAGTGAAGTACAGGTTTCTTCCTCTGATCAGGAAGGGGGGTGTGATGTACATCACTAATGAAAAGGGTGATCAAACTCCTGTTAGTACTGAATGGGGTGATGATGGGGATGATCTTGAGACCAACTTTATTCTTGTGAAATCCAGGAAAAAGAGAAGTCCTAAAGTTAAGATAAATATATCTAGACCTGTGACCAGGAGCCAAAAACCTGCTACTGGAAAAGAGAAGAACAAAACTGGCATCCCTGTCGATCATTACAGGACCACCAGAGGGGGGGGGGAGAAAAAATCATACCAAATGATAGGTATCTTTTGGAACTGTAGGGGGGCAGGAAAAAAAGGGATGAGTTCCTGCCTATCCCATATGATTAGATATCATTCCCTTGATTTTGTTTGTCTGCAAGAGACCCATAAGAAAAAGTTTTTGGACAGTTACTTTAGAAAGATAGATCCTCATAGTAGGTTTGACTGGGACTGGATCCCAGCCATTGGGAAATCAGGGGGCATCCTTTGTGGAATGAAAAAGGAGAGATTTGAAATTATTTCTTGGAGAAAAGGGAGATTCATTTTGCAAGTTTGCTTCTTGGATATCAATATCAAGAAAGTGTGGACACTATGTACAGTATATGGTGCTGCTCATGAATGTGACAAGAATGATTTTTTAGTGGAGTTAGCAGATTTCTGCACTCACATTCAAACTCCTTTCCTCATTGGAGGTGATTTCAATATCCTCAGGCATTGTGGGGAAAAATCAGAATTGGCACCACTCCACCCACACTGACATGTTCAATTCAGTGATTAATTCCATGTGCTTGAGTGAAATCCATATGCATGGAGGTATGTACACGTGGACTAACAATCAAGCACACCCGACCTTAGAAAAATTAGATCGTGTTCTGATGAGTAATGATTGGGAGACTATGTTCCCCCTGGTTAATGTTAGAAAGTTGGTTAGAGATATCTCAGACCATAATGCTCTCTTGGTGTCCTCGGACAATAATGTTGTACGAGTTCCACACACAAGAGAGTTCAGGTTCGAGCTGAGCTGGCTCAAATCTGAGGAATTCCTTCCTTTGGTTGATAAGATCTGGACTAAGAAGGTCGAGGCAAATGACCCTATTGATGTTTTGAACATCAAGTTGAAGAGGCTGAAAAAATTCTTTAAAGGATGGGGGTCTAATAAGTTTGGGAATGAGAGAATTAGGAAGAGAAATATCAAGGAGGAACTAGAGAAAATTGAGGAGCTGAAAGAAAGTGACAATCTCAACCCTGAGCTGCTGTGTAAAAAGCAAAGTTTGCTGGTAGAGCTCAATGAAATCCTTGTTAATGAGGAGTTGTATTTACTGCAACAATCTAAGGAGAGATGGTTGCTTAAAGGAGATAGTAACACGGCTTACTATCAGAAGATTGCTAGTAGAAATAAGAGAAAAAACACCATCCACTCTCTGAAGGTTGGTGACCAGGTCATTGAAGGAACTGAGAACCTTCTTAAACATGCAACTGATTTTTACAAAGAATTATTTGGGCCTGCCCCTGGAAATTTGTTCCAAATGGATCCTGAGGTTTGGGATGAGGGAGAGAGAATTAGTAATGAGGATAATATGTTGTTGACTAGACCTTTCTCTGAAGAGGAAGTGAAAAAAGCTCTATTTTCTATGAACAGCAATAGGGCCCCTGGCTCGGATAGCATTCCGGCTGAATTTTACCAACATTGCTGGGAGATAGTTAAGAATGACATCATGAATCTGTTTCGTGCTTTTCATGAGGGGACCCTGGATGTGTATAGGTTGAACTATGGGATCATTACTCTTCTTCCCAAGATTTCGGGAGCAGATAAGATTCAACAATTCAGGCCAATATGTCTGTTGAGGTGCCCTTATAAACTGATTACAAAAGTTTTAGACAACAGAGCGGCCCTTTTTGCTGATATTATGTTTAGTAAGCATCAAAATGCCTTTATCAAAGGCAGGAACATTATGGACGGGGTCCTATCCTTGCACGAGGTTCTTCATCATACTTATGTTAAGAAAAAATGTGGTATTGTCATAAAGCTTGATTTTGAGAAAGCCTATGACAAGGTTAACTGGGACTTTCTTTTGAAGTGTCTCGAGCATAGAGGCTTTGGGGAGACTTGGTGTGAGTGGATAAAAAAGATTATGCATAATGGCATAGTTTGTGTCAAGCTAAACAATACTATGGGTCCGTACTTTCAAAGCCACAGAGGGGTGAGGCAAGGAGATCATGTTTCCCCGTTCCTGTTTAATATTGCTGCTGAATGCTTGTGTAAAATGGTGCTTCAAGCACAAAAAAATAATCTCTTTGTCGGTTTGGCCGCGGACCTGGTCGAGAATAGAGTAGCGATTCTGCAATATGCAGATGACACAGTCCTGTGTATTGAACATGACCCTGATAAAGCTGTGAATCTGAAGCTGCTTTTGTATATGTTCGAACTCATGTCGGGTTTGAAGATTAACTTCCAGAAGAGTGAGATTCTCTGTGTTGGAGGGGATGATAGTATCCTGCAAACTTATGCGGATATCTTCAACTGTCAGATTGGCCACTTCCCTATGAAATATTTGGGGGTGCCAGTCAGTTATTCATCCATCCGAGGGGTGGATTGGGACTTTTTGGAAGCCAAATATATTAGCAGATGTGACTCTGGACTAGGGTGTAATGCATCCTCGGGGGGTAGACTGACGCTGCTGAATGCTAATATTTCCAGCATCGCCTATTACTACATGTCTATGTTCCTCCTGTCAAAGACCATTATTGACAGGTTGGATAAACACCGTAGAAGATTTTTTTGGCAAGTGTCTAAAAAGAGAAAGCGCTACTATCTAGTGCGATGGTCTCGCATCTGTAGATCGAAGGAGAAGGGTGGTTTGGGTGTGAAAGACTTACATAAACAAAATCTAAGCCTCCTGGCTAAGTGGTGGTGGAAGTTGGAGACCAAAACTGGTCTTTGGCAGGAGATTGTTAAAGCTAAATATCTTGGTAGAGACACGGTAGCTTCTGTCAAAACAAAGGTGAATGATTCACCTTGCTGGAAAGCGATTATGAAGGTGAAAGACCTTTACATGGTTGGGAGAAGAATCACTATTCGATCAGGGAATATAGCGAGAGTGTGGATCGATCCCATTGGTGATCAGAAACCGTTTAAGGATATATTCTCTCAGTTATTCGCAATCTGCAATTTTTCTGAATGCACTGTGGAAAAATGTAGGGATGTGGATCCTGTAACTTTCTTTCGGAGGAGATTAAGCAATGAGCTCAAAGAGCAATGGCAGCAGGTAGCTGCCACTGTTAGGAGCAGCTATGTTTCTGATGAATCAGATTGCATTAAATGGGGCCTGGGTCCCAAAAAAATCTTTACAACTAAATCGGTTTATTCTTTCTTGGAAAGAAACATCGCAGGATGCAATTTTGGATGGATTTGGAAAGCTGGTATTCCATTAAAAATTAAGATTTTTATGTGGCAACTATTCCAGGATGCTATTCTTACTCGGGAGGTGATGAAAAAACGAGGGTGGAAGGGGAATCCGAAATGTTCATTCTGTGGTGAGAATGAGACATCTCAACATCTCTTCTTTACCTGTCCTATTGCCAGGGTAACCTGGAGAAGCGTTGCCTGTATGCTCGGCATGGATTTGTGTCCGAACAGTTTGTGGCAGGCTTACTCCTGGTGTTACGCTTACTTTCCAAATGGGGAGATTTTTTATACAGTTGGCATTGCTGCCCTGTGCTGGGCTATTTGGATATGTCGTAATGGTGTAACGTTTGAATCTTGACATTTGCAAACACCTTTTGAATGCTGCTTCTCTATGTGTGCTTTCCTTGATTACTAGGCAGGTCTGTTGAAGCAAGAGGATGCGGTGGACTTGCGATCTGGTGTGGACATGCTGAAGAACAGTGCGTCGAGGCTGATGCGTATCTATGCTGCGGCTGATGATCGAGAAACTCGCTGAGGATCTAACGGAGGGAAGGGTGACGCTTCATCAGATAGTTGCATGCTGCCGACGGTCGTCTTTTACCTTGGTTTTATGTTGTTATTCCTGGAGTTTCTCCCCTGTGCGGGACGGTCATTTTGGCGCTCGTGTGTGAGCCATCTGGGTGGTTGCCCCATCTGAAAACTTTAGCTGTCGTGGTGTCGCCGGGTTTTTGCCCTATAGTGGGTTATCTCGATGGCGAGTGCTCACAGTAGGTTTCCCGGCGATGCTTGAACCCGCTCTTCCCTCTCCCGTCTCATTCTGTGGACCTGGTTTGTATTTCCGTTATGTCGCAGTAATGGAAAGGGGTTATGCCCGGTTCAAAAAAAAAAGCACTGGGCGTTGTGTGAGAGCAGATGAACATTCAGATTAGTAATCACAGGAACTAGCTAAGCTTCAGTAATCACAGGAAAAGATGAACATATTTACCGGCACGATCGAGCCAAGTCAACAAGCCGAAGTCTTCAAGCGAACTCTTGTCAGGCAGATGGCATGATCCAACCCAACGGGAGACAGAGAGAAGGCCAAACTCTGCACCCGGCGTGTACAGATTCAGAAATGCCTTGCATAGCTTTGTCAGAGGAACAATTGTGTATGATATTGATAGCTGATGATGAGATACATACATATTACAGGTTAGATGGTGTATCAACTATGTACTCAAAACTGTTGGAAGCACCACAGAATATGACAGAAGAAATGAAACCTCGGTTTGCAGTCGCGTTGTACCCCTAGTAGTTCCGTGGTATGCATGTCGAGTAGTGGACATGCAACTGATCGCATTGGCTATCCATATACCAAAACCATGACTTGGTTGTTACATCTTATGGATTTTCAACACCAGTCTATCCCAACTGGTTTGGGACTAATAAAGGCTTTGTTGTTGTTTTTCTATTATTGGGTAGATTTCAGTGTGATGTAAAGAAACACGGAGTCAAAATCATTTGCGTTAGTTTCCCTATTTTTGAGTATTTCAGTATGATGCAAGGAAACACGGAGTCAATATGCTTCTTTTTAAGCAATCCAAGTTTTATAGCTGAGCACTGTCAAGAGATTTGTTTTTCAGTCTGAGTCATCTTGCTACTTTTTCAGGTTTATTTACATATGAAATCACCATAATTTTTGCCATGGCTCTGGTTCTTGGTATTGTGCTTAAAAGCACTATCCCATCTTGATTATTCCCATACAGTTTTTTGTCTCATTGAAGATCATCTTCGAGCACTGGGCAATCTTCGAGTCCATGAAGAACACTCGCACGGTCAAGCACACCATGAGATCTTCATCCGCAACACCGAGTGTGTTGTGCTCTTCACAAACCTTGAAGATGAGGCCAGAGAGATCCGCCGCCTACTGGGTTCAATGGGATGCCATCGATCCCACCGCCAATGATGACGAGGTCGATGGCTCTGGCATTGAGCGATATACTTCACCTCTCACGTGAAGAAATAAGATTTTTGAGGATTAGGATTATTTATGAGATATAATGAGCATCTTTTACCACTAATGGCCTGTGAAGTCTCACTGTATTAAGCCACATGCATCACTGTTTATCATCCAAACTAAAACCACAGTCAGATAAATCAGCTTAATTATTCTACTACTTCTTTCCAGATGACAGTTGTTAAACAAGAGGAGGTAGACACATCCAGTAATACCAGCGGTGGCCAAATTACCCATGGTAATCCTGAAAAACATACTTATGATTGTTTGTACATCGAAAGAATGTTTCTTCTTATGATCAGTCTTTCTTTATCACTTATGCATGCAAGTTGATCAAGTATGTAATAAAACAAACTTCTTTCAGGATCCAGTAGGTGTTCTGTTTGCTATTCATTAATGCTCTGATTTATTTGTTGTTACATGTACAAGCACTGCTTACTGCTTCCCACTGACCATATACAATAGATAGTCTTTTTTACCTTTCACGAATACACACAAGCTAATTAGCCCCTCTGTTTGTTTATGTTGTCCTCTATTTTCTGTTGCAAACTCTTACCATGATCTCCTTATCTATTCAACACAAACGAACCACTGTGTCGGAAGCACAATAAGCCATACGAGTATATTCATCGCCCATGTAAAGCAAGCTCAATCCAAAAGTTCAAAGGTAGGAAAATCCATGTAAAGTCTGTAAAGTACATTCTCCGTGGTAAGAGCTACATTACTCTTCTCATTCCATCAACTCTCGCAACAACTGCTAAAAGATATAAATTTGTACAATTTAACATAGGTGAGCCTTGCATCCACTACTTAGATGAGTTTAGTCACCATATTGTGTGGGGCAACACAGTTAAGCTCTACAACCATAATGTTCATACACTGCGAAAGATCATCCGCAGCACAACCACGCCTGATAACTACTATGTGTGCCACATGACAGAAACATTTGCAACACAAGGCAAAAGAATGGTAATCCTTTGCAATTACTCTGTCTGATTTCATATAATAGCATGGTATAAAATGATATAGTGACTAACATTTACTGTTATTTTCAGTACTTTAGTGTTCTCTTTTCTACGGGTTCCCTTTTCCCACACATAGATGCTGACCATGGTGAACTGCCAATCACTACTGGAGACGGAACTAACGCTGTCATGGCCCGCTTTATCAAGGGTGTTGACAAAAGGGGCACCATCACTAAAGGCTGGAGCAACTTCTTCTATCAGGCACACATGAACGAAGGGCAAGTATATGTTTTCGCCTTCAAATGTACTTCCAAGGGATTGCGCCTGATCGTCTACTCAATATAAGCAAGTTGCTAGAGCCCCTTGTTATATAACTTAGTATTAGTATAGATGCCTACCAGGACTTCTGTGTTTATCATCCTTTTGGATCTTATGTAATCCCCTAAGACCATCCTGTGCATTTAGCTATCGGTTATTTGCTGCTTAGGCTGTTGTGTGGTATGCTTTTGAAACAACCTTGATGGAAGAAATATATGCTTTCGCCTTTAAGTGCACATCCAAAGGCCTCTACATGATTGTCTATACAATCTAAATAGATCACAAGAGTCCTTTCCTACATGACTTAGTGCATCATTTCCAATCTTACGTACTTACTGTGTATAGTATATGAGCTATTCTTTTCGAACAATAATATGTTAATGCACGCTCTTACAATAATTAGTAACATTGAGACAAAAACGATTTGAACTGAAATCATGTCATTTATTTTCTAACGAAGGGAATATTATATACAGTGTTTAAACAATGGAAAAAATTTGAACATGTTTCGAGGAGCTCGTCCACCCTGTCATGTCGTCATTCCACAACCCGTCGGTCGCTCGCCTCACTTGCTGTCGTGCGGCGTTCCACGGCGTGAGCCTTGGCTCTCGGGCACGGACACATATTTCCAACATCGTCGGGCTCGGCGGCGGTGTCCTCTCCTCGTCACGCGACTCAGCTCCGAAAGTAACGTCCCTCGCCCGAAGGTTCTCTTGCTGCCTGGCGCCATTCTCTGCCACGCCTCCTCTGCGCTCAACTTGGGCGCCCGGCCTGATGGATTCATGTACCTAGGGTAGGGTCATAGGCCTGACCTAAACGTCCTACCCAAGGACACTCTCAGAAGAGATCATCTTCCAGTCGACCAAAGAGGAACCCACTCGACCGATCGAAGGACTCGACCATGGAAGACTCACTCGACCATGAAGACTCACCGACCACCGAAGGTCAAGGCACTCCGCAGCACAACGGCTTGCTATTGAATAGACTTAATGATAGTTAAGACATTTTATGAGGGCGCTACAAGAACGCCTGCACTTAATGTACTTTAACCTCTCCAATACGTGGGCTGGCTGGGGTCCCTGGCGACTCTATATAAGCCACCCTCCTCCACAGGTAGAGGGGTTCGATTCTTGTAATACTCATATCCATAATCCACTCGACCGCCTCGTCAGGCTCCAAGACGAGGGCTGTTACTTCCTCCGAGAAGGGCCTGAACTCAGACATCACTTGTCTCCACAACTACTCCATAGCTAGGACATCGCCTCCCCTTACCTACCCCTATTTCTACTGTCAGACTTAGAACCACGACAGTTGGCGCCCACCTTGGGGCAGGTGCTTTAGCGATTTGTGGAGGAGTTGCGGTACTTCCGAGTACCTTCATCATGATGACTGCTGGAGTTTTGGTTGAGGGGCGCGAGATCCGTCTCGGTGCTCTCACTTTTGTCGCCGACGACCCGCATGGCTCCGTGGAGGCTCCACTTGACATCGAGGCGCCTCGCCGCTGGGCGACACACTTTCGCGCATGTGTTCGCGGGCGTTCGCTGCGGCAACCGTCGACCTCAGATCGGTCGACTCCCTATCGGTCGCCGCCCAGCCTCCCACCAGCAGCAAGCTCTGGTCGGTCGAGGCTCCAGCTGTGGGTGAAACACGCGGTGGCTCGCCAGACAGCCACCGCCTGTGTCGCGCCATCGAGCCCGACGAATCCCTACGGCTTGTTCGATCCGCCGACCGGTTCAGAGAGACCGTGATCCGAGTGTGATAGCAGTGATCCAGCGGTGGAGATCCTCATGGTCGACGGCCCTCGCAGTCCTCCCGGCTTCGCCCATGGCGGTGGAGTCGCCGGAGGAGGAGACCCCGTGCAAGAGCACGAAGAGTACCAGCCCAAGACACTCGACTCTCTGCAGAGAGAAGAGCTTCGTCGCAGGAACATGGATGCACTTCATACTCCTATCGCCGGAGAAACCCCTGAGGCTCGTGCCTTGGAGGAAGCACGCCATTGGCCAATGTGGCTGAACGCGCCGCTCGAGAATCTTCAGCGAGCACTCGACGAAGCGGCGCGCAACGGATCCTCGGCGGCCGACGCCGACTCTTCCCACCGACTCGTATACCGCACGCCAGTTCAGAATTTAGCAGCTGCAACTCGATAGCGTAGTCCATCCAGCCGCCCGGCCGGAAGCGGGAGAGGCTTGCAGCAGATCGTAGATTTACTCCGAGCAGCAGAGACCGAACTCAGCCGTGTCGCAGTCGCAAGAACAGATTCACAGCCGATCCGTCGCTGCGAATATTGTCCGCCGGCTCACAGCCCCAGATCGCCTCCCGGCGAGAAGGGCGCGACAACCGCGAGAGCAGTTCGAGACCGGATGACAGCGCCGAGTGCCTCTTTTCCTCCGAGGGAAGGGTCGACGCCCCGGCGGCAAGATGACAGACGACAGCTCAAGATGGGCGAAGAGTTCCAATCGACCCTGTGGAACCAGGCTTTGACGCGATCCATTATCGTGCAAGGCTTGGTCGACCGAACAGAGCCCATCGAGGCGGACCGAGAGGGATGCACCCACCAGCAATGAGTGCATGTCTCTCGTCCGAAGTGTTTTAGCAGGGCTATCGAGCCGCATGTAATTCCCCCAATTTCAGATTAGCAACAGAGTCGCAAGTTCATCGGGGAATCCAAGCCCAAACTTGGCTTGATGATTACCGAGTGGCTGTTCAGATTGGTGGTGGGAATGATGAGGTGGCCATGAAGCATTTGCCCTCATGTTGGAAGGTTCTCGCAGAGCATGGCTGAATCGGTTACTCACAAAGAAGATATATACTTGGGAAGATTTGTCCCGAGTGTTCGTCAGACTTTTGAAGGACTTGCAAGTTTAACCGCTGGTTTGACAGAGCTGCAAGTTTGTGTGCGTAAGACCAATGAAACTCTCCGAGAGTACATTCAGAGGTGGATTACCTTGCACCATACTGTGGAAAATGTGTCCGACCATCAGCGGTTTTTGCGCCTTCAAAGATGGCGCCAAAACAGAGAATTGAGTCTGAAGTTTGGTCGAACCGGGGACATGACCTTGAGTCGAATGATGGAGATTGCTAGAAAATACGCCAATGGCGAGGAAGAAGACCGACTCCGAAGCGGCAAGTACAAGCCAAGTCAGTCGGATAAGGGGAATTCCAGTCGGAAGCAGAAGCGCAAAGCCGAGCCAGCAGCTCTCGGAGAGGCCCCGCCGAACTCAAGGGAAGTTCAAGGAAGCCTAAGGATCCCGGAATCCTAAGAAAGTAAAGGATAAGGAAGGCAATGACGTGATGGATATGCTATGCCATATTCACATGAAGAAAGATGAAGAGGGCAACATCATTTACCCAAAGCACACCACTGCCAAAGGTCGACTCTCGATCCAGCAGCCAGGAAAACAGTCTAAGGACAAGGAGAAGGAGCCGACAAGGCCGGAGACAAAGAGGACAAAGTGAGGAGGAATATCCGCATGTCAACTCCACTGATGATCTTCGCAGATGTGGAAAGCAAAAGTCGATCAAGGTCATCAACCGGGAGGTGAATATGGTTGCCCCAAGAAAGCCAAGTTATGTGAAGTGGTCCCAGACACCCATCACATTCGACCAATCTGATCACCCGACTCACATTGCCACCCCGGGCGGCAAGCGTTAGTGGTCGATCCGGTTGTCGAAGGCACTCGATCGACAAAGGTGCTGATGGATGGTGGTAGTGGGCTGAATTTGTTATATGCGGATACATTGAAAGGGATGGGCATTCCGATGTCCCGATTGAGCGCCAAAGAATATGAGTTTCCACGGAGTCATACCAGGAAGAAGGCCAACTCACTCGCCAAATAGCCCCGGACGTGGTTTTTGGTGATTCCAAGCACTTTCGCAAAGAAAAGTTGACCTTTGAGGTTGTGGATTTTCAGAGTGCATACCACGCCATTTTGGGAGGCCCGCCACGCACGCATTCATGGCTCGACCATGCTACGGTACCTCAAACTGAAAATGCCAGACCAAAGGGAGTGATCACCGCCACCGCGATCGGAAGAAGGCGGAAGAGTGCTTTAAGGGCTCAAGATTGCCGACTCCCAAGTGACAACGGTCGAATTCGACGAATACATGCAAACCGCAGATCCGAAAGTGACTTGTTACGATCCAAGAAGCCAACAACGGAGTTCAGATTCCGCCGTCGGTGAGACGGCTAGTCCATATTCATCCGACCGATCCCAGCGCAGCCCCGACCCACATCTCCACAACACTCGACTCAAATAGGAAGAAGCGCCATCCAGTTCCTCCGTGAGAATCGACATTTTCGCATGGAAGCCACCGACATGCCGTGTTCCTGTGGAATTGGCTGAGCATCGCCCGAGTCGACAAGTCAGCGAAACCAGTCAAAGAGCATCTTGGCGGTCCGCCCGTAAGAGAAAAGCTATTGGTGAAGAAGTGGCTCGATCGCTGACGGCAGGATTTATTCGAGAGATATACCACCCGAGTGGCTCGCTAATGTCGCCATGGTTCCCAAGAAGGACAACTCACCCGCATGTGCATTGATTTAAGCACATTAATCGGGCCTGCCCGGAAGGATCATTTTCCTCTCCCCGCATAGATCAAATTGTTGACTCGACCGCGGGTGTGAGAGATTGTCTTTCTAGATGCATATTCCGGTATCATCAGATCCGCTCAGATGGACCTGATGAAATAAAACAGCTTTCATCACTCCATTCGGTGCTTCGCTATATCACCATGCCATTCGCCTCAAGAATGCCGGAGCCACATTTATGCGAATGATTCGAAGTGTCTCTCACCAAATCAGTCGGAATGTGGAAGCGATATGGATGATATCGCCGTTAAGTCGCGAAAAGGTTCCGACCTGCTTGCTGACCTCGCCAAACATTTGCCAACCTCGTAAGGTACGATATCAAGCTCAATCCGTCAAAGTGCACATTCGGAGTTCCCGTGGAAAATTACTCGGTTTTCGCTTCAACGAGGGATCGACGCTAACCCGAGAAGATCGGCACTATTCTCCGAATGAAACGCCTACGGCGAAAGTGCACGACGCCCGTAAGCTTCTTGGATGCTTGGCCGCTTAAGTCGATTCATCTTCGCCGGTGAAAAGGCGTTGCCTCTTTACCGATCGATGAAGAAGGCTGAAAAGTTCGAGTGGACTCGAAGTCGATGCAGCGCTTGCCGAGCTAAAAGCTCGCTCTCCACCCAGCCGGTGCTTGCTGCTCCAATCAGCAAAGAGCCTCTGTTGTTTTATATTGCAGCCATCGGACAAGTTGTCAAGATCGTGCTTACGGTCGAGCGGAAGAGGAAGGAAAGGCCTTCAAAGTTCAGCGCCCGTGTATTATCCGTTCAAGTCTTGACTCCATCCAAGCAGAGATACCTCATTATCGAAGCTTGTGTATGGTATATACATGACCACAAAGAAGGTTGCTCACTATTTCTCCGATCATTCTATCACAGTTGTCACGACGCCCTTTATCGTGAGATCCCGCACAACAGAGACGCGAACCGGTCGAGTGGCTAAATGGGCGATTGAACTTCTTCCCTTGATATCAAATTTGAGGCAAAGAAAGCCATTAAGTCCTGTGCTATAGCGGATTTCCTTGCCGAGTGGATTGAACAACAGCAGCCGATCGAAGTTCACTCGGAGCATTGGACCATGTTCTTCGACGGCTCCAAGATGCTGAATGGTTCGGTCGTGTGGGGTTGTTCTAGTTTCCCCGGAGGAGATAAGCTTAGGTATGTGCTCCAGATTCACTTTGATTCCTCCAACAATGAGGCGAGTATGAGGCCCTCTTATATGGATTGCGATGGCCATCTCACTCGGCGTCCGCTGCTCGATGGTCTATGGCGATTCAGATCTAGTGGTCAATCAAGTGATGAAAGAGTGGGACGGAGAAGCCCAAGCTATGACTGGATACTGCAATGCAGGAGGAAGCTGGAAAAGAAGTTCGAGGGTTGAACTCCATCACATCCCCGATTGAAAAATCAAGCAGCAGATGATCCGCCAAGATAGGGTCCAAAAGAGAAGCCATTCCGAGTGGTGTGTTTTGGAACATATACACACTCCGCCGCTAAAGAAGATCCTTCACAGAGGAAGCTCCACAACCCAAGAGTGCCACAGCACCGATCGAGGTTGAGGTCCCGCAAGGGTCGACTTGGTCATGGAAGTTTTAGTGGTCACTCCCGATTGGACAATTCCATACATCGATATATTCTCGAGAAAGGAACTCCCAGAGGATGAGGAAGAGGCTCGGCAGATCGTCCGTCGATCCAAAGCCTTTACCGCTATCAATGGGCAGTTAGATAGAGAAAGCCCGACAGAGTCGGACAAAAATGCATAACGCCGAAGAAGGTCGAGTCATACTCAATGACATCCACTGGGACCTGTGGTCACCATGCGCCCTCTCGGACCATTGTAGCCAAAGCATACCGAGCCGGATTTTATCGCCAAGAGCAAATGAGATGGCGAAGAAATAGTGGACAAGTGCGAAGGATGCCGTTCTACTCCAATATGTCACACAAGCCTGCGCCAGCCTTTGAAGACCATTCCACTCGTCGGCCTTTCGCAGATGGGGTTGGACATGATCGGTCCCTTGCGAATAGGTCGGAGCGGTTTCACGATGTACCTTGGTGGCAATCGACAAGTTCACCAAGTGGATTGAAGCTAAACCAATCAAAAACTTGATGTCGGTATCGATGTTTCCTTCGCCGAGGGTTGACGCTCAGATATGGAGTCCCGCACAGATTATCACGGACAATGGGTCGAATTTTGACTCGAAGAATTCAAGGATTTCGCAACTCCCAAGGCACACGAGTCGACTATGCTTCATCGCCCATCCACAATGAACGGACAGCGTAACGAGCCAACGGATTAATCCTCAAGGGTCCAAGCCCCGATTGATGCGAGATCTCAAGCATGCGGCTGGAGCTTGGGTTGACGAACTTCCTTGATGCTTTGGGGTTTGCGGACCACGCCTAATCGGTCGACGGGAGAACTCCTTTCTTCCTGGTCTATGGAGCAGAAGCAGTCTTACCGAGTGATCTCCTTCACAATGCTCCCCGAATTGAACTTTACAATGAAGCAGAAGCTGAGCAAGCGCGTCAGGATGCAGTCGACCTCCTAGAAGAGGAAAGGAAATGGCTCGATCCGCCGACCATTTACCAGCAAGACTTGCGTCGCCTGTACGCCAGAAATGTGAGAGGTCGAGCCTTCCAGGAAGGAGATCTGGTCCTTCGAGTGGATCAGCAGAAGCAACATAAGCTCGCTCCTTCCTGGGAAGGACCCTTCATCGTCACAAAGGTTCTCCACAATGGGGCGTATCGTCTCTATAACGTCGAACACAATATCGAAGAGCCCCGAGCTTGGAACGCGGATCTGCTCCGCCCGTTTTACACTTAAAGTTTTTCACTCGGAAGAGTTGTAATAAAATACTTCTGTAGTTCATGGGCTTTGAAATAATAGTGTCATAATTCCTTCATAATTTTTGTCACTTTTTATTTTTTGGTCCAGCAAAATTTTCCCCCAGTGGGTGGCTTAGTCGCGAATCCGTTTCGCCTAAGTTTGTACAAATCCTACCGGGTGAGAAGCCAGACTTCCACTCGGAGGCTTAGCTGCGAATCCGTTTCGCCTAAGTAACAAAAAATCCTACCGAGTGGTAAGCCGACTTCCACCGGAGGCTTAGCTGCAGTCCAAGACGCTTAAGATATAAAAATCCCACCGAGTGGTAAGCCGACTTCCACCGGAGGCTTAGCTGCAGTCCAAGACTCGCCTAAGATATAAAAATCCTACCGAGTGGTAAGCCGACTTCCACCGGAGGCTTAGCTGCAGTCCAAGACTCGCCTAAGATATAAGAAATCCCACCGAGTGGTAAGCCGACTTCCACCCGGGCTTAGCTGCAGCTCGCTGCTCGCCTAAGTTATTAAAATCCCACCGAGTGGTAAGCCGACTCCCACTCGGAGGCTTAGCTGCAGTCCAAGGACTCGCCTAAGTATAATGCGACCAAGAAGGAGGACGAGGTGCAGGTCGACTCACGATCCTCTCCTCCGAACTACACCATTGTAGCGCATGTACTCAAGCAAGGAGGACGAGGCAGGTCGATCGCACCTCTCCTCCGAGCTACACCATAAGTATGATGTGCGTCAAGGAAGACGAGGTGCAGGTCGATCGCGACCTCTCCTCCGAGCTTTCACAAATACAATGGAAATCCTACCGAGTGAAGAGCAAACCTTTCACTGGGGCTTAGCTGCAGCCCAGCCGCCTAAGGTAAAAAAATCCTACCGAGTGAAGAGCAAACCTCTCACTGGGGCTTAGCTGCAGCCCAACGCCGCCTAAGGTAAAAAATCCTACCGAGTGAAGAGCAAACCTCTCACTGGGGCTTAGCTGCAGCCCAGCCGCCTAAGGTAAAGAAATCCTACCGAGTGAAGAGCAAACCTCTCACTGGAGGCTTAGCTGCAGCCCAGCCGCCTAAGGTAAAGAAATCCTACCGAGTGAAGAGCAAACCTCACACTCGGAGGCTTAGCTGCAGCCCAGCGCTCGCCTAAGGTAAAAGAAATCCTACCGAGTGAAGAGCAAACCTCTCACTCGGGGGCTTAGCTGCAGCCCAGTGCTCGCCTAAGGAATAAGTCGACTGCAGTGGGCATCTTGCTGTTAACCTGCAAAGGGGCAATTCAAGCCAAAAGCAAACATCCAATCCAAATTTAGGTCGATACCTAAAAGAACCGAGAGTGCTCAGGCACCAAGCCTGTTAAGGTTTTATCGGTTACATCTCCACTCGGCATACCGAGGCAAATTTAAGGTCAAAGAAAGTTTATTACCCTCCCGTGGAGGGCTGGATGGAGCAACGAACTCGTCAAGGTCAATCCCGCTCGCAATCCGCGAGCAGCAGCAATGAAAGTCTCCATGAAGGCCCCAAGTCGTGCTTTTGGTGTTGGCCACCGGAGAGCCGCCAGTTTATCCTCTCGGCATCCTTGCAATGGACTCGTGCTGCATACAGGCGACATCCGCGCCACATCGAGCTGAAGACTTCTTCCACTCTTGCACTCGGTCGGGGACAGCGTTCGGCCGAGTCACCAATGACTCGAGGTCATTTTGGAGTGTCTCCCGGCCGAAAGGCCGAGTCGATGCGGATGTAGCAACCTTCAGCCTTGCGAGATAATCCACGACGGCAAGAATATCGGACTCAATCGGAAGATGTTCATGGCAGTTTCATCATTCACCGGAGAATTGACAGGTCAAGGTTCGCCTCCACCTGGCTGGTTTCTTCTTCAAAGTTGCGACAGAACTCTGCAAAGACAAAATCCCGAATCAAGAAAACAGTCGAATGGGAACATAACTGTTGAGAGAATTGGTCGAGTGAAGAAGACTACCTCCAAGCATAAGGAACAATTTTTTAGCAAGAGCACCCAAGAAGCCTTCCAGCTCATTCTTCTTCCCGGTCATCTCGTTGATCTTCTCACCGAGTAGTCTTGTCACCTTCATCGCTCAACATCCTTGGTGGCAATGGCCGAGCAGCCTTCAGATTGGTGTTGTCCTGCTCGAGCAGGACCGAGGCTAGCTTTTCATCACGAGCTTGATCTTCTCGACAGCTCAAGCTCCTTCTTCCTCTGGGCCTCCTTCACCTTGCCTGTAAATTACAGCAAAGTCAGGTTCAAGCAAATGAGGGAGAAAAGAGTCGTCAAATCTCACCAAACATACCTTTGGTCTCCTCCTTTGCCTTCGCCGATTCTCCCGCACTAGCTTCAAGTCCAACTCGAGCTGAATATGCTTCTGCTCCAGTTCAATATAGCGCCGCAAGATCGCAAGATTTCTACGAAGAGTCAATTGCCAAAATATCAGAGATAATCCACTTCCGAGTGAATAAAGGAAAATGATGCGTTTCTAAGATTACAGTCGAATGCAAGCATTCGACCGTAATCTCGGGGATTACACCCTGGGTGCACTCAGCGTGCCCCCACCGGTCTTATTCACATGAGTCGACCAATCGACCAGCAAAAAAAAAAGAGAGAGCGAATCGACCGATCGACCGAATCTTCTTCAGACTGTAATCAATCGCCAGCGACGACCACGCCTCGGGATTACACCTGGGTGCACTCAGCGTGTTCCCCACCGATCTCGTAAACCTATTCGCTTCATTCGAGTGACGATCAATATTTATTTATTAAGTTTAAGACCGACCGCCAGCAATGACCTTAGCCTTGGGGATTACACCCGGCGGGTGCACTCAGCGTGCCCCGCTAAACACGGAGTTTCTACCAACACACCGGTGGGTGATCGCTATGAATTTCAGAAAGAAAAGTTTTGATAACATATCCTAACAGAACAGCGGTGGTCGATCGACCTGAACATTGCTCAAGAGCGGAGCTGGCGTCGAAGCTGCTTGGCTCGCATCCCAACGGTCTTCACCGCTCCATCATGATCTCGCTGACGGATCGCCTCCTTAGCAGCACTAGCCTGGTCCTTCGGGACGTGGTGCGTGGCGAAGATTGATGGCTGCCCAGCACTCGACGGTGGGTCGCGACTCGTCAACGGCATCATGAACGACACGGTGTGTCGAAGTGCCGACCTCCCTTCCGTCGCAATGGTCTCGGCGCCACCACACCTTGGGCTGCTTGGCCGAGAGATGCCTTCCTGCTCCGCCTAGCCCTCAATGGTTCCTCATCCTCATCATCGCTGCCGGAAGGGTGATAATGTCATTGGTTGGAGCTTCAGGAAAAGTCAAAGTCGAAATTATGCATCACGACCAAGAACAAGATTTAAAGTTGTAGTACCGGATTTGAAGTCGCCCGCCCTCCATCTCATGGTCCTCAGCCTTGCCCGAGGTTTCGGAAGTTGCAGCCGCTGAAATGGTGGGGATGGCTACCTCATTTTTGGCAGAGGCTTGGTCGCCTCGACGGAGCCACTTTCGATCGCTTGGCGCTTTTCGCCGGCACCGAGAAGCGGTCCGAGGGCGTTTGGTCGATCGCGAGGCGCCGCCACTCCTTGCCGCTCATCAAGGGTCGTGCACAAGTTTTGACCGCTTTCCGAAGCGTGGTGGTGCCTCCTCCTCCTCTTCGTCCTCGTCGCCATCATCCTCGCCATCGCCATCTTCATCATCGCCATCTTCGCAGCGTCTGAATCCCACTCTTCTGGCTCTCGCTCGCTGGCTTCCTCCTCCGGAGTCTGAGCGCCATTGGGCATGGAGTATAGCTCAAGAAGGGCCTGAAATGTCAAAACAGAACTCACCGACCAAATCACGTAAACACATTCGACGGAGATTCAATGGAAAACAGAGCAAACGCACTTTTCCGAACGCTGTTGTGGTCAAGTGGGGAAATCCTCCGGATCCGCGAGGGTTGTCCTTGTTCCCAGTGATCGCGCCATCCATCTTTCCACTATGGCATCGCCGATCGCCTCCCGGTGGACGCGAGTCTCGCTTTTGCAGCTTGCAAGACAGCCACATGCAAAGGGTTCGAATCAAGAGGCTGGACTCGCCTCAAGAAAGACCTCCAAGAGGTCCATGCCACCACGCCATCCCGAACCAGCTGCACCACGCGATCCATCAACATCTTCACCTCGGTTCTCTCCTCCGAACTACCTTCGTGGAGGAGGGTCTGTTCACTCGACTCATGGTGAATGCAGAAGACTACCGATCGTGTCCGGCGTCGCCTCATTCCGGCAAGAGAACCAGGTCGATCGCCAGCCCCCGACCGACTCGGGAAAAGACATAGCTGGAAGGTGCTTTTATTCCTCAACTGGACCCCTAAGCCACCACACATCTGAACTACTTGGGTCTTCGTCACGGGGCTTGCCTTCTTCACACCGAGAGCGACATGTGAAGATGTACTTGAACAAACCCCGGTCGCGTCGACAGCCCAGAAGTTTTCGACATAGACACAAACGCAGCAAGATATGCGATGGAGTTTGAGTAAAATGGTGGAGCTGGGCTCAAGAAATTCAGAAAACCCGAAAGAAGACACTCGCGGCAGCGAAAATCCTCGGTCGACATGGGTGGCCAGAGCACGACTCACCCTCTTCGGCCGAGGCTGCCACTCGCCAGGAGCCTTGCGGCACCGTGGGGAATCAACCCGTCGTTGGCTATGTCGAGGAGATCCTTCCTTGATGGTCGATCGATCCAATCTCCTCGACCCAGCCCTTCGCAAGTTGGATTCGACGAGGAACCGCCATGCCGGTAGATCTCCCTTCGCCTTCTCACCGCCGACGCCTTCTCCGCCGCCGACGCCTTCTTCAAGGCCCAACACCGCCGCTTTCTTTGCCCATGGTGGCCGGCGGAATGCGCAGGAGAGGAGGTAGCAGGAGCAGCAGCAGTTGCGGAGGGCGGAGACGAAGAGAGCGGAGGAGGAAGAACGGGTATCGTGTGTAAGCCCCGCGAGACGATGATAGCATCCTTCCGAGTGGATGACAGGTGGACCCAACCAATCCAATCATATCCCGAACAGTTGCGCTGCACGATACGTGGCGGAAAAAGCGGCGCGGAAATCGAGGCGTCCCTGTTGTGTCCCATCCGAACGCCGCAGTCCGTTCCGCTTCGCGCGCTTCCCCAAATTTCGTATCCCGCGAGATCCGCGAGGGACAGATCGGTCTGTCAAGCGCGAGATTTCCTGCGATCCGTCGCTCGGGAATAGCAAAGTAAAAGAATGTCACTCGACTAAAGAACAAGAATGGATCAAGTCCATCAAGAAAAGTTGCGGTTATCAACAGAGAAGATCTTGATCCAAGACAACACGTAGCCAAGACGTAAAAGACAATCGAAACAACGCCAACTCATCCTTCACTCAAGCCTCAATCCATTCGGGGCTAATGATGGATTCATGTACCTAGGGTAGGGTCATAGGCCTGACCTAAACGCCCTACCCAAGGACACTCTCGAAGAGATCATCTTCCGATCGACCAAAGAGGAACCCACTGACCGACTGGAAGGACTCGACCATGGAAGACTCACTCGACCATGAAGACTCACTCGACCACCGAAGGTCAAGGCACTCCGCAGCACAACGGCTTGCTATTGAATAGACTTAATGATAGTTAAGACATTTTATGAGGGCGCACAAGAACGCCGTAACGCCCCTGCACTTAATGTACTTTAACCTCTCCAATACGTGGGTTGGCTGGGGTCCTGGCGACTTATATAAGCCACCCTCCTCCACAGGTAGAGGGGTTCGCATTCTTGTAATACTCATATCCATAATCCACTCGACCACCTCAGGGCTCCGAGACGTAGGGCTGTTACTTCCTCCGAGAAGGGCCTGAACTCGTACATCACTTGTCTCCACAACTACTCCATAGCTAGGACATCGCCTCCCCTTACCTACCCCTATTTCTACTGTCAGACTTAGAACCACGACACGGCCCGAGCCGCAGTGACGGAGCCAGGCTCGGTGAAAACTCCACTGATCCCCTGCAACGAGGACATGACCAGCTACACCGTCGAGGTCGGGTCCGTCGAGGTCGGGAAGGCAACGCTGCAGCACCTCTGCACCCAAGGTTATTAGAATCGTGATCCTGAATCAGATAGGAGCTCCGATGGTAGGATCGCAAACGTAGAATCTTCACTATCAGGTCGTAGAAACGTAGATTCTAGAGCCAAAATCGTAGAACCAGAGGGGTTAGTTTGGATCGTAAAGTTGTAAAATCGTACGACAGAATCGCGATTCTGGCAACCTTGTCTGCACCTGTCCCACGTCATCATCGACTCGGACGCCTCGCTGACACAAGGTGCTGCTGGAGCTGGACCAGGTGGCCTTGTATAGTTGCCATAGACAGTAGAGGAGCGGTTGAATCTTAGCAGGTGATCGACCGGTTCTTGCATGAGTTGATTTGGATGAATTGTTGATCTTGCATTTGACTACGGTGCTTTTTTCCGACAAAGAACGTGCATTTATTTAGACTAACTTCAAAAGCGGATTATTTGTATTTGACATCCGCCACCCTCTGCTGCAAGAGACCCTTTGGTCTGTTCTTATAGAGCTATGATTAACATTCATCAAGTCGACAAACCCATATTTTAGTGATACTCTTTTTATTCTTGCCTCTAACTGACCTTCATTAAACGATGCACTAGCTGGATCCAGTTAATCAACTTATCACTGGTTTGTGACCGCCAGGAATATAACCAATGTGGTAGAGTAGGAGGGAGTGGGACGCGAGCTAAGTCGTGTAGCGATTCTTGTTATTCTTCAATCATCGATAGTTCCTGATGCCTCATATTCTTGTTATTCTTGTTATTCTTCAAATCGTGTGTAGTTACTACCGGTAGTTCTTGGTTCCTCAAATACGTGGTGTGCAGAGATCAAACAAATAATGCACGAAATATAAATGAATAATTCAACTATAAGGAAATGAGATGATGAACAATCTATTCATATTTGGCTTAGGGAAGGCCCGCTTCTTATAGAATGCTGGGTACATGGTAGTGGTAGTGACATGAAGTCGCTGGTTCTTTGTTTGTTCAATATATAAGATTTCCTTGGTTATGAGCTTGATTCATTGTAGGTAAAAACCTATGAGATATTAAAACAAAGGCTTGATTTGTTCTGCTCTTTTCTCCTTTATACGTTAGAGAGAAGAGAACTTTAAACAAACGACGGATTTTTCGAGCTTGTTTGTCCTTGGGTAGATAAGAGTATGTGAGATCTTAAAACAAAAGATGAATTTATTGTGAATGGTCCTCCTCGGTAGGCTAGAGACAACGAGAACTTTAAAAACAATTAAATTCCTGAATTTGTTTGTCCTTTGGTAGGCCAGCCTATTCGACCGGGAAAGCTTTAAACAAACAATAAATTTCCTGAACTTTTCTATAAAGCATTGATCTTCAATTTCTACAGGTACAGCTAGCCAGCATAAATGGGCTAACCCTCCATCCACGATGAGAAAAAACGAGTTGGGTAAGTAGAACCAAACTTACCCAGTTGTTAGCATCTTCTCACTCGAATCGACAACGTGTTAAGTAGATTATCCATCGCCTCAACCGAATAAATCATGAGTTTACTTGCCTTGAGGGTGCCTTTTTAATTACTATATGTGAAAAATTATTATACCATACATTGAGCAATGTGTTTGTACATAGTTTAACAGAATGTTGTTCAACTTTAGAGAATACCTCAGAAGATGCCTCCTCTTTGTTGTTCAATCTTGATACACCTACCAGCTACCATGGTTCGATGGGGCCACGGCGTGCAGCTCATGCTTAACAGAGTTGTACTCGGGGTGTGCCCCCCAACTCTGATCTATTTGACCATGAATTACGATGATAGTCAAGTCATTGTCGATAATATGATTGGCTTGTGTTTCGTAGAAAAGAGAGCGAGTGATGTGTGAACAGGACATGTCATGTTGGACATTGTATGCAAGACGGGACTTTGCTCGAAGTGAAATAATTTGCGAAGTCCTCGTTTGGACGTCAGTATTCAGGCTTCAAATTTAGAATTGAAGTTGAGTTTTTTTTTTTGTGAATTCTATTGTTCAGACGTTCTTAGAATTGAGAACTGATTTAAAGACCCTTTCACGGTGTTGATGTTTAACTAACACATGGCACACATGGCACTGAGCAATGCTACACCTATGAATGTAAGCATCCTACGGGATTTATGTAAGGGCAACTCCAGCGCGCCGACTCAAACGGACGCGGAATTTGTGTGCTCTTTTGTTCGTAATGGTTGGCCGACCAGAAGCACATGTCCGGTTTTTTATTTGGGTCAGCCGTGCACCCAACACGACCGACGCATAGTCCGTGTGGTCTTAAGAAAATGAAGCACCCATAAAATATTAAAATATAAAACATAACTAAACATTAAAATTTAAATCCACGATGGCCAAAGTCCACTTCAAACATAATTAAACATTAATAAAAACTAAAAAATCCACCTTCCAGCCGCCCCAGCCCGCAGCCCTAGGCGCCGCCCCCGTCGTTGGGGCCGGCCAGGTCGAAGAAGGGCGACGGTGGCGGAGCCCACGGGAAGGCATGTTGTTACTTGGCCAGCGCCTCCTGCTTCGGCGTCTGCTGTATGGCGTGCACTCCTCCTACTTACGCTCTAGCTGCAAGTGTTGCTTCGCTTCGGCCCGCTCCTTTGCCTACGGGCCTTCCACTGCTGGAAGTAGGCCATCTCCTGCTCCTCGATCGCGCCCAACCAGATGGGCGGCGTGTTGACCCACTCCGGCACGACGCAAATCCCACTGGTACCTCTCTGTTGGGGCGAGTGGTGCTTGAGTGGGCTCCGTGGGGTTGTGCTTGGGCGTCACGGGTGCAGTCGGTGACGGTGGCGATGGAGGGTAGACATAGTCCCCCGCCATTGAGAGCTGGAGCACCTCCTCGATGCCAGGCCACCGATACAGGACCGCGTTGGATGACAAAATAAGCCCGGACCACGCGGTTCAAACGATTACGGGCTGTTTGAGTGTCTGCATTGGAGATGCCCTTAGGCACCCTCATTTTGTGCCTCCTTTTCAATATTCTTTCATTCATAGTGTTATTCTTTTTCAGATCGCTGCTATTTTGCATGGAAGCTGGCATGCATGTTGACCACAAAAATCGGCATGCTATATATGCTCCCCAAGGACTTTGAGGAGGGTTACCGGACCAATGTCAAGAATCATTAAACACACTTTGACTTCTGCAAATAAGGCAACCAAGTGCTACTGAAGCTCGTACGCAACAGTGCCGCACTGCCCCTTGGCAGATGTGCCGTGGTTAATCAAAAATTCTTGTGATGAAACATAACATGTTTAGAGAGTCTGGATCAAGTAGAGAGATTTATTGCAAGTTGTTGTTATGTAAAGCATTTTTGACTGCAACATGATCATGAACAACTATGATTTTGTTCGTGTGACAAGACACAAGGAAGAAGGAGGTCGATTCTGCTTTCACTATTTCTCCTTGTATAGTTGCCATAGACTATAGAGGAACGGTTGAATCTTAGCAGGTGGTCGACCGATTCTTGCATGATTCTATTTGGATGAAGTCTACATCTTGCATTTGATTATAGTGCTTTTTTCCAACAAAGATCGTGCATTTATTTACACTTAACAAATACGTGACACACATGAACAACTTGTTAAACATGGTTCGGTTGTGTTAAACATGGCTCGGTCGCATCAGGCATAAGGCGTACACATCAAGGAAGATAAAACCAGCCGGAGGAGTAGTTAGTTAGCTTCAAACTCTTTGTATCTTTATCTCCTCTTATCTCTAGTTTTCTTCCTTTGCAAGATGTATTTGATCTGTACGCGTATTGGGCTCGCAACCCCTTCTATTTAACACGCAACACGTCGGCCAGGAAGGCTAAGACGTTTACCGCAAGTGGCACATGGTATACAGAGCCTTCTTCTTCCACCAGAAACCCTAGCTAGACTATCTCCATCACGTGCGCGCAGCCATGTCTTCCTCCTCCGCCTCCGTCCACTCGATGCTCGGCGGTGGAGCTCCCGAGAAGCTCACCCGCATCAACTATGTGCTGTGGCGGACACAGATCACGCCACAGCTGCGGGGCGCCGGCGTCTTCCATTATGTCGACGACACGGCAGCCGAGCCGGACAAAGTCCTCACCACCAAGGACGCCGCCGGCAAGGAGAGCACTGGGCCGAATCCCCTCCATCCGCTTTGGGTGAAGGAGGATCAACAGGTCCTTGGATATCTACTCCAACACTTGTCCAAGGAAGTGCTCGTCACGGTGACCACGATCACCACGGCGCGCGAACTCTGGGTGGCGCTGGCGAGCATGTTCTCGTCGCAATCACTCAGCCGCGTCAACAACATCCGTACGGCGCTGATCAATGCGCAGAAGGGAAATCAATCGGTGGCCACCTTCTTCGCCGCCATGAGGGGCCTCGCCGATGAACTCGCCGCGGCGGGCAAACCCATCCAAGATGATGAGCTCATGTCCTACATCATCCATGGGCTGGACCAAGACTACCAGCCTCTTGTCTCTGCACTAGATGCACGCATCACCCCGGTAACTCTTGACGAACTTTTTGCTATGCTCAGTAACTTTGATCAACGTATGGCACAATACCAAGGCTCCGGTGGTGGCTTCAAGTCGTCGGCTAACTCTGCGTTCGAGGCGCGGTGGTGGCCTCGCCACGCCATCTCCCGTGGCAAGGGAGGTTCGGCTCCGGTGGTGGCGGCTACTCCAACAACTCTCGCGGCGGCGGCCGTTCGGCGAACTCCAAAGGACGTCGTGGTGGCGGCAGTGGTGGTTCAAACAGATCCCGCCCGGACCTGCCTCGTTGTCAGATCTGCGGCAAGCCAGGACACACGGCGAAGGATTGTTGGTACCGCTACGAAGAAGATGATGGTGATTCCTCACAAGATGAAGAAAAAGTTGCTGCTGCGGCCGATGGCTCTTATGGAGTTGATACAAACTGGTACGTTGATAGTGGCGCCACCAACCACATCAGCAATGAGCTCGAGAAAGTCACCATGAAGGAGAAGTATCGTGGCAAGGATCAAATTCACACGGCCAGTGGAGAAGGTATGGGAATACGTCACATTGGCCATTCAATTTTTAATACCCCTAGCCGTAAAATTCATCTCAAAAGAATATTGCATGTCCCTAGTGCTCATAAAAATCTTCTCTCCGTTCATAGAATTGCCATTGACAATCATGTTTTTCTCGAGTTTCATCCCTATTTCTTTTGATCAAGGATCAGGCCACGAGGAAAATCTCTATCGAGGTAGATGTGTTTGAGGGCTCTACCCGCTGATTCCGGAGTTTAGAAGATTCAATAAACAAGCTTGTGGTGCTATCAAGCTTTCGTCCACGATGGCATGATCGTTTAGGACATGCCTCATTCTCTTTGAAAACTGCTTAGGAAAAATAAGCTCCCGCTTGTTGGTGAGCGAAATATTGAAACTATTTGTAATTCATGTCAGTGTGCTAAAAGTCATCAATTACCGTACCCTATATCTACTAGTGTTTCCACCAAACCCTTGCAATTAATCTTTTCTGATGTCTGGGGGCCTGCCCCCTCCTCCGTTGGTAGACACACATATTATGTGAGTTTCATTGATGACTATAGCAAATTTTCGTGGATTTATCTCCTCAAAAAAAGATCAGATGTGTTTCAAGTTTTTCACAATTTTCAAGCACTTGTTGAAAGACAGTTTAACAGTAAGATTCTTGCTGTTCAGTCTGATTGGGGAGGGGAATACGAGAAACTAAATTCCTTCTTCCAAAGCATAGGCATATCTCACCATGTATCATGCCCGCACGCTCACCAACAAAATGGGTCAGCCGAACGCAAGCATAGGCACATTGTTGAGGTTGGCTTGGCTCTCCTAGCAGGAGCATCAATGCCTCTCAAGTTCTGGGATGAGGCTTTTCTGACAGCTGTTCATATTATCAACATGTTACGTAGTCGTGTCATCAACAATGAAACACCTATGGAACGCCTCCTTCACACAAAACCAGATTACACCTCTCTTCGCATTTTTGGCTGTGCTTGTTGGCCAAATCTTCGGCCTTACAACAAACACAAGCTCATGTTTAGATCCAAACAATGTGCTTTCCTTGGTTATAGTGCCCAACACAAAGGTGTTAAGTGTCTTGACATCTCCACTGGTAGGGTCTACATCTCTCGCGATGTTGTTTTTGATGAAACCAAGTTCCCCTTTGCGGATCTCCACCCTAATGCCGGCGCACTTCTCCGCAAAGAAATCTTGCTCCTACCTTCTCATCTTTCTGGCTATGATCAAGGGGGTATTACAAATTGTGATGATCATATGACTAACCCTACTAATAGTCTCCATGAGCTTTGTAATGATGCAGAAAACAGTGGTGCAAAAATCGCAGAACGTGGTGAAGAAAATGGACCAACAGGCCCTTATTTCATGTGCCCCAGTCCAGGGGACAGATCCTCCTCGGGATCGGAAAAAGTGCTGCAGACGCGCAGTCAATCTTCCTCGGGATCCGCGTCTGGCAGCGAATCTACTACGCCAGCCCCGACAGGCGCAGGCGGGCGCACGGACGCCTCAGGCGGGCGCGCAGACGAGTCCGCGTCAGCCACGCGGCACAACCTGGCGGGCCGCAACGCCTCCTCTCGCGCGCGCGAACCATCGCCCGACAGGTGGCAGGCCGGCGCTGGCTCGGGCCGGGTCCAGCAAAACGGCCAATTGCGCGTCTACAAGCGGCGCGCCGCGACTGGCCCGGCGGATGCGGAGGCAGGCCCGGTCAGTCCGGGGTCCAGGAGGCAATTATTAGGCCATGATGATGCGCCCCGACTCGGATCTTCTGTGGCAAAATCATCGCTTGCACCGCGCACCACGGCCGCAGAAGATCCGAACCCAGCATCGACTGCTCACGTTGCTGATTCTGGAGCCCTGCAGGGATCTTCCTCGGGATCAGGGCAGGATCAACCCGATCCAGATCCTGGATCCTCTGTGCCGGAGTGTTCTGCAGAAGCTCCTGTTGCTATCCCGCGCCGAACACGACTTCAACAAGGGGTAATTAAACCTATTGATTATAAGCATGTTACAAAATATGGGCTAGTATGTTCAACAGGTGAGCCAGGAGAACCTAATACTCTTGAAGATGCTTTGGGTGATGCATGTTGGAGAAAAGCAATGAATGATGAAATCATGGCACTTAGGAAAAACAGGACGTGGCATTTGGTTCCTCCTCAACAAGGTAAAAACCTTATCGACTGTAAGTGGGTTTTCAGGATAAAAAGGAAAGCTGATGGAACTATTGACCGTTATAAAGCTAGACTTGTTGCAAAGGGCTTTAAACAAAGGTATGGTATTGACTATGAGGACACATTTAGTCCAGTTGTGAAAGCTGCCACTATTCGTCTTGTTTTGTTCATTGCTGTGTCCAGGGGATGGAGTTTACGTCAGTTAGATGTTCAGAACGCGTTTCTTCATGGTGTTCTGGAAGAAGAGGTTTACATGAAACAACCACCTGGGTTTGTAAATGCACATGCACCACTTCATGTGTGCAAACTTGACAAGGCATTGTATGGACTAAAACAGGCCCCAAGAGCATGGTATTCTCGTCTCAGTAAAAAGATGCAAGCACTTGGGTTTGTTCCTTCAAAGTCTGACACCTCATTATTCATCTATAACAAGTCAAGTACAACCATATTTGTTCTCATATATGTTGATGATATAATTGTGACAAGTTCATCTAATGAAGCAATAACAGCACTGTTGAAGGATTTGAGTGCAGAATTTGCCCTCAAGGATTTGGGAGATCTACATTATTTTCTTGGTATTGAGGTCAAGCAACACAAGGATGGCCTTCACCTCTCTCAAGAAAAGTATGCAACAGACTTAGTAAAAAAGGCTGGTCTGCAAAGCTGTAAGCCTGCACCTACTCCTCTATCTAGTACAGAAAAATTGTCTCTTACTGAAGGAGAACTTTTGAGTTCAGAGAATAGTACAAGATACAGAAGTTTAGTAGGTGCACTTCAGTACCTAACACTGACAAGACCAGACATTTCTTTTGCTGTCAACAAAGTATGTCAGTTTCTTCATGCACCTACTACTGTCCACATGACTGCTGCAAAACGTATTGTGAGATATGTGAAAAATACATTGAGCATTGGTCTAAATTTTAGTAAGTCATCATCTACACTTATCAGTGCCTTCACTGACTCAGACTGGGCTGGATGTCTGGATGACAGACGGTCAACTGGTGGCTTTGCAATATTTTTTGGACCTAACTTGATATCTTGGAGTGCAAGGAAGCAAGCCACAGTTTCAAGATCCAGTACAGAAGCTGAGTACAAAGCATTGGCCAATGCAATAGCAGAGATCATATGGGTGCAATCGATTTTAAAGGAACTGGGTATGAAAAACACTAGAGCTCCATGTTTATGGTGTGACAATCTAGGTGCTACCTATTTGTCAGCAAATCCAGTTTTTCATGCTAGGACTAAACACATTGAAATAGACTTTCACTTTGTTCGAGAAAGAGTTGCAAATAAACTCTTGGACATTCGGTTTATTCACTCTCGAGACCAGGTTGCAGATGGCTTCACCAAGGCCTTACCCACAAGAAACTTTGAAGACTTCAAGCATAATCTCAACTTGATGAAGTTGTGATTAAGGGAGGGTTTTAAACATGGTTCGGTTGTGTTAAACATGGCTCGGTCGCATCAGGCATAAGGCGTACACATCAAGGAAGATAAAACCAGCCGGAGGAGTAGTTAGTTAGCTTCAAACTCTTTGTATCTTTATCTCCTCTTATCTCTAGTTTTCTTCCTTTGCAAGATGTATTTGATCTGTACGCGTATTGGGCTCGCAACCCCTTCTATTTAACACGCAACACGTCGGCCAGGAAGGCTAAGACGTTTACCGCAAGTCGCACACAACTAACCTCAAAAGCGGATTGTTTGAATTTGACAACCGCCTCCCTAAGCTGCAAGAGGCTCTTTTGTCATGCTACTCTGAGAAAGCTATAGTTAACATTCATCAAGTCTACATACGTAGATTTCACTAATACCTTTCTTTCTTATCGCCTTGACTGACGGTCATTAAACGATGCACCATCCTGATCCAGCTCATCGACTTATCACTGAATAGCGAACGCCAGGAAAATAACCAATGTGGTAGAGTAGGAGGGATAGGCACACGAGCTATGTCGTAGTGATTCTTGTAATTCGCCGATCATCTGTAGTTCCTGCCTTCCTAGTGCCTCGTATGCCTACACTTATCATTTCAAATCCCTAGTGTGTAGCTATCACTGGTAGCTCCTTGTGCCTCAAACCCGTGGTGTGCATACATCAAATAGCACGATTTTTTAAATGAATAGGTCCACTATAAGGATATGAGATGATGAACAATATACTCATGCATAGCTTAGGGAAGCATCGTTTCTTATAGAAGACGTGGATACATGGTAGTGGTAGTGACATGAATTCACTGGTTCTTTGTTTGGTAAATAGCTAAGATTTCCTTGGTTATGAGCTTGATTCATGGTTGGTAAAAGCCTATGAGATATTAAAACAAAGGCTTGATTTGTTGTCTCTTTTCTCCTTTACACGTTAGAGAGAAGAGAACTTTAAAAAAATGATGGATTTTTCGAGCTTCTTTGTCCTTAGGTAGGTACGAGCATGTGAGATCTTAAAACAAAAGATGAATTTGTTGTGAATGGTCCTCCTCGGTAGGCTAGAGACAACGAGAACTTTAAAACATTTAAATTCTTGATTTTGTTTGTCCTTCGGTAGGCCAGCCTATTCGACTGGGAAAGCTTTAAACAAACAATAAATTTCCTGAACTTTTCTATAAAGCATTGATCTTCAATTTCTACAGACACAGCTTGCCAGCATAAAGGGCTAACCCTCCATCCACGATGAGAAAAACGAGTTGGGTAAGTAGAACCAAACTTACCCAGTTGTTACCATCTTCTCACTCGAATCAACAGTAATTCCACCGTGTTAATTAGAGAAAGCTATAGTTAACATTCATCAAGTCTACATACGTAGATTTCACTAATACCTTTCTTTCTTATCGCCTTGACTGACGGTCATTAAACGATGCACCATCCTGATCCAGCTCATCGACTTATCACTGAATAGCGAACGCCAGGAAAATAACCAATGTGGTAGAGTAGGAGGGATAGGCACACGAGCTATGTCGTGTAGTGATTCTTGTAATTCGCCGATCATCTGTAGTTCCTGCCTTCCTAGTGCCTCGTATGCCTACACTTATCATTTCAAATCCCTAGTGTGTAGCTATCACTGGTAGCTCCTTGTGCCTCAAACCCGTGGTGTGCATACATCAAATAGCACGATTTTTTAAATGAATAGGTCCACTATAAGGATATGAGATGATGAACAATATACTCATGCATAGCTTAGGGAAGCATCGTTTCTTATAGAAGACGTGGATACATGGTAGTGGTAGTGACATGAATTCACTGGTTCTTTGTTTGGTAAATAGCTAAGATTTCCTTGGTTATGAGCTTGATTCATGGTTGGTAAAAGCCTATGAGATATTAAAACAAAGGCTTGATTTGTTGTCTCTTTTCTCCTTTACACGTTAGAGAGAAGAGAACTTTAAAAAAATGATGGATTTTTCGAGCTTCTTTGTCCTTAGGTAGGTACGAGCATGTGAGATCTTAAAACAAAAGATGAATTTGTTGTGAATGGTCCTCCTCGGTAGGCTAGAGACAACGAGAACTTTAAAACATTTAAATTCTTGATTTTGTTTGTCCTTCGGTAGGCCAGCCTATTCGACTGGGAAAGCTTTAAACAAACAATAAATTTCCTGAACTTTTCTATAAAGCATTGATCTTCAATTTCTACAGACACAGCTTGCCAGCATAAAGGGCTAACCCTCCATCCACGATGAGAAAAAACGAGTTGGGTAAGTAGAACCAAACTTACCCAGTTGTTACCATCTTCTCACTCGAATCAACAGTAATTCCACCGTGTTAATTAGACTATCCATCGCCTCGACCAAATAAATCATGAGTTTACTTGCCTTCAGGATGCCTTTTTAATTATTATATGTGAAAAATTATTATACCATACATTGAGCAATGTGTTTGTACATAGTTTAACAGAATGTTGTTCAACTTTAGAGAATATCTCAGGAGATGCCTCCTCTTTGTTGTTCAATCTTGATACACCTACCAGCTACCATGGTCCGATGGGGCCACGGTGTGCAGCTCACGCTTAACAGCGTTGTACTCTGATCTATTTAACCATGAATTACGATGATAGTCAAGTCATTGTGGATAATATGACTGGCTTGTGTTTAAAATAGAGCGAGTGATGTGTGAACAGGACATGTCATGTTGGACATTGTATGCAAGACGGGACTTTGCTCGAAGGGAAATAATTCGCCAAGTCCTCGTTTGGATGTCAGTATTCAGGCTTCGGATTTAGAATTAAAGTTGATTTTTTTTTTCTTTTGCAAATTCTATTGTTCAGACGTCCAAAGAATTGAGAACTGATTTGAGAACCCTTTCACGGTGTTGATGTTCAACAAACACATGCCGCTGAGCAATGCTACACCTATGAATGTTAAGCATCCTACGGGATTTATGTAAGGGCAATTCCATCGCGCTGATGCAAACGGGCGCGAATTTTGTCCGCTCTTTTGTTCGTATGGGTCGGCCGACCGGACGCACCTGCCCGGTTTTTGATTTGGGTCAGCCGGTGCACCCAACACGACCAAAGCATAGTCCATGTGGTCTTAAGAAAATGAAGCACCCATAAAATATTTGAATATAAAACATAATTAAACATATTAAAATTTAAATCCATGACGGCCAAAGTCCACTTCAAACATAATTAAACATTAATAAAAACTAAAAAAACCGCCTTCCAGCCGCCCCAGCCCGCAGCTAGGCATCGCCCTCATGGTCGGGGCCGGTCAGGTAGAAGAAGGGCGACGACGGCGGAGCCCACGGGTGGCTTGCTCGTACTTGGCCAGCGCCTCCTGCTCGGGCGTCTACTACGGCGGCTCTGCTGCCTGGCGCGCGCTCCTTCTACTTACGCTCCAGCTGCATGTATCACTTCGCTTCGGCCAGCTCCTTCGCCAGCGGGCCTTCCACGGCTGGAAGAAGACCGTCTCCTGCTCCTCGATCGCGCCCAGCCAGATGGGCGGCGCGTTGACCCACTCACGCACGATGCAAATCCCACGGGTACCTCTCCGTGGGGGCGAGTGGTGTCGGCATGGGCTCCGTGGGCTCGTGCTTGGGCAGCACGGGTGCAGGCAGGCAGTGACGGTGGCGGTGGAGGGTAGACACAGTCCCCCGCCACTGAAAGCTGGAGTGCCTCCTCGAGGCCAGGCCACCGGTACAAGATCGTGTTGGATGACAAAATACGTCCGGACCGTGCAGTCCAGACGATTGCGGGCTATTTGAGTGTTGGCGTTGGAGATGCCCTTAGGCACCCTCTTTTTGTGCCTCCTTTTTAGAGCAACTCTAGCAGATCCTGCATCCCGCCCCGACCCGGAAAATAACCGCCAAAATGCGGGTCGCGGCGGAAAAACCTGCCCGATCAGTCCCCGCATCCCGCCCTAGCCCGCAAAAAAATTTGGGGGGCGCGGCAAAATCTCAGCCCCAACCCGCGTATTCGCGGGTTTCCCCCTCGCCGTTGCGGTGCCCTGCATATAAGCGGAAGCGGTTGGTGGGGGGACATTTCAGCCCGCGCTTTCCCTCACCAACCACCTCCCCTCTCCCCCCTCGCGCCGCCGCCACCCCGCCGCCCAAGATTCCGGCGAAAGCAGCTGGCAGGAGCTCGCCGAAAGGCCGCCGCACACACGAGGCATCCCCCAGCTGACGGGCCGCCCGATTTGCGGATCTGCGGACCTTCATCACGTGGAAGCTGGCATGCATGTTGTCCACAAAACCATTATGCTATATATGCTCCCAAAGGACTTTGAGGAGGGTTACCGGACCAATGTCAAGAGTAATGAAACACACTTTGACTTCTACAAATAAGGCAACCAAGTGCTACTAAAGCTCATACGCTACAGTGCCCCGCACTATAATGTTGGCTTGGCAGATGTGCCGTGGTTAATCAAAAATTCTTGTGATGAAACATAACATGTTGACAGAGTCTGGATCAAGTAGAGAGATCTATTGCAACTTGTTATGTAAAGCATTTCTGACTACAACATGATCATGAGCAACTATGATTTTGGTCGTGTGACAGACACAAGGAAGGAGCAGGCCACTTCTGCTTTCACTACGTTTTGAATCTTAGCAGGTGATCGACCGATTCTTGCATGAGTCTGTTTGGATGAACTGTACATCTTGCATTTGACTATAGTGCTTTTTTCCAACAAAGACCGTGCTTTATTTACACTTAACAAACATGTGACACACATGAACAACTAACCCCAAAAGCTGATTGTTTGGATTTGACAGGGCCTCCCTAAGCTGCAAGAGGCTCTTTTGTCATGCTACTCTGAGAGAGCTATAGTTAACATTCATCAAGTCCACATACCTAGATTTCACTGATACTCTTCTCCCTCATCTCCTTGACTGGCGGTCATTAAACGATGCACCATCCTGATCCAGCTCATCGACTTATCACTGAATAGCGAACGCCAGGAAAATTACCAATGTGGTAGAGTAGGAGGGATAGGCACACGAGCTATGGCGTGTAGTGATTCTTGTAATTCGCCGATCATCTGTAGTTCCTGCCTTCCTAGTGCCTCGTATGCCTACACTTATCATTTCAAATCCCTAGTGTGTAGCTATCACTGGTAGCTCCTTGTGCCTCAAACCCGTGGTGTGCATACATCAAATAGCACAATTTTTTAAATGAATAGGTCCACTATAAGGATATGAGATGATGAACAATATACTCATGCATAGCTTAGGGAAGCATCGTTTCTTATAGAAGACGTGGATACATGGTAGTGGTAGTGACATGAATTCACTGGTTCTTTGTTTGGTAAATAGCTAAGATTTCCTTGGTTATGAGCTTGATTCATGGTTGGTAAAAGCCTATGAGATATTAAAACAAAGGCTTGATTTGTTGTCTCTTTTCTCCTTTACACGTTAGAGAGAAGAGAACTTTAAAAAAATGATGGATTTTTCGAGCTTCTTTGTCCTTAGGTAGGTACGAGCATGTGAGATCTTAAAACAAACGATGAATTTGTTGTGAATGGTCCTCCTCGGTAGGCTAGAGACAACGAGAACTTTAAAAACATTTAAATTCTTGAATTTGTTTGTCCTTCGGTAGGCCAGCCTATTCGACTGGGAAAGCTTTAAACAAACAATAAATTTCCTGAACTTTTCTGTAAAGCATTGATCTCCAATTTCTACAGACACAGCTTGCCAGCATAAAGGGCTAACCCTCCATCCACGATGAGAGAAAACGAGTTGGGTAAGTAGAACCAAACTTACCCAGTTGTTACCATCTTCTCACTCGAATCAACAGTAATTCCACCGTGTTAATTAGACTATCCATCGCCTCGACCAAATAAATCATGAGTTTACTTGCCTTGAGGATGCCTTTTTAATTATTATATATGAAAAATTATTATACCATACATTGAGCAATGTGTTTGTACATAGTTTAACAGAATGTTGTTCAACTTTAGAGAATATCTCAGGAGATGCCTCCTCTTTGTTGTTCAATCTTGATACACCTACCAGCTACCATGGTCCGATGGGGCCACGGTGTGCAGCTCACGCTTAACAGAGTTGTACTCTGATCTATTTAACCATGAATTACGATGATAGTCAAGTCATTGTGGATAATATGACTGGCTTGTGTTTAAAATAGAGCGAGTGATGTGTGAACAGGACATGTCATGTTGGACATTGTATGCAAGACGGGACTTTGCTCGAAGGGAAACGTTTCCGCCCGGCGCACCGGCCGAAGTTTCGGCCGGTCGCACGGGACGCGTTCGATCGGGGGATCCATGTGGGCCTTACAAACAGCCCATCCTTATCTTCACCTGGAACCACTTCTATCCTCTCGTTTCTTCTCCCACGAAGCGGCCATGCCCGAGCAAATCCCCTCCTCTTTCTCTCTCTCGGCGAGGCCACAGCAATTCCCCTGCTCTTTCTCTCCCCCGGCGAGGTCACAACACAATTGGCGAGAGGGTGGAGCTACAACGTCTTCCTGGCGACCAGAAGGCAACTGCAACCATTGATTGGGGAGCTGCAAACGATGCTCAGAAGAGTTGCATCCGGAGTCCATGGGAGCCCCGACTGCTACGGCGAGCTGCAACCGTGGATAGCGGGAAGCTGGAATAGGCATCCAAAGGAGCTGCAACCGGCGCCCTTGGGAGCTGCAGACGATGAGCGGCGACAAGCTTCAGGCTATGGCGGCGGTGCGGCCATGGAACGGTGAGTTTTTATTCTTTTTCTTTTTTTGCTACAATCGGCAAGATGAGATGTTACAACGGGATTAGCAAGGTGCTTCTACGACTGCGGCGAGAGGGGAGACACTGCAGAACAATGCCAATTTTTTCTTTTTGCCATTTTGCTTTTTTTGCTGGAACTATACAATTTTTTTGCTGGAACTATGTAATTTTTTTGCGACAAGCATATAAATGTTTTGTTGGAGACCATCTTATATTTTGCTGGAACCACACATTTTTTTGCTGGAACCATATGATTTTTTTGCTGGAACCTTGTTTTTTGTTGGAACGTCTCTGTTTTTTTGCTACCAACATCGAAATTGATACCATGGGCGACGAGCAGGACGGCACAGGTGCTGCGAGCTGGAACCGGCGCACGCCGGAGCTGCGGCCGCCGCCATCGGAGCTGTGGCCGCCGCCATGGGGAGCTGCAACTACGGGACACGCTGTTGCATGCACAGAGCCGGCGAGAAACACAGGAGTCGACGACGGCGAGGGGCGGCGACCGGCGGCGAGGGGCGGCGGCCGGCGGCGAGGGTGGCGACCGGCGAGATGAGTCGGGTGGTGCTTCTAGGCCAGGCGCATCGTTCGTCCACGGCGCGATGGGGATGTTTCCTAGAGAAGAAGACACAGGGGAAGAAGGAAGAAGATCGTGCGGCTCTAATTTTCTGAATCGCACGGTGCTGGTGTGACCGGCCTAAATTTGGGCCGGTGCGCCGGCGCCTAGCACCTGCCTTGCTCGAAGGGAAATAATTTGCCAAGTCCTCGTTTGGATGTCAGTATTCAGGCTTCGGATTTAGAATTAAAGTTGATTTTTTTTCTTTTGCAAATTCTATTGTTCAGACGTCCAAAGAATTGAGAACTGATTTGAGAACCCTTTCACGGTGTTGATGTTCAACAAACACATGCCGCTGAGCAATGCTACACCTATGAATGTTAAGCATCCTACGGGATTTATGTAAGGGCAATTCCATCGCGCCGATGCAAACGGGCGCGGATTTTGTCCGCTCTTTTGTTCGTATGGGTCGGCCGACCGGACGCACCTGCCCGGTTTTCGATTTGGGTCGGCCGGTGCACCCAACACGACCGAAGCATAGTCCATGTGGTCTTAAGAAAATGAAGCACCCATAAAATATTTAAATATAAAACATAATTAAACATATTAAAATCTAAATCCATGACGGCCAAAGTCCACTTCAAACATAATTAAACATTAATAAAAACTAAAAAAACCGCCTTCCAGCCGCCCCAGCCCGCAGCTACGCATCGCCCTCATGGTCGGGGCCGGTCAGGTAGAAGAAGGGCGACGACGGTGGAGCCCACAGGAAGGCTTGCTCGTACTTGGCCAGCGCCTCCTGCTCGGGCGTCTACTACGGCGGCTCTGCTGCCTGGCACGCGCTCCTTCTACTTACGCTCCAGCTGCATATGTATCACTTCGCTTCGGCCAGCTCCTTCGCCAGCGGGCCTTCCACGGCTGGAAGAAGACCGTCTCCTGCTCCTCGATCGCGCCCAGCCAGATGGGCGGCGCGTTGACCCACTCACGCACGACGCAAATCCCACGGGTACCTCTCCGTGGGGGCGAGTGGTGCCGGCATGGGCTCCGTGGGCTCGTGCTTTGGCAGCACGGGTGCAGGCAGGCAGTGACGGTGGCGGTGGAGGGTAGACACAGTCCCCCGCCACTGAAAGCTGGAGCGCCTCCTCGAGGCCAGGCCACCGGTACAAGATCGCGTTGGATGACAAAATACGTCCGGACCGTGCAGTCCAGACGATTGCGGGCTATTTGAGTGTCGGCGTTGGAGATGCCCTTAGGCACCCTCTTTTTGTGCCTCCTTTTTAGAGCAACTCTAGCAGATCCTGCATCCCGCCCCGACACGAAAAATAACCGCCAAAATGTTGGTCGCGGCGGAAAAACCTGCCCGATCAGTCCCCGCATCCCGCCCCGGCCCGCAAAAAAATTTGGAGGGCGTGGCAAAATCTCGGCCCTAACCCGCGTATTCGCGGGTTTCCCCCTCGCCGTTGCGGTGCCCTGCATATAAGCGGAAGCGGTTGGTGGGGGGACATTTCAGCCCGCGCTTTCCCTCACTAACCACCTCCCCTCTCCCCCCTCGCGCCGCCGCCACCCTGCCGCCCAAGATTCCGGTGAAAGCAGCCGGCAAGAGCTCGTCGAAAGGCCGCCGCACACACGAGGCATCCCCTCCCCCCCCCCCCTGCGCTGACGGGCCGCCCGATTTGCGGATCTGCGGACCTTCATCGCGTGGAAGCTGGCATGCATGTTGTCCACAAAACCGTTATGCTATATATGCTCCCAAAGGACTTTGAGGAGGGTTACCGGACCAATGTCAAGAGTAATGAAACACACTTTGACTTCTACAAATAAGGCAACCAAGTGCTACTAAAGCTCATATGCTACAGTGCCGCACTATTAATGTTGGCTTGGCAGATGTGCCGTGGTTAATCAAAAATTCTTGTGATGAAACATAACATGTTGACAGAGTCTGGATCAAGTAGAGAGATCTATTGCAACTTGTTATGTAAAGCAGTTCTGACAGCAACATGATCATGAACAACTATGATTTTGTTCGTGTGACAGACACAAGGAAGGAGTAGGTCGCTTCTGCTTTCACTACGTTTTGAATCTTAGCAGGTGATCGACTGATTCTTTGCATGAGTCTATTTGGATGAAGTGTACATCTTGCATTTGACTATTGTGCTTTTCTCCAACAAAGACCGTGCTTTATTTACACTTAACAAACATGTGACACACATGAACAACTAACCTCAAAAGCGGGTTGTTTGAATTTGACAACCGCCTCCCTAGGCTGCAAGAGGCTCTTTTGTCATGCTACTCTGAGAGAGCTATAGTTAACATTCATCAAGTCCACATACCTAGATTTCATTGATACTCTTCTCCCTCATCTCCTTGACTGGCGGTCATTAAACGATGCACCAGCTGGATCCAGCTAATTGACTTATCACTTATTAGTTACCGCCAGGGAAATAACCAGTGTGGAAGAGTAGGAGGGATAGGCACGCAGGCTATGTCATGTAGCGGTTCTTGTTATTTGCCGATCATCGGTAGTTCCTGGTGCCTCATATGCCTACACCTATCATTTCGGATCCCTAGTGTGTAGCTAGCTAGTAGCTACCACTTGTAGTTCCTGGAGCTTCAAATTCGTGGTGTGCATATAGCAAACAAATAATGCACGAAATGTAAATGAATAGGTCCACTATAAGGAAACGAGATGATGAACAATATGCGCATGCTTAGCTTAGGGAAGCCTTGTTTCTTATAGAAGACTTGGGTACATGGCAGTGGTAGTGACATGAAGTCACCGGCTCTTTGTTTGGTCAATAGCTAAGATTTCCTTGGTTATGAGCTTGATCCTTGGTAGGTAAAAGCCTATGAGATATTAAAACAAATGCTTGATTTGTTGTGCTCTTTTCTCCTTTATAAGTTAGAGACAATGAGAACTTTAAACAAAACGATGGATTTTTCGAGCTTGTTTGTCCTTGGGGCAGGTAGGAGCATGTGAGATCTTAAAACAAAAGATTAGTTTGTTACGGATGGTTCTCCTTGGGCTAATTTTTTTAAATAATACATTTTTTTATTAATTTTCATAAATATTATGTTGGGTAATTTTTTTTCAAAAATAATACACCGTCGGCCCGCTGCAGGCCGACTGGGCCTAGTCGGCCCACAGCAGGCCGATTGGATTCCAATCGGCCTACAGCTGGCCGACTGGCCCCTGTCGGCCCACTGTGGGCTGATTAGGTCCTGTGGAGCTAATTGGCTCGCTGTGGGCTAATTGTTTTTGCAAAAAAAAGTAGACATAAAAAATATATGTTTAAAAAAATGTTAATCATGTAATTAAAAAATGTTAAACATTTATAAGAAAATGTTCCTGATGTATATAAAAAATGTAAAATATATAAGCAAAAAAGTTGACTAAAAATATGTTTTAAAAAATGTTAATCATGTATTTAAAAAAATTTAAATGTGTGTATAAAAATGTTCCTTATCTATACAAAAAATATAGAATGTGTATGAAAAAAAGTTGACACCAAAAAAAGTATGTTTGAAAAAAATGTTAATCATGTCTTTGAAAAAATGTTCAACGAGTACACAAAAATGTTTCATGTATTGGAATGAAAGGTTAAACGTGTATAAAAAAATGTTCCAGCCCCGGATCCGGTATGGAAGCATCACGGACCTAAGTATGATTGGTTGCTCTTTTTGTATGGAACTAGAACATTTTTTCAAACATATTTTTTTGGTGTCAACTTTTTTTCATACACATTCTATATTTTCTATATAGATAAGGAACATTTTTTATACACACATTTAACAATTTTTAATCATGTATTTGAAAAAATGTCAACTTTTCAAACATTTTTTTTGGTGTCAACTTTTTTTCATATACATTCTATATTTTTTGTATAAATAAGGAACATTTTTATACACACATTTAACAATTTTTAAATACATGCTTAACACTTTTTAAAACATATTTTTTATGTCAACCTTTTTGCGTATATATTGTACATTTTTTGTATACATCAGGAACATTTTTTTATACATGTTTAACATTTTTTAATTACATGATTAACATTTTTTTAAACATATATTTTTTTATGCCTACTTTTTTTGCAAAAATAATTAGCCCACAGCACAATCAGCCTACAGTGGGCCGACAGGAGCCTGTCGGCCAGCTGTAGGCCGACTGGAATCCAATCGGCCTGCTGTGGGCCGACTAGGCCCGGGTGTATTTGAAATTTTTTTATCCAGCGTAATATTTATGAAAATTAATAAAAAAATGTATTATTTTTAAAAAAATAGCTCTCCTCGGTAGGTTAGAGACAGAGAGAACTTTAAAAATAATTCAATTAAATTTCCAGGCCCGCGGCAAGTGGACGTCCGAAATGGTGCAAGCTTTCCAGGCCAGCGGCACCTTGACCTGCTGCTGCACCCTCTTCTCCGGGTGCTTGTTGCCGGAGTCTGATGGATGTAAACTGTAAAAATTGGAAGCATAATGTAAACTGCAATGACACCCACACTAGAAATAAATAAAACTGCATAGCCTTCTGCTGTTGCATAGCAACATTCATTATTATTATGTAACTGGTACAACAAACCAATGCTTGTAAACAAAGAAGCAGCGGCACAGTACAGTACAGCACAGACACCACCGCGACCTGCGCAGACAACTATCGCCTGCGAGATCGCGATAACTGAGATGGAACTCAACACAAAGACCGGCTACAAATAACTTAGGACACCTCATGCCCACATCGACTCTGATGTACCTCCTTCCTTGCTGGGGGGCCAAACCCTATCTTCCATTCCATGGATTTCGCATTCGGCAACTTGATCAGGGGGCACCGACCTTTCGGAGTCTGCATCAGGGTCCAGGGGGCACTCGGGTAGCGGTAACATCGGCTCGCCTCTGAGTTATTGGTCTCTGAATAGGGTGGAGAGCAGCAGGTCTTGCACAAACATCGCTCTCACGCTGGCTTGCTCCCTCTCTTCCCTTGTGAGCGACGAGTCAATACTGCCAAGAGAAAATGAAGCTGGTGAATGAATTGTAAAGTTTCCATAAAGATTTCTAGTAAGTGGTTGCTCAGAAATTCCACTCATTGCTTCATTAGTAGCAAAGTGAAGGTTTGTAGCTACACATGCTCTCTCTCAAGTCAAACAAAAGCTAGTTGACGTTCTTATTTAGTGCAAGTCTGTCATCACTTATCAAGAGAAAGCATTTGTTTATCTAGAACTAAAGAATTCAAATTTTCATGGTCGAAACAGGTTTTTCCTTTATCTGACTAAATTATGTAAAAGATGTTCTGCTATGAGTTTAAATTTTCATGGTCAAAACAGATTTCTCGTGATCTGAATAAATTATGTAAAAGATGTACTGAAAATAAACATCGCCATAGTGCATTAGAGGAACAGTTGACATAAAGGCAGTTTCTCTAGCAACAGGTCCCTAGATATATAAATAGGAGAGTAACAGGAAGAAGATGGTCGGTACGAAGTCTATAATATCCACAGTATCAACAAATATTTACCTTGACCGCCACGGCCGAGCAGCTGTCTCTTTTAGCACTGGTACATCACTCTGAGCAGGAGTAGACAATTTTGATGTTTCCTCAGCATCTAATGTTGGGAAGCTAAGGCCAAATGATGACAAAAGAGGATCAGCTGAAATATTTGCGGCATTATTGTTGCTCGACCTATGTCCACCACCTCCCAGAAGCACCTGCAAATGGGCTTCACGTAGATCCCGGCTCAGCAGAGAGAGGGACTGGCTGCCTGGAACAGCAAATCTGCGCAACCTGCGGCGATTCTGCACATGGTCCAAAGTTAAAGAAGCTCATATGAGAAAGGGAAGGAGGGGGAAAGGGAGGGGAGTTACCTTGAACAGGTACCCATGTTGCATGGTGATATGGTTTAGCATATCTTTAGAAACCTTTTCAGAGCAGATAGGGCAAGGCTGAAATGAGGTAAACCATATAAGAATACTATAACAGCAAAGACATCACAAGTTTCAAAATTCCGTATCTACTGCTAGACACGCACAAACCGATAACAACAACAGGTCAATCAATTCTTTTCCAAAAACAGGTGAAACTAATTGAGGTAAAAAAATACTTTCGTCTCTACTTTTAGACTTGCACAAACCGATAAACATCACATACTCACTCTTCTGCATTATTCCTAATAGATAGAATGGTCGACATGAAAAATGACTGCACTGGGCAAGGATGAAGAAGATCATGGTTCAATTCCCATCACTCTATGTTCCATAATAGCCACTCCAGTTTCGACCAAAAAGGAATGTTGACATATGAAAATGAACATCTTTCGTGAAACAGATAACTGCTATTTGTGTTCAAACTAATATTGCTCCTCATAATTCCTACTCCGAGTCACAGTTTATCAGCATATATTGTTATTTTATCAAGCAGTCATGGCATAAGTTTATGGCAGCAAACAAATGCCAAAAGCTACACTTTTTTTTTCTGTTGCCAGATTTCATTATCAATCTTTTCTATTCTAAGGACACTGATCAAGGCCATCTAAAATCATTTGCCAGGACAGAGCATTAGCCATATTTCTACTTCCAATTCCCAAGAGACAAGATAAAGAAAAGAAGAGGACTCATTCGCTGGCCAGAGCATTATGCAAACCATGATATTCTAGCATAGCAAACCATATTTCTACTTCCAATTCCCAAGAGACAAGATAAAGAAAAGAAGAAGAGGACTCATTTCGTCCAGATCAAAGCCCCTATGAACAAGAGGGCTCGTTCCTTGTTCCAGGCCACTCGAAGATATACTACAAAACTTCTGAAAAATTTCAAAATTTCATTTCTACTTCTACACACGCAGAATCCGACAAACAACAGGTCAATCACTTTTCTTTTCCAAGGAGCAGGTGAAATTAATTGAAGTAAAAAAAACACTTGATCTATATGCAGTACATTTAAAGCTGCATAGAACCACACCCTCATTTACTTGACTCTAACAAAACAGGGGTCTCCTCAATTTATAGATGTTACCAACTCTTCCTGAGTAATAAACTCCCTCTTCATTGCAACAATAATAATGACTGTTCTTCTTTGTTGTTCCTAACAGATAGAATGGTGTACACAGCAGTGTGTGCATTGACTGAGAGTTGCCAACATGAAGAGTGAATACATCGGGCAAAGAAGAAATCATGCTTCGGTTCCCATCACTCTCCACGCTAAACCAATCTAGTTTTGACTAAAATGAGATGTTGACATGTGTAATTGAACATTTTTCAAGAAATTGATAACGGTCCCTTGAGTTCAAATTAAACAATTTCTCCTCATAATTTCTGCTCCTAGTCAAAGTTTATCAGGCCAATGTTTTTTTTCTTGTCAAGAAATTGTCGCATGAGTTACAGCAGCAACAAATGCCAAAAGCTCCACCTTTTTTATCTCCAGATTCATGATCAGCCTTTTCTAATGAACAAGGCCAAAATTCCCACCCCTTCTGTGCATCTAAAATCATTTGCCAGACCAGAGCATTACGACCATGATATTCTAGCCAAGCAAGCCATATTTGTACTTCGAATTCCCAAGGTGTCAAGAGATGAAACAAAAGGAGGAGGACTCATTCATTCGTCCAGGTCAACGCCCCTATGAACAAAGAGCTCTTCTCATTCTCCAGGCCACTCAAAGCAGTACGAACTACATCTCTGAATCTCTAGTAATCCAAGCAGCCAGGTACAAACCGATAAACAACAGCCCAATCTTAAAACAGAATCCAAGAAATGGGTGAAACTAATTGAGGTAAATTCAATACTTGGTCTGTACTTTTAGACAGGCACAGACCGAAAAACAACATGTCAAACTAACTTCTTCTCCGAGCAACAGGTGAAACTAGTTGATGTCAAAAACAACACTTGGTCTATTTACTGATTTTACCAACAGGGTAAGTTGCGTTCTCTTCAACTTATTAATTTTATCTCACATATGAATGTTCTTCTGCATTGTTCCTAATAGATAGAATCATAGAATGGTCTATACGGTGTGCATTGATGGAGAGTTGCTGACATGAAAAGTGACTGCACTGTGCAGGGGAGAAGATCATGTTTCCGTTCCCATCACTCTATTTTCCATGATAGACACTCTTGTTTTGACTAAAAAAGAGATGTTGACATATGAAATCGAACATCTGTTCGTGAAACTGATAACTGCTACTCGTGTCCAAACTAAATTATTGCTCCTCATAATTCCTACACCTGTCACAGTTTATCAGCATATATAGTTGTTTTGTCAAGCAATCATGGCATGAGTTTATGCCAACAAACAAATGCCAAAAGCTACACTTTTTTTTTCTTCCTCCAGGTTTCATGATCAACCTTTTCTACTCCAATAACACTGACCAAGGCCAAAAAACCTACCCTTCTGCACATATAAAATCATTTGCCAGGCTAGAGCATTATGAAAACCATAATTTCTCCTCATAATTCCTATTCCTAGTCAGAGTTTATCAGCCCAATGTTTTTCTTTGTCAAGTAATCATGGCGTGAGTTACAGCAGCAACAAATGCCAAAAGCTCCACCATTTTTATCTCCAGGTTTATGATCAGCCTTTTGTACTGACGAAGCCCAAAATTGCCACCCCTTTTGCACATCCAAAATGATTTGCCAGACCAGAGCGTTATGTAAACCATGATATTCTAGCCACGCAAGCCATATTTGTACTTCGAATTCCCAAGACGAAAAAAAGAGAGAGGGGTCGTTCAGTTCCCATCACTCTCCATGATAGCCACTCTAGACTAGAAAGAGATGTTGACATATGCAATCGAACATCTTCCAAGAAACCGATAAGTGTTACTTGTGTTCAAATAGAACAATTTATCCTCATAATTCCTACTCCTAGTCAGAGTTTATCAGCCCAATGTTTTCCCTCTGTCAAGTAATCACGGCATGAACTACAGCAGCAACAAATGCCAAAAGCTCCAACTTTCTATCTCCAGACCAATGATCAGGTTTCTCTACCGATGAAGGCCAAAATTTGCACCCCTTGTGCACATCTAAAATCATTTGCCAGACCTCACCAGAGCATTACGCAAACCAAATTTACACTAGGAATTCCCAAGGTGTCAATCAAGAGATGAAACAAAAGGAGGACTGACTGGGTCATCCAGGTCAACACCCCTCTGAGCAAGAGCTCTTCTCATTCTCCAGGCCACTCAAAGCAGTACAAAAACCATCTTCTCTGAATCTCTAGTGATCCAAGCAGCCAGGTACAACCGATAAACAACAGGCCAATCAAAACAAAATTCCAAGGAACAGGTGAAACTAATTCAGGTTAAAACAATACTTGGTCTCTACTTTTAGACAGGCACAGACCGATAAACATGTCAAACTGACATCTTCTCCGAGCAACAGGTGAAACTAGTTGATGTCAAAAACAATACTTGGTCTGTTTACAGATTTTACCAACAGGCTAAGTTGCGTTCTCTTCTATTTATTGATTTTTATCTCACATATGACTGTTCTTCTGCGTTGTTCCAAATAGATAGAATCATAGAATGGCCTATACCGCGTGCATTGATGGGGAGTTGCCGATATGAAAAGTGACTGCACTGGGCAGGGAAGAATATCATGGTTCAGTTCCCATCACTCTATTTTCCATGATGGCCACTCAATAAGAGATGTTGACATATGAGACTGAACATCTTTCACTGTTGCTTGTGTCCAAACTAAATTATTGATCCCCACAATTTCTACACCTAGCCACGGTTTATCAGCATATATATAGTTGTTTTGTCGAGCAAGCAATCATGGCATGAGTTTACAGCAAGAAACAAATGCCAAAAGCTACACTTTTTTATATCTCCAGATTTCATGATAAAAATTTTCTACTCCAAGAACACTGACCAAGGCCAAAAATCCTACCCTTGTGCGCATCTAAAATCATTTGCCAGGCCAGAGGACTACCCAAACCATGATATATTCTAGCAAAACAAATCATATTTCTTCTTCCAATTCGCAAGATACAAGAGATAAGAAGGGGAGGAGAAGTCATTGGGTCGTCCAGGTCAACGCCCCTTCGAACAAGAGGGACTCCATGGATCTCTTCTCTAGATAACAATCCAAGCAGGAGGAGGAGGAGGAGGAGGTTAATCGGGACTGACCGCGGCGTGGGGCTCGAAGGGGTGGTCCTCCTCGAGGTGCGCGACGAGGGAGGCGACGTCGTGGTCCTCGTAGCAGTAGGGGCAGGCGAAGTCGGGCCTGCCGGCGTTCTCGTCGCCGTCCATGTCCAGCTCGTCCATCCCCGCCCGATCTGCGCCTGCCCGCCCACAAGAACCAGCAAATCAACCAATCAATCAATCAATCAATCAGGAAACCCGGCGCCGAGCGGAAGGGCGAATCGATCCGACCGATGGATCCCGGGAGGGAGGGAGGGTACCGGCGTGGCCGAGCTGCGCGGCGTAGAATCGCTTGGCGGCGGCCAGGCGCGAGATCCAGTGCTCCGAGTCCATGCCGGCGGCTTAGATAGATGTAGATAGATAGGTAGGTAGGTATGGCCGCCTCCGCCTGCTGCCCTCTCCTCCCGCTGGATGGATGGAGCCGGGAGAGGAGACAGGGGAGGGAGGGAGGGAGGAGGAGGCGAGCCGGGAGCTTCTCTCTCGCGCGGTCGGTCGCTGTCCGCCTTATCGGGACGGGGAGGTGGGGAATGAGATGTGTAGGGGACAGACAGAGAGACGGGAGACGGGGGGAGGGGAGGAGGAGTGAGGGATGGAGCTTTTATTATTCGCCACCGGGGCCGGACCTGGACCGGGTCGCCGTCCCCCACCGCGTCATCGGATCGGCGGCGTCGTCGTCGTCGTCGTTTTCTTTTACCTTGCCCCCAGCGCAGGGCCGTTAAAAATTATACATGGCGCGCGCGAGTTGGCACCGGTCGGTCCACCGCTTGCGTGTGCCGCGGCCGGTGGTGGGCCGCTCCGCCCGTGGAAGGAAGGAAGGACCTCCGGTCTCGTGCCGCTAGCTAACCAACGGCCATGCCGCCCGTAGCACGCGTGGCAGTGACGCCGCATGCCTGCGGCCGACCGGCGAACGGTCGAGGGGTTCCGTGCGGGTTACGTGCGGGGGGCCGGGGCAGGTCGGCGCGTGGCTGCGATCTGCGGCTCGTCGGCAGCGGAGGTGGGGTGATGCGGTGGCGGTGGCGGGTGACCGCGTCGTGCTGGAGTTGCCGCGGTCCACTCAGGATTCATTGTTTAATAAAATTTTCAAAATGTGTTTCAAAAAATAACCGCACACAATTTGGTTATTTCAGACATACAGTATTTCCCAGCCTATACAATACAAAAAAACACTTTCAAAATATCATTTATGGGCAAAAATATTTCCAAAATAAGCTCCCATGTTTCATTTATATTTCAACCGTGTACCGATCGATTTCAGGAACGTTTCACATGGATTCTGCACAAATTCGAACTACTTCAGTCGTGTTCTGATCCACTCCAGGAGCATCTCGCGCAGCTGCGGAATATTTTAACGTTTGAAAAGAAAGTTTAAAATATGTTGCATAGATAATCACAAAAAGACCGATTATGGAGTTTCTACCATTTCGGCCACTTTTCTTTGTTTCGATTTTTTCAAGCATAATTCATATATCCACACAATTTTCACCTTTACATTTTAAAAAAATTGAGACCAGTATAGTTGAAAATTGTGTCAAATATATGTGTAATGTTTAAAATGTTAACTAGAACTTAGAAAATAATTGAAATCTATGTGAAAGTTGACGTTCTCTTGAAACAATATAAAGTGACCAAAATAATCCAAAAATTCATAATAAAATGTGATTATAATAGTTGAAGATTCGTAAAAAAAGAAGTGCCTAAACCATTCCAAAGTAATTTTTTGGTAATGTTCATTTTCTACAATAACAAAATTAAACTCATTCCAAAATATATATATTCATTATCAGCAACAATGATAAAGAACGGGGAAGCATGTGAAATCTAGAGCCTGTTCGGCAGCCCACCAGCTCCGGAAATCCCCAGATTCGTGGAGTAGCTATTTCCTCGCTCCATTGTTTTTAACTGCAGCTCCGGCTACTCCGGAAGCGGAGTTGTGTGAAGCAGAGGGACTCCAAACAGGCCCCTAATACAAAAGTACCAACCGGTAAGTGATTACAAAAATAACAACACATGATTTAGTTATTTCAATTGTATTTTCCAACTTATAAAATTGCATTATGAAAAAAATGAATTACCTCACTGAAATAGTTGGAAACAATATTCCAAAATAAACTCATGAATTCATTTATTCCAGTCATATAACAATCATTTTCAAATACATTTCACATGGATTTTGCACAAATTGGAGCTATTTCAATCATATTATAATCCATTTCAGAAACATTTCATGCGGCTACCAATATTTATGTTTGACACTATACTTAAAATATGTTACATGAATAGTCACACAAAGATCAATCACAAAGAGTTCACCCAAATTTCTATTGTTCGGTCACTTTTTTTTCCTGATATTTTCCAAGCATAATTCATATATTCACACAATTTTCGCTTTTTCATTTTTTTGAAATTAATGAAATTGTGGCTGGCTTAATTGAAAGTTGTGTGAAATATATGTGTATTGTTTAAGATGTTGAATAGACCGTAAAAACAACTGAAATTTATGTGAATATTATTTTTAGGGGGGAGGGGGACAAGGCTCTAATTTTATATTCTTAACCTTACAAAAAAAAAATCTTGTGTGATTCTCCCAAAGCTGGGGGTGGGGAGGCAACCCCCTCAAACTTGTACATAGCTCCGCCGCTGATGGAGCTTGTTTCATGCCAGCCAAGTCACCGAGGGAATGTCTTTAGTTGCCAGCAATCTTCAATCGGAGAGAGGACCAAGATGTTCATCAAGAAACCTCTAGAGATAGTTTGATCCATGGGACTAAATTATTATGAGTTTGTTTTAGCTACGCTGCACCTAGTGAAGAAAGAGAGAAGTGATAGTATGATCCATGAGACATAATTACTAGGAGTTTGTTTCAACTACCGTTGCGCCTAGTGAAGAAATGGAAAAGGTATGGAGGTCGTTTCATGGCGTCTGTGCTGCACCACCAACCACCTATATCCTTAGGGTCTTGACCTTTGTGCTATGTTGTAACTATCGGTGAGGTGTTTTACTGTTTTCCTTATTCTTGCTTCTACATTTTGTACTGCCCCTTGGGCTAGTGATGAGTGGTTTTTGAATCCGTTTTTAATCATAAAACGGATCAAGGTTTTCGATCCGGTTTTCCACATAAACTAAATCGCGGTTTTCAGCCTGGTTTCCCACATAAACCGACTCAATTCCTTTTGAATTGAGATCAATATATAGGTGGGGAACCCCCCTTGGACGGATTCAAATATATATTACATGATGTTTCAAATTAGTCCCCTCAACTATGTTCTAGACCTCTTTGGCCCTTCCTAAGATTGCATTCAAGCCCCGCCATTGATAACATCCCCTACTTTTTTTGTTGTCTAGCAATCAGGCATATACAAATGATGTATGGTTATTCAAATAACTGAAAATAACTACTCCTAGGAACCATCCGATTTAACAACAGGTGTGAATGTCAATTTAAAAACATTTACACTTTCCCAGACAACGAAAGTTTATTATCTGTGGCTCTTTAGTAGTACACATGCTAGCAAGTGTGCAAGAAATACACATCCAATTGAAGATATTTTCGTGCTACTTAGAGCTTGCAAAAAACAAGAAGATAAAACCAGTTGAAGATATTGTATATCGATTGGTGCTCTCCATTTTTTGGTGACATGTTTGAACAACGATGTATATTGATATATTTATTAGCATGATAATTATCATTGGCTATAATGTTGTACTCCCTCTGTTTTTATTTACTCTGCATATTAGTTTTGTTCGAAGTCAAACATCACAAAGTTTGAGCAAGTTTAAAAAACAATATGAACATCCATAATAACCAGTATATACGATGTGAAAATATATCCAATGATGCATGAATCTAATGGTGTTGTAAATGTTAATAATTTTTCTGTAACTTTATCAAAGTTACAAAGTTTAGTTCAAGACAAAGCTAATATTATGAAGAGTAAATAAAAACGAAGAGTGTGTCTGTTAATAGATGACTTTGGTAGCATGGTGTGACTATGACGTGTTGATTCATATGGTCATCTCTCCTTTTAAGTAGGAGAGATATAGATATGGAAGATAGAAAATTATGTATATTAGCTTTGTGCTAAGTCGAAACTCAACAATGAAGTCAAAAAGTCAATATACCGGCATAGGGTTTTCTAACGCTCGAGCCTCTCCGGTGGCTAGGGAAAACTCTCTTCTCCAATCTCCATCAGTGAACCTGTGGATTCTTCTCCTCTCTGCTTGCCGCTCCGATGGCCGACGGCGGGGAGGGAAATCCCGCTGCGGCTAGTAGTTTAGGTTAGGGTTTTTTTAGTCCTAATAGGTGCAGCGCTTCTTTTGAGTTTGTCTTATAGGCTCCGATCAGTGGCGGAGCTTAGTGCAACCCTGCAGGGGCCACCGCCCCACAGGTTTGAGTAAATAAGTGAAAAAAAAATTTAGGGACAACATAGATTAGGGAAAATAGTCTGCTTGCCCCCCCCCCAACTTTTCATATTTTCTAATCCCCTCCCCCCCCCCCCTCCGCCCCGTCCTTGTCAAGCTCCGTCACTGGCTCCGATTGATGTATTTAATCGACGGAGCTCTGGCATATATGTATATTGTTTCCCTTATGGCGGTGAGTTAGGATTCCTCGTCGTGTCACAAGATTTGATGTCATGTACTTCAGATCTATGCAAGGGTTCAATAGTAGCTGTTGCAGCTCTAAGGCGTTAGTCTTTAAGGGCAGAGCCACGACGGCGGCGCGTCGTCGACAGTAGTGATCGTTTGGTGGTTTCGAAATCCCGATGTAATTTTTATTACGTTCGAGATGCTTTGTTATCTTGATGTATGTTTTTTTATGTTTGGGATGTTTGGTACTTTCGGTGATTTTTCTAACAAATATGATCCTTCTCTTAAAAAAAGGCTTTGCTTTGTCCTAAGTCAGTTTGACCAAGTTTATGAAAAACGATATAAATAATCATTTATAATAACAAGTATATCTAACGTGAAAATATTTTCAATGATGCATGATTCTAATAGTATTAATTTGGTATTGCGATATTAAAAGCCCTTTTTTAATAATTTCATCAAAATTTACAAAGTTTGATCAAGGCAAAGCTAATACGAATAGTAAATTAAAACGAAGACGGTGTATGTTAACGGATGACTTTGATATCATGGTGTGACTATGACGTGTCGATTACTCAAAAGATATCGCGACGTGATCCAACTCCAACTCAAATACAGTAAAAAATATGGCGACGTGACCGGGTAGGAGGATCCTTGGCGCGAGCACACGCACCGGGTAGGATTTACACGTCTTCATTCAAAGTTCGAAGCATACTGTACACGACAACGCACTCCACTCCACTCCTCACACACACACACAGGCCTCGTCACAGTCACAGCATCTCCCCGCAGATGCCGCACACACCATCTCCGACCGCCGGTTCACGCCCGGCCGGCCGGGCTATTGATCGGCCCGCCGCCGGGATCGAGCCTATTAGCCGCCGTCGAACCGCACCCGCAGGTCGCCCCTCCTGGACGGCTTCCTGGGGACGGGCATGCCCTCGCCGCGGACCACCACCTCGTACCCCGGGCGGACCGCCGACCTGCTGACGGGCACGGTGAGGCTGCGCCCGTCGAGCGCCGTCAGGTGCACGGCGCGCCCGGCCTGGGGTATCCTGCACGTCGCGACGAGGTCGTCGCCGTCCCGGGCGAACACCGGGTGCGGCTTCTCGTCGACGACGAAGACCACGTCGGCCGGGACCGTGTTGGGCCGCTCGTTCCCCCGCTCCGGGAAGGTGATCCTCGTGCCCTTCTTCCACCCCGGCTTCACCTCGATCGTCACGATCTCCTCCACCGGAACCGTGCCCCTGCGTGCACAGTGCAGTGCAGTCACCACGGGCGGCACGACATGGCAATGGCGTTCAGCAAGAAGGATCTGCATGCAGGGGGTCTGAGGCGGAGAGGGATATGGAGGCGGCTCACCCGCTGCCCTCGGCGTCGGCGACTAGCCTGGTGATCTTCATCCTCCTGGTTGTCCCCGCGTAGAGCTGTTCCAGGGTGCACGGCAGCTTGTGCTCTATCGGCGACGCCTTCACCGGCCTCCCGCCGCCGAGCACCGAGCCGAGTGTCGACGGGCTGGACCTGGGCGAGCCAAACACATCGTCGTCCTCGAATCCGGCGGAGTCGAGCAAATCGAAGAAATCGTCCCCGAAAAACGACTCGTCCCCGAATAACGACTTGCCGCCGCCAGCCCCCGGTTGCCGCGCCGCCCTCCCACCGTGCCGCCGACCGCGCTGCATGTATCCCGGCGGATTGTTCTCCCGTCGACGACAAAGAGCTCAAGTGAAGGGGAGAGTGAGAGCTGAGAAAGCAAGCTGGGCTACACACTCCCTCTCTCTCATCGGCGCTCTTATCATCCCCGCCCGCCGCTCATCTCGCTGTCGTCGTCGTTTAGCCTCTCTCGCCGGCATGCGTGACACGTCGCTGCACATGGCCGGCGCGTGGACGCACGCATGCATGGGATACGTTGGCTCGCTTCTTTTTCTGGTTCGGCGGTTCGGCGGCACGAGTTTGTCCGGCATTGGCAGCCGTGTGCGGCATGGCGTGTTTCTATTCGTTGAGAGTATGGGTCCACATGCAGGTCACGTCACCTCTGATTTGTCCGCAGCCCTTCCCTCATCTTATTTTAAACTCAATTAAGATTTTCTGACACTGATATGCGCCGGTCGACCGGCCAAAGGCTTCCGCCGGTCAATGGAAAGCCGTTCGATCCGTACGCGCCTAAAGGTCTGATCTGAAGGCTTTGTCTTCCCGCGGCCGCCCTACACGCGCTCCTCCTCGGTCGCCCACACTTGCCATAGGCGCACACGCGCTCGCGTAGGGATGGCAATGGGTACCCATTACCCACGTACCCGGCTGGTAAAAACTTTATTAGGGTAAGGGTATGGGATAAAGAATTACCCATAGGTACATAAATAGAAAAATATTAAACCCATCGGTAGAGCGGGTACGGGTATGGGATCATATAACCCATACCCACATACCCATGTACCCATATAAAATTTATATGAACCCAAAATTATCTCCACATTTTGTCATGAATTTGTGAAATGAAAATGTATGACTAAGTGACGGTGTTTTGATGTGTTGTTTACGAGAAAGTGATGTTGTTTATTAAATATTTTATTTTTTATGATGTGTTGTTGTTTAAATGTGTGTGTTGTTGTTATAATTTGTTGTTATTTATAGATTACAGTTATATGTTGTTTTTTATGGCTATGAGTTGTTCAAACTGATGCTTTGCAAACATGGGTAATTTTACCCACGGGTACACATCTACCATGTCGGGTAATGGGTATGGGAAAAAATTATTACCCATTGACGGGTATGGATAAGGGTGATGCGTAAGCTTAGAGGGAGCGGGTAAGGGTATGGGATGGCTCCACCCGTACCCAAACCCTGCGGGTGCCATCCCTACGCTCGCGGGCCATCCTTCGACAGGTCGCTGCTATCGCCAACAGCCATGGCCGCATCCGATGCAGCACGGAGTTGATGCCGTCGCCAACGATTTGCCAGCCGTAGCAAAATCTCACACTAGTAGGAGAAAAAATAATGCCATCCGTCACCGGATTCCAGCAAAAGAATCACCACCGGTTCCATCGAAGAAATTCACTGGTCGTAGCTTTTCTCTTCGGCGGCCACAACCGTCCTCCACGCGCGGTCGTAGATATGCAGAACCCATTGCTCGTCGTGATGCATCGTAGTAGCAAACCAAACTGTCGGTTCCAGCTAAAAGAATTGCAACTGACCGGTTGCAGCAAAACGTGTAGCTCGTAGTCACTACCGTCAAAGCTCTCCGGTGGTCCGGCCTCCGCTGACTGGTTGCACCTTCTACACCGACGGGTCACACATCGTAGCCGTCGTAGCTAGCGGGTGTCGCAGATGCAGCTCACGCCATTGCCGGTTGAAGCTCTTGCCATGAACGGTTCCGGTTGTGCCTCTTCATGGTTGCAATAAAAATGCTTGCCAGCTCCACTCCGGCATGCCGCCGGTGTTGTAGCTGCTCCACTAGCAGGTTGCAACACTCCAGATTGTGGTAGTAGCATCTTGGAATTGCAGTTGCAGCTGCCGTGCCTCGGGTTGCAAGCAACACCATTTCCGTCTTTGCATGCTGGAAAAAACAGGTTGCCGCCGAGCTTGACCCATGGCGAGCGGTGCTCTTTGAAACATCCGCGGGGTTCACCATGTGTGAGGCGTTGCTCGCCCCTTCGCTGCTCTAATGGCGCAGCCGGCGGTGGTGAGAGAGATGCGGTGTTGACTTTGAAGGAGAAAAAGAAAGTAAGTGAATGGAGAGGGACGAGAATAGATAATGGGGTCCTGCACTCCTGCTCGTGCAGCCATGATGGTGCAGTGAGGGGAACAGGAAGGGTACGAAAGCAGAGCAAAATGTGAAGAGAAGCAGAGTGGTCGAGAATTGTGGGGTTTATGTGGAGTCGAGGTGGGACAGCATGAGCCGATCCGACATGGCGGCCTGTTTGGGGCGTGTCCGGACCTTCTTATATTCGCCCACATGAGCTAGGTTATATTTTTTTTTGACCATCAATAAGACTTTATTTCTCAAACAATAGACATATCGTTTACAAGATGATTGGAAATAAAGTCAGGGATCTCATCCCAAACCCCAGAAGCTTTGTTCATAAAGGAGTTCTTCGCTAGTTCATCCGCCACTTGGTTTGCTTCTCTATAACAATGGTTGAAAGATACTGATCCAAAGTCCAACATGAGTTGCTTGCACTCCGTGATGATGGCTACTTCCGGCCCCAAATATTCATGAATCTGGTTCATCAAGTCCACCACAAAGGAAGAATCTGATTCCAATACAACCTTGTTGCACCCAACATTGCCTGCAAGGTATAGACCGTTCCTGATAGCCATTAGCTCTGCAGAGTCAACCCCGGTTACTATAGGGATATACCAATTTGCTGCTGCTACAAAATCCTCCCGGTCATCACGAGCCACTGCACCACTTGCGCCCGAGAGTGTGTCATAATGGAAAGAAGCATCAACATTAATCTTCAGTAATCCCAAACCTGGCTTCTTCCACATCTGATCACTCGTCCTTGTTGGACCCTTAGAGGCCATTGATCTCAAGTAGTTCGTCACCAGAACTCTAATCGCTAAAGCTGTTTTCACTGGGTCTTGGACAGCTATTCCTTTAACGATCTGCCGTCGCTGCCACCATATGTACCACGCCGTAACCAGCGACAATTCTGCTCTTGGCAGCTCATGATCATCTCCCTGTAATTTAGACAAGATTTCGATGGTGATGGAGCCTGACCTGTCTTCCGCCACCGCTTCTGATACAATACGCTCGAAACCCAGCTGTCTCCATATTGATGCTGCTCGCGGACACAAAAATAGACAGTGCTGTATATCCTCTGCTCCAGTCTTGCAAACCGGACAAAGGCCTGAGCATGGAATATGTCTATTTGCCAAAACGCCCAAGCAAGGGAGTGAACCATGCAAAAATTTCCAACCAAAGTGTTTTATCTTTCCAGGAATCTGTAGTTTCCACATGTCCTTCCACACTGGATTGATATTTTCTGAACCCTGCCCATCTGCTCGCCTCCACCTCATACCATACTGGTGTTCGAACTCCTTATGGTAAGTTGAACGCACAGTAAAATTGCCTGACCGTGTGAAGTTCCACGCCACAAAATCTTCCACCAAATGAGCATTTAAAGGGATCTGTAGAATCCTGTTAACATCCACCGGGGAAAAGATGTCCCGGATTAGCTCCTCATCCCACTGTCCCGTGTGCGGGTCTATCAACTCCTCAACCTTTGATAGCATTGTTGCACCTCTATTTGTGATCAGTTTTCTAGTAGCACTCGCTGGTATCCAAGGATCATTCCAAATACTAATATTAGATCCAGTTCCAACTCTCCAAATGCAGCCCCTCTTGAAGGTTTGAATACCTGCAACAATACTTTGCCAAGTGTGTGAAGAGCCCTTCTTGGGGCCAGCCTTAAGAATGTCCCCATCTGGATAATATTTTGCCTTCAAAACTTGAGCACACAGAGACTCCGGGTTCTGGATTAGTCGCCAGCACTGTTTTGCTAATAAAGCAAGATTAAAACTGTGCAAGTCCCTAAACCCCAATCCCCCCTCCTTCTTTGGTATACACAACCTCCACCAGACAAACCAATGCATTTTCTTTTTATCATCGTCATCTCCCCACCAAAAGCCAGCAATTTCATCAGTAATCGATTTGCAAATACCTTTTGGAAGTTTAAAACTGACATGGCATAGGAAGGAATCGCTTGAGCAATCGATTTCACCAAAATCTCTTTACCTTGCATTGAGAGTGTCTTCTCCTTCCACCCCTTCAATCTTTGGCATACTCTATCTATCAAGTGTTGAAAACAGTCACTTCTGTCCACACCCACCATAGTGGGTAAGCCCAAATATGTATCAGATAGAGCTTCTGTCACAATATTCAACACTCTGCAAATGTCCTCCCTGGTCTGGACACTTGTATTAGGATTGAAGTATATACTAGATTTAGCATTACTAGGTTATATCCAGCTGTGGTACGGCCAAACATTTTTGCTAGGTTGACTTTTTAACCCGGACAGCGTGCGGGCGAAAAAATGAGGCAAGAGAAGGGGGCCTTCGGTGTAGAGCCAAGGCATACTAGTTCAAGATATCTTTTGATATTTCAATAAATCGGTCAATTTATCGCTTATCGGCGATATGCCGATAAACTGGCCGATTTGACCAATAAATTCCCGATGGGCGATATCCCCACCTAGCATATAGTTGAATGGCGTAACCTTCTCGCCCAATACTACAGCAGCATAGGAGTATTTCAGAATCAGAAGAAAACGAAAATCAAAAGCTGAGTAAGTAATCTTTCACACCCAATCAATCATCACTAACCGAATTCCAGTCTGCAAGATTTTACAGGCATAACAACAGCTGGCAATGCACAGTTTGTACACCCAGTTTTTTGGACTATGATGAAATCACTTTATTACCTCTACCGCATCACTCACTAATCCATACAAAACACCAGGAACAACAAAAAATAAGTCATCCAGCAGACGAACCTCGATCTCCAAAAGCTTACAAGAAATGTACTTGATCCAAGATTTACCTATCTAATGCACCTCAAGTTCACATCGTATACACTTTCTCATCTAAATCCACAGGGCCAACTCGATCATCGCCGATGCTCCAAAAGCAGGCAGCATCTCATCTCACATCCCCTGTTCAGTTCAACACACACACACACAGACAAGGCTCCCTGGGCACGCCCTACTGCCCCAGGAGCCGCTTGACGCCGGACTTCTGGTCGGCGGTGAGCCTGGCGGGGAACTTGATGTCGAACTTGACCCGCAGGTTGCCCTTCCTGGACGGGTCCTTGGGGATGGGCATGCCCTCGCCGCGCACCACCTCCTCATACCCCGGGTGGATCACCGAGCTGATGGGCACTGTCAGGCTGCGCCCGTCCAGCGTCGTCAGGTGCACCGTGTAGCCCGTCAGGGCTTCGGCGAGGGGGATCTTCTGCGTCGCCACCAGGTCGTTGCCGTCCCGGGTGTACACCGAGTGCGGCTTCTCGTCGATGATGAAGACGAGGTCCGCCGCGATCGTGTTGGGCTGCTCGTTGCCCTTCTCCGGGAAGGTGATCTTCGTGCCCTTCTTCCACCCGGGCTTCACATCGATCGTCAGGATCTCCTCAACCGGGATCGTCTTCCTGCACATAGACGCAGAAGAGTAAAATTTAGTATCTAATTTAGCACACAAATTCAGCTTCTTCTTCTTCTTCTTCTGAACATATGCACAGATAACTGACACTAAATAATCCAGAATGACTTAGCAGCACTAAAACCTGAAGCTTGGTTAAGATACCTAAGAACTACCAGAATCAACAAGTCACAACTGCATTATTTGATTGAATAAACAGAGATATTGTATCACTACTACCAATATAGCTTTAGAATAGACCATGAACAATGGCTGTCGCTGCAATGTCCACTAAAACAAATGAAACAGACCCGAGTGATCAGCTACACAGTTCTCAGGTTTAATTCACATGTATACCTCACATTGACCCCAAATAATTCAGAATGAAGCACGCTAATAACTAACAGCTGGCTTGAAAATTCCAAAGAACTGACCATATCAACAACACATGACTGAATTATCAGATGGAACCAAAATGGACATTGCACTGCTAACAATTGTATTGTAGTTTTAATAAACCAGGAACAGTGGCTGTGTACCAAGCAGATCTCAGGCATCATTTTCTGAAGACAAAAGATTGGCTGCAAGTGGTTCATTGCAGTGTCTACTAAAACAAATCAGGCAGATCCAAGTGGTCAACTGCACATTTCTCAGGTTTACTATTAATCTTCTCAACACATGTATACCTCACACTGACACTAAATAATTCTGAATGACCGAGCACGCTAAAATCTAAAAGCTGGCTTAGTAATCCCCAAGAACTGTCCAAATCAACACTTCTACAGCTGAAATGTTAGATGGTATCAAAAAAGGGCATTGCACTTCCCAGCTTCAATCCGGACCAACCAAGACAATCTCCAATCTTATTCTAGGAATCTTACTTAATCAGGAATAACAAATGACCATATTATGCATAAATCAGAGGGAGGAGAGGATAGGAGAGGGCGCTCACCCGCTGGCATCGGCGATCTCCCGGGAGATCTTCATCTTCTTGGTGGTCCCCTTGTAGAGCTCCTCGAGGGAGCAGGGCAGCTTCCTCTCGATGGGAGCCGCCTTGACCGGCGCGCCGCCTCCGCCGCTACCGAACATCCCGGGGTACCCTTGGCCGCCGCCGCCGCCGAACGTCTGGGTGAAGGTGTGGTGGTCGCCGCCGCCGAACATGGACGGCGAGAACCTGATGCCGCCGGACGGCATGCCGTGGCCTCCTCCCCCCATGCCGCCCATGCCGCCCATCCCGCCGAAGGGGCTGGAGGAGCCGAAGAACTCGGCGAAGATGTCCTCGGCGTTGCGCGGGTTGAAGCGGAACGCCGTGGGCCCGTCGGCGCCGGTGGAGAAGAAGGTGGCGCCCCCCGGGCCGCCCGCGCCGCCGCCGGCCCCCGGCGGCGGCACCTGGCCCTTGAGCCCCTCCTCGCCGTACTGGTCGTAGACCGCGCGCTTCTGCGAGTCGCTCAGCACCTGCGCGCAGCCACCGTGAGCATTGCTGCGGCGAGATCGATCGATCGACGGACGGACGGAATGGAGGAATCTAAAAAAATGAAATCTTGAAGGAAGGAAGGATTGGTTACCTCGTATGCCTCGGAGATCTGCTTGAACTTGCTCTCGGCCTCCTTCTTGCTGGTGGGGTTCTTGTCGGGGTGCCACTTCATGGCGAGCTTGCGGTAGGCCTTCTTGAGGTCGTCGTCGCTCGCCGCCTTGTCCACCCCCAGGATCTTGTAGTAGTCCAGCCCCATGGCCGTCGTCTCTTCCCTCGTCAGTCGATCGAGATCGCTCGCGTCGCGTCGGAATCTGCTCTGCGCTCGTCTCTCTGGTGTTGGTCTGGAGAGCGGTGGAGGCCGGAGGAGGGAGAGAAAAGGGGGAGGGGAGAAGCGTCTGGAGAGGGAAGGGTGTTGGTGGGATTGGAAAGAGGGGAGGGGATGGGTGTGGAAGGTTCCAGAAGCTGCGCGAGGGCGCGCGGGCTCTCCCGGCACGGGAGACCGCGCGGGCTCACGTGCGCTGGCTGCGCTGGTCGTCGTGGGCCGGAATCAATCGCGGCAAACAGCTGGGCCGTTGATTAGGACCTCGCTCCTCCGTGCTCGGCCCAGTATGCTGTATGCGTTTGCAGGCGACGAAGCGCGTGGCTGTGGCTTCATCTCACAAAAAAAAAAACTTTTTTCGGCGGTAAATAACTAATATCTTGATGCACGGCTCTTTGTGCCCTGTTTGGATTCCCGTTTTACCTTCAAATACACTTGTAAATAATATACGTCTCGGCCCGTGTTTTCATGTCCAGACGTAAGTTGCTCAGCGGCCGGTAAGATACCGGTGTAAGTTAAACATCTCCGTACCGAATTACATTGATTCCAAGCGAGCGCCCTTGATGTACTTGTTCATGTCAATCTTATAGTAGTACAAACCAGGAAGGAGGCACTTGTCATGCTTCAACAGTACCGAGAAATAGATGCGCACATGGATGTTGGCATGGAATTTGAATGGAAAATCATTTCGTGTTGAATACACGTATGATACAGTTTTGCGCTTCAATGGATGCGTGCGTCACAGATACACGATAACCAGTGTGTACTAACGATTTGGCCACCATTGTTCAGTCGCATTTGCGTTTGCGCATTTTTTTTTTACTTTCAAGACAAGAATCGCCTTTGTGCACAAGGTGTGTAATGTGTAGTAGACTAGAAGCATACGCGCGCCTTGCTGCGCCGTTCTACTTTTCTACCATTTATTTGTTTGATTGTTAATTCACAAATAGATTTCTTGCTGCTCTGTTTGCGGGTCGGGGGTTGTTGTTTATTTCATTGCAGGGTATATATGTCTAGTTGGTAGGATACATCATCATTTACTTGATAGGATATTACTCGGTTTTTTTTATAACTATTGTCCTTCGCAAAAATGGTATGTTAGCAGCACTGCCAAAAACATATCCAAAGTAGTTGTTGGCGTTAAACATGTCACGGACCTACAGGGTTAAACCATAGTGCTGGATGGACATGATAATGTAAATCTGCAAAACTAATTCAAAACAATGATAATGCATAACCGAGGCTTGTGATTGTAGTATCATCTAGAACAATCATACAACTCTATGATTTGACCAACCAATATTTCATAACTTACCTTGGTCACAGACAAATAACGCAAAACACCAACAATAAAGGTCCGCAATAATGGTAAAAGGGAAGTGAAAGTGAGAAATACTTGAAAGTTGCAACACAACACCAAAGTATATGGCTTTTGGTTTTCAATATTGATCATTCATATGCGTAGTTAGAATTGAAATAGAAAGAACATATTTGAAATAAAAGCAATGATTTGCATAGACTAACGACAGGAAAGGGAATGAAGCATGTATATAGCAGCTTCTAAGAGGAAGAGATGGAAATGGAGGATAGAAAGATAATAGTACAAGTGATTGATCTCATTTCATTTGAATATAATATTATTGATGCATTAATAAGGCCTGATCAGCTGTGTACATAAGTGACCCAGTGACAATTAAGCAAATTATCTTCACAGAAAAACCTAGTTATCATCAGCTGTGTACATAACTGACCCAGAGACCATGCTCCTTAGGCGTGGAACGATATGCTAATTAATACTCCCTCTGTTCAAAATTATAGTACATACTTTGTTTTGAAAAGTCAAACGTACCAATGTTTGACCAAGTTAAAAAATCAACATGCACATGTACTGTTATAGTTTATTTATTTAGTACTTCAAATATTGATAGTTTATTCTAGAAACTTGGTCAAATGTACATCTTTGACTTTTGAAAAACTAATATGCACTACATCGTGGAACAGAGGCCGCATAAAACATGCCATGTATAAACTGCGTGAGGTTGTTAATCCACAAGCACGGAGATGTACTCAAGCGGTGAAGCATGGGGTTTTTAAATTGAAGCCTTACACAATGAGATAAAATCCCGGTATAATCTGCTACTTGTTTAACACCGAAGCGAGCGAGATTGAATTTGAATCAGGCTGCCAAAGGAAGGATGATAGAGGGAGAGGAAGGAGGTATCAGGAGTTGTACTGCAGACCTTGTGGGCCATGGCATGTTGAGGAAGGTGACCAAGTTCGTCTCCAGGCCCCGAGCGTCGTTGTCGTTGGAAGATAACTACCACACAAAAGATGGGGAGAAAGATGGAGCGATTGGCGGGGTGTGCGGCATGGTGGTGGACAGGCAAAGCCCGTGCAGTCTTGTGGTGTGGAGGAGGCGGTGTGGGACGGGCGCCCATGCAACCGTGTGGTGCGGATGAGGCGGTGATGGACTGACGGTGCCGTGCAACCATATGATGCGGAGGAGCGGGTGATGGGCCGGGTGCCTGTGCAACCGTGTGGTGCGGAAGAGGCGGTGATGGCTCAGGCGTACTGCCATGACAGAAGGGGGGAAAGATAGAGAGATGGGCGGGGCATGCAGCGTGGTGGTGGACTGACGGTGCCCATGCAGCTATGTGACATAGAGGAGGCGGTGATAGGACAAGCTGGCGGTGACCGTGCCGCTATGCGATGATACATCACTTTGATGTACATGAGCGACATGTAAACCTTTTTCTTCTCGCAAAAAAGTAGTCCCTCTGATCTACAATAAATGTCATGGTTTTAGTTCAGGGAGTAAGTGACACGTAACACATCAAGTGTTGGACACACGTAGTTGGATGGTTGGCCCAGACCGTAAACAATACGTACTGTTGGATGGTTAGGTAGACATTGCTATTCCCTGCCACCAGAGTCCCAGACTTTACATTGGTGCTCGCATTTTTATGGATTTATTCCAGGCCTTTCGGCGGTGTGCGTCAGCGGGAGGAGACATCCCACCAACTACGAAGGTGTCTGTGGCGACTGCATCAATCTTAAGATGATGTGTCGTCTTAGTCTCTAAAAAATGCTCGTATGGTAAGGTGTGCATGCTTGCATTCAGGGGTGAGTGTATGCTCATGTATGTGAGCGAGTTCGATTGTACCATGATCAAAAAAATAATACCTATTTATTTAATTAGTAAACATGCACGTGAAAATTCACGTGTCTAGAGAAGATAATCCGATAGTAGTAGTCAAAAATATTGCAAACGAACCTAGCATGTTTTTGTACTAAGTCAAGGATGGTCATTCTCGTTGTTTGAGACAAGGTAGAGTTTAGATAATCTACTTTGCAATGTACTCCCTCCATTTGTTTTTGTAAGACGTTTCAAACAACTTGCTTTGTATTGTTTTGATGAACATAGATAGTACCTAAGCATGTTTCCCTACAAAGGCAAGGATGGTCATTCTCATTATTCCTGAGTTGCTACTGGATGTTCTTCAAAATTGTGAATGCCACAGATACATACGTTCCGTATCTTTTTTTTCCTTTCCTAAGAAAAAATGTATCAAAAAACACACCACTCTGGTTTAATCAATGCATCCGGAAGCAGGGGGTTGAATATTGTCATAAACTTAATCTCATATGATTTATTATGAGTACAAAATGAATATAATCTTAAATGACGTGTACATCGGGAGAAGACAAGGATATGCCATGTCTAACTGTCCAGAAGGATGAACATGCGCGTCCAGAAAAAAGAAGAAAGGTACAATAGAACACATTGCTAATACTTACTATTGTGCCATTGGTTCACAGTTTCCGTATCAAGCATATGGTTGACCTATCTAAACTTATCATCTGATTGGTATTGCTTGCCTCGGGGCAATATTTGGTGAGGCAGGTATGTTGAGCCCCCCAATTCTTGATGAAAATATAGGGTCACCATACTCTACATAGATGTGACAAAACTGGAATTTATCATACACAAAAACAACCTCTGCAGAGACCACTGTCTAACTGATTTCTAGAAGGGAATCAGAACCTCCCTACATAGTTTTATATTACATACCCTCTAGAGTGTATAGGAATATTATCCCCAGAGCTATAATATTATTGGCACACTAAATTAGTGTCGTTGTGAGTACTTCCCTTTGTAGGATTGTCCCAAAGTTTGCATTGCTAAATAATTGGATCATCAAGATGTAGATAACATTAAATTCGTCCTAGAATCCGTCCAGGCAGTTGGTTAGGACTGTCCACCAGCTGCTTTCAGGTAGTGTAGTCTACAGAATTAGGTTGTGGCATGATCCAGCATGTAAATTTCAGACAAGAACAATTGACCATGGTAAAAAAACATGTCATGCATTATCAAAGTTACAACCTGAACTAATGATCATTAGATTTACAAAAGGGTTGAGTTCATGTTGTTTTGGAAGTTCAGTGCCCAACTCCATAGCACGAAGACGCAGAGGAATTATTTCAGCTCGTACAAAAGACAAAGTGAAGGAATATTCTTATGGTTGGAAAAACTGAGATTCCATAAAAGAAACAATAGAAGTTGTACCAAATCATTGGTTTGGTTCAAGCAATAGCAATCACATAACTGTGGCACGGATTCACAATGAACCATGGTATCGAGAGAGATACTACGCCTCTTCCTTTTACCTTCCCTTTCTAGAATGAAATTCCGATGAAGGAAGCAACTCTTGATATCATATACGGAAAGTTCTACCTGTAATATATTGGGAATTCTAAATGTTAAATAAGGCACAAAAGATAGTACAGAATTGGGCACTAGAATATAAACCATGTATCAACTATTAGAATAAAAAACTCAGCAGCTCTGTGCAGGACACCACAACACTTTTACATGTGTCGAAACAATAAACGCCAGTATAATGAACAGTGAATCATAATCACCTGGAGCAGCATTTTTCTTCTTAGGTGGCAGCTGAAATCCTCAAAAAGAAATTCTTCTGGAGGAAGGCTAAAGAGCTAACAAAATGTCCAGCTTATCTGAGCAGACTGCAAGTCATGTGAACATTCAAACATACGCACTTCAGTAAAAGCATGGCACGAACGATGGCATTAAAGAAAAATCAAATTCTGCCAAAAGTTTTTAAGCAAGCACAACCTGCAAACACCAATACACGAAAGAACAAGAAGAAATAACTGACCGGTGCTCAGAGTCACCCAGGCGCATCTCCTCTTCCCTTGAATGCCATCTAGTGTCGCTGGTGCAACGGCCTCCACAACGACAGCTTCCTTCACCACCTCACCTGCAGCCTTCGCATGCTTCATCACAACTGACCAAGACCAACCCCTGGCCAAGGATCGAATACATATAGGATTTTGAGGAGCAAGGCACGCTCAGCAAACATGGTAATATATACTCTGAAGCAAGGAATCACACAAAGAAGGTATAGAAACTCTTTGGCAAAAATAAGATCAACAAAGCATTGTAATCCACTAAAAGATGACCTTTGATTATTGTTGTCCAAAATCTAGAACATAGAATAAATATGTTAGGCCAGAAATGAAGCAACTCAACCTCCACAAATTCACTAAAATTTTAAAAGGCTGCTTCTAAATGAAGTAATTGGCAGCTGAATCAAATGGAATTCCATGCCCATGTACTCCACATCTGCAACAACAAGAAACACTATCGAACAGTCAATTGCTTGATCGATTCATTCCTTAGTGAAGTTCTTCTTGGTTGTCGTGAAGTATTCTCCTTGGACCTAGTTTGAAAGAGCAGAGCAAGAAGAGGGCAGTAAAGCCCACTGCTCCCCAGTGTAGCTAGACCACTATCCATTAGTGTCCCTTCTTTCAACATTTCGCTCCAGAACATGGGAGATAGCAGATAGCACATGCATGAAGAACATAAAAAAGAGCATACAAGGTGATTGATTCATAGTTGGGTATCAAGCAGGAACATAGATCACGGCTGTTAGTGTCAAAACCGGCGGATCTCGGGTAGGGGGTCCCGAACTGTGCATCTAAGGATGATGGTAATAGGAGATAGGGGACACGATGTTTACCCAGGTTCGGGCCCGCAGTGTCCAGGTTCACCATGTTCAGTGTGGATCACCGGATTCACCATCGTGTCGTGCACCGGGATCAGATCTGGGGATGCCGCGAGTACTAGATGGAGCGCGATGCTCCCTACTTGTGAACGCAGGTCGTCGACTTGGTTCTGGATGTCAAGCTTGTTATATTCTCGATACCCATACAATAATCCTCGGCCACACACTTATAGGTTGTCGCCTCAACTCTGTGGCGTGTTGGGCCTTGGTCTTGAATCACTGACATGTCCGTCCCACCTTGGTCCCGTCCTTATGGCGCGCTGCTCCCGTGCACCACAGGCCTGACAAAAGTGCCGAGAGAGGAATTGGAAGCAACTTCAGTTGAGGAAGGAGAACTGGTGAATTTATCAAACAGATGGAATTCCCAGTGCACATATGAAAGCAATATCTTGTTAACTTCAACTTATGTGTGGCATCACGGACCATTTTTACATCCAACGATACCTGTACCCACACACTTTCTCTCCTAGTCCCGGCTCCGGCTCCGACGGGCCGAACAACACTCACTTTCTCCCATCCCTCTCCTAGTTAAGGCAAGTGAAATTCTTGCCTCTTCCGGACGCCCACCACCACCTTCTCCTCCACCTCCACCTCCACTTGTTCTTGTTTTCTCGGAGTTAACATATTCACATGAAATTCATATATAAACTTGGGGGTGGGGGCAAAGCCCCCCTCCCCCCTGCATCAACCATCTTTCAATATTGACCTAGGTTACCACTATTATAGATAGCTCTTCTAAGCCGTCGTGCAAGAAGATCTGTACGTCCGCCACTGAGGTACCTTAATCATACCACTATTAATTTTCAAGAGCAATAGCTAGTACCCGGGAATGGTGCGCGTTTATTTGGGCTCCTCGGTGTGGATCTTTAGATGGTTTCAATTGGGAAGTGAAACACAAATTGGACTGGAGCCATGTGGGTTGAGGTAAATGTTGGGGGGTGGCAAAAAATTGTTCCTGATTTTTTCATTTTGTTCAGAAGTTCCAAGAAATATGTTCTTGTTTTTAAAATTTTGTACGCAAAATGCTATTTTTGAGAAAAACATGATGGTTGTATGAAACAGCGAATACTTTTAGAAATTGTGAATAAAATTTGAAAAAACTCAACAATTCAAAAAAATGCAAACAATTTATGGAAACAGGAACATTTTGTAAAATGTCCCAAAAATATAAAACGTGAAAGTTTTTTTGAAAACCCAAATATTTTTCGAATTTTAAAACAAATTCTGGATAGTCGGACATTTTCGAAAACCGGGAACATTTTTCGAAACAACTGAATAAAACTTTAACACATGAACAGTTTTTAAAACTTGCGTACATTTTTTGAAACTCCTGAACAAAAATTTAAACATGAACTTTTTGGAATTTGCGAACATTTCTTTAAATTGAAACATTTATGGAAACTCGTAACAAAATTTGAAAACATGAACATTTTTTTAAATGAAATTTTGAAATGGGAAGATTTTGAAACTCCCAAACATAATTCGAAATGTGAACATTTTGTAATGCTATTTACTTTTTTTGAAAAGAGAACATATTTAATAATATGGGAACATTTTTTAGAAAAAAAAGAACATTTTATGAATTTATGAACAAAAAACAATAACAAGAACATTATTGAACTTCTGAACATTTTTAGAATTTTAGAAAAGAATTTAAAATTCTTAAGGACAAAAAGAAATACAAAGAGGAGAAAAGGAAATTGAAAAATTAAAAACAGAAAAACGAATAAAGAAAAATAAAAACAACAAAGAAAAGGCAAACAGAAAAAACCAGTGAAAACCCGGTTTAAGAACCTTCTGGAAGGCTCCCAAAACCGTTCAGGAACCTTCCCAAAACCGGACACTGTAGCGCCTGCGCTATCTCGTAATGTGGCCGGCCCATCTTGATCACTAGCCGCTTGCCTCTGTGCGAAGGCTCGACAACTCGACGCAGCGAGCGTCCGTTAGGAAATTCTGTGAACGAGGGCACGCATTGAGATTTGTTCCGTTCGTGGGTAGAGATGGGCCAGGTAATTTCCATTTTTGGCCCTTTTTTATTTGGTTTTACAATTTTATTATTAAACTGTTTTATTTGTCCTATAAAACGTCTCATAAATCGTCTCTACCTATTTACACATGTAAAAAATAATAAATGTGATAGCCCAACAGGTTAAGATTTGTGACGTTCTACACATCATCCCAAGAAGCGTGTCTACATAATATGTGCTTTCTAGTATAGGGACAAATATAAAAGCGTCTTAGAAAAAGCACGTCTACTGACGTGTTTTGTTATAGTTCTCGTACGACGATGTAACCGGATGGATTACTAATTGCAGCATATAAATTTTGTTTGATTGACATAATTAGCGCATAACCAGGCATGAATGTCCCTTCGTTATCAAGGTTTATTCTCTTCGACTATTTTTGCGCTCACGAGCAAAACCAGCATATACTCTTTTATTAGCACGTGCCCACAATATTTTTTTTAGGTTATAGGCTATAGCCAACCAACATATTGTCTTTTATTGGCACATGCAAGTTACCTCCGGCAATAATTTGTGGAGTACCGCTTTCTGCACATGATTCTCGAGACAACTTCCTTATTCTCACACAACCTTTTTATTTCCAGACAACTTAGGGACATATAAACATTGATTTGATTTAGTATAAAATTCTAAGGTGGGATTGTTCCTATCATAATTGCAAGCTAGCTGAGTTGGCTTTGTACCTCGGCACAACAGGGAAGGTTCATAGTTCAATCCCCTCGCGCCCTTAATTTTTTACTGCTTGTCAGTGTGACAGAAAACGAAATGCATGGTAGGCCCAGCTGGGGATAAATGAATAAAAATAGGAAATTATGTGTGGAATGGATGGAACAAAATCTATGTATATATTTTTGCTTTTCTTGGGGCAGCTGTGTGGGAGCTACTATATGATGCTAGTTGCGTCAAGTAGCGCATGGAATGCACAACCGATCACGTCTGGGCCAGCTACTGGCAGGCACCGAAATGACCTATTTTACGGGTTGAACGATCGAACACATGACCTTAAGGACTCGACCACGTGTTGCTGGCCATGGCAACAAACACCTACTGCTAACCAATGGCAAGCGAGAAAATTTAAGAACATACTGCAACGTTGGATTTAAAACTTTTTTTGAATTTTAAAAAAATATGAATTGCCGAATATTCATGGAAAAGTGGACATTTTTTGAAATTATGAACAATGTTTTTATTATTCCATCCATTCAAAAAAACCTGAACAAAATTTGAAATGACATCATTTTCTGAAGACATGAACTTTTATGAAAACATAATTGTTTTTAAGTTGTGACCGACTTTTGAAAATGGAACATGTTTTGAATGTTCAGAACAATTTTATCAATTTGTTTTAAACACGAACATTATTTTGAATTTGTGAACATTTTACTAAAACAAGCAAAATTTTTGAATTTGGAATATTTTTTAAAATGCATTTTTTTGAAAACCACAAACAATTTTGGAAAACACCAACATTTTTTGAAAAAAAATTTAATATGTCCTGAATTGAAAAAAAACAGAACGGAAAAAAAATTATATTTTTTCCAAACATTTTTAAAAACGGGAAGACAATATTGTATTTCTGAACTTTTTTCGTAAATTTGACAGAAAATAAAATTCTGAACTTTTTTTTTGAAAAGTTTTAATGAATAAATAAGGTAAAAATAAAAAATTGGAATGAAAAATGAAACGGGCCGGCACAGTTTTGTGCGCCCTGTGCGAAGCTCTGATTGTCTGCCGCATTGGGCGACAAATAAAAAATTTGCGGCTTCATGAGCAGGCAAATAAGTGGGCTCGCTTGGCTGGACCACAGAGTGTGCGACCCATGTATGAAAATCTGGATTGCTAAAATAAAAAAAAGACGGGCGCACAAAAATTAGTACCGCAACCACCTTAGATAGAAAAATAAATTTTGAGGGTGGACGGATGAAAAAATCGAAAAAACACACCTTAATTTCTTAGTAGGTATAGATATAGATAATAGTAGAACCATTTCTTGTTGCCACACATTGAAGGAACCAACCGGAAATAACAACTCATGATACAAACAAGAAATTGGAAGGGCGCGTCCCTACCCGGTTGCGCCCCAACTTCCTCTCAGGAGGCCCGTGGTGGCGACCCCAACCACTAGTCAAACACAATAACATGCGGGGAAGGAGGGCCCGCTCGGCCTCTCCATGTCGATAGATTTTACCATGTCGGAGATAAAAAAGAAACAAAACGAATAGGAGCGAAAAAGCACATCGAGCCCCATGCCTCCACCTTTCTTTCTTCTGCACAAACGCGACCTTTCCTTCGTAGGGAAGTTTTCTTGGTGGAGTGCAGTACATCCCTCGCCCCACACTTAGAGCATCTCCACTCGCCCCCCAACAACCCCCTGGATGCTTTTTTATCTCCGACGCTAAAAAACAGCCCAGTCTCGTCCCTAGAAGCCCCAAATTTCGCCGGTTAGGGCCGAAATTGGCGCCTACGCAGGCCGAATCCAGTGCGCTGGGGCCGACCGGGGGTGCCGGGCGAAAGAAAAAACGCGCCAAAACCTTCCCGCGCCAGATTCCGCCCCGTGGGCCCATCGAGTCAGCGGCTGCATCATCGTCCTCAACCCATCGCCTCGGCTCCCGCGCGAATCAATGCCAAGGCTGCCACCGGTCAGCATTCCATTGATCACGGGCGGCGTAGTGAAGGCGAGACGCTACGCGTCCCGCCACGTGCCGCTATAATAACCGCCCATCGTCGCCGCTGGCGGCTCACCCGCCTCCCACAGGTCTCTCGCCGCCGACCACCTTCTTCCCCTCGGCGCCCTTTGCTCGCCCTCTCTCCTCCTTTCCAGATGGCCGAGCGTTTCCCCGGCGACAGAGCGGCGGCCAACGGCTTCGGCCGCTGCCATCTGCACGAGTGGGAGGAGCACCTCCTCCGCGAGACGGACTACCTGGCGCTGCCTGACATGCATGTGCTGAGCTCTTGGAGGCTCAGCGCCGCCAGAGGAATCGCGACAGCAACGCCCTGTGGACAGCGTACTTCGGGCGCTGCCACGCCGACCAACTCGCGTCCACGAACAACGCTCCGGCACCACTGGGGCGCCACAACTCCGACGGCCGCTGTCAGTGGTGGGGCGTCCCCGGGTGCACTCTCCACACCATCCTCGAGCACATCGAGGGCGACAACTCTCCGCGGATGGAGTACCCGGCGCATTCCTTTTCGCGTCGGAGCGGCAACTTGTGGCTTCCGAGGCGCATGGCGGGCGCGTCCTCCTCTTCCCCCGGCTCCCACTCCCACTCCTCCGGCACACCGACGCCACGCGCTGCTGTCAAGGCCGAGCCCCAAGAGACACCAGAGCGCCGACACAACGGTAGCCTCGTCATAAACGAGGGCCGCTGCCGCCAACCTTCTCCTCCTCCTCGCGGCCATCTCCGCCTGGTCAGGCCGAAGAAGGAGCCGGTGACGCCACCCGCCATCGTCAAGCACAGGAGCACATCGCCATGGCCGCAGACCTCGAGACCGGCCTGGAATGGGCGCGGGACGACTATGTGCGGGGACCTCAAGCAGGAGATGGAGCGCCGGCGCCGCGGCCGCGACGAAGACGGCGTCGTTGTCCTCGAGGACAGCGACGAGGGGGCGCCGGCGCCATCCAACCCCGTCCGCCTCGGCGACCTAGGACATGGATGCAACAAGGACGGCAGCGTGCAGGACGGCGACGGCGACGATGACACCTTCTACAAGCTCCTCGGCATGTAGAAGACTCGGAACGGCGGTGGCGTAGTTTTTAGGGTTTTAATTATGTCTTTTAAATTATATACAAATATGAATGAAAACTGCCTGAATTTCGTCCAAATTTCCCGTGGGCTTGTATCATTTTCTTCAAATTTTAGCCGAACTGTATTTCAAAAAACGGCGTACAGGGGGTGGCACCGGCGGTCTTCCCTGAGGAGCTCTTACTCGGTCGAATGGTCGATAGGCGAGGCGGCACCGGCGGTGCATGAATGGAGGGGAAGAGGCAAGGGACGAGTTGGCATGGCCGGGTCCGGCAGAAATGGCTCTGGTCACACATGAAGACGAGACGGCGGCGGTGAGGACGCCATGCACCCTTCTCCGAGTTTTCTCCCACTGCTCCTCCTCCTCCATCGGGCTGATTCACCCAGTGCGCACCCACGCCGCCGACGGGACTCTGTGCGGGATCCCCCCATGCGGTTGTGCGGCGCCTTCCATGCCTGCATCGCCTTGTCTCCGGCCTACTCGCAGCAGGGCCAGGGAGCAGCGTCGATTTGATCCAAGAGGAGCATCGGTGTGGGATCTGCTTCGGCCAGGTATGCCCCTACCCTCCCCTTCCTTTGGATCCACCTCCGCTTCCTTTGGATCCAAACCCACTTCCCCTCTCTGTTTCTGAATTTTGCACTGAAATTGTGATGTGAGGCTCAAAAAGATACAATGGTTAAACATTATATGTGGGTTTGTTACAGTACATTGTGCCATCCAGCACACAGGTTGGTCTGAACAGAGTATAATTGTTGTTTCTCTCTTCTAGATCCATGGAAAAACGAACATCAAGTCTAGGGAAGAAGAGCGGAAATAAGATCTTCCGGCGGATGTATTAGAAACATCCGCCGCATGGACCACCGTTGGATGAGCGCCCTGACATCCGTCTGATCTAACCATCGCACGCGCGTGACCACCTACCTATTCCTGCAACAGCCACTCAGTTTCGGAAACAGAATCCCCTCTTCGTCGTCCTTCCACAGCTCCACCCAGCGCGCCGCCGCCGCCGCAACCACAAAATCGCTGTCGCCGGCGCGCCGGGGAACTAGCCCTTGCCGTGCTCGCCGGAGTTGCTGCTCCTCCTCCGTATCAGCCCCGCGAGCAGCTGCTAGCTCCAATCGAGCATGACGGCGGCGACCTCTCACGTTCGACGCTTCTTCGGCGTTTTCTGCAACCGGAGCTATGTTTCTGAAACATGCCTCATGTTGCAATGTCTAACCACTCACTCTCTAACGCCGGGCGCTCCTGCGGTGCTGCAACTCGGGCTATATTTCTGAAACAAGACCCTTGTTGCAGAAAAAAAACCTTCACAACCGAAACATTTCTTTTCTTTCTGAAACAAAAGATATGTTGCAGAATTTTTTTGAAACAAGGCACTAGTTGCAGAAAAAACCCTTCACCACCGAATCTTTTTTCTTTCTTTCTGAAACTAGTCTTGCGTTGCATAAATCTACTGAAACAAGACCCTTGTTGCAAGAAAACGACTCGTCGTGCGGGACTGCCTTATGGCCAGCCTGGCTGCTAAGTGGCGGATGCTCAGGCGCGCATCAGCCGGTTGAAGGTAAGCTTTTCCCAAGAAATAAGGTGATTTTATTTCTTTGGTACGTCCGCGTGAACTAATCGCTTTTTTTCCGAGACGGAGGCAAAGATTGTCTCATCTATTAATTAAGCAGAAGAGAATTGCCCAGTTAATTACAGAAAAGCGGGCAAAAACCGGAACAACAAGGGCCAAACCCACTCCCATAGACTAAAACACACAGGGCGAAGCCCACCCTAATCGACGACAAGTCGACCTGCGGCCAGACAACGCAGCTCCGACTTTGGTGGAGAACTCAGAAGAACAAAACCAGGCACGGCTGGCGCCACAGAAGATCGCCGAACGGGCCACCTACAGACAGTTTCGTACACCACAGGGCCCGCCGCTGCAGCTTCGACTCCACAGCAACAAGCAAACTGAGGCAAAACCGTGGACACGCCGGAGAAGAGCCAACTACCGGAACCATTGTCGCGTCGCCGACATCGCTCCCACCATCATCGTTGTCACAAAAGTCTGGCGCCACAGTGATTCTCTCTGGGCCGCCCCGACATCCACCGCTCCGTCGCGCCCAGCGCAATCAACCGGCACCGCCTTCCGGGGCCGCCACCCCGACATACCACCGCTCCCTCGAGCAGCAACGCCGCACAACCCAGCTGCCTGCAGCCCACGCTGCTCAGGGCAACCACTCGCAGACCACGAACGTCGCACCACATCCGGGGTCGCCGCCCCGACGTTTAGTCAGACCGCCTCCTCTGAGGTGCATCGACCGAGCCGACATCCCTACCGCCCAAGCGGAACAAGAATGCCACCCAATCAATGTCGAGCCAGAGCCCCACCTCATAGAGCTGCCACTCGCATTGCTCCCGAGATCGCCATCTCGACGGACAATCAAAAACCACCCGGAGCCGCCGCCCCGACGTCCACTGTCCCCAACGACAAAGAGATCCATGCAAATTGCAAAATACTGACTCTCCAAGGCGATGCCTCAAAGAAGGATACGACGTAGCCGTCGTCAACGCCCGCTTCGACCACCGAAGCTAGGGATTTCTCCCCGAGAGTCATGAAATGGAGCTCCACGACAACGCCGTCAAGAAGGGGAGCGACACCATGGCGCCACCATTGCCGGCAGCGACCCAAAGTCGGGGCTAGACTTTCTCCGGGAGCTCCATCACACCTCCGAATCCGAGCAGATCCGAAGCACTGCAGTGCACACCATCCACATGGTCGACGTCCACCGGCTCTCTGTGAGATGCCAGTCGTAGCACCTCCAGCTTCGTCGGTAGAACCACCATCACAACCCGCCGGCAAGATCCGGCGGCGTAAGGCCCGGGGCCGCCGCCCCGACATCCCTCAAGCCCCTCGAACGAAGCAGGCCTCCTAGCACCACACAAAGCCGCCGCCGCCGGAGCAGCAGAGCCCACGAGCGCCGTCAGGCCAGATCCGTCGCCTCCAAGGCTCCAACACGCACACACGCCCACGCCGCACCTCCCTGCCAGGCAACGCCGCCAATCGACACAACCACCCAGCGCCAGCACACTACGACCCCGCCCCGAGCCAGATCCATGCCAGATCCGCGCCTCGCGCCACACATGGCCGCGCCATGACTGACCGACGCCGCCCGGTGCAAGAGAGCACCGACGCCGCCCCTAGCAGCCACCCTGAGCCGCCCACGACCCGACATGCCTCGCCGAGCCGCGCGCCACCACAGGACCGGCCGTCCCGTGCCGCCCGGACGCCTCGTGGGGAGGTAAGGGCCTCGCCGCCGCCGATGTGCGCACGGGCTTTGCCCGGTGGCGTCCGCTGGCGGCGGCGAGGGAGGGGAGAGGCGAGGTGGGGACTGCCGGCGGCAGAGAGCTAGGTCGCGCCCGGGCCGCTCGCAGGAGCGGCACGGGGCTCTGGCGGATGCACTAAATATGGATAGATAACTAATTGCTTCTGAACTAAGCATGAAGTTGTCTCACGCTATTTCTGTAGAGCTTTGTTGCATCTGTTTTTTTGTGCATCCCGCGTGTTTGATGAAATGCAGACATGCAAGTCGTTTGAGCGAGTACCACCATAATTCATCAATTCAAGTTGGTTCATACACATCACATGTGATTCTCATGCTGATCAGTTCATTAGATTATGAATTTGGTCTATGTTATTGCTGATCTTAGATACTTAGGCCCTGTTCGGAGTCACTCCAGCTCCTAAAAATACGAGGAGCTGGAGCATCTCTTTTCCAGCTCCGTACCTTTTGACTCCAGCTCCAGGAGCGGAGTGGTGGAGTGGCGGGTCTCCGAACAGGGTCTTACTTTCTAAGTTTATCTCAAAACTAAAACATGTCCACAGGCCTAACTCGTCGTTGCAGTCAAATCCAACTGCTGATGGTCTGGGGTTGCCAGCCAGGGGCTGGAGAGAAGGCGTAGTGGCGGTCCTCCCCCTCTCTCGAGCCCTCACCGTGATGAAGCTGTGGGACGAGGGGGAACACACATGGTGTCATTCGCGCTCTCCTGGTCGTGGCCTGAGGTTAGTTTTCTGCCTTCTGTAAATTTATTTGTGTTTCTACATTGTCTAAAAATTGTGCTTCGGGAGTTGTAATCACTAGATTGTTTTTCTAGGTGCTTGCTGATAAAGTTTATGATGGTATGGCTGCTGATGTGTGGTCCTGTGGCATAATCTTGTTTGTCCTTATGGTTGGGTATTTACCCTTTGATGACCCCAGTTTAATGACTTTGTATAAATTGGTAAGTTGCTGCAACAGACATACCATTCTTGTCATGTTAAGTTGGTTTCCAGAGCTAATTTTTTTGGCCACCATGGTTTTCTACCGGTGTGAGAAATCTTAACCAGCACATTCTTGATCCCAATCCTCACACTGTAAGTGCCAGTTGACTGTTATGATGACAAGTGAACACTGCAGCAGCTGAATGATTTGCCTGTTTCTCTTTCAGGTTAGAGAACAACAATTCGATGTGAATTTTTGGATCAAATCCCTGAATTCTCTTATTTTGATTGAAATTGAAACACTACGCCAGGTTCTGGTTGCTTTAGGTTTTGGTCCAGATCATCATATGTTGAATCGAAATATTTTCAACAAGGTACTTAATGGGACACCTCATTATTCTAGATCCTTTAACACTAGTCTGTGGGTGTGCGTGCCTTTTAGGTTACAACTACCAGCATTTGTTTATATGATATAGCAATAGATTTCCCTACAAATAATTCTATTATGTTTCAAAGTTACATACATCCTTTTGTTCACATATAGGAGAAAAATCAAATGGTTAAATATGGGTCAGGTCTTCGTACACTGAAAGGTGAATTTTTTGCATACTGTCTATAGAAACGAAGTGCTAGGTAAAATGTACTCCCATATTTCAGTGTACAGAGGAACTGCAAATAACATGGCTATCCATCAGATGTTGCATTTTTCTTTATTGGACATCGGTGATGATGTTCATAGGACTGCAGTTATGGGTTTTAGATTTGTTCTATACAACCAACCTGAGCAGGTCTGTAGCATTGAAATGCCTTCATGCTTAAATAGATGCTCTCTATTCAATTTTATTTAAAGGAACAACATCTATTTTAGATATTATCTTATTACTTATTACTTATAGACAGTATCTAAAATAGGTTTACTCTGCCAATGAATGGCTTGTGTTTGTCATCAATACTATGCTTCACATGTCAGTTTTGTGGCCAAATGATCTAAATCAGATTTACCCAGTTCTAGAATAGAAAAGAATCTGGTGTTTACATTCCTTGGATTTGCTCGAATGATTGTACCTATATCTTGCCTTTAGAATTTTCTTCAAACCCACTTGGTTTATTTTCATCTCCAATTTAATTAATTGTTTGCACACCAAGAACAAAGTTTTACAGTCTTCATATTCCTGATTTAGTAGTATGTTTGATTTGTAGTTTGTTCGTGTACATAATAAATTAGGGGCAGATAGACCAACATGTTATCTTGCCTTGCTTTTGCTGAAAATATTAAAGTTTCAGCGCATGGCCGGACCTTACCCGTGGCTGTACTTTTTAACTATCTTGGATTTGCTGTACTTTTTAATAGCTTTTTTTTGGTTCTTACTGTACGATATATATACATCTTGGATTTGACTTTTTCTTGGCGCAACCATTTATTTTTGTCCAATGTCAGAAGGAAAATATATAATGGAAATCATCTGTGTGGTACATGCAAAATGGACCAAGCAAATTTCCAAATCACATTGGATTTTTTTCTTAGTCACCATCAATACAAAGTAAGTATGATCAATATCATAATCTGTGCAAAACATATCTGATCAATTAGTTGGTTGAAATGTGGCATAAGAAATGATTGTGTTACATGCAATGCATGCAGTTAATACTAATTTCTACAAATTGATTTTCTGTCATAGCTGGTTTGGTGCTGACACACGTATACACCTTTTATGTTAATTTTTTTATCTAAACCATTGTAATTGGGACCCATGATATAAACAACATAGCGAGCAAATGTGACCGGTTCTACTTTCAATGCTCTCTCGCCCCTCGGTCATTGACCCTATTCATCTTATCTATGTACATTGTATATGCTTTCACTCCATCCTTCTAATGACTAAAATTTCATTAAGAATATTTATTTTATATATTCAAGAATTTGCCTTGTTTCTTGCCATTGACATTCAGAAATTTCAACCATCGTAACTAGAACATTAATCATCTGCCGAAAAAAAGATAGAACATACATCATGATTCTCTACCAAAAAAAATGCAAGAATGGAAATATAAATTATTTCTGGTCTGAGTTATTCATGCATCATTTATTATGGCTAAGAGCTTATCCAACAGCCGTGCAGCGTGCTAAAAAAGCGTTTGCAACGCGCGGTTAGCGAGTTTTTGCGCGGTGCGGAGCGCTTGCTCCAGCGGCCGCTGCAAAGTTTAGCGCGCGCGAGACGCTCCAACAGCCGCTGCAAAAGAACTGGGCATGCTCTCGCACAAATAACATATGCACTTCAAACACAACCAAGAAGATCAAACACAAACAAAATAAATCAATAATAAACAGTTCAATTTCATTATTACAACTCAAACAAATAGTTTATCTTCCAATACAACAAATAGTTCAACAATACAATATCAAAAGCACAAATCATGATGCTCTTTGTCGGCCATTCCATGCTCACCACTTCTTAATGAGATCCTTCTGAAGATCATCATGCGTTTCGGCACGTCGAGTGGCATGATAGGAGGCAACAAAACAGGCCACCCTGGCAGCCCTCCGCCTCACTCGCACGGGATTTCCCAAGAGCTCATATTGAGAGTAGTCTAAATCTTGGCCACACTCATTCTCGATGATCATGTTGTGCATGATCACACAAGCGTGTATGACGTACCAAAGCATCTTTTGATCCCGAAGTCTCGGTCCTCTCACAATAGAAAACTGGGCTTGCAAAATCCCAAAAGCTCTCTCCACATCTTTTCTAGCCGCCGCCTGAGCATTGTGGAAATCAAGATTTTCCTTCCAGTTTTTTCAACAGCTTCATAAATGTTTGCCACTTTGGGTAGATGCCATCCGCAAGATAGTAGCCATAGTTTTATGTATGGTTATTTGCTACAAACTGCATCGGTGGCAGTTCACCATTTGCAATCTTATTCATCAGTGGTGACCGATTAACAACGTTGATGTCATTCAAAGATCCGGGCATTCCAAAAAAAGCATGCCAAATCCAAGTCTCTTGATCGGCCACTGCTTCAAGGATTAATTATAGTGGAACCCTTTTTTTGGCCATGGAATTGTCCATGCCATGCCTTAGGACAATTCTTTCAACTTCAATGCATGCAATCTATTGAGCCAAGAAAACCTGGGAAGCCGCGAGCTTTGTTCATCTTCAATAGCCTTGGGCGTCTTCAACATTGGGAGATCTCAAATACTCCTGGCCAAACACAATCCCGACTGCGAAGCGCTTGACACAGATGACTCATGGCCAAGTGGTCATCAACTAGATCAGCGGGAATACCGTATGCCAACATACGCAAAGCGGCTGTCACCTTCTGAAAGGTGCTATGCCCGAGCTCTCCGGCTGCATTCCTCCTTTGCTGAAAAAACCGGTCATGGCTCGCTAGTTTCTCTGCAATGTTTGAACAACTCGGTGCTCATCCTAAACCGGCGCCGGAAGTACGACTCGGTGCTCAGACATCATTTAGATTTGCTAAAGGGATGCTCGCTGATACAGTAGACGCTGCCAGTTGGCCCACCTAGTGCAGTTAACGTCGTTCCATGGTAACAGTGGTTGATGGCAAGCTCCGTTTTGTACCCGCAGCCCAGGTCGTAGGCTGCCGAGAGCCTAGTTACTATCCTTTCACGAGGCATCCAAGGCAACAGTGTAGTACTGCTTATCTACCCACCGTTGTTTCCCCAAAAAGAAAACGAAGACGAGCTGCAGCACAGGAAAAAGTAAGTTTCAGTCTATCTATTGATACATCAGATAAGGGCATAGCTAGTTGGGAGAGTCATCTAGTGCATCTGGAACACACTTTCGTTTGAATTGCTGCAACACTTCATGAATCATCAGCCGGCCCTCCGTTCATTTCAATTTTAAACAGCAACTCGTCCTCGCCCACTATATGTCTGAATTGCATTTCGTTTCATGACACCGTTCCCAACAACTCAACAACTGAAATCTAGTCTGTTCTAACACATTGTCACATTGCATAAATTACCACAGGCAGATTAAATTCATCAGGCATAAGAGCATGAATGGTCGAGTAGCTTGCCTGATCATGGAATCGTGAGACGTCGCTTCGCTTGGGGTTATGGACTTATTTAATGCGTATACTATGGACCGAAGAGGCAGCATTAGTACGACACAAAGCGATGGGCGTCCATGCATCAGAGACGTTTTTCCGGTTTTGTATATCAACATGTGCAAGGTACGTGTCCAAGCCTCCAAGGTATGAACTGATGGTAATGTCGAGCGGCATTTTTTTTTAATTCACGAACTTTTTTAAGTTCGCATAATTTCTTCAAATTTGCATACTTTCTTCAAGTTTGCACAAATTTTCAAATCCGCATACTATTTTTAAATCCACTTAAATTTTTAAAGTTCAAGTGTTTTGTAAACCCGTGTATTTTTTCCAAATTTGCATACTTTCTCAGATCCGCATACCTTTTTTAAGTTCAGAATTTTTTAAAATTCATGAATTTTCCTTATAAAGTAAAAATATGTGAACTTGAAAACAGTACATAGATTTGAAAAAGTTCATGAATTTGAAAAAAAAAGTATGTGATTCTTTTAAGAAAATACCCAGACATGGAAAAAGTACATGGATTTGAAAAGTATAGAGATTTGAAAAAAACTACCCCTATTTGGAAAGCTTGCGAAAACTTGGAAAATTAAGTAGATTTGAAAACAGTATGCGAATTTTAAAAACATTCACGAATTTGAAAATAATACGTGAATCGGAGTCAGCGCAGTCAAAACTGGGGTGAAATTTGTCCGGTTTCAATAGTTGAGGATGCAAATTGTCCGGTTTCGAAGTTAAGTGGAAAAACCAAATTTAGAATCCGACAAGAGTTGATGGACGAAAAATAATTTTTTCTCTGATTATAATAAATAGCATTTCTTGCAAAAATATATATAATAAATAGCATGTTGTACCGACGGAACATATGTGCATCTTTCGTTGCATGCCCTACCGTCTTTGTGCCGTCACATTAAACGAAACCTGCCACCGTATGCTACTGTGGATGCTGTGTAACCTTCCCTATTTTCCACACCCACACTTAATACATGTACCCACGTGTGATTTTTCCACTGGTCCAGCTAACAGGAGCAAGCGAGCTCGTGTGCTCTATTGCCACTCGTCTCGGACAGATATTTTCTATAGGAAATGCATATGACTGTGACGTGAGACATGTTGAGCTATTCCTACGTGCCGTGTATATTGTATGTACCTGATGCAATCTTAGATTTTAAATATTCCAATTGAATTTAAATTTTAGCTATTTAGAAACATTACATGGAATTTATGCTAAACAAAAGTGCTAGCATTTTTGTTATTATGAATTTTCTAAATAAAATATAAAGTTTTTACTATTGATTTGTTAAGAGCTATGTGTCAATGTTGGATGGATGTGTGTTCCAGTCTTTTAATCTTTTAGTACCTCGTTTTTCTTTTTCCTTTTCACTGCCACAATTAAGTTGATCAATATGTTTGTTTCAAAAAAAAGTTGATCCATACGTCTGTAGGAATATCGTGCAGTGGGAGACAGGCCGATAGGTGGCAGGTTAGCCTGACAAGAAAAAAAGGCCGAAGCGTAGCGTGGCTGGCTTCTTTTTCTATTAGAATTCAAATCGGGATTGATTACAACTCTTTTTCCTTTGGTAAACCTTTTATTTTTTAAGCTTTCCTTTGGTAAACTTTGATCGGGTTGTTTGCATAACATGACAGAATTGGCCGTGCAACACAATCTATGCATATGCATAATATTTATATGTAACGTTATATCTTCAAATCTCAGCCGTTTATATTAAAAAGTTAATGGTTCGAATAATTTAATCTGTGTGGACGATCGTGATGGCTTGTTTTACTTCTGCTTTAATAATATACTTCCTCCGTCCCATAATATAAAAACGTTTTTGACACTGTCCTTAGACTAAAATTGTTTGTTGAATTACTAACATGGGTCCCGATAATTGCCACACGTTTGGTGTATCGGGTAGTTGTGCCACACGTCTCGTGTGGCATGGACAGTAACCAGCCCATATGTGACGCCCCCGATTCAATCGTACACTAATCATGTACGCAAACGTGTACGATCAAGATCAGGGACTCACGGGAAGATATCACAACACAACTCTAAAAACATAAATAAGTCATACAAGCATCATAATACAAGCCGGGGCCTCGAGGGCTCGAATACAAGTGCTCGATCATAGACGAGTCGTGGAAGCAACAATATCGAGTACGGACATAAGTTAAACAAGTTTGCCTTAAGAAGGCTAGCACAAACCGGGATACAGATCGAAGAGGCGCAGGCCTCCTGCTCAGGATCCTCCTAACTACTCCTGGTCGTCGCCGCCCGCACGTAGTAGTAGGCACCTCCGATGTAGTAGTCGCCATCGACGGTGGCGTCTGGCTCCTGGACTCCAGCATCTGGTTGCGACAACCAGAAAGAAAGGAAAGGGGGGAAAAGGGGGGAGAAAGCAACCGTGAGTACTCATCCAAAGTACTCGCAAGCAAGGAGCTACACTACATATGCATGTAAAGGGCCATATCAGTGGACTGAACTGCAGAATGCCAGAATAAAAGGGGGATATCTAATCCTGTCGAAGACTACGCTTCTGGCAGCCTCCCGTCTTGCAGCATGTAGAAGAGAGTAGACTGAAGTCCTCCAAATAGTATCGCCAACTAGCATCTCCAAGTAGCATCTCCAAGTAGCATCGCATAGCATAATCCTACCCGGCAATCCTCTCCTCGTCGCCCTGTTAGAGAGCGATCACCGGGTTGTATCTGGCACTTGGAAGGGTGTGTTTTATTAAGTATCCGGTTCTAGTTGTCATAAGGTCAAGGTACAACTCCGGGTCGTCCTTTTACCGAGGGACACGGCTATTCAATAGATAAACTTCCTGCAGGGTGCACCACATAACCCAACACGCCGATCTGTTTGGCGGACACACTTTCTGGGTCATGCCCGCCTCGGAAGATCAACACGTCACAGCCCCACCTAGGCACAACAGAGAGGTCAGCACGCCGGTCTAAACCTAAGCGCGCAGGGGTCTGGGCCCATCGCCCTGAGCACACCTACACGTTGCGTGGGCGGACGGAAGCAGACCTAGCCTAGTGGCGTTCCAGTCCAATCCGGCGCGCGCCGCTTCGATTCTTGACGTCCACGAAGGCTTGGTGATACCACGACGCGGGATACCCATAAATACTCCCGCGTAGATGGTTAGTGCGTATAGACCAAATGGCGGACTCGGATCAAATACCGGATCTCGTTAAGCGTGTTAAGTATCCGCATGAACGCCGAGCAGGCCAGCCCACTGCCTCCTAGGTGGTCTCAACCTGCCCTATCGCTCCGCCACAAAGTAACGATCGGGGGCGTTGGGAACCCAGGCCCACCTCTACGGGATGGAGCCACGTCCTTTCAGCCCCCTCATCGTAATCACTTGCGGGTACTCCTCGAGTGACCGACTTTAGTCACCATCTGTATAGTATGTATGTATGTATAGTATATACCGTGATCACCTCCCGAGTGATCACGCCCAATAGTATAGCAAGGCGCATCGACAAGAATGTAGGGCCAATGATGATAAACTAGCATCCTATACTAAGCATTTAGGACTGCGGGTAAGGTATCAATGATTGTAGCAACAATGACAGGCTATGCAACAGAATAGGAGTAATCAAACAGTAACATGCTACACTACTCTAATGCAAGCAGTATAGAGAAGAATAGGCGATATCTGGTGATCAAAGGGGGGGGGGCTTGCCTGGTTGCTCTGGCAAGAGAGTGGGGTCGTCAACACCGTAGTCGTACTGGGTAGCAGCGGCGTCGGTCTCGGTGTCTAGCGGAAGAAGAGGGGGAAGAAACAATGAATACAATGCAAACAAATGCATAACGGTGCATGACAAAGTAATGTGTGATGCTAGGCGTGCCCTAACGCGGTATGAGGTGATACCGGTGAAGGGGGGAAACATCCGGGAAAGTATTCCCGGTGTTTCACGTTTTCGGGCAGAGGAGCCGGAGGGGAAAAGTTGCGAGTTTGATAGGTTAGGGATGCGTGGCGGACAAACGGGCTGCATTTCCGGATTCGTCTCTTCGTTCTGAGCAACTTTCATGTACAAAGTTTTTCCATCCGAGCTACGGTTTATTTTATATTAATTTTAAAATATTTAATTCATTTCTAGGATTTATTTAATTATTTAAATTCAACATTATCCAGAACAGTGCACGCTGACGTCAGCATGACATCAGCATGACGTCAGTAGTCAACAAGGGCGTTGACTGGTCAACTGACATGTGGGTCCCGCATGTCATAGGTTGTTCACTAATTAGCAGCTAACATTTTAATTAGCAGGTTAATTAGATTTAGTTAGTTAACTAAACAGAGTTAATTAAGTTAATTAATTATCCTAATTAATTAATTAATTGTTATTATTTTTACTATCTTTTTTAACGTTTGCAGGGGCGGCCTACATGTCATTGGCCCTAGGGGCCATAGCGGTCGGGCGTCTTGCACTGTGCACGAAGCGCCCGATGGGGCGAGCCTGGCGCTGCCTCGGCGGGTTTAGCAGCCTTGCTGCTGGCGCGACGGGCGATCCCGCCGACGGCGGCGAGGCAGGCTGGACGAGGTTGGGCGCGAGAGGTGTGGACACCTTGGCGAAACAGGCGGAGGGACGGAGCCATGGACGCGTCGTCTTGGCCGGCGATGGGCATGCAGCAGATGGTCGGGCGCGCGTGGGCACGCGCCAGATCGATTCAAGCGGCGAGGCGGCAGGACGGACTACGGTCATCTGCGCAGTGGACGACGCTGGTGACAGAGAACAAGGGGAGAGAGGGAGGGAGGCCGGAGCTCACGGGGGAACCAGGGGCGAGCGCGGGCCAAGCGGGACGCGAGCGGGGAAGGTCGCGTGGATCTCGGCAGCGCTGGGAGGGCGCGCCCCTGAGCTGGCGAGCAGGGAGGGATGAGCACGGGCGAGGGAGAGAGGAGGCCGGGGGCCTCACCGGGAGTGTAGGGACTGGGCAATGTGCTCGGTGGAGGCCGGGGAGGACGACGGGGACGACGTGCGTAGGGGGGCAGTCCGTGGGGAGGCGAAGCGATCCGTGAGGAGAGCTCCAGGCGCGCCGTCGGCGTCGGCGTCAGAAGCGAGGGATCGAGTCCTCCGATCCAGATCAATGAGGTGGAGTGGTGCAGTGGGGGTGGTTAGGTTAGGGTTTGGGTGAGGTCGTGGGGGATAAAGGGGACCGGGGTGGGCCGGCCTGGCGGTCCGTCGGCCTGCTGGGTCGAGGCCCAGATGGGGGGGGGGGTTCCTTTTCCTTTTTTTGTTTGTTTGTTTGTCTCTTTTGTATTTTCTTTCTTTTATTTATTTTCTCTTCTGTTTTCATTCAATTTAAAAGATTTATGCATTTTATAAAACTGTGTCTACTTCACCATAATTACCGATGCAATAATTGACATAGCCCGAACATTTTTGTTTTAATATTTGAAAACTTTTGTCGTTTGACTTATTTAGGATTTAAATTTGAAACGGTTTTGAATTAACCCGAGATTAATTACAGTGACAAAGGTGACGTGGCACCATTATCGTGAGATTACTGTAGCATGATTATCCGGGCGTCACAATTCTCCTCCGCTACAAGAAATCTCGTCCCGAGATTTAAGAGGTAGTGAAAAGGGGGGAAGGTTTGGTAATGAATCTAGCGGGTCTTCTCATGCTGGCTTGCTCTTCTCGAAGAGGCCGGTCCAATACATTGATGTCTTCATTTCTCTGCTTCAAGTCATCAAGATAAAGTCGGTATCCTTTCTTCGGGGGTTCCATCATACTTATGAAAGAATAAGGGGGTATTCCGGGAGAACGAACCTCTACAAGGTTGACTATCGGTCGATATCATCGGGGAAGGTGGCAGAAAGTAACTCTCGAATTGAAATTTAAGAAAATATCGAGAGCAAAGTAATGAGGTTTCATGGGATGTTTCGAGCGAGCAGGCAACTGTTCGATGCCTGAAACGGGGCGTGAAAGGGTCAAGCAAAGGGAACAAGTATTGTGTCCGATATGAGACCTGAAGGTGGCTCCTGAATTACATACGAAGTCAAGCGTGAGGAATAACTTTGACAACAGGGTGTACAGGAGAGTCAGGTTTCGATCCTGTGGAACTGTGGGTTATGGGCCCACCATGTGGGTTAAAGGTAGGAAGGGGGATGACGTCTTGCATGATCATGTAAGCAAGGCATGTCAGAGAATAACCTATCAGTTATGTCGGCAACATCGGTACCAAGGGCGAGGGACGAAGAGAACCAATTCTGCTTTCGTTGAGCGAGGCGGACCAATAGGCAAAGTTCTTATCCATCGGTGGTTACCGGAATGTTTTCAACAATAGTAACAGGGTCTTACTGACACGGTTGTACACCAAGGTGTTCACATAAGCAGGAGAATATTACTGCTTAGATCATATAGATCACCAGTAATGTTAAACAAAACAATGGAAAGGAGAAGGTGATCATCAGTTTAAATAGAACAATGGAAAGGACAATGTGTCTAAACACATATTTCAGGGGTATATCCTTCCCAAGGGAAGCAGAGCATGATATCCATGACATGATATAATGTAGAAAACCCTTTAGGTAAGGCGAGAAAAATTTCATGACATTAACCATACAACGGTGTTTGGATAATAGAGCAAGAAACATTTAGCATTGGGCTTCAAATGTTCTTGTTGAAAATCAAAGTACCACAGACATGCTTCAAGATAGCATTGCATGGTCTTCAAGCAAAGGTTGGACTTGGATACACAAATGATCCATCAGGAGCAACTTATAAAATAGGTCTTACAATTTCCTCCAGGAAGGATGGTTATCTTGCAAAAGAAATTATAATGATAGATCATCCGGCCGGGGGGGGGGGGTGCTAGGCATGACATCATGTTAGCGGGTCATCAAAGGACCAACATCATAACTCTTGGAAAGTTGTCCCGACCATCATATCTGACCGAGATTCATATCCGATTGGTGTCATGATACCTCAGACTCAGGGTGTCCGAGAGGAAAAGGTGCAACACAAATCGACGAAATGACATTGCAAGATTCTCGAAATGAACTATGGAAGCGAGTTCAAACTAGAGTTCATCGATAAACCAAGGAGAGGATGAGGGTGGCTGATGGACTCGGCGACAATTCATCGAGAATTCCAAACAGATGGATTTCCACAATAAGGTGAACAAGAAGATGACAATTGTCAATTCAAATGATGTAATGTTGTATGCTCGAGGAAAACATACACCATCCATCTTTAGTTGAAAGGTGTGCCCGGAATATGACCTTGGGCAGCAAGATCAATGTTAAAGTGACGATTCAGTAACCAACAGTCTAAGAACGAACTGTCGATCATTAACTTCAAAGTAATAGGGTTGCTAGAAGTATAGAACTCAAGTAGCATCGTTAACATAATGGTATCCCGGTTAAAAAAACACGAGGACCAAGGAAGAATGGTGATGGTGAGAAGTATCATCTTATCGTGAATTTCTAAGAGGTGGAGCAATCCCCACAACATTCTCGACAGAAAAGACAGTAATACTTCAAGGCAGAACACATCACTAGCTAGAGAGCAAGTTGTATTCGTAATGTGGACAAGTTCGCGATGAAAGGAAGTCATGGGTTTTGTCGATGATAATAATCATCGAGGGCAAGGAGGGTATTTCTCATCATGAACACGGTTTACATCTCGGAAGAAGTCAAAGTGTTGAAGGTGATCCGACACATTTGCCGGGATGTTTCAAGATGATGCAATCAAACACAATGGCAACAAGCAAGGAAATGACGAAGTGGCAAGTTATAGGATCAATATATAAGATGCAAGCTCGGAACCAAAGTTTCCTTTCAAGACAGGCAACATGATGTTGAAAGCTCGACGTAAGTCGTGCTCACACACTGAAAAATTCATGCACCAGAGAAGGATGCGGTAGCACAGTTAAAGATAGCAAGACCAGGATGCAGCTGATAGTCTAGTAATGACCAGATTGGGTTCAGAATTTCCCAGTAAAAATACTAGGGGTATTTGATTTATAGTGTGGAATAATTTCACTAGTCGGTGTCAACCCAGAACACGAGAGTGATTACGACAAGGAAAGACATTACTTCAACAAAGTTAGTAAGATGTGGTGCAAAGCGAGACATCTTGAGATACCGAGGTAATACTCGAAGGTAGAACATGATAGAAGTAGAACCGGGTCATTGATCTATGACAGTAGGTACTTCAACCTTGCCAAAAATAGATGAGGTAATGGAATGGATTCCCATCAGATATATCAGATTAGGACAGCATGGTCGGAACCATAATTGTAAGGAATCAATTTCAAGAATACCGAAAGAATCATACAGATGGATAATCATTTTGCAAGAAGCTTCTGAGACGGTCTACATCATTTTCATGGGCATGAACACAAAGTTCAAGGTCGACTCCCACTTCTTTAATGCATATCATTTCATTCACTTCTCACGTTCGATGAAGTTGAAGTGTTGAAATTTTATCTGGCGAAGCACCAGAAGAGTATGATTCTTGAAAACTTTCGGGTTCACACGGTTTAGAGAAGGCATATGTTCAACCCATAGGGGCTTCTTAGAAACATATACCACAAGTTTCAAGAGTAAATAACACAAGCCCGAAAGCAGAGCATGGTTGGCCAAGCAGAGGATACAACTTAACAAAGGCATTATGTATCAGGGGAAGAACTCACAAAGTGATCAAATGTGAAGGACACTGTCGGATAATAATCCAACAGTGGATATGGCGACCCACAATGGAGCTGATGTGAGTATCGATACCCAATCAGAGGAAGAAAGAATGCAAATGCATCGGTTTATAGAACATCTGAGTAATTCAACGTTTAAATAGCAAAGGAATTATGATTTTCAAATCAAGGGATCAGGAGCAAATGCTCTGATCAAGGATGGATAAGTTCAATAGACTTAGGGGTACAATCGACGGCAATTTGATTGGTCGATAACCAGCTCATGTTTAAAATGACGTCTGAGCCGGGAGGATGAATTCTAGGATCTGATTGAGGATGGCGAGCATTCACAACATTTTGAATCAACGGACTCAAAATGATAATGACAAGGGATGCCAATAAGATTATAGATTTATGGGATTAACCATAATGCAAGCAAGTAAGAATTTCAAGAGCAATAGGCTACACAGGATTTTCGGAAGTTCGAATATTATTTTGAAGAACTTAGTGAAACACACAAACAACTAGGGATGGGCGGATACTCGGTAAGTGCGAGAAATTATCTATAGCGGTGTATATGTGGATAATGGACTGCAAGGCAGTAGGTACAAAGTATTCTCAGAATAATAGAGAGAATTTCCGAGGTATCTTGTAATAACAAGATCAACTGGGAATGAAGTTATGGACGACAAGTGTATGTAGCTTTCCATAGTGATTTATCGGTGGTATGGAATTGCAACGGCGAAGGGCACAATGGTCTCGGGGAAACATCGAAGAGCATTGTCAGAATCTTCTGTTGAAGCGGTCGATCATCTGTAATGAAGGGGCTCTCCGGCAGGAAGTGATAACGAGAACCTAAAGTTAGATTTCGGCAAAATCATTTAACCCGAATAGAAGAGAGATTAGAATCCCAGAGTATGGACGAGGAATAAAAGATCCTAATACCACCCAATGGCGATGTGGGCCCAGGGGCCGCACGACCAAGTTAGTAAAACAGTTTTCGGCTTCTAGACTCAACTTCGGCCAAGGAGTTGGAAAGGGGATTCCTACAGGCAGTCAGCTCTGATACCAACTTGTGACACCCCCGATTCAATCGTACACTAATCATGCACGCAAACGTGTACGATCAAGATCAGGGACTCACGGGAAGATATCACAACACAACTCTAAAACATAAATAAGTCATACAAGCATCATAATACAAGCCGGGGCCTCGAGGGCTCGAATACAAGTGCTCGATCATAGACGAGTCAGTGAAGCAACAATATCCGAGTACGGACATAAGTTAAACAAGTTTGCCTTAAGAAGGCTAGCACAAACCGGGATCTGGTCGAAGAGGCGCGGGCCTCCCCGCTGGATCCTCCTAACTACTCCAGTCGTCGTCGGTGCCGCCCGCACGTAGTAGTAGGCACCTCCAGTGTAGTAGTCGTCATCGACGGTGGCGTCGCTCTGGACTCCAAAGCATCTGGTTGCGACAACCGTAAAGAAAGGAAAGGGGGAAAAGGGGAGAAAGCAACCGTGAGTACTCATCCAAAGTACTCGCAAGCAAGGAGCTACACTACATATGCATGTAAAGGGCCATATCGGGGTGAAGCTGCAGAATGCCGTAATAAAAGGGGATATCTAATCACGTAGAAGACTACGCTCGGCAGCCTCCGTCTTTGCAACATGTAGAAGAGAGTAGGTAGAAGTCCTCCAAGTAGTATCGCCAAGTAGCATCTCCAAGTAGCATCGCATAGCATAATCCTACCCGCAATCCTCTCCTCGTCGCCTGTTAGAGAGCGATCACCGGGTTGTATCTCGCACTTGGAAGGTGTGTTTTATTAAGTATCCGGTTCTAGTTGTCATAAGGTCAAGGTACAACTCCGGTCGTCCTTTACCGAGGGACACGGCTATTCGAATAGATAAACTTCCTGCAGGGTGCACCACATAACCCAACACGCTCGATCCTATTTGGCGGACACACTTTCTGGGTCATGCCCGCCTCGGAAGATCAACACGTCATAGCCCCACCTAGGCACAACAGAGGTCAAGACGCGGTCTAAACCTAAGCGCAGAGTGCAGGCCCATCGCCTCGAGCACACCTACACGCTGCGTGGGCGGGACGAAGCGCACCTAGCCTAGTGGCGTTCGGTCCAATCCGCGCGCGTCGCTCGATTCTTGACATCACGAAGGCTTCGGTGATACCACGACGCGGGATACCCATAACTACTCCCGCGTAGATGGTTAGTGCGTATAGACCAAATGGCGGACTCGGATCAAATACCGGATCTCGTTAAGCGTGTTAAGTATCCATGAGCGCCGAGCAGGCCGAGCCCACTGTCTCCTAGGTGGTCTCAACCTGCCCTATCGCTCCGCCACAAAGTAACGATCGGGGCCGTCGGGAACCTAGGCCCACCTCTACCGGGATGGAGCCACTGTCCTTTCAGCCCCCTCATCGTAATCACTTATGGTACTCCTCGAGATGACCCGACTTTAGTCACCATCTGTATAGTATGCATGTATATATAGTATATACCGTGATCACCTCCGAGTGATCACGACCCAATAGTATAGCAAGGCGATCGACAAGAATGTAGGGCCAATGATGATAAACTAGCATCCTATACTAAGCATTTAGGACTGCGGGTAAGGTATCAATGATTGTAGCAACAATGACAGGCTATGCAACAGAATAGGAGTAATCAAACAGTAGCATGCTACACTACTCTAATGCAAGCAGTATAGAGAAGAATAGGTGATATCTGGTGATCAAAGGGGGGGCTTGCCTGGTTGCTCTGGCAAGAGAGTGGGGTCGTCAACACCGTAGTCGTACTGGGTAGCAGCGGCGTCGGTCTCGGTGTCTATTGGAAGAAGAGGGGGAAGAAACAATGAATACAATGCAAACAAATGCATAACGGTGCATGACAAAGTAATGTGTGATGCTAGGCGTGCCCTAACGCGGTATGAGGTGATACCGGTGAAGGGGGGAAACATCCGGGAAAGTATTCCCGGTGTTTCACGTTTTCGGGCAGAGGAGCCGGAGGGGAAAAGTTGCGAGTTCGATAGGTTAGGGATGTGTGGCGACAAAGCGGGCTGCGTTTAGGATTCGTCTCTTCGTTCGAGCAACTTTCATGTACAAAGTTTTTCCATCCGAGCTACGGTTTATTTTATATTAATTTTAAAAGATTTAATTCATTTTAGGATTTATTTAATTATTTAAATTCAACATTATCGAGCGAGGCATCGCCGACGTCAAGATGACATCACATGACGTCGGCGATCGACAAGGGCGTTGATCGTCGGTGACATGTGGGTCCCGCATGTCATAGGTTGTTCACTAATTAGCACTAACATTTTAATTAGCGAGTTAATTAGATTTAGTTAGTTAACTAAACAGAGTTAATTAAGTTAATTAATTATCCTAATTAATTAATTAATTGTTATTATTTTATTAACTTTTTTAATGTTTCGAGGGGCGGCCCCATGTCATTGGCCCTAGGGGCCATAGCGGTCAGCGTCTGAGCACGCGGCACAGCGCCCGATAGGGCGAGCTCGGCGCCTGGCCTCGGCGGAGTTCAAGAAGACGGCCGCCGGGCGCGACGAGGCGATCCGGCCGGCGGCGAGCAGTGGGCGAGGTTGGGCGCAGTGGTGTGGACACTACCAAAGCAGGCGGAGGGACCGGAGCCGTGGATGTCGTCTTGCCGCAGCAGGCGTCTGTGAGATGGTTAGTAGCGTGGGCACGCGCGGATCGATTCTAAAGTATATACCGTGATCACCTCCCGAGTGATCACGACCCAATAGTATAGCAAGGCAGATCGACAAGAATGTAGGGCCAATGATGATAAACTAGCATCCTATACTAAGCATTTAGGATCGGGTAAGGTATCAATGATTGTAGCAACAATGACAAAGCTATGCAATGTAATAGGAGTAATCAAACAAGAGCATGCTACACTACTCTAATGCAAGCAGATAGAGAAGAATAGGTGATATCCGTGATCAAAGGGGGCTTGCCTGGTTGCTCGGCAAGAGAGTGGGGTCGTCAACACCGTAGTCGTCATCGAGTAGCAATGGCGTCGGTCTCGGTGTCTATTGGAAGAAGAGGGGAAGAAACAATGAATACAATGCAAACAAATGCATAACGGTGCATGACAAAGTAATGTGTGATGCTAGGCGTGCCCTAACGCGGTATGAGGTGATACTGGGTGGGGAAACATCCGGAAAGTATTCCGGTGTTTCACGCCGCAGAGGAGCCGGAGGGGAAAAGTTGCGAGTTCGATAGGTTAGGGATGTGTGGCGGACAAACGGGCTGCGTTTCCGGATTCGTCTCTTCGTTCTGAGCAACTTTCATGTACAAAGTTTTTCCATCCGAGCTACGGTTTATTTTATATTAATTTTAAAAGATTTAATTCATTTTAGGATTTATTTAATTATTTAAATTCAACATTATCTGAGCGATTGCATCGCCGACGCCAAGATGACATCAGCATGACGTCAGCAGTCAACAAGGGCGTTGACTGGTCAACTGACATGTGGGTCCCGCATGTCATAGGTTGTTCACTAATTAGCAGCTAACATTTTAATTAGCAGGTTAATTAGATTTAGTTAGTTAACTAAATAGAGTTAATTAAGTTAATTAATTATCCTAATTAATTAATTAATTGTTATTATTTTATTAACTTTTTTAATGTTTCGAGGGGCGGCCCACATGTCATTGGCCCTAGGGGCCATAGCGGTCAGCGCGCGAGCATCGCTGGGCACGAAGCGCCTCGATGGGCGAGCTCGGCGCCGGCCTCGGCGGGTTCAAGAAGACGGCCGCCGGGCGCGACGGGGCATCCGGCCGACGGCGGCGAGGCAGGCTGGACGAGGTTGGGCGCAGCGGGTGTGGACACTACCGAAACGGGGCGGAGGGGACCGGAGCCGTGGATGTGCGTGCGCCGGCAACGGGCGTGCAGCAGATGGTTGGGCGCGCGTGGGCACGCGCCAGATCGATTCTAAACGAGCAGGGGCGACGGGACCGGGCTACGGTCATGCGCGCGCGAGTGGACGGCGCTGGTGACAGAGAACAAGGGGAGAGAGGGAGGGAGGCCGGAGCTCACGGGGGAACCAGGGGCGAGCGCGGGCCAAGCGGGACGCGAGCGGGGAAGGTCGCGTGGATCTCGGAGGCAGCGCTGGGCAGGGCAGGCGCGCCTCGAGCGGCGAAAGGGGAGGGATGAGCACGGGGCGAGGGAGAGAGAGGAGGCCGGGGGCCTCACCGGGAGTGTAGGGACTGGGCAACGTGCTCGGTGGAGGCCGGGGAGGACGACGGGGACGACGTGCGTAGGGGGCAGTCCGGCTGGGAGGGCGGCGATCCGTGGTGGAGAGCTCAGGCGCCAAGGTCGGCGGCCGACGCTTGAAGAGGGATCGAGTCCTCCCGATCCAGATCCAGCGGGGGTGGAGTGGTGCGAGTGGGGGTGGTTAGGTTAGGGTTTGGGTGAGGTCGCGTGGGGGGATAAAGGTGACCGGGGTGGGCCGGCCTGGCGGTCCTTCGGCCTGCTGGGTCGAGGCCCAGATGGGGGGGTTCCTTTTCCTTTTTTTTGTTTGTTTGTTTGTCTATTTTGTATTTTCTTTCTTTTATTTATTTTCTCTTCTGTTTTCATTCAATTTAAAATATTTATGCATTTTATAAAACTGTGTCTACTTCACCATAATTACCGATGCAATAATTGACATAGCCCGAACATTTTTGTTTTAATATTTGAAAACTTTTGTCGTTTGACTTATTTAGGATTTAAATTTGAAACGGTTTTGAATTAACCCAAGATTAATTACAGTGACAAAGGTGACGTGGCACCATTAACGTGAGATTACTGTAGCATGATTATCCGGGCGTCACACCATACACCTACGTGTGGGCAAAACAACTAATGCCTACACACATCCTTTTTCCCTCCCGAACCCTCTCACACGCGTGCGTGTGGGCGAAGTTGATAACACCCACACGCCCGTATGTCCGGCCTCGTACCCTCCTGGTCCCGCACATGACGCGTGACGCCCACCGCGCGCCCGCAGTTGCCATGGTCCAGACCCTCGTCCATGTTCGTTTATCTGCAGTTGCCATGTCGCTGAACTACGGTTGCCATGTCGGACAAATGCAGTTGTCATGGTTGCTCAACTGCAGTTGCCATGTATGGTCTGATCTAATGTAGTTGCCATGATTTCATAACTTTAGGAGTTGCCACATACTAACACTAGGCAGTTGAGAGAGTTGTCATGTGCTCACAAGCATGCTAGGACAGTTGCCATGTAAAAAGGAAGAGTTGCCATCTTCTTACGTGCACGTTAGGGCAGTTGCCATGTACGTGCACGTTGGGGCAGTTGCCATGTACCATGCAAAAATACATGGCAACTCGGTAAAAGAGAGTTGCCATCTGCTTACGTGCACATTAGGCAGTTGTCGTGTACCCTACAAAAACACATGGCAACTCGGGTAAAAAAGAGAGTTGCCACCTGCTTATAAAGCACACTAGGGGCAGTTGCCATGTGCGCTGCAAAAACACATGGCAACTAGCAGCTTGGGTGTGGGAGAGGAGACGGGCGTGTGGGCGAGATGGCAAATGCCCACACACCAGCCCTTGTGCGTGACTGAAAAGTGGTGTGTGAGTGAACTGCTAAACGCCCACACACCGGCCCCTCCGTGTGGTAAAACGGATGTGTGGGCGAACTATGTCACACACCGCACACACGCCTTGTCCTACGTGGCACAGAAAATCGGCCAGATTGTGCCAAGATTCGTGCATATAGTACTGGACGGTGATGGATGCGTGTGGTCGAGATGGTCAACGCCCACACGTGTGGGTGTTAACATTTCCGACTAACATTTGTTATTTCAAATAGTTTCTTCTGCAGTATGAGCACAAAAGTGACTAACGAATACCATAATACCCAAGCCTCTGTTAGACTGTATATACTGGGCCCCACGTGTAATTATGTTGTATATGATTATATAATGAAAGGGCCATCCCACGTTGGAGGTGTGCCAAAAACCCTAAAACACTTGTCTAATATGGTATCCGACCTAACGATCTAATGTCTTTCGCTCCGCCTCCGCCGCCAGCCGCCGCCGCCGCCTCCAGTGCCGCCGCCGCTGCAGTCTCCTCCCCCGCCCTCCTGCCGCCGGCCCCCGTCCACATGGATCACTCGTTCCTCCCGCCGTCCCTCGCGCGTCTCCTCAACGTTGGGACTGCGCCCTACACGGCGGATGGCTCGCTCGGGCCCCTGCAGACTCAATCGGCGGGGTCTCTCTTCGCCGGCCCATTGTCTTCCCTGTACGCCGGCGTCTCCTCTTCATCGCCTGCTGCTTCGGCCAGGTCCCAGCCACCGTCGCCGCCGCCGGCTGCCGTGCACTCCATTGTGCCCGCGCCGCCGCTCCCTACCGCGTCGCATCAGATGCGTGCGATCGCGCCTGCTCCGGCTGCCGCCATCTACACCGCAGCCGGCCTCACTGTTGCCGATGCCTCCCATGCCAATCACGGCGGCTACCCACTGTACGCGGCGCCATACGGCCAGTCGCCACACGCGCGTCCTTCCTACGGGGCGTATCCTGGCCATGGCGAGTACCCGGCTCCACCGCGGTATGGGGCGCCCTACCCGTATGGGCCTTCGCACCTGTACGCGCCGGCTGCGGCGCCATCTGCGCCCGTGATCTCTCCGACGCCATACGTGGATGCCGAAGCTGCTCTGGCCGCGATCTCCTCGCCGCCGTTCTTGTTCTCGCACCTCCTACCGGTGAAGCTCAAACCGGACAATTATCTATATTGGCGTGCTCAGGTGCTCCCTCTCCTTCGCAGCCATTATTTGGAGGGGTTCGTCAACGGTACACTGCCATGTCCACCGCCACATCATCCGATGTTCCGTGCGTGGATTGCTCAGGACCAACCCATCCTCTCAGCTATCCAGTCTTCCCTGGGTGAGGGTGTGGCCGGGCTAGTCCTCTTTGCTTCGTCCTCTCATGAGGTGTGGGACATCCTGGAGTCGAGTTTCTCATCTCAGTCTACTGCTCAATTCATGGCCATCCGCGCCAAGCTTGGTGAAACTCGCAAGGACAATGGTACAGTGACCACCTTCTACAACAAGATCAAGAAGTTGGCTGACACTCTTGCGTCCATTGGAGAGCCCCTTCGTGACAGCGAGTTCACGTCCTTCATCCTAGCCGGCCTCGACAGCGACTACGACTATCTTGCCGAGGTGATTAACGAACGGAAGGAGCCTCTTCGTCCTCAGGAACTTTACAGCCGTCTCCTGGCCACGGAGCAACGGCTCAACGCGCGCCGCCCCGATATCTCCACCGACTCCTCCGTCAACGCTGTGTACCGCGGCAAAGGCGGGGGCCGTGGCCCCTCCGCAGCTTCCTCGGGAGGAGGGGGCAAGTCCGGTGGTGGTGGTGCGCCCTCGACACAACAGTAGCAGGCCCCGCGCTCTGGTGGCGCCCCGGTGGTTGTCGTTGATGGTCGCGCTTGCGCCTGCTGTACCGCCTGTGGTGCGGCTCAGCCATGCCAGCTCTGTGGCCTGCCTCGCCATGTTGCCTCTCGCTGTCATCGCCGGTTCAAGACGGACTTCCTTGGCCTCGGCAATAATGGCAAGGGCAACGAGCGTCAAGTCAACATGGCGCAACAGGGTCACACCCCTTCTTATCCTGTTGATCCTTCTTGGTACATGGATACTGGAGCAACCACGCACGTCACCAACGAGCTGGGCAAGCTGACTGTCCAGCAACCTTACCGCGGGCATGACAAGGTTCACACAGCTAACGGGGCAGGTATGCACATTTCACATGTTGGTCAGGCATCACTTCTCACAAACACCTCTAGGACATTGCATCTTAGAAATGTTCTTCGTGTTCCCACAGTTGCACGTAATTTACTCTCTGTTCCTAAACTTACACAGGATAATAATGTTTTCTGTGAGTTTCACCCGTTTCATCTCTTTGTTAAGGATCGTGCTACGAGGAACATTCTTCTTAGAGGTCGCTACCGCCATGGTCTATATGCTCTTGATGCCCCCGCCGACGTTCCCGCTCCTGCTGCTGCGTTCCAAGTCTTCAGTGGCGTCCGTGTGTCTCCATCACTATGGCACTCTCGCCTTGGTCACCCAGCATCTCCCATTATTCGCCATGTCCTCCATCATCATGAGCTAACGTCCGAGTCTAGTAATATATATGCCGCTGTCTGTGATGCCTGCCAGCAGGGCAAGAGTCACCAGTTACCTTTTTCTGTTTCTACACATATAGTCAAAACTCCTCTTGAGCTTGTGTTTTCATATGTATGGGGTCCTGCCCAGCTGTCCGTTAGTGGGCACGAATACTATGTCAGTTTCATTGATGCTTATAGTCGCTTTACCTGGATTTATCTTCTCAAGCATAAGTCTGATGTGTTTAATGTGTTTTTACAATTTCAAGCACATGTTGAAAGACTCCTAGATCATAAAATCATGCATGTACAGTCAGACTGGGGGGTGAATACCGCAACCTCAGTACCTTCTTTGAAAAACTAGGAATTGCTCATCGTGTTTCCTGCGCACATACACATCAGCAAAATGGTTCAGCTGAACGTAAGCACCGTCATATTGTTGAAACTGGGTTAACCTTGCTTGAAATGCATCTCTCCCGTTTCGTTTTTGGAGCGATGCCTTTACTACAGCCTGCTTTCTTATAAATAGGCTTCCTTCACGGCTCCTTCATATGAAAACTCCACTTGAACTCTTGCTTGGTCAGACTCCTGATTACACGTTTCTTAAAGTGTTCGGTTGTGCGTGTTGGCCGCATCTCCGTCCGTATAATAATCGAAAGCTTGAGTTCCGGTCAAAGAAATGTGTCTTTCTGGGGTATAGTTCTGTTCACAAAGGGTATAAGTGCCTTCACGTCCCATCTAATCGTGTGTATATCTCCCGAGATGTTGTTTTTGATGAGCACGTTTTTCCCTTTGCCGCTCTTCCCTCATCTACCACAAGCTCCACACCGCCAGTGCACCCATCCACTATATTGCCTAATCAATTTGTAGATGCTGCACATTCGCCCTCTTTGTTGTCTAACCATGGTGCAGGTATTGGGAGATGTGCGCGGCTTCAGCTCCTGGATGCGGTTGATGCTCTGGCTCCCTCGTCCCCGACAGCCACGTTATCACCACCTGCTCATGTCGATCGGCAGGCGTCGTGCATGTCCCATGCAACGAGCCCGCCCGTGCCTGTGACCGCGGGTGCTGCACCGCGCGTCACCACTACGCCGATCGCCGCCCTGCCGCCGTAGCGTCGGGCGGCCGGCCGCCTCCGATCGCGCGGCTCCCTCACCATCAAAGCCTGGGCCGTCACCGTTGACGCCTGGGCCGTCACCTGCAACGACGCCTGGGCCGTCCCTGCCTAGGAGCCCCCGGCCATCGACGCCTGGGCCGTCTCCGCCTGGGAGCCCCCCGTCATCTTCGTCGCCTGGATCGGCGTCGCCCTCGAGTGGGCCGACGTCTACTGCTGTGTCTTCGTCATCACCACCACCGACTGCATCAGCCTCTGCCATGACGGATGCTGCGTCCCCTTCATCATCCTCACCGTCGGTTTCGCCACCCGCTCCGCCCCCGGTGCTGCGCCCTCACACACGCAGGAAAAGTGGAGTGTTTCGTCCTAAGGAACGCAAGGATGGCACGGTGGCCTGGCTTGCGACTTGCATGGCGCAGGCCCAGGCCGACCCTACTGCTGAGCCTCGGCATTTTCAGGCTGCCCTGAATATCCCACACTGGCGCACTGCGATGGAACAAGAATACCACGCTCTTCTTAAGAATGAAACATGGCGACTGGTTCCTCCCAAGGCTGGTGTCAACATCATTGATTCAAAGTGGGTTTTCAAGGTAAAGAAACATGCTGATGGTTCCATCGAGAGATACAAGGCTCGACTGGTTGCTAAAGGATTCAAGCAACGCCATGGCCTGGATTATGAGGACACTTTCAGTCCAGTGGTCAAACCGACCACCATTCGGCTTCTGCTCTCACTGGCAATTACCCGTGGATGGTCTCTTCGTCAGCTTGATGTTCAGAATGCTTTCCTTCATGGTGTTATTGAGGAGGAGGTTTACATGCGTCAGCCTCCAGGTTTTGTTGATCCAGCCCGTCCACAGCATCTCTGTCGTCTTGTTAAGGCACTCTATGGTCTGAAGCAGGCTCCACGTGCTTGGCATGCGCGTCTTGGCACCACTCTTCGGGCTCATGGATTTGTTCCCTCACTGGCCGATACCTCGTTGTTTCTTCTTCAGCGCCCTACGGTTACTATGTACCTGTTGGTCTATGTTGACGATATCATCTTGGTCAGTTCCTCGGACTATGCTGCGGATCGCCTGGTTTCTGCTTTGAGTGCTGATTTTGCTGTTAAGGATCTTGGGCAGCTTCACTATTTTCTTGGCCTTGAAGTTTTGTCCTCTGGTTCTGGCTTGACTCTCACTCAGCAGAAGTATTCTCTCGATATTCTTCGAAGGTCTGGTATGCTCCAGTGCAAGCCAGCTACTACACCTGTGTCCTCCACTGACCAACTGTCTGCTCATGATGGTTCTCTCCTACCTGCTGATGAGGCTACTGAGTATCGCAGCATTGTTGGTGGCTTGCAGTACTTGACTATCACTCGTCCTGATATCTCCTATGCGGTCAACTGGGTCTGCCAGTTTCTTCATGCTCCTCGAGACCCTCACTGGGCTGCAGTTAAGCGCATCTTGCGTTACATCCGGTCCACTTCTTCTTATGGCTTGCATCTGCAACCGGCCCCTCTGGTGTTCTCTCTGCGTTCTCTGATGCAGACTGGGCTAGGAGTCCGGACGACAGACGATGAACGGGGGGATATGCAGTGTTCCTTGGTCCAAATTTGATCGCTTGGAGTGCTCGTAAACAAGCAACGGTGTCCCACAGTAGCACTGAAGCTGAGTGCAAAGCAGTTGCAAATGCCACAGTTGAGCTTATTTGGATACAGTTCTTGCTCAGAGAGTTGAAGATTCCTCAAAAGCAGCCGCCGGTGCTTTGGTGTGATAACATTGGTGCGACGTATTTGTCTTCAAATCCAGTCTTTCATGCCCGCACCAAACACATCGAAGTCGATTACCATTTTGTCAGGGAACGTGTTGCCCAGAAACTGCTTCTTATCAAGTTCATCTCCTCGAAAGATCAACTTGCTGACATCTTCACGAAGCCACTGCCTCTTCCTCAGTTTGAAGGGTGTAGGCGCAATCTCAACCTAGTGAATTCTTCTGAGCATGGTTAAGATTGAGGGAGGGTGTTAGACTCTGTATATACTGGGCCCCACATGTAATTATGTTGTATATGATTATATAATGAAAGGGCCACCCCACATTGGAGGTGTGCCAAAAACCCTAAAACACTTGTCTAATAGCCTCTATTTCTGGGAGTGATTTTGCTTCCACATCTCGACACTTGGGTGAAAGGGACTGGGGGGCCTATGGAATATGGACACGTGCATTAGTTTGGGAGGCTGGGGTGTAGAAATCACGTGTGATTGTAGACTTTTGATGTAAATTTTGTTAACTGATCTTTCTGTTTTTATGTATGCTTTGGGTGGACGTAGCACTTTAGCGTCTGATGTGGACTTTGCATGGCATCATATTTGATTTGACTACGTTCCTTTGGATGGACTTTGCATGCATCATATTTGATTGGGTTGCATGTCATCGTATTTGATTTGACTACGTTCCTTTGAATGCACTTTGCATGCGGCGATGGTCCGGTGTTTTATATGCATTTGCACCACGCGTTTATCTTTTCGGTGGGCTGCCGCTGATGCATGGGTGTGTGAGCTTGTGTCGACCCATTGTCTCGCTGCTCTATTCGTTCATTTTGGATTGTCGGTTGTTACCTTCTTTCCAGATGCATCCTTCGTCTATAAATAAGGGGGCGCAAGAAGAAGCGAGCAGCGGCTGGAAGATGCCCTCGTGCGCCTCAGGTCTCTCCTTCCCTCCTTCTTCCACCTTGATGATTCTTTTCTGTGATCGCTCCATGTCGTGTCGAGTTCATGGTCCGTCACAGTTGCAGATATCGGGCAACAAGACAGCGCTACATAAGCTGCTATCGGGCACAAGGAGCGATGTCGCATAAGGGGCAGCAGTATATCACACGCCATCCACCGTCGGTAGGGTGGCTGCAGGGGCTTCTCTACCGTTCCCACCACTGGGACCTGCCGGTTCTTCACTTGCCCCATCGCCTCCGACGGTGATCACCAAGAAGATCGCTGCGGTAGGTGCCGTGGAAACGGCGTATGGGAGGCATGCACGGAGTTCACGACCGAGGAGAGGAAGCTATGGCAAAACTCAAGCCGCGACGACGCGCTGTCGTCGGTGTCATCGGCATCGTCGCGGGTGCATGCAATGATGATGTTTCCGACCTCGAGCTCGTAGATTGCCGACGGCTTGATCTCATGCCTGCGGCGCCTGCCTAGGCCACTGGCACCCCGCCATCTGTCCAGGATACCTCGCTCGACCTTCAAGTCGCCCGCGCCTCGACCCCACGCCCCAAGACCGCCAGCGCCCCGCCGTCTCGTGCTACTGGAGACATCGGCTCCCCCTTCCGCGTCGTGAGGAGATGTCGCCTCGGCAAGGCTACTGTCGAAGGGGACGCGATATAGCGCCTCCAGCTCCCTGTGTGTCTGCCGCCGCGCAGCTGCAAGAAAGTGAGCAAACGACGACTGTCCAGGCTCGAGCTCGCTCTTAGCCATACACCCTGGCGTGGCGCCCCGTGCACTGCTTCACGCTCGCGGCTTGCATGCTGTAGACGCAAGGAGGACTCGTGGGTCTTTATGATCTCACGCCCGGCATCAGGGCCTCATGGGACGATGCAACCTTAGCATCGAGTTCGCCTAGGTGAAGCATCATGAGTGGGTCGTGGCGGCTCGCGAGGTCGTGCAGAGCGCGGTGCGGCAAGGCGCCTATGAGGTCGCTACCTGGGACACCTACCCGTTAAGCGGTTGCCTTCCCGTCATTGCCATGCTCCAGTGCCAGCTCCGCCACGAGCACGACATCCTCCGTTGCCTCCACGCCAGCTCCGCCACTACCGCTGTTGTCTTAGTTTTTCTCTCTCCACTCCGTGCCAACCCACCGCTCACGGCAGATTTCCTCCTGTGACCTGTCAGTCCCAAGCTCAACCGTATGCCTGAAATCTGAAGTTACTTGCAAGTGTACAGTTCAGCATGTTCAGAACCGAGCTAAACAGATAAGGAAAAGATGGAACGACTAGGATGCAAGCTTAGTGCTACCAGTCGATCTGATGGTCCACATTTCGGCGTACTCAGTGTTTAGGTTAGTTCTAATTTTTCGCACCTAGAAAGAGTGCTTAAATTATGTAAACAATGTTTGAATCACTGTAAACCAAACATGGGCGCTGCTTCTCTAATATGAATGACAGCGCAGAGGGTGGATGGGAGGCAAGCCATCAAGAAAACCAAATTTATCAGTCTCCTATATTTTTCTTTCCAGTCCTTTACTTTCTCATGCAACCAACTCTGTTTTTCTCTTATCTCTGTACCATGGCAAGCCAGCCGCCTCTTGAATTCCACAAGCAATTCGCCATGTACTACTTCAACGACGAGCACAACTGCGCATCAGCGTCATCACGATTATACAACAACGACGGCGTCATCGTTGCTGATCCATTACTACAGCGAACAACGCAGCCACAGTACTACTACTATGACTGTGCCATACCAATTGCTATTCAAACACACTGCTACTGCTGGCAGCCATGTGAATGTACGAGTATGACAAGATCTTTTTTTCCTGTCACGCCTCTGAATTTCATCCTTGATTAATTCTGTGTTACTGTTTGGTTTTATTTTCAACAGACGATCTAATAAACCATTGCATATTATTTGCCTCTGAAGATACCGGCTATCTAATGATTTATCAATTATCGTTGTCATGTTGTATGCTAGCTTTTGAGGTGCTAATTAACCATGGCAGTACGGTTACCTTGAATAAACCTTTTTTCAAAGTCATTAAAATAGGTCTAAAGGTGGAAAGTTTACACCAAATACACTCCAAAATACGGAATAAAAGAATTCCTGCCTCTTTGGAATTACTACAACATGGATGAAAAAATTAATGATCAAATCAAATAATCACTTCCATTAAAAAGAAGATAAGTACTATAAGAACTATATATGTAGTGTTGTTGAGGTACAAGTTTCGTACATTTCACATGCATGAATGTTCACAATAATTTTGGTCGGTATCAGGCTTCTTTCTTTCTTCGTCAATGCTATTAAAATGAGGAACTTCAGTCCTGTCATGTTCCCCAACATACATTTTATCGCTGATTATAACAAAATAACCTCAGGTTTCACTTCTATTGAGTTCTTAAATATTGCAATTTGTTGTAGCATTGTTCTTGCATTTTTAGTATAATTATTTGAACCTAACTAAGATACATGGGGAAAATAGTTACTCCAATTGAATTGCAATTTTGGTGTTATCAAACTGCGTGGCAAATATTGGAATATTCACTAGGAAATAATTGGAATTGATGCTCTCTCTCTCTCTCTCTCTCTCAAGTAAAAAAAATCCTTTCCCGAGACTCTCTCTATGAAGTAAAAAACAATCCTTTCCTGAGACCGAAACCCAACCAAGATAGCCAAGAACTTTAGTCATGTTTTGGCCACAATCATTTCCAGAACTATGTGTTCTTTAAACTATAGTGAACACAATAGCAAAAACTTCAGGCATTTTGCACCAATCAAGCCATTTTCTGTTTCTATTACTTTAAACTATTCATCACGGGCACTAATCCTGCAGGAAGCTACACCAGGATGTTCTAATCTAACAATAATTATCTATGTCTCTTTTATCTTACCACAGTAGTGTCGTGCCAAGTTCCGTAAGAAAAGGTGACCCCTATCAGAGAAGTATGAACATGTGTTTCCCTCTTTAGCAACATTCGACATGCGTGATGCCAATAAATCTACTTATTTCTTACTTATTTTGCTACGTCCACAATTGTATGTACAATGATCTGTTATCTTAAATTGATACCTTTAATTGTAAATAGTAACACAATCCATATGATCACACTGCATCAATGGGCGCGGCGTGCCGCCGCGCGGGCTATGCTAGTTAGTAGTAACAAATTAGTAGATCATACATACATCAATCCATCCATCCAAATTGAAATTACCAAGCAGTCGCTACAAATTCAAACATACATCAATCCATTAGCAGTACCATCTACTCATCAATCCATGCATCTATCCATCCAACTATCCATCCATCTATTCACCTACATATTAGATAAGAAACACAGAACAGAGTTGAGGAGGCAAAGGAGAGATGAAACAGAGAGAAGAGCACGGGAGGGCGAAAACAGGCGTTGAGGTGACCATTGGGTGGCGGAGCTCCCGTCCGGCGGCGTTGTGGGGAGCGGGGCAAGCAGAGCTCCCCCCGGCGGCATTGTGAGGAACGGGGCAAGCGGAGCTCCCGTCCGGTGGCGTCAAGGTGGGGGTGTCGTGAGAAGAGGGGCGGCCCCCAAGGGAGAACCGGTGTAGAGGCGGGGCGGTGGGCTGGCGGAGCTCCCGTCTGGCAACGTCTGGCAGACCAGCGGCGAGCGCTCGAACCCTAATTGTGTGTGTGTGTGTGTGTGTGGGGGGTCGAGTAGGGACTGCCCTGTTCGGTCGTGCGACTTGCTTAACGAATCAGACATGGGGAGTGCCACCATGGGCAATTCGGCTATAAATTACCTCTCAAATAGGTGCATTCTCTTATCTGAAATGTTTTCTTTTGAGGGACTCAACAAAATCCGAGCTGGGAAAATGCAACGTTTTCAGGGATTTTGGATTGCACAAGGATTATGGAGAATCCTACTGATATTATTGAAGCTCAATCGAGTTCTTTAGCTCAGTTGCTTTTCCAAACCTAGATTCTCTATAATCTGCTCAAAAGAACTGGGCTAGAGTTAGAGGGTTCCGCGTCACTCGGGCTTAGAGGAGGCGTCACTTCCTCACCGTCTCGCCTCTGCTGATCCATTAGGCTACTACCTACCATGGCGAAAGGTGGGGTTGGACAACTATGGAGATCGACGTTAAAGACTTGATTGTAATATACCTTTTTATTACATCGGGGTCTTTTTTGCATCTTGTGCTTGCACATGTGTTTCAGCTACATGCATGCTTTCGTCTTGGGCTTGGGGCTTGTGAGTGTGCAGTGCCAGTGTGCACCAAGCCGAGTATCGTCTTTTCAACCGTAAATCAGATTACTATTTTTTCAGGTGTAAATCGGATTAAATAATGTTATATATAGCATGTAAATTACACAGGAAAATGTGTAGTTCCCATATATGATATTATTTTAATCATTTCTAAAATATAATGTTTAGGGTGTAACCTTAATACTTTGGTATTTGTCCAACCCGCTTTTGATTACTTTTGTGGCTAATTGTCTCCCGAGCCTTAACTTGCTGCGGAATTCATTTCAAAATTAATGTGCAGGGCAATGTGTTTGGGAGTGAATGATCCAGCAGGCTGGCTATGCTTTTGAGGAGATAGGAGACGAGAGCAACAGGCCATGTGCTTGCTTGCCTGCATGCCGTTTCAATGTACAAATGCTTTGTGCAGACTGCAGTTGCCCACGAGCTAGCACTAGCAGCAGGGAGGGACAGCTGGTTCAGAGAATGAGCCTCTGCCCGGCCGTGTGGTTTTACCAGTACGTGATGATGAGGGAGGGAGGCAGCTGATATAATCAAAATACAGACTTGTCACCCCCGCTTTCCTTTTTTGGAATTCTCCTCGGCTCCCTCCCCTCCCCTCCCCTCCCCTCCCATCCCCACTCTCTCTCTCTCTCTCTCTCAGCCTCGCAGTCGCAGGTAGGGCACGCCCCAACGCTCACGCCGCCGGCCTTCCTGCCTCCGGCCTCCTGCACGCCCCGGCTCGCGGCGAACCTCCGCACCTCCCCTTCCGCTCTGCTGCCATCGGGCGCTGGCAGCGACGCCACCGGCCGGCTTCCGCTGCGTCCCCGGCCTCCGTCCCGATCCCCGCCGCCGTACCGATTGTAAGGTAATTTTTTCTATCGAGATTGAACTGATGTTCTTTTTACCTAGATTGAACTTTTTGTTTTGAGGGGGGAGGCACGCATTCGGTAGGGATTGTGAGCCGTTTCATAGGGAGGCCAAGGCCAACAACTAAACACATGACAACAGTTATTCGGTAGGGATTGAACTGATGTTCCCTGATCTAACTTAACTTATTCGGTAGGGATTGTGAGCCGTTTCATAGGGAGGCCAACAACTAAACACATGACAACAGTCAAGTAGTACAGTACATTCTAAGGTATGTGATATGTCAAAGGGACAATAAACCATGGTTGTCACTTTACTAGAAGCAAAGCAGTGCTGAAGCTGCACGGGTACAGTGACAGAGACATGGCGGGGGGTTTTGATGATAGGAACAGCACCTCAAGTGTGTTGTTTTACCTTGGTGAAAGGTTGATCTCTTGGATCTCCTCATCCACCACCTACTCCTGCGCCTCCACCTCCTCGTACTCCGGTGCCTTGCAAACATATGGGACAAGCTCCAGTAGTGCCAACATGCCGGTTTGTTAGAATGCTTTTCAGTGGTAAGATGCAATGTAGCGCCCGCCAACAAAAGATTTTGATTTTACCAGCTGGGATCCTCAATTTCCACAGTACGAGCCAAATAGGATTGGGTGCAGCTGGCCCTGCCACCTACAGGTTTGTATTACGGAATTGGTGGTTCCATTCGCAGTGGTATGACGACCGAACTGACAAGATTCCTGATTTTGTACCATTCCGTGTAGGTAGTAAGTAGTAGTGTACGTACATCTTGCCGATCATACACAATCAAGGGAGTACATGGATCAGAGATTTTGCTCTGATTTGGGGTTAACCAGGACTACTTTGCCCTGATTTTGCCCTCGATCCAAGAACACATAGTGACTTCCATAGCCAAACTTGCATCAGTCATATCTTTTCAACCCTACATCAGGTTAAATGATGTTATATACACTATGTAAATTGCCCTGGAAAATGTGCAGTTCCCATAAGTGGTATTATTATCTTTTCTGTTAATCATTTCTAAAATAATGCTTAGGGTACAATCTTAATTAAATGTCTTAACCAATTGATTTGGTGCCGCCTAGGTTCTCAAGTATGGTTTTTTTGGGTTTGGTGGGGTTTGGCAAATTTGTTTATACTGTGTGTTTTGAATTTTCTTATGACACCAAATTTCAGTTGAATTTTCTTCATGTGCAGGTTCGCGACGTGCACTTCTCTCCCGCGTCGATGAAGATTTGGCCAGTGGTTAATTTCCTTCGTTTCCTTCTTGGCTTAATTTTCTTATTAACATACGAAAATGTAATTTTCCGGACAATCGCATTGAAAATGTACTTTCACTTGCAGGTTGGTGTGGGGCCAGTGGCCGACGTCGTCCTCTCCGTTCTCATCCTCATCTTGGCCGCCGCCGTCGTCTTGGGCATCATCACGGGGCTCGCGTTCTGCATTGTTTTCTGCCTCGGTGGTCCGCCCAACCTGCTGGGCGGCCCGCCGGTTGCTGGCATCGTCCTCGGTGGGGGCCAGGTGGGAGGCGGCCAGGCGATCGCAGGCGGGCCATAGGTGGACTGGTGTATTCATTGCCATCTATCTAATGTAACATGAACCATTGCGTTACCTAATGTTCTGAACCTCATAGTATTTCTAGACGGCGAAGCAAAACCGGCAATACTTGGCAATAGTCACACGCCTAGCCCACTGCTAACAATCTTTTTCTAATCTTGACTTTGGTCTGTTATGCTCATCAATCTTGAATTCGCTCGCACCACGACAAATCAAATTATTGGTAGATTATTTTCAACAATCTTTTCTCAATTTTGTCTTGGCAGAAAAAAAAATACGGACCACCTTAAATATGCTTAGGAATACCCAGCCTCGCTAGAAACCATGTGGAACCACATGTGGTCTTCACCATCCACCCTAGCAAGACACATGCTGGGTCATTGTGGATCACACCGCTCTATGCAATACACCATGCACTCCAGCATCATATAGAGACATGACCTCATTGAAGAAACTCATCTTCACTGGTTTACCACCCCCACATAGCTGAATTTGATCTTCCCATCAAGACACACATTCATCTTCAACGTATCCTTACATAGGTGTGCACTCGGACACAACAACGTTGACTCACTGACATGACGATGATTCAACGACCAGTCACGCTAACTTGCACAACTCCTCGACTCATCTTTGTCCTGTGGACGATGATCTTGACAACTTTATGGCACACACCTCGCCACCCAGTACACCAACACTACATCCCCGACAGACAGGTTGGTTGGGAATACAAGTTTCGCCAACAAACAGTCGGACGGGAAAGACTATTGCCAACCGACAATGTCTGATGGGGAAAGTCCAGACGAGAAAACCTTTTCCCGACCGACTGGTTGACGGCTATGGAGCATCTTTCCCGACCAACAGCCTGTTGGGCCTGCCATGGGCCTTTCCCGATCAATAGTCTGTTGGGCCAACCATGGGCCCTTCCCGGCCGACTGATTAATGGACAGGGTATTCTTTCCCGACCAACATTTTGTTGGGCCTGGCGTTAGCCTTTCCCAACTAACTGTTAGACGAAGTTTGTTTTGCCAACCAACAATCAAACAGGGTTTTTCTTTGCCGACCAACAATTCATCAACATTTTGTTCATCCATCTACGACTTTAATTAACATATGGTACTGATTGTCACATATATATAGTTCATGTGTTCTAAGTATAATCACCAAGACACCATACATCAGGCTCACATCAGGTGCACCAAACATTTTTTTATTCCATTAACTATTTGTCACATACATACACTTCAGTTTGTTCTAAACATAACCACCATGACACCATGCACCAGGTTCACAGAAGGTAAAACAAATGGGACATCAATTGTACAAAATGAAATCTAAAACATCTGGTTGACATAGATCGTTGGCTTCATGGTTCCGTATGAGTGCAGTCCTTTTGTTTGCTTCCTACAAAAGTTAAACAATTCTCCATTATAATACAGTATTAGAAACTACAATACACTAGAAAAATTCCAACATAGAGGATCATCACAGTCTTAAAAATATAAACAGTAATAAATACAGAGAATTCCATAGCCATGTGTTAACACTAACATTGATTCTCGGCTGAGATCACCACAGCCGGCCCACCATCTCCATAAGGAGTTGATAGGTCAACAAAGGCGTTTGTTTCTTCTCATTAAAAATAAGATAAATTACTCTATTGGCATAGGAAAAAAAACAGAGTATGCACGATCTTGAGGTAGCAGAAGCGTTTGAAGCATCTATTTGTCTTTAAACAATTATGTATTATGTATCATATAAATCACTCATTCTTCTGCATTTGCAGTATTGTCAGCATCTCATTGAGGTCATTTTCACTTTTTGGCATCTGACAACTAATGGGCGATGCTTATCTAGCTATTTAATTTGACTTTCAAGGACTACATTTGTGCAGACTTATTATACAAATTCATAGATCTTACTAAAACAACTTAAGTACCTAGGCTTAACGATTATGTACTTTCCATAGCAGGTGTGTGGTAAGCATAGAGTTTTTTGTACTATTCTTCCTGGAAGACTAGCTGGTGAATACATCCCTTATTTTGACTTTAAATTTCACAAAATAAACAAGATGGGTCAAGTTACCTTCACATGCCAGCTTAGGAAATATGTTTTTCCGTCTAGCTATGCTCAAGATAAACGCACCTGGTCCAATGTGGTAGCTTATATATTGTTGCAGTGATGAGATTTCTTGTCCCAACATTGATTGATGCCCTCACCCAGATATAAGAAATCTTGCTCCAGTACCTGCAACGGAAAGAAGGGTTTCTTCAGATCCTCACAAACCGAGGTATACATTCATCAAGATCGGGAATTCTTCCAGTTTCTCCTCGAGATAAATTATTTTAATATTCACTTCACCAATAGAACAATACTATATGAAAAGATTTTCTTTTGTATAAAGCCAATATGAATTCCAACATCTCCTAATAGTATATGTTGTTGGAAATAAAGATGGTCACACCGCATTAATAACACAAGTCCAGGAAATGTTCCAAATTCTGGCAGAAACTCCTTTGTTTCTTAAGGAAATCAACAACAAACATAACAAAATATCATTTCTGGCTGTGATAATCATAAATAAGCGTCCAGTCAGGTCGAATAACAGATATAGTATCCAAGATAAAAGATGTGAACACTAGAGCGATTGAAGGCTCACAAAATAGTGAAAGCGACACAAACAAGTTTGAATACTGATATACTCAGCCAAATACAATTTAGTGCTGAAACATTCACAAGTAATTGCTGAAGAACTCAAAATAAAATGTGAATGTTACATGCATAGCTTTGCACTTAGCTTTGCACTGTTAAGGTCATGACACCAGCCCACTTACAAGCATGGCATCAACTATTACTTCACAAGGCAACTGAATTGCTGCACATACAGGAACTATTACTCTACAGGAAACTATATCCCAATTTCTTGCTCTCTAGTTTGAGAGTAATTTGGTTTAGTTCATCTTTACAATAGTTCTATGTTTTTAGAAACACCATAACAACTAAATAATCCCAATAGCATTTGTCAACCATGCATTATGTTCCAATATAGTATACACACTAGCACAACACAATTTTTCCATTAGATTTGGGCGGTTAAGGTCATAACTGCAGCTTTCTGTACTGCCAACTTATACAAGCATGACAGCTTTATATGCATAGCTTTGCACTGTTAAGGTCATGACAACAGCCCATTTATTCAAGCATGTCATTAGTTATTCCTTCAAAAGTCAACTGAATAGTTGCATATAAAAGAACTATTACTCTACAAGAAATTAGTAACTCCCAACTTCTTTCTCTCTAATTCGAGAGTGCTATGGTTCAGTTAATCTATACAACAACTTTAAGTCATTAGAAACACCACAACAACTCGAAATTTTCAATAGCACTAGTAAGTGTGCACGTGCAACGCACGTCTCTACTATCACAATCATGTGGTGCTATGCTCAGAATCATGGGAACCTATGCTCATAGCTAGATGACTAAAGTGACAAAGGTAGCACCTTTCATGGCAGTCCTCCCACCACGACACTGGCAAGGGCTGCAAAATTACAAGCACCAGCCATCGCCACCAACCCTGGCATGGCAATATATCCACAATAAAAATATAAAATCATAAGAAGGATTGGCATGAAGGAAGAACAAACTTGTATTCACCCCTTCAAGACATCTTTGCACACAATATTTTTGGTGTTTTTCTCATGAAAGTTGTGTCTTTAGTTGAATTAACCTGCCTCTTGTCTGAGCTTTCAACATGCAAGTGTCCCCTATGCAGAAAGAACCATATTATGCTTTGCAAACATGACTATCTAGTGTTGTCTTGAAGCTATTATTTTCATTGCAATTAATTATCACTATTTGATCTTTATGTTTATCCATTCTAGCATACTTTCATAACTCTACAATAATCCAAAACAAAAAAAGTACTCCTTTTGTATGGTATATGTTGGTTGGGCCAAAACACAAAACACCCGGCCTATGAAATGTATAGTACATAGCCTCTCCAAGGCGCAGAAAAGTACGTGGTGCTGATGTAAACTGAAAAAGAAAAGAAGATTTGATGTGGCGACCGCGGAAGATACTGTCTGATGTCCCATTGCCACAACACACCCACACACTTATAATCAAATTCTGAACACCGAAGATTATAACTTGGACAAGAAAGTTTTAGATTCTTTTAGATAATCTGATGCAGAAATTGCAGAAGAAACCATCGGCTAATCTCTGAATCGGCTCAGATGAAATGTGAATACACTGAATTAAGTTGGCGAGTGAAAAAAAAAAGAGTTTAGTCACTTTTAGTTATACATGAACAGTGCAGATATGCTAGTTGTGTGCACCTAGGACAAGAATGCAAACCTGAAGGAGTTAACTGACAAAGAAAACAACACTTGAAGAATACTAAGTTAACTGATAAAGCGAACAAGTGCCTGCTGTTAAGTTAACTGGCGAAGAGAAGAAGTGCCTAAAACAGCGAACAAATGGGCCAGTGGACCAACCTGAAGAAGACAAAGTCCAACCCAGAAGATACAAGCTTCTGTGGCCTCCTTCGACTCGGTAAGCTACTTAACCAGAGGAAAGACTTCAAGGCGAAGCATCAAAGGAAACGACGGTGACCTGAATTTGAATCACCTACCACTTTGCTCCTCGCCCTTTTGCTGGATGTACCTCTATCTCTCGTCCCAATCCTGCTTCCATCTATATCTCACCCACTCCCTCCTTCATGTACCCAAGGGTGTAACCTGAATTTATATCCTTCTTCCGATGCTATGAAGCGAACGAGAGACCTTAGAAGGTGATTATGGCCTCTGCTTGATTTAGGTCCGTAACAGAAAGTTGAGGAGACACAAGTTCGTTCCTTGTGTTATTATCCAAGTTAAGAATTTCCAAATCACCACAATTATTCTCGAACCCAATTGTCCAAAACACACTATCATCAGTAACTAAACATGATTTGCCTTCATAGACGGATATTCCTCAGTAGTAAGACACGAGGATTTGCATAACCAGATTGTACCGTCCAGGGTCGGTCTGAGAGGAGTCGTCGGCAGCGTCATTTAGAATATGGTGTTGACGTTGTTTAGAGAGATGGAGGCGTCAGCCATAACCATCCGCCCTATGCAGAACCGTAGTCGATGAATAAACAACCATGTGCCTCCCGGATCTCATATGCGTGGCCTCTCAAGTCCCAACGCCTGGGATGGGGAAGACCAACAGAACCGCAGGCCAACTCCCGCTTGATTTGCATTAACATGAGTAGGCGTATTCGCCAGATCTTCAAACAGGGAACATTCCCCTGATCCTAACGGGGATGCAGGTGGGTGATGATTCTTCATCTGTGGCATGTTAAAAAAATGGGGAACATCTTAAATCAGTACAAGCACATAATGATGCTACACCTCTTGATAAATTTAATAGACAGGGATGTGAACTGAATTCTTAAACTCTCAAGTCTTGATTGGATTCAGTTAAACAAGTAAACTCTCAAGTCTTGCTTGGCTTCAGTGCAACAAGTAAGGTTAATTCCTGCGTATAAAAATGACATCTAGGAAGGTGTCAAAAGGACCTTAGCTGCAGCAAATGCTGATGTCTGCTGATGTCAGGAACTTGTTGAAATGCACCATGTGCTGTTAGGGAGGAGGCAAAAAAGAACATATGAAACATTCTTAGTGAGATTACCTGAATTTCGGATATTAGTGGATCGTTCAAAACATCCTTGAAAAGTTCACAAGCTATTGCGTAGTAATTTTCTTGCCACTTGAGGAGTCCATCGTGGTATTATGGGAAAGTGCAGATTCCTGACAGCATTTAAAAGGTAATTTCAGTAACAGAATAAATGTTGTCAACCTTATTAAGAGCTTATAAAACTCAAAATTCAGACTCTAACCCTTTTAATGCTGTGTTTCGCATTACAGTGGATTATGATAATTGACATTATTCAACCAGCTTTTGCCTATTTTGATGTATGTTTAACCAACTTACCGCTAGTTCCATGGCTATTATCTCACACAACAGTGTTATTTAAATGCGGCAATTATTTTTGCTGTATAAGTATTGAAAAGGGTGGGCGTGGCCTACTGTGTAGAAAAAGAGAAACACAACAAGGGAACGTAGAAGCAGAAGCGATGAAAGGTACAGGTTGCTATAGAATCAGTAGTGCTCGTAATCAGCTAAAAACTGTCAACATCAGCTAATCAATAGTCCAAACTCGTTGTATAATAAGTAGCTGAACCTTCTAAAAACCCTCAAATTCCAGACAAGGATGTTGTATTTGGGTACGATGTTTATGAGGGAATTCCTGTAAAATGTTGCTCTGCTCCAGTAAAGCTAATGGTAGCTGAACATCATGCAGTAAAACGACCACTCTCGGCTATAAACTATATGGCGCTAGAGAAAGAAAAGAATCACAAGCATCAACTTCTCTTGTGTGGAAGGATGATATACTGTGCAATCCAATTAACTTTGGAGTTTGTTGAATAATTTTTCCCTCTGTCGACATAAGCAGAGGTCTCTCCCTCATGATTCATCAGTTCATCCAATTGATGCTTCATGCTTTTTAAACCCAGATTCATTTTCCTGGTACAGAGTATGCGAGATTCATTTGCTTACTTTTCCGGTGATCTAACTCCGTACACCCAGCCGGCAGATCAAACTTAAGATAAAGAAAAACTGGATTAAAGTTGTCCGGCTTGGTAGCGAGGGCCTCACCGTATAAGCGGCCGCCATGGAGTGGAGGATCGACGGAGGAGATCAAGTTGAACGGCAACTGTGGGCGAGTAGAGGATCGGCGGTGGAGGCCGAGTGGAACGGCGGTGGCAGGCGATTGGAGCGACGCCCGAGTTTAGGATCGGCGGGCGGCGGCGGGGTGTCAGCGGTTGGCGGCGGCAGCGCTTGCTGGCGTCCGTGGGGCAGCACAAGAGGAGCGGCCGAAGAGTGGGGGCCGTGGAGCGGCGGAGGATGGAGGCGGGGAGCGGCGGCGGAGGAGGAGGAGGATGGGGGCGTGGAGAGGCGGTGGAGGCCCCGGCCGTGCTCCTCTGTTCGTTGGGCCTTGGGGCGGAGGTGCGGGCCGTTTGTCTGCTTAATCTTAGTAACCAGTAAATCTTCTTGTAAACATAAAATTCTAAAAACTAAGTGGTCAAAATTATTTCTTTCAGTTGTGATTGCTTGCAAGAATGTGTCACTTGGAGAACAGGATATTAACAGTAGGCGAACCATCATGGAAGAATGACGACATAAAAGTCGAATGTCAACATATCGCTATTTTTGTTCTATATAAGAGTTATTTACCCAGAACCACCACACTTGGGGCTAGGGTAACCAGTCAGTACCACATTTGAGCCAGGTCAAAAAAAACCACCAACTCTGAGCCTAATCGGTAACGCGGAGCACTGACGGGCCGACGGTCGCTGAACAGCGAAACCGACAGGTGGGACCCACCTGTCGGGCCGACGTGACGCGGGCTGACGGACGCCGTTAGACGGAGGGGGACGGCCGTTTCCACGCCCGTGTACTAGCGGGCCGCGCGGGTCGCTGGTCCCACCAGACCGCACCAGACCGCATCCGACCCCTCTGTCTCGACCCCGACGACCGCCGCCGCCGCCGCCACCGTCGTCTCGCAGCCGTCCGCCGGTCCGCCATGGTTTCCTGGAGCGAGGGGTCAAGCTCTTCTTCTTCGGACGACGATTCAGTGACTAGCCAGGTATATACATTTGGGGATTCGAGCATTTAGGGTTAGGGTTAGGGTTCTTGAGTTGGGGATTTCTTACCAAGTAGCTGATTTGTTCAATCTCTTTTGTTTTTAGCTTCCTAGGACTATCCCGTGCTATGAATGGAGTGGCATTGCTCATGAGCTCTCCTCTCGCTGCCTGCATCGTGAGCCTTGCCTCAGGCTAGTAGCATTTGACTCTACGGACACTGGCCGACGTTTTCTTGCTTGTGCTCAGGAGAAGGTATGTTTGTTATTACTGTATTTAGTTAGTCTTAGTTAGTTCTTGCTCCATTCAAATGCCAGAAGCAAATTTTGCTCTGACAGTAGTAAATTATGAAATGCCAGTGTAATTTGCTCTAAATAATTAAGTAGTGTACAACATTATTTGGTGTAAATAATTTGGTGGAAATCCAGTTGTTGTTATAATGACAACATATATTTAGTTTATATGCTGTTAAAAGTGACAAAAATTGTTTGTGCATTTAAATGATCACAATTTCTTTCTGACAACACATATTACTGAGAACATTTGTGCATTTATATGCTGTTATAAGTGACAAAAATTTCTTAATGAGAACATCTCTTTTGAACTATAGGCTGAACTAAAGTGCAACTATCTGGAGTGGATAGTCCCTGAGTGGTCAGTGGCTTTGCAGTTCAGCCTAACTGAATTGTGGAGCATGTATGACAAAGAAATGAAGGACAGGCTGAAAGACAATGTTCAGCTTGCTGAACACAATTACAAAGTAGTTGGAGAAAAGAGGAAGATGGAAGAAGAGCTGAGATTTTTCAAACTTGATTTTGCAAAAATGGTGGCTGACAAGGAGGCTGCTATTACTGAGCTGGGCAATACTAGGTTGCCTCTCAATGATCTGAAAGAGGAGATGGAGAAGAAGAAGCTGGCAGACCATGGTTGCACAAACCTACATCAGTTACTCAGGGTAAAGGCAGAGAAGGAGAGGGACAAGCTTGTGGTAGAGAGAGGACAAGTGCTCACAGAGAGAGACCAACTAAAGGAAGAGAAGAAAAAGCTAGAGTACATCATCTCTGATTTGCTGAAACAGAAGCATGGCTACAAGGACAAGATCAAGAATTTGAAGGAGATCTGTGATGATTTCTAATCATGTAATGTGGTATTGTACTGGTGTAGTTGTGCTCTGTTGTAGAGAGTAATCAGACCTAAGTAGAAGTGCACTGTAATGTTGTATTGTACTGGTTAAATTTGTACTGAATTATGCAGTTTATCTGTTGCATGTCTAGAATTTGAATTTATGGCATGAATTTGAACTTAATTTGTAGTACTACCTTTTGTATTATATTTACCTCACTCCAGGTAAACCCGGTGTGACAGTCAAATTATTATGCACAGAAAAATTTGAAAAACTAGTAACTTATGGCATGAATATACCAGGAACTTTCTGGCATTATTTTGATGCACAATATTAGTGCCACACATAGCATAAAATTATAGATAGCAGTACATAGTAGTGCCACACTGGTTAAATGTGATGATCAGGGAGTGCAAACAACTCCAAACAACATAGCAGTACAGAGTAAATATACCAATCCAAGCACAGAATTATAGATAGCAAATCCTCATAGCATAAAACCAACACCCATACATAGGTTCAACATGGCATTACACAGCAGTAGTAGTGCCACACATAGGTTCAACATAGCATTACATAAGTTCAAATTTACTCTTGGCATATAAAAAGTGCTCTAGTGCCTGATGGAGCACACATGCACTTGGATACAGAGTGAAACAAGAACTCTCAGTAGTTCCCGCTGGCATAGAAGTACCCCTCCATCCTTTTGCTCATGTATCTTGTCCTTTTGGACCTATTTCCTGTTGGCTGGCTAGTTGAAGCTTCAGCAGTAGTTCTTGGAGGATTGAAGCTTCTTGCACCCCTCCTTGCAGTACCAGCACCAGAAGGAAAAGAATTTGCAGCTCTAGAAGATGAACCAGCAACTCTAGTAGATGTAGAAGGAGCTCTAGCAGCAGCTCTAGCAGATGTAGCAGCACCTCTAGCAGATGTAGCGGCACCTCTAGCAGATGTAGCGGCACCTCTAGCAGATGTAGCAGCACCTCTAGCAGATTTACCCTTTGAAGTAGCAGCAGTACCCCTTGAAGCAGATGTTGTACCAGATGTTGAGCTTCCACCTTGCTGCCATGAAGGGGCTGTCCTGTTTTCCTGCAATTTTGTTTTGTTGGATAAAGTTCAGTAGATACTTAATGAATGATGAGATAGAGAAGGAAGTCAAAAAGAACATACCATGTGTTTGTTCTTCCTGATTTGCAGATCTGGCCTCAATGGCTTTGCACAACTTGTGTATTTGTGGCCCTGCAACTACAGTTACTACAAGTTATTGTAGCCATCCTTGATGTCTGCTTTGCTTGAGGAGGCTCAAACCTGCCTTTCTTCCTTGTCTCTTCTGCTGGTCCCTTCTTGTCTTCTTTGAACTGAGGCGGGTCAATGTCAGGGGTTGCAGTTTTCACCCAACAATCAGGTCCAGGAACTGGGTAAATTATAGTCTTGTATGACTCCAAGTACATAGCCTTTTTGAAGAACACATGTACATGGTCCTCTGGTAGTTGCTTGGACCTGTAGATGGCAGAACAACCATGGTTGCAAGGAATTCCAGAGATGTCCAACTTCTGACAGCCACATGATTTCAGGTTAATGTCAACAGAGTAGGTCTTGTCCCCACTACTCACTTGGAAAAGACCTGGTCCATCTATCAATGATTTGCAGTCCCTTGCATATCTCTTGTTCATCTCTAACTTCTCAACATAAGTTGGTGCAATTTCCCATCTTGAAACTAGTCCACCCTCTCTCTTTTGCTGACATCTTACCAGAAGTTTGTCCAGTTTGTCCTTGATCCCATTGATCATGGTGACAACTGGCTTGTTCCTTACATCAAGTATGTACTTATTAAAAACTTCACTTAAGTTATTGACCACCAGATCAGTTTTGCAGTTAGTATCCATTGCATGTCTTGACCAAGCTTTTGGAGGAATCCTTGACATCCACTCCCAAGCAGCCTTGCACTCAGCCTTCATGCTCTCCATTGCCAGCTGAAAGTCATGTTCAGTGTAAGCATATGCAGCTGCATCCATGCATTTCTTCAAGTCTTCTCCTCTGAATCCTGCTCATCAAAAGTTGGCATAAATGTGCCTCAAGCAGTACCTATGAGGGCAGTTGGGAAAGACTGCTGTGACTGCATTCAACAGACCCTGAAAAGGATTTTGAATTTGTTAACATGAAAGAAATTCTGAAAACAAATTATGAAAAGAAATTAACATGCATTTAATTCAATTTAATTGTTGTAGTAATATTATATTGATTTAATTCAATTTAATTGTTGTAATAATATTATATTGATTTAATTCAATTTAATTGTTGTAATAATATTATATTGATTTAATTCAATTTAATTGTTGTAGTAATATTATATTGATTTAATTCAGTTTAATTGTTGTAATAATATTATATTGATTTAATTCAATTTAATTGTTGTAGTAATATTATTCAATTGTTCTAGTAATATTATATTGATTTAACTAGGGTAGGTGGCCTCAAATTAGGGTTGGTTAGGCTATGGTGGCCCTTTTGGGTCACCCAAGGCTATCTTGACCAAAGTGTCGACAAGTTGCGTTACCACTCGACAAGTGGCAACCAGGGTAGGTGGCCTCAAATTAGGGTTGGTTAGGCTATGGTGGCCCTTTTGGGTCACCCAAGGCTATCTTGACCAAAGTGTCGACAAGTTGCGTTACCACTCGACAAGTGGCAACTAGGGTAGGTGGCCTCAAATTAGGGTTGGTTAGGCTATGGTGGCCCTTTTGGGTCACCCAAGGCTATCTTGACCAAAGTGTCGACAAGTTGCGTTACCACTCGACAAGTGGCAACTAGGGTAGGTGGGCTAAAATTAAGGTTGGTTAGGCTATGGTGGCCCTTTTTGGTCACCCAAGGCTATCTTGACCAAAGTGTCGACAAGTATCTAGGCTATGCAAAACAAATGCAAAACAACATAATGAAAAGATTATAATAAGTGCTTAACTAATTAGACTAAATGCAAAACAACATAATGAAAAGATTATACTAAGTGCTTAACTAATTAGACTAAATGCAAAACAACATAATGCAAAGATTATACTAAGTGCTTAACTAATTAGACTAAATGCAAAACAACATAATGAAAAGATTATACTAAGTGCTCAACTAATTAGACTAAATGCAAAACAACATAATGAAAAGATTATACTAAGTGCTCACCTTCTGTCTATCAGACATGAATGTGTACTTCCCAAATTTTCCCTCTTCAGTCCCTCCTAGGGCATACTTTAGTTGAGTCAAAAACCAGGACCAATTTGGTGTGTCTTCAACTCCAACCACTCCAAATGCTATGGGATACATATTGTTGTTTGCATCCCTTCCAGTAGCAGCTAGTATTTGTGCCCCACTAGTTAACTTAATGAAACAACCATCTAGGCCTATGAATGGCCTGCATCCATTCAAAAATCCCTCAACACATGCATTCAAACAGAAAAAAGACCATGAAACCTTGGTCCTGCAGTTGGGTTTTCTCTTGTTTTTCCACTCACAGTACTGACAATGCATCTTGATCCAGGATTTGTAGCTCCTCCAAAAAATCTCTTAGCCTCTTGTATTGCCTCTTGTGATCTCCAAGCATAATGTCCTTTGCTTTCCTCTTTGCTCTCCATGCCATCATCTTGGGCACCTCAACACCAAACTGCCTCTTTACCTTGTCAACTATAGCAGGTACAGTAGTGTTGGGGTCTAATCTGATAGTTTCAAGCATTTTGTTGCCAAGCCACTTTGAGCTAATCCTTGTCTTCTCAGATTGGGTGGGACATGTGTGCTCCAATATCATCTTCTTAATGTAGAAAGTGGGCTCATTAGTGATCTTTGCTGCAACCATGTGGAACTGACAGCCCTCTCCATCACAACACACTATTACCCTATCACTGCAGTTTCTGTGATACTTGTATCTTCTAAGTTGCTTCACATGCAAATTCACAAGAGCCTCTCTAAATTGGTACACATCTCTGAAACAAAGCCTAAGCTGGAATTGCTGCTCTGGATGCAGCCTGCCCTCATCATACCAGACCCTGGGTGGCCTTTTCTTAGCTCTGCTCCTTCTACCAGAGGGGATTATAAAGGACATTGGTTCATTGCCATCATCATCAGCTTCAAAGCCTGTATCATCCTCTTCTGAAGATGGATACCAGTCCTCATTCATGCTTCTGTTAGCACTAGAGTGGGACCTACTAGTAGGCCTAGGCCTCTTTATCTTCTTCTCAACAGGCTCAGGAACTGCTATCTCTTGACAGTCTTCATCCTCTTCCTCCAAGTCCATGTCATATAAATCTTCAGGGTCTGTGTCCCCTTCACAGTGTGTACTGCTCATGTATTGAGCTCTCTTCCTCTTAATGTCAGCAATTGTGTCTTTCAGATCACTGTCCACTTTCCTCCTCTGTTCTTCTTCTCTAGCTACATTATCTTCTTCTTCATAGTCCATGGAATCTGAATCTGCATCTGGGATGTCCACATCAGCTACAAAGTCTTCATCAAATACTGAGTCATCATCATCTTCATCAGATGTGTCCTTAGTTGCTGCATGCTCCTCCTCATCTGTATCAAACTGGAAATCTACATAATTCACACTTACTTGAGTGTTTACCTGCTGCAATGCATTATTTTCATGCTCTGCATCTGCCTTCTCTGGCTCAACAAGCTGGCATGGTGGAGGAATTGTTTTTATTGGCATATAGTTCACACTTTCTTGTGTACCAAGAACATATGATGAGCCACCATAATGGTCTGTTGTTTTGTGCACAACACCTGACTCATTAACAGCAAAAACAACAGGTTGGTCCACTATCAAATCTACAAGTGTTTCAGCTGGGTCCACTTCTTTAGGTTCTACTGGTGCTTGCTTCCTATTTAACTTCCCCTCTTTAACATACAAACACAATGTCTGACTGGTTTTAAAATGATTTATCATATCATCCACTCCAGTGTTGTTTATGATGACAGATATATCTTACATCCCTATGCCATCCTTCCTCAGGTAACAAATACTGTCATCACTTTCATATCCATTTCTGACCATCACATTAAGCAAACTGAGATAAGTGATGTCTATCTCATACATATTCACAAGGGCATACTTTCTGGCAGCATCTTTAGAGGGAAACTGAAAATATAATGACCATGGCTCCTCAGGCCTACACAATACAAAACAAAATAACAACATTTTCAGTAAAGTTAAAAAAGTCAGTACAAACAACACTGAATAACAGCAATATCAGTAAAAACAACACTGAATAACAGCAATATTCAGTAAAAAAAACACTGAATAACAACAATATTCAGTAAAAAACCACCGAATAACAACAATATTCAGTACAAACAAAAGTACTCTACAAACATCACTGAACAACATGTCATTAATAAGCAGTTCCTCATTCACTAAGATCTATGTATGAGGATAATAAAATACAATTAAGATTATGTATAATATTCAGATAAAAAAATGCAGTTCCTCATTCAGATAACAAAATGCAGTTCCTCATTCAAAGTAGCACAACATTGCTGCAATCAACTAGGCCTAACCCTAGGTACAGCTAAAACTAACACTAGGTATCCTAACAAACCAGTACTGCTAGACCCTAACCCTAGGTATTTTGCACTGAGATTTACCTGGATTCAGATGGATGCAAGGGGGGTACTGAAGGAAATATGCCCTAGAGGCAATAATAAAGTTATTATTTATTTCCTTATTTCATGATAAATGTTTATTATTCATGCTAGAATTGTATTAAGCGGAAACATACTACATGTGTGAATACATAGACAAACATAGTGTCACTAGTATGCCTCTACTTGACTAGCTCGTTTATCAGAGATGGTTATGTTTCCTAGCCATGGACAAAAGAGTTGTCATTTGATTAACGAGATCACATCATTAGAAGAATGATGTGATTGACTTGACCCATTCCGTTAGCTTAGCACTTGATCGTTTAGTATGTTGCTATTGCTTTCTTCATGACTTATACATGTTCCTGTAACTATGAGATTATGCAACTCCCGTGTACCGGAAGAACACTTTGTGTGCTACCAAACTTCACAATGTAACTGGGTGATTATAAAGGTGCTCTACAGGTGTTTCCAAAGGTACATGTTGGGTTGGCATAATTCGAGATTAGGATTTGTCACTCCGATTGTCGGAGAGGTATCTCTGGGCCCTCTCGGTAATACTCATCACCTAAGCCTTGCAAGCATGTGACTAATGAGTTAGTTATGAGATGACGTATTACAGAACGAGTAAAGAGACTTGCCGGTAACGAGATTGAACTAGGTATTGGATACCGACGATCAAATCTCGGGCAAGTAACATACCGATGACAAAGGGAACAACGTATGTTGTTATGCGGTTTGACCGATAAAGATCTTTGTAGAATATGTGGAGCCAATATGGGCATCCAGGTCCCGCTATTGGTTATTGACCAAGAATAGTTCTAGGTCATATCTACATAGTTCTCGAACCCGTAGGGACCGCACGCTTAAGGTTTCGATGACAGTTATATTATGAGTTTATGAGTTTTGATGTACCGAAGGAGTTCGGAGTCCCGGATGAGATCGGGAACATGACGAGGAGTCTCGAAATGGTCGAGACGTAAAGATCGATATTTTGGACGACTATATTCGGAGTTTGGAAAGGTTCCGAGTGATTTGGGTATTTTTCGGAGTACCGGAGAGTTACGGGAATTCGTCGGGGAGAAGTATTGGGCCTTATTGGGCCTCTGAGAGAGAGAGGGCTGCCTAGGGCAGGCAGCGCGCCCATGGCCTAGTCCGAATTGGACTAGGGGGAGGGGCCGCACCCCCTCCTTCCTTCCCTTCTCTCTTCCCCTTCCTAGTCTCCTACTCCTACTACATGGAAGGACTCCTAGTTGGACTAGGAAAGGGGGAATCCTACTCTCGGTGGGAGAGGACTCCCCGGCCTCCTCCTCCCTCCCTCCTTTATATACGGGGGCAGGGGGCACCCCATAGACACACAAGTTGATCTACGGATCGTTCCTTAGCCGTGTGCGGTGCCCCCCTCCACCATATTCCACCTCGGTCATATCGTCGCGGAGTTTAGGCGGAGCCCTGCGCTGGTAGAACATCATCATCGTCACCACGCCGTCGTGCTGACGGAACTCATCTCCGGAGCTCGGCTGGATCGGAGGCCGGAGATCGTCATCGAGCTGAACGTGTGCAGAACTCGGAGGTGCTGTACGTTCGGTACTTGAATCGGTCGGATCGTGAAGACGTACGACTACATCAACCGCGTTGTCATAACGCTTCCGCTTACGGTCTACGAGGGTACGTGGACGACACTCTTCCCTCTCGTTGCTATGCCATCACCATGATCTTGCGTGTGCGTAGGAAATTTTTTGAAATTACTACGTTCCCCAACAGTGGCATCCGAGCCTAGGTTTTATGCGTTGATATTATATGCACGAGTAGAACACAAGTGAGTTGTGGACGATATAAGTTATACTGCCTACCAGCATGTCATACTTTGGTTCAGCGGTATTGTTGGATGAAGCGGCCCGGACCGACATTACGCGTACGCTTACGCGAGACTGGTTCTACCGACGTGCTTTGCACACAGTGGCTGGCGGTGTCGGTTTCTCCAACTTTAGTTGAACCGAAAAGGCTACGCCCGGTCCTTGCGAAGGTTAAACGAGTCTATTTGACAAACTATCGTTGTGGTTTTGATGCGTAGGTGAGATTGGTTCTTGCTTAAGCCCGTAGCAGCCACGTAAAACTTGCAACAACAAAGTAGAGGACGTCTAACTTGTTTTTGCAGGGCATGTTGTGATGTGATATGGTCAAAACGTGATGAGATATAAGTTGTATGAGATGATCATGTTTTGTTGAAGTTATTGGCATCGCGTAAGCTCTATGGTTGTCTCTTTGTTGCATAAGATGCAAGTGCCAAATAATTGCTTTACTTTATCGCTATGCGATAGCAATAGTTGCAAGAGCAATAGTTGGTGAGACGACCATGTGATGACACATTGATATAGATCAAGATGATGAAGATCATGGTGTCGTGCCGGTGACGATAGAGATCATGACAGTACTTTGGAGATGGAGATCAAAGGCGCAAGATGATCATGGCCATATCATGTCACATATTTTGATTGCATATGATGTTTATCTGTTATACATCTTATTATGTTTTGTTTGACGGTAGCATTTTAAGATGATCTCTCACTAATTATCAAGAAGTGTTCTCCCTGAGTATGCACCGTTGCCAAAGTTCGTCGTGCCCAGACACCACGTGATGATCGGGTGTGATAAGCTCTACGTCCATCTACAACGGGTGCAAGCCAGTTTTGCACACGCAGAATACTCAGGTTAAACTTGACGAGCCTAGCATATGCAGATATGGCCTTGGAACACGGAGACCGAAAGGTCGAGCGTGAATCATATAGTAGATATGATCAACATAGTGATGTTCACCATTGAAAACTACTCCATCTCACGTGATGATCGGTTATGGTTTAGTTGATTTGGATCACGTGATCACTTAGATGACTAGAGAGATGTCTGTCTAAGTGGGAGTTCTTAAGTAATATGATTAATTGAACTTAAATTTATCATGAACTTAGTACTGGTAGTATTTTGCAAGTTATGTTGTAAGATCAATAGCTTGCGTTGTTGCTTTCATATGTTTATTTTGATATGTTCCTAGAGAAAATTGTGTTGAAAAATGTTAGTAGCAATGATGCGGATTTGATCTGCGATCTGAGGTTTATCCTCATTGCTGCCTGTAAGAATTATGTCCTTAATGCACCGCTAGGTGAGACCTATTGCAGGAGCAGATGCACGTTATGAACGTTTGGCTAGCTCAATATGATGACTACTTGATAGTTTAGTGCACCATGCTTAACGGCTTAGAATCGGGACTTCAAAGACGTTTTGAACGTCATGGACCATATGAGATGTTCCAGGAATTGAAGTTAATATTTCAAGCAAATACCCGAGTTGAGAGATATGAAATCTCCAACAAGTTCTATAGCTAAAAGATGGAGGAGAATCGCTCAACTAGTGAGCATGTGCTCAGATTGTCTGGGTACTTCAATCGCTTGAATAGGGTGGGAGTTAATCTTCCAGATAAGATAGTGATCGACAGAATTCTCTAGTCACCATCACTAAGTTACTAGAACTTCGTGATGAACTATAATATGCAAGGGATGACGAAAGTTATTCCTGAGCTCTTCGCGATGTTGAGATCGCGAAGGTAGAAATCAAGAAAAGAGCATCAAGTGTTGATGGTTAACAAGATCACTAGTTTCAAGAAAAGGGCAAAGGGAAAAGAAGGGAACTTCAAGAAGAACGGCAAGCAAGTTGTTGCTCAAGTGAAGAAACCCAAGTCTGGTCCTAAGCCCGAGACTAAGTGCTTCTACCGCAAAGAGACTGGTCCTTTGGAAGAGGTACTACCCCAAGTGATTGACGGATAAGAAGGATGGCAAAGTGAACATAAGTATATTTGATATACATGTTATTGATGTGTACTTTACTAGTGTTTATAGCAACCCCTCAGTATTTGATACTAGTTCAGTTGCTAAGATTAGTAACTCGAAACGGGAGTTGCAGAATAGACAGAGACTAGTTAAAGGGTGAAGTGACGATGTGTGTTGGAAATAGTTCCAAGGTTGATATGATCATCATCGCACACTCCCTATACTTTCGGGATTAGTGTTAAACCTAAATAAGTGTTATTTGGTGTTTACGTTGAGCACGAATATGATTTGATCATGTTTATTGCAATACGGTTATTCATGTAAGTTAGAGAATAATTGTTGTTCTGTTTACATGAATAAAACCTTCTATGGTCATACACCCAATGAAAATGGTTTGTTGGATCTCGATCGTGTGATACACATATTCGTAATATTGAAGCCAAAAGATGCAAAGTTAATAATGATAGTGCAACTTATTTGTGGCACTGCCGTTTAGGTCATATCGGTGTAAAGCGCATGAAGAAACTCCATAAAGATGGATTTTTGGAATTACTTGGTTATGAATCATTTGATGCTTGCGAACCATGCCTTTTGGGCAAGATGACTAAAACTCCGTTCTTAGGAACAATGGAACGAGCTACTGACTTACTGAAAATAATACATACTGATGTATGCAGACCAATAAGTATGAAGGCTCGTGGCAAGTATCGTTATTTTCTGACCTTCACAGATGATTTGAGCAGATATGGGTATATCTACTTGATGAAACATAAGTCTGAAATAGTTGAAAGGTTCAAAGAATTTCAGAGTGAAGTGGAAAATCATCGTAACAAGAAAATAAAGTTTCTGCGATCTGATCGTGGAGATGAATATTTGAGTTACGAGTTTGGTCTTCAATTAAAACAATGTGAAATAGTTTCACAGCTCACGCCACCTGAAACACCACAACGTTATGGTGTGTCCGAACGTCGTAACCGCACTTTATTGGATATGGTGCGATCTATGATGTCTCTTACTGATTTACCAATATCCTTTTGGGGTTATGCATTAGAGACAGCTGCATTCACGTTTAATAGAGCACCATCTAAATCCGTTGAGACGACACCGTATGAACTATAGTTTAGCAGTAAACCTAAGCTGTTGTTTCTTAAAGTTTGGGGCTGCTATGCTTATGTGAAAAAGTTTCATCCTGATAAGCTCGAACCCAAATCGGAGAAGTGTGTCTTCATAGAATACCCAAAGGAAATTGTTGGGTACACCTTCTATCACAGATCCGAAAGGCAAGACATTCGTTGCCAAGAATGGATCCTTTCTAGAGAAGGAGTTTCTCTCGAAAGAAGTGAGTGGGAGGAAAGTAGAACTTGATGAGGTAACTGTACCTTCTCCCTAATTGGAAAATAGTTCATCACTGAAATCAGTTCCAGTGATTCCTGCACCAATTAGTGAGGAAGCTAATGATAATGATCATCAAACTTCAGATCAAGTTACTACAGAATCTCGTAGGTCTTCCAGAGTACGGTCCGCACCAGAGTGGTACGGTAATCCTGTTCTGAAAATCATGTTACTAGACCATGACAAACCTACAAACTATGAGGAAGCGATGATGAGCCCAGATTCCGCGAAATGGCTTGAGACCATGAAATCTGAGATGAGATCCATGTATGAGAACAAAGTGTGGACTCTGGTGGAGTTGCCCGATGATCGGCAAGCCATAGAAAATAAATGGATCTTCAAGAGGAAGACGGACACTGATAGTAGTGTTACTATCTACCAAGCTCGACTTGTTGCGAAAGGTTTTCAACAAGTTCAAGGTGTTGAATACGATGAGTTTTCTCACTCGTATCAATGCTTAAGTCTGTCTGAATCATGTTAGCAATTGCCACATTTTATGAAATCTGGCAAATGGATGTCAAAACTGCATTCCTTAATGGATTTATTAAAGAAGAGTTGTATATGATGCAACCGAAGGTTTTGTCAATCCTAAAGGTGCTAACAAAATGTGCAAGCTCCAATGATCCATCTATGGACTGGTGCAAGCATCTCGGAGTTGGAATATACGCTTTGATAAGTTGATCGAGCATATAGTTTTATATGGACTTACGATGAAGCCTGTATTTACAATAAAGTGAGTGGGAGCACTACAGCCTTTTCGATTAGTATATGTGAGTGACATATTGTTGATCGAAATGATGTAGAATTTTTCGCAAAGCATAAAGGAGTGTTTTAAAGGAGTTCTTTAAAAAGAAAAGACCTCAGTAAAAGCTACTTACATATTGAGCATCAAGATCTATTGAGATAGATCAAGACGCTTGATAAGATTTTCAATGGGTACATACCTTAGCAAGATTTTAAAATAGTTCAAAATGGAAACATCAAAGAAAGAGTTCTTGCCTGTGTTGCAAAGGTATGAAATTGAGTAAGACTCAAATCCCGACCACAGCAGAAAATAGAAAGAGAATGAAAAATCATTCCCTATGCCTCAGTCATAGGTTCTATAAAGTATGCTATGCTATGTACCAAACCTATTGTATACCTTGCTCTGAATTTGGCAAGGGAGTACAATAGTGATCTAGGAGTAGATCACTGGACATTGGTCAAGAATATCCTTAGTAAGGACTAAGGAGATATTTCTCGATTATGGAGGTGATAAAAGAGTTTGTTGTAAAAGTTACATCAGTGCAAACTTTTACACTGATCCAGATGACTCTAAGTCTCAAACTGGATACATATTGAAAGTGGGAGCAATTAGCTAGAGTAGCTCCGTGCAGAGCATTGTGGACATAGAATATTTGCAAAATACATACGGCTCTGAATGTGAGAGACCCGTTGACTAAGCTTCTCTCACGAGCAAAACATGATCACACCTTAGTACTCTTTGGGTGTTAATCACATAGCGATGTGAACTAGATTATTGACTCTAGTAAACCCTTTGGGTGTTGGTCAGATGATGATGTGAACTATGGGTGTTAATCATATACAGATATGAATATTGGTGTTAAATCACATGACGATGTGAACTAGATTATTGACTCTAGTGCAAGTGGAAGACTGAAGGAAATATGCCCTAGAGGCAATAATAAAGTTATTATTTATTTCCTTATTTCATGATAAATGTTTATTATTCATGCTAGAATTGTATTAAGCGGAAACATACTACATGTGTGAATACATAGACAAACATAGTGTCACTAGTATGCCTCTACTTGACTAGCTCGTTTATCAGAGATGGTTATGTTTCCTAGCCATGGACAAAAGAGTTGTCATTTGATTAACGAGATCACATCATTAGAAGAATGATGTGATTGACTTGACCCATTCCGTTAGCTTAGCACTTGATCGTTTAGTATGTTGCTATTGCTTTCTTCATGACTTATACATGTTCCTGTAACTATGAGATTATGCAACTCCCGTGTACCGGAAGAACACTTTGTGTGCTACCAAACGTCACAACGAATCGGGTGATTATAAAGGTGCTCTCAGGTGTTTCCGAAGGTACATGTTGGGTTGGCATAATTCGAGATTAGGATTTGTCACTCCGATTGTCGGAGAGGTATCTCTGGGCCCTCTCGGTAATACTCATCACCTAAGCCTTGCAAACATGTGACTAATGAGTTAGTTATGAGATGACGTATTACGGAACGAGTAAAGAGACTTGCCGGTAACGAGATTGAACTAGGTATTGGATACCGACGATCAAATCTCGGGCAAGTAACATACCGATGACAAAGGGAACAACGTATGTTGTTATGCGGTTTGACCGATAAAGATCTTCGTAGAATATGTAGGAGCCAATATGGGCATCCAGGTCCCGCTATTGGTTATTGACCAAGAATAGTTCTAGGTCATATCTACATAGTTCTCGAACCCGTAGGGTCCGCACGCTTAAGGTTTCGATGACAGTTATATTATGAGTTTATGAGTTTTGATGTACCGAAGGAGTTCGGAGTCCCAGATGAGATCGGGGACATGACGAGGAGTCTCGAAATGGTCGAGACGTAAAGATCGATATATTGGACGACTATATTCGGAGTTCGAAAAGGTTCCGAGTGATTCGGGTATTTTTTGGGGTACCGGAGAGTTACGGGAATTCGTCGGGAAGAAGTATTGGGCCTTATTGGGCCTTGCGGGAAAGAGAGACGGGCTGCCTAGGGCAGGCCGCGCGCCCCCCCATGGCCTAGTCCGAATTGGACTAGGGGGAGGGGCCGCACCCCCTCCTTCCTTCCCTTCTCTCTTCCCCTTCCTAGTCTCCTACTCCTACTACATGGAAGGACTCCTAGTTGGACTAGGAAAGGGGGAATCCTACTCCCGGTGGGAGTAGGACTCCCCATGGCGCGCCCCTCCTAGGGCCGGCCTCCTCCTCCCTCCCTCCTTTATATACGGGGGCAGGGGGCACCCCATAGACACACAAGTTGATCTACGGATCGTTCCTTAGCCGTGTGCGGTGCCCCCCTCCACCATATTCCACCTCGGTCATATCGTCGCGGAGTTTAGGCGAAGCCCTGCGCCGGTAGAACATCATCATCGTCACCACGCCGTCGTGCTGACGGAACTCATCTCCGGAGCTCGGCTGGATCGGAGGCCGGAGATCGTCATCGAGCTGAACGTGTGCAGAACTCGGAGGAGCCGTACGTTCGGTACTTGGATCAGTCGGATCGTGAAGACGTACGACTACATCAACCGCATTGTCATAACGCTTCTGCTTACGGTCTACGAGGGTACATGGACGACACTCTTCCCTCTCGTTGCTATGCCATCACCATGATCTTGCGTGTGCGTAGGAAATTTTTTGAAATTACTACGTTCCCCAACAGGTACTTCCTCCCCCAACGAATCAGCCCCCACAGACGCCTTCTCTGCCTCCGCAGCTGCCTTCTCTGCCTCCTCCGCGTATTGGGACGGCGGCGGCAGAATAGCTTTACCCCAAGCGGTCGCCGTCGAGTCCGAATCACCATTGGGGTTGGGGACCCACTTGCCATCGGGGTCGCATTGCAGGCGGCGGCCACTGTTAGAACTGCCACCGCCGCCGGAGCCGTCGACTCCTTCTCCGCCATCGCCGCCGCCTGAGCTGGTCGCCATGAGTGGAGCAGGAGGAACGCGAGGGAGGAAACTGAATCGGGGATTGGACAGGGAAACGGCGGGTGCGTGACCTAATAAGCGGGCGTGGAAACGGCCGTCCCCCTCCGTCTAACGGTGTCCGTCAGCCCGCGCCACGTCGGCCCGACAGGTGGGTCCCACCTGTCGGTTTCGCTGTTTTCGCGGCCAAATCGGCCCGTCAATGCTCTGCGTTACCGATTAGGCTCAGAGTTGGTGGTTTTTTGTGACTTGTCTCAAATTTGGTACTGACTGGTTACCCTAGCCCCAAGTGTGGTGGTTTTGAGTAAATAACTCTCTATATAAGATAAGCCATATGAAAAGTATGAACTCTCTTTTTGGCCATATGAAAAAAGAACAACATAAAGGTCCAATGTCAACTGAGCCTGTAGTTTCCTGCTCTCTAATTTGAGAGTAGCATGTTTCAGTTCATCAATGAGAACCCAGCCCCATGGGAATAGATTATCTTTTCCAATAAAAATTTCCCCAATGGACCCCCAATTTAATTAAGAGTCAGAGCCCCTTTTGTTCAGATAAGTGACCGAAATTACCTTAGTGACGGGATGACGAAGATGCCCCTTTTGTTCAGGGAAACATTTCCTATCTATAGACTGATAAAAGACCAACCTCAGACTAGTGAACTGCCCTCGATTCAGTTGGGATTGGACGGTCATAGATTGTGCCCATATTATATGTTTTATAAAAAATAAAAGAACATCCCCTCGTCCACAAACAAACCACCCACAAACCCCGCCATTAACATCTCTCTAATCACTCTCCCTGCATCCCTCCTGATTCCAATCGCTGCCAATCACAGGCACCGCCCGGAGCTCTTCCACCTCGCACACACCGCCCAGATCCCATTATCCCATGGCCTCGCACGCGCCTGCATCCTCCTCTCTTTGAGCAGCACGGCCACTTCCTTCCCGTCCACCTCGTTGGAGCGCTACCCATCCGTACGTGGCGCCGTGGCCATCTCCAATCGGGTGCCCGTTGGTGTTGCCTAACTATGCACCCGGAGGATCACTAGATGGCTGGAGCCTGGAGGGTCAAAAACATGAGAATAAGCACGCGTCCCTTTTGACTGAGTTTTTTCACTGTATTCGTTGTGTCCATGCAGATACTACTTTGAGATTGTACGGGTATGTTCTTTCAAATTTCCATACTTTGTACGTATCATATTTGTGCTTCTTCCCGGCATACAATTCCCTTCATACATAACATAGTCGTACTTCTTCACAGTGTATAGATTGCTTCGTATGTTTCGTACATGCGCTTCTATACTGTGCTCAACTTGCTTCCTTTGCATGCTTCGTAATGTTTTGTAGGCATTGTGTTTGATTTCAAGACAAACAACTCATTTTTTTTTGAAATTTTGCAGGGTTGACAACAATAGAAGAACATGCTTACGGACAGTGAGAATAACATGATGGTTGATACAAGGCACAGTGTACAACGTGATATCTGTTTGGGAGCAAATTGGCTAGCCTGGCAAACCCTCGGTGGTCACAGGCCAAGATCGTAGGGGCCTGGCGTTGCTGCTCACCAACTTTGACACCCGCATATTTCTAGTAGAAACTAGTAAGCTTGCACGTGTAACACACGTCCCGTCTAATGCTCTTCTCGAAGATACATCTAGTCCCAATCAAATATAGTTGTTGATGGTATCGTATGAAAATGACACACACACACAAAAAGTCAAGGTAACATTCATCATATAGGCCCTAAACCATGTTTTCAGGCCCTTACATCTAGCGAGAGTTAGGTTTAAGGTTGTGGAATGCCATTTTTTTCATAACTTATCTCCATATAAACAAAGATCATTGATGGTGCTTGCAAAAAATCTGAACATTCCAGTTGATCACAAACTACATAAAATAGATATGTGTGAACACCATGTATTTTGGGATCAATAACGTTGCAACTTGCAACTTGCAAATTACAAGTTATAATTTTTCTCCCCAAGAGAATTTACAAAGGTATGCTTAGCAAGGCAACATCAATGTTTGATTCTGTCAGATGGCAAGAAAGCACTCGTACATTTTGAAGGCAATAATATTTTTGATCAAACGTCATGCAGATTGGATGGCTTCTTTTACCTAGGAGATGAATTTATCCAGATAATCTTGTAGACCATCCATCACTTTGTTTTGCCTGCAGCTGCAATTCCAGTATGTACAAGTACAACAACAGGGTGCACATGCATAGAAAAAGAAGTAAAAAGGACAAGTTGGAAGGTGTACATTACTAACTGAAAATGATCTTTTATCTATTTTCTTAAAAGATTCCTTTATTGTTGAGTCTTCTTGGTAAGTAAAAGTAAGTAGGAAGACAATATTGTGGTGGAAGGTTTTCTTTCCTTTTCTCTCTCCCTATGGACTATAGGAGTGATAAAGTGGTTTCTTTTCCTTTAAGCACTAAAATTTTACTTGAGCACACAAGCGATGATATTTGCATTTATAGAATATATAAATATTGACATTGTTTGCTTTGGGCAAAAAGATTGTGAAGTATTGGTTGAGCCACGACATGAATATTCATTCATATGGTTCGACAAATGGTACAAGCAAAAAAAACTCATTAATTGATGGTCGGACTTCTTGGATTCAGGTTGGCTAAAAAAACAAAAAACATTCAAGAGCACTCATTATTTACTATTTTGCAAAAAAAAAACATCAATTTTGTTCTCATTTAATGAGAGCAATCTCCATTTCTGCTCTCTAAGTGCTAAAAAGGCAATGAGACATGTGTGAATGAAAAATAAACATACATAGTAGATATAAACTTTAACTGTTGGATATGCTTGTTCACTTATATGACCATAATAAGTAAACGTATCTTTGTTGTCCATAAATAAAGCAAAACATATCATGTTCTGAAGTATATGCTAATTATGAAACAAATGACAATCATGTTATCACATACGATAAGCACACAAGCAAAGATAAATGGAATGACATACCATGATATCTCTAGCCAGGTTCTCTTTTTAATACCTGGAAGAAGAATCTGCTTGGTCTCTTTCAATTGTGCCTATAACTTTATTCTGTGACAACGGTGTAGTGTTTGGACCAGATTCACTGGGAGCATAAGAGAAGTCGTGAATAAATGATTTTTACCCATGCGGTAGTTTGAACATGGTCCTCTTGATCAGTTCTACGATGAAGCCCCGCTACTTGGTGTTGCTGCCTAAAAGGACACCTAAAATGATCATCGAGAACATTCTGTTGATCCTTCTATTTTCTAGAAATGACATCAAGAAGTAACTTCCTGGAATGGTATGATAGTTCTAGTACTTAGGAATCTATTGTCCTTTTCATTTTCTAGGCATATATTTTATCACGTACAGCTTGATCCTTCTATTTTTCTGTACAAGAAAACTGAATTCCAGTTTGAATCAGATTAATCGTCATATTCCAATAGTAAAAATGAATTTTGAACAAGCAGTAGAAAAGCAAGCATGACTAAAAGGTATTTTCGAAATAGCATGACCAGAAACCTTGTACACACAGACATCAGAAACCTTGCAAATTGCAGTACAACCATAATATTAATATCATTTATGATTTCCAAAAATTACCAAAAAGGAAACCTACATGTATATCCTCATAAAATAAAAAGGAGATATGGGGGCAATGATCATGGTGCCCAGCTGCGACGTACCTGCCATGTTGTCTGCTGTCCCATATATAACCTCTAAGAATTTTCCATAAGTAACTATGGTAAAATATACCCCGCAAGCTACATGTGTAATATCACTCGAATTTAAACAAATGATAACACAATCTCCAGATGGATAAAATCACATCTCCGTTGGATAAAGAATGCCGCTGTCTGAGAGCATGGAAAGTCCTTGACCTGTTTGGAATCATTGAATACTAACAGATGTTTCAGGAAGCAAACCCTAGTTTCATTAGTATTTTCAAACCATGCACATCGGAGTCCTTCTCTCCATCATAACTAATCCTAAAAATTAGAATAAGTCTAAAAGCTTTCGAGGTAGTATGTTAAAAAGAGAGAGAGAACAAGGTAATAAACAAAGAACATTTGCTCCCATTGATTGGTTTTACCTGTAGTCAAATGCAGGGAAATATAATGAAGAGCACTACTAAATCCACGGTGGCGATATCAATTACAGAAGTATCCACCAAGTGGTCATGTTGAACCTATAAGCCAAAACATGGGTCAGAAAAGTGAGAGACAATCAAGCTGGTTAAATTTGAACTCTGCTGTCATAATTTAAGAGTTCAAACTTTACATAAGTGAACTCGAAATGAACTACAGTCTTTTGTTATATAATAACAACAACCTTGACAACGACTTTTTTCCCATCATGTGCTTTGGCGGCATGGACTTGCACAAGAGAGCACTTGCAAGCAGGACAAGGTCGAATTGTGCAAAAACCTACACCACCGGGAATAGGGGAAACCAAATTTTGTGTCAGAGTTTCTTCTAAACTAAAAACAAGCTGAGCATAAATCCAGGTTCTGATTTAAGGTGAATACTCCATTGGCCAACAACTGAACTAACCACACTCAGTCTGATTGTGTGGTTTTGCTAATCAATATAGTAACCAAGTTACTTCAGCAAGGTGTAGGACAATGTTGTAATGCAATGAAGGAACTAACAGTTTGTGGCAATTCTCCAATCTCTATCTTGAAGACTCCGCAGACGTCCTCGTATGAGGAAACTGGGCACCTCTTGAGCATCGACACCCTCATCGTCTGCACATACACCTGTGGTAGTACACGCAAACAAGCAATTGTTCCTCAGCCATAAGATTATGCAATCTTGACATGAATCCAAAGCGAATTCAGGCATATCCAAACAGAGTTAAGAATTTCGTTTCGTACCAGTTGTGCGACGTGCTAGCCCAGCTTGATGTAGATGCCGCCGTTGCGGAAGCAGATCTCCTAGCGCGGTTGGCAGAGAGACCACCCCGCGTGCGCCCACTTCGTAGGAAGGGAGGAGACGTGCGATCGGAGAGGCGAGGGATGCGGGCGCCGCCGCATTCGCCGGAGCTCACCCCGCACACGGCCGCGTTCGCCGGAGCCCACCCCGCGTTCACCCATTTCATGGTTAGGGAGGAGACCGGTACGGCCGGAGAGGAGAGGGGAGCGGCGCGCAAGGCCGCGGGCTGGAGCGCGGCCGCGTTCGCCGGAGCCCACCCCCGTGCACCCACTTCGTGGTTAGGGAGGAGGCCTGCGGCCGGAGTGGCGAGGGATGAGGGCGCCCCCGGGCCGCTGGATCTCGCGCGGCCGCTCCCGCGGTGACCGCGGCGAAGGGCACGATGGGCGACGGCTCCTGCAGCGTAGGATGCGGCGGCTCCCGCGGCGACCCGTGGCAAAGGGTGCGACTGGCGGCGGCTCCCGTGGCGTAGGATGCGGCGACTCCCGCGGCGACCCGCGGTGAAGGGCGCGACGGGCAGCTCCCACGGCGTCTCCCGCGGTGTTGCGGCGGGCGGTTCCAGCGGTGAACGGCACGGGGAGGATGGGCGTGCGTGGCCCGCCCGTGGTGTGGCGTCCGTTGGAAGGGGGAAAGGGGAGTGGGGGAGGTTGTGCGAGTGTTGGGAGGAGGAGAGGGGAGAGGTCATGCGGGCGGGCGTTGTTGGAAGTGGTTTTTTTTGTGTGCAGGTCAGCGAGGATGGATGGATTAGTGGCTTAATGCGTGGCTTGTTGTGTTAAGCACGGAAGGATTAGGGACCATTAGATATTGTAGATGGACGGATAAAATTGCTTGGATCTTCCCTTCTCTTCATTTTATAGTGATAGTAGATGGACTAGGTCGGACAGTGTTGGAAGGTGCATAGGGGGGAACTATGGTTTCGGAAGCACAATTTGTATTTAGAAGCATTACTTTCAATCAATGGATGCAAATTGTGAACATTTTTTTTGATACGCGTTCTAATGTGCTTAAAACATGTGTACATATGATGATGGTTATATAGTGAAGGTTTAATTTCTTAGAAGCAATTATCTATTTGCTGGAAACAAGATTTTGATGTTTCGAAGCAAAATTTTCTACTCCCTCCATCCCAAAATAAGTGTCGCAACTTTGTACTAACTTTAGTACAAACTAGAAGCATCCGCGCGCTTTGCTGCGCCGTTTTTCTCTTGGTGTCCAGATTCTTAGTTTTTCATACAACAATTTTCAAGTGGACATGGGATACCTGATAATACGAATGCTTGGTACCTCCAAAGGCAACACAAGGAAACAAATACTCCCTCCGTTTCTTTTTAGTCTGCATATAAGGTTTGGTCAAAGTCAAGCTTTGCATAGTTTGACTAACTTTATATTAAAAAATATCAACATTCACAATATGAAATCAACATTTTCAGATGCATCATGAAATGTATTTTCATATTATATTATTTAAGTATTGTAGATGTTCATATTTCTTAATATAAATTTGGTCAAACTTTGTGCAGTTTGACTTTGACCAAAACTTATACGCGGAGTAAAAAGAAATGGAGGGAGTACATCATCAATAAGTATGAACCTAAAAATATTGGATATAACTTGTAAAATGACAACAATCAGACGATATCAAAACAGAAGTACTGCATGGTCAACAAACCATAATCCTCATTCAGCTAGACACATAAACTTGACAAACTACAACATAAAACAAGGTTCTTTTCATCCTTGTCTATCCCTTCAACATGGTTTTTGTGTGGTTCAGTTGTTCCATCGACGGTATGTGCTCCAACGATCTCATGCCTGGGCATTTGATGGCCGCTTCTGAACATCTAATTTGCCTACACTGTTCCCCAAATCAAACTCATCTTTATACATCAACAACTGTTATTCTGGTTTTTAAGGCCAACGACACTTTACGGCAAGAAACCTTTACTACACTGAAGCTAACTAATTTGCATAGTTGCAAAAAATCAATCCATGATATTGGTTTACAACCAAAGTGTAGAAAACTTTATTATCTCATGATATAAGTCAGTTAATATTTGGATTGAAAGAGATCCCATGTCACGGAGTAATGGAAATTTTTTCATTTTCCAATAAAGAAGGCGTATGTGCTAACAGTTGCACAACTCAAAGGAAGAAATTAATTTCTCCTTAGCTATACACCTTATAAAGTATATGATGTTTCAGGCAGTGTCTTTGCCTTCAAAAATATCAACCCAGGGCATGTGATGAACAACTTTATTCGTGGTATCTTAAGATGGAGAGTCATTTAGTTACTTAAAAAATGTATATAATATATCTAGAATTCAGTTTAGATCCTTCCATTTTTCTTGTACTGATTCTCAAACTCACCACATCCAAGCAATCAGCCACGTGTGAAACTTAGCTGCAATAAAACAATCGCCATTGCTCATTATTTTGCATAATCACCATGAAAATAATAACTGGAATCTCGAGAACCCAAAAAACATTCCTTGCATAAATGCATGATGCCCCACCTGCAAATTTCATATGACGACTTCATGAGAAGGCTGAGCTAGTGTGGTAGAGAAATATTACCATGCCAAATTATATCCATACACTGTAATGGTACTGATCAAATCAAATGCCAAAAATTAAAGGTGATTTATTAGCTTCGAGGCATAATACTTAATTCAAAATAAGATAAATTAGTGCCTATTTTGGTTTCTTCTTGGCCAGCACAAGGACATACTACTGCTTCCACTTATGACGACCACAAACCAGAACAGCCTCGTCCATCTTCAGCAAGAAAAATAACAAGAGATATCACAACAAAATAACATAACCAAGCACAGGGAAACACAAAAAAGGAAGAAAACAACAAAATGTCCCCCTACCCAAAACACACACAAACTGATGACCAAGCACCCATGGCCCCTTATACCGAACACCTAGCACCTAAATCCAGAGAAATATGCAAGCAAGGTCATCCTCCCCAACGCCGGCATACAGACCACTCCACAAATACATATCCCACACAGTGATTTAATGGGCCGCGCAGCCCAGCGGCACAAAAGGGCATCCACCCCGGCATCGTGGTGAAAAACATCCACAAATCAATACCATGAGATGATTTAGCTGGATGCACAATCCAGCGACGCAAAATCAACCAACCATGGAAGAAGAACACAACATAGAGTATGAGCAACACATGAGAAGGAGAAACACACAGGCAAGTAGGCACACAAAGGTAATAATCCAAGGGAGAAGAATAAACTGTTGCAGGAAGCCAGGAAATCAGGCCCAAAACGAAGGAGGGCAATCTGCAACAGCATTGCGCAAGCGGCAAGCCCCTCCGTGACGTCAACACCAGCACAAGCCGTGCCACATCCCGTGAGGAAGCCGCTCCGCATGGGCAGCAACCGATCGAAGGCCCGTTCGAGACAGCAGTGCAACAAAGTAGAGCAGCATCACCCCCCAGATTTTTTTTGCAGTTTTTCACTGCAGGCAACGCCTCTCCTGGGTCAAAGCAGTGTACAGGACGCTTGACCAGGAACCAATCCACATAGGAACGTCTGACACGCAAGCAGAGCAGGAGACCAAGGAGTTTACTCCTACGCGGCCGAGCGTTAGAACGCTCAATCTCAATCTTTCCACCCCCCTGATTTCACCGGGTGGGGGTGCCGGGTTGCCAAAAGCTTCTCCCCTTAATTACTGAAACAGGAAAGTATTACGCTGTCTGAAAGCGGCCGCTCCAGCGAGCGAGCGCGAGATAGCCATCCCCGGAGACCAAGGTGGAGGAACACGGCAGTACACCAGCTGAGAGGCGGGGGCAGACAGTAGAAAAAAACGCCGAATCGCTGTGGGATCACCATTTCCCAGGAGCTTAGTAACTGAAAGGATATTTCCTCCCATCATGCAGAAGGTACAGTTGAGTGACTGCACAGAGTGAACACCGGCCACAACACACCAAAATTAAAGGACACCAAGCACGTCATTAACAATGTGCTCACAAAAATGGCACCTGCACCGAGAAAATAAAAAATCATCTCACTCACCTTCACAGCACAGGAAGCATGGCGCTGCCAATCCACAGCCACCCAATGAAGGCACAACCGACAGGGTCTCCCAGGGACAGTCTCCGAAAACTAACTCTGCAACTAAGGGGCGCCAGCTTTAGGAAACAACACCATGGAGCACCACAATAGAGAGTTACAGACCTAGAAGAAACATGGACGAAGACCAAAATGATATAGATTAAGACACAAAGATTCAAACTCTTCTGCCTTGGCATTACGTTGCCTGCTTTTTACCCATGATTTATGCGCATCATATGATGAAGTTCTGATGCTATGGGCAAAAGAAGGAATCGAGTCCACGACGCGGTGAATTACTTATGTTATAAGAAGAGTTAACTACTTACAAACTTCCATGAGGATAAATATCACAAACTTCTTTCAAAACAACCTGTAGCTGAGCTTACATTGAATCCATGATCATAAACTATAAGCAATTTTTGTACTAAGTGCATTGAATCAATGAGTAGATTTATATTGAAAATTGGAATCTGCAGTAGTATCTGTATCTTTATGTATAATAGCTGGATGTAAGTAAGTTAAGAAATGAACTAAGCTATGATATAGTTGAACCGTATAAAACTGTTCCTTCGGTACCCTACTATATACCATTTTGCATAAGTTTATTTACACTTAGATGGCGTTGTTCTATTAAGCTCTATTCTAACATTAAGGAGACATGGATGCAGTATCAAACCATATAAACCACTCATGCTGAGTTTAGGGGTGTTAGGATGATGCATTTTGGACATCAAAATTAACTTATAAATAGGAAGAAGAAATACAAACATGGAAGAAGACGTGTTATCGAGCCATGCCATCATAGGTGGCAATTTCAGAAAGTTGAAAAAAAGTAATAAAGATGGAAAAGGCATAAATGAACGTGTGAGATCCACACAATATTAAAGCTCTTCACATCTTATAAACACAGTTGTAAATTTGCATGACAAAGAGAATGAGATCACTGTCTGCAAAATTTAATGCACTATGAATTTATATTTTCTGATATATCAGTGTTACGTGATAATGCTGATATAATTAGCATTGACATAATAAAAGCATAGCTAAAGTATATATCATGTGTAAATACTAAATACTCTACCAGGGAAGTTCCAGTGACAACCTTAAGCTTCCCCATGGACAGCGGGCTTTCAGTGGACCAATATAAACTTAAGTTGTCGACCCTAGCACACACTGAATCATGTATTAGTCTGTACCTACACACAAGCACATCAACTTTTTCTCTCTTAATTAACCATACTTAACAACTCCGGAGCTTGAGTTATCAACCCCATTCCATAGCTCAAAATAACTACCTGTGATTAAGTAATAACCAAGGCGGTTGCTTTATTTATAAAGCGGGGCGAAAGCCTTTTTCGGTAAGTAATAACAAAGGCATAAGTATTTCTATGCCTGAAAAGTGGTGTGTACATTTCATATAGCATCTCATATATGTTGCATCCTGATCTTTTGTTCAGGTTGCAAAAATTGTGAAAAACAGAGTGGTTCATTAGCTTATATCCGCCTGGCCCATTATATTTGATAAGTCTAATTCAGATCACTTTATAAAGCAATCATGGCACAATGGATCAGTAAGTTATGCAATGATTTCCCATAAACAGAGATAACAATTATGCATAGATTTCCACGTGCAGATTCTTAGCTAAAGAGTAAAGACTAAAACACATGCATTCAACTTTTAAAGTAACATGCACAAATGATTAGATGATAAGATATGGATCTCGAGGGAGGAGTGACCAAGATTACCAGTACAGTTATCGCAAGCCTCGATGCAGGCAGCACCATCTCTTTATTCGCCTCTCTCTCCTGCCCCCCAACCATCGAGCACCCAAAGACCAAATAGGATAACCATTAGTATGAGATCACACCGCGCATCGCTCTCTGAGCTTCTTAAACTGGTTTCACTCAAAAAGTATGGACAGTTTCTTGCACATCACACGGAAGGAACTTGCCATTGGTAGAAAGCATTTCACAATAAACGTGAAGGGACAGCAGCAAATTTGACCAGATAAAACGGTCACCTTCAGTATACAGAGCTATCAATTTGACAGCCTTTGTCAGTACAATAAGGAGTCTCCGGAATCCATTATAGTTTCTGATCATTTTTTCTGTGAGAGCTTCTGATCATAAATGCTTGGATTGCAGAAAATTCACCAACACCCACAAGCATGAGAGTTCCTTTGAGATACAGAACATGTCCATATACAAAAATCAAGAGTCAAACACCAAAAGAAAATTTTGAGACGTACACGAAATAAAACGTCATGTGGCTATGGCGTTGCCTAACTCGTGGTAGCACGCACACACAATGAAAATAAAAAATTATGGATGAACACAAACTATTACTTAACCAGTGCTACGATTAGCCAAGAAAGTTGTACACCAAATATACATGCGTGTGAATAAATTCTACAGGATCGACGAAGATTCAGTAATGGGCATTCAGAAGTAACACATTTCAGGATCTTCTTAAAATGACAAACAGTTAGTAAGGATTACGTTAAGCCATTCAAATAGATTGTGTTGTACATCCACAACTGAGACACCATCCTTCTCAGCATACGATTCAGAAATCATTACACCAACAATTGAAGCAAGTCCATCCTCCCTGCGCCAGACAACCACAACTTGTTGAGGTAACATGATCAAATAATTTACATTATAAACAGAGTCAGAAATCATGAGATTTATCAATTCATACAAAATTCTTAAGAATACCTTCTCTATACTGCCCCTATGCCAATGTTGCTGCTGTCTCCCCCACCAACGCCAGCCTTTCCCCTTACTTGTTGTCGTGGAGCCAGAATCTAGTAAGGCATCTCCGGCCCATCCCGTTGATTCCCCCCCTTTTCCCATCATTCAGTCTGTGTGTGCGGACCAACGGCTAGAGTAGGCAGCGCTTTGGAGAAGGCGAGGCGAGGAGAACACGACATGGAGCAGGCGGCAACGGGAGGAGCGGTAGGAAGAACAGGAGGTAGCGCCGACGCTCAATCCTAGGGTTTGTGGGGGCGTCACCTGATTGTTCGTGGCGGAAGAGACAGGCCCAGGAGGTTGCGGATGGGAGCAGCGGCAAGGTGGTGCGGAGGTGGCGGCCGGAGCAGGCGGAGACCGTGTCACGAAGAAAACATGGGAGGAAGAAGAGAAAGGCATGCTTGCAGCCGTGCGGGAATCGGGTCAGGTATTTTGCTAGGCAGCGATGGTAAAAAGATAAACCGACTATCCCTAGCCACTAGGGGGCCACACGACAGCGGCACACTCGCCACGACGCACCATGAGCGTGGATTTCGTGGGAGCTTAATAACTGTATCGATTTGTATTAAGGTTGAGACATTTATTTTGGAACGGAGGAAGTACTATATAAGAAACAAAATTCTATTAAATTGTAGCACGTGAAAAAAAAGATTTTGTCCGTCAACGCAAATTTATCGATAGGTGGAAGCACGTTTAATTCACCGTGAAATAAATCTATTACTCCAAAGAAAACAAAGCATCACATTGGGAAAAAATTCTACATGTCCTCATGGTTGAGAAACCTCACTTTCTTGCCGCAAAAAAAAAACTCATTTTTGAACCAAATTTATTTTTAAGGGGAAAATATTGTTTGGAAGCAATTTGAGAAAATATGGGAATCAAATTTGCTAAATAAGGAAGCAAACCGCCTAACGTCTAAGAGGGTGCTTGGATACGTTTTAGTCCCATGACTAAAAGTAGTGGGACTAAAACTTGCTAGCCTCACCCATGCTTGGATACAAATACTAAATAGACTAAAATTGAGTTAATGAGCATTTATTATCCTCCAAACCCTCCAATCCAGAACTCGCATGTGTTAAAGGAGAGGAGTTAAATGAGGAGAGAGAGGACTAATCCACATTTTAGCAGGGTTCCCCTGACTAAATTTTTTTAGTCTCAAGACTAGTTCTAGCCTCTTTTTAGTCAGGGGTGATTGGAACTTTAGCCTCTAAAAGAGACTAGTTTTAGTCAGACTAAAAATAGTCTCTTGGATCCAAGCATGCTCTAAGCCAACAGCGGATGGAATCTTGCGTTTAATTAGCCGTAATTTAAGGTAGTAGTTATCGCAATAAATCACAATTATCCATACTAAGGCTGGTCACAATGGGGAGGAACTTAGGAGTAACATCACACACTTCAATACAACTTTGCTTATGTGGCACATATTTAATGAAGAGAGAGGTGCTTGTGGTAACTAGCTAAGTTACCGGAACATCACACACTCCAAGAAACAATGAGTCTATAACCTAATAAATACATCGTTGCATTGACACTACATAGATGTTCCTACCACTATGGAGGTAGTAACATAGTCTAGGGAAGTGTGTAAGTTACTAGCTTATGTTCTTGCCCATTGTGACCAGCCTCCGGACGCTCCTTTTACCAGGCCTCATCGTACGCTGGAGACTAACTCAATCCTACGGCATTTGACTGGTCTGATAGTTGCAAAACATCAGTAGTCTGATGCCTAGTGACGCCCCATAGAAGAATTCATCTGGTCTTTCAAAGTTGCAACCAAGTACTACTTCTGGGAACTAAATAGAACATGATGTTACAGTGATATTTTCACAAGGAGACAGTTACGAAGTGCTACATGCAAACCGTTTGTATCAAAGAATTAATAGAAAACTGGAGATGTGTTTACTGGACAAGCACATAGTCCTATATGCCAATCAGAAGTAAACAGTGAGGGCATCCAACATTTGCTTGCTATCACTGATACATACTTACTGATGTTCTTGAGAGAGTAAATAGTAGTAGCATCAAGTCGATGTGATGCATGCATATGACTATGGACATCTTCCGGTGCCCTTTTTGCCCAAACTTACTAAAGATTCATTTTCCCTGCAAAAACTAATATTCAAATTCAATCTGCTAACAACCCTAGAATCCGAACAATAATAGTGATAGAATATTAGGGTTTGAACTTTACTATTTCAAGGACTTCTGCTTCCATGAACCAAAGCAGCACAATTTTTTTTAAAGAGATTAAACTATAACCAAGTAAAAAAAAAATTTGGTCAAGCGGTGGGAGTTAGAATTTGAACATACACAGAGAGAGAGAGAGAGAGCTCATTGTTTCTGGCTAGCTCCTGTTCTCCTGAATTGGGGAGAGATGGGGGCACCCACGACCAAGCTCCTAAGGCCAACTCCAGCGCACGATCCCAAACGGACATCTGTTTTGATCTACTTTCGTTCGCTTGGGGCTGTTGCCGTGTTGGTGTGCCCAACGCGCGGCCGCATCCCATATCATGTCCGGTGTGGACGTAATATAAAAAAATCGCAAAAACTCAAAGAAATGCCGAAAAAAATACAAATAAACGCAAACATAAAAACATAATTAAACAGTCTTCACGTCCCTAGAACGGCCCCGTTTCACAGCTCTTAACATAAACATAATTAACATAAAAAACAAAACAAAAGCGTCGCCCGCGCGTTGCTGCCGTGCCCGTCGATGTCGTGCCTGTCGTCGTCTCCTCACGTGTAGCCGTTGTCGTCCTCGTCGCCAGTAAGGTTGATGTAGGGCGGCGGCGTCCAGAGGTGGGCCGGTCCCTGGAAGGTGGGAGGCTCCTGCACCACCTCACCCCGTGGCGACGTCTCGCGCTCCGAGCACGCGGCAGCATGGGGCGCCAGTTCACGGCCCCCACGGCGTCGGCCATGTCCGTGGCCGTGCACGACCAGCTCCACCGCTGGCCCACCAGGCCTGGGTGGAACGTGGCGACGGGCTGCTCCTCCAGCACCTCCTCCCTCATCTCCAGCTCCGGCCGCACAGAGGGCAATCATGGTGTCCAGGCCCTCCCACTGGCGCTCATCGTGTGTGTTCATGGAGTCTTCCATGACACGTTGAAGGAGCTGGGCCTCCTCCTCCTCTGTCATGCGAGGAGGAGGTGCTGGCGATGGAAAGGGCGAAGGCGACGGAGTCGGCATGATGCCGCGCACCTGGGGAGGGCTCGGAGCATGCACTCGGCGCTCTGTGCGTGGCCGCCACGGTCCAGATGAGGTGCCAACAAAGAATGACGCGCGTCTGGTGTCATGCTCGTCCCAAAACCATGTGTCCCAGAGAGCGGAGTCGACGGCGTACCTGGGGTCGTAGTAGAGGTCGTCAGGCAGGAGGCAGCGGCGGCGCTCGATCTCCTCGCGGCGGGCACGGACGCTCATCAGGACCGGCAGGATCGGCACCCTATCCGCGGACAGGTGCCAGTTATTGTGCAGGTGAACGTCGCTCCAAGGGAGCGGCGTCCTGGTCTCCCAATAACGGCGGCAAACATCCGCGTTGATGTAGTGCCGATCGCGCTCGCCGGCGGGCGTTGGGGCGATGGTGAATGGGGAAGGCGCGGGCCCGGAGGCCCACCGTGAGGGTGATGCGGGCTCTGCTTTGACGCCGCGGCGACGGCGGCCCGAGGACGAACCAGCCTCGTGGTTGTGCGCCCCCTTGCGGCCGGTGCTCCACCACACCATGGCTGTCGGTGGCCGGCGAGCTCGAGGAAGGGAAAGTACTAGGGTTTGGGTGTCGGGTTTCGACGGCTTCCCATTTAAGAAGGACGCCCATCACACGCTTGGGCGGATGACAGGTGGGGCCAACCGCGCGTGCGCATTTATGTTGGGCGGTGGGAGGTAGGTAGCCGCCTGCCACGCGGCATCAATGCAGACGAGCGGCACGTCCGTTTGTTGTCCGCCTGGACCCAAACCGAGTGCATCTTTGCGCTCGAAATGGGTCGGGCCAGAGACAAAACAGACAAGATGGGTCCAGGCCGTCGCGCGCTGGGCCGTAGGATCTTTACATTTCGCCCCAAACGGACAGGGCCGAACAAGATGGGGTCGTGCGCTAGAGTTGGCCTAATCACCGGAAGCAGATGAAGCAGGGGCTGGGTTCCTTGGACTGGACGAATGGGAGTAAAGGGACATTGTCCCACATAGATCTAGCTGGTCTGGGATCGGGCAGTGGAGCCATGGGATGGGGCAGTGGCTCCGGCAGCAGATCCGGCCGTGAGTGCGACCCGGAGCGCGAGCGGCGTGTCCGGGCGGACGGCGCGAGGAAGCGCGGCGCCCGGAGGTGGACCAACCGCGGGATGTCGCGGCCGCCGAGCTTCAACCGCCGCGAGACGGAGGAGTACGATCGCCGTAACGCGTCCTTCTCCTCCGCGAGATCTTCCTACGCCGGATCCTCCTTGTCCTTCGGCGCGGGCTTCCTCCCCATGAAGAGGGAGTGGTCGGACGACGAGGAGGAGCCGGAGCCGCCGGCGCCGTTCGCCTTCGTCCCGGTGAAGGAGGTGCCCGAGGAGCCCGCTCCGCTCTGCCGCCACGGAGTCGTCGGGCCCAAGGACTACGTCACGGACTTCGACGCCGTCGCCGCCGCCATCGCCGAGCGGAGCATGCGCGAGGAGGCGGAGCGCCGGCGCCACGCCGAGGAGCTCGAAGCCTTCCAGTGGCAGCAGGCGGTCACCACCAACGTCGCCGCCAACGACAAGGCTGAGGAGTGGCGCCGCATCCGCGCGGAGCAGGCGGCGAAGTACATCGACCTGTGCAGCTCCGGCGAGGAGGATTGAGCATCGCCCGGCCTCCACGGCGTCGTCCATTTTGCCACAACCTCGCCGTCGTCAGATCCGACCCCCTCTACTACTAGTTAACGTAGCATTTAGTATGATCTATGCTTAGTTTGTTGATCCTGTAGTATGTACGAACTGTGTAGTATGCGATGTGATGAACTATGTTTGTGCAATTTCTCCCGTGAAAGCGTTTTTTCAAATTATGCAGGTTTAGATGCGATATCTAATCGGTGGAGCATGTTTTCGACCCGCAAACGAGATCTTTGTGAAACCGCAAACGCGTTTTGCGGGTCGAATTTTTGCGGGGTCTGCTAGAGTTGCTCTTACTCACAAAACCTTTACATTATATTTGAGTATTTCTCAAAAATCATCACAAAGCCTTACCCACAAAACATTCACAGTAACACAGAAACATTCAAACTTCTACAGTGCCAAACAAAGATAACCTTATGTGATATACAGTCAAATAAAAAGCTCTGTTTGTCCTGCACAATGTCGCAAAACATTGAAACTCTTGACAGTCCTATTGGTAAAATGTATCCTGCACAAAGGCATTGAAACTTAAGACAAGAATTTTTGAAATATTGATGGGCTAGAACTTAAATACATGCACCATACTATTTAAAAAGCGTTCAAGCTCCCTGTAAAAAAGGAAAAAAATATGAGCTCATGAACACATGTTGGTATTACCCAACATATATACACTATTTACAGTGTCATGAACACAGTAAAAACTATACAAGCTCGCTGTAAAAACGAAACAAATACTACTTGAAAATTGGAATTGCCAAACATAGATACACTATTTACAGTGTCATGAACTCTGTAAAAACCATACAAGCTCGCTGTAAAAACGAAAAAAAATTCTACTTGAAAATTGGTATCGCCAAACATAGATACATTATTTACATCGTCATGAACACAGTAAAAAACACTCGGGCTCACTGTAACAATAACTAAATATAGTTGTATGTGCATAGTAAAGGAGTGTGCTGTTTTGGTGGCCGGGCTACCTGGAGGCCGGAATCTGTGCCATCTGTATTGTGTTGTGATGTGTGTTGACTTGCTTTCTCGTGGATATACGCTGACTATTAAATTGCAATACAATGGTGCCATGGGCAGAGGTGCTGCGATTGTACACGGGCCTCGGCTACACAGCGTTAATGCATGGTGGCCTGTTTTGAAACTTGCACATGTACTCGCGGTAGGTTGAGCTGGTGGGATATTTTGGTATTATGGGCCCATGGGGTGCTGCAGATAGCTTTACTTCCACTAAAAAAACGCAGTGCTCAGTTTTTTTGCATGGTCAGACCATTCATCTCACCTTCGCATAGTAGCCGAGTGAGTGACGGTTTCCCATGGAAGAGCCCATGTATTTTGCTGTCATTTCTTTGTCTAGTTCATCTGCACCTTGTTATTGGATCTGATTCTGATGGGATGATAATCTCGTTCGTCCTATGTGGATAACTGGATATTCAAGATCAAGAGATAAAAGATTCACGAACCTCTCCAGAACATCATTTTATCGTTTGATGGTTTTTAAAAACTAGCATAATTATGAATAATCCAAATTGTTCTCGTCACTACTCGGAATAACATTTGACCTCCTTTTTTACGCATGCATCGTGTACATGCTTTCTCCATTATTTTTGGATCACATTTTGATAAATTATTTGGTTTGATGGGTTTAAAAGTGCCTTCAAATTGTTTGACTTTCATATTAGCGATTTGTTTGAAAAACGATCGTCCCCTAGTAGTAAGAATTCCCTTACCAATTGAACCATGCATCCTTGTTATGTTCTTCGATGTCATATCATCATTGCCTCTCATAGCTAAAACACAATTACTGGATACTTGCGACACAAGATAAACCATGCATACGTAATGATATCTTTTTCTCTCTCCTTTTGTACCAAAGGTTGCAATCCGTATGACTACCAGTACCCTTTTCAATCTTAAACCATTCACACCTAATACAACTAGTGTTTCTGAATCAACACAAGTAAGATGCACTCTAGTATTTTATGATGATTTTTTTGAAAAAAAAGGTGTAAAAAGGAATACTGCCCTACTCGATGCCATCCTATTATATATTTTTATATAAATCCATTGCATGCATCAGCTAACTCAATGATTTTATTTTACTGTGTTCTTATCAAGCACCGTGTTATGTGAAGCACCGTGTTATATTGTTCAGAGATTTGCACCGGAACCCATTTGTGTGCTTCATATCATCACACTAGCTGTACAAGAGCATCACGTAGCTACTAGCACCTGCATGCATGGCCTCACCGGCGTGAACCCTTTCCTTGTCGCGCTCACGCCGCAGTCGTACACATGGGTCTCTATCATAATAGTACATGTGTGGCTGGGGAGGCAAGTGTGCCCGCACTGCTGTGCCGACTCGTGTACGTGAGCCGTCCATGTTTATTTGCCAGCAAATACGGGCACTGTGCAACGGCCACCATGTGAAAATACGGTAGCTGCATACCCGTTCGGTGCTGATCACGACGAGTACCAAGGGATGTGATAACGGCCTTCAGGTAGCTCGGCCACCAAAACGCATTTTCGATAGTAAAGAGCCTTTCAGGCTCACTGTAAAAATGAAAAATAAAATACAACCTAAAATCAGACTAGAAACTTGTGCTAGAAACTAGATGTTATCCAACATACATACACTAATTACAGTGATATGTGCATAGTAAAAAGCATTCAAGCTCACTGTAAAAAAAAAAAAGACCAGACTAAAATGAGACTAGAAACTTGGAATTACCAGACATACGTACACTATTTATAGCGACATGTGTATAGTAAAATAGCCTTCAAGCTCACTATAAAAAAGGAAAAGTAGAAATACTTAACTAAGAAGCAGGCTAGAGAGTTGGTATTATGACATAAATACCTGTATGCACCTGTTTCCCTCTTGTACGTCCATGTATGACCTGTTTGTATGTCAAAACCCACCAAAAACTACTTATCGGGTTGTACTGGACACACAAAAACTACAAGTTGGGAGACTAACTTGCCAGAGCACATTCAGGTTAAAACTCTCTCTTTTACTTCCTAGAACACTTGTGAATTTTCTTACATATTTGAAACATCACTCATCAATTCGAAATCTTCTTGCATCTTTGAGACAGCTCTGATGATAGACTACTTCTAAATCTTCTTACATGTTTGGGACATCACTGATGGTAGAAGGAGCAAATAGCTAGAACTCAAAATCAACATGAAAATACAGGGTATTATGATGTGAACAGAAATATAGGAAGAAATGATGTACTTTCATAGGCATTTATTACCAAACTGCTTGAAATTTCCACAGATTCACACAGTGAAGACAACCAAAAAATATGTTCTGAAGGGGTACGATGCTATTAGAACACAGCTGTCTTGTACCAAATTCTGAGACCAATGTAAGAAGAACAACCATTGACATGGTAACCTTACAATGAGAAAGCGGTGAAAAATGCTCCAAACTTTTTACAACTGAGAAACCGAGAAGTAAATGGAACACTTGGTTGAATGGAAAATTTGCAAGGAATCTTTGAAAAACTTACACTATAAAAACACCATTTGGAACATCATTACAGGTTAGGATAAGCAAAGTTACAGTACATGATAGCTAAAATTATGGAAATGATGAGGGTGTAAAACAGTACTGTCCTACTATAAATATTTGCAAACTTAAGAATTTGGAATTTACAGTATATGATAGCTAACATTACAGAAAACAACAAGTGTGTAAAACAGTATTATCCTAGTGTAAATCTTAGCAAACTTAAGAATTTAGAATTTACAGTAAAGGATAGCTAAAGTTACAGAAAAAACTAGAAACAGTACCATCCTACAGTAATTATTTGCAAACCTAAGAACTTGGAATTTACAGTATAAGAAAGCTAAAAATACAAGAAAACAAGGGTGTAGAAAACAGTACTATCCTGCTGTAACATTGGAAAGCTTAAGAATTTGGAATGATAACACAGGACATAGAGAAATAAAATGCAGATGCTTTGTACTACCCGACAAAGACAAAACAAAACATATGATCAGCACAATATTCTTACTATCCATCAATGAAAAGAAAATACATAACTTATATTACCCAACAAAGACAAAAGAACTAGTTGTAGGCGTAGACTATAGCTAGTAGACTACAACTAGTGCAGCTTACAAGGAAGTGTATATGAAAATTACGTTGAAGCTAAAAGGAACTAAAAGTTCACGAAACTGTAACACTGATACATAAACAGCAAGTCGCTTGCAAACAAAACCGTAAATAGAAGGAATTGGAGTTTTGTCTTGGCTGATGCTATACCGAACATGACAGCTGCTACTGCTAAAGTGGAAGCTAACAGATCATAGGCTCAAAATTACAGTAGAGGAACTCATGAACATAGGCCAACAAGTCAGAGCAAATTATACAGAAATTAACCATACTGAAAAAGTGCTTTTACCCCACATACAGAGACAAAAACAATTGATTATTACGCTGGATAAGTGCTTTTACCCAACATAACATAGGACAGGAAACTGTAAGTTATCCACATAGTCACTGTAAAAATGGCAATGTTAACATAATAATTCAAGGTACAACATTGCTATTACCAAATATCATGGTATCTGTATAAACAACATTAACACGAAACTAGCTTAATGTACAAGTATATTAACACTGAAAACTAGCATAATGTACAGTGAAAAATCCTGACTAAAAAGCGCATGGTGTTTTACACTGAACTATAAACAGAAAGTCTAAGAATTAACCACTGCAAGTCACTCACGTTTACACTGCAATATCACCCTGTGAAAACTTCATGCCTAAGAAAAGTGTGAATCATAGTATCATGTGCTAAAATTTATCTCCCATCCGCTAAATTGTAGATGACTACAGTTGAAACAATCTAACACAGCCAGAGACATCATTATAGGACATTAAGTTGTAGGTAGTAACAGCAATGAGAAGTTTGTATGCTTTCAGAGGACAAGATGTCAACATGATTGAGACCAGTTGTTCTCTGAGTTCAGAATTAATGTAGACAAGACAATAGCTTTCAGCAAGCCCCTTGTTCAGAAAATTGTAGGTGTACCTACAGGGGGAAGACCCTTTGTACTGCATGGGCAGACGTCGTACAAAATCAAAGTACTATGAGATCTATACTGAACTACGAGATCAGCTCTGGTTTATAGTAGAGCAAAATGATGGCTGCTACTAGCACCTGTCATGCTCTTTCTGTCTTTGGGTTGTTTTGTACTATGAAAGCAAGTCTCTGATCATGTACTCCTATATGTCCATCCTGAACGGCGCTGGTAAGTTGAATTTTTCTAAGTTTGGTGGCAGCTTTGTGTACATGGCTAATACTCCCTCCGTTCGGAATTACTTGTCTCGGAAATGGATGTATGTAGAACTAAAATATGTCTAGATACATCCATTTCTGCGACAAGTAATTCCGAACGGAGGGAGTAGCTAGGTTGAGACTTTGTACGTTTCGCAAGATGAATATTGCAAAGTCATCTTTTTTCTTTCTATTAGTTGTTTGAAGAATTTTATTGCACATTCTTATTAACGCACCTTGTGTTTTCTCCTTGTATTTTGCAGCTTCTCATCCATGAGTGGCCTAATGTTCTGTCGCTGTTGGCTGGCTTTATTGCGATCAAGACATTGATAAATACTGCATTAGCAACAAGAGCAACACTAACTTTTCAAGAAAGTGTAGGGATAGGATTGCTGCTTTCTCAAGGAGAGAAGACTCATGGTGGGAAGGGAAGAGGCCGCCACGGAATGCTTGATGACCAGCTGCAGTCGCTGCAATTGATTCACTGATGAAAAATATGGATCATTCAGCACCAGGGGCATGCCTTATGAGATTGAGATGCAGCAATCAGGACTGAGTCGGTCAAAACCCACTGAAGCAACCACTGCAGGGCTAGCTGACCTGGATCCATCAGACATGATGGTAATTAGCGTGTGAACAAAAATAGTACTGTAGACTGAAAAGATGTTTCTATTATGATTTAATATGTTGTTGCTCTATACATGATAAACTTTACATGATGAAAATCCAGATAACTGAAATAGTGTCAACAGAAGACGAATGGTGCTATATGGCGTGCAAGGAGTGCTGGAAAAAACTGCACACAGAAAATGATAGCTCAGTGTTGGGCGTTTCCAAGCCACTTGTTTGGTAATACATCCATAAGGTCCTAAAGAAAAGCATGAGAAACCGATTATAAACTGTGAACACATTGGTGCAGGTACATTATCATGGCATTTTTTAACAATTAGGCAAGCAGAAGGGAACTTTTTCCTTCGGAGAATCCGAAAGGGCAGAAAAAGAAGTGAATGAGGACAGTTGAAAGCCTCCAATGCAAGACGTAGTTTGTTAGACGCAGCAGATAGTGTGGTCGTCAGTTTCGACCGTAGATGTTGTCGTCCCGGATCATCTATTTTGTGTAACCCAAGGTTATGTATTTTATGTCTGAACCTTAGCCACAGTCAATTTGATCTTGATCAAGTAGTGAGACAGTGGGTATGAAATACTTTATGTGTATATATATTACCGTTTCCTACATCATCTTCTCTGAATAATCACTGCTAGCTGAGGTACTTCAATTTTAAAATCAAGGGATCCAGAACTAATTCCATACTAATCTGAAACATCGTGTGTGTTCAATTCATTATGAAATAAAATTCACTACATAATTACCACCAGCTCACATATTTGGGCTTGCAATCAAATGATCTAGAACTAATTCCACTGCGTGCTAATCCGAAGCATCAGGACATGCTCTTTCCTACATAATTATATTAACTAGCTCATATGCCTAGTTAAGATGCTTAATTTCTACTCCCGCAACAAAAAAACATGCTTAATTCTCAGATCAAGGGATCCGAAATCAATTCCGTGTTAAGTTGTACTAGTCATTACGATTTTTTTTACAGTAGTTCTTATCTCCAAGTCAGATCTCTACTAATTCATCGAGGAAAATTCAGTCCGCTAATCAAAAACAAACACAAAGAGATATGGCACAAAAATAGCACAGCAAACTGATTAGAACGGGTGAATAAATTACCTACTCATAAAACTTTTACTAGCTCTGAAATCTGCACAAAGAATTAGAGCAGAGGAATAAATTACCTACTCATAAAACTTTTACTAGCTCTGAAAACTGCACAAAGAATCAGTGGTGGAGCTATGTTGGGGCCAGGGGGCCGATGCCCCCCCCCCCTCCTCTTACATTTTCAGGTTAATTATAGTTCCATATGTTTTATCAAGCGAGCTTTCTCCATGCTAAAGGACCATAGAAGAAGCGGGTGCAAAGAACCATGCCGTAGATGCAGACGGCGACGATGACGACACCGAGGGCGGCAATGATGACGTAGTCCCCCGGCCCAATGTGACCAACCTGCAAGTGAAAAATACCTTAACCCATCAGCAAACCAAACGCCATCAGCAAACCAAAGAACGAAGAACATGCATGGAGGTACTAGTACATTAAAACGCATTTCCGAATAGGTGCAGCAACACACGAGATCGTCGTAGAACCTACAAAGTAAAGGGGAAAGATACTAGTCAGTTTTCAATGGCTTTGGCATGCAAAGCCATCCAAACGTGGAAAATAGATCCCTTGGTTGTGATAAGAGAGCTGTATATGAAGAAGCTCTACAGGTATATAACATGTTTGAGCGATACTCGACCATATTCTAATCATACGACGATATGGCTAATATATGCCACTAGAGTGCTCCAACAATCTAAACATGAACCAATCGTGGTTATCTTTATCGCAGTCTTTGTAGATCAGTACTCAGGTATGTGGCTAATATATGCAAGAACGGTTCAGCAATAACACCAGGTTCTAATCATACATGGCATGCTAGCATTTAAGTCTGCAATGGGCACAAGGTGCCACATTAATATTAGTGTCTCAGAGGTGCAAGCAATTTTAGAAAAGTAGCTGCAGAACAACACAACATTGTAGAAGCAAGAGTTGCACTTATAACATTAACAGAAAACCAGAACAGAATTAGCAAACCTTATAACATTAACAAAAAACCAGACATCATGCATGGAGAGGTACGAGTACGTTAAAACGCATTCCGAATAGGTGCAGCAACACATGAGATCGTCGTCAAACCTATGAAATAAAGGGAAACAACACTAGTAATCACAAAAATTTGCAGCAACACATGCCACGGTTGGTGTATGTGGACTGGAACTTTTACTACCTCTGAAAACTGCATAAAGAATCAGTAGCGGAGCTATGTTAGGGCCAGGGGCCCTGCCCCCCGCGTTGGACCAATTTCTGAAGAACTTTTTTTAGAGAGACTTAGATCAGCGCCCCCCACCCCCCAGTGATTATCGGCTAGCTCTACTGTAAAGAATATAAATCAGATGATGGAACATTCATGAAGAAAAATCCTTTTCTTTTCAAAAGAGAGTTTTGAAACAAAGGTAAGTTGATGATTAGTAGTAAAATCGGATTTTAGTCTGCGATACTTTTGATATCGACTAAAATTCTAAAAAGCAATATCTGACAAAAAAATCTCCTACCTGACTAGCGACATCCTCTAGGCTCTACCAAGTTGTTACAATCAGGAACATTTATCTTTCAGTTTCATTCAAGTGAGACATAATATAATACCAATCAAGAACATTTATCTTTCATTTTTATTCAAGTGAGACAGAATATAATAATAATACCCTCTAGGATCGATGTCCTTTCTCAATCCATGTTAATCAAGTAGCCACATATGGCATTGCTCTCGGGCACAGCCTTGGCTTGAGACCTGACATATATGTAGGGTGACATGATGTAAGGATTGGTACGAGCAGCTTGGATTGACCAGTTCAGAGAAGGCAAGGCTCAAAAGGAACTTCTAGATACGAAAAGCTCCTTTGGTGCACGGCGTCCAGTGGTATGCTTATCGGCACCACTCATTTGCATGTGGATCATCATAGCGCAGTTATGAACCAATGTATAACAACGTAGCGGTTCTTTTACAGCATGCAGTATATCATGGGTAAAGCACATTGTTTGGTCCTGGATTCGTTCACTAGTAGTAGCAAATGTTCCCCGATCCATCCCCTTTGTATGACGAAATCTGGAACTGGTTGCAACAAGTACCACACTCGGCACAATTTGTCCCTTGTTAGCCTGTCCTACCACGCTCGGCCGTCTTGTCACTCGAGCATGCATAAATTTCTTTTTTGTTTGCAGACTAGGCGATGCAATTTCTTTTTCAAACTCTTAATGTAGAATCCGTCATGGTGAACCACGCTTAATGAGTCTGAAGGCAGTAATCAAGTTTTGTGAAACTCTCAATGTACAGTTTAAGACAGATCCATGTTTTTTTAATCAACACAATGCAAGTTGTAATAGTCATTAGCGAAGAGCAAGGTTTTGGCATACACTGCAACACTTTATGACTCGGTTTTAATTTCCACCTCATGCACATTCCACCAGTGCTAATCGTCGTTAGCACGATTGCACTAGTCACCACACAGGTCAGGAGGATTTGAATGTTTTCCTACACAAGAAATTCCATGCATTCTTTTCGTACATATTCAATTAATGGGCTGGCTGATGCATGCGCCATTTAACTCTCCGTTTTGGCCACATGCGCGCTGATCCAGCAAGATTTCTTGCGTTGCATGCAGATCCCACCTCGCCCTCTCCCATCCAGCGCGGCTCCCGACTTGTGCCCCAGTCCTCTCGGTCGGCGAAAACTCATACTAAATATACTAAACCTGGCTAGGTTTCTTTTTTCTTGTTTTTTTACTTTTTCCAATCAGTGAAAATCGGACCAATGGGGTGCCAACACGTGATATAGTGGGGGATCCGGCTGGGTACGCGCCCGTGTGCACTCAGCAACTGCAACTGGGTTTCGTAGTTTGACTTGCCACTGATTGCATGTGTGTGCATGGTAGACAGTTTGCACTGCATCGTTGTCTACGTCCTGCATGCGCTTGCGTTCGATTCGGGTTGCACGTGAACACTCACATTGTTTCCCACTGGTATGCATGCATGCAACCGTGCTTTGCTTCGCACGAATAATTAATAACGATGTTGTCAGGTCGGCTGCCGCTCGAGCCGCGCCTTCCAGGCTTCTTCCACGGTCGGCTGCCGCCTTGAATTTATCCGGTGGCTGCTTCGGAACTGTTCTTTGCTTCCTTCCCTTCCTTCATATAAGTACTCGCCCCCTCCGCCTATTCTCATTCCATCCTCGCTCGAGTCGCCGTGCGTTCCTCGCCTCTCGCAACCCTCCAGCGCCGCCCCTATCTGTCGTCTCTTCTATGCGTAGACGTGCCGACCGGACTTCAAGCACGGTCACCTCCACCATTTACGTGCTCCGCTGCCCACGGCAGTCCGCTCGCTACAGCCATGCTCCCCACGCCTCGCCTGCCTGACAGCCCTCTCAGACTTCCTCTCTCGGGCCACAACACAACGGCGGCGGCAGCAGCGGCGGCGTACAGCGGGAGCAGGCGGAGCAGGAAGACCCCTCTCCTACACGTCTCTCCCTCGACCTCCCTGAGCAGCGTCGCACCTTCTCAACCACGGCCTCTACCCGCTGGCGGCTAGTGGCGGAAGCGAGCGGCCTGCCAGATGCCTCCTCCGCCTTCGTCGTCCTTTGATCCCCAGCACCCTGCCTACTCTCTCTCTCTCTCTCTCTCTCTCTCTCTCTCTCATATTTCTGGTCCAATTCTTACTTTTTGATGTGCTACTTCTGTTCATGTGGATGAGTCGCTGATTCAAATCCTCCTATTTGAAGTGTGGTTGTACAAAAATATGAATCCTCTTTTTTCAGTGCACAATAGGTGTTTGTGTTAATGCGTAGGAAGAGAAACCAAGCTGATTGTGTTTTGAATATTTTGATATTAAGATGTTCTGCAACATTTACTCTTATAGTCTTCCTAGAATACCACTGAAGGCTAAGAATGTTGTTCGCCGCTGCCCACCGTGATCTCTGATGCGTTTCATTGGGGACCCGACACGACAAAGGAGAAGCCTGTTCCCAGGCATTCCCAGATCGCGAGGTCTGATGCCCAAGGTAGTTCTAACCCTCTTGAATTAGCCGCGTAATCCTCAGTTCGTTCATCCATTTGGATTGAATTCGATTCATGTTGGTCCTGGTGTTCACATGGCTTGTGTGTTATGCAGGCTCATGGCGAGATGTTGCCAGCGGTGTGGTGGACTGCGAGGAGCTTGGGCTGCTATTTGACTACTTCCGTGTACAACAGCGACCTATGTGAGGCGCACCATCGACTTCTGCTAGGTGATGGAAGAATCGGTGGTGGAGGCGGATTGTGTGGGAAAGTGAGCAGCGGCGCTATCAAACGGTAGCATGGGCATTTTGCCGCCTCTGCTCACCGTTGAGGGCCCAGCAGCAAGGTGAGCCCCTGCTTTTTTTTTATTTTTAGATCTTGTAGTATCATGGCGAGTCTTCGAAAAATTGGTACACCATTGGATGAACATTAGTGTTCATCCAGGAAAAAAAAGCAAAGGGAAGATCAACCTAAATTGGATGAACAGAACACATACTAATGCCATTTTTGATACGTTGTGTATGTTGCTATATACTTGGCCAACAAAATGAATAGATGTAAGATTGCTAGAAGTTCCAGCACCTTTTTTCTATTTGATTTTAACATTCTTCATGAATGTGCAGGTTAGTATACCAACTTGATGAAATGGCTTAACAGAGTGATGAGAAAAATCAAATGAGTTCGGGAGCAGAACATGACTTTCTAAGATACTTCCTATTAATCTTCTCTTGGTGGAAGATCTACTTCAGTGATGAAGTACCCATTGTTCCTAAACATAATATTATGAACTGTATGGACCTGCGTACATATGTTTCTATTTACCTTTACCGCTGGACATGTACGTTGTCTGTCTTCTCTATAATTCGAAAGTGACATATTTACAACTTTATTTAATGATGTCAAAAGGTATGACGATGTATTTCTGTCCTTTCTCAAAATTGAGGCACTGAAGTGGATTGAGCAGAGGGACACTGTGACTTTGTGAGTGTCTTGATCATTTTGCATATCAAGAAAGTTGAAAAAAAGAAATTTGATGTTCTCTTTGCGCTTAGTTTACTACGTTTAATCTGCTGATATAGGTATTGGCCTGCCAGATCTCTTGCATTGCAATCTATATGAAAGAAAGTTGAGAGTGTTTCTTGAAGGACAATGGCACCAGTGCACAGAACAATTGGCCCGGCCTTCCAAAGAACCATGATGTAAAAAAAACAATCTTGAGAGGCACTGCCCATGGTTCAGTTCTCATTGAAAATGAAACCAAGTCCATGATGTATAATCAAGCAGGATGAGGTAATTATTCGTTGCTAGGCAGTAATTACATTCCCTTATTGTTATGATTTCTAAGGATTTTAAAATTCTTGGCACAATTTTTCTATGGTTTTTAGTTGTTTTGTGTTGTTCAGACCTTAGATTAGAACTGGCTGCTTCTTCGGAAGCACTAATTTGCTTTTCACATTTACTATGACAAATAATTTTGCTGATTAGGATATGAGAATAGAAGATATAACTTGGTAGGCTCTAAGTGCAGAACCTATTAAGCATTGAAGGATGGTAAATCTGTGAGTGTGTCGGGGCTGCTGGAATTGAAGGAGGACAGTAGAAGCAATCAAAAGGAGAATTGTTAGATATAGTTTTATTTTGGATATGATTTGTTTTATCCAAGACATGGCTGTTAGAGGCTACTAGCCAACCATCCAACTTTGACAAAGATACATGTATCTGTTGTAGGCGAGCACTTTTCATTGACTTGCCTTTGGAACAACACTACTCTACATATAAACCGTGTAAGCGGCTGGCTTGGACTAGTTGTGTAGGTAGGTATACAGTAAAATTGTTAAGACACTATACTCCCTGTGATATAACTACTTGAATGGGAACCATGTTTAGTTATCTAATTTATTGGAAGTCGGTACGTAGCACTATGATGCTAAGTTGTTCCATGCTTGCGGCATGTGCCATTCTTTAGAAAAATATGATCGTATTCTCCATGGTACTTATATAAATATTAAGTGGGCATGTGTGGGGGTCCTTTTAGCATTTGTGTGGGGGTCCTTTTAGCATTTGTGTTGGGACACGTGTGGTCTCTCGACGATGTTGCTTATGTGCTATGTTTGTAACCTTTGTTGGTTAAGAAATATGAAGTTGTCCTTAAAAAAAGATCGATCTAGTACTACCCCCCAACCCGGCGCATCGAATGTCGTACCAATTATCATGCTTAGGAAATTTTGCCAAGCAAAGCACGCCACACACAGCTGACACATCTTGAGCACGATTTCAACATATAGTACACGGACACAACCACGCTCCACCGCAGTGTTCACAACCACGGTCACTGCACAAGCACATGCATCTATACGAGCTGCCAGGACCAATCAAGCACACACTATTAGTAAATTTTTTTATTTTAATTAATCGATGAAGTAAACGATCATGCACCGCTCATATGAAATTTTTGAGACGCATGCTTTGAGAAGTACTCCCTCCGTAAATTAATATAAGAGCGTTTAGATCACTACTTTAGTAATCTAAATGCTCTTATATTAGTTTACAGAGGGAGTACTTATCTTTTCTTTTTTCGGACCAACATTTTCCACTTTCTAGATGCAGGGTAGCGGATGCAATCCGTTGGCCAAAATAACCGCTTCCATGCTTTGAGAAGTACTTATCCCCAAAGCACATGAACCTGATCCCTCGTCCTTGTTCTCGTCTACTCCCTCTGCTTCAGATGTGTGTATCGCATCATACATGTGACCAACTCCATTATCCCCATGCTGGACGAACATATCGTTTATCGTCGGGCAAGCTCTAGAAGATCCAAATGAGCATGTTGACTGCCCACACAAAACATCATGAGCTCTTCTAGAAAAACACCATGAGCTCGTAATGGAGGCTACAGAGAATGAAGGATCAAGCTAGCAGTTGATCTAAAATGAAAGCAGTCTATCAGATCTAAAACGAAAGCAGTCTATCAGGGGATATATATATATATATATATATATATATATAGGAGTAGGATTTTCTACAATAGCTTGCCACAGAATTAGTTAAGATTTTCAACGGTGTAAAAGTTCTCAAAAATCCTGAAAAAAATCCTGAACCATCACACCTATAATATAACATGATCCAACGGATGGATTGAAAAAATTTGACTGCATGTGTCCTGGACAAAAAGAACAATTGTTTCAATATATATTGATCCTGCAGTGAGCTGAAATGCTTGTTTTTTTCGCTGAGGACACATAAATGCATATTTTCACAATCACACCGTTGGATCATCTTATTATATTAGAATGAGGCTCCCCTATTTATTTCATATTTTTTACTTACTTTTAAACCGTTAAATGTTTACCACGCCTTAACTAGTTCTGTGGCAAGCTATGATAGACACAGTTTTACCTATATATTTATATATATATATATATATATATATATATATATATATATTGTAAAAATATGGAATCAATTAGTATAAATAGTGGGAATCTAACCTTTAGCAGCCCATCCATGTGAATGAACTCCATGTTCCTTGCAGATTGCAGATTCAGATCCACGCTCCCTCTCCTCCTTGCAGATTTTCTAGTTGTGATGTTGCCCTAGCCTCCATCTTTTAGTGATCCACTTCTGCTTCAGTAGACCCCCCTAAACACATCGAGGGTTGAGATTGTCCTATACCTCTTCATAATAGAGGGCAAGATGGTCTTTGTAAAAGTACTTCGTGAATCCTTATACACCGATTAGACAGACATGAACGGGCCAGCCCATTAAGCCATGCCCCTCCTAACAATAAAAGCGAGGTAAAAATAGAAGAAAAGGGTGAGCTCGTGAGGATTCGAACACCAGACCTCACATTAAAAGGCACGCGTTGCTAACAACTTGGACCATCACTTCCTGCGGAAATTTTTGGCGCCAAATACATAAGCAAACACAACAGCGTTCATACATATGAAATATTTTCTCAAAAAAAAGTTAAAACTTGTACTGAACAAAGTAGGAACAAGTTTGAAATGCCGTATTTTTATTTCTATTTTCGTTTCTCCTTTTATTATTTTATTATTTTCTTTTTTCAAAATTCACAAACTATTTTAAAATCTTGAACCTTTTCTTAAATCTGTGAACTTTTCAAATTCGTGAATATTTACTTCAATTCATGAACTTTTTCCAGACTCTTTTGTCAAATTTGTGAAATTTTTTCAATTTAGTAATTTACCGAACTCTTTGCTGGTGTCCGGATCGCTCCCAAGCCCACTTCTGACCACCCTAACCCACACAAACCTCTTGTCCCGCGCCCGATCGCGTTCTTACCCCATGCCAGCTGCCTGCATTAATGGCGATGTAGAGTGCGCCACTCCACATTGAAGACGGCTCAGGGTGGACGCGACCTCTCGCTGCCTCCGCCATTGAAGCGGCGTCTCGGCCGAGGGTGCCGCCCACGAGCGTCTCTGGTGTTTGCGCATGTTCAATGTCGGAGACACATTACTGGATGGGACGGATAGATATCATACCTGGCCAAACGGGCCGGCCCGGCCCGGCACGGCCCGGCCCATCGTAATCGTGCTTGGCCCCGCACGGCCCGCAAGGCACGATTACTATACGGGCCGTGCCGTGCCGGCCCGCGTGCTGCGCCCCCAGGCCCAAGCACGACCCAGTTAGTAAGCAGGCCGGCACGTTGGCTCATTTAGCATGGTGAGCCGCATGTTTTCAGCCTGTTATTTGACGCACTAAGCGTTTTTTTAGCCTATTTTTACATGTTGGGCCATATATAGATGTATAAAAAATAAAAATAAACGTAATCGGGCCGTGCCGTGCCGGCCCGCGTGCCCACTCTCCAGGCCCAGGCACGGCCCAGGGCGTGCCGTGTGCTGGGCCCGGCCTGTTTAGCCCGTGACGTACCTGGCCCAAGGCGGGCCGTGTCGGCGTGCTCACGGGCCGGCCCGAAAAAACCGGCCCATTTGGCCAGCTATAATAGATATCTACTACGGCGGTTCTATGCCCTGTCCGTCTGTATGCTGTCATTGAGCAGGCTCGCCGTCTGAGAGATGACGGGATGGGTGGACAACCGCCATGACCGCGAGCGGGAACGCTATGTGGGATAGTTTGTCACTAGAGATCAAGCACGCGGTGGCCGCCCTTGCCGTCGCGTGGCAGAGCCGCCATGCGAGGCGAAATGCGGTTAGCTTGCCGGCCAGTTCGGCCGAGGTCTCCGACGATGAGAACAACTCCACGATGGAGACGGGCTCCGACGACACCGTCCCGGCTCCTGCGCCTCATGTGCACGTCGGCTTCACCATGGAGCAGGCGCAGACGCAGTACAACACCGCCACGGCGGAGGTGCAGCCTGGGCCAGTGCCTTTGTCGGTGTTCCAACAGGCGAAGAAGGGACATAGGTACAACCTGTTCCTCCTGGGGCAGCACCGGTTGGCGGAGGGCTAGATCTACGGCGAGTGCGCAAGCAAGGGGGCCGTGTCAGCCATGGCCGCGATGAACCCTCATTTCGTCGTAGAGCAGTGTGCCATCTATGATGTCGTCTGCGCTCAAGCCACTGCTCGTCGGGAAATGGCCGCCGCTGAGGCGCAGCTCTAGGCGATCGTAGAAGAGAACAAGGTCAGCTGCGCCTCCTACGCGCCAATGAACCATCCGGCGGCCCGGTGGGACAACAACAGCCCGGTTAACTGAACAGTCCGAGTCAGCGTATATAATTGCCCAACACAAGGCACGGGTGTCGCGCGCAGCCAACTTCTCCCGGGTATTAGTCCAACCTCGTCCGTGAGGGGAGATGCCACAAAGATTTCCAACTATATAAAAGGTGTTGCTGCTACAAATGAATCGCAACTAATGAAAACTGTACCATATTGAATTTTCGGTTATCTATTTTCAATGACAATTTTTGGTTTTTGTTTGTCCAACCTAATTTAAAAATTAACCAGATGGTGAAAACCAAATTTTTGGTTTATACCGAACACCGTACCCACTCCTGGTTGCTGGTTTTAAAAATTAAAAAAAATCATAGTTTAAAGTAAAGTCCACAAGTTTAAATAAGTTTATCGATATGAAAAAAAGTCCACAAATATAACAAAAAGTTCATGAAATTGAAAAAAAAAACTTTATCGATTTGAGATAAGTACATAAATGTGCCCAAAAGTTTGGGAAATTGCAAAAAAATTAGGCAGTTTTGTAGGATTATTTTCCAAATCCATGAACATTTTCAGTTTCACAATTTTTTTTCAAATTCGTAAACTTTTTTTCAAATCGATGAACTTTTTTCAGCTTCACGAACTTTTTTGTCCTTGGAGCTTGGGGTGGGCATAACAACCAACAAACCAAATACCGAACATAAAGAACTATTTTTTTGTTATTTTGTGTTGGTGTTGGAAAATTTCTGCCACATGTTCGAGTGCGGCGTTTCTGCTCCCGACCTCATCTGCACCTACCATGACGAAAAAAATCAAAACAAATTCAAAAAAAAATCCATTTTTTGTATGGTAGATAAGTTTACGCGGGAGGTGCGCTCCAAGTTTTAACTTATTTGGACATCTGAGCAGCTCTCAGCAAAAAAGACAAATTCGGGGTCTGTAAAAAAGTTTACCGTTCACGCATTGTTCTGATCTGATTTGTTTTTTTTTTGTGCAAAGAGCGGCTCAGATGTCCAAATAATTTCAAATCTGGGGCGAACCTAACGCATCAAATTATCTATCATCCAATTTTTTTTTGAAGTTTTAGTATTTGTTTTGATTTTTTTTCCTGACCAGCTGCAGATGAGCCTAGGCACCGAATTGGGTTTTTGCACATGTTCGCGTTATAATATTTATTCCTGCTCATAAAAAATATTTGCATTTTCAAAAAATTGTTCACTATTTCAAAAATTGTTCTTGTTTTCAAATTTGTTCTTTTTTTCATAAATGTTTGAGATTCCCAAAAAAATGTTCGCATTTCACAAATGTTTGACATTACAATATTTTGTTCAGAAACTTGAAATGCTTGCGTTATTTATTTTCAAAAAGAAAATCACGTTTGGAATTTAAAAAAGTTTAATCTGTTCGCGGCTGATGGTTCATATACACCGGGCTGCCTTTTTAGACACCAAATCTCTGTAATTATAGTGGCTAGCGACGCATTTTACTAGCCAGAGGTCCTTTTTTTCGAGGAAAAAAGACTTGCAAGAGGATCTTTGTTCAATTCCCCGCACAGACTTGGGTTTTGGGAATTTCTGCTAACTGCATTTCAAGTTTTGCTGCCATCTTCTCTTTCTTCAAGGGTCGCACTGCAAACATAACACAAGAACCTGGGAGCTGCGTTGGTTAGCAAAATGTGCTTACTTTCACCTGGTTTTGTGTTCGAATCTCAGCTCCATTGCACAAGTTTTTCTATTTTTTTTACCTTATTACCGAAAAAGGGTTTCCCCCGCTTTGTATTCCAAAGCAACCAACACCGATACATGATCGCTGGGGCGAACAACACAACAAGCCCAAAAGAAAAAGAAGAAGAAGCAAATGCCAACAACGGCAGCTCGGCAGAGCACGGATGACCCGCCACCGGTACGCCCACCAAAGACACACCACTACAACCCGAGGCTCCGGACCACCGCGTACAAAACAGCACCTCCAAGAAGGAAAGCGACGCCGACGACGCTGCTGCCCGGACATGTCCTAGGGTTTCCCCGGCACGCGGAGGGAGGTGGGGGATGGATATCACCGACACCCTCCAGGAAGGAATGGTGGCACCCGCAGGTGTCACCGCATCGGGGCCGAAGACCGCTAAGGATTTCTCCCGTACTCCAATCCCCGCCGCCCAACGGACCGGAGCCGACCAGCCAGACCGCCGCCCACAACCATGCGTCACCGCGGTTGCGCCGTCACCCACGCCGCCTCACTGCGGACACCAACACGAGGCCAAGAGGACCGGAGAGAAGCGCCCCGCGGAGGGAGAAGCAGCACCGAAACCGAACGGGAGGGAACCACCTCCACCGCCGTCGTGCGGGAGGCCAGAGCCTCCGGCACCGTCGCGGTAGCCGTCCGGACGCAGCAGCGAGCATGCCAGCCACCCTGGCCCGCCAGTTCAAACGGGCTGCTAAGCCCCGCCGCCACGCTGCAGCAAGCGGCGATGGCGCCGCCAACACCCGCCGCCATCGCCTCTCCCCGCCTCCGGAAGCCACGGCAGACCCACCCGCCGCCGGCCCGCCCAGCCAGATGGGGCCCGAAGGCCCAGATTGCCGAGCGGCGCCGCCAGATCGCGCGCGCGCGCCGCTTGCCGCCAACGGCGACGCCGCCGTCAGCCCGCCCGCTTCGCGCCGAGAGCCCCGCCCGCCCGCTGGACCGCCGCCGAGAAGCACCGCCGGTCGCCCGTCCACGCCGCGGACGCCCGAGGGAAAAAGCCAGGGGCCGCCGCCACAGCGCCGGGCCAGCCCAGTGGAGCCGCGACGGCGGCAGAGAGGAAGAGGAGGAGGCGCGGAGGAAAGGTTGGCGCTGGCCGGCCATGGGGCGGCTCGGTCGCGAGAGGAATGAGCCACAATCCCGTAGAGTATTTATCAAAAGACGGAAAGCTCTTTTACCTTATTACGTGGTTGTACCGCTTGCTACTGCAAATGGGCCGGCCCAGGTGAGCTGGCCTGTGCGAAACGCGGGATATACGTACAGCTTTGCCACGTACGGAGGTGTGTATACCTTATGACCAAATGACCATATTATCCTTATACGGTTTGTGAAGGGGGGTCTACCGAAGCATGGCTCGATCTTAGTTATATACTGAACTGTTTACACGTAACGAGCGGGTAGTGGAAATCTCAAAATGAAATACACCTGAAGCCAAGTTGCACATACTGTAGATAGCAATATTACCTGAAGCTTCTTATTCAGTGTAAACTGTAAACTACATGAGTAGAAGCACATCTTATTGGGACAACTGATTCCCAAATCGATTGGCATGTAAAATTAATGGGTGCAGCTTCCCATTTGTCTGTACGGGTCCCAAAGGACACAAACATACAAATGTTTTTTTTACTTGTTGGCATTCACAAAATTATCTTTTACATGAAGGACCATATGCTGCTGGGATCCATTTTGAATATCCGACAGAAAACATGCTTCTCTTTTCATCATTTGTTCCAATTTCGTACAGCAAAGCAACAACAAGCCTGTGCCTAATCTCCTCACCTCATAGGAAAAAAGAGAAACGGATGACAAGAGAGTTAGAGTGAGAATCGAGAGCGGCAAACTACTTATGCAAGCGTACAAAGCAATGTCTGGGATTGATGGGGAAGAAACCAGAGGCGGCGCGGCACCACTGACCTGTGGACGCGGTGCACCGGCAGTGTCATCTCCATTCCATCACACACTCGAACCGATACCAATTGGATGAAACAAAGAAAAGAGCAGGATACCATGGTGGCACATAGCTCAGGTTAACATGGTTCCATGGCAGCAACCTAAAATTCACAACAATATATGGTTATACGCCTGGAACACTATGAGAAAACAAATATAAATCTAGATCTGCCTCCTCTTAGACACCAAACCAAATCACCAGGAGGATTTGTTGTTCCACTTTCAAACAGAGAGAGAGAGAGAGAGAGAGAGATGGACCTGCCGGTCAGAGGTGAAGGGGAGGTTGGCCTCGCTGGCGTCCGTGGCGAGGAGGTCGGGCACGCAGCTGACGATGCCTCCTTCGTCTCGCTCATGGCCTCCGGCCCGCAGCGGAGGACGCGCCGACGACCGCATCGACCTCGTCCTCCTGTGGCTTCCACGGGACGAGAGCTCGCAGCGCCACCCATTAACGGTCGCAGTATGGACGCCTCCTCCTGCTGTCCACGTTGGCAGGGCTGCCACTGTTCGTGTCGCCGAATGAGAGCAGGGCACTGTGCCAGGGTAGACAAGGTCGAGCGCGGCGCTCTATCAGACTGATGAATTTCCATGTGATTTCTCCTTAGTTGTGAAGGAAACTCCCCATCGCACGCAACGTCCCAGTCATGGCCTCCACCAGACACGCATCCTCCTCCTCTCGCTCTCGGTTCCCAGCCACACTGGGCCGCCCACCCCAGACCAGACCCCCTTCTGGTTCGTCTCCTTCCCTCCTGTCGCGTCACCGATTCCTTCCCGAGCTCCCAACACCTCTTCGTGCGCGGCGACCAATGCAGCGTCGCCTCAATCGCCGTCACCGTCTTCCCAGCCGCAGCGTCCAGGAGCTCGTCGTCGTCCTTGTTTGACGCGTCCGCCTTCAAGGCCAAGAGGCTCCGCTCATGAAGGATGCCGACGCTCTCCTCTGCTCGTAGTCGTTTCTCTCCTCAGCGGCGCCGGATCTGGGGTGCCATCAGGACGACACCAGAGAGCGTGAGCGGAGAAGCACCATCCTCGTTCCTCGACCAGATCGGCATCCGGCGCAGGAGGTTCGGCTGCGGCTGGTGGCACCCTCACGGCGAGTCTTCCTTCTCCTCTGGCTGCGTCACCCCCACGGCGAGTCTTCCTTCTCCTCTGGCTGCGTCACGAAACATGACTCTTCGTGTGTGTGTGTGTGTGTGTGTGTGTGTGTGTTTGTGTCACACAGCAAAGGACTACTAATTATGTGCAGGCCGCGGAATCGATTGGTGGCTTGCTACAAAAATTACACTCACAGATTAGTTCAATATACAGTGTGTCAGCCAGCAAAGGACTAATAATTATGTGCAGGTTGCTGTTCTTGACACTCCTGATGTTGTTTTTTAGAGCAATGCTTTGCACGCTATGGTATATATGTTTCTGAATACAGTGTCTGTTCCCCAGTTCTGTAAGGATATTCAGTTTTGGCTGATGGCCTCGTGGCTGATTGCAGCTTGACAGAACGCAGTTTCATCTCTAAATATGATCTGAGAGTTAGTTTGTTTGTTTGTTCGTTGACCCATGACATGTTGTTATCCTTTTAAATTGATTTTTGATCAGTAGTACATAAACCATGTCCAAGATTGGGAGATTAAATAAAGAGCTAGGCTGAGGTTTCACCGCTCAGTCTATCAGTAGAAACAATATTGTTTGGTTTATACAATGGTTACCTGAGAAGTTCATCGTCCTCTTTGCAAATATTACATGATAAGTAATAGGACTGCTATCTTTTACTCCCTCCGTTCCTAAATAATTGTCTTTCTAGAGATTTCAACAAGTGACTACATACGGAGCAAAATGAGTGAATCTACACTCCAAAATATGTCTACATACATCCGTATGTTGTAGTCCATTTGAGATGGCTAGAAAGACAATTATTTGGGAACGGAGGGAGTAGTTCTTTCATGGTAATCAGGCTAAGCGCATACAAGAGCGCACATCTCCGCCTTAGGAGTAAGAGGCGTGTGACATGCATGTGTTTTAGTTTCTAATAGAAACACAAAATATGTCTATTTCACTCTTTAGATAATTGTTTTTGATTGCGTGTGCATGTTGCACACTTATGTCATGACTGTGAACGGGAATGCACAAAGCAAATGCATTATGACCCGATGTTTTAATTTATAGCATCGAGGATTCTTCTTTTGTCCGTATGAAAGCGAAGCTGAACCGGTTGCCCGTGGAAGGAGCGGGGCACAGGTACATTAAGCTTGGATGTAATCTGCTTTAAACCATTTTTTAAGGGAATGAATGCATTACACCATGCAGCAAGTTCAGACCAAGAAAACTGGTATTGCGTTTGGCCTGTTGCATTTATTCCTTGGGCTGGTGAATGGATAGGTAGTGGGATTATATCAATGCAATGTTGCACCTAAATGTTAGGCCTACGGCATAGCTGCCTGGGTTAGCTCTGCTCCAATTTTTGGCTTGTCCTGATTGTTTATATTATCTGTCTCATAACTTAATTGATTTCTTGCTTCTCACCTAGGCATTCCGATTCTCTCATCAAATCTTTCCCTTTTGTTGTGTGACATCTGTAACACAAATCTTGCTACTAGAGATGTATTACTAGATGTTATCACTATGTTGAAGTTTTCTTAAATTCTAATGTTCTGCCCACGAGTTGGGTCACTTCTACCGGGCCTTCATGGTGGTAATATACTGGTGCATTTTGTGCAGGATTATTTGGTGTAGCAAGAATGATAGAGTTCTATGCCGGAGCAAACAATGGACAGGGAAATAGCTGCCTCATGAACCAAAACTGAATACTGAAATAAGGATTTTTGAGAGTTCAGATGACACAGTAAAAGATCTGGCTGGGTATATCTCACAAGTTTCAGAAATCTCTGTTAAAGAAAGTGGATACTTCGCTATTGTCATGTCTGGAGCGCCACTTGTCAGCCTTTTGGGGTAATGATTTTTTCTATTCTTTGCTTGCTATTTGCCATATTTGTTTTTGCACACGAATTTTCAATACAGTGTGCATTATTTCATCTGAAGTATCTTGTTTTTAATTTATGAAAAGGAAACTTGGTGAAGCGCGTATATATCCTGCTCTGATGAACGTGATGTACCAAAGAACAATGCAGACAGTAAATATAAGTTAACAAAAGAAGGATTTCTATCAAAGGTATGTGGACTTCAGGAGGAAATTCGCAGTACAATCTAGAGCAAAACTACAGAGGATTTTCATATTTTTTTCCTCAGGATTTTGCTTGTTTTGCGTATATCAGTTTCTGGATATTTGTTGCTTGAGTTTCATTTTACATTGTGCTTATGACATGATTTTTATACTTGCATGAGATCCATCATACATCCATCATACATATTGTTGTTTCTTCACACTATTTTTGTTAAAAATCTACATTTCTTCAGTATATGAAGTGAAATAGCCAATAGCAGTTGGGTCATTCAGGGGTTCCCTTATTTTTCTTGTACTATATGAAGTGCTTATATTTTTAAATCGTTACACTGATGTTGCCGACAATGCCATCATGCATGCCGTCGTCGCCATCATCGTTAGCTCAAACTCTCGATTAGAGGATCCCAGTTCTCTCATAAAATTTGAGAACATGTTAAAACATTGTGCAATATAATTGACTAATCTATATTAATGAATACTACTTGAGTTTCATGAGGTTGTTATCATTTTGTGATATATTTTTGTGTCAATTTTGAGATAGTGTTCTTATTTGTGCTCTGTAGTGGCTGGACTTTACAAAGAGTTTAGCCTCGCCATCCATCGTGCACTGGTCTCTCTCTCCTCCTCATCCTTATCTTTCCTCTCTAGGTGGGGTTGTGCGATTGATTCAATTTTGTGGGTGACCTGGTCGGGAGAGTAGTACCACCAGTGGGATGCGCTATAGTGTTGAAACAAGTCCCATCTTGCAATTCGAGGTTCATGCTATTGTGTTTTTCATCTTGAAGTTGAACTTCTTTTTTGACTGTTTACAGATCATACTCCCTCCGTCCCAAAATAAGTGACTCAAAAGTGAGTCAACTTTGTACTAAACTTAGTACAAAGTTTAGTCATTTTTGAGTCACTTATTTTGGGACGGAGGGAGTAGATGACATCAGTGGGAGCGATATACTGTTACAAGTCCCATCTTTCAATTTGAGGCCCATGCTATTGTGTTTTTCATCTAGAAGTTAAACGTTTTCGACCACAGGACCATTGCAATGATGCTTGGTGAAGTCATAAAGAATTAATCTGTTGGCATGGATTTGGCGTATCTTAAGTTTCACCTGAAAACAAACTCTGAACTTCTCTGCCTTTTGCCCTGTCCATATCAGGAAATCACCATAGATGAGCAGGCGCGTCCCACTCAGCGATGCCCACTGCGTATTGTGGCTGTAGTCCATCCACGATGCCATAAGAGAGCGGCTGGACCATGCCTTCGGCTTCTCTGCCATGTGCGATTATTCTTTGACCTTTCACAATTCCATCCAGTGTCCCTACCGTCAAGCATAGTTTTGATGTTCCGTGACCTTTTGCATTCTACTCTGATCAGTTATGACTGAGAGATGTTTTTCTTGTATTTTCAGTTATGACTTTTGTTCTATAATCTTTTCCTGTTTGGATGCGCCTAGCACAATAGTAAATATGCCGACTTCTAATTGATACTTCTATGTGTCGTGTGTGTGCTGAGCAGCTCAATCTAAAATGCTGAGACCTGCAAGGGCTCGTTGTTCCACAAGGCACTGATTCGCGAGCTCGACTTGTTTGCAGCCTCCAAGGTTATCTTGGGTAATATGCAGCAACAAAGAAGCGCCCAGTTGCGTAAGTGCCCACTAATGCTGGATCTTGTTACTTCCACTATCGGATCTTCCAATTTTTGGAACAAATGAGTACAACCCATTATGATATCAGTATAGATACCCAGCTCCTGTATGTATATCAGATATAGCTAATGCATCTCGACGAATGGGCATTACATCTTTTCCATTGAATAAAAGTTATATCTCCAAGATAAGAATGCTCCATTTTGTTGGTGTTCCTGTTTGCCTTGCGTAGATGTATGTTACCAAGGCTTACTCTTTTGAAATTCATGTTTTCTGGTGTTGTGATGGATATTTAGATATTTGTCCCTCCAACTACTGGAATAATTTAACAAGTTTATGGCATGGAAATCTAGCTTTATAAAAACATATCAGGATTCTGCACATATCTATGTGTTTACTAGAGCTATCTGTTAATATAGACCTGCTGGCTTGCCATGCTTTATGACTAAAATATCTGCTATTGCAATTTGCTGCATGCATTCTCTTTTGAAGGATTGCCGCTCCTTTTATCGTATTCTGTTTTAAGTAAGTGGCGCACATCAGGGTTGTATAAATATGTTAACAAGTCCAACAGCATGACAAGTACGTACAGTCACGCCTCAAGAGGCGCCCCCGGGGCGCGCCCCAGCCACTAGTAGAGAAATAAAATGCAGATGCTTTGTACGACCCGACAAAGACAAAAAAAAAAACATATGATCAACACAATATTCTTACTATCCATCAATGAAAAGAAAATACATAACTTATATTACCCAACAAAGACAAAAGAACTAATTGCTTTTTTTTTGGAAAAGGGGACGTGCCCCAGCCTCTGCATCAGAATGATGCATACGGCTCATATTATTAAAAGGATAGTCCAGTAGCAAAGTGTCGAAAAGTCGTAGTACAAACTAAAACAAAATCTGTAAAGAAGAAAAGCCCAAAGCCACAACCGGCTGGCAAAACAATAGGATCACTACATGTCTATCCTATTACATGACCGCCATCCAAACCGGTTGAAAATATCCCGAGCTACCATCTCCCATCGGGTAGACGCAGTAACCAAACGCTCCCTGGCCTCCGTCGGAGTGAGTAGCGACCACATACGGATGAACGCCGTGGCCCTGAAGATAACCTGCAAAAAGTGAATGTTTGTTGATCGGTTAAAGACTAAGTCATTTCTGCAATTCCATATTGCCCACAAAAGTGCACAAACGCCAACCCGAATGTGTCTTGCAGTGTCAGAATCCACCCCATCGAGCCATGTTCCAAATAACATGCTAATAGAGGTGGGCTGACTAATATTAAACGCAATATGAACCGACCGCCACAGAATCTTAGCCAACGGACAATCGAGAAAGAGGTGTTTGATGTTTTCATTATGATCACAAAAGCTACATCGAGACGGACCTACCCAATTACATTTTGCAAGGTTATCCTTAGTCAGAATGACTTGTTTATGCACAAACCACATAAACACTTTAATACGTAAGGGTACCTTAACTTGCCAAACATGTAACGAGGTAGGGATGACAGTAGAGTTAATGACATCCTGATACATTGATTTGACCGAGAACACACCGTTCTTAGTAAGTTTCCAATGCAGCTAATCAGGCTGTGGAGACAACCGGACATCCATTAAACGTCGAACCAGATGGAGCCAGGCCTCCCAACGATTTCCAACAAGCGTCCGCCTAAAACTGATATTGAGGGGAACGGATTGTAAAACAGTAGCAACATAGGCACCTCTACGTTGGACAATGTTATACAAAGAAGGATATTGAAGTGCTAGTGGGGTCTCCCCAAGCCACGTATCCTCCCAAAACCTCGTCATGGTACCATTCCCAACAATAAATTTAGTCTTGTTGAAAAAGAGTTGTTTAACTCTCATCAAACCCTTCCAAAAGGGAGAGTCGGAAGGCCTCACATTCACCTGAGCTAAGGTTTTAGCAAAGAGATACTTATTGCGTAAAATCTGTGCCCAAGTGGCCTCCGTCTCAGATGACAACTTAAAAAGCCACTTGCTAAGGAGACATATGTTTTTGATTTCCAGATTTTCAATACGTAGGCCACCTTGGTCCTTAGGTCTGCAGATAATATCCCACTTCGCAAGTCTATACTTCTGTTTGAGCTCATCAATTTGCAGAATCTAGATCGATAGAAATCTAACCTTTTCCTAACTCCGACCGGAACCAAGAAAAAGGATAAGAGAAACATAGGCATACTAGTAAGGACCGAATTAATCAGAATTAATCGACCTCCGTATGACATGAGCTTTCCTTTCAACAGCTCAGTTTCTTTTCAAAACAATCCTCAATACATTTCCACTCAATATTAGTTAGCTTACGATGATGAATGGATATACCTAAATACGTAAATGGTAAAGAGCCCAATTCACATCTGAACAATTGTTGATACGAGTCCCGGTCATCATTTGCTCTTCCAAAGCAAAACAATTCGCTCTTGTGGAAGTTGATTTTAAGCCCAGACAATTGTTCAAATAAGCATAGCAGCAGCTTCATGTTCCTTGCTTTCGCCATGTCATGCTCCATAAATATGATAGTATCATCAGCATACTGAAGAATGGATATCCCGCCGTCTACTAGATGTGGAACCAGGCCACCTACCTGTCCTGCATCCTTTGCCCGACCTATTAAAATAGTCAGCATATCAGCCACTATGTTAAACAGGATCGGTGACATAGGGTCTCCTTGCCGTAGCCCCTTGTGTGTTTGGAAATAATGACCCACGTCATCATTCACCTTAATCCCGACACTCCCTTTTTGCGTAAAAGAATCAATTTGGTTTCTCCAGGTCGGATCAAAACCTTTCATACGCAAAGCTTGTTGAAGGAAAGGTCATTTGACTTTATCATATGCTTTTTCAAAATCCACTTTAAAAACTACGCCATCAAGTTTTTTGGAATGGATTTCATGGAGCGTTTCATGCAAGACAACAACCCCTTCCAGGATGTTTCTATCCGGCATGAAAGCTGTCTGGGACGGCTGAACTACTGTGTGTGCAATTTGTGTAAGCCTATTTGTCCCCACCTTGGTGAAGATTTTGAAACTCACATTTAGCAGACAAATGGGTCGAAACTGCTCAATCTGAACAGCCTCTGTCTTCTTAGGAAGAAGAGTTATCGTCCCAAAATTTAGCTTAAACAATTGAAGCTGCCCCTCAAAAAACTCCTGAAACATGGGCATCAAGTCTCCCTTGATAAAATGCTAACACTTCTTGTAAAACTCCGCCGGAAACCCATCCGGACCTGGAGCCTTATTATTCTCCATTTGAGTAATAGCCTCAAACACCTCTTTCTCCGAGAAAGGAGCAGTCAAGAGCTCATTCTCGGCAGTCTCAAGTTGACGCACATCCTCAACCCTAGACTCATCCAACGACACGAAAGTCTCTACCGGGGGACCAAACAACTGCTTGTAATAATTGTTAATGTAAACTTTGAGATTATCCTGACCAACTATCGTCCCTTCATCTTGTTCTAGTTGGAAAATTCTCTTTTTACGATGCTTCCCATTCGCAATCATGTGAAAGAATTGAGTGTTATCCTCGCCTTCTACGATTTTGCGAACCTTGGCTCGCAATGCCCACTTCAATTCCTCCTCACGGAGAAGCTTTTTAAGCTGCATCTCTGCATCTATCTTTGTTTCCAACTCATTGGAATCCAAGATAGAGGTTTCTGCTTTAGCTTCGAAGTTTTGAATAATTAGAAGAAGTCGCTCCTTCTCCACCTTATAAATCCCATGCGTGTGCTTAGCCCAGCCACGAAGGAACCGACGGAGATGACGAATCTTGGATTGCCATCTGTCGATAGGCGTCCTACCTCCCGAGTCCATAGCCCACTCTCTAGCTAGCAACTCAAGGAACCCTTCTCTTTCAAACCAGGCAAGTTCAAACAAAAAAATGTTCTTGTTACCCACGAAATTTTGAACTCCGGAGTCGACTAGTAACGGTGTATGATCCGAGACACCTCGAGTCAAAGCCTGCACCGTTACCAGGGGAAACTTCTGTTCCCACTCGACACTAGCTAGCACACGGTCAAGTTTCTCAAAGGTCGGAACCGGTAACGAATTAGCCCAAGTGAATTTCCTACCCGAGAGCTTGATCTCTCTGAGATCCAAATTTTCAATGATAGTGTTGAATATAAAGGGCCATCGAGCGTCAAAATTGGTATTATTCTTGTCCTCTTTTCTTTGGATTATGTTGAAATCCCGTCCGTCTATGCGTAGACTATAGATAGATCTTACAAGAAAATGCAGTAGTAGACTACAGCTAGTGCAGCTTACAAGGAAGTGTGTATGAGAATTACGTTGAAGCTAACAGGAACTAAAAGTTCACGAAACTGTAACACTGATACATATGAACAGCAAGTCGCTTGCAAACAAAACCGTAAATAGATGAAATTGGAGTTTTGTCTTGGCTGATGCTATACCGAACATGACAGCTGCTAAAGTGGAAGCTAACAAATCATAGGCTCAAATTACAGTAGAGGAACTCATGAACAAAGGCCAACAAGTCAGAGCAAATTATACAGTGCTTTTACCCTGTTAGAAGTATAATTATGTTTAAGTTAGAGATTAGGAGTTGGAGATAGAATAGGATTAAATCGTGTACGATTTGCCCTCTACTCCAAGTCTCTCTCCCTCATATTGTACTCTATATATACCCCACACCTGGGTCAGATCAATACAACATACAAACACAATATTATCATCATACAATTTTTCACATGGTATTAGAGCGGTTAGTCTCACGACGCCGATCCTAGGCCTTCCCACCACTTCCGCAGCGCGCCGCCCCCAGGGAGATTAATCTTCTCTCCCCGGGGGCACGGCATCTGATTTGATCAAAGATCATACCGTTCATAGATTAGATTAGAAAAAAATTCCAATTTCCAGTAGATCAAATAGTATTAGATAGTTTTCTTTCAGTTAGCCAAATAAATCCAAATATCAGATCCAATTGGGTGAGAAAATTGTGCAGTAACCGGCGTACAAATCACTTCCGAACATGCAGGATGCAACTAGCTTCTTCAAATCAAGCCGGCGCTCCATCGGACTCCATCAACATGTGGCAGCAAGCGGCCGACTGCTTGGATCGGATCTGCATCAACCTCTGAACGCACGGGAGGACCCAATACTTGTCATGCATCATGGCCACACCATGGTTCGGTACGGCGGATGCGAGCGTCGCAGGCGGCCGCACACGCTGATGCGGCTACGGGCGTGCTGATACGCGCGTCCCAGCGCACGCCTCCATCTGCATGCGTGAGCATCGTTCAATCCAATCTGCATCGACAACACGGCTGCATCGCCTCCAGCTTCATCGCCAAAGTGCATCCATCCACGTGCAGAACAAGATGCCATGCATGCATCACCACGGGAAGGCATCAAGGCACCAGAAGCACCCGCCGGCTTTGTTCCATAGGTGTACACCACCAGCCATCTTCGATCCATCAGCTTACACCTCATCCTCGACTATACGCGCGCTCCGATCCATCGATGAGCCAGCCGCAAGATAGTCCGAGCAAACCCTAGCAGCTGCTATGCACGACGCCTCCACAATACCAAGCACCATGAATCACGGGAGGGCGAACTCCCATACGCATCTACACTGACTGCCGAAACTGCACCAACACCTCCATCGACCGATCTGCAACCCGCGCCACTGCATCGACCTTACGTCTGCACCGAGCGATCGACTTCACTGCACCGGGAGCTATCTACATCAACCTACTGCAGCGATCGACTCCTCCAGCGAACGAGCTACATAATCAACATGAAGTTGTACGACTACGCCAGGTTACGAGCAACATACTTCTTCGGCATGACAGGGCGTCGACACTTCGTCGCCATGGAGGGATGCCTTCATGCGACGCCATCGCCGACACTTCATCGCCAAGGTCTTCATTAACGTGTGGCAGCAAGCGGCCGACTGCTTCGATCGGATCTGCATCAGCCTCTGAACGCACGGGAGGACCCAATACTTGCCATGCATCATGGCCACACCATGGCTCGGTATGGTCGTCATCATCATCATCATCATCATCACACTGCCGCCACCTCGTCCACAAGATGAACACCTGGCGTCCTTTGGCAGACTTTTATGCAAGACGTGATCTCGACGACGGCAATGACCGCGTCACGACGACGGCATCGACCGTGTCATCCACGACAGCAAGACTGCATCGACACGGCGTCACTATAATGATGACCCTACACAGCCACACGGTTCTGGCAAAACCGATGTGTGCTCGATGGGCTTCCTCCGGTCATGGCAAAACCGGTGGATTCATCGCCGACGACACCCTCTGACATCCGCAAGGTGCATCGTCCATGTCTGCAGCTCCATCATAGCGCTTTTTTTGCACCTCCGGCTTTGTGCGGCTTCATCATCTACGACGACCACACCCTCGACCACGGCTACATCACCATGATCGGCTACCACGACATTAATTGCTACGTCTACAACAACTCGTCGGCAACAACTTCAGTCAACAGCGTCCGCCTCGTCACTTGTGTCCACGACACTCCTGCTATGATTGCGGGAGGGAATAGAGGAGAAGATAGGAAAGGCAACAGAAAGGGACGCAGTCACCGTCCTAGGTGCCGACCCATCAGCCCTCAGAGACGCAGTTGATGATGATGGTGCAGCAGAGAAGACGACAGAAGCGCAAGACTTCAAATTCAGTCGTAATCGTCCGCTTCACTCCCGCTACGACTGCGAGGAATGTTAGAAGTATAATTATGTTTAAGTTAGAGATTAGGAGTTGGAGATAGAATAGGATTAAATCGTGTATGACTTGCCCTCTACTCCAAGTCTCTCTCCCTCCTATTGTACTCTATATATACCCCACACCTGGGTTAGATCAATACAACATGCAAACACAATATTATCATCATACAATTTTTCACATACCCAACATAAAATAGGACAGAAAACTGTAAGTTATCCATATAGTCACTGTAAAAATGGCAATGTTACCATAATAATTCAAGGTACAACATCGCTATTGCCAAATATCGTGGTATCTGTATAAACTACTCCCTCCGTTCCTAAATGTAAGTCTTTATAGAGATTGCACTAGATGGACTACATACGGAGCAAAATGAATGAATTCACACTTAAAATGCATCTATATACATCTGTATGTAGTTCATAGTGAAATCTCTACAAAGACTTATATTTAGGAACGGAGGTAGTACATCAAACCCATCTATCGTCGCGCAATGAGCGATCTCTGGTTGTGTCCACGTCGGCAGGGTGGTACTGTTTGCGCTGGCCAATTGGAAGGAAACGTTCCCTTCGTAGAAAAAAAAGGCATGGTCGTTTCCTTCCTCGAGAAGACAGAGAGAGGACGCACGCCACCTCCTCCCCACCTTCGCCAGATACGACCGCCCATTCATCGCCGCCACCCATCGCGTCGCCCGCCCGCGACCTTCTCTCATCTTCCACCCGCGACGGCGTCCCGTCCACCTCGAGATGTACGGCAACGGCGTCCCGATGGAGAACCCTGGCCGCAGCTGGTCGCCGGCGCTCCTCCGCTGCGTGCCCCAGGTGACCCCCACGGATCCGCGGCGCCGAGGGCGGCGCACACGGTCCGCGACCTGGCGGAGGAGGGGAAGAAGCGGGCCGTGCTGCACCTCGTCTTCGCCTTCGGCCTCGCCTTCCTCATGTCCCGTGAGTCCCCTCTCCCACCAAACCCTAGGGCGCGCGCCCCGGTCCGACGCGTCGTTCGGTCGGTCGGTCGCCGTTGGTTACGTGCCTAGGTTTTATGCCGGCTGGCCCTGATGCGCGGGCGCTAATTTGGGGGGCGTCATTTCAGGCGCATCTGTGGAGTAGCGATATTAGTCTGTTCAATTGGTGTTGTAATTCGTTGCATTGGGAATTGGTAGACTGGACTTAGCCCTGAGTAGGTGGTTGGCTTCCATTTTAGCCGATTGGTGAATTCTTTGGGCCATCAGAAATTTTACTGCTATTTCAAGATGGCTGGAATTTGTAGTGAATTTTACATGTTGCACTGGGGATTTGGAGACTGGACTTAGCTCCGAGTAGGTTGTTTGCTTCCATTTTAGGTTTTTAGATGGTTGGTGAATTGTTCAGGGCATAAGAAACTTTACTGCGACCTCAAGATGATTCAAGTTTGCGATGAAATTGTAGAAGGTAGAGTATATTAGCCGATGGTTGTAGCCGGATTATACCATGGAATACATGGTGTAGTCTAAAGACAAGGTAAATATACGAGCTAGACATGCAAGTTTGATGTTAAATTGAAATATGGGCCAGCAATTTTATAAAGTCTTTCTGAAAGTTGCCAAAAAAGGAAGGCTATACATATCAAGGCAGATTTATATTGCAGTCACACCATTTTCTAGTTCTGTTTGAATATTGTTGCTCGCTCATGGCTGTGCTGAATGACTGATTTTCTCCATTGCAGTGACAAGCTCTTCAGTCTGGATTAACTTCCCATTCGCCATATCTTTTATAGTTCTGTTTCGCAACCTATCACTTGACTACGATTTCCGTAGAAAGAGCACAACAACCACAGATCGTGATGCCAGTCGCCCACTTGCCAAAACAAAAAGTATTGAATTAAGCAAACCTTCACTTACCCAGAAGAATGGAAATTCCAGTTGGAGGAGCAAGGTGAACTCACCTCCAGTTGAAGCAGCATTTGAACAGTTCACAAGGCATCTTGTCACGGAGTGGGTAACAGATCTTTGGTACTCCCGTATAACACCTGATAAGGACGGACCGGAGGAACTCATCAGCATAGTTAATTCTGTCCTTGGAGAGATTTCTAACCGGGGAAGAAGCATTAACATCATCACTCTGCTAACCAGGTTAGAAAGTTTGTTTTATCTTATCAAATGCACGAACAGTTGTATCTTTTTCTTTTCAGAACATTGGGTGTCTTACGAAGACCTTATGCAGGGACCTGGTCGATCTCATATGCAATAATTTGCAGCTTTATCATTCCTGTGAAGCTAAGATTGGAAAAGAGAAGTTTGTTAGACTCCCGACGGAGCGTCGTGATGCTGAACTGAAACTCGCCCTTGTAGCTCAAAGCAAGTTGCATCCAGCTTTATTTTCAGCCAATGCTGAATACAAGGTAAAGACTTTGTTGATGTTTAAGCTTTTGGTTATTGCTTATAGTAAGCTGCTTAGCTGCAAAGTATCCAAGATAAGGTTGGCACCTTGATGAACACTCTGGTTTGGAACTGGAATTTGGATTATGTCTCATAAGTAACTTGGCTCCTTTCCCCAGCTTCCTTTCATGCCAAATCCTACAGAGCTTTGATGATGTTCTGTGCCAATTTTCTTTTAGAATTATACTCTCCTTAATGTTTGATATTTGATCCTTAATTAGTATCTACTGCCCATGATTCTGTTGCTACTGGAAGCATCGCCTTGAATATCGTTTAGCTTCGAAAGGGAAAGGTTCCAATTGGGGATTTTATTACTGTTAGAGGGTAGGATGTTCAACCATGCATTCAATTTTTTTCTCTGACTCTGTATTGCTTTACTATTGCGTGAATTATATTTTTATCCAGTTTTGCTCCTCTTGATGATTGGAAGTTAGCATTGCTCCTGTTAGAGCAACAGTATACCAAAGCAAGATCCAACCGAGCTAAGTATGTAAGTTCACTGGATTGTCTTTGAATACTGTTTCGCTTATGCATTATTTACTGCGCTTTGACATGGATTAGCTTGGCTTTGCATCTAGGCTCTCTCTTGCTTTCCCAACAACTTCAGAAGAGATTTCTGGATCAGGTATGGTGTATTCAGTTAGCATTATGTCTATGAGTGTAGGTTATATGAAAGTAAACAAAACCATAGTTTTTAGTCCTAAAAAAGAGAGGTAGACTGAAGAAACTATGTCCTGCTCGAAAACGACTTGTGTACTTACAACTAAAATTAGAAGAGGTGCTCCAGTTCACTGTGCGTAAGATATTAGAGCATACACATAATTATTCCTTTTAATATATCCCGTTGTATGAGAATGGAAATGCATGTACACAAGGCCATATTTGTTGCTTAAAGTAAAGAAATACAAATCAAACTTTATCTACTCACGATACGTGTCTACTGAACATGTATGTATAACATAGATATCAACTACAATAGCATACAGTTAGTATCATGGAGTCAATTAGTACAGATAAATTTATTGGAAGTTTCTTGGTCTTAGCAAGCGAGCCCAAGTTGTATACAACAGAATAATTAAATTGTACAAAAATCAGATGCCTATGCTCTTAAATTATTTAGTACATCAATTTAACCAAAGATCAGCATTAAACTAACCAAGTAGATAGAGCCAACTATAATTAGTCCGCTTTTCTATTGCTGGGTAACCTTCTTATGCCATCATTTTCTGAGTATTCTTATGCTGCAGGTATCAGGTCCAGAGCCAATGGAGAGAAGCAACATCATGATGCTGCTATATCTTAGTGGTCTTTCTTTCACGATGGTGATCTGCTTCTTATCTGTTCTAGGTGTCACTGTCATAGCTTACTTGGCATAACCTTCCTTCTTTTGATGGTTGTCAACACACATTTAAGTCACACATACACCATACAAGGTATTGAATAACATATCCTCTCATTTTTACAGGCGTTTTTCGTTTTCCAGAATTTTTTGTTATAGCATGCTACTTCTATGTCTTGGATATATAAGCTAAACTCAACTGGAAGTAGTATTTGCTAATTATCTATTTGCAATTCAATTGTTTAGTTATTTTAGGGGCGTTAGTTCATTGATTTAATGACTTGTACCTTTGTTGGGTACTTTGCAGATGCAGAGCCTTTGGTATATGCAGCCACACTCCCTTGCCGCCACCTGCTACTTCAAGTCCGCCGACGGCCACGTTGGAAACTAGGGCTTCTCCATAGCCCGCCTCAATTCTACCTCGCCCTCCTTGCTGGTATACATGCATCTCATTCAGTCTGTTCATGTACAACTTGTAGTGTCCACAATTCAGAAGTAGGAGTTCACAGAAAACTGCTTCTCTGAATCACTCATCGTTCAGTTTCGTTCTCTTGTGGATAATTCAAAGATCCATTGCCAAAAGTGTGAATATGAGTGCAAATATGCTTGTCTTTTGAACTCTGGAACTGTTGCCTATACATGCCTATTATTGCTGAATATGATGGAAATGTGGATGTTCACTGTGGTACTAATATAAGACCTTTTATAGATCTCTAGTTTAGAGATCTACAAAAGGTCTTATATTAGTTTAAAGAGGGAGTATTTATCAGGAAGCAGCTTATAGGACTTCCAATAAGCAAGAAGTTTCATATAATTTTCCTGGATGCAATAGGATGAACTTTCATTTTATTGGAAGGTGCTATAGTATAAATTTCAAAGACCCACTTCAGTTGTTGCTGTTATGGATTTATAAATCTTAAACACAACAGTCTTTCAGTGAATACATCTATTGTATTTTGGTGAATAAAATGCGTCAGACAGATCCCCACTCTTCAGCAGATCTTATATAACATTCAAATTGTCTATTAGCTAGATTAGTTTCTCACTGCACTTTGTTTCAATTTTTTTAGTTTGGATCGAGTGTGAATGTAAGGAAGATATTGTTGTCACATAGTAATAATCCATCTATGAGTTACTAGGAGGTAGCTCATGCATGTTGATTGTGCTTCAAGGTACAGTAGTTTGTAGCATACAAAATTAGTGGTTTGTATAGGTTGTGCATCCTAGGAACAAAGTTTGATTCGTAGGTAGCTGAAGAAGCGAACGACTTCTGTTCTTTGCATTGCAGGTTTCCTATGTTCCAAAAACTAATGTGTATTCAGGCGTGCTATGTGACGCGTTGAGAGAATATGACGGGAGGAGGAGACACAACACTCCACTCCACTTCCTATTATTGCCATCACGTTGTTGCCACACTTGGGCTGGTTCTATTGCGCATGCTTCTTGCTATTTGGAATGCATCGTTCTTATTATTTTTAGGTTAGCTATCGTTTGAATTGATACTCTTTCTTGGCTAGGAACATATTTTTGCAGGCCAGGAGGAAGCTTGAGAACTTGCTGCCCGATCTCGCCAGGGCGATGAGATGGAGGCCTGCTCACTGCTGCTCTGCTGTTCGATACACTTTCAAGGCCTCAGGGAGCACTTCCTTACTGACGACCTCTTCCTCAACAAGCTCGTCGTGGAGTGCGTCGTTGGGTCAACTCCAATGTCCTTTATTTTGAGAATTCATCATTCACCGCCCTGTAGACAGATCGTTGCTGACCGTCATTACCACCTATGTATACTCAATGTAGTGTGATTCTTAAGGCCGTTAGAGTCGTACATACGTCAATGTAGTGTGCTTCTTACGCTGGTTTTTGACAGTATCTACAAAGTGTATGCTATGATCAAAACTGGCATCCCCTTCCTTTCAAACCAGCTATACAGTTGATTGCTACTAAACCAAATTTAATCTACTTTTAGCTCCAATGATTTGGTTATTGTCATTGATTAACAAGGTTGTCAGTTATACATGCATCTGTGCAGTAAATAAAGAAAAAGACAGCAGAATGGCCGCTTCCAACCTGGCACCGCACATGCACTGTTCTGGAGGCGCGCCCCATCCACTAGTTAACACGAAACCTAGCTTAATGTACAAGTATATTAACACTGAAAACTAGCATAATGTACAGTGAAAAATCCTGACGAAAAAGCGCATGGTGCTTTACACTACTGAAAACTATAAACAGAAAGTCTAAGAATTAACCACTGCAAGTCACTCACGTTTACACTGCAATTAATATCACCCTGTGAAAACAGATAAACAATTCATGCCTAAGAAAAGTGGAGATTAGAGACGAGCAGCACATGAGTAAATTCACTTATAGTGCAAAAATGAAACTCTGACCACTAGAAATTTTGACAAAATAGTACCTCACCTAAAATTCAGAAAAACAAAGGAGTGGAAACTGAAAATTATAGAGAAAACCACTGTATGAAAATTGATGTTAAGGAAAAAAAAAAGAGCAATCCTCTCCAACAATATTCAGTTTGTACCTTGACACTATGCACTGTAAGTGCAGCACCTGAATTTAGTACAGGCATCATAAAATAGCAACCAAGCATCAATACTGAATTACTGATCAATGACACCCTTCAAATATATGCATTCATATATATTATCTGAAAAGATAGGAGTACAATGCGATTAAACACACATAAACTCGTGCCCAAATGGAAGCACACCCGACAAGGCATGAGCCAGATCAGGCTCCTGCCGTGGCGGTGGCATGTGCGGTATGCACATTTAGCAACATAAAAAAAACACACATAAACTCTTTCAGAACAAAAATCCTCCAATCCAATACACTGCCCACACAAATTACTATAGAAACCTTGTAAGCTTGCACAATCCAAACCACTAAAATACTAATCTCTAGATTCAGAGCATGCAGAGCTACTAAATCATCCCCGACAAGAGAAGATGAAGACCCTAGAAGTCCTAACAGAAACAACTAATCTATCGAAATCTCTCCAACAATTACCTACCTAAAAACAACAGGAAAAAATGGTCCACGAAACACGAACACGAACCTATAGATTGGGGGAAAACGGAATCCGTAGAGACGAACTGACACTAACAAACGAGAGCAGAAGAGGGAGGGCTGGGAAAGTGATCCAGTGAACCACTATAAGCTGAATCTACGCCAGGGATGGAAATGCTCAAGCACCGCCGAAATCGCCATCGAAGAAGACATCGAGGTAGTCGCCTTATCGCTCTGTAGCTCTCTGTCTCAAGCGGTGCGAAGGGGAATGGGGAAGGAAGGGCCACGAGGTGAAAATAACAAAGGGCGGGTAGCAGGCAGCCCAAAAACAAAAGAGGGCCCAACTAGGAAATAGACGACAGAAATCTGCCTCTCGGTCGCCCGCGGGAGAGAGATTCAGGGAAATTCATATTTGCCGCGCTTTACGTCAAACTGCGGGCGCTTTGCGCAGAGGCGAGCGACCGAGCAGCGACGTGATTGGCTGGCCCGGTTAGTTAGACGGTGCACATACAACCACAGCAACTAGCCAGCCGGTTTTGGGAACCATCTAGAAGATTCCCTGAACCGGTTTGTTGGTTCTTTTTCCGGTTTTCTGTTTCTTTATCTTCTTTCTTCTTTCTTTTCTTTTTTCCTTTTTTGTTTCTTTTTTAAGGTTATTTTATCTTTTTTAAACAAGTTCATGTTCGGAAATTGTTCTTAATTTTTAAAAAATGTGAACATTTTTCGAATTGACGAACAATTTTTGCAAAACAACCATTTTTGAAAATTTCAAATGTTTTCCAAAGAAAGAACATTTTTCAAAAAAAATCGTCTGTTCGAAAAATGTTCACATTTGTAAAAATTATTTGGGAATTTCAAAAAAGGTTCTTTATTTCGTATTTTTTTCATGCACTAAAAATTGTTCGTATTTCCAATTTTTGTTCTAGAAATTCAAAATATATATGTCATTTTAAAAAGTGTTCCTTTTGTTAATTTTTTTTCACAAATTCAAAAATTGTTCATGTTCTGAAAATTTATTTACAAATTCAGAAAATGTTTGTACTTTATTTTTTATTCAGAAATTCAGAATTTCATGTTTTTAATTTTTGTTTGCAAATTCAAAAACTTTGTTTAGGATTTCCCGAATTGTTCTCATTTTAAAACAAAATCTAAAAATTCAGAATATGTTCGTGATTTGAAAATTCTGTTCAAAAATTCAGAAAGTGTTCATGTTTACACAAAAGTTCGAAAAGTCATGCTTTTAAATTTTCTTCCAAAACCATTTTTTATTTCAAAAATAGGATTCATTTCCAAAATTTGTTCACAAATTCAAAAAATGTTCACATGATTAATTTTTTTCCACAAATTGGAATATGTTTGGGAATTTCAAAAAAATATTCCTGTTCAAAAATTCAAAAAATATTTTCCTTTTCAAAATTTGTTCACTTATTCACAAAATATTCATGTTTCAAAATTTGTTTTACAAATTGAAAAAACGTTCTTAGTTATAATTTTTGTTCAGAATTTCATGAAATGTTCCTTTTTCCAAATATTTGTTAAAAAATACAAGAAATGTTTGCGGTTTCAAATTTTGTTTAGAATTTCATAATTGTTTCACGTATATTTTCAACATCTACACTTTTAAAAAGAAGTACAGTTTTTTCAAATCACCTTCACAATTTGTTCTTGTCTTTTGAAATGTTCAAAATCATTTTGAAAATTGAAATTTTGTTCACATTTCCTCAAAAATTATTTTTGTGTTCCAAAATGTGTTCAATTTTAAAAAATCTATATGCTACACTACACGTATAGAAAATAACATTCAAGGGGGGTAACTGTTTCAGAAAATGTGAGTTTCCTAAAAAGAATTCACGGATTTGGAAATTAGTCAAGTTTCTAAAAATATTCCCGTTCTGAAAAATTGTTTCAGTTCAAAATTTTAAACATTTCGGGTTTCCCGCTGGCTGTTTGTTCTTATAACTTGGTGCTGACATATCAACAAGAAATCACGTCAGCTCACTTGGCTAGCAACACTAGGCGGGATTCAGTTCTTTTTGCCTATTTTAGTTGGCTACAGTAGTGTGCTCATGACACCACTAATGGGCCAGCCCAGTCGCGTACGCCCTTATGCGTCGAGGAACTGTTTGAAACAAAACGCGTCGAATAGGAGGTCCCGAGATTCAGCACGAATCATGGCGCTCAATCAGCGGCCCAAAATTTGATTGAAAGCTAATCGTATTTCAGTCGGCTGAAAATTTGCAAAACCGTATAAATACACACACCCACCATCACTGTTAGTTAAGTCCTAATTATACCCAAACAAGTAAACCGTATTCCAAACTAGCAAAACCGACACTACTTGGTCACCATACTACTTGGGCTTGATGACGTATATGAACCGGACTGGTACATGGCAATAACCACACACGCAGCCGACTACTACTATCAGAACTGCATTGGTGACTTCATTTTGACGTTAAAGCGTTTTTTTTCTCCCTTCCTTCTCCCAACTACAAATATTTTTTGCAGTGATACGTGAATGGATAAATTTATGACCACACTAAAATATCAAGAACTAAAACCATATTTATTGAAGAATATTTGTACAACACATTCGGCATGAAAGTTATGGTGTCTGACAGATTGGGTATAAACACAATGGTGACTTTTACCACCACATCTTATTTATATTTCAGAACATGGTTTTTCTAGGAAAAAAGTTGCCAATTTATTCAATGTTTAACACCCCTTCAGAGACAATCTCCGAGCTAACACACTCAGGAGCAGTGGCGGAGCCAGGAATTAAGGATCAGCGGGGCCAAATGACTCAAACTTCTGATAACAGGGGCCAAACAATACTAATACATGTATTTTCGGATAAACTACACACTGTTCATCTACTAATTAGCAGCAAATCACTGATCTTGGGGGGGGGGGGGGCCAGGGCCTCGCTAGTCCCCCTATCTCCGCCACCGCTAGCGAGTACAGGGAGCCAAGTTTTACATAAGGATTTCAAGCAACCCTCCCTAGCTAGGATGTGTGCGACATTATTTCAAAGCGTCGCACCCAAGCAATCCTAAAGTACGGAAATGATCAGCTCTAGGAATTCACTGATCATGATAAACGTTTATCCCAATCCGCCACACGAGCCCATTTTGTAGCTGATTTTTGCCATGCATCAAGCTCCGCCATTTGTACGAGCATCCTTTTGGGCATGTAGCGGCCATAATATCCATCTTTGAGAAGTAACGAGCTTTGAGAACTCTCGCACAAAGAGAATCTAGAGCAGTGATGATTCGCCACACCTGTTTGGCGAGTAGAGCTTGGTTACATCGGCAATCCCCTGCCAGTGGCCAAATGCGAGCGTGAGCAGCCCCCCGCTGGTCCTCGACTTCTCTCCCAAGAACACAAGAGCAGGCCTGCGCCGCCGCTGCCCGCCGGTCTACCTATGCTACCACACGGAAGGACGTGAGCGCGGGGCAGCGGAGTCCTCCTCTGCTGCTCGGTATATGATCCAGTTTATGTTCCATACACAAGAGCATTTAATGCATCATGTTCTGCTCCTAATATTCCAACGTTTTTACTGTACTTCGTCGAGGAGGATGAGGAGGGGGAGGGGAGGTTCACTGGGGGGACACGGTCGAGCAGGGCCATCCCAAGCCGCCTGCCGGCTTCATCCTGAATGACCAGGGCCGGTGCATCGCTGGTGCCTCCAAGCGCATCATCACCATCGTCAGGTGATCCACATTTTGTTTTCTCCTAGCTAGCAGTTCATACTTGAAATGCATTATCCATGTTCATCTTGCAAATTTGTGCAGCTTGATGATGTGGACAATCATCCATTGGAGTGCATAATCAGGAGGGCACGAGTGCTTGCTTCTCTGCCCGGTCGACATGTAATTCGTTGCAAACTTGCAATGTTCATAAGTGATTCCCCTGTTCTTTGATTACTTCTTTCAGGCCTATGCAGGTGTTCAAGAGCACAATCTTCAGCGGTTGGATCGTTGTATGTCACTAACTACTTATATTTTCAATCCCAACAAGCACTTCATTCATTTGTAGTTCAAGGATGGTTGCGACTGATGCTAGAAATATTCGTTTCGAATAAAGTAAATGATGTGTGTTTCCATTCGATTATAGGTTGATGATGACCAAATTAACCAGATCATTCCATCGATTCGCCGTGCTTGCAGCTCCATACATGACCCCCGCGCCTCCCCAGCCTATCCCGCTCCCCGCAGATTCCGCAGCCATCAACCCCATGGACGCAACACATGCCGTTGTCGGAGCGGGCACTGCAAGCGGAATCTGCGACCACATATACCATTTGTCGTCTCCATCAAGCGCAAGGGGCTGGCTGATGAGGCAGCAGTTCAACAATTATGCAACAGCCACACTAACAGGGCTCTGTAGAGGTACATCCATAAATGAGGAACTTGAAGCCATGAGGTTAGCGTATTCATCTATATATCGTGATATGTTCATGTTTCTTAGAGAATACATGAGATGAGAATATCTTCCCATGTATTCATTTTTCTTCATTTGAGCAAGTAGTTGCGCACACATTATTTTTATTCATGAATACATGATGGCCTATCTTTCCATTGATAGAGAAAAAAAGTTACAAGGTCATACGCCCAAACTACGTAAACAGGATGGCATAGATGGGCGCGAATTCAGGCTGCAAGTGGAACTACACATGGGAGTCCCACCTTTACCCCACTTGCTCCCAGTACATTAACCAGACATTCCATCACAAGATACATAAATTAGGTGAGAGCAAGTGGGATCCCATTTAGCATATGCACGTAGACATAAACACTAATTGAGCACCCATCAGTAATCTATTACTCACACCCGCACATCCTCGCGTGTAGTTGTCCAGCATGAGCATTGGCATCGCCATCGACGCCGATCCGCCCGCACCGCCGCCGTGTGGGACGAGCGGCATAGTCGCTGGTGATCGCCCGAAACGAAGCTCTGATACCAATTGTTGTTGTCGCGATCTTCTTCCTCGCTCGCTGGAGCTCTCTCTTTCTCTCTACTTCTCTCTCAGGCACACACAGAAGAAGTGAAGGAATAAGAAGGAGAATATGGTGGACACAGGTGGGTTTCCAGGCGCACGTACGCCACCGCCGCCGGGCGGCTTTTATCCTCAAGCACAAAGCTCGAGCCACACCAAGAATACACAGGGATGGGGAGACTTATACGCCTGCGCATATACGCCATGCCGCGCCCAGTCAACCCACTCGCCACGTCCCGCACATCCTGGCTCGCGCACCCGCCGCGCTCCAACGCGGACGACGTGGCCACTCGCCGCGCTGGCGACGCGGTCAAACCTCTTGCTTCCTCGCCAACGGACTCACCCACGCACGCACACGTGCCACGGACTCGCGTCCAACACACACACCGCACACGCACGCACCCGTACCTAGCCGAACTAAGCCTAGACACTAGTCAGACTAACCCAAGAAACAAGTCGGACTATGCCCAGTACATGGCCGTGGCTTATTTGTCCAACAGTTACTACCTTTTCTTTCTGTTCAGGGTAATGTTTAGTAGGACTGTAGAAGTACTTTCTTAACCTAGTAAAAATATCGTATTGTATTAGACATGCAGAGATGCAGTTGAACAAGTAGTTGAAACAACCGCATCACGGCCAACTGGACGTTGACAGTAGTTTATCCGGGGTCCAGCGGATCCGGGTGAAAATAGGTAGCACTTGAGCTTGGTTCGTTGTTGACACACAGGCCGATCATATGCCATTTTCTTGCTATATACCCGAAGGGAAAACTCAAGAGAAGAGAAAGAAAGAGCGCGCGACACACGGCACGTGCATGTGCGCGAAAGGAAGGAAAAGGTAACGCGGAGGACGAAGAAGGCATCGTGTGGGCGACTATTTTGTTGTAGGGAAACGTTTGGGCACGGTGCATCGGCCGAACTTTCGGCCGGCTCGCTCGCCACGCTGACCCAACGCGCAATACGCAGTGGTCCCCACGCGCCCCGCCTCCATCCCCTACCTCCAGCCCTCACACGCGCATCCCCTTCCTCTCCCGGGCTGCGACGGGGGCCACCACGAGCTCCATCGCCGGCGGCCAGGCGCTCCCTCGCGCACCCCGCCATGGCTGCCTGCTACCATGGCCAGATCCATCCCCTACCTACATCCTTCATCCGCGCACATCCCCTCCCTCTCTCCTATCGGGCTGCGACTGGGCCACCACAGACTCCATCGCCGACGGTCAGGCACTCCCTCGCCGGCCGCCATGGCTGCTTACCGCCATGGCCGGATCCACCCGCATATACAAGTGTTGCAACCGTCACCTAGAAAAGCTTCAACAGCTATAGAAAAAAGCTTCAACCATAGACACAGAAAGCTTCAATGGCACTTCATAATAAGGGGAAGCTGCAACCATAGTTGAATTTTGCTACTACCGGCTAAGCTTTTTGCTACATCCATCAGGCGGAGCTGCGACCTCGCAACGACGACAACGACGATTTTTGCTGCAACCGTAGTAGATTTTTGCTACTACCGCTGAAGTTTTTTGCTACATCCATGTAAGGCGGAGTTGCGACCTCGCGAAGAGAGCGACGGTGTTTGATTTTTGCTGCAACCGTAGTTTATTTTTGGTACTACAGGTGAAGTTTTTTTGCTACATCCATTCAAAATGGCGTTGATTGACTAACGGCCACCATCGACATAATTTCCTGCAGCGGGCATCAATGGCGAGGGGCGGCGGCCGAGATACAACCGCCGCCGTCAAGAGCTGCAACGCAGGTGGAGTTGTTGCATGGGGACCGGCGACGAGGACGGCCGGCGACGGCGGGGACCGACGACGAGGACGGCCGGCGAGGGCGGGGTCCGGCGGCGACGAGGAAGACCGGCAAGGGTGGGGACCGATGACCACCGGAGGGGACAGGAGGCGTGGCGCCGCGCTCCTCCGAACAGGACTGCCCGAGGAAGAAGAAAGAGAGCCGAGGGGTGATTCGTTTTTTTGCTTGGATTCAATCAAACGCGGTTGCGGTGCGACCGGCGCGCAGAGTGCTGCCCTTTGTTGTAGCGGGCCCCTGCCATACACGGTTCTCGCCGGGTACGTCCAACCCCCACTTGGGGAAATTGAGGAAATCGCAATCACACGCAGCCGGGCGCCCGCGATGCATGCATGCACTTGTACGTGGTAACTACTTTTTGATTTGTTAATTAATATTTGAAACCGTAAGTCCAAAGAACAAACTGAAATTCAAGATCATCAAGACGATAGCAAGCCAACCATTTTTTATGAACTTGTCGTACTCAAAATCTCAGTCAGTAATGCGACCAGCGAAGTCACGTAGCACCTAGGAAAAAGCATAGATTGATTTGCTTAAATTAAATTAGATTTATGTGGCACTTTTTTTAGAGAATAAGTGAGAAAACTGCACATAATATTTGGGCAGGCAGGGTGGTATCCTCAATATTGTTTCCATATGAGCAGTGCAAAATGTTATAATCCACATCACCAGCATCCTCTTTTATCCCCTCTTCTTGTGTGCATTAGTACATTTTTTCTAAATTCTGCTTGTTAAAACAGGGTCAAACTAACAACATGGAACTAACAAAAGGCTGATTATATCCACAACTTGATAATAAATAAAAAGCTCTTGACTTCACCGCAAGAAAGAGCGGGAAGTTGTCAACATGAAGCTGGCTATATAACATATTAATATAGTTTAGGATCTCAACTGAAACAAATACAATTGTTTTATTTTGCTACTGGTGTTATTACTGTTGGATGTGATTGCACAGCGTGCATCTTCACTCCTAAAGTCTCAATGTTACCAAAGGAAATACTGAACATTGGCAAACATACACGCATGCAAGAAGCATCTCCATTCACAAGTACACAGAACTTACTTGGCAATAAAAGTACTTGGAATTTCATGCAAAGTTAATATGTTCAGATGTAGATCAAGGTGGCATAGTAATATCTACCTGTTGTACAAACTGTATGTATCTTGCAACACCATATTTAAATTGAGTTCCGCCTCCAGAGAAAACAAGATAATTGCCAGACATTGTGACCCAGTTCTGATCCTTCTTATATTCCACCCGTTTGGGGTGACCGGGTGAGGAACATTGTTGTACCAAGTATGGAATTCAGAAAGGAGATTACCAAAGCATTAGTAGTCTGCTAATTAAACCTTAAGCTACATAAGGCATTGATTAAATCAAGGTAAACAGTACAAGATGCACTATCTGCCTTAAAATCTCCTAATGGTTGAAGGATCAAGGGTCCTAATACTATCAGATTATGAATCTGAACCCTTCAAACCATATAGATTTTCCTTTGCTAATATTTTTGCAGCTGCAAGAGTCCTTCACTAGCAATGATGCTTTCACAGCTACAAGAGTCCTTCTTCACTACCAATGATGCCCTGATGTATGGATAATAATTAGACTTGTCAGCGCACAAGAACATTAAAAGCAAATTACCTCCAAAGGAATCAATAATGCCAGGCACCTTCTTTAGGCAAGCATCTAGATGCATACCAAAAAGATGGGTTGGAAGAGGTGGAGCTGGGCTGGCCGCCGCCACATGCGACCTGGGATGGAGTCATCGGCCACGTTTAGGGCCCTCCCGCAAGCAGCCTCCCCGTCTGCAGCGGCGCCGAGGAGCCCTCTGCAGCAACGGCGACGCGGGGCGTGCTAAGCGGAGAGATCGGCTTCGGTGGAGGCTGGACCCTGTGGAGACGGCACGGCGCGCTGAGGGACGGAGGAGAGCGAGGCGGAACAGAAGGAGGCAATGGTGCTGAGGTGGGAGGAGAGAGGAGACGAGACGGCGGTAAGAGAGGGTTGCATTGCGTGAGTGCCCTGCTCTTTCTCTCTGTCTTCTTTAATATTCTCCCCAAATGAACATCCAACATGGGGTGGCCCACTCAAAACGAGAGAAGGAGAAGGCGCTCCTGCCAAACCCATGTGCCCATGCAACAAAAAACAGTGTATACCTGTGGCAATGTGGACTGCCGACGTTCCTTTGCGCGACGCATAATGGGTTTGGTGCCTTAGCTTGATAAGTCCATGTGTATTTAATGTGCTCTTAGAGAACATTATTACTTACACTAAGTTTTTTTTCGAAATAGTCGACAAAAATCACCATCACATACATAGCCATTGTTTTCTGAAAATTGATATCGCGAAGAACTCAATTCTGTTTTTTGCTAGTTCTGAATTTGTTTTCTAGCATGCATACCCGTAGTCTATAACACTGAACACCATAACCATTAGCTTTTTAACTTCTTTTCGTGCAACTTACCAGCTAGTGAAATTACATGGGTGCCATTTACGAATCTATTACATAGTCCTAAAACCAGTAATTGGCTATCTTTATGTCCAGCAAATGTAACCTGCACACGAAAGAACCTAAGCATGGATTTCATGATCTATATAACACATTATTAACTACACATATAGCTTATTATCTTCGACAAAATTGGTCTATATCACTATCAGTTTAGACCATAACACAATCTACTACTGACGGAGAGGAACTAAATTTTTGTAATGAAATAAAAATTTGTAATCTCAGTATCCTGTAGTTTAGCTATGACCAAAACAACTAAATTTTGGACCAAAATCAAAATTTAATACACAATAATTCGCCTCAACATAGTAAATTGCTACGTAGTTATGTAAACTGACCGAGAGTAGGCGATACTGAACAGCTCCGGCGGCGAAGACCCCGTTGCCGACCATCATGATGGAATGGATATGCATGGCGCATCAACATGCATGTACGAATCTATTAAGAAGAATAAATAAGCGGGACGAACTCCTAACAAAGGATTGCATACAATCAATTCAAGAGGAATTGGCGGGATTTTCTTTGAAGAGGTCATAGCTAAAACTGGAGAATACCATCAGGAATTGGAATGCCATTTTGGAAATTAGATATTAGGGATCGTAAGATATGTTATTTTGTATATATGCATGAATGTGTACTATATGTAGTAACGTCGAATATATATACGAAAACTTGTTTTCGACCAAGCACGGAGAAAGAGGTCACTTCTCCATATTCATGACGATGTTGTGTAACGGTTCCTTCGTTGCTATTAGTAGCTAGCGTCGAGTTGAATGGAAGACACAAAATGAAAATAAAAACCCTAAATAAAAAAGAAGTGAATAGTAAAAAAATTGGAAACACAAAATGAAACCCCGAAACCCCTCCAAAACCCGAAACCCCAGCCCATGACGCGTGGCGGCCTTTAGTCCCGGTTGATGTTCCTCCTGCCTGAGCGCTGCGTAGTGGCCATGTGGAGCCCCTTTAGTCCTGGTTCGTAACCCGGCCGGGTGTTAGGGGGGGGGGGGGTGGCTGTAGTCCCGATTGCTTAGTCCCGGTTGCACAACCGAAACTAAAGGCCCTTATGGACCGGGACTAATGTCCTGTTTTCTACTCCCTCCGTTTCAAAATAGATGACCCAACTTTGTACTAAAGTTAGTACAAAGTTGAGTTATCTATTTTGAAACGGAGGGAGTACTGATGATTGCTATGCATGCATGCAGGAGCTGCACTCCTGCGATGAGAGCTGGGACCAAAGACCACAAGCAGGTGTCTGTGTGAAGAACCAGCCGAATTGAGATCGAAACTGCTGTGCGGACCGACGATAAACAGCATGCACGAGAGCCGTCTGCCCCACATTCATCATAAGCATTGACCCACTGATATGCTACGTCGGGCACAAATCGTCCACTGTGCATCGTGTGCATAGTAGCGCTCAGTTGAGATTAGCTATCAACAGTCAGATAGCATAGGGCTAATGGAGGCTGGATGTATGGGTGGGGCAGTACCACGGTGGCTACCCATGATTTCTGAAACAAGGCCGGCCACATGCTTTCTTTGTCGATAGTTATAAGACAAGTCAAGTCATGCTTTTACGGACAAATCAAGCACACACGGTACTCACGTGCTCCCTCTGTAAACTAATATAAGATCTTTTAGGTCATTAAAGATCTTATATTAGTTTATAGAGGAAGTACTTGTAAGTTTGATGCACATGGTCTAGGTAGTATTTGCAATATTTTAAGATGCTGTAAGTGGTCATCATAGGATGAGTTGATGACCAGTGGCGGATCCAGGATTTGAAGTTAGGCGGGGCGGACATTTAAAGGAAACAAAAAATCGACACCATGGTACAATGAGATAAGAAATTCAACAAAATTAATTGGCCAACTAGTATGGAATCAGGCAAGACGATCAACAGTACTAATTGTACATAGTAGTTTCATTATCAAAAAAACTAGGAGAAAAATATAAAACACCATAGAAAATTCATATAATTCTAACTCCGAGTCCTACAATCTTCGCTTAGGCCATTGTGACAAGAAATCAAATAATGATACTCCCTCTGTAAGAGGTAGTAGAATGGAACGGGAGAAGCGGTCCATAGAAGAAGCAAGATTACGAAGATAATGGAAGAACCTGCTTCTTACTGCTTTGTTGGCTGCTAATTGCAACTTTGAGCAGGTCGCGTTGTTATGGAGATTATGTCTCCTGTGATGACGTACGATAATTATGCTCATTTTTCTCTATTGTAGTATTGAATGATCATACATGACAAGACCTCGGGTTGCTATCTGTTCACTGCTATCACTTTCCATCATGCAATCATCGATGACTACTAAGGCCTTGTACAATGAAAGTTGCTTAGGGGAGGTGTTTAGAGAAATAAACCAGACTTTTCTTAAGCACCAGTGCTTATTTGTACAGGATAGACGCTGAACTAAGCGTCTCTCCTATAAAAATAGGCATCGGTGCTTCAAAAAAACTAGGTTTATTTTTCTAAGCACCTCCCTAAGTATCTCCCATTGTACAAGTATCCTTGACCCCCAGTTATTAGTTTCGGGTTCTCAGTTAATTTGCTACTTTCTGGTGATATTAGTAATTGCACCATTAGTTTGAATTCTCCGTGTTGATTTCGGAAGTGTTGATCTGTCTAGCAGGTTGAAAATGGTTAGGTCCTCATGAGACCTGACCTGAGATGTCTTCAAGGTGACAAGTACTTCATGGATGGAACCGGAGGCGACAAGTATTTGGTGGCCGGGAACCTATCTAGTGCACCGGTGTTTGTGGTTCTACCCGTGCACCGGATCTCCTAGCACATTTTAGAATACTCCAAAAAATATGAAACAAATTGAGCACATTCACACAACATCAATGTTTGTTCTCGCAAAAATTCAAATCCAATTTCAAAGATTGCTCGACATACAAGCATGGAAAATTTGACATCAATGTGATAATGGACCAAATCGAAAGACCAACTTATATTGCTTAATATTTAGTGTTAAATTTGTCTTTTTGTATCTCGACCAATGTTTCAAATTTTCATTTGAAATTTTGCGGCAACAAACACTGATGTTGCATGAATCTGTTAATTTTTTTAACATTTTTTGAACCATTTTAAAATGTGCTATGGAGGTCTGGTGCACCGGTAGCATCACAAGCATCCGTGCACTAGATGTTTTTCCCCTTGGTGGTCTGCTATGATGGGTTCAAGGTGCTCAAGCTCCTGTACAAGCATGTTGCGACTGATCATGGTGGATCAGGAGGACTCTGGCGATGTGCGGCTGCAGCTAGAGGATGTTGTTTCACAAGGCAGTTGTCGAGGTGAACGAGGAAGTCACTGAGGCAGCCCGCCTACTCCGCCTGGACCTATTTCTGTACTAGCTATCTACCTCCTTCGCATGTGGATTTCATCGCGGATCACCCGTTTATTGTTCTTCATTGCGGAGGAGGTGTCTTGTGCAGTGCTCTTCGTCGGCCATGGTGAAACTGGGTGAAAAACATGCCACAATGACCAGGGCCAACCCCGGCATTATGTAGATCGTAGTTATAACAGAGAGAAAGAAATATTCCACTAGTGTATGCTATATATATTTCATAAAAAAGCATTATAAAGACATAAATATGAAAAACATGCAAGAGGGAGGGGGGCATTTGCCCTCTAATGGGTGCTAAGCCGCCACACCTTTTGTATGAGTAGCTCTCGTCACACCTAAACCTCTCACAACCTCTTTGTACTATCTTCACAACATATCATTGCCCAATTTGTGAAATCCAATGTTCTGACGAACGCATGAGCCATCATCCAAGAGCACGAAGCAACCACATGACAGAATTGGTAGTTTATCTCATAATCCTCCACGAGCACGAAGCACCATGCGGAACAGAACTGCTTATTCATTACTACCCTGAGATGCCATTTGCGTTGCTCCTCCGCCGAGCATCTCCAGAAAGTGTGGCAGCGGTGGAGCATGTGATCCATCCATTCAGCATGTACTGTTAATTGACATTATTACGATGGAACTAGGTGAAAAACATGCCACAATGACCAGAGCCAACCCCGGCACTATGGAGGTTGTAGTTATAACAGAGAGAAATAAATACTTCACTCGTATATGCTATATTTCATAAAAAGCGCCCTTGGGCTGGTGACAACAAATTATCATCAATATTGTAGGACATGAAAAAATTCCTAAATTAAGTTGATCCATATGTAATCTCTCCCCTTTGTTGTTCAATACAATGACCACATAAGTTGGCTACCATGATTGTGGTTCATGTGATGTACTCTATGGGGGTGATGTTGATCATGCGTGAATTATTCTTTTATGTTCATATGTGTTAATTGTCTCTAAGAATAAAGGGATAATAAACTGATGATAAAGGGGTAATAAACTAAGGATAAAGGGATAATAAACATGTTTGCCTCCGTGATGAGAGGGAGGCTTATGGGCATATTATTGAATTGTATGTCACCTTGCAAAAGGGGAGGCTCTGTTTTGTTACTTAAAAGTTTGGGTGATGTAGAGGGATCTCGATGAAAGAGTGAAGTATTAGCCATAGATGCAGGGCGGGTCTCGGTCTATGGATTTATGGACGTATTTCATAGATAACATCAACACATCACAACAATCTAGCATAAGCACCAGATATTTTGTTTTTCACATGTCAATGTTATCTTGCCACACTTATTATCTACTAGTAAATGCCACATGCCATGCACGTGTAGAAATAGTTATTAGCACACATACATGTGGGTAATTTTAAGTAGTATCATATTTCACACTATTTTTTAAAAGTATTATCATGATTTGAACTACCATAGTTGGAGTCACACAATTCGTCAGACAATTAGTCATTAGTTATAAGATTATACATGATTTAAGAATATATCTGTGTAATGCCGAATTTACACAATATAAAATAGCTTGAGAAAAAAGGATGATAGGTTCGTCCTCAAACGTTTGTCTTAATAAAGTTTAAAACGTAGTATTAGATTGAGAAATGGAAAGAGTACTGTTTGCAATTTTTTATCGTCGTTAGAAATAGAATAATAATTTAAACGTTAATTATGTCTGTTTTGCAGATCAGGCTTTTTCAAAGAATTGTTGACAAAAAACTAAGAAAACAAGGGTAATAATATTTGTAAAATGAATTTATAAGAGCAAGTAAAAGCTATTTAGCTGTACATATGTTACATTTTCCCTTTGTTTGCTATTCTTTAATCAGTTCAGCTTGTGCGCCTTTACCCAGGCTACACCATCACATACTTTCTCTCTCATCATGATGCGTCCTTGCAGTGTCTAGTACTCCCAGTGCTACTCTACTCTACTTGATAATTCTGCTTGCTTTCTTTGTAGCCAGCCACTATTCAGAAATTTCTAGCAGCCTCCAGTACCAATGAACCCCAGTCCAATTCTTATCATAAGAAACCCTTTCACGAACTTTTATTTGTACTTTTATTTCTAGTTATTATTTACCAGTCATCCACCATGCACCTACATGGGCTGGCAATTTAAATTACGTACATAATAATTAAAATGTCAAAATATTTTTTATTTAATGCATCAATGAAAGAAGAGATATTTAGCACAGAAAGAACTAGCATACTTCTCTGAAAGGCTCAGTTCCGAATCCTTTCCGTGACACTCCTTCAAAAGTTGGAGATATTTTTTGCTGCATCCATGAACTATTAAAATCATTCTCTCAGTAACAAAACATCGAGCCGCCGCCCAATGCACACCACACTGAGCAGCTGCGCACCCAAATACGCCCTTTTCCCTGGATCTCGTCGCCGCCGCCCACCGGCCGGACCTCTCGCGGCTGGAGCCCACCCACCACACCACCGTGGTCACCGCGGCGGGCTAGGGTTTGGTCTGTCAGCGGCCGTGCTGCTCGTGCTTGACCTCTGTCCGCATCGACCTCCACCACCCAGGCTTCACCTCTGTCGCCGTCTGCATCGACCTCCACCGCTCGGGCTACACCGCCATCACCGTCTGCATCAACCTCCATTGCCCGGGCTTCACCTCTGTCACCGTCTGCATCGACCTCCCCCACCCGGGCTTCAACTTCGTCGCCGTCGGCTCCACCACCAAAGTAATCCCCCCCCCCTCCACCAAAAATCTTGAGGACGAATGCGAGGAGCAGATGGTTGCAGGTCACCATGGCCGGTCTCTGCTTGCTGGTCCTGGACATCGATATGGTGACATCGGTGGTGGTCTAGGACAAAAACACATATATTTAGTAGTAATGGTATATTAAGATTGTGCATATATATAGCATGCACTAATCAATCGATGATTAGTATAGTATATTTAGTTATCTTGATGGTTGTTTTATACCTCTAGTGCTTATTATGGTGTTCAATTTTCTTAATTTAGGTCACTACTTGGTGACTCAAAATGCCTTATATTTGTTTACAGAGGCAGTAGTTATTCTCAATGTTCTGCAAAACCTACCGTTGATCTTGTTGATGTTTGAGCTGTTGTCGTTGCTGTCCTTACTGTTGATGTAGCTATTGTTGCCACCGGGCGTGTGGGTGCTCCTCTTCGGTGTGTTCTGCTTTGCTCCTGGATCTGTTGTGCTCTGTGTTGGCTGGTGAGCTCCTCCTACTCTACTGCTGCTGGTTCTTAAGGCTACTGCTTGTTGTTATGCATATATACTGTTGTTGCTCTGATGTTGCTGCTGCTGGTGCTTGAGGCTACTTTGTTGTTATTGCATATATACGGTTTTGCAGAATATTGAATAGTTGGTGGTAGTGCTTGTGTGTTGTTGCATGTTTGCTGCTGGTGCTATAGCTAGTGCTTACTTTAGTGGTGTGGACTGGCGGCGGAGGAGAAGCAACGTGGAGCCCGGATGTACAGTTGGAGGTGACGGAGTTGTTGAGTTCCGGCAAAGGTGTGGCGGGACAGTCCGGGTATTGAAGCGGCGGCGAAGGCAAGAAAGAAATACGGAAGGAAAGAAAATGGGAGGACGAAGGCCCATGGTCTGTAAGGGGTTATGGTGGGGTTTTGGGTGGACCGAGGGTGTCGGAGTCCTACATGTCTATTGTCCAGACTCCTGCAAAGCTCCCAAGTTTATCTTGGGTTTGCGGGAAAAAGTGCGTCTACACCACTCAGCGGTGCCGATACACGACCATATTGGATGGCTAAACACGTCTCGACCGTGCAGTCTAGATAGTTGTGTGCGGTTTGATGGTCCGCCTTGAATATGCCCTTAGTCATAGATAAGTGTCTAATTTGAATCACCTTATATGTTGTAATATATTTACTTAAGTTTTCACCGTTCGGTATATTCTCTTTATTCTATCAATAAAAATGCATGTTCGCTAAACAAATTTGTGAAAATAGTAGTGGTCAGCTGGGCAGCTCAATTATTGTTTGTAGCCGACATACGTGTGGGTTCAAACATTACTGGGAGGCAGTGGTGAATGAACTGGGCAGGATTTACACTATTAGGGAAAACCTTATACACAGAACTTTAGCAGTAGCGAGCCTGCCGAAACCGCGCTGCAGATAATGTCGTAGCAGTAGCGCGTCCCGCCGAAAAATCGTTAATACTAAAATTCTCACGGCTTAGCCGATATGGTACACATAGTACTAGCGATCTACACGGAACCGCGCTACTGCTACTTTCTTTGTAGCAGCGCGTTTTACTCTAAACTCGCTGCTACTAAAGGATATAAAATTAAATGAAAAGCAAATAGAAAGGTAATTGAAAATGAAAGAAATAGAAGAAGGTGAAAGGAAAAAATTAAATGTGAAGAAAAATAAGTGAAAAAGGGAAAAAGGGGAAAGTTGTAGCAGTAGCGCGTATCGCAGAACGCGCTGTAGCTAATGTAGCAGCAGCGTGTTTCTAGGAACGCGCTACTGCTACTTCTGACTTAATCACCGCGTTCGTCCTTCCCCACGGCCACTTCCCCCAAATCTCACTACTCCGCTCTCGCCGCCGCCGCCGTCGCCGTCGTCGCCAAGCGCTCTCGCAGACACCTCTACGCCGCCCCGCCCCGGATTCAATGCCGCCCGCCCCGACCTCAACGCCGCCCGACGCCGCCCCGACCTCAACGCCGCCCGGACCGCCCCAAGCCCGACCTCGCCGCCTGCCCCTCTCTCGCTCAGTAGCACCCGATCGAGATGAGCACGCCTGCTCCTCCCCCTCCCCTACCTCTGCCTAGATAGAGTTCTTCAAATTTTAGTTGCATCAAATAGTTAGGGTTCATCTATGGGTGGAAATGAATTGGATACATATGCGGCTGGGATTTTTTCTTAGGTGATGTTTTCTTAGATGATGAATAAACACTAGTGTAATGCATAATAAAACGAGTAAAATTTGACCTTCTTCTATTTAGTTAGTAAGACTAGTTAGTAAGAACTAGGTACTAATTAGGTGATTTTTTAGTTAAAGCAATTTTTCCCGCCTCGACGTGGACGATGCCTATCCCACATCCTCGTCGTCGAGTCGGCGGAGGACGACACCTGCTTGACCAGATCGGCCATGTCCGGGACCTGGCTCCGCTGGGTGGTACTGGAGGCGCTACCTACCGGGCGCGAGGTTTGTGAGGAGCCAGCCTGTCGTTGACCCGAACCTTCTTTGGTGGCGTTCGCGTGGGACAGTGATGATCCAGAGGCTCGAGGACTCCGCGGAGGTGGTGCGTCACCGTGTCAGTGAGGAGGATGCGCACGTCCGTCGCTACTTGTTTGCGTTGGAGCACAGGCCGTTCTCCAATACTTGGCAGGTTCTCCGGGGATCTCACTGGAGCTATGATCCCGTGATGGTGCCTTCTCTGTGGGTTTCCACCGCCCGCGCCGATACCCGTCGTGTGCTAGAGTTTTAGTTGTATTAGTGATGTTATATGTATGACACTATTCATGATGTATTAGTGATAGTGTTCGACGATGTACTGACGCATGAGATGATATACTTTTGCTTATTGAATGCATGCTAATTTGAGTCCTATAAGATATTTTGAAATGTATATCTTGTGTTGCTCAATATCCAAGTGGCCGGTCATGTTTGCAGGTTACACCTTCGAGTGGCCTATGTTTTGCCGGAGTGTTGATTCATTTCCATTCCGGCAAATTTCAGGCGCTCGATATGTCATATTTTAGCAAAGGTCATGCCGGATTTTTCAGTGAATTTTGGCATGACTTGTGCTAGAAGATGTAGGAAATATCGAGTGCCCCGGATTTGTGTGTTGAGTATCTTGGTAGTTGTCTTCGATCGATTTTCAATTAATGTTTTAACTATGAACATAGGAAATGTCTGACGACGAGAAGGATTTCGGTATTTGCAAATACTGCGAAGACGAGCGCGGCCTGTGCGACGGAATCTTCCTAGATGATGATAGGCGCTTCAGCATCAAGCTGGACGAGAACTTCGAAGTGGATACAGTAAGTCACAACGACAAGTCTTTTTTCGTAATTAAGCATGACATCTGCTTCATTTGCTTCAACTTATATTTTTTACTATTCTACTAGCGTATCCCCTGCCATGCAAGAGTTTTTGTATTGGATAAGATAGGTTTTAGTCATAGTATGGAGGAAAAGAAAGTTTACTTGAAGACCGAGCATGGTTATATTTTCCATGCGAAGTTATACAATTCAGACGACTACACATATTTTGGATGCAAAACATGGCGAGCACTATGCAAGACTTATGCATTTGAGCCTGATATGGTTATCACCTTTGATATTCGTCCAGAAGATGATATTGAAGGTAATACCGACATCTGGGTCGATGTGCAAATGCCTCCAGTTATACCATTATGTAAGTTTCTCAACCATATTTATGTCTTTGATATTGTTTATTCAAAAATAGCTGACAACTAATTTGTATTGTCAGCTTATTTCCGTGCAAGCAAACATGTCCAGCGCTTGGTAGACAGGATCGATATCGTCTCGGGGCTGAACTCAACTGCGAGGAGCTCAGTCATTATGTTTCATGGCTTGAGGATCTTGATACTGTCAAGACAAATTTTCTTCCTGCATTTAGAAATGTTAGTACTGAAAATGTGCGACCAATAGTGTTCGTAATGAACTACGGTCACATCTATTTAGGAAGGATGGTAAGATTTTTACTATTTGTCATCGGTGCATCTTTTCCATACATTATTTTTTAAGCTAAACTTCATTGCTAAGTATGTTACCGTACGATGTTCTTCAACAGGGACTCCCAATGAATGTTGTGCCTTATGGGATCGAGACTAAAGGTACCATGAGTATTATCAGCTTACGGCCAAGATATCCTACAGATTACTTTAGTGCATTCAAGATTAGCGACGGATGCTTAATAGTGCAAGACTGGACCAAATATGTGATGGGGGAGCGCAGAGAAGTACTAGGGGGCAGCAAACAGATGCGCTACCCACAATTAGGTGACAGGTTCATCTGCATGCTCCAGTTTGATCGAGGAGGAGAGCTATATATGTTTTATGTTATTTTACCTAAGAGAGAGCAGCAGGAGTGATTAGCTACTAGAAATGAGTTTGAGGATGATGATGTGCTACACTATTACTATGATGATAAAATAGCTAGTGTTGGTGGTAATGACTATGATGATTATTATTAGCTAGTGTTAGTGCTGATTAAATAAATACTATTGGTGGTAATGACTATGATGATGATTAAATAGCTTGTGCTGGCGGATTAGATTCAAGTGGAGGCAACATGTTGTGCACATCGAAAATACTACTAGTCCAAACTAGATCAAGTTTGGATTAGTAGTATACTTTTGACATCCACCACATATTGCCTCCACTTGAACCTAATCCACCTTCCTTTAATACACTATTATGGACATAATGATGTAAACCTCATAACAGCTGGTATTGTACCAATATTTGTATGATGGCGCATAAATACACTAAAAATAAAAAAAATAAAAAAATACTAGTAGCGATGGAAAGAAAACACGCTGCAAGTAGATACCTTAGCAGTAGCGCGGTAGTGAACAAGCGCTGCAGCTATTTGTCCTAGCAGTAGCGCGTGATGGCACGCGTTACTGCTAAGCAATAGCTGTAGCGCCTTATTAGTAGCGCGGCCACCCGCGCTACTAGTGGGCACAAAACACGCGCTACTGCTAGGGTTTTCCCTAGTAGTGTTAATAGGCTTTAGCCTGCCCTCCAGCAATGCAAAAAATAAATAAGTAGTTAATAGTACATGTTTCTATTAGTATTATGTTAAATTCTAGCCTTCTTTGAACAAAAGAATTGAGACTCAGTGGCTTTTTCTTCACACCATTGACTTTGAGCCTGCCTGGATTCCCTCCAAGATTCGCCACTGCTGGGAGGGTAAACTCAACTAGTACTTGCATGAACCAACAGTTATAAGTACACTACAGCGATAAATTTATGAACATATGAACAGATGATTAAGCCAACGATTTGCTAGTACTATAAAATCGCATTAAGCCTTTGTGAACTCGCCGGCGGCGACGTTTGGCGTCGTTCTCCCTTCTGAGGGTGTTGTCGTGGAGCTTAGGTGTTATAGGGCATACTGTGGCGTTGTTATCGACTCTTCACTACTAGGGAAAACCTTATACATAGAGGTATAGCAGTAGCGTTGGTCAAAACTCGGCGCTAGCGCTACTTAGTAGTAGCGCTTGTTGCAAAACCACGCTACAATCATTGTTTTAGCAGTAGCGCGTCTGCACAGAAAAGCGCTACTACTATAATTCCCTCACTAGTGCCGGTAGGCTAGGAATAGTAGTAGCGGTTCTCCCAGAACCACGCTACTGCTAAAAACTTTGTAACAGCGCGTTTATGTTGTAGAGAGCTGAAAAAGAAAATAAATAGAAAAATAAGTAGAAAAGTAAATGAAAATGAAAGAAATAGAAAAAGGAGAATTAAAAAAAAAGAAAATGTAAAGAAAACAAAAGAAAAAAATAAAACAGAAAGGAATAGCTGTAGCGCGTTTCGCTGGAAACGCTATAGCTATCTTAGCTATAGCGCGTTTCGGCAAAACGCGCTACTGCTAGTTTGACTTAAATCCCGGCAGCCCGAGCTCAAAATTTCGCTAAGTCCTTTCCCCCCTCTCTACTCCCCCTGTCCCCCAACTGCTCCATCGCCGCCCTCGCCCTGCCGACCGCCACCGCCCGAGGCCACCTTCGACCACACCGCAGCCGCCCGAGGCCGCCTTCGACCACACCGCCACCGCCCGAGGCCGCCCACGACCTCACAGCCGCCGCCCGAGGCCGTCGTCGACCTCACTGTCGCCTCCCTCGAGCTCACCGCCGCCGCCCTCGACCTCACCGCCGCCGCCCGAGCCAGAGCCTACCCTCACCGCCGCCCTCGACCTCACCGCCGCCGCCCGAGCCAGAGCCTGCCCTCGCCGCCGACCGTAAGGCTCTGCCTCTCCTGTCCCCTACCCTCCTCTCTCTATCTCTCTCTCTCTCTGCTAGGGCAATTCATATATATGTTGATACTGTGTTGATGTTCATATGAACCCTAGGTGTTCATATGAACCCTAGATTTTTTTAGGGCAGTAGGCATTTTATAGCATTTTGGAAAAATGATTAGCAATTTTTTTAGGAAATTAGCTAGGGCAATTTATATGAAAATGCCTAAACAGTAATTCCATTTACATTTAAACTAATAGAGGGTATATAAATAATAGTAGTATTTAGATTTAAATTACCAAAGGCTATAAACAAAAAACACTTAGCTATAAAAAATATTTGGACTACGGACCTGAATTTGTTCCAAATTTCATTCAAATGAAATTTGAATTATTTGGACTATGGACCTGGATATTTTTTAAAGAAAATGGATGTAGGTACTAAGATCTTGCTATGGAAATTTTGGTGAGGTCAGAAGGGTTAGAGAAAATGGAGTTCCTAGACTTTTAGCTTTAGACAAAAAACAAAACTATTTAGCTATAAATAAAAATAGTAGCTATGGCATTTAGCTATAAACAAAAAATAGAATTGTTTTTCTTTTCCAAAACTTGGTCAAACTAATTGTTGCTATGTAAACAAAAAACAAGATTGTTTTTATATGATATATGTCATTGATGTTCATTTGCATATTCCATTACTGTTGATTATATCTTTTCATTGAAGTGGCCATGTTATATGCAAAATCCTCAATAGTGTTTCATTGAAGTGGTTCGATTGTGCCCAAGTGGCTTTGTTGTTTCCAGGGAATGAAGCTGAGTGGCCTATGTTTTGCCGGAATGTTGATTCATTTCTGTTCCGGCAAATTTCAGGTTCTCGATTTGCCCACTTTTTAGCAAAGGTCATGCCGGAATTTTTCGTGAATTTCGACATGACTTGTGCTACAAACTAGGACATATCGAGTGCCCGGGATTTGCCGCACCAGGAAGGAGTCAACGTTCTTGCAAAACAATAGGCCTTTTTTATGTCATTATTCATTTTATTAGGTCTAGAATTAATTGACTAGATTTAATCATAGGAAACATGGCTAACAACGATGAAGGACAGGGTTCTGGTGATTGCGACGACGTCTACCGGGCGGCAGACGAATTTTTGAGCGTTGCCGACGATCAACCGATGTTGTTGCTAGGCCCACCAGTGGCATCGGGGACTGAGACCGACACACAGACCGGTGCTGAGACTGAGACCGGCGTTGAGACTCAGGGCGACATCGAGACCGGCGCTGAGACTGAGACCGGCGCTGCCTCGGGGAGCGGAGCCGGTGTAGAACCAAAAGCAAAGAGGCAACGGATTCCTAACAAACTCAGGACTACTAGACTGGTGGTCACGGAGGTGGACGACGGCAATTTTGAGCCAAAGGCGCCCGAGGAAATGCGCAAGTGCTACGGCAATCAAATTGGCTGCATCGTACGGACAACCGCCACCATCAACAATGAGAAACTACAGAAGATAGATAATATGAGGCCCTCCCTCCTAAAGAAGTTTCACCAGATATTCTTGTTCCCGGGCCGGAATGAAAAGGATTATGAAGATCCAGATAAGGACCCGGCAATGAAGAAGATAAACAAACACGCCATGACCAAGTTTACCGACGCATTGGCCGCCTAGAAAACAAGGGTGAAAGCAAGGATCATCGACAAGGAACCCTACTCCGAGATTGTAAAGGATAATCCGACAATCACGTTAGAGCAGTTTCAAATATTAAAGGAGGCTTGCGATGCCGAAGCTTCCCAAAAAAAGTCTAAGTACATGAAGGGGCTTCAAGAGAGGAACATTGGGAGCCACCACCTCGGAAGCCGTGGTTACGGCGGAAAGAGGTCCAAGTGGGCCAAGGAGGACGCGAAAGCCGCGGGTCTGGGCATCCCGGACCCTTTGGCGGAGTTCACCGTCCCGCAGGAGCGTGACGTCCTCAGGGCCCGGCACCGTTGGGAGCCAGTGAAGAAGGTTTACGAGACAAACCCGGTCACGACGGAGTTCATGAGACTGCTGGTAATTTTAGTTTCTAATCAATTCGACTGCACACGTTAGTCATATTTGTAAACGATCATTGTGCCTTTTGTAGAGAGAGCAACACAGGATTGCGGCCGAAAGCGACTCGCCGTCTGAGGCATTGGCGAGGCCCAAGTGTGACACTCCATTCACCCGGGCGTTGAACGTATTGAAACAACTCCCGGTGGATACTCGACCGTCGTATGGACGCGTGCACGGTGTCGGAGACGGCGCCACGTGGAAGAAGTACTACCGTGAGACCACGGATGAGAGAAAGGAAAGACGGAGGTTAATTGAAGAAAACATCGACAAGAAGGTTGAGATTGCGGTTGAGAAGAAATCATCTCAGACAGTCGCAACAGCGGTAGCTGCCGCAAAACAGGTGGTTGCAGATATATCTACTTCCTTGGTTCTGGCCGTTTTCACTTGGACAAAGCAAAATCCAGAAAAAAATGCAGCGGACTTTCCTCTTGCTGACTTCTTGGGGAGCAGCTCGACTAGTTACGTCTTGAGCTTGCGTTGGTTTTCCCCGAAGAGGAGAGGGTGATGCAGCAAGTGTAGCGTAAGTATTTCCCTCAGTTTTGATAACCAAGGTATCAATCCAGTAGGAGGCTCCTCAAAAGTCCCACGCACCTACACAAACAAACTGAGAACTCGCAACCAACGCGATAAAGGGGTTGTCAATCCCTTCATGGCCACTTACGAAAGTGAGATCTGATAGAGATAATATGATAAGATAAATATATTTTTGGTATTTTATAATATAGATGTAAAAAGTAAAGATGCAAATAAAAGTAGATTGGAAACAAATATGATAGGAGATAGACCCGGGGGCCATAGGTTTCACTAGAGGCTTCTCTCGAGATAGCATAAGTATTACGGTGGGTGAACAAATTACTGTCGAGCAATTGATAGAAAAGCGAATAATTATGAGATTATCTAGGCATGATCATGTATATAGGCATCACGTCCATAACAAGTAGACCGACTCCTGCCTGCATCTACTACTATTACTCCACACATCGACCGACTCCTGCCTGCATCTAGAGTATTAAGTTCATAAGAACAGAGTAACGCCTTAAGCAAGATGACATGATGTAGAGGGATAAACTCATGCAATATGATATAAACCCCATCTTTTTATCCTCGATGGCAACAATACAATACGTGTCTTGCAACCCTTTCTTCCACTGGGTAAGAACACCGCAAGATTGAACCCAAAACTAAGCACTTCTCCCATGGCAAGAAAGATCAATCTAGTAGGCCAAATCAAACCGATAATTCGAAGAGACTTGCAAAGATAACTCAATCATATAAAAGAATTCAGAGAAGATTCAATTACTATCCATAGATAAACTTGATCATAAACCCACAATTCATCGGATCTCGACAAACACACTGCAAAAAGAGATTACATCGAATAGATCTCCACAAGAGAGGGGGAGAACATTGTATTGAGATCCAAAAAAAGAGAAGAAGCCATCTAGCTAATAACTATGGACCCGTAGGTCTGTGGTAAACTACTCACAACTCATCGGAGGGGCAAGGATGTTGATGTAGAGGCCCTCTGTGGTCGATTCCCCCTCCGGCTGAACACCGGCGAAGGCTTCAAGATGGGATCTCGCGGATACAGAAGGTTACGGCGGTGGAAGTTGTGTTTCGGGTGCTCCCTGGATGTTTTAGGGGTACGTAGATATATATAGGAGGAAGAAGTATGTCGGTGACCGCCCGAGGGGCCCACGAGACAGGGGGGCGCGCCCTACAGGGGGGGCACACCCTCCTATCTCGTGGCCGCCTCGGCTGCTTCTTGGCTTGCACTCCAAGTCCTCTGGATCACCACTAGTAGAAAAAAGGGTCAAACGTGAAGCACATTAGTGCCAGTTTGATTTTGGCCCGGTACTAATGGTACCATTAGTGCCGGTTCGAACGGATTTGCATTAATGCCGGTTCGTGTTGAACCTTTAGTACCGGTTTGTGGCACGAACCGGTACTAAAGGGGTGGTGGCAGGCTGGCGTCAGGCAGGGGCCCCACGATCACCTTTAGTACCAGTTCGTGGCACGAACCGGTACTAAAGGTCTAACCTTTAGGACCTTTAGTACCGGTTCGTGCCATGAACCGGTACTAAAGGGGTCTGACCTATAGTACCGGTTTGTGACACAAACCGGCAAAAGTGTAGGGAAAATGTAAAACGGCTATAACTTTTGCATACGATGTCGGAAAAAAATGTATAATATATCAAAAAATTCAGCTCGAAAATCCGCATCCGATGGAGACAGCCTACGGCCTATTTGGAATTATTTAGAATCCTCAAATTCCAAAAGGAAAAAAGATATGGTCAAATAATTTCAGTTTTTTTTTAAAAAAATGGTTAAATCTAGTCAAACTACTTATTCAAGAAGTATTAATATTACTACATAATTACTCAAGAATATTAGTGTTCTAAATAATTATTTCAATTTTTTGAATTTTGGTCAAATCTGGTCAAACTATGGTCAAACTGTGGTCAAATTATGGTCAAACTTATTCAAGAAATATTAGCGTTACTAAACAATTACTGTTTTTTAGAATAATAGTTTCAAACTCAAACGGTGAAATGTGTGACTTCATGCTCAAGCTAAACTCCTGAGGGTTAATAGGATTAATATCTTACTATTGTCAGGAAAACAACAAGTGCAGACTCGGAAACGAAGGAGAATAGAACCCGAAAGTTAAGCGTGCTCGGGCTAGAGTAGTGAGAGGGATGGGTGACCGGTCGGGAAGTTAGATGATTTGGAATGAGTGATCCACACTTGAGCAGTTAAGACAGGGGATTAGAGACTAAATCATCAAATAATCCAGAAAATTAAAAATCGAAAAAAAAATCAAATTTTTTATCCAATTTTTTTTAAAAAAAACCTTTAGTACCGGTTGGTAACACCAACCGGTACTAAAGGTCCCCCATACCGGGGCGCGAGCTCACGCCACGTGGTGGCACTTTAGCGCCGGTTCGTGCCGAACCGGTACTAAAGGGGGGGGGCTTTAGTGACCACCCTTTAGTGCCGGTTATGGAACTGGCACTAAAGGCCCTTACGAACCGGCGCTAAAGCTCCGTTTTCTACTAGTGCACGTTCGTTCCAAAAATCAGGCTCCCGAAGGTTTCATTTCGTTTGGACTCCGTTTGATATTCCTTTTCTTCGAAACACTGAAATAGGCACACAAAAAACAACAATACGGGCTGGGCTTCCGGTTAGTAGGTTAGTCCCAAAAATGATATAAATGTGTAAAATAAAGCCCATAAACATCCAAAAGGGGTAATATAATAGCATGGAACAATCAAAAGTTATAGATACGTTGGAGACGTATCACGTTGCACCAGCACCGGCTCCCGCACCGGACGTGCTCGGTGGTGCTTCGTCTTTGGCTGAGCTCGACGCCCTCACGGTATCTGTCACACTGGCTCCCTTCAATAAATGTATAATCTCCCGTTTTCGTTGCCTTTCGGATGTCTCACGTCACAGACTTTTCTTTGCAGGCCGACAAAACCCCATGCACCATATTGTACACCATCGGCGATCAGAAGGTGGACATGGGGAAGGCGACGATAATGGAGCCAAAGGAACCATTGTTCCACAGACGGCCGATCCACCCGAACGTCTTCAAGGTTTCCGTGGCCAGTGTCAAACCGGGCCACGAGAATTTGCCTCCTCTGATAGTAGTGGGGGATGACGACGAGACCCCGCGGCGGCTTGGTGATTGTTGCAATGGGTGGGTCCTGTTGTGATCAAAGAGTCTGCTTCGTCTGGAGGCGGCCGGGAGCACACCCACGAGCACGCAGCCTCAGCAAGGTATGAATATCAACACCCCACCTACCCAATTAGTGTCGGCTGTCGGGTTGGGTGATAGCGGACGGGGTAAGGAGGAGGCTCCATTAGTCGCTGATGACGTCGTCATGGATGAGGATGAGGATGACGATGGCACTGAACAGTATGTCTATACTGGCGCCTCCTCAGGGTTTTAGCGTCATGAGTCAACCTTGCCCAAGAACCAAACGCCGCCTTAATGGACGGTGGCATGATGTTCACAAAACTTCCAGTGGAGGATTGACATGGTAGATGCAGCAAGATGCAATGTGGCGTCACTTCAAGAAGAGAGAAAAGAGCTTGTGGTTTCTGCCGGACAAGCCCTTCAGCGGTGTTACCCTCTGTTCCACGGCGAGTTCCAGGCCGGGTTTAATTATGTGAAATGCTTGCACAATATTCTCACATTATATGGCAAACTAGGGTCATCAGGTAGTTTCCTAGTTGCACATCTACAAATGTTAAGAGTGTACAAGTGATTCTATTTTTTCGTTGCACACATGCCCAGCTTGGTGTTATGGGAAGATCGGTCTTCAATTGGCACAGTGGATCTACTGTATATGCTTTTTTGGTTCAGATAAGCCAGCTATTAGTCCACGCTAGCGTATTTCCATATGATCTTACATTCTTACTCTTATCATCATAACATTCACAAACAAATATGATATAGGTATCTTGTGTCATTCTATCAAAAAATCCCTCCATTCAGAAATATAAGATGTTTCGGATATTTCAATATGGACTACATACAGACTGAAATGAGTGGACAAACACATTAAAATGTGTCTATATACATCTGATTCAAAAAAATATTAGAACATCTTATATTTGTGAACGGAAGGAGTAGTATATCTATACCAGTATGCTAAGATTTTTTTTGTCAAGTCATTGGTGTTAGTACTTTGGTTCGATCTTATTTGTCCACCCCGCATGAATCTCAAAACGGAGTTTTGGCATTGATGAAAATTTGGCTCCTTTTTCGACCCATCTTTGCCAATCCCTCCCCGTCGCTACATACACATGCCACCTTGCTCGATTGCCCTCACTTCCTAGACATCACCCGTCTTGTGGTCGTGTTGCAACCATGGCCGAAGCAGATACAAAAATTAGCGAGATCAATGCATGCAACCACTCAATTTGTGAGCTCAATGTGACCAGTCCAGGAAGACTTGGGACTTCCTTCTATAGTGTGACCACCAGTTCAAGTAGATACAGAAATTAATACCAAACACAAACCCATCCCCGCCCTTAATCACAACATGCGGCAAGCATGCCGACGGTGTCATGACATCTGCTGTGGTGGAGGCCACAACTCATTGTCCCTCCCCTCTCCCCCTCCCTTGCCCCATACCAGCAACCACAGACAATGTCGTGTCCTTCTCGTACTTATCGCCCGCCTCCCTCCAGACGGACTCTGGCGACGAGGCCTAGGGTGGTGGCCGAGAAGCTTAAGCTAGCGTAAACTTATTTTTTATAGTTAAACTAGTGTTGTTTTTAGTATTAGTATTTTTTACGAGACCTTTTTATAAGCTATGTTAGGTTAGCTCAAATACTGATAGAATGTGTTGTTTGAGCTATGTTAGATTAGCTCAAATTATGGTAGATTTTTTTTTATTTGAGCTATGTTAGATTAGCTCAAATTATAGTAGGCCAAAATAAGAAGCTGGGGGACTTATGTTAATGTAATAGTGAGGTTATTATGAATTTTATGATAATAACAATCAGATGGAATTTCCATATGGGTGCACAACTTGGAAAATTGCATTTCAAATTGTAATTTTAGGGATTGATTAGGAACCAACCTCCCAATACCCAATCAAGTCTTTGGTTGACCTTTTGGGTTTAGGTTTGGGGTTTGATTAGAGATGCTCTTAGTTGTCACCCATGTAGATTATGAAGACAAAAACATCAAAAATGGAATTTTAATTAACTATAACATAAATCTACTGGACGTTGAACACCTATTTGAATAAATATAGTGTGGGATCACACCTTTTGTATGCGCATCTGTAGTCACACCTAAACCTCTCCTTGCAGCCTATGTGTACTATGTTTACAACATATCCTTGCGCAATTAGTGAAATCCAATGTCCTAACAAACACATGTGCCATCATCCACGAGCACGAATCAACCACGCAAAACGGAACTGGTATGTCATCTTGCCATCCTCCACATGCAACTATGCAAGAAGCAACCACACGAAACGGAACTGCTAATTCATCGCTACCTTGAGATGCCACTTGCGCTGCTCCTCCACCGAGCATCTCCAGGAAGTGTGGCATCGGTGTAGCATATCAATACATAATTTCTCCCCTTTGTTCAATACAATTGTCACATGAGTTGGCTATCATGATTGTGGTCCATTTGATGTATTCTTTGTGGTGACGTTAATCATGTGATGAATATTCTTTTATGTTCAGATTGTGTTAATTGTCTCTAAGAATAAAGGGATGATAAATTAAGGATAAAGGGGTAATAAACTTTTTTGTCTCCATGACCAGCCGGAGGCTCATGGGCATATTATTGTCTCTGTTTTGTTACTTAATAGTGAGGGATCTTGGTCAAAGAGTGAAGTATTAGCCATAGATGCAAGGAGGGTCTCGGTCTATGGATTAATGGACGTATTGCCTATATAACATCAACACATCAGATAAAATTTAGCATGAACACGAGATATTTTGTTTTTCACATATCAATGTTATCTTGCCACACTTATTATTTATTTGTACTTTTATTTCTAGTTATTATTTACTGGCCATCCACCCACGCACCTACATGGGCTAGCCATTATAATAATTAAAAATTCGAAAAAAAATTATTCAATGCATCAACGATAGAAGAGCCATTTATCACAAAAAGAACTATCATACTTCTCTGAAAGGCTCAGTTCCAGATCCTTTCCCTGGCACTCTTCGAAAGTACAAACGCCTATTATGTACTATCTTAAGGAGCCTATGGTCCAATTGAATATCTGAAGTAAAAAATAAGTAAATATATTTGACCTAAGGAATGTGTAAATCAATACTAACATTCCCTACAACGCTTCAGAGAAAGATTCACATTTTTATAAAACCTCAATAGCCCGAAAGATACTTAGACAATAAGCAATCACAAAACTGGCCACATTAATTCTATACCATGGACGATGCGAACAACAATAGTGATAAATATGCATGGTTCAGTAATCAAAATCATATTGATTCCAGCTCATGAATCGAGCTATCCTTGGCAAAGAGGGGATGCATACAGCTCATTAGGCAAGGAAAACTATAAAAACCGCATAGTGCATACAGGGACCGACCATGAGGATAAAGTTGGAGATATTTTTTGCTGCATCCATGCTAGCACTAAAATCCTTCTCTCAGTAACAAAACATTAATTCTGATCTTCATAACCAATGGTTAAACGTTCATAATATGATTTTTTTGTAACTTTTGACGAAATGCCTCACATCCTATCATCATAACTTTCTCATATACTCCCTCCGTTCCTAAATACTTGTCTTTCTAGAGATTTCAAATGGTCACCACATACGGATGTATATAGACATATTTTAGAGTGTAGATTCACTCATTCTGTTCCGTATGTAGTCACCATTTAAAACCTCTAGAAAGACAAGTATTTAGGAACCGAGGGAGTAGATGTTGCTTACGTGCCGATCATCTTTGATATTTGTTCAAAGTGAATAATGTAATACTACCTTCGTCCTGGTTTATTGGTCCCATTATATTCCATGTCAAACATCGATCGAGAGGAGGAGCGATGGAACGAGCGAAGTTCTCTCTCCCTTCTTTTCTTCGTGTGGTGGCTAGGGCCAGCGTCCCAGACGACGCCAATCGCAGATCAGATCAGCAGACAGGCCAGCGGCAGGTCCAAGAACGTTGGAACGGCAGCAGGCACAGGAAGACAGGGAAAGTTGCCTCGTCTCCGGTAACGGTGATTGCATGAGTCCTTGATCTTGAATTATTGATTCTTGAATGTGAGTTGTTCCAACTTTTTTCCCTAAGAGCAACTCCAACGCGCAGACCCATTTCGTCCGCGCGCATCCATTTGGGTCGGCGCGGACAGAAAAGCCGGTCCAACGCGCCAACCCAAACGAACGCGCGTCCGCTTTTCGTCCGCCTGTCGACCCATTCCCGGCCCATTTTTTAGCTTCATTTGCATCGGCGCGGACAAGAGACGGAAACGCGCTTCGCCCGCCTACTTCCCCCCTTGGCCCGCCAGTCGGTGGCACATTGGCCTATCCTCTCCCACAGCAAACCCTCGCCCGCCTCCTTCATCGCCAACGCCGCCACCCATTTTTCCGGTGCCTCTACTGCAACATCCACCCTGTGACGCCGCCACCTCCCACGTCGCCGCCACCGCCGTCTTGCCGTCGGGGATCCTACAGCTTCCCACCCCACTCCTCCGACACAGCCGCGAACTAGAAGCCGCCTCGCCGCCCCGGCCAGCTCCTTCGTCCTGACACCGGCATGCCCGTCGGACACCGGCAAGCTCGTCGGACGCCGCCAGGGAAGGTTGTTGGTCCGAGGGCGGCGCGACTCCCTTCGCCGGTCGGCTCCTTCATCGACGCCCGCAAGCTGTTCAACAGTTTGCCAAGGTACAAAATGGACTCCGCCGACGAGTTCTTTTTCCACAATTTCCTTTGCGACTCCGACGATTCCTCGTCCGATGATGAGGAGGAGATCTTGGCTGCCGTGTTGGTCCATCACCACATCAATAGCCAGTGGGCATTGTTCTGTGGCTCCATTCTGGTGCACCTTCTGGCGTTGAATCGCAACCGAGAGAGTGGGCATTTCCTTCTTTGGAAGGACTACTTTGACACAATGAACCCGTTGTTCAAACATCAGAAATTCTACCGCTTTTTCCGTATGAGTAGGCATCTTTTCAACCGTATTAGAGAGGGGGTGGTCGACTACGATGACTATATTGAGTACAAAGAGGATGCCCTTGTAATGATTGGCCTCTCCTCTTACCAAAAATGCACTGCAGCCATCCGTATGCTTGCATATGGAGTGCCGGGTGATCTCGTTGACGAGTACGTCTGTATGAGCGAGTCTGCATGCCTAGACTCATTGTACAAGTTCTGCATGGCTGTTATTGCTGTGTTTGGCCCTGAGTACTTGAGAGAGTTGACTCCTAAAGATACAACCCACTTGTTGGCGATGAATGCCAGCAGGGACTTCCCAGGGATGCTTGGCAGGATAGACTGCATGCACTGGGAGTGGAAGAACTTCCCTTCTACTTTGCAAGGACAGTATAAGGGCCATGTCAAGGCTTGCACTGTCATACTTGAGGCCGTGGCATCTCAAGATCTCTGGATCTGGCACTCTTTCTTTGGCATGGCCGGATCACACAATGATATCAACGTGCTTCAGCGCTCGCTGGTGTTTGCTAGGCTTGCCGAAGGCAACAACCCACCGGTTAATTTTACCATCAACGGCCACAACTACGACAAAGGATACTACTTGGGTGACGCTATATATCCTCAATGGACCGCTATTGTGAAGACAATCCCCAACCCTATCGGAGAGAAGAGGAAAAGATTTGGCCAAGAGGAAGAGAGTGCAAGGAAGGACGTCGAGCGTGCCTTTGGTGCTTCGCAATCTCGATGGGGCGTCGTTCGGTATCCTGCTAAGACTTGGAGCACGAAGAAACTGTGGGAGGTGATGACTGCTTGTGTGATGATGCACAGTATGATCGTAGAAGATGAGCGCCCAAACGTCTCTATGATCAAGGGTTTCAGTTTCAGGGTGAGAATGTTGTGCCTGAGCATGGAGACACGGCAACGTTTAAACAGTTCACCCAATTTCATCATGACATGCGTGATTGAGAAGCTCACATGCTATTGCAAAATGATTTGGTTGAGAATATGCGGGCTCATGTTGGCAACCAATAGATGTATCTTTTTTATTTGGCTTGCAAAACTATGTAAGACTATTTTACTTTTATTCGGCTTGTAAAACTATGCTATTTATTTGGTTGAAACTATGCTATTTACTATATGTTTGCTTGTGAAATAATGCAAATCTTCTATATCTAAATAGGGGCACCCCACTTGGTGATTTTCCTGCATTCTCATGAAGCCACATCACTCGAATTGTTATAGCCGTTGATGCAGTATAGCTGAGGAGTTTCCAAGCGTCAGATCTAAAGTTCACGAAATTACTAAGACCTGCCACCGCTAAGTGGAAGAAACCGGTTCGTTCCTTCAGCTGTCCCGCTCGCTGCCTGCCTCCGTCTCGATTCGTTTTAGTTTTTCTTTTGAGTGGGTTGATTCATTTTAGTTGGGCTATACAAGTACGCTTCAGTTTCGAACTTGGGCTGACGCAGCCAGGTTGTGGGCTAGATAGTTGGCTGCTTTTGGTCCAGGCGGGAACTTCGGTCCAGATGCGAGGAACAGAGGGGGCGACCGACCGTGTTATGCGCTACAGCCCTATCATCTTCCCCAGATCCAATTCTCAAAAAAAGAATCCTTCCCCAGATCCGTCTTATCAGCTTCTCAGTGGCATCGGTTGATTTCTCTCATCCTCTTCATCTTCTGCACCAAATCGTGTTCTTCATCTCCACAACGCACTGTACGTGCCTTCTCCGACTCATGGTCTCCTCCGCCAACGCATCCCATCCCGTCCCCATTCTCGCTATCCTCCAATGGCTCTGCTGCCGTCGTGGCTAATCGTGTTCCGTCGAACGCCATCTGATTGCGAACTCGCTCATACGTTATGGACAGAAAAAGCAAAGAAGCTACTCTTCCTTTGCTCTTCAACGGCCATCTCCAAGGCCAAGAGTCAAAAGGTCAAAGATCATCATGGTGAGCGACACAATCCATCTGATGTGTACATACGATCTCCTTCCAAATATAATTTAGTTGATCGCTTCCGCTTCCATGTCATGACAGCTTGGTTATTGGGGATCTCCGGTTTGTTGATGGGGCGTTTCTTCTTGGCCAGCATATGAAGCTTTTACGTCTCTGGTTGTTTGCTTCAAATGCAGCGATTGATTGGTTTAGTTATGCTTTCATTCTTGGAGGTGTGTAGAAATTATGAACGATGCTGATGTTCATGGACAACAGGATCCAGCCGGTGAGAAATCCACATATAACCACAAGACTCAGTTCCTATTTTACATTATTATTTCATTTTTATGCCCTACTTGCTTATATTTTTCCTGTGGATTCTCAACTTTGTTTTGTACTGTATTAGGTATTGGCTAAATGTAGCAATGAAAATCAAGAAATGTGTTGCTCCTTTCTCATCTAAAAGAATCTTTTAATAACATAATCCGCCGCAATATATATTTTATTTTTGCCTTTTACGTTCGTGCATGTACCCTGATTGACAACACATGCATTCTGCAGGATTCTTCCTAATTCTTCAAACAATGATATGCCATGTTCTTTTGCTTACAGAAGCTCAGAAGAAATACAGATATGCAACTACAACTTTGAAGAACACAAAAGAACCAGTTTTTTTTACTTTCATATGTGAGCCCGCGCCTTAACACACTGTTAACATATTGTATGGTGACCATCCATCTTTGGATACATTGTTGACTACCAAGATGACACCCACAAACAACTGCTAAGAATATGGTTCACTTATGGTTTGATGCTACAAACGGCTATAATTTTACCATATAATATATATTTATACCATGAATAATTTTGAATCACTTATATTTGGAATCTATCACATTGTTAATTATTATCACCATCTATATGAAGTAAACGGTCTACCATATTATTGATTCATATTGTTATCTTCTTTGATATGTGGGTGTTACTAAAAAATTCACAACAAATCCCCGCCGCAACGCGCACCGTATGTGAGTCGGCGCATTGGGCACACTGCCGACCCAAATCTCAAACTGGGCGGACGCCGACCGGGCGGCCAACCCAAACGGAAAAAAAAGTGGACAAAAGCGCCGTCCGTTTGGGTCGGCGCGTTGGAGTTGCTCTAATGCCCATATTGTTTTTTATAAAATCTTGTACAATAGCTAATTTTATTCTTTTTATTCATTAGGCATGTAGTATTGCAAGATCCGAGTCATGTATTGGTTAAGAAAGCAAGTGTTTGATTGATGAAACAAAAACTTGAGGTTTTGACTCAGTCTCAGTCTCATATACAAGTTTTCAGGTTGCCCTTAAAAAGGATGGAGAATCTGACATTGATGCCAATGAACTGTATGTGGAATTGATGTTTCTTCAACATTCCATTCCAAACGAAAATATTGGGCCCGTTGAAATTGTAAAGTTCTTAAAGCGCATGATTGTTTTCCCGATGCAAGTACTGCGTATAGAGTTCAGTTGACCATCCCTATAACTGTTGCATCAACAGAACAAAGCTTTTCAAAATCGAAGCTATTGAGGTCTTATATGTGCACTACCATGACACAACAAAGACTTACTGATTTGGCTAAAATAACACTTGAGAGTGAAATACTGGAGAAGATTGATTATGAGGATATTATTGAAAATTTTTATAAAGAACCATAAAACAATGTTATTATTTAAGTGAAAACTATACAACCAAGAATGGGTACTATTCTGGATATTTCACATTGCCATGTAAGATATGATTATCTTTATATTATTGTATATTATACGTATGTGGTTTATCTAGTGAGGTAGGGCCCATTTTAGGGTTTGGCGCAGGGCCTCGGATTTTATCGGCGCAGCCCTATATGTGAGGCTATGATCAACACCTGATATCATCTGCACTGTGGCCGGAGATGCCTTCTCACCATCCTCATGCGTGGCACGCCAATAGGAGACCACACCACACTTAGCGACAATGATCTTATTCTAGAGAAGGTTTGTCTTGATTTCTCTTTTCTTTTCAAGGTCGAATTTTATTTTTCTTACCATCCTCACCGACATTAATTTCTTCAACAGGTCGCCGATCAAATCGACTTTGTGCGGATTCTCTTGGCAATGGCTTCTAAGAATAGGTGGTAGTCATAGTAATGTCTCCGACTGTAATGTCATGGAAAATCCATACTTCTGTATCCCTTTGTTGTGTATACCATAGTTAGGACAGTATATTCATGTGTAAACATGGGCCTGGGGACCATACTTGGGTGATCGCATTAGCAAGACATGTCACCTCACGTATCCAAAGATGAACATGTACTGAACATGGAAAGACTACTGACTTTGAGAAGAAGATCATGAGAGACGCATCTGAGAAGGACTCCAACTTCTCTACTCCTATATAAGGAGACCATGACCAAGGAGGGACAAGTTCTGTAGAAGCCACCACCGAAGGAATAGAAACCCTAGCGTTTCAATTAGCACATCTAGCGTAGTTCATCCACCCTAGAGCAATGTTGTCTAAATACTCGCATTATCCATGAGAGCAGGAGTGTGGCTATTGCTCATGCGAGGGGTCCGAACCTATGTAAACCTTGTGCCACGTGTTCCTTTTATGATCTAAGGGGACATCCCACTACCAAACAAATCGTGTGGGACTATCGTACTGTTGAGGATACACGAAACATATCGTTGACATGCAGGTCCATCGATGCTGTGCATGCCCTAGTTTCACTTCCATGATGAAGTACTTGAAGAAGTTAACCTGTGAGGAAGAATATAAAGAGTGAAGGAGACATGTGAAAGAAAATGCGAGAAGAAATAACATGAGAGCTTTGACGTTTTATGATTGATGATGTTCTTTGTTCACTTATGCTTGGAGAAGAAATGACATTAGAGCTTGTATGTTTTAAGTTCGATGGTGTTCTGAGTTTGATAATGTCTGGTGGTGCTCTCATTTTTTGTATGTTTAATGACGTTAATTTTATGATCCTCGAATTTTACAAGATGACGACATTTTGAGCTTTTGCAAGCATGAACATGCACATTAACAATTGCATGCAAGTAATTGTATAACATGAACATTTGCATGAAATTGCATGGTGACGACATGTTGATCCTTTTGCATGGTTGTAACACAAAATTTTGCATGCATGATTCGTTTTCATTGCATGATGAACAATGTTAGCCATAAAATTTTAATAGTGCCAGATTTTACTAATAAATCAAAATAAAGTTTACTTTAACCAAAAGATAGTTGCATAAGACATTAGAAGATAAGGAATTTCATTCAAATCAATCTAGTTCGTACTGGGATACTCTAGTATCGCTGCTGCAAATTCAGGCACACAAGCTAGCCTAAGCAGCTGGATGCCCCTTCTCTCTAATGACCTGTCCAAAATGTGAAGAAGCTCATAGTCTATGGACCCCTTGTGTCTTATTATTTCCCGCATGCAAGCCAGAAGCTTTCATGTTGCCTTCCGAGTACCGAAGGTCCGAGGCCGTTCGTGTGTTTGCAAAAGTTGTGCTCCTTCAACAACTTGTGAACGGTGGTCTTCTTCATATTCAATGCACTAGCGACATCTCGGATCGTTTTTCGATCCTTTGGAGGGACAGCCATTAGAGCATCCAAGTCCAACGCAGCACGCTTTCTTCCAACTCTACCCGCCTTCTTGTTGATGACCGCATTCACACCGCCACCTCGCCTAGCATTCTGCCATATCCGCCGGAGGACCCTAGCTGGCACTTCTGTTCGATCTGATAATTCTTTACTCACCCCACGTCTCAGTGGACCACGGCCATTTCTCTCCAAAATAATCGCGTACAGCGCACGCTTGTCATCATCGTTGTAAAATGTTCTTCTCTTTTTATTGGCCATCTCAACTAGGAAAAGCATACAAGGATAGCATTTTGTTAAGTTTGAAACTAGGACAACAAAATCGTATTAACTCTTATTTTTCATTTCCTAATCCAGTTTTAGGACAAATCAAACGTGCAACTTGACGACAACAAATACTCATATACTAGTATTCAACAACTAAATTAGCGATACACGTGCAATCTTCATCTATGAATTCTACAACTTCCTAGTGGTCATTATATAAAATAGCCAAAATTACACAGGTGCAATCTCTACAGTACTATAACAGAAAAAAATGCCTGTCTACTGTTCACTCTCTACAATATTGTGCAATAATCTCCATTGATGAAACACATGAATACTGTTCATTATAAGTACTCCCTCCTTCCATCTATATAGGGCCTAATTTGTTTTTAAAGACCGCCTTTGACTATTGACAAGATTAATATTACATAACATGTATAATGTGAAAATTATATCATTGAAAGCTCTTTTCACATATGAATTTGATGGTATACTTTGTTTAAGTTGCATGTCATATATTATTGCTCTAACATTTGGTCAAAGTTAGCCTCGAAAAACGCATTAGGCCCTATATAGATGGAAGGAGGGAGTAGAAAGATATAGACATATGCAATATCGATCTATGAAATTGAAACCTATGTAACAATAATTATTTTTGGCACGGTTCATAATCTACTCAGAATCAGAAATAGAATTAAATAGGCGCATAAATATATTCTACTTATAACAACAGCGTGCCAATAGTTCATGATGTAAAGTACTTTTTAAATCTATAACAACAACAACAATGAAAGCATGAATTTAAACTAATCAAACAAAAAATGTGGAAGTGTAATGTTCCTCTATCAATTACATAGCAAAATTAAGCCCACTGTTCCATTGCATGAGAATGACTACAAAATCACAAGCAAAGTAGGTAGGACGCAAACCTACTTAGTTCGGTGCCGGTGTCATGGCCGTGGTCGTTCTTGTCCGTGCCTCCTGCGCCGCACCCTTCATCACCGCCAGCAGCGGCATCATCGTCATGGTCGTCGCAGCCAGGCCGACCGTGGCCGTCGGATCTCGCCACGGATGGCACGCGACCAGCGAGTCCAGCGCCTAAGGAACCGGCTACGTCGCGCACGGCAGCGAGTGTACGAGCACGACTGAAGCGGCCGTGGTTGCCTCCTCCGCTCGAGATCGACGGGAGCGATCCGCGGCTCGGGTCGAATGCTCCTCGCCCGCCAAGCCGAGGCAGCCCCGCGACGGGTTCTCCACCGGCGCCAGCGTTCCAGCCGCGCCCTGCTCGATCTCCACGTGGCAGGCCCAGGCCGGCGGCGCCCCGTCCACAAACGACCCCTCCGCCACCATGCCCACGGTTCAGGTTGCCAGCTTGCTCTCGCGGCCTCCCAGCTTCCTCACGACAGTCTACGTCAACAGGATCTAGGTTTAGATCGAAGAACGCCATGGAGTTTCAGGAGGAGGAAGAAGAGGAATGAGAAGTAGTATAAAGCATCTGCCGTGTGTCCTCTTATAAGGAGGATTTGGAGTTCAAATCTTGGTGCCATTTTTTATCCTGTAGGGCCGTAAATTTGTTATTGGGCATTGTTGCACGCGACGCGAGGGAGGGAGCGAGGCCGGCCACTGGTTGGGTCGCTAGTGAGGCGGAAGAGAAGACGATAAGGTTGCCTGCAATAACTGCGTTTTGTTGGGAGGAGCACTTCATACCGGTGCAGGAGCCGAGGAGCCCGAGGCAATGCATGCACACTTTTTTTGGCGGTGGAATGCATCTCGTCTTTGCTCGCAAAAGAGAGAGATAGAGAGAGAGAGAGAGATATCTCGCCTTTGGTCATGCGTTTCAGGTCGGAGGGTCCGGTGGACGGTGGTGCATGCTGCTGATCGATCGGTGGAGTACCAAATCCCTTTCCCTCGACCGACCAACCACACAGCCCAGCCTGTAATTGCAACTAATGCGTTAAATGAGGGACGTTAGGATTGGCCATGCATGCATGCATGCGCCCATCTTCGCACGGGAAATAGGGGCCGCCCTGGATCAATGTGAAAAATCGGGAAACCAAACGCCTGTAACGTTTGTAACCTACTAGATATGATTATAGGTGTATAATGACCTTTGTAACGTTTGTTTACTATTTTTGCAAGAAGACAGATTTTAGTACCACCTATCTAAACTCCTAATGTCTCAGTTGGTAGGTCGCGTTCCGGGTTTTATTTTCGTCCGGTTTATTTTCGTCCTCAATCCACCTCCCACTTTCCCGTACCAAAAAAAAAAACCAACCAAATCTAAACTCCTAATGTCTCAGTTGGTAGGTCACGTTCCGGGTTTTATTTTCGTCCGGTTTATTTTCGTCCTCAATCCACCTCCCACTTTCCCGTACCAAAAAGAAAAACCAACCAAATCTAAACTCCTAATGTCTCAGTTGGTAGGTCACGTTCCGGGTTTTATTTTCGTCCGGTTTATTTTCGTCCTCAATCCACCTCCCACTTTCCCGTACCAAAAAGAAAAACCAACCAAATCTAAACTCCTAATGTCTCAGTTGGTAGGTCACGTTCCGGGTTTTATTTTCGTCCGGTTTATTTTCGTCCTCAATCCACCTCCCACTTTCCCGTACCAAAAAGAAAAACCAACCAAATCTAAACTCCTAATGTCTTAGTTGGTAGGTCACGTTCCGGGTTTTATTTTCGTCCGGTTTATTTTCGTCCTCAATCCACCTCCCACTTTCCCGTACCAAAAAGAAAAACCAACCAAAACCACGTAAAAATGGAGCGATGCTTCCAGTCCGCCTCGCACTCGCATGCCTCAACGAAAAAAGACCAGCGAAAAAAGACCTACGAAAGAAAAAACAACAACAAAAAATCAGGCGACTCGCACGCACGAGCGAGGCCTATCCCGTCGCCACCGCCCGACGCCGCCAGCCCCGTCCTCCTCCCTGGCTCCCGGCGCCGCCCGCCCCCCATCTCCTCCTGCGATCCTGGCGTCGCCCCGCCCCACCTTCTCCCTCACTTCCGGCGCTACCTATCGATCCCCTCGACGACACAGAGCCGCCGTCCTCTCGTGCGATCTCGCAGCCGCATCCGCCAACGCCGATCCGGGCAGACGCGGCCGTCGTGGATCACGAGGATCCGGATGATGGGGGCGTGGAGATGGCCATGGATCTGTTACGGCGACGACGGCGCCGGATCCGCACCCGCAACATCCGGATGGAGGCCGGCGACGAACCCTAGCCTAGCCGTCAGCATCGGGATCCAACCCCTTCTCTCGGTGTTGGGGCAAGGCGTATGGGGGTGCTTGTTGCGGCGGTGGACCTCGACCCGGCGACATCTGCAGCATCTCCCTCCCGTCGGGCTGAAGGACCTGTACGCCCAAGGTACGCCTCCTCCTCCTTCCTTTCCCCTCCCTACCAAGACTGCAGCTTGCTGATGTGTCGATTAGTGGTAGTGATGGATCTAGGATGAGGATAAACTGGCGAACAATCCATCTTGAACTGGCCTGCATGTTTGGTTGAGCATATATATCTACACAACACTTGATGGGAGTTTGAAAATAACAGCAACAACAGCTATGTAATCCTCCCGCCTAGCCTGCATGTGAGGAACGAATCAAGCCCTTGTGTCTGTCTCTCTCAATGTGTAAAGCAAGAGCAATCTCTCCCGCCTAGCCTAGGATACATCACCCGTCATGGATCAGCATCCCCAGGACGCCGCCGCCGCCGCCGTGGATCCACTGCCACGCACAGCTCGGGCCCAAGCTATGTGCGCCCTTTGTCTGGATGTCGATCGGGGGCGACGTGAGGAGGGACAAGGTAGAGAAAGGGGGTCAGGTTAGCGCCGCAGTAGAGGTGAGTGAAGGGGCCGGGGTTGCGTCACCGCCGAGATGCGCAAGGGAATCAGAGCTGTGCAAAGCGGATTCATCAGAGCACTTCGCTCCCGCTGCCTTTGGCCTGATGCTTAGATGGATTGATGCGTAAGTTTGAATCCTTTCATTTTTCACTTCTCTAATGGGTGGCTGATGGCTTAATGCTTTGGTGGATCCATGCATGCTAGAACTGGCTGATATGTGCGTGTGTGTGCACATTTTTTTTCTTTTCATTTTTGCAGAGATTGGTTCAGCTTCTCTGTTTATGGATTTCTTCTTTCTTCTGTCTGTGTTTGTCACCCTGTTGCTGAATGATCTGGTGATTTTTTTTTCTTTGTGTGCAGAGATGTGATGTATGCACCTCATGGTACACATAGGGTTTTGATTTGCTTTCCTTGACTGCAGAAGATGTTATTATGATGAGCCAGGTCATCGTACACAGGCTAACTAAACAAGCTTCTGTTGTTTTATTGTTGGTCGTTCCCGTCCACTGCTGCCAACAGTCAATTTTCTGCAGGGTTTTTATTTCTTTCTCTTCCATCAAAAGCTCCTTTTTGCCACTGATTAATTAGTTGATGCATGTGGAGATTTTTGATACTAGGAGAACCAAGTTTAAACATGTGCAATTCCATCTATCTAGCATCAATGTCGGGTGAGGTTAGACTACAAGAAAGACTAGATATTAAGCTTGTTCATTCTATCTACACCTTTTGAATCTGAAGTCACTACTGTTGTAAATAATGCTACTTGAGTACCTGGTTGATTGGTTTTGTTTATTGTGGCATTGAGTAGCCTACTACATTAGTAGTGTCAGCTATATTTTGTAAGTTTGTTATCGATTCAATTTAGTTATTTGTGTGTGTGATTGAAAAATAATGGTTTACATATGAATTGCTACAGTTTTATATAATACTCTTTGATCTGTGCTGCTAGGTCTGCTACTGCGTGCATGACAACATGAGGTGTCGCAATCGGTGCGGTATGCTGGTGATAGATGTTCTCGATTGTGATGCCCAAGCCTGTCTGCCGCAATTGTGTGTTCGTTACTGCTGAGGTTAGAAAAAGCATACATCAATTTTTCTCCTGCAATTGTACGGTCGTTTCTGCTTTAGTTTAGAAAAGCATAAAACTGAGTTATTTTTGCCTTTGGCAGACAGTCATCCTACTTCGTAGTAATCTTGTGCCTTTCGTATTTGCATACTAATCACGAGCATTTCCTTCATAATGCTAAATTTTGAATTGCTTTGGCTCTATAATTTGTTTGAACTGATCATTTAAGAATTTCAGATAAGCGCATCCAGATCTTTTGACCCTTCCACGAAAAGGTGTAACATGGTAAATTTGTCGCAACAAGCAGCATGGCATTCTTGATAGCTTTTCTCCCTATTATGACTTGCATCTTTCTACCTTGCCCCAAATTAAATTTGATTGGGACTGTTTGATTGAATGTCAAATAAAGATCAACTTTATCTCTGATCGATTCATGGAAATGGAAGCTGAATAATATTCTGATTATTACTCGCATGCTATATTCACTGTTTTTGGTTTAACAACTTGCAAGTGTTTCTTTTAATCCGCAGAAAAAGGACTCACGGGTGGACATCTGCTATAAATTACCTAGGCCTGGTCATCTGCGTGAGTTGCATCTGTCATTTTTCTTCCCAGGTAGAACATTAGTTTTGATTAAAAACTAGGTAGAACATTAGTGTTCTCCACAGTTTGATGGGAACACTTTGACTTTCTGTAACCCCTAGATTTGGTATTTCCTGATGATTGCTTGCGGTTCTTCTTACTTTCTGGTATAAATAGAGAAAAATGAGGATATTGTAATTATTCTAGAATGTTCAAGATTTAGGTGTCCATACTGTGCTAACTATGGTCTGAATTGTTTTGGGGAATCATGATGTCATGTCGTGATTACACAATTCCAAGCTGTGGTTCAGAAGCACACTTCGCTAAAATACATGCAATCGTTTTTTTGGGTTTTCTTCTCACAATATATATACGTAAATCATGTAATTTGCAACCTTGGTAAGTGTACCTCGAGCTGGCTGAAACATGCCTGTTCCAATCATGAACGGACACGAAGGCAGCCGGTGGGATTTACTATTGCGTCTCGACCTACTCGGAGCAGGTACGATGAATCCCTTGCACTCTCACTTCTCAACTTGATTTGGTGTGCCTTTTGTGTTGATTTTGGTGTGATTTACTTTTTTACTTGTAGGAGAGGCCAGGCTGTGGCAGCCGCGGTCGTGGCGTCGTGCACGTGGCATCGACGCAGGTGAGAATACATCCATGGCAGTCTCGTGGGCCGAGCGTCAAGGTGATGGTAGCCAACCCTCCACGCCCCCTCTAGGGATGGGAAGTGGCGGGCAGAGTACCTCCCCCGCGCATGTCAGGTTGCTGATCCACCCCTAATTCCATTATACACTGCTACATCTTATCTGTCATCTACTCACAACATTGCAAGATGTGGCATGTCCTAAGACGATGAGATTACAAAGATTGAGGTGACAGAATCTAGCTGTGTCATGGGCAAGCCGGTTGGCAACATTGTGACATGACATCAGTCGTGTGCGTTAAAATCACGAATGACGGCGCTTGCTTTCATAACCTAATATACTTCTCCCACATGGAAATTATATAAGTATGGTTGTTTATAACTGTATGCACTGGACATGTGTTCTCTCTCAGCAATGTGCATGTTTGCTCCATTACTCATTTACCCATTCTGGTAATTTTTCTCTGAGTTTTAGTCCACAAACCAATGTTTAGTCTCTGGAAGAAAGTCAAGGTATTATGACGTGTGTGTGTGTGTGTCTATATATAAACCAAGAGATATATATGTCTCATATCCTATAGATTTTGGTCTGCCTTTTTCTTTGCTTACGGAGATGCACCTGATTAGTTTGTTTCACCTGTTTGATAAATAGTATTTTTCACAATAGAATTTTATTTCACGGTGTCTACTCAACGAATTGCTTGTGAGTGTGTGTTTTCACAAATGGTGCAGAATAAACTCCCAACTAAATCATTGGATATGTATATAATTGGCAGAGTTGCAAACACTTTCAATTTCAACTGTGTGGTGATCAGGACATTCTGTGTTGCTTGGACAACCGAGCTAAGACGGCGATGCCACCACCTACTTGTATCTGTACAGGACCTCCGGTGATTATTTCTGTGAGTGCCTAAATATATATCCTCTGCTCTTCAAATGGTAGTGTTTGAGGTTTTCATTTCTCCCCCTTCCAGTTCTGCTGAGCACCTTCAATTCCCCTTTCCCCGGCTCGAAGGAATTGGCGCCTCCGTTAGTGACCCCGAGTAGTGATGCAATGATGTATTGTTTGATCTTCTCCAAAGATTTTCAAATAGTTATACTTTGATTCAGAGCTCGTTGTGTTTTACTGTATATGCAGTTTGTTCTTATGAATTTCTCCGAGTAGGTAGATCCTTTAGGGTTACTAACTTACTGTGAACAAATGTTTTGTCTTGTTCATGTAGTTTCCGAAAATGAAGAAGCTTGTCGTTCAACCGATGACAAAACACCTAGAGTACGTGCAAAAATTACTACTTCCTCATTTACAGCAAACTCATTGATACGGCAAAGGCAAAATTTTGGGTGGCAAGTTATATGATTAGATCATGTGTAATCTTCTAGATGCATTTTTCTATTCTTCCATTGTGTTCTTTAGACATGCCTCTTTTTGTTATTTTACATCAGTTAACTGAAGTTCATATTATTCCTTTATCTGATTGTAGCTTCAAAGTTTGATTACAGCAGAGTCATTGATACAACATACACAGTTTGTGAATTTACCTACTACTACGAGTTACGTCATATAGCAATGTTTTCTTGCCTAGAAAAATATTACATGAAAGACCTAATGTCTTGTGAATGTGTATAGTAGCTACGAGTAGGTGGTCAAACTGTACACCTTTAAAGCATGAATAAGGTGCTAGCTTATGTGCTGCAGTTGCTTTGCATTGTTCAGATGCAATGTGTTTTCGCTCAGCGGAGCACTTCTTCTGATTATTTATAATTTTTAGTTTGCTTCTTATAATTTTAAGACAATTTTTGCGACTTGGAATGTATAGCATCCCCCTTTTCTCACTGGAAATGACATGTAAGAACAAACCAGTTCCAGTTCTGGCATAGTTCTGATGGTTGAAGTATATGTCTATATGATTTAGTATATGCATGGGAGTACCCGCTAAACGATGAAGCATATTGTGTCGTGTTAGCTCCATCTAGCTTTATTATCTTGAATTCTGTATCTAGCTTTTGTATGTTGTATTCCCTTTCACCGCGTCTACATACTTGATGAAGCTTTTTTCTAATTGCAAAGTATGTGCAAGTCAGTAGTGAACACTCTATATCGTTGTTCCAGAAAAGCAAGATTCAGCAATTTCCGCAACATTTCATGTCCGTTCCATGTAGTAGTTTTTGCGGAATTATATTGATGATTTCCTTTTACCTTTATATTTGCTTAGTTTTCTTAGCAAACACAAAAAGCTTTGCGTCTTGAAGCATTGATAGAAGCGAACATAATTCATGATACAAGCCTAATACTCTGAAAATATTTTTACGGTTCACTATTCCTATGAGGGGAGTGAGTGGAGACAGCCATGAGTGGCTCAACATGTCGAGCAGCGGCCGCCTATGAGGGGAGTGAGTGGAGACGTGCAAATATATGTGGTAGAGGGGCAACGGAAGCTTGAACGGAAGATTCGTCGCCAACATCGAAGAAATCTATGGCCTGATCGACCCTAAAGCTCCTGCATGGACGCGAAGGTGTGTCATTATTAAGAAGTCCAGTCTTTGGAAACTCAGCATGCTAGGAAATTCTCTCTCGACAATTTTGTATGTACTTGGGAGCATTGCTAATTTCTGTCAACACGAATGATATCTGGATTATTTATATAGCTACCATGCGCTGAACAAATTGTTGGATTAATGTAACACTCCTGAATAGATTGGTGTGTGGGCCATGTCATTTCGTTTGGTTTACACTACCATAATCATTTTGTCAGTGTCTGATCTATTAATACTTATTTGAGAGAAAATGCTTCCAAAATGTTATCTTGACAGCAACATTGTAGCTATTTTTCTCCAGCATGTATGATAAGCATAGGTGTCAATTTTGGATACATGATAGATTGTTAGCTGTTTTGATTCCATATTTTAATGACTATTGAGAATTATGATGGGCTTGTATTAGAGGACTAGATTGTTGCAAATGGTTATGGTGTGAATCTGATTCATACTAAAGGGACTCTTGTGGTTGCAGGTGACCGGGGGCAGATTGCCGACATTTGCCACACTATGGGCAATCTATGTGATGATCTGCTCTCCATAATCGAAGCCAGGAATGAGCGGCAAGATCTCTTCGGAATGGCTGATGAGGAAGAATTGACCCTGGGGAATGGTGGATCTAGGTGGAGTTCGCTTTAGCCAGTGAGGGACGAGCTTTAGTTGTGTAGGGGAAGGGAAGCCACATGCATGAGTCAGACATAATAAATCGGCTCGAAAATGACTCTGTTAGTCCAGAATCTCGTCTTGGACGACCCATATGGTGGTCTGACATTCGATCCGGTGTGAAAGTGCCTCACATAGTCATGTTTCATGGACTTCGGATGTGGGCCATATTCACTGTTCAAAAGAAGCATACATAGATTATTAGTGGCCTATGTGTGTTGGGCTGTAAATCCCGGGGCAACTTGATGGGAGGGATAACAAGCACACATGTGCTCCAACACATAATAGAGTGCATATAACATGGCTTTCTCACGACTTTATGCCACTAATAAGAAGTCCTTTCATTTTAGATCATGAGTTGATGAAATTTATTCCTCAATATATATGATAATTTAGGATGTAACCAAATCTCTCATTTTTTACTTTAAACAAATCATACTACATTTTAGATAAATGTGCTTTGAATAAACTATTTTTTATCATAGGCATATTTAAACAGTTGATCAAGTCTTCGGTCAGCATCACATGTCCATTCGATGGAATGTGACTATGTCACAATCTTGGTGCAAGAGTTTACCTTGAAAACTAATTGTATAGACAGATGTCACCCTGAATTCTTATCTCTCACACGGCGTTTGGTATCCTTTTATGCGGCACATAAGTTATCTATTACTCCATCCGTTTCCAAATATTTGTCTTTCTTGACATTTCAAATGAACTATGACATACGGATGGATGTAGACATATTTTAGAGTGTAGATTGACTCGTTTTGTTTCATATGTAGGCACTTTTGAAATCTCTAAAAAGACAAATATTTGGGAACGAAGGGAGTACAATCTATGAGATGGCCAACTGGAAAAGTCATGGGACGTGGGCGAATAAAACACGAAGAAGAAAGGATCGTGGGAGAGAAAGATGAGGAGATTCATTTATCTACCACATCACTAGCATGAAATATCTTCACATGTAAATAGTTCCCTATATATTTTTGTTAGCGTATTTCTCGGTGTACATATACTTTGTTAGCCCGTGGCAACGCACGGGCATTGTACTAGTAATCATATCTTAGGTGACTGCCTGTACAAGTACGTGTCTGTTTTTTTTTGGATTAAGAACACCAATGCGTTAATATGGTACTGACATTTTTGGCACTTGATCTGGATGCGGAATTTTGGCTACGGGGAGCATATGGTCCCTAATAAACAGTAAAATCAAAATAAATAGTAAATAAAAAGCCAAAATTCTGATATTCTCTTGTAGATGTTCATGTTAGTGTAGCAAGTGTGATTGACAATTTTCATGCGATACGGGATAGCAATGCTTCGTCGGTGAAAAAAATAAAATTAAGTGTACCATTTGGCGTTCGGGTTTTTTTTTTTTGCACAAGTCAAAATGCTTAAGTCTTTTCCTTGAAAATTTGACAACAAAAAAGGTATCCTTACCAATCATGCAGTGTGGGTGCTCACCAGTACCGTAGAAGGGGAGGGGGGGTAGATATACGGCCGGGGGCAACGATGGACCATCGGAGAAGGCGGCCTGGGCAGGGCAGCACCCGACATTAGAACCGGTTGCAACCACTGTCAGAAGGTGGGTTATGGGGATGAAAGCAAGAAGTTGACAATGACCATGAAATTTTAGAAGAAGGGGTGGGGATAGAGGGATGGTCAGGGGCAACGGTGGACCTACGGAGAAGACGGCTTGGGCAGGGAGGCACACGACATCGACATCGATCATGACCAGTGTCGGAGGGTGGATCACGGGCAACAGTGAATCACCTGAGAAGGTAGCTCGGGCAGGGTGGCATATACACCGGTCATGACCGGTGTCGGGCAACGTGAACCGATGGAGAAGGCAGCTCGGGTAGGGTGGCGCACGACATTGACACTGGTCGCGACCAATGTCGGAGGATGGGCTGTGGGGTCAGAAGGAGGAAGGTGAAGAGGAGGAAGAAGAAATTGATCAAAGAATTTTACAACCGACAAAAGTAGACGACTGATGCATAGTTGCTCTCATAGTTTCCACTAACCGGTGTCGGGCAACGTGAACCGATGGAGAAGGCAGCTCGGGTAGGGTGGCGCACGACATTGACACTGGTCGCGACCAATGTCGGAGGATGGGCTGTGGGGTCAGAAGGAGGAAGGTGAAGAGGAGGAAGAAGAAATTGATCAAAGAATTTTACAACCGACAAAAGTAGACGACTGATGCATAGTTGCTCTCATAGTTTCCACTAAAAATGATAGAAGGCGAAGGACTTCACTCATGTCACTTTGTCATCAATTTGATTCATGTTCCTATATTTCACCCATAGCTTGCCCGTATCAACGCACGGGCATTCTACTAGTAAGAAGTAGGACCAGGATGTATAAAGCATCTGTCCTCTTATAAGGAGGATTTGGAGTTCAAATCTTCGTGCCATTTTCCCCCTAGGCAATGCAGGGATTGGATCGACATGTGGCGCCGTAGATTGGGAATTGGGCATTGTTGCACGCGACGCGCGGGAGGGAGGGTAGTGAATCGTTTTTCTGAATTAAGGAAAATTAGTTTGTTCCAAATGAGTAAAAGCATTGTTTGGAATGTGTAAAGTCAACATTTTGAGATAAATGATTATTTTAAATGACTGGAATATACTTTTTAAAATGAGTCAAATCAGTTTAAAAAAATGAGTTAAATATGCTGATGATTTTGAAACTCAATTAAAATATATTCAATATTAACCTTGTTTTAAAGAACATGTCGTTAGTAATTCAATTTTTTTAATATGGAATTAATATTCAAAATATATTGACGGATTAATATCTCACAAGAAAATAAAATGCTAGCTTTTGTATAGATAGACTGGTTCCGCACAGGGATGACATTTAATTTGCATTACTGGGCCCATGTATCACTTAATGTTGATGAATAGTTTTAGACGTATGAATAAGGTACTCCCTCCTTCCCATTTTCTAAGGCGCCTAAACTTTTGCACGAAAATTAGCCTACAACTAAATGTTCTCCTCTAACGGAAGTGATTGGCGATCCAGGAAAATAGCAAACGGGCGTGAGAGAATATAACCGGTCTAGTACTAGCGATAGTTAGCAGAAACTACCTGTACATGAGAAAAACAAGGGTTGGGAGGCTTATGCGCCTAATATTGTGGGATTTTACAAAAAAAGGTTAAGCGCCTAAGATTTTGGGAAGGAGGGAGTATTCTACAAAGAGTGCCAACTAGACCATGCACGGGACCTCCCGTGCATGGTAGAAAAACCAGTCTCTAAGCAGCACGCCTTTTTTGTGTTACGTGGAGATTTTAGAGGGAAATGCAGCCTTTGGATAGGTCTGCGTCTTTAGATTTTGTAACAAAAATGTTTATAACCAGATGATTCCCCGCGCGTTGCAGGGGGAACCTTTGCTTATAAACTTACTAGTTAAATGCCCGCGCGTTGCTACGGGCAATAATGTAACTAAATGATCAAGCGGGTGATTAAATAACATGGATGAAATCTATATAACATTCGAGAGTGGCAACTTATATACCGCAAGGCCAGTGCATAACTCGGTGGTTTCCTATCCTTAAACGTGTCCAGGTAGTAGGTAACGAAAGTAAACCAAGACATGGCATCCATTCTCTATTTTAACTTAAGGTCCATCCGCTCAATAGTATTCTGAAATACTAAAATGCAATTTGGCGTCGAACCACATCCTTTTTTTTAATGGAACACTCGTATTCCATTAAGGCCCAATTAAATAACAGGCCACCAAACACTACTAGGGAAAGGGCTAGCAGCAGCGCGGGTTTTCAGGCTAGCAGCAGCGCGGGTGGCCGCGCTACTAATAAGGCGCTACAGCTAACTCATAGTAGTAGCGCGGCCCGAACCAGCGCTACTACTGTTGAACGATATCAGCAGCGCTTTTTAGGAACGCGCTACTATTAGCTAGCAGTAGCGATTTCCTCATCCAACGCTACTGCTATCTCTTTCATCATTTTCCATTTCAACTCTCCCTTCATATGCTAGAAACTAGGTACTATCTTTCATCAAATTCATAAACCATTACTAGGTACGGTGGTACTCCCTTCGTTCCAAATTACTCGTCGTGGTTTCAAACCACGACGAGTAATTTGGAACGAAGGGAGTACTAAGATAACAATTTCATGCACAGCCACAATGTATCCTCAAGCAGTACATGCATGGTCATATCAACGGCCATCATCATATGTAGTTTTAGATGATATCGACGACGATCATCATATGTAGTTCTAGATGATATAGCCACACACACATATGTAGTTCTAGATGATATCGAAGACAATCATCATCCTCAAGCCTGGGCGGTTGGTGTTCCTGATAGTAATTAGGATAGCCTGTCCAACACGAAAATTCTTGCCATCGAGGAATTTCTTCCACCCAACCGAGCTTAAGTGTGTGCGACCGTCCGTGTCCACGCGGTAAGTACAGGTTGTGACGGAGCCCCTTGCAGTAGGCGTAGTCCAGCTGAGCCTTCTTCATCAGGCTCGATACCATAACTCACAGATATGCTCTTTGCCAATTTCTGAATAAGAAAAACATATCAATTAATAAGCATGTGATCGAACTCTACACTAAAACATATATATCATCGACTAGATTCCACACAACATATACCATATCATTGGACTGTACACTAAGTAATTCACACTATTAATTTGCATTTGTAAGTATAACATACCATATCATGTCGATCAACCATGGTATTTGTCAAGCGGGTCACGAATGGCACCCCGACAAAGTCAGCACGTGGCGGAATTATGTCCCACAGGTTGGACACCTCCTCCTCACTCAGCCTTGTTCTTTGAGCTACGATGGCTTCATGAAGTGGGTCCTCATCATCTTCATCATCTTCATCATCTTCGTCATCTTCATCATCTTCCACCAGGTTGAGATAAATGACAGCTAGTTTGGGTCTTTCTACTCGGAAGTTGAAGCTGATCAACTCACCACCAGTAAGATGCATGCGAGCGACGAAACGGGCCCATCCATCTCCTCCAATCTGCGACATATTGCGTCCTTTCTCGACCTCCATAGTGTACGGCCCCCCAGGAGCCTCAAATGTCACAGTGTCTCCTGTCAGCTTGTTGAATTTCAACCTCACATTGCATGGGACGATCTGTGTAAACTAAGCAAAATGACACAATGCAGTAATGCCAACACTAAAAATAAAATAGTTATTACATTTCATCTAATTTCTTACCGCCGCATGACGAAAACTCGGCCGGAAGTAGATGCCGAACAGCTTGCCAGTTGCAAGGCTGCTGGCGCATCTTGACTTGCACAGTTGACATAGTGGTGGTGGTGGCGCCATTCTTCCTAAAGCAATATGAGCAAAGGATTACTAAATCAACTAAATCAAAATGTTCTAAGTCAACTAAATCAACTAGCCTACTAAATCAACTAAATCAAAATGTTCTAAGTCAACTAAATAAACTAACCTACTAAATAAACTAAAGCAATATGTTCTAAGTCAACTAAATCAACTAAATCAAAATGTTCTAAGTCAACTAAATCAACTAGCCTACTAAATCAACTAAATCAAAATGTTCTAAGTCAACTAAATCAACTAGCCTACTAAATCAACTAAATCAAAATGTTCTAAGTCAACTAAATCAACTAGCCTACTAAGTCAACTAAAGCAATATGTTCTAAGTCAACTAAATCAACTAAATCAAAATGTTCTAAGTCAACTAAATTAACTAAATGAATTAGCCTACTAAATCAACTAAATCAAAATGTTCTAGGTCAACTAAATAAACTAACCTACTAAGTCAACTAAATCAAAATATTCTAAGGCAACTAAATCAACTAGCCTACTAAATCAACTAAATCAAAATGTTCTACTAAGTCAACTAAATCAACTAAATCAAATGTTGCATATGAGCAGGAGGGAGAAGGAGGCGACTCGAGGAGGGAGAAGAGAGTAGGATGGAGGAGGAAGGCGGAGCACGGAGGGCGGCCGGGCGCGCCGATTGAGGGAGAACGGAGGAGGAAGGCGGAGCGAGGAGGGCCGCCAGCGGCGAGTGGAGAGGAGGACGGAGGAGGAGGCAGTACCGAGTCTAGCAAGGAGGAGGAGGACGGCCTTGGCGCAGACGGAGGAGCGGCGACGGGGGCGCGCGGCGCAGACGCGCGGAGGAGAGGGGCGACGCCGGGCGCGCGGCGCAGATAGAATTTGTGGCTGTGTGTGTGAGTGGATCCGAAGGGAGGAGATAGATGGCTTAGCAGTAGCGCTCTTCGGAAAAACGCGCTACTGTTAGGCTATCTAGCAGCAGCGCTTTTCAAGATAAAGCGCTACTGATATATGTCAGCATGCAAAAATACACATTGATCATCAACGATCTTTTTGTGTACAATCTGATTCGACAATATGAGTCCTCACCGGTTTAGGAACAGGTGAAGACTCATATTGCAGCCACAAATTCTACACATAGAGTTCAATGAAGATCAAGTGCTTGTCAAAGTGTGGGAAGTAACATATTTAAGGTGGTATAAACTCTCTTCACGGAGCGAGGTGGGACTAAATTTTTGTAGGAAACTTAGCAGTAGCGCTTGTCTGGGAAAGGCGCTGCTACTATGCTAAGTAGCAGTAGCGCGCGTCGTGCTAACGCGTTGCTGCTATAACTAGCCTCGCGGCGGCCTCGTAGGAATTATAGCAGCAGCGCGTCTTTCGTTGGACGCGCTACTGCTATATTTTTACCAGCAGCGGGTTGCTGTGGACCGCGCTACTGCTAGTTAGCAGCAGCGAGTTATTTTGAGGCGCGCTGCTGATAAGATTCTGTGTATAGGCTTTTCCCTAGTAGTGAAATGGTTTACATCATCAGGGTAGCTCACGTCCCAACTCCCAAGTAGCATGGAAACCGTGGCTTTCCCCTGCATCGTTTGCTGCTAGCAAATGGTACCTGATTACACAACCGCGGGCAAAATTCAACTCGGTACTGAATAAAGGACAAAGAAAACATGTACGTATTTGATCTCTAAGAATAACTGACCAAGGCTTGAACTGTTGTAGGCATTGAATTTCACAGCCGCAATCAGGTTCCTGCAATCAGTTTCCAAAATGATCCTTCCAATCCGCCTCTGCTCGGCTAAAAACAGCACCTTTTTGACCGTGAATGCTTCGGCATGCATAGCTTGACTTGCTTGACTCTGCTGTCCAGAAGCGGCAAAGTCACCTTCATGATCACAAGCTGCTACACCCTACCCTCCCTCAAAAGTGCTTTTTGAGTAAGCTCCATCATTTCTGGCTAGTGCTTGGGGCGGCAGGTTCCTGTGTATTAACTTGGCTTTTCCATTCAGTAGCATGCTGCCTCACAAGAAACTGAAACTCCTCTGTCAACTTGCGTTTTTAGTCGGAACCACGTCTAACATTGAAGTAAACAAACAGTACTGCTGTAAAACAACACCAAGAGTTAGCTCTTTCACCTTGTTAGAGAATCCCATGAATCCAAGTATATTATTACTACATCAAATCCAGAAGAGTGATGATAAATATACTTTTGTATGGGACAAAAAAGATACAAACCTCTTTCCTCTCGAATCCCGTTAAATGCAACACTTGTAAATGTGAAAACCCCATATAATTAATGGAGAGTGATGAAACACATGTGTTCCTGTGAATAAAACAAAATTAATTTACTTCGGTCTATAAATTAGCCTACTCTATTTTACTGGACAATCTTATATCCTACATTATTATTTTTGCAGGGAATAAAAAGATCCAATACGATGTTAAACAGTGCCCATACAAAAGTGTGTAAAACAATTAGCTGAACATGGGTCACCGCCTCAACGGTCTTAATTCAGTAGGGTTTGCTTGAGATTCTTCTCACGTCCATATGCAGGACATAGGGACACATGATGTATTGTTGCTACGTTTCCCAAAACAGAAGCATGGGAAAGCAAGCTACATGCATACTCTTGTTAGGATTTTTTAGATAATGGTGAAGAGCAGGCACACCAATAAAAAATGCAATCCTTCTATAATGCCTAGCATAGCAGCCAATAAGGAAATCTTTCTAATGCATAGGATCAAAATAAACTGAAGAATAAGCACAGGGTTATCATGCCCAATTAATCTGCATCTTTACAAAGCCTTCACCTACTTTTTCCCAAGGAGATCCAGAATCCAGGGAATCAAGCAGCATCCATATGTGTGATGCAATACTTTCTCCTCAATGTCAAAGTTCATCGACGTTGGCTAGAGGACAAAAGGATGACGGCGCGCTGAAGGAGCATCTGAACAGTCCAACAACCTTCATGTGTGCACATCGCGAGGAACCTTAGAAAATCAAGGAATAATCTTATGTTAGATCACATCCATGCCTTTTTAAGTAAGGGTCCACATGATCAAGGGCTTGATGTTTTGCTTTATTTTGAGAATTTCTAGGTTATTAGTCCCAATGAGACAACGATTCACAGCTCAGGCTAGTATATAGGAATCAGAGTGATTGGCATTGACACCCACAGATGGGGTATAGGTGGAGATGAATCTATGATACTTCTACTGCAACCAAATCCAGGGCCATGCTATTTATTTTTGAGTAACTTGGACAATGTGGAGGAAAAGCACAGCCTTGGGCATCAGACATATCATTATAATCATGAACAAAATAACAACTAATTGGTATGATAAAAAGAAACAAATTTGTACGAGAATCCAAATCATGATTCAAACGTGCAGTAGAACACTTCTTGCCTGATAGTTTTCTGCCTTTCCCTAGCTCCTATTCTCTTGTGTGGTCTATAGCCAATCTCTTCATGCCTCCTGCTTTTGGGCAGAGAAAACTGTGATGTGAGATCACAGAAAGTGCTAATACCGTGATTTGATAGATCAGGCTAAGTAGGTGTGAGGAACAACGGGTGTGAGAGACAGCATAGCGAACTGATTAACGGCCGGCGGCGACGCTGACGACGATCTGACCCTAGCCTTGTGCAAACGGTTTGGAGATACTCGGGGAGCAGCGCATACCTGAAGCGGGCGGCCGTAGAGCGCGTCGATGGAGAAGAATGTGTAGCATGTGGCGCTGCCGCCGGTGAGTATGAGCAACGCGTAGCCCGCGGTGCACTTGCAGCTGCCGGCGTCGGGGCAGATGCGGGAGGGGGGTCGGAGGAGACGACGATGATGAGATTGGGAAGGGGCGGAGGAGACGGGAAAGGGGCGGCGGAGGGGAGGTCGTGGTGGTAGTGGCTGCGGCGGCAGAAGGCATCCGAGGCATTGGGGCGGATGGCGACGGCAACGGCCAGCACGGCAGATCGGAGTTCCATTGCTAGCTGGAGGATGGTGGTGGCGGATGGATCTGGATGGGCCTGGAATGGAGAGCCCAAGGAGTTTTCTCGAAAGAATATGAAGAGGGTGGCTGGCGGGCGTCGTTTTGCAAAAGTGTCAAAGCTCCCACCAGATGCGTTAGATACAGATCCGACGGTCGAAATCGCTAGATGGCAGGCACACCATCACCACCAAGTGGGTCTTTTATAGGAGTAGAGATGTGAGAAAATCTATATTTGTCTTACCATGGAAAAATTGACCGAATTAGCATCTAATTTATTTCAAGGAAGTTCTTATCGAGAGCTAAATTTTAAGTTTCTACTAAAAAGTAGAAACCAAGTAAACACGGTAGGGATAGATGTCGTATTCATCAAGACGATATGCAATGTCAGGTGCCAGATAAAAATCGAAGGATAGCAGAAAAAATGTACATTATTTTGATGTGAAGAGGCTTTGATCATTCATCTTCATTTTTGTGCTTGGATAATAGAATAGACGACACGCATTCATCCTCGACAGAATATGATTTTAGTTAATCAATTTATACTTCGAGAGTTCACATCATAGAAAGGAAGAACAATATTAATGAGAGTTGTGCAATGCATGCAGGTAGATTTAATATCAAATCTGGATTTGAACTGTTCCACCGTTGCTTGTTTTCTTAGTCAGAATCCACTATTGCTTCTCCTGCGTAGGTCTCAGTTAATGTCGAAAATCCTTATCACATGGTGATCATCATAAGTCCCTGAACACTGGACCGCTGCTACCAACGCATAAGGAATGCTCTAAAACTTTATTGTGTAGCAGCATAGCAAAGTATAATCTACATCAAACAGAAAGAGTAGAGGTTTTCCTGTTTATATTTATTTTTCCTTTTTCTGTTTCCTTTTTCTTTTTCTGTTTCTGTTTCTTTTTCCTTTTTTTGCTTTTTGCCTTTTCCAAGTTTATTTTTCTCTTTCAGAAGTTTTTCAGAATTTTCAGCAAATCCATGCTTTCCCAAAAAATTGTTAATGAAGTAAAAAAATGATCCTTTTTCAAAAAAAAATGTTCGTGTTTTAGAATTTTTATCCGGGAATTTCAGAAAATTTCCTTGTTTTCATGAAATGTTTGCGTTTTCAAAATTTGTTTGAGTTTTTAATTTTGTTTGGGAGCTTCAGAAAATGTTCCTGTTTTCAAATTTTCTTCGCATTTTTAAATTTTGTTCAGGAGTTTAAAAAAATGTTCGTGCTTTCAACAATTGTTCACAGTTCTTTAATTTTGTTTGGGAGTTTAAAAAAACTTCCCCTGTTTTCAAGAAATGCCTATGTTTTCAAAAAGTTTTCCTTTTTAATTTTTGTTCTGGATTTTAAGAAAATGTCCCCGGTTTCGAAATTTGTGTGTGTTTTAAAATTTTGTTCGGGAGTTTAAGAAATATTCACGTTTTCACATAAATGTTCGTGCTTTCAAAAATTGCTCCTTATTTTTGAATTTCTTTGAGATTTTATAAAAAGCATTTTCGAAGAAAATCAGAATTCCAAAAAATGTTCCCGATTTCAAAAAAAATTCTAGACCTTATAATGTTCTTGCTTTTAATTTGTTCAGAGTTTCAAAAAATATTCCTGTTTTCAGACTTCGTTCAATGTTTTCAAAACATGTTCCTGTTTCTCAAAAATTGATCGATGATTTGAAAATGATCATGTTTTAGAAAAATTCAAAAAACGTTTTGTGTTTTAGTAAACTGTTCGAGTTCCTAAAGATTATTCACAATTTTGAAAAGGTTGAAATACTCATCACAATTTTAAAAAATGTTCACATTTCAAAAAAATATGCATGTTTGCAGAGGAAAGTTCGTGTTTGAATTTTTAATAAAAAATTGGACATGTCGCTGACGTTCCTTCTTAAGGTTTTTGCTGCTAATAACCGTTGTCAGGTCTACTGACTATGAAGTATGAACTATCTACCACCACAGGAGGTCTCCAGTTCGATCCCATGCCAACATGCACAATTTTTGGCAGATTATTCACCTGCTACACGCTACAGTACCTGCACGCCCTGCTGGGCCAGCCAATCGGGGTGCCCTGTGCGAAGCCCCGACAGTGTGCGGGAATAAGCGGCACATAGGACATCCCAGAGATATGTGCTACGTGATGGTGCATGCATGTCAGATAGACCAACAATGGCAAGGCTAGGAACGCATTTGTCCAATGGACCATTGAGAGGAGAGAGACAATCAATTAGATTTTCCTTTAGGAAAATTAAGAAAGGGAATAAATGCTCACACAAATGATAAACGATCTTCAAAAAATAATCCAAGGAAAATAAGGATGCGCACAATTTAATACGTTGAAAAAAAAGACTCTGCTATAAGAGAAGAATAAACCTAAAATAAACGAAATTTATTAACTGATCAAATAAAAGAAATTTTCTGGCGCTATTTATTTGAAAAGAAATCCTAAACATTTTGAACATCCGGATGTTACACGGCGCCTTGGTCTCGAAGCCCGTTCAAGGATGGCAGCGACGGACAGATTTTAGGCGAGAGGAGATAGGGAGAGTAGATGGCATGTGGGTCTATGTGCTGAACAACGTACAACGTAAGGGAGAACAGGGTTGAATCCTGGCTAGTTTTTAAAGTTCTGGGGTTTTTTTAGCTGGTTTTTGAATTGACGATTGGTTCTTAGACATACTGAAGAGTTAACATATCTGGGCACTTCCTGCGTTTTGTTTTGTTATTAGCATCCATGCCCTATTCCAGTATTGACATCAAACGGCCTATACCACAATATAGGCTTGTAGAAATGGTAGCAGATGCATGGGTTACTTATCAGCTAGATGTGAGATACACAAGGGGAGAATTAATGGTGTTGTGTGCGTGAGAGAAAAGGAATAGAGAGAGAGGTGCTGTGACAGACATGACAGGAGGGAGGGAGAGAGAGGGGTGCTGTGCGAGTGTGTGAGAAAAGAAGAGAGAGAGGTGTTGTGAGAGAAGGGAGAGATGTGTTGGGCATGAGAGAGCAAGAAGCAGACAGAGGGCAGAGAGAGAAAGAGAGGAAACGTGATGATGGTGGGCATCTTTTCAGTATCGAGACAGAAGAAAAAACAAAATGGGGCAGAACCTAGACCTGCATGGAGTCTGATACAGCCAAGCCACCGCGTTGCATTGCTGAGCCAACGGGCTAGATAGCGAGGCCTGGGCTCATAAGCTTCGTAAATCCACATCCGTTTTATCTGTAGGTAAAGGGACAAGGAGATGTATGCATTTTTGCGTCTATATCCACGTTTATCTACTAGAAGCTCAGTACCTGGGTAGCTCATCGCTTGTAAGAAGGAGTTGAAGATGCGGCCACTCTGGAGGCCATTGCATGCATAGAAGGGATTGCTCTAGCAGCGGATCTTAATGTCCTGAATTTCATCATAGCATCGGACGTGAAGCAGGTAGTCTCTAATATTGCCAGATGCAGCAGAGGCATATAGGGCACAATAATTAGTGAGATCGATCTTCATGTTTCTCAACTTCATTGTAATATTATTTTTGAAGGTCGTGCTGTTAATTATGAAGCACATAGTCTAGCCAAGTTTAGTCTTTTACTAGGTCCGGGGCGCCACGTTGGTTGGGTCAACCCTGTGACATAAACTGTATCCCACTATCTGTGGACTTTGATGAATAAAACTTGGTTCACCCCTCAAAAAATTCTACTAGTTGTGCGTGTTGGACAAGTACGCCTGGCAGTGGCAAGGAGAAGAAGTGCTGGCGCGTGTGGAGGGAGAAGCAAGGCATGGCTGCCTCTCGACTATTTTGTGGCGGAGTTGTAGCATGTTCGCTCGGATGCACTCAAGCTGGAGGTCACAATAGAGGGTCATCCTTACCAGCATCCCGGGAGCAATGATCTTTTTGAAACACAAATCCGAACACACAAAAAGAATGAGCAAACTTCATGGAAATAATCCGAGATTTTGTGGGACGTGAGCAAGCGATGCTGACCAAAATATATGTGCACACACAAAATAGTAGGAGTACTCGGCAATGCAGGCAAATGAAATGCAAGATTCAGTGATAGGGTCGCTCTAATGCGTTAACCAAAGGAAGTATAATCCTAAGTTATAGTTGAGTAGGATGTTAATTTCTACAAGTTCACATCAGCAGGGAAGGACATATGGAAGCCCTTGTTTAGCAGCACATCACAGGCTCCATGCACAACATAAAGAATGTAATAATCATCCATTTATGCATCTCATCAACCCACACCTAACTCTTGATACCCGCGGAGCAACTAGTGAGACCCGTCAAACAACTTGTGTATGACTAGTGGTCAAAATTTATTACTAAGTTTTTAGCTACATCTCCTTAGGGAGGGGGGCATACCCCCGCGTCCCGTGATAAAACACGAGTAGTTCAGATCCATTAGCTGAGTGGCTCTTGTGAAACTTTCTTTCCTATCACGGGTAGCTGAGTGGCTCTTGCAGCAACAAAGCAGAGCCATCTAGTGCTATTTACATGCCTACAACCTGACTTATTATCTGTACGCACGCAGACATCCTTACAAAGGTGCATAATTCAGAATGAAAATAACTCATAACCCAACAATTTAATTACCTAGGGCTCCCCTGCAATCGCCGCTACGCCTCCCGTCTGGTCCTCACCCAGGACGATGAAGACCACTGCCAGGCCGCCCGGCAGGTTCGACGGAGGAGGACCGTAGAAGAAGCGGGCGCAAAGGACGATGCAATAGATGATGCCGGTGACGATGGCGACAGGGATGAGGTATCCCACAACCCCAATGCCCTGCAAGTGAAAAATACATTAAACAATCAGCAAACCAAACACCATTAAATGACCAGCAAATCAAACACCATGGTGGTACGAGTATGTTAAAATTCATCTCAAAACATAGATGCAACAACACACGAGATCGTAGAACCTGCAAAATAAATGGGGAAAGATACTAGTCAGTTAATTTTAGACTACAACAAGTGAAGGCAGCTGCTCTTCTTTCTCAAAGACAAGATACTGGTCAATTAATTTCAGCCTGCAACAAGTGGTACACTAAAAGTTTGGCCTACACATACAATATCCCACAAGTTTTGCCCCCAAGCAAAGACCCTAAGATTTTGACTTGGTACGTAGAGTAAACTTGCATTAGCCTTAGGGGGGCGCTGCCCCCCCGCCCCGTGACGGTAGAGATAAAACACGAGTGGTTCAAATAACTCCATTAGCACATCCAAGCTTATCATTCTCTTGTGAAACGTTTTTCCCTATCACGGGTAGCTGAGTGGCTCTTGTAGTAAGAGAGCAGAACTATCTAGTGCCATTTACATGCCTACAACCTAACTTTTTTTCTTTTTTCGAAAAGGAGGTATACCCCCGGCCTCTGCATCTCTTGATGCACACAGCCATTTATTGAAAAATATCTCAAAGATTTCAAAGGTTCCAAACGGAGGTCTCAAAAATAAACAAAGGTCGTACTAGGCGAAGAAAAGCCACAAGCGACCAAAAATAAAAATCACAACCGGTGCCAGCAAGACTAGGAGACTAAAAGTCTATCCTATTATTGAACCGCCATCCAAACCGGTTGTAAGTATCCCGTGCAACCATCTCCCATCGGCTGCACCCAATATCCATATGCTCTCTGTGGTCCGCACGACTGAGTAATGACCATGTACGGATCCAAGTAGACGCTCTGAAGATGACCTGCAAAAAGTTGGTAATGGTTTGTCTGTTAAATGTAACGTCATTGCGAGAATTCCATAGAGACCAAAGTAATGCACATGCTCCCACTCGGATATGTGCCGCGGACTTTGGCTCCACTCCAGTCAACTAGTTATCAAACAAATGTGATATCGTGCGAGGTTGAGTTATGTTGAATGTAACATGGATAGTTCTCCAAAGTAGTTTAGCAAGTGGACATTTGATAAATAGATGTTCTATTGTTTCATCCTGATCACAAAAGCAACATCTTTTACTTCCTTCCCACTTACGCTTAACTAAGTTGTCTTTAGTAAGAATGACACCCTTATGCACAAACCACATAAAAACTTTTATCTTCAAGGGCACCTTAACTTTCCAAATATGAGCCGTCCTCGTGATGGTACCGGTATTAATCAAATCCATGTACATGGATTTAACCGAGAAGACCCCTGAGCTGGAAAGCTTCCATTGCAAAGTGTCTGGTACATCCGAAAGGTTAACCTCCATTAACCTACGCACAAGATGTATCCACCTAGTCCAACGGTCGCCAATAACAGACCGTCTAAACTGTATGTTAAGCGGGATAGTACCCAACACTGTAGCAACGGAAACCTCTTTCCGATGCGCAATGTTGTAAAGGGAAGGATACTGTAAGGCCAGCGGCGAATCTCCTAACCAAGTATCCTCCCAAAATCGAGTATCCCGTCCATTCCCGATGATAAATTTGGTCCTTTACTTAGATCTCCTTTACTGTACCCCGAAATGATTAGGCACCATTCATTTCTCTTAATCCAACGGACTATGCGATCTGGTACTCCAGCAGCAGTCCCACGGAGTACTAACCGGGAAACAGGTGGAGTACCTCTGTGACAGGGGTAAAAGGGTAATCACCACCTGTTATAATTATCTCCTTTTTTTAGTAGGACCGAACCTAAACATTTTGCCCGTTCCGTGGAAAAAACGTATTTCGCCCTAATCCATTCGTAGCCTGTCTGCTCGCCCCTCGTCTCCACCCCTTCTCCATCTCCAGCGGAGGGCGGCGGACGCCTCCGTCTTCTCCAACTCCGGCGGAGGCCGCCTTCTCCAAATCCGGCGAGAGCCACGGCAGACGTATTTGGCGAGGCGCCTCCGCCTTCTCCATCTCCGGCGTAGGGCGGCGGACGCCTCCGTCTTCTACAACTCCAGCGAGAGCCTCTTCGGCGGCGGATGCGGCAGCCACGCGGCCGTATTTGGCGAGGCGCACGCCTCCTCCTTCTCCACCTCAGGCGCTGTCCTCTCCCACAACCACGTGGCTGCGCCGACCGGCTGCCGTGCATCGGAGTTGGCTCCACCCCTCAACCTCCGCTCGTCGTGCAGCTGCTCCATCTAGGTGCGCCAGAGTTAGCTCCACCCCTCAACCTCTGCTCGTCGTGCAGCTGCTCCATCTAGGTGCGCCGGAGTTGGTTCCACCCCTCAACCTCCGCTCGTCCAGCAGCTGCTCCATCTAGGGGCGCCGGAGCGTGTAGAAAGGGGATTTTTCTGTCAAGATGATGGCTTTTTCGTAAGATCACCCAGCCCTTCTCATTATCTTTGGTAATTGCTTTAGCATGGATGAAATCAGATAATAGATTATGATGTTGAGTACATGATAGACACCATGTTTTGTCCATTTTTTTGTAGCTCAATGTCTCTAACAAGTAAGAACTTGCAATGTTAGAAAATATGTTTTCTCCATTATTTTGTAGCTCACTGCAAGGCCAGAAAACAATCCTTCATTTCTTGACGTATTGGATATGTTGGTAGCATATTTGGTCAGTGTCCAAACATGAGTAGTAATACAAGATACCGTGTTAACATAAAGAGACTCATGAATACAAATAATTAAGTCGCACACCAAGTGCCGGATAAATAACATCAAATTGTTGCTTACAAACTGGATTATTGAGCAAATTGTCGCACACCAAGTGCCGGATAAATAACATCAAATTGTTGCTTACAAACCGAATTATTGAGCAAATGGGAAAACATTTGATTTAAGACGAATGTCTATGCGAAAGCCATATCTACTGTGCAGATATATTCCTGGTGCTCGTCCTGGACCTCTTTCTTTTTTTGGTAGAAACTCCATCTTCAGGAATTGCCTTTGTCTGGTCTGGCTGCTGGTTTTTCCGTAGTGAATTTCTGTCACTGTTGAGTATGTCATGTGCAAGTTGTCTCCTGTACATATCTATATCTTTCTGCATACAAATGGTGAACAGTTAAACATAATCCTGGGATGTATGCCATCTGTATGTAAAGTACTTCCTTAACCAAGGAAGTAATGTACAGTGCACCCATGAAATAGTCTAAATATGCGCACCTTTGAAAATGTTTTGGATAGTTTGGATCCCGTCCAAAGCATTATGTACTTGAGGAGGTAGAGTCCACAAGAGCTCCTGCAAATATGAATTAGGATTGAATTGCCTTGGTCGAGTTTACAAATTAAGAACATAGTGATGAACGTGTGTACCCGTCTTTCTGGGTTGGCAGCCCTTTGATTGTCTTCTTGTTCCACGAGGCCACGTTGAAGTCTGGCCAGTTTGTTGGGTTTGGAAGTTGTTTAATTCTTTCTTCAACCTTCTGGAACCATGCCGTTATCACTTCCAACTGAAGAGTGTTTGTTGGTACTCAGTAATGCATATAACCTACAAGTTGCAGTAGTACTAGGAGGACAAAAGGATATTCTCACCGCATGATCCAGTTCATCTGTTGGACCAACACCAGGGGCTGAATTGAGAATCTGAACTTCTCTTTCTGTCGCATCTAGGGCTGCCAGATACCAGTGTAGTCCAGAGTTCAAGGGTAAAAAAATCTGCATAAACATATATGTTAGAGCAAGGACCGAACAATTCGTAAATAAAATTCAGCAGGTAGTTATTGTGTTGTACCATGTCATGATCAAGATACGCAATGATCCTTCCGATCGAACGAGCCTTGTCAATTTTTTAACTCCTCGCTATACGGTGATTTTCTATATCTGCAACGAGCTTTTGCACATTAATTGTGCTCTCGACAAAGATTTTTTTTGCCATCTCTTATGTCAAACTCTCCCTCTATTGGGCAATTGATATATATGCCAGCATCAATGGCCTAGTATTGCAAGTGAGCACTAATTAGTGCATATTTCAGTGCAGATGTAATAAGTGAAGCATGAAATACTTACCAAGGAATCCACATATCTGGCATTGTTGCCCGGCAACTTATTGGCTGTTAGGGAATGCAGGGATGATTTCTTTAGTGTTATTTCAGCAATTTGGGCCAAAGGCGTTTTATCATCTTGTCTGTTTACCCATTGTAGTGTTTCTTTCAGACCTACAATTAGTAGGTGGATTTATCTACGTTAAAAAGAAAGCACAATGGTATACAACTACATGACAGGCAACGATTTCTGCGACATACCACGAAGTTGCCTCTTTTCGTGGTCATAGTATGAATACTCGTCTTCTTTATTGGTCTTTGATTTCCTGTTTGACCGACGCACCGTCCCGTTGGCTTTACTGTTTGTATCATCCTCATCACCTAGATTAGTGCCTGAAAGCCCTTGCTGCCGCTTGGCAGGTGTCTCGCTGTCATGTTCACGAGATTCTCTTTGCTCTTCATCATGTTCAGATTCTCCTTCGTCTTCATCATGTTCAGATTCTCCTTCCTCATGTCTTTTGTGTTGTCCTTTGTGCCATGTGCACTTGTCGCCCTTCTTACAAAAAGGCTTGTACATAAAGGAGAACTAGATAACACCCCGCGCGTTGCTGCGGAATATATGCATAGATTAAATTCATGAACTATTGGAAGCCAATTGGGAAATAATGGCAAAGATTGATCGTGAGGCTTAAGCAAATATGTAATGTTCGTTACAAATGAGTAGCAATTGACAAAAAAACACGGTTAGTAGGAAAATACCGGCACCTGGCAGTAACATAAAACGGTAGATGATACAATGCATTCACGCATGTATCATTTACACACATACAAAACACTAATCGATTAATTGTACTTCACGACTGAACACAATACTTCAGTATAAGCTTGTGTGTGAACAAAGGTTTAGCAACAATACAAACTCTACAAATCTCTGAAGATTATAACATCTAATGAAAAGCTCAACACCGATACGGAGAACAAACCTGTCAATGAAAAGCTCAACACCGATACAGAGAACAAACCTGTCAATTCCTGAACGAACATGTTCACTAACACATTTGAAAATAGGTTGTTCATGTCAATGGAATATACCAAAACTGTCTTTTATAAATTTAGAGAAACATATAGAGTGAGGTATAACAAATCTGAAGGTGAAGAGTTGCTGCTTGGTCACGTACATTTGGAAAACCATTTCCATACTTTTTTGATCTTTCTCCTCTAGATTTCCAAAAGCAAAAAATAAATAAGTGATAGCAATTTGATTTCTACCAATACCGTGCAAGTGTGTAAACATTCGTTTAGGGTGAGTAAACCATACCAATTCTATGTCTGGTCAACAACAGTATATGCATATGATGAATTTGACTTATTTATTATCCAAACGTTTGTTAGTTCTTAATTTAATATCAAGGAAAAGATAAAACATATCAAGGAGGTAGGAAGGGCTACAACCAACAACATCTCTTGAAAGTAAAATTTATGGGTCCTCGAAAAAATGTAAAATACATAACGGAGATATAAGGTTGGAAAAGGTGTATGTAACTTGTGGAAAGATGGACCAGTTATAAGAATGCAAGATTTTATTTCCCTATGAACCCCTTCTGCAAAAACTCAGAAGTAATCACCATATCACTTTGCAGAAGGACTAACTCATTTAGGAAACTGAACATTCTTTCAAAAGAACAATTGAATATGTGCATAACCAATAGAATCCCAAAGGGCCAAAGCGCTTGAGTGCATAATATTATTCAAAAAATAACACACGGAACAAAGAAGAAGGAAAGACACAGATGATATGTATGTTATTACCATTCTACCAGACCTGAAAAGAAGAGATCATATGGCAGATTCTACTTGATCCATAAAGGATTCGTAATGGTAAGGATATTTTATTGTCGCTGCCAACAGTTCATTCGATCCTCAAATTCAAGTTAGGAGATGACGGCACAATGCAGTGGTGATCCAGTAGCAGAGCAAAGCAAGAAATGTGGAGAAGTCATGCCAAGGGCTTGTAGATGCATCCCAACACGGACGACTTGGATCCAAGAATAAAGAAACTCCTAGTAATGATCTAGCAAAACACAAAATATTAATGTATGAGTACAACTACTCCTATCATCCAATAGGTAACACTACTAGGAAAAGGGCTATAGATAGGATTGATTCTAATGGTGCACCGTGGAGGCAGTGCGCCACTACTATATACTAATGGCGCACCTGTTCCTGATACGCCATTAGAGTGGAAGACACTAATGGCGCACCGTGGACAGGGTGCGCCATTAGTAAGATTTTTTTTTTCCATTTTCCCATACATACTAATGGCGCATGAGGCCTACAATGCGCCATTACTATATATAACTTCTAATGGCGCACCAGTCAGGCTGTGCGCCATTACTGTAAATTTTGTTTTATTCTTTTTTTTTGCAAAACAACTAATGGGGCACGCTCTGCTGATGCGCCATTAGTAACCAGGGTTTCTAATGGCGCATCAGCAGAGGGTGCGCCATTAGTAACCTGGGACCAACAAGATATTTTGGACAGCCCACACCTACCCACTCACTTTCCCCACTTCATTCTATCCACCTCCTTCTCCAAGATTTCGACCATCTCCTCCTCCTCACCTCATTTCTGGATGCGTAAGGTGCATGGATGACACAACGTATCGCCAGCTAGATAGAGATCCCGGGTCTTCGAAAACCGTGTTCATGGGACATCGAAGGTGGCTTCCCGACGATGATCCGTGGAGGAAACGCAAGGATCTGTTCGATGGTGAAACCGAACCCCGAAAACGCCCGTGTACGAGGAGCGGCGAGGAAAGATGCGAAAGGCGCCAGAGCCGCTGCTGAGCACAAAACCTTGGGTGGAAGATCATCGGAATGGATGGAGTAGCCAATGAGCAAGACTTCAACAAGTACGGCGACCCGAAGATCGAACATGACGACGACGATGAAGTAGCAGCACACACCACAAGAAGAAGCAGGACCACCCTACCTAAAGGACGTTCGTTCCACAGAAGAACTCCGTTTGCGAAAAAGAAGGGCAAGAAGATTGTGAACAGATAGCTAGCTAAGACCGATTGTATTTAAATCGTAGTCTTCATTTCTCGATTGTATTTCATGGGCACTTTTTGATATCATGAATATTTTTAAATTTCATGGGCACTTTTTGAATTCATGAGGACACTTGATCTCGATTCCCCTCCATCTCGATCTTGATCCCTCCATCTCGATCGCACCCGCACCTCCCGCTAGCTCCACCCATCGCAACCTCCCCGCTCCACCGCCGAGCACTGCCCGGCCCCCCAAGACCAAGCACTTTTTGAACATATTTTTATTTTTTTACTATTTTTATAAAAAATATTACACTGTTATAATTTAAACAAGTTTGATAAACACAAATAAATATAAAAACAGCATTTAAAATGCATAAAAATATTACTGTTATGATTTAAACAAGTTTGAACATATTTAAACACAAATAAATATAAAACACCCTCCATCTCGATCTCGATCCCCTCCATCTCGATCGCACCGCACCTCCCCACTAGCTCCACCCATCGCAACCTCCCCGCTCCACCGCCGAGCACCTGCCCGGCCCCACAGCACCAAGACTTTTGAACATATTTTTAATTTTTTTACTATTTTTATAAAAAATATTACACTGTTATAATTTAAACAAGTTTGATAAACACAAATAAATATAAAAAACAGCATTTAAAATGCATAAAAAATATTACTGTTATAATTTAAACAAGTTTGAACATATTTAAACACAAATAAATATAAAAACACCCCTCCATCTCGATCTCGATCCCCCTCCATCTCGATCGCACCAAGACCCTCCCGCTAGCTCCACCCATCGCAACCTCCCCGCTCCACCGCCGAGCACTGCCCGCCCCCAGCAAGACCAAGACTTTTTGAACATATTTTTAATTTTTTTTTACTATTTTTATAAAAAATATTACACTGTTATAATTTAAACAAGTTTGATAAACACAAATAAATATAAAAAACAACATTTAAAATGCATAAAAAATATTACTGTTATGATTTAAACAAGTTTGAACATATTTAAACACAAATAAATATAAAAAACACCATTTAAAATGCATAAAAAAATATCTGATGATGAAAAATAGCATATCCAAGAAGTCATCTTCCCTGCACATAGATCAACATTGGTGGAGAAGAAATAAAGCCATGAAGCAACACTGCAAGAGAAACACTCAGACAACGAAACTGATGATGATCCCATAATGCTACCAAAATCCAAAATATCTGCAAGTAACAAAAATTGGTAAGGACTATATGAGACAAAAAAACTGATACTGTAAATTACTCGGTTGTTTCTAAAATTTGATTCAGTACCTACAGTAATACTTCTCTGGTAGCCAGTGTTGGAGGTGGAGTGCACGACCTTGTTGCATGGTGTTTTTTTTGGAACCCATGGCTCCTTCCCCAACCTCCTGCTGTTATTCGCTCAGCTCTGTTGTAATCGGGTGCGCGGCTGCGACCTCCTCCTATGGTATGCCCGCCCACAACATCCGACGGCCTCTCCTCCGCCTGATGCTGTCACTTCGATCTGAATTCCACCCTATTCACTTGAACGGCGGATGTCGCCGGGCAGCCAGATCCGTGTCCCATCTGGAAACAATTCCTCATGGAAAGAAAGCAAGGTGAGGATGGAAGCAGAGATGATGCCCTCGGATTGGAGAAAGCTGAAGGGAGGGTGCATGAGAAGAGACACAGCGGTTAGGGAGGGGAAGTGGAGAACCTGCTTGTTCAGGCTTCAAAATAATTGTGCGGCTCGGGAACCTCGATGGAGAATAGGCGTCAAAATTGTGCTGGTGGATTGTGTTGATGTGGGGAGAAGATGAAGATAAACAGGCGCAACAACAGGTGGGGGAGTTAATTTGGGAGAAGAAAGGGTTGTACCGATGTAGCGCCGCAGCCAGAACTTTGTTTTTCTTGGAAGTGTGAACTAACGACACTTAATTGTGATGACGTGGAAGCAAGGTGGCATGTGTGGGGCATGTGTAGTGAGGTGGATAGGCTGCATGTCAAGAGAAATAGAATAGTGGGGATGAACTATTTAGGTATTATACTTCCTCCATTCCTAAATATAAGTCTTTTTAGTGATTTCAAATGGACAACCACATACGGATGTATGTAGACATATTTTAGAGTATAGATTCACTCATTTTGCTTCGTATGTAGTCATTTGTTGAAATCTCTAGAAAGACCTATATTTAGGAACGGAGGGAGTAGATGAGAGTTAACACGCAATAAGACACACAAATAGATAAGTAAGCTATCTTTTAAATTACCTCAATTTCTTCATCTGATATGTCGGGGAGAACGAACTTATTAGCCTGCATGGGAAACAAGTGGTGCTTGCTATCACACATCATTTTTGCAACATAAAATTGTGCATTAGTGAATAAGACTTTACTTCCAAACACTTGACAACACGAAGCAGGGTTCTGTTGGTCAGGCTTGTATTGTGTTCAACGTCAGTTAGACCGTCAACAAGTGGCTTGAAGTACTTGTATTCGTCCGTGTATTCTTTCTCAATGACTTTATTCTCTATTACTTGCACAGTTCTATGAATTTGTTGCAACGTTCGGCCCTGCATATAGAAGGATGAATATAGTTAGAATACGTTTTGTAGTATGAAAGTGCAGTAAATATGGTTCTGATTGCGCGTACTTCATTGCTAGCATAGACAGGTCTGTGTAGAACGTACTCCACGTCACTCGTGAGGTGCTCAATAATCTATTTTGAATAATATGAGATGAATAGTTAGTACATGATAGTAAAGAAAGTAAAACTCAATTATGTGGCACGATCATGTACACAATCCTTTACTTACATCTCCCTCAACGAAGCTGGTATGTTCCCTCTTTGCCACCTTCTCCTTGTCCCACGATTGTATCAAAGGCTTCTGTCGAGGAGAGTAATCTATATCTATATTGTGCTTAACTTTGTTCACATAAAATTTCTCCCAGTACCACACCTGCATTGCAACATAGTCAAAATAAATGAGTCGCAAAACTGTAGCTCAAGTACATTGTTACGCGGAAATAAATAGTCATTATGTATTACCTGTAAGAGAGCGAGGTTGCCAGCAAGATTTGTTTGCTTATTGTTCTTGTACTGCTTCAAGCTCGCAATGAGGTGATCAAGTGTCAGGGTTGCCCAATTTATCTTATTTACATCACCATCGTCCAACATAAGGTTCAAATATTCTGAACTGACTTGTGACTTTGTACTTGGACATAGCAGTCGACAAATTGCACACAAAGCAATTCTCCTCAAGAAGTGTTCGTCCGTAGATCCTTTGCTTTCTCTTATTTGTTGCACCAGACCATTTTAGGTGATTGCTTGCTCTTTTGGGTCTACGTATAATCTGAACAGTTGGGCTTGTTTCTGTTTTCTTTCGGACTCAAGCTTCTTGTCTGCATACCTAAGTTTACCACAAGTGAAGGCAACTGCGCTTCTTTCTCTAAGACAAGATACTAGTCAATTAATTTCAGCCTGCAACCCCTTTAGGGAGGAGGCATTTGCCCCCCCCCCCCCCGGCGTTCCTGTGATGGTAGAGATAAAATATAAGTGGTTTGGATAACTCCTAAGTTTAATATCAGGGATCCCCCCTGCCGAAGGCAGATCCATGATATTAACTACATCTTCCAGATGTATCTTTAACTGTTTGTTGTTCACAATGAATGCCTCAACTTCCGGATCGAAAGTATCAGCTAGTATTTTTACTGTTTGTTGACGAATTTGAATATCAAGTAGATGTAGTAACCCCTGCAGACTAGATTCTGCAACCTTTTTCCTCTGATTATCATCGCAAACAATCCAAAGAAGGTCATAAATAGCACCTTGACAGCAGGACATTGTTTCCTGTACGTAAATATCGTACTAATTAGATAAATTGATGAAAGATCAAGAGAGGCTTTGTACTATCAAGTTATTATTATGTGTGTTGTTCCAATTTTAAAAAAATTACATACCTTCTTCTCTCTAGTCGTTGTCGCTTTGTTTACAGAAGCTTTATTTACAGAAGCCATGGCGGGTGATGCATCCTAACATTAGAAGATGACGAAAATTAGAAATTCCATATCGTACAACATTTTATTTTTCGGCATATATTAGTACATACCTGTGCTTTCTGTAGCTTGTGGTAGGAGTCTGTGAATCGGTAATCCCACTTTTCTTACTGGAAGAATTTGTGGCAGGTGATGCTTGTTGATAAGGCACAACGACATAGGTACATGTCATTCATATGGGAAAAATTAAAAAAAGAGTCAAATCTATGTTTGTATTCCACCCTACTAGGCCTAACAAAGTTTTGGTTGATGATGATTATTGGAGGCAAAAAGAAGCCAGATTCTTCTCTATACATGATAGATCTACCAAACTCGGGGCCTAAGCCAAACTAACAAACAGTAGGAAATAATCTAACTTGAGAAATATATCTAAGAGATTGAAACTTGGTAACAGATAACTAGGGATACTCATCTCTTTAAGCTAGCATAAATTAAGTAGAGTTTTGTAAACAATTATCTGAAACAAAAATATCGAGGTCCGTAATGTACCCTTGTGCTATTCCCTATGCAATACGGAGGTGCACACGTCCTATGAAAAAGTTTGTGTGATGATGTTTGCCTAACCTGAACCTTGCTTCTTCCATCAGGATATGGCGAAGCTGGCGATGCTTTAGGTTGTGCCGATGCCATCGAAGCTTTTCTTGACGCAGGGAAATAGCATGGTTCTTTTGCCATCAAAGCGAAGTAAAACGACGGCGGCGGCGGATGAATACGAGCGCAAGGGTTCGCTATGGGCATGTGTATATATAGATGTTTTTTTTAAGAACGCAATCTGCAACCATATATACCTTCTTGTTGTTACGAATGATGTTTTTTTTGCAGAATGCAATCTGCAACCATATATATCTTCTTGTTGTTATGAATGATGTTTTTTTTTCTGAAGAACGCAATCTGCAACCATATATATCTTCTTGTTATTACGAATGGTAAAAAAACTAATCTATTTCTAAAGGAAACTCGCTATAATTCTATAAAAATTGACACCTTTTACGTGACGAACTTTGGATGTATTCAGCATGGCACGACAATACAAAGAACACATAATTAATAAAAATGGGATCCATCAACCTGACCCAAAAATTTTCAACCATCCATCAACCTGACCCAAAGTTTTTCCAGACACTGGAGTCATCATGGCAAGCACGCATGCCAAGTTTCTGTGATATCTGGCATTCTATGCATTTTCTAGGATTTCTCCGGTGAAAACCCCCAAAAATACTGACCGGTCGTGACGCAACGTGCGTTTGGTGTCAGAATTCGTTCATATCTTGCAGCGGGGCCTACGACGTGCATGCCCACCCGCTGCCAAAATTATGTTTTGTTTCGTGCATGCCAACAAGTACACCATGTTCAACTGGGACCGTTCGGGTGGGCCGGTACGGCAATTCTAGGAGCACTTTTGCCCACATCCTTCAACCTGACCCAAATTTTTTCCAGACACTGGAGTCATCATGGCAAGCACGCATGCCATGTTTCGGTGATATCTGGCATTCTATGCATTTTCTAGGATTTCTCCGGTGAAAACCCCCAAAAATACTTACCGGTCGTGACGCAACGTGCGTTTGGTGACAGAATTCGTTCATATCTTGCAGCGGGGCCTACGACGGGCATGCCCACCCGCTGCCAAAATTATGTTTCGTTTCGTGCATGCCAACAAGTACACCATGTTCAACCGGGACCGTTCGGGTGGGCCGGTACGGCAATTCTAGAAGCACTTTTTCCCACATCCATCAACCTGACCCAAATTTTTTCCAGACACTGGAGTCATCATGGCAAGCACGCATGCCAAGTTTCGGTGATATCTGGCATTCTATGCATTTTCTAGGATTTCTCCGGTGAAAACCCTCAAAAATACTGACCGGTCGTGATGCAACGTGCATTTGGTATCAGAATTCTTTTATATCTTGCAGCGGGGCCTACGACGTGCATGCCCACCTGCTGCCAAAATTACGTTTCGTTTCGTGCATGCCAACAATACACCATGTTCAACCGGGACCGTTCGGGTGGGCCGGTACGGCAATTCTAGAAGCACTTTTACCCACATCCATCAACCTAACCCAAATTTTTTCCAGACACTGGAGTCATCATGGCAAGCACGCATGCCAAGTTTCTGTGATATCTGGCATTCTATGCATTTTCTAGGATTTCTCCGGTGAAAACCCCCAAAAATACTGACCGGTCGTGACGCAACGTGCGTTTGGTGTCAGAATTCGTTCATATCTTGCAGCGGGGCCTACGACGTGCATGCCCACCCGCTGCCAAAATTACGTTTTGTTTCGTGCATGCCAACAAGTACACCATGTTCAACTGGGACCGTTCGGGTGGGCCGGTACGGCAATTCTAGGAGCACTTTTGCCCACATCCATCAACCTGGCCCAAATTTTTTCCAGACACTGGAGTCATCATGGCAAGCACGCATGCCAAGTTTCGGTGATATCTGACATTCTATGCATTTTCTAGGATTTCTCCGGCGAAAACCCCCTAAAATACTGATCGGTCGTGACGCAACGTGTGTTTGGTGTCAGAATTCTTTCATATCTTGCAGCGGGGCCTATGACGTGCATGCCCACCCGCTGCCAAAATAACGAGTCTAATGCACAATTTGTTTTATCTTCCCTCCCGAATAAATCTCAGGTATAAAGAGACGAGGACCACCAACATGGCCGCCTGCTCGTAAAAATCGGATCTACGAAACAGATCATCGGTTATATCGTAATTTGCATTTTTCTTCCATCGTCCAACTCTCGACGGCGCCAGGCACGAACCAATCCGCGGTTCATCTACTATTTGCTGGTGTACGTTCATATGCAGGGCCGTATTGGACAGACTAAGAAATTTTCACAAACTTACTGATATGACTCAGGTACTGGTATGTTTAATATTCACAATCGAGCATGATTACTACCAATATTTTTCTCCATCAACGAAATAGGTGACATAAACCGTCTTCCGTCTCGACCAGTCATCTTGCCTGGCCCGCTCATACATAGCTGCACATACAAACTCTAACCATGCATAACACTTAACACATGAAGCTGATTTTTAGACTGAACACAAATTTGTGCTTACAATTCATTAAATAAGCTGGAGCCAATACATAGCAAAACAAACCGAGTAGATATGAAAAAAAATCAATAGTCGTCAAGTATCACGACCTAAGTGATAAGAGTCTGCAAGCAAACTAAACAAGGTTCAACGATAGCCATGGACGATAACAAAACATAAACTCTGTCACGCCAACAGATTTAACAGGTCCATAAAAATGTCTACTGGCAACATAGTTCTCGATCTTCTTGGGGCTCAGTTGGTTGCTGTGACAACACTTGTGCCAGCTGAAATAACTTCGGTGCAGGCGTGTATACCATCTGCATATAAGTTAAAATATTATACTGTATGATATATAAAAAAGAAAAACATACTTCAAACCCAAATCCATAAATAGGCCATGAACATCAACTTACATTTGGTACTGTGCTTCTATCAAATTTGTTTCCCTAAATCTGGACATCTGCGCCTGTCATGTTCGGAACTTTTACACTGGCCGCAGCTTCTAGTTCTCTTCTTCCGCCCGTTCGTTTCCCTCAACGTCTCGTGAAATGGCTTCATTCTCTTCTTGCATGGAGCACCTTTTGTGTCGACTATTTTTGGATCAAGGACTCTATCTGCTGAAGCATGGCTTGCGGCAGAGTAGTGAGAGGGTATAGGACCAAATGTTGTCTCCTCGGTGTTATCATCATTCTCGATGGGCCCATCGATGATACTTTGGAGAAAATCTTTCACCTCCTGCGAACGCTCCCCGCTTTTTGATACTTTGAATAGAGCAATACTAGCTATGTTTCTCAGTTCACGGTAACGACTCATCTCTTCTGACCACACATGTGTATTTGCATTTCTCACTGACACGAATGCAGCCTTGGCTTCCATTGTCCACCTTTTGCTAACACAACATGGAGGAATGGTCGCTGCCCATACGAAAACCAGAATAGCGAAAATGTGCGTGCAAGGGATGGCTTCGCACTCCATCTTACGGCAAGGACAGAAGGCACCATTCATCAATGAGCCATCAAAAGAACACTCTACAGAGAACAAACGTCTGCTCCCTCCTTCTGCTCCATCTTTTAACACAACTTCATACCTGACCAAGTCATTTACTGTTGTTTGCTCTTGAATCACCCATGCACATGATCTCCGGATACAATCTCTTACCATCTTGAAAATTTTTGGTGTATAAATACGAGCAGCATTTATCTCCAACAGGCAAGCATCTATTCTAGTGAAAGGAACTGACTGCGAACATATTGCATCCAACTCGGCCTCGTTCCTCCGCATACGTGATATGCAGTGCTTAGTGTGCTCCACCACATCAACCAATGACATTTTCCGGTCCAGATGATTGTGGAGCCTAGAGTTCAGACTCTCACTACGCTGGTTGCTCTGCATACCCAAGAAATATCTTCCCTTGGTATAAGCTGCGGCCCACTTTTTCCTAAGTTTGTACATTCTGGATATCCATTCGTTCTCCTCTTCGATCTCATAGTTCGCCTTGAACTCAGCCCATGATTCCTCAAACTGGTAAACTCCCATTCGACAGTATATGAGTTTTCTGAAGTCATCAAGGATTGGATTACGCAGGTGGCGTATTGCTCAACGTGCCAACTGCATAGCCGATGGTTTGTCCTTGGCAAAATCTTCCTAATTGCTTTTCTCATTGCCGAGTCTCCATCTGTGATAACAGATATGGGCTCCTTATGACCCATCGCCTCTACAAAGGTTTGAAGTAGCCACTCGTATGACTTGTGGGTCTCATCTGAAACAACACCAATCCCGAAAACAACGGTACTACGATGATGGTTCAGTCCAACAAATGCAACAAAAGGGAGATTGTAGCGGTTGACCCGATAAGTGCTGTCAAACACAACTACATCTCCGAATGCTTCATAATCAATCTGAGACTGTGAATCTGCCCAGAATAAATTTCGAAGATGTCCTTCATCATCCGTGGTGTATTTGAAGAAAAACTCAGCATCTCGTTCTTCCTGTACTCTCATATGGTTCACCACAAAGTCAGCATCCCTGCCTAAGATTCTTTTTTTCTTGTACCTGGTGAAGAAATTGTACAGGTCTCGGGAAATATACCCAACATGAGGATAGCCACCATGCTGTTTCTCCGCCACATTCATGATTTGGAACGTACGGAGACCACCAAGTCTGTATTCCACTGCATCAGCCTTGTGAGCATCATTCATCCGACGGTGAGACCGTAGAAAAGCAGATTGGTCCGGGTCGGCTAGCGGGTGGTTATGGACATCAACAAACTTCTTAACAAACCACTGACCCCTGCCTGCATCATGTTGGATCTCAAGCATAGCTTTGCAACCACAACTGGTCAGCGCCCGTGGCTCCCTTTTTTGGTCACACTAGTGGAAAAACAGGCTTTCCGTCCAGCCCATAAGTCGCGAAGCTGTAGGAACCGCGACCAATGGGACCTTTAGTCGCGGTTCTGGAGGTGAACCGCGACCAAAGGCCTGGGCCCTGGGCGCTCGGTGGCCAGCTGGTGCGTGAGGGCTTTAGTCGCGGTTGGCCGTGCCAACCGCGACTAAAGGTTTTCGGCACCTTTAGTCACTGTTTGCCTGTGCCAACCGCGACTAAAGCCCTCCCTATATATACCCATCCAGCAGCCAACACTTAGCCATTTGGAGCCATTCTCTTCACAAGTGGGTGTAGGTTTGCTTTTGGTTCCTCTTATGCACATAAGGTGTTTGATGAAATGCCCCAAGAGCATGAAACAAACATGACATGAAGTGTTGGAGCCACACTCTTGATCATGTTAGCAACTTGATGAACCTTTGATGTGTCAATATGCATGTGTGTAGTTCATAACAAATGCATGATGGTTAATTATATATTTTATATTATAATAATGCAGATGAATCGGCAATGGATGTACGGTAACCGACTCTCCGCGAGTTCACTACGGGTTTGAAAGATTTCCTCGTAGTGGCTAATGCGAACAAGCGGGGGTTTTGTTATCTGTCCATGTGTTATCTGTAAGAATGAGAAGGGTTACTCTTCCTCAAGAGTTGTTCACATGCATCTGCTTGAAGGGTTTCATGCCAAGCTATAATTGTTGGACCAAGCATGGAGAAAGAGGGGTTATAATGGAAGAAGATGAAGAAGGGATGATTTCATCGATGAAAGCTATCTTGCTCATTTCGGTGATACTTTCATGGAGGATTTGAAGGTGAAGGGAAGGTGAAGAAGAGGCACGTGATGATCCCGTTGATGATCTTGGTCGGACCATTGCTGATGCACGGAGACGCCTAAACCGAAAAGGAGAGGAGAATTTGGATCGCATGTTAGAGGATCACAGAAAGGCGCTGTACCCGGATGCGATGATGGTCGAAAAAGCTGGGCTGCACAATGGATTTGCTGAAATGGAAGGCAGAGGCAGGTGTAGCTGACTCGGCATTTGAAAACTTGCTGAAAATGTTGAAGAATATGTTTCCAAAGGATAACGAGTTGCCCGATCGTCTGAAGCAAAGAAGGTTGTCGCCCTCTAGGTTTAGAGGTTACGAAGATACATGCATGCATCAACGATCGCATCCTCTACCGCGGTGAATACGAGAATTTGAATGAATGCCGGTATGCCTTGCATTGCGTTATAAGATCGAGGCGATGACCACGGTGGCGATGTTGAGGGCGAAACCCGGAAGAGGGTTCCGCCAAGGTGATGTGGTATGCTCCTATAATACCACGGTTGAAACGTCTGTTCATGAACAAAAAGCATGCCAAGTTGTTGCGATGGCACAAAGAGAAACGTAAGTCGGACGGGGAGTTGAGACACACCGCAGATGGAACGCAATGGAGAAAGATCGACAGGAAAGGAAAAAGAAGAAGGAAGAAGAAGAAAGATCGACAGGAAACGTAAGAAGAAGAAAGAAGAAGAAAGAAGAAGAAAGGAAAAAGGAAGAAGAAGAAAGAAAAAGAAAAAGGAAAAAGGAAGAAGAAGAAAAAGGAAAAAGGAAAAAGGAATTTTTTTCTTTTTTCTTTTTTTTTGTTCTTTTTAATTTTAACTAGTTAATTAGTTTAACAAAAACGGTAAATAACTTAAAACCCTAAACCCCAAAAACAAAAAACAACAGAAAACCGGCCAAAGAAAAACAAAAAAATAAAATGGAGGGGGCGGCGAGGGGGCGGCGCGGGGGGCGGCGATGCGTGGTGTTTTTTGGGATCGAGAGGGGCGGCGAGGTTATACATGTGTGTTGTCCTCGCCTCCCTCTCCGTGACGCCGTCGTCTGCCGCCCGTCTCGCGCTCACCGCGACACCCTCTCCCACCCCTTCCTCACCCCTCCTTTTGCCACCGCCTTTCGCCACCGCCACCGCCACCGCCCCTTCTTCACTTAATTAATTTGTTTTACTACATGTTTTCAGGATGACATAATGGCGGACGATAGAGCTGACCCGATTATGGACAACTATGATCCGGACGGTGAAGCACATATGTTCGCATCATAAACGGCGATATTCAATATGTGCCGACCGGAGAAGAAGAAGATGATATCTCTTCTTATCTGAACCTTGACGGTGAAGATGAAGGCGCCGTCGACAAGATGATGTCAAGAAAGCGTCGATAAACGAGCGATCTTCAAATGGAAGTAGCAACCACCTCCGGCGCCGAGGTATATATATACATTGAGCCTCTGGTGATACAAACTAACTGATTTGAATAAATATGTGTGTACTAACGCGCGCGACTCTCTTTCTTATTTTAGCCCTCGGCCGGATCGTCGAAACAATCGAGTACGTCGTCAAAGCGTGGCGCAACCAAGACGATGAAACCAGGAGAAACATGCACCATCCAGGTTGTCGACTGTGAAACCGGCAGGCCGCTGGAGCCCCGCAAGAACGCCACCAAGTTTGTCAGCCAATGCGGAGCCATTGTTAGAGACAACGTCTCGATCACCGTCCAGGAGTGGAATGAGCCAAAGAAGGCACGAATTGATGGTTTCACTTTTGTCGATAAGAGAACAAAAAAAGATTGCTTCAAGAAGCTTATGGAACATTTCGTTCTACCTCCGGAATACAACAAATTCGATGAGGAGGGTAACAAGATTGAGGAAAACAAGGAGAGGAGGAGGCTAGTCAAACAGTTCGCTCTTCATAAGATGGCCGACGCATTCCGGAAATTCAAGCAAAATCTAGCCCGTGACTTTGTCAAGCAGAACAAGACTCCGGAGTTCAAAGGACAATATGAGAAACTGAAAGATGATTGGCCAGAATTTGTGAAGCAAAAGAAATCGGAGCAGTTCATTCAAATATCGAAACAAAATAAGGAAAATGCGGCTAAGAAGGAGTACAATCATGTTATGGGGCCAGGAGGGTATCGCATTTGGGTGCCTAGGTTCGAGAAGATGGAGAACGAGCTGAGGGCGCGAGAATCCGTCCAGTGCGGAGGATGGGACCCAAGGGCCAAAAGCTGGTGGTACGGGCATGGGGAACGCTGAACCCGGAGACAGGGGAGTGTGTTTACGAGGCAAATTAATTAAACCCACCCAAGCCCTTATTGACGCAATGAAGGATGCTCAACAGGGAAGATCAAGTTCAACAGAGAGAACGACGCGGCGACAAAGCCCTCGGGAATCTGAACACGGAGGGCGTGTACGAGGCATGGGGCACATTCCGTGGAAAATAGGGTTCCCCGAGCGATGACCCGACGATTCTGAAGCCGTAAGAGAAAGATGGATCGGGAAGCAGATGTTGTGGCGCGGTTGGCATCGAAATGGAAGTGATGAAGAAAACCATGAGTGTACTAGTAGCGAAAAAGATTCAGCTCGGGTGCAGCATGAAGATCATCCGGCGGATCTCGGAAGCCAGCAGCGTAGAAGCAGCGTGGCTTCCACGGAGGCCCCACCGGCTGGTGCAGATGCACCGACGATCGAAATTACTGCACGGAGCCTCGGTGGTCGAAATTACTGCACCGGAGCCTCCTCGCTACCCGTGGGCGATATAAAGGAGATGAAAGAATGTCATCTCAGATATTATCCTATCGGGAACATGTCCGTGAAGGTAGCCATCGGCAGTGCTTTACCATGTTTACTCGAGCACTCCACCACAACAACCCCATTAAAGATGGCTATGCTCGTGTCACGGTGGAGGACATAGTCCAAGGGTTTGAGGACACGGAGATTGAAATTGCTACACCGAAGGGAGAAAAGACTTGGAGATGTCAAGCGCCATTACATTCTATGGCAAAAGAAGTTTATCAAGTTTCAGCGAGGCGCCAAGGACAACAAGTCCACCCCTCACGGTGGTGGTGGTGGCGGTGGCGGTGGTGGTGGTGGTGGTGGTGGTGGCGGTTCACCTACACCTCCGTCACATCAGCCGACGCCGCCCCGATCCACAACGTCCGCGGGTGATCATCCGCCGCCCCGATCCTCGTCCGCGGGTGATCGACGCCGCCCCGATCCTCGTCCGGCGGGTGATCGACGCCGCCCCAATCCACCTATGGCAAAAAGCGAAGCAGTCTGGATTATTAACCGGGACCCTTATGTACCTAAGACCACAAAGGTACCGGAGCCATCATCAAGCCTCTCCCACAAGGCCTTGGGAGCGTAGTGCCGAGGAAGTCGACGCGGGCGCGGCTGCTGATTTGGAGAAATGGAAGGCGGACTGCAAGAAGAAAAGAGAGCCCGAGCCCAAGCTAGTATTTTCTGATGAGCAAAAGAAGTGGGCTAAGTCATTTTGAGCACACCGTCCCAAGCATGAAGAATCTGCCTACCGACTATGCACGTGAACTTCGCAGGCAGGCATTCTTGTTCAAGGAGAACAAAGAGCGGGAGAAGGCCGAAAGTAATAAAAGCGGGAAACAAGTTGCCCAGCTCGGGGAACAAAGTAAACAATCGATTGCCCGCTTATAGTGGAAGCCTTCGTCCGGATGCCCCGAGATCATACAAGCTGCGGCAGACTGAGGATTGATAGAACGAGTGCGAGAACAAGCGGCCAACTTAGGTATTACTCTTCGTGAACTATTAGACCTTGATGAGTTGCCGTGAAGGAGGTAGTAATTACATATGTCAAGAATGGGCCTCTCGTCGAGCTGCTTGCGAGAAAAGGATCTACCTGACCAAATGAAACGTCTGCTGAATTGGTACAAGGGTTACATAAAAAATAAAAACGCCAAAGAATATATTTATACGGAAGTTAGACATGAGCATTACTTCAAACATTACTATGTACAAGTTGAACTGAGTGAATTGTTCCAGCTTTTCAATCTGCGCGAGCTCGACAAATCTATCATCAGTTGCTACGTTCTGTAAGTGATTTATTAATTTCTACCCCATCTCGTTCATATTGCCTGCACTATATATATGTCCTAACTATATTGTTGTGTCCTCTATTATACATGCAGAATGAAGATTAAGGAATGCGAGTAAGGAACATCCATGATGTTGGGTTCATTGACCCACACATCGTTAATGATATTGTGTTGAAGCATTACCCGCCGACGTGGAGGCAGACTGTGGCGGTTTCTTACAAAGCAGGAACTCAAAAGTGATATTCTATTTCCTTACCATTTTGGGTGAGTGTTTCGTCTTGAGCACATTCTCTTTTGTTTACTCCATGCATGGTATGTGGCGGCTAATCGATGAGTTATGCATGACGTCTTGTGCATGTATCGTGTCCGCAGTTCCTTTGGATTCTGCTAGTAATTAAAGTTAACACCTCGAATGTCTCGCCCACGACTCTGGATAAGGATCCAAAGCTTTGGGCCGACATCGAAAAATGCTGCGAAGTAATTATTTTCATTCATTTGCGCTCTATATCGATCGGCCTATTTCGTTCATTTCCTAATATCAAGTAACTAATAACTCTCTTGTTCATTTAATTTTCTTTGCCTCGTAGGGTTTGGAGGCGGTTCGTAGATACAAAGGTCGGTGAATTCAAAAAGAGCTAGAATTCAAAAGGGTAAAGACTAAGATCGGGGATATTCAGCCACCGTTGACCAATCTATGTGCATACTTTGTTCAGTGAGATGATCCGAGATACACCTCTGGCGGGTTGATCCGAGTGATACCAATGCTCGGAGGAATAACCTCCGTGGACGCTTAGTCCGTAAGCTCGCTTCCGACCACTTCAAGAGGAACTAGCTGGATGGTTCTGCAGGGAAGTCCTCCATCCTAAAGGAGAACACTATCACGAGGACGAAGAACTTTATATGGATTAAATCATGTATGGAAACTTGTTCAAAATTGTATATGGTCATCCGATGATATTGAATATATATTGTATATTCCTCTTGAATTCTTTTTGGTTCTAATTTCAAATTTATTTGAAATTGTACATTCATATGCATGTATGTAGTACCGTAGAATATATGAAACTCCTTCAAAATTAAAATAAAGCACAAAAGAAATAAAACAATACAAATTAAACAGAAAACAGGTTTAGGGGGGGGGGCTAAAACCCTAAACCTGCAGGGCGGCCTTTAGTCGCGGTTGGCGAAGAACCGCGACTAAAGGTCCTCCGCCCCGACGGCCGCCTGGCGCCCACGTGGACGGGCCTTTAGTCGCGGTTCTTAAGCAGCCGCGACTAAAGGTGGTGGGATTTAGTCGCGCTTTGCTGGTCGCGGTTGCGCAGCCGCGACTAATGGCAGTTGCGAACCGCGACCAAAAGCCTTTTTTCCACCAGTGTCAGTCGCTTGAAAGTACTTCTCCAATCGGTGCCCTTCTTTAGAGCAGCAGAAATGTCTTGCTTTCACCTCTCTGGTGCCCTTCACGTACTCCTTGTCATCCAATCTGACACTAAAACCTTTTGCTCTTGCATATCTGTTGTAGTGCTCGTAACCTTGCTTCTCGCTTGCAAACATCTGACTAACCATCATGTGATATTCTTCTATGTCCTCCAAGCTAGCACTATGACCATCCATCCTGCAAACCTGCCATTATTAAAGCATCATACTTAGCGCATTTATTCTATCAATGTCATACAAACTGTCTGAATTTAGGTGATTCTTCAGATGAACAGAAAACTAACACAAATTCTAGAGGAATTATAACATGTCTTCTATATACATTGCAACATTCATTATATATAAAATCTGAAGGATAGGTTGTGCTGTACCAGTGTCACCCTTGATTTCAACTAGTACGAGTGACACTGTATAACTGTATACTCTAGTAGATGATGCCGGTGGCGGTGGTGGTGGCTGTTGGATAAACAGCAACTGAACTTTACTGAGGGCCAATGGCCAGTACATATACAGATGTGGTAAAGTGCAGAAAAGCCCCTTATACAATGGGGATGTACACAATGAACTATACACATCTAACACCCCCCCTCAAACTCATGGTGGATCAACAACACTGAGTTTGGAGAGGAAAAACCCATGCTGCGCCCGAGTCTGTGCCTTCGTGAAGAAGTCACTCAACTGTAACTCAGAGTGCACATAGTGAAGAGCGAGAGTCTGATCCTGCACAGCAGCACGCATAAAGTGGGCATCCACACCGATGTGCTTGGTGAGCTCATGCTTCACCGGGTCACGCGCAATACTGATGGCACCGGTACTGTCGGACAGTAGAGGAGTTGAGGTAGTAGCAGACACACCAAAATCCTCAAGTAACCACCGTAACCAGATCACCTCAGCCGTCAACATAGCCATGGCTCGCAACTCAGCCTCTCAGACTCGAAGCGAGCTGCGATCTGCTTCTTTGTCTTTCAGGCAATAAGAGAGCCACCAAGAAAGACACAGTAAGCAGACAGCGATCGTTGATCAGAGGGATCACTAGCCCAGGCAGCATCAGAGTAGGCCTGGAGCTCAAGAGAGCTGGAGCGGGGAAAGAAAAGGCGCTGAGAGATCGTGCCACGAAGATATCGTAGAACACGGAGGAGGTGACTATAGTGGACAGAGGTGGGGGTGGAAACAAACTGACTCAGGATGTGGACAGGATAGGAGATGTCAGGACGCGTAACAGCAAGATAGACAAGACTGCCAACGAGATGGCGATAGCGAGTGGGATTAGGAAGCGGGTCACCATCAGAGGCACGAAGCTGAACATTGAGCTCCATAGGAGTCACAACAGTGCGCTCATCATCGAGAGCAGCACGAGCAAGAAGATCCTGAATATAATTTTCTTGGGAGATGTAGAAGCCATCAGAGGTCGATGAGATCTCAATCCCAAGAAAATAGCGAAGTGGACCAAGATCAGTCATGAGAAACTGGTCGTGAAGGCGAGCCTTAATAAAGGCAATGTACTCAGAGTCGTCACCAATGATGATCATGTCATCAACATAGAGAAGGAGAAGAGTCCGACCCCGAGAGGACGTGTGAACAAACAACGCGGGATCATGATCACTGGGCAAGAAACTAGCGGCAGTTACCACAGAGGCAAAGCGCTCAAACCAGGCGCGAGGGGCCTATTTAAGACCATAGAGGGAGCGCCGAAGCCTACAGACCAGACCATCAGGGGCATAGTACCCCGCCGGTGGCTGCATATAGACCTCCTCATGCAACTCGCCATTGAGAAAGGTGTTGGGGATATTACCACTAGGTGTAAACCGGCCAGCCTGGGCCGAGTTAACTCCGTTAGTGGTATAAAGCAGAGAAAGGCCCAAGGCCTGTAGTCGGTTTAGAACTTATAGCCGTAAACCGGCCTGATGTATACTTGTATTGTAAGTTAGGAATAGAGAGATACCAACCGGGATACGAGTATGAACCGGTTGGGACTCTATGAACCGACGGGCGTCACTCGTGTATATAAGGGGACGGCCCGGCGACGGTTCAAGGACAGACGACCACAACTCGAGCCTAGGCGAAGCTTGTTTGCTCCCTAGCCATCGAGACCACATCAATTCCATCACAACTAGACGTAGGCTTTTACCTTCATCGAAGGGGCCGAACTAGTATAAACCCTTGTGTCTTTGTGTCCGCTTTAACCCCTTCAAGTAAACCCGTAGCGATGGCTCCACGACTAAGTCCTTTCACTAGGACATCTGCCGTGACAAATCCACGACAAAAGGCGTTCTGGACATCAAGTTGAGAGATAGACCAATGACGAACAGAAGCCACAGCAAGGAGAATGCGGACAGTGGTCATGTGGGCCACAGGAGCAAAAGTCTCATCATAATCGCGTCCCTGCTCCTGTTGAAAACCACGGGCCACAAGACGAGCTTTGTAGCGCTCAAGAGAACCATCAGAGCGAGTCTTAATCTTGTAGACCCACTTGCAGGTGATGGGACGAGCACCGGAAGGGAGAGGAACCAAATCCTATGTGCCGGAGCGCTCAAGGGCAGCAAGCTCTTCGGCCATCGCCAGTTGGCATTCAGGCTGAGTCATGGCAGTCTGATAGGAAGTGGGCTTTGCAAGAACAGAGAGACCGTACCGATCAGGAGAGTAGTGATCAGGCGGGGGGCGAGGCCGAGCACGGAGGTTATGAACCGGGGGAGGCGTGAAAGGAGGGGCACCAGAGGTGGAAGGCGCATCAGGAGAAGCATCCTCAGAACGAGGGCAACGGGCATAGTGGAGAGGAAACGGGGAGAGAGGTTGACGAATGGGAGAGGATGGTTGAGATGTGGAGGAGGACGATGGGGAAGAGGGTGTCGGTGGTGAAGAAGAAGAAATGAGAGGTGTAGGTGGAGGAAGTGAAGTATGAGGCACATAGCGGGGTGTATCAGCGAGAAGAAGAAAGGAAATATCGTCCACAGAGAAGCCCGAGGAAGAAGGACGGGGGTAGTAAGAGCGAGACTCATCAAAAGTTACATCACGCGAGATGCGCAAATGACGACCAACAAGATCCCAACAGCGATAGCCCTTGTGCTCATCACTGTAACCAAGAAAAACACACTCAACCGACTGAGCAGTCAGTTTGGTGCATTCTTGGGGGGCAAGGAGAACATAGCACACGCATCCAAACATACAAAGAGATGAGTAGTCAGGAGAGCGACCAGTGAGACACTCCATAGAAATACCACCCTGCAGAGCAGTGGATGGCTGAATGTTGATGAGATAGGTGGATGCGGAAACAGCCTCAGCCCAAAAATGGGGTGGAAGGGAAGCAGCAATCATCAACGCACGAGCCGTCTCAAGCAAATGATGATGCTTTCGTTCTGCAACGTCATTCTGAGCATGAGCACCAGGGCATGAGAACTGGGCAAGAGTACCCTGTTCCGCGAGAAAACCACGTAACAGCCGAGAGATATACTCTCCAGTGGAGTCAGCACGAAAAGTACAGATGGGCGTGGCAAACTGGGTGTGAACAATGGCAGCAAAACGTTTGTATATAGGGAGAACCTCGCTACGAGATTTCATGAAGTAGAGCCAAGTGTAGCGAGAGAAATCATCAATAAACAAAACATAGTAGCGATGACCACCTTTCGAATCAAAGGAAGCAGGACCCCAGACATCAGAATGAACTAAGTCAAAAAGGACGCTGAGATACAAACTCACTAGTAGGATAAGGTAACTGAGTCTGTTTGCCAAGTCTGCAACCATTACAATGTAAGGAGACATCTCCAGATACAGAGCCTAAGAGGCCCTGACAAACTAAAGAAGATAAGCGTGAGCCACAGATGTGACCAAGGCGATGATGCCACTGCTGGAAGGACGCAGACGAAGAGGCAGCAAGAGCATGAGAGCTGGCAGAAGTGGTGGCAGCAGAAGGAACACAAAGCCAGTCAACCTCCCAAAGGCCCACTGACTCACGGCGCCGGGGGCCAGCACCAACCAAAGCCTTTGTGCGACAATCCTGAATGGAGCAAGAGTCGGTATCAAGAATGACGCGACAACCAGAATCAGTAAGTTGGGCAGCGGAAGAAAGATTCATGGTGAGGCGAGGAACATGAGAAACACTCGGAACAGAAAAAGATGGAGTTGAAAGAATACCACGACTAGCAACAGGAAGAGATGTGCCATCGGCAATAAGAACATTAACAGGCGAATCAAGAGGTCGGAGAGAAGACAACACAGAAGAATCAGAAGACATATGAAAGGAGGCTCCAGAATCCAGGACCCACGAAGATGTACCTGACTGTGTAGATGCCGGTGATGGTGAGACCGGGGATGCAGTCACAGCAGCAGCAGAAGGAGTCGACGAGGAGCCTGAGGAAGCAAGAAGATGCTTGAGGCGAACAATGTCCTGATCAGTGAATGACGGAGTCGAGGAAGACACAGGAGTCCCACCGGAGGAGGAGCGCCTCTGGTCACGCTTCTTCTGACGACAATCAGACTCTGGGTGACCGGACCGGGAGCAATAACCACAGACGGTGTCACGGCGCGAGGTGCCCGTCTCAGCATATGGAGGACGACTCGCCCCCCTGGAGGAGTGGGCAGGAGCGGCGGAGCAGTGGGGCGAGCAGACGACACAGGAGCTCGGGCGGCCAATACTGACGGAACCAGAAGCAACCTAGCAGAGCGAAGGCGGGTCTCCTCAGCACGAAGCTCGGCAAGGACCTCCGAGATGGGAACATGACCACGAGCAAGCAGGTGCGCCCGGCAAGGCTCAAACTCAGACCGGAGACGAGATAAGAACTCATGAACCCTCTGAAACTCCAGATCACACCGAGTAGTCTGACAGCAACGGCAGGTTCCACAAACAACTGTCCGAAGAGAGTCAAGCTAGCGCCAGATGGCAGAGCACTGTGAATAGAACTCATCAATAGAGGAATCACCTTGCTGGAGTGCGTGCTCCTGACGCACCACAGAGAGGTAGAGAGCATCACCAGAGGGCTGATAGTGCTGACAGAGGTAAGACCACATCGCTGCAACTGTGCCAAGTCCCATGAACTTCGAAGCAAACTGAGGGAGGACACTCGCAGTAAGAATAGCAGCAGCTCGAGCATCATCATTGCACCACTGAGTATAAGCAGATAGGTCATCACGGTACACAGAAAGATCATCTGAATAAGTGGATACCTGCTGATCATGGGCATCAACCGCATCATCATCTAGGACCTTGGCCGCATCCCGATCAGCCTGAGAAGCATCAGCAGCAAGGACCGGCGGCACGGGTGGAATTGGTGCCACTGGCGCAACAGGACATGGCGGACAGGGGACCTCGCCAGAGAGAACACCCCACAGAAGAAGTCCACGCATATGAATACGCATGAAGCCCACGAACTCAGCATAATTGGTGCCATCAAAGATCACCGAGCACCGAGGAACAACCACATAGCCAGACGAAGACATGCTGATGTGCTTCCGCTGCCTTTTTTTTTTGAACTCAGGAGGCTCGAACTGAATCTGGACTGGTGAGGCCCGAACAACTTAGAGCCCCGCTCACGAAGAGGAAGTCAACGAACGGGGGTCGGGAGCGAAAACGCAAATCTCACAAGGCGAGGCACAGCTGCGGAGGTCGAGAGGCAGGAGCGACGCCCGGCGGGCCCGAGCTGCGTGGCCCGTCCGCGTGCACGCGAGGGGAGCCGGACCAGCGGCTCGAGCAGCCAGCGGCTGCGCGCGCTCGCGCCCTGCGCGTAGGGAAGCAGCTGCTTCCGCAACGGGAGCAGCAGCAGGCGCCCCGAGCGAAGCCGCCAAGCGGAGCAGAGACGGGGCAAGGGGCAGCCCGGTGGGTCAACGGAGCCAGCGAGGAGGACCGGGGCGTCCGGATCCGCGGCGAGGAGAGCCGGGATGGACGGATCCACGGCGAGGAGAGCCGAATCTAGCAGTGGGGCGTCCGGATCCGCGGCGAGGAGAGCCGGGATGGACGGATCCGCGGCGAGGAGAGCCGAATCTGGCAGTGGATGGATCGGGAGAGGAGCTAGCACGGAGTTGCAGCGTGCGGGAGAGAGGGGAACCTAACATCTGATACCATGTTGGATAAACAGCAACTGAACTTTACTGAGGGCCAATGGCCAGTACATATACAGATGTGGTAAAGTGCAGAAAAGCCCTTTATACAATAGGGATGTACACAATAAACTATACACATCTAACAGTGGCGAGGGTGGCAAGGATGTGGTATCTCACAACCCCAATGTCATGCAAGTGAAAAATACATTAAACGATCATCAAACCAAACATCATTAAATGACCAGCAAACCAAAGACCATGGCGGTACAAGTGCGTTCAAATGCTTCTTAGAACAGAGGTACAGCAACACACGAGATCGTAGGACCTGTGAAATAAATGGGAAAATATGCTAGTCAGTTAATTTGAGACTACAACAAGTGAAGATTTGAAGGCGGTTGTTCTTCTTTTTACATAAGATACTAGTCAATTAATTTCAGTCTGCAACAAGTGATAAATGGGTTGCCTACACATGCAATACCCTGCTGATTTTGCGCGCAAGCAAAGGCCCTAAGATTTTGACTTGGTACCTAAAGTAAACTTGCATTAGCCTAGGGGGTGGGGAGCCGAGTCAGATGAACAAGTAGTATAGACAGTACTCAGACCGCACGGGCAGTACGAGATACTAGAAGAGGTTACCGAGCGTCATTCAACTATGCATTGGCCTAGGAGCAGCTATGACCGAACGTACGGGGATCTTCTTGTGCGGCCTTCGGATCTTCTTGCACAAGGGACAGAAGGGACCTTGCACGGAGATGTGGAGAGTGAAGTCGACTGACGAACGAGTGTTCAGCTTTCCATTTTTCGGATCAGGAAAAGTAGTGGCTACGCCCAAGTTTGATCGAGGTAGTGGGTGACAATCATACCCTATCCAGCCCACGGCCGGCCAGCAACAGTGGGTGGCCATTTGAAATGAGTTTGAATGTGGGTTCCACTGCATGCGCGCGCGCACACACACATATCTACAATCAATTCTATATATATACGAGAAGAAAGAAGAATGTGGTGCTACTTTAGGATCTTGAATGAAAAGACCAAAGGAGAAGACCAAAACAGAAACCATCCTTTGATCAAAGCCATCTCGATCGTTTGCTTTTGCTAGCAAGAGTGAACTGCCGCATTTAAAAAAAAAAATCTTGATTTTGAGTACAGTGTAGTACGTCTAAAGACAAGAGATATCATACTGCAACGGCTCTCTCGCTGTGTTTGATGAATTTTTGTATGCAATAAGTTTAAGTTATTTGTGTGAGCCGTGGTGGATTGGTAGGCAAATAAAACATGAGCGGATATGTGAGAAAACATAACTACTCCCTCCGTTCCTAAATATTTGTCTTTCTAAATATTTCAACAAGTGACTACATATGGAGCAAAATGAGTGAATGTCCACTCTAAAATATGTCTATATACATCCATATGTGGTAGTCTATTTGAAATCTCTGAAAAGACAAATATTTAGGAACGGAGGGAGTATGATTTAGCAAAGTGCTACCCTATATATGAAGCATGGGTCCCACGCACTGCAAAAATTCATAAAAGAACAAATATAATCAATATTGAACCCTATTTGTAGAATTCTGCGTACCCTTTGAGTCAAGAGAAATGGAGACAATATATAAAGAATGAAGGTCGCTCTTTCGGTCTATGGACGGCAGTTTTTGATGATATACATCACCTTGCGTGTGATTTCTCGCTTTTTTTAGCATGCCCATGATTTAGCCAAACTAATTAGAAGTAAGGTGTGTGCAAGGTGGATGAAAGATCCAACCTTGCAATAAAAAGTACTTTGATGTCAAAAAGAGAAATAGTTGCTAAAAGAGAGTGATACGTGTAGTCAAAGCTATTGCAATATGCACTTATCGTGCAGGCTTGCAGCCATGTATATTCTTCACTAATGCATACCAGGTGTACCCCAACTCACGGGGACACGATCAGCCAAGATCAACATGGCATGGAGATGGATTCCTCACTTTTGGGTGACTTGCTGATGCCATTAGCAATGAGCGTACAGTTTAGATATATACTAGGTCACTGATGGCGCGCATTGCCAATGGAATGATAGGATTTTTATGAATAGCTATAAAAAACATAGCAATTAATTCATCACACGATCAGCCAAGGAATATTTAGGTTTTGGGTTTCGCTGCATGTTAAGTTATTAATCCGCTATGTTTTTCGTTCTTTGAGGGGATTTAAGGATTTAAGAAATTTAGGGTCCTTTTATAGCTATTAGCACACATGCCCGTGCGTTGCAACGGGTGATGAAGAAAAATAGGAGGCAGGTACACATATGGTACAATTTGTATGAAACATGTACGGCATTATCAATCTTAAGGAAAGCAGATTACCATGGATGATTGATTAATTGTGGTGTCCTAATTGTGAAAGGGGACAATGCTGAATTTTTGCCCAACTTGGGAACCGAGGATTGGTTAGGCTGTATTGCGGGAGTGGGAAATAATATCTATAGTTGGTTCATATCTACACAGATTAACATTGTTCAAATATTGCGTGATTGCAACACCTTGGATTAATCACAGCAGAGACTAATGACTAGGAAGCAGCACATGAGGAGCGCAGGCGGAAGAGGACGGCCAAGGGTGCGGAAGACAGCCTGGAGAATAACCCAACTCAGCTCAATGGCGGGGTGCAGCGGCCGTTTAAGGTGGTAGACCTCCAGCACGTAGTCCTGGTAGAGGCGGCCGTGCCCCGGCAGCACAGAGGCCTCGAAGTTGGCCCCGCTCCCTCTTTATTGGCATGAGTCCAGATGCACAGCAGCACCTGATCCGATTTGATACAAATTGTCGCATCAGTCGGACTAACCTGATTAACGACAACTGCGCCGGCGTCAAAGCTGACGATGCACGAAGTTGAGGTTCTGTCGCCGACCTCCCTCTACGGTGAGCGCGTTGACGCGGCCGCCGAGGGTGGCGGCGAGCGTCGGGATGGGCCAGATGCAGGCCACCAAGAAAGCTTCTATCTTGCACGACACTTGAACTTGGGGATCCTAAAGTCCTCCACCTCCACCCGCCTGCCGTGTCAAAGATGAGCTCCCTCGCATACCACTGCCTTCATAGGAAAACTCTGCAGGACTTTGAAGTTGATGATCTAACTGTCTCTGTCCATGGTGCCCTTGCTGTTGATGTATAATGTGCTGCCTAGTCTCTTCTATAAGATCGGTCTTTTGATTGTATTGGCTAGAGCATGCACTTCTACATAGTATGAGAGCCAATAGGTTTTAAGTTTAAGACCCGGTTGGCGCAATTAAATTGCAACCCATTTTCGGTCCACGTTTAGGCCTGAAAAAGCCACATGTGAGTGGAAGTGTTGACGTATAATGTGTGCCTCTCAGCTAAAGCGTGTTGCGACCATCAGGATTTTGTTGATGCCTCGTCGGGTCCCTGATCTCGTGATGCTGGTTTCCCCGTCGCCGCGAACCCAAGATTCATCTGCTGTCATGAGTCAAGACAGGGCAAATAAAGGAAGAACCGGTGGGCTGGATTTGATTTTGTGTACGTATATAAAGAAGCTAAAAATGTTGTACACAAACACGGTAGCTTATTTTCCTGAGGGGTACAACATAGTAGCCTCCATAGTATAGGCCGTAGGATAGGACGGGCTCAAGTGGAAGAACACAGGCCCAGCCGAGATGAACCTTTTTTAACGAAACTTGGCTTTATGAATTAGTACCACCTCATGTGTATATCACAAAACATAAGACTAGATGCGGGACAAAACTATTAAAAAAAGAGGATGACGGTGCACCCGACGGAAGCAATAGCCTTTTTATTAGTAAAAAAAGTAAGTATAAGTAAGTATAGATATAGATATACATAGATATAGATATAAATAGATATAGATAGATATAGATTCACATTGCAATCCATCCATCTAGCTCACGTACTGGAGTTAATTCCTTTTTTAAAAGAAAGTCATTGTCCTTTTCTAGCTGGCTCACGTATCAATCCATCCATCCTTCCTCCAGCTTAATTCATGCATCCTTCATCCAGTTTACTAAATGTAGTTTCACACACGTATATAAAATTGGTACAGTTGTATGTAAAAGAGCAATATGGGACTATTTAAAAAAAAGACTTATATCCCAGGTAGTGGGGACGGCTAAGTTGCGTGGGATATGAAAGGCCCGGGCACAGGAACAACCTGTATTTGTAAGACGCGGGTAAAAATATAAAAAAATGACGAATTAAAGGATCAAACTCACGACCTCAAAGACCCGACCAAGTGCTGCCAGCCACTCAAACAAACACGTCTTGCTAACCAATGGCCAGCACAAATATTTAAGAACATAGTACAGCATCAGATTTGTAATATTTTTTGATTTTTTTAAATAGTTAAAATCTTAATGTTTTTTGAAAAAAATTAAAAATATGAAAAAACTAAAAAAGAAAAATAAAATTGAAAGGCAAAAAAAAGAAAAATAGAAAAGAATAAAGAAAAATGAAAGTTCCAAATATTTTCTCAAAATTAGGAGCATTTTCCAAAATACAAGTTTCTTGAAAATCTTGAAAAAAATTTGGAAGACATAAACATTTTCTGAAAAAATGGGAACAATATTTTTTCATTTTAAGAAATTCAGCATCTTTTTCTCAACTAGCTAAAGTACCAATCCATCAATCTTTCGTCCAGCTTAATCCATTCATCTAGCTTATGACTATATGTTGTTTCGTACATGTATACAAATTGGTATGACTATATGTAAAGGAGCAATGTGGTACTATTTAAAATATTTTTGCTTGAATTTAGGAAATATCACTAAATCAAGAATATTTTTTGTATTTTGAACTTTTTTTAAATGCAACTGTTTTGTAAATGTTGAATAATTTTGGAAAATATAAACATTCTGTGAAAATGGGAATACTTTTTTCGTTTTGAACAAATTTTGGAATGAGAAAAAATTAAAGTTCCAAACAGTTTTCCAAATGAAAACAAAGCTCCAACTATTTACCCCCGTGCGCGGCATATAGAGTTTTGCCAGCTGCGTGGGCAGGAAAATTAGTGGGCTCGCCTCGCTGGGCCATAGCGTGAGCGGCCTATGTACGAAATTCTGGGCAAAACGTTTTTTTTCCTTTTTTGCAGACGGACGCACTAAAATTTAATACCACCTCGGATTAAAAAAATCCAGCAGTGAACGGTTGAAAAAAAATTCAAAGAAACGCACCTTGCTTTATTAGTAAAAATGAGGTATAGGTAGATATAGATATAGACTAGCATAGCCCGCGTGGCGGCACGCCGCGCCCATCGATACAGTATGTCCATATGAAGTGTGTTCACAATTTACAATAAGTGTTATTGATTTAAGATAAAAGAATACTGTACATAGGGAGATAAACTAGAAAGAGGCATGTTTATTGGCATTGCTAAACAGGGAAATACACGTTGATATATCTCTAATAAGACTCATTTATTCTCGCCACGCCATTCTATAAAACAAAGGGTATGCTATGATCATAACTTCCTTCCATTAGTTTCAGTATATGAAAGCACCGTTAGCCAAGGAAATGTCATATCAGTAGTTAACAATGCACGTGGACCTATGCCTAAATCAGTAGTTTATAACCATATAGACTTAAGCTATACATCAAGATAATGTTTGTGTATAAAAGTGGAAATAGCTTTTTTTATGTATAGGAAAAAATACCAACATGTACCCCCATCTGTTACAGTTTTTTTGTCTGACTGGTGACTAACTTGCATTCATTACATAGCAATTGAAAAACATTTTCTCAGACAGAAGCCAGGCAAAAGTACACACACTGTCACTAAGCTTTTAGAATGATCATTATATTAGAACATTCAGAGGGAAAACAAACATACAGCACAGAGGGACATGGCTAGTGTGATGGGAAGAGACCACACAAGGAAAAAGTACAGTGATCCTAGTATAAACCAAGTAAATTGTGCATACAAATCTTGATTCATGAACTAAGTTTTTTTGTCCAAAGTATGCACTGGGAGAGAAAAGTAAACTTTTCAAATCATACATTGGAAGAAAAATATAAGATGTCTCTGCATAGTTGGTGTGCTGCAGAAAAGAATAAATACTGAAAAGGATAACTCACAACAACACCTTGCATTGTCCTGTTGACATGGTGAGCATTTTATAGCTAGAACATGACAGTGCAAAGTTCACATTTTTCATATGAATAAAATAGGGTCCAACCTGAATCTAAAATAAGCAGCAGGTCAAGAGGGCCATTGAAATGCATAGTGTTGTTCAGCTTCAGTAAGCAACAGAAGAAAAATATATTAGTTCCAGCTCCTTGCGTTTAGATTAAAATGCATTGTGCCATTCCTTGCGTTTTTCACCCTTAAGGCTTAGTTCCAACTCCTATACCGCGTCGTCCTCAACCGGGCGACACGGGGGACACAACTACCAGCCGCCGCCGGCCTCTCCCTCACCTCCCTCCCTACCCCCGCCGCTGCTGGAGGAGGCCGTCCGACGGCGGACGACGGCGGCGGGGCGTCCTCAGAGTTTCCTTCCTTTTTTCCCCTCGCCCTAGCTCATTCTCCCATCCCCACATCCATGTCGATCTAATCTGATCTGATTGCTGAGACAACCCTAGCCAAGATCGTGGCGCCATTCTCGCCATGGACAGCGGCGTTCGGTCACAATCCGGCGAGGCGCGCGCCCCTCCAGCCGCGGTCGTCCATAGTGACGGAGGCGAGGGGCATGATGCCATGCGCGGCTGCCCACAGATCTTTCTTGTCTGGTACCGTTGTGTGGCCTTTTCCAAGATCTTCGTCGCTAAGCACGGATCACAGTGACGAGGTACAAGAGGCGGCACCACCACATCGTATTATCCACCTCATCGGCCAAAAATTAACGGAGATGGATATGTCTAGATGGATTGAAGGCCAGATGTTCTACACACTTATACTGTATGAACTTGGTAATGGCGGTGATGTAGAAGAAGACTGGATGGGACAGATCGAAAGAAGTTTGCGTGTTGGACAATTGGAATTTTGCAGCAGTAATCTCGAAGAGTGGGGCAGCAACACTCGTAGACTTCGTTCTTGATGGTCTCAGTTTCCGGGGTGAAAACCCTAGGTCTTGTACCTGACAATGGCGGCTTCCTAGTCGTTTCCTTGCTGAAGGCATTGTTTGGAGATTGGATCTTCTCCAGGGTGAAAATCCAGGATCTGACTGTGCTAGTTGGACCGGACGACGATAGTATTTGTGCACTATAACCTTTCTGAAGGCGTCGTTTTTGGAGAATCCTTTTCGGAGTCTACGTGTTGCCATCACTAGTGGTGCTCTTGCAGCTGTGAGCCTCTCTTTGTTTCGACGGGGCCTTTGTTTTTTTCTCTTCTTATTTTTTTTTGGCTGTGTGCATCCGTAATGTCTAGAGACTAGTTGCTCTGGATATTACTAAACAGTAAAACTGAGCTAGTTAGGAGCATCCACAGTGATTTAAACTCCTTAGCCGTTAGATGATGCTGGTGAACGTATTGGATTCATCTGTAGCCCCGGACAGCGTTTTTACCATCATTCATTGCCGTCACGCATGGCACTAGATGGCCAGCCCAACTTAGCAGGGCTGCTGCTCTGCTGATTGTTCCAGGTGCGTTCTGATGAACTGGGCCAACAAAGGAGCAACGTGACCCGGCCGAGCAAGCCTTTCCAATGATTCTGCCAGCCCAACGACCGCCAACAAATGTGTTTTTCGGTCGAGTCTGCTTACACGACCACGTTGGTCGAGTTGCCGTTTCACGGTAAACTGATTTCTTTTCATTTGTTTGCTTGCTTGCAATTGTAGTGGACAAGTCAAGTCTAATTAGTGTTTTATGGGAAGTATAACAACTTGCATCATGGGATGCGTCCACCCGCCCCTAACTTCTCTGGATAGTACGTACATATATCCTACAGAATAGTACGTATATCCTAGAGAAAAGGAGAAATAAAATCTACTCCTCTAGATATTCAAAATGATCGTTTGTACTCACATGCTCTTGGGTAAAACGTAAATGTGCAACAAATAATTCGAAATAAAAAATATCCTTACTATTTCGGTGTGTTGATGCTTAACATATTGCTTCAGACATAACTTTATGAAACATGATTTAAACATTTATTCTTTTCACGCCCCATTTGTCACCCCTCTCCCTGTCTTTCTCCTTAATCCAAAAAACATTCCGTGTTTCAGTTTAGACCGATTCGTATTACTCTTATTGCATGAACACTGAATATATGGGTAGAGCATATTTGATCCAAATTCTAGGTTAATTCAAAATTTTCAAATACTTATACCATTCTTTCTTCAATGTAGACGGGCGCGGCAACGCGCGCTGTTGTTGCAGAGGCTGGGTGTAATTGGTATCATCTTGATATTAATATATTCCCTTTATCGAAAATAAAAAAAGGTTAGTTCCAACTCTTACCTTTGGACTGCTCTCTGCTGTGTGACTCAAGCTGTATATGTATTTTACTCCTAAAGCCACATTTGAGTAGGAAACAAACCAATCACTGCCTCAAAAGTGAAATATTTTCTTAGGAAACGAAAGTAAATTCTTAGGAAGCCAGGTCGCATTACTTAATCCTCGTTAACAATGAAAAATTAGAACCAGTCAACAATTAACCCATCGGATAAAGAGTTAACTGTTTAAATTGATGACCTAATCAGTAGTGATGATGTAAACAAACGAAAACTATAAAATTATTAGAAGGTCCAAGGAGATAGTGAATCAGATAACTTTCAGAAACTTAGTCCGACAATCCCACCTCAGAGGGAGTATGTAGAGTACTACCTTCTAATTTCCTAAAATATGACATACAGATTGCAGTAGAAACTATCTCTCGTCCTTACACGTTTCAGAAGAAACAAAGGAACAGTCTTCTATAAATTGGGCCACCAGTAATTGCTGTTGTCCATGGACCCATAAGCGATGGCCAGCAGAAATAAAGAACATACTACATCGTCAGGTTCAAAAAAAGAATAGATTTTTCTGAATTTTTCAAGTAATAATAATAATGAATTTCCAAATATTCTTAGAAACATGAACAATTTCTGAAATCCTGAAAAGTTTTCGAAAATGCGAACACTTTTTTTAAAAAAATGTACTATTTTGGAAAAATGCGAACAAATTTGAAACACAAACATTTTTTTCAATTTCACAAATATATTTTGAAAACATGAACCTTTTTATAAAAAATACATGCATTTTTTGAATTTGTGATTTTTGAAAATGGGAACATGTTTTGAACATTCAGAACAATTTTACTAAATGTGTATTTTTTGAACTTGAATATTATTTTGAATTGGTGAACATTTCACTAAAACAAGAATATTTTTCTAATTTGGAGCATTTTCTAAAATGCAATTTTTTTTAAAAAAATATTGAATAATTTTGGAAAAACAAACATTTTTTAATAAAATGGGATCAATTTTTTTATTTTAAGAAACTGAGTGTCTTTTTCCAGCTAGCTCATGTACCAATCCATCAATCGTTCGTTCAGCTTAATCCATCCATCCTTCAACCAGCTTATTACTACATGTAGTCTTGCACACGTATATAAATTGGTATTACTATATGTAAAGGAGCAAAGTGGGAGTACTTTAAATATTTGCGCTTTGAATTTCTGAACTAATTTCACTTTACGCTACTAGAATCTGGTATCACTTTACACTACTAGAATATGGATTTGTGCCGAGTTTTGAAACTTTGCTGAGTTTTTTTCCTGTCAAACACTCGACAAAGTTTCTATCTGCCGAGTTTGATTCAAAACTGGGCTCGACAATGATAAGCAACTCGACAAACTTCATACTTTGCCTAGTCCCAACGAAAAACGACTCGGTGAGCAAAATAAACTCGGCAGAATCTCAAGTTCGTTGAGTTCCTGACAGAAAAAAGTCGACAAAGCCTGGATAGTTAGGCCTTGCTATCGAGCAGACGAGGAGTCGTGACGACGATTTCTATTTGCCGAGATTCGCCTAACGGAGACTTGCAAACATTTTTTCTTTTTTATTTTTTAAATGGGAATTCCAGGGATCACAGCTTTGCCGAGTTTCGGCTAGAAGAGACTCGAAAATACTTTTTTTGTTCCTTTTTTATATGGGTTCCAGAGGCCATGGCTTTGCCGAGTGCCCCATTGAATGAACTCCGCAAATATCCTCAAGCTTAAGGCAGGATTTAATATATGGTAAATCATGGGCGCAATTTAATAAACATTTATTTACATAATCATATTAATATAGGGAGATAAACTGCGGAAAATATGAAGGAGAACCTGGGTACCAGCGCACCCTATATGCGAAAAAAAATTAGTAATTCAAAAAAATTCCAAAAAATTCCAAATCTTTTTTGGTAATAAACATGATCAAGTATTGTAGTCGTACAAAAAGATGCATCACAGAATGACTTTCGTTGCATCCTGGATCGAAGATTCAGCGAAAAACGCTATATACAAGTACTATACACGCTATATTGTCGTCATAAACTTGTCTTTTTTGCCATGAAGTCAATATGAATCATTTCTTGTCCCACCTTTTTCGACGAGTAGAATACCTGATCGTGTTCGATTCCAAAAAAGATTTGGAATTTTTTGAACTTTTTTTGAATTACTAAATTTTTTTCCGCATATAGGATGCGCGGGTACCCGAGAGCCATAAGTCCGCGTCCGATAAACTGCAAGCTAACATACTAAAATCTTTATATCGCATTGTAACGCACAGACATTGTCCTAGTAAATAAAAAATCTCTAGCAGACCTTGAGTATTTTTGGATGTTCACGCCCTCATGGACGACAAAAGAAATCCCACGTTGAGCAACCCCCGGTTAATGATGGTCAAAGAAAAGTGTAATATCTCCAATTTGTTATCCATCCTCCATCGCCACGAAAAAGACCAACCAAATCTCTTTGGACCGTAGCGTCAAACGAAATCACCCTGTCAAAAAAAAAAACCCAGAGATGAAGAAAAAAACACAAACTCAGAAAAGACATACTAGAAATCCGACTTGCAAAAGAGAAAAAACACAAAACAAAAGAGAGAGGATGAGGCCAATTAATTACTACCTCCGTACTAAAATATAATGTATTTTTAATTTTTTATCTACTACCCCTATAAAAGCACGAATGGACGGAGAACCAAATCATCTCAATCATCGAACCGTGTTAAACTGATGGTCCAAATCGTCTCATAGCATCAAACGTGTTTGACACCCTAATTACCCACCACTGCCATTGGTTATAACCACGTTAAAAAAAGGGAAACGTTCCCAGACGGTGCACCGGCGAAGCTTGACGGTCGCGACGCTCATCACGCGCCCAGCAGCGGCGTAGTGGGCGCGCCTCCTTTTTTGTGGGCCCATGTAACCATCCTTCCTCCTCCCGATCCAATCTCCCTTTTTCACCTCAATGCCGCGAGCTCACCTCCGTTCGCTGGCCAAGCTCGTGCCTCCACCGCCGCCTCCCGGCGCTCCGTCCCCACCCCACCCCACCCCGCTCCTTCGCCGACAACGATGCTGTTTTTGCTGCAACCGGTCTTTGAGAAGCTAGCACCGACGCTTGATTTTGTTGCAACGGGACGACGGCGGCGTCGCCGGCGGCGATGGCGCTGACTTTTTCTGCTACAACCAGATGTTTTTCGAGTGTAAAATGTTGCAACCGCGAAAACAAAAGCTGGAACGGGCATTCACGTTTTTGGAAGCGTTTTCAATTTTGCTTCAACCGCCTACGGAGCTCTTGACACCCTCGCCGGCGACGCCGTAAAATGTTACAACCGACCAAACAAAAGCTGGAACGGGTGTTCAATTTTGCTGGAAGCGTTTGTCGATATTGCTTCAACCAACCCCCGCAGCTCTGATTTTGTTGCAACCGGCAACCTGCAAAGCTTCCACCGGTGAGTTTTTTTTGCTTCAATGGCGACAGATGGAAGTGGCGACCAGAGATACGGCACCGATGCGAGCGGCATGCACCTGGCGGCGAGGGTCGGCGAGGGCGCCTGGGCGCGCACCTAGTGTTGCAACCATGGGGGCGGCGAGGTGCAACCGCTGTTGGCCGGTGCTACATAGGCGTGATGTGGAAGCGGCGACCCCGCCATGGCGAGGAGCTGCAAGGAACACGACGGACGGCGACGAGGGATGCGAACGGCGGCGAAGAGGTTGCAAGCGCAGCGCGGGAAGGCTAGTGGTGCGGCTCGCGTGCGGGGGCGGCGCTCTCCTTCCTTCTCCTTTTCCCCCGCGCGGGAGGTTGACGATGGGTGCTGGAGAAGACGGGATCTCGCGCAGGTCCGACGCCCCAGGCTCGCGCATCGAACGGCTGGGCCTGGACCGGCCGAACCGTTTGGGCCGGCGCACCGGCGCCTAGCGTCGCCCTTAAAAAAAGGCCTCGTCTAGGGAGAACAACCGATCCCCTCCCCATCGTCACGCCTGCCCACGATCTCCCGTTCCTCTCCTCAAACAACGAGGTAGTTTCGTCCCCCACCCCCACCAGCCCCTTCCCACACCGCCACCCCCTCTCTTCCGCTTGCACGCTCTTGCCCCGCCCGCACCTCCCACATGGTTTCATGGCCGCCGCCTGGCTCGCCTATGGAAACCGGCACCATCACGTGGCCAAATCTTTGACGCCACCATGCATGGTCAAGGGGGAGGAAGCAGGTCAACACGACTAAATTCATTGCCAAGGGCGCCGGATCATCGTCTTCGGCGCCAGGAGCCAACGACGGTCACGCACGACGACGTCTCTGCGATGGCGGATGGCGGTCAAGCCAGCGGGATGGGATCGGAGACGACGAGCAGCAGAAACGGTCTTGCTCCGGTAAGATCAACAATCCATGCTTCCAGTTCTTGGTTACGTTTCTTAATTCATCTGATTTGTCAGCGCCATGTTGTTGATCGCTAACGGCGCTCGCCTCGTAGCCCGACTCCTATCGCCGCTTCCTGTTGCGACGCAGGTATTAATCTCCTGAAGCGCATCTTCGCCACGTGCGCATCAGTTTCAGTCGGGCATCGGTGCGCACCAGCCGTAGGCGACCAACACCAAACTCCACCTGCTCGAGGGAGGACGCATCCCCGCCCCGAGCACTTCATTCGGAGGAAACGGCAGCCATGGTCGACGCCAAAGCTCCCCAGAGCAACATCGTCCTCCAGAGGTTCCTCTCGTTCGTCTACGGCCCATGGCTCCTCGGCTTCGGATTGGGTAAGGGATGTAAGGGCGGAGGACGCTTGTCAACCCAGGCGCATGCACAGTGTCGAGATCTTCAGGACCAGGGATGCGAGCCGCGCCCGCGCTCAGCCGCCTTGGAGCCTCGTGCGGCGCATCATCGTTATCAGCTGAGGCGCCTGGACATACCGACGGCGGCGGGAGGATCTACGACCTCCTCGTCGTTCTTGGCGCTTCTCTGGTGCTCAACGTATTGTCATGTGTGATGTTTTACATCATCGGCAGAAAAACGAGTCTGGTCCGTCCGGAGAGAAGCAGGACATGGTGAGCATTTTTCAGGTCTGTAGGTTTACATGGGTTCTGATCTGATGGTTCCAGCCCTGTTACAACATATCATTCTTATGTTCTGTTGTGCCACGGTGATTTGTGTGTAACTGAAATTCAGAATGAACTCAAGTTGGCATGCCTGCGATATTCTCAGGTTGCACGTTCTCGAATGCTGAATGTTTAGTCTTTTTCAGACTCTAAACACCTCTTCTTCACCTGCCCTGTTGCCAGGGTTGTTTGGAGGTCAATTGGGGTGGTGCTGGGCACTGATATGTGCCCTAACAACTATTGGCAGTATTTTGGCTAACACCTCTGTACCAAATCATATAATTATCCACATCATTTCAGGAAACTCAACCTTTTTCCCATGTCTAAAGTGATCTGGGAAGATTGCTCTAATTGTTTTGAGTGTGTGCTCTTGGCAGTATGAAAATACTCAAATACTGACAGTGATATGTTTTTTCTGCACCAGATGTGGAAACTAAAAAGTGTATATAATGCAAAGGAGGCAATGTTCAGTTCCTAGGTGCGTAGGTGCAGCCCTGGCCACAATAGCCTTGGACGGCCTGAACGGCGGAGATGAGTGCTTCTCCTTAGGGAGGGCCATGTCGCCATCGGTGAGATCCGGCCTGAGCCGGCAGACTTCTGCTTTCCTTATTTATTTTGTGTTCATCATAGTTTATTTATTTTGCACCATATCGTAGCATGTTCGAGGGGCACAGGCAGAGATGGCCATGATGCTAGCTCATAGCACATGTTAACTTAAGAAGTTTGCATGCCTTTTCTCTAATTAAAATAGAGTTTCTTACCAACTATTGAGCCTACCAGTTATATAGATTTATGACTCTAAAGCCACTACTCAACTTCGGGTGGTACTCTGCTGTAGAATAAAACTCCATAATTCTCCATCTAAGATACTGAAGTTTATTGATGTTTCTTTATTTCAGGATATGTGGAAAAGGTATTTGCACTACATTTCAAGGCAGATAGTAGATTACATCGCTAAGCAGCCCACCTATATTACTAATTGTTTATTTTGTTATTTAAATTAAAATGGTTTATGTATTCTGTCGAAGCATTCACATGCCTTATTAATTTCAGGAAAAAAATTCTTATTTAATGGTTCATGTATTGTTATGTCTAAAATGAAAATTCCAAACAAAATCATAGTCATATATTGTATTTATATGATGAATATTGATGTTCCAGTCGCTATATTTAAAGTAAAATTTTCAGAACAAAATGTGGTCTCTAAGCTTTTGTCATGTGGTCCATCAACTTAACGTATCAATTACTTAGCATGTCTAATTCTTAAGCGCTACCAGCGATCCGTTTTATTTGATTTGAATTAACAAGGCACGGGCTCTTTTGTACATATCTATAATCATGATAGATATTATGTTTTCGATGGCTTTATTTGATGGCCACAATTTTGTTACCCCGTTGCAACGCACAGGTCCTTTTGCTAGTCATTCTTATGTTCTGTTGTGCCAGGGTGATTTGTGTGTAACTGAAATTCAGAATGAACTCAAGTTGGCATGCCTGCGATATTCTCAGGTTGCACGTTCTCGAATGCTGAATGTTTAGTCTTTTTCAGACTCTAAACACCTCTTCTTCACCTGCCCTGTTGCCAGGGTTGTTTGGAGGTCAATTGGGGTGGTGCTGGGCACTGATATGTGCCCTAACAACTATTGGCAGTATTTTGTTTGGTGCAATAAATTTCTCCCTGGCAAAAAGATCTTCTATACCGTGGGTCTAGCTGCTACCTGTTGGGCCATTTGGTTGGCGCGTAACCGAGCTACTTTTGAGAAAAAACAGATCAAAACTCCTTTTGAGATTGTTTTCTCCCTTTGCTCGTTTCTATTATATTGGACAGGTTTACAGAAGGGAGAAGCGGCTGGAGAACTTCGCGCAGGTGCAGAGATGATCAGGAACGGCACGCTGCAGCTGATGAGACTGTGTGATTCGGCCAAGCAAACGATCCAGGCGTGAAAAGACCAAAGTTGCGGCTTCGGCAGGGCGGATTTCTGGAGCTGGAGGCGATCTTCTTCATTCTCCCGCACCATCTGATACTTTTGCATAGACTATGCTAGTTTCGGATGATCTGATGTGTGGTTTATTCGGATGTAATAGACTTGATATTGGTGTTACCAGGTTTTCGCCCCATGACATCCATTTCGATGTCGGGCGGATGTGGTGGGTTTCCTGGTAATGCTTGAACTCGCTCTACCCTCTTTCCCTCCTCCTGTCATCTGAACTGGTTGTATTTCCGTTCTTAGTAATGGAAAGGGGTAAAAGCCCGGTTAAAAAAAAGTCTTTTCAGACTCCAGATTGCCTCCAGTTGAACGAAGTCGAGCTGTCGCCCGTCACCTCGCTCCCGTTCTTCTCCCCTTCCGACCGGCGGTAATTTACCGATGCTTCTTGGCTTCAATTATCAGTTTAAATATGCAAATATTCACCTCCTTTCGCAATTCTGGTCAGTTTAAATATGACTGCTGAAGATCCTTTTATACTTCTACATGGTTTTATAATATGGATAAAATCACTATCGCAGTAATTCTGTAGCTTGTGTTTGGCACTTGGAAACAACATAATAGAAATTTGGTTGCTCACGTAAGGTAAGGAAAAAAATTGCCCCATTGTTTTTCTGTTTGTCTGCTTGTGAGCATAATCTATTTTAAGCCCATATAGTTTTATGTTGTCGTGAAAGTGCTATACTTTCAAATAACCCTTCGTTATTGTATTATCCATTTGTATTTAACCCTTGCAATTTTTCATTCTTTCATTGCTTCTGATGTAATACTATTTATGATATACTTTCAATTAACTGTTTTGAAATTCTGAGCTTTGGAACATTTGTTCGGAGTTATCATGTTGTACCCATGGCAAGTCGAACGTACATGGCATGTTGTGTGTGAGAGAGGAAATTAGTGTCTTATATCATGGTCCTAATGTCTGATCGGTGTTGAGGCTCCTTTGCCATTATTATTTTTCTTATCCGTTATACGTTGTTTAACACTTATGCTTTTAAAATGTTGATGGGCAAGAATAATCCAGTTGCACATCCATTTACGCCAGGGGATCGTTCCCCATTTAAGGATGTAAAAACTCATTTGTAAATAGAAATGCAGAAAATAATCATACTCGAAAACCTAAAAGAAATGTAGTCAATCATGGTATGCCAAAATATCTGATGAGTGGAAAGCGGAATTCCTCAAGAAGAGTCGTGTCGCCCGGCAATAAAGAAGGTTGCAGCCCTGGGTAGTGTTAACCATGCACATAAATCATGTGCACATGCTTCTTCAGTAGGTCAGAACCTACCAATCCTGAGGATGACCGCCGTGGTCACGCCCGAATCCGAAACCGCTGTCATCGAGATAATTTGGCACAGTTGCGTCTGTCTAGGGGACAAAATTGGCGTGGTGATTGAGGAGGTCCTTCGTTGACGGGCAAGGCGCTCATGAACAATCCACCACTCATGCCATTGCGCTTTGCTTCCATTGGTATTTCTTAGGCGAAAGAAATGTTTTCCCTATCTTAATTTTGTTTCCTTGCTTGTTTTCTGAATGGTGCATCAGCTCAGATAGTTTTTGCACTCATGTTACCCGTTACGATATTAAGAATATGATAATTTACATTTTACCCCCGGCATATATATGTTTCTAGCTGCATTGACTTAATAATCGAAAGGAATGATGCGTATAATGTTACGTTTTTCCATCAATGGCATTTAGGGCATCTACAATGCCAGCCGCTTATACAGCGTTTACCAGCAAAAATATAAAGATGGTAAAATAGAAAAAGCAGCTAAGCGCCCTCGCATGCAACGGCAGACGCTAATTCTGTTGAGTAAATTAAACAACCGAGCGCTCCCAGTAGGCAGAAAAAGAAACAAGCGCTCAACACAACACCTTGCATCGACGCCTCGCGCAACACCAGGATTTAACCGATTAACTGCTAATTGGCTGGGAAACTAAACCTAGCGCCCATCCTAAGCACCCGCATTGGACATGCCCTTAGAGAGAGGTAAAAAGGTCTTAAGAACGACCAACACCAGCTCAAGAACAACGCGAGTGATGCCGCGAAGATAAATTTCTTGACTCCGTACATAAATGCTTAGGTACATTAAAGAGTTTTTTCTTAATTATAGCTCTTCCGAAACTTCAAGTACAAATTCGTTTGTAATAATATATTTTTTTACTTTTATGATTGGACTATTTTCTTCTATATACGTGAATTTTCACGTGCACGCTTACTAGTAAGACATAAAAGCTAAAAAGCATCTTATACCTTGTTATGGACGGAGTAGCTACCTAGCCTAGCCTACCTACAAGGAACACAAAAATACACTAGATCCCCTTTGTCGGTTAGTGTGCGCCAAAGGATGAGATTTTTTTCCGTTCTACAAATTGAAACCGGACCTGCGTACAAATTACTGATAATGAGTACCCCACACAACACATAATCTGAAGGGAAAAACATACAAATTACTAATAATAAATCATCTTAATTTACTTAAAAAGAAAATATACAAACATACATTGACACTTTGCTAAGGGGGTGTTTGGTTCCAGGGACTTTTTTGTGTTGGGACTAAAAAAAAGTCCCTAGAGCAAACCAAACAGGGGGGACTTTTTGCTAAAAACCCTTAGAAGCACCTTCTTGAGAGTCTTTTACAGAAAGTCCTAGGGACTAGAAAAAGTCCTAAGACTAGAGAACCAAACACCACCTAACTTGTTTTTCTACCGAACACTCGGCAAAGTTTCTATCTGCCGAGTTTAATTCAAAATTGGACTCAACAGGGATGAGCTACTCGACAAACTTCATACTTTGCCTAGTTCCAATGAAAAAGGACTCGGCAGACAAAATAAACTCGGCAGAATCTCAAGTTTGTTGAGTTCCCAACAGAAAAAAAATCGACAAAGCCTGACAATTAGGCCTCTCTGTTGAGCAGGCGATGGAGCCGTGATGACAGATTTTATTTGCCGAGATTCGGCTAACGGAGACTCGCAAACATTTTCTCTTTCCTATTTAAAAAAAAGGGAATTCTAGGGGTCGCAGCTTTGCCAAGTTTCGGCTAGAAGAGACTTGGCAATACTTTTCTTTTCTTAAACTTTTTTATATGGAATTCCAGAGGTAATGGCTTTGCCGAGTGCCCGCTAGAATGAACTCCTAAGTCGTTAGGATTCTCATGTACAGATTCAATTGTTTTCATCGAAGTTGTTAGGATTTACTAGGAGGAAGCGAACAGTTTTTCCCGTCCACACCTAATTGACTACAATTTCGAATTAATTTTTGTTTTTGCACCAATTCGAAACTGCAGGACGCATGTTCATCTTCCCCCAACTTAAACGGTGAACCATATTAGTTTTCATGATGATGCATGAGCCAGTACATCGCTCATCTTGATCTTTTATTTGGATAACTACATTTTCCGTGGAATTCTACTTGTCTCCATGTTGTTTGCAGGCTAGCTATTGTTGCAGATCCTACCAGGATAACTACACTTTCATGGAACTGTACTTCTCTCCATGTTGGTTGCAAGCAAGACATTGTTGCAGATCCAATAGAAATTAAATTAACATCTTTGTTCTACACATGTTCCCTATGGAATGCCTTCTGGTTGTACGTGGCATGGGCAAAATTTGGATTCCGTGATTAATCGAATATATGAATGTTTACGGCACATGTAATTGTCTGCACACAAGGATCAGCTGCAGATAAGAATTATGGAAGTATGAGGTATGTTCTCCCATTTTTAAAAAATATATAGGTTCTATTGGGACAGCTAGAGCGATCTCATTTTTGTTTACAATGTCTGACACGTTATCATGACTTGTGACTGTATGCTCATCTAATATTTGGTGCATTTACCTATGATTAGTAAGATGTTGAGTCTTCCTAAAATAATCTCAGATGTACCTTTGCAGGTTCTTCTTTACGATCCAAATGAGAGATTCGACAAGAACTGATATGTTCCAATTCGAGAGGTTTCTTCATCGGTTTTGTGAAAAATACAGTATTTAATATCTGTTTGTCTTGGTTATGATTTCAACCAATTTATCATCTATCAATCTCTGTTCCAAAAGCTACCACACTTTGCCTTGAAAAAGAACAATTGTACTTGATGACAACAATGGACGTACTGGCATCGAACAAATGTTATTTTCTGTTTGTCAAATATCTTCAGAATTGCACACTCGCCTTATTGATCTTTTTATTTCCATAGATGATATGTTTGTGATCATGTTTAATCATTGTTTTGCTGATTCATTGGTCCATGTTTTGTTGATTGACTGAGCCCAAGTCCATTGCTTGCTTTGAATTTACACTTGATAAGTTATGAAAGCAGACAGGTTGTACTTACTCAATGCAAACAGAAAGTCCATAGGGAACATGAACTAAGGAATCCAAATTCGTCTTAGTATGGAGGACTAGAATACGTCTTAGTATGGAGGCACTGTTCCATGCTTTGGTATTCTGATGCACTGTTTAGTCCGATTCACACAAGCATTGATCATACAACAGGATGGAATGTTGATATCTATACCAAGGCCAGGCATCCACAAGACCAAGTCTGCTACTACCAGTTGAGAAACTATTCTCTTTGTTGTAACATTGTTGTCCTTCGAGTTTTGAGTGAATATTTGGGGTTCTATTTAGTTCCTATGATACTTTTAATGCCAACAAATAGATCCCGCAGCAAAGCGCGGGTAGACACGATTTAATAAAATATTTATTTGTATAATCACATTAATATAGCTTGCAAGCTAACGTACTAAAATATTTATAACTCACTATTATAACACACTGACATTATCCTACTAAATAAAAAAAAATAGAAGGCCTTGAGTATTTTTGGATGTCCACGCCCTCATGTACGACAAAAGAAATCTCACGTTGAGCAGCCCGGGTTTATGATGGTCGAAGAAAAATAGAACAACTTTACGTTGTTATCTCATGCTGCAGGTGTTTTCTTTTTGACAAACATCTGTAATTTTATTCATATTCACAACAATTACATGGACTAATTGCATCCACCCCACTTAATCATTTTAGTGGGAACCCATTGGACAACACAAAAATAAGTGGGTTCCCATTTAGCCCGCTGGAACCACCTCACCACTTTCACAGTTTTCTCAAAAAAAAAAAACCAACGACCGCGCTGTGAGCTCTCGCGGGGAAAGGGTTCGAGCCGCCGCCCCTCGGCCTGGCTGCCGGCGGTGCGCTGCTCCTCCGTCCACCCCTCTTCTCCCTCGCCGTTCGTCGCCCCTCTTCTCCCTCCCCGTTCGCCGCCCCTGAGTAGCATGCAGCTTGCCGGACCATGCGCCGCCCCCGAGCAGCGCTTAGCTCGCAGGACCGATTCGTGCCAGCCCCGCCCACCTGAGCTCCGCCTCTGCAAGTGTCGATTCGCCTCCAACGTCCTCTGCCCCTCATGGCATCTCTCTCCACTCTTCTCCTCCATCCAAGATTTGGTGGTTCGAGTTTGAGTTGACTCATATCCTAGTGAGTTTGCGTTTGCACGGTGCATCTAATGCCCCTATAAAAGAAAGATAGGCCGGAGAACCAAACGATCAGACTCATCCATCAACAAGATCTAATGGCTCTTAATCCTTCTATGTTTAACCAGAAAACACGCATTACGTCAAATCCATCAATTGCTAATCTGCCCTGCCGTTCAGAAAAAGAAAACCGCTGCCCGCACACGACCGCACGACCTCTCCCTTCCTCCCCGCACGACCTCTCTCGCGGTCTCGCCCCTTCCTCCTCCTCCCACGCCGTTCGCCGCCCCGCCTTTCCTCCCGCAGCCTCGCGCCGCCGTTAGCCGCAGGAACCGCCCCGCCGCGGCCGTCGCCGCCTTCCGCAGCCGCCGCAGGAGCCGCCCGCCGCGCCCGGAGCCGCCTCCTGCCGCTCCCACCTCTGCCTGGGTCTCCTAGATCACCGGTAAGCTTTTTCACCGAACTCTGTTTCCTGGGTTGGATGGAATTGATTCTTGGTTCCGCACAGGAATTCCAGATGGGCGGCAACGTCAAGCCGCTGGAGCCCGGAACCGTCGGCAGCGTCGTGCGCTACGGGCTAGCCGTCGATTCTTTGGTTCGCGTGGCCACCGGCGACGCGCTCATGTACAACCAGCTCTACCCCTTCGATGGCCTCCAGAACTACACCTCCAGCATCATCCACCACGCCCGCCTCCAAGGTGACCGCCATCATTCGCCGATCCCCTGCTCCACAATCTTTTTTTGTGTGCAGTTTTTGCAGCAACTATTCCAGAAGCAAACGTGATGACTTGCATCATCATTGCAGGGCTTGACCCTGCGACGAAGTACTACTACCAGTGCGGCGTCCACGCGTTCCGGACGATGCCGGCGGTCGGTCCGCAGAGCTACCTGGGGAGGATCGCCGTGGTGGGACTGGGAGACCTCGGGCTCACGTACAACACCACCTCCACCGTGGACCACATGGTGAGCAACCGGCCGGACCGGGTCGTCCTCGTCGGCGACGTGAGCTACGCCAACCTGTACCTCACCAACGGCACCGGAGCGGACTGCTACTCCTGCGCGTTCGGCAAGTCGACGCCCATCCACGAGATGTACCAGCCACGCTGGGACTACTGGGGAAGGTACATGGAGGCGGTGACACCGGGCACGCCGATGATGGTGGTGGAAGTGGAAGGGAACCATGAGATAGAGGAGCAGATCGGCAACAGGACGTTCGCGGCGTACCGCTCCCGGTTCGCGTTCCCGTCGACGGAGAGCAGGTCCTTCTCTCCCCTTCTACTATTCCTTCGACGCCGGCGGGCGACTACAGCAAGTCAGGGGAGCAGTATAGATGGCTGGAGAATTACCTGGCGAAGATGGACAGGTCGGTGACGCCGTGGCTGGCACGCGCCACGTCCATGGTACACCACTTACAAGGCTCACTACAGGGACGTGGAGTGCATGATAGTGGCCATGCATGGAGGAGCTGCTCTACTCCCACGGCCTCGACATTGCCTTCACCGGCCATGTAACACCTCAATCACACCCTCTGACTGACACTGACCGACCTACCTCCATTCTTTGGGCATTGGCAATCGGCCGAGAGAGTGATCACTTGCTTGCGGTGATGCAGGTGCTCGCGTATGAGCAGTCCAACCGGGTGTTCAACTACACGCTGGACCCGTGCGGCGCCGTGCACATCTCGGTGGGCGACGGCGGGAACCGCGAGAAGATGGCCACCACCCACGCCGACGAGACGGGGCACTGCCTGGACCCACGGCCCAAGCCCAACGCCTTCATCGGCGGCTTCTGCGCCTTTGACTTCACGTCCGGCCCGGCCGCCGGCAGGTTCTGCTGGGACAGGCAGCCGGACTACAGCGCCTACCGGGAGATCAGCTTCGGCTACTGCATCCTCGAGGTACGTATGAGGAAAACGAGATTGGAGTCAATAGGATTATGTATTCTTGTATATGATTTTCTGCTTAGTTGCACCTTTTGCCAACAGTACAAAAACTCAACCATCTTTTTAAGCAGCAATTTGAAGGATGTCAATCTTGCAATATATTTATTCATACATTATAGTGTTTTGTGTCAAGATGATAGACACAATATATTATAATATGTACCATGCTAATAAAGAAATCAGATTATTATTTTTGTGTATATTGCTCAGACAACATATTATGTGGTTGAAGAATATACATGCATACGTAAATGATGCATAGTTTGATCATTTTGTGCATTTGCCACTTCTTAGCTTATGATGATTATTGCATCATCTGATTACAATATTGGCGTTTTTTGTTAGTAGTATAGTATGTGTCATATTTTCTCTATTATACACATTTAGTGTAGTATTGTTACTTCATGATGGTTTGTTTTGTTATTGTCGTTCTACATGTGCTTTCATTTGATCTCTTGACATCTATTAAAATTCAGAGGTTTTCCTAACAATTATACCACACGTGGGTGACACGTCAAGTCCCCTGGGTAGCACCGGTTTGAGAACATAATTATCTGTTCAAGGTAAAAACATTGAGCAAATAATGAAGCGAAGGAAGGTTGTTGTTCCTGTCTTGTGCTACTGCCAGCCTCAAGGCCAGCCCTTCTACGCCTACTTCAATAGCCCTGTCACCAACAGCCAAAACACTTTCTTATTTGATCCATGTGAAATTGAGAGGGTGATAGGCCAGAACTTCAGAGAGTTGCAAACACATGTGCTACTGCTACGCAATTACAAGCGTATTCTTCACTGTTGTGTATTGTAAGACCGGTAGGTAATGCCCTTCCATTCAATGAAAAATTGGATCAGGGGCAGTTGCCTGGTTGGTTTACAAATAATCCTTTTGCAACTTGCCACAGCAGCCAACTAGCTTAAACATGTGCTTGTTGAAAGTAGAATTTGGGCCTGCCATATTTATGGATAATACATATGCATCCTTAATGGGGTACACGTGCATGCGCACGTGCGTGATTACTAGTCAGTGTAAATGCTATATGCAAGGAAGGTGAATTGAATCCTCTGTTTTATTTATTTTAAAAGAATGTTCTATTGTTTCTTACAAAAAATGCTATTCTAGTTCGACATTTTACAAGTGCTAAATTATGCTTGTAAACCATAGACAAATCAACAAACAATTTACAGAAAATTGTTTCAGAAAATAATACCACCTCACTTTAGTCTTTCTTTAGTTTCAGAAAATTGTTTTAGAATGCTCATGAGAAGATATACTTTGGCTTAATTTGTCCGTGTAATAAGTAGGTCAACAAAACAATCTAGAAGCTTGACAACAGTCTTTTGTGTCACAGATTACCATTTTCTGCTCAAATCAAGTTTGACATAATCAAAATTGAAGTATAACACAGCTGGAATCGTCTCATAGAAAGTGCGGTAACACTAATACTACTGCTACTACACCGGAGCAAGACAGATTGCGGAAATACCACATCCACCTCTTTTCTTCTTAACTTCACTTTTGCTTCTTGGGCATGCTGTAACCATAAAACACAGGCTCTTTGGCATGGTCGAGTCGATGCAGTTGGCTTGATCAAAGTAAAGACATGTTTTGTAAATATAATTTTTTTGTAGGGACGTCCTCTGCCCCGCCGACCTGATGCTTGTTGCACTAGTTATACAGATGCTTGTTCTACATATTAGTTGTACTTCTTTTGCAGATGCTTGTTACAATTTTGAAAACCTGTTACTCTTTACTGTACTAGGACGCGATGGTCAGATCACCGCAAGCCCCTATCCTGACCCCAAGGTCGCAGGCAGCGTCAATCCCGACGCCCAGGTCGCCGCCACCCCCAACCTCGACGCCCATGCCCTGGGCAACAGGTACATCCGATAGCTGGTACATTTGTAGTCTGAAGGTCCAAAGTCTTTGAATCTAACTGAAGCCAAAGCTTTGTGATTTATCTAACTGAAGATCCAAAGCTTTGTAGTTAAAGTGATAGTTAGGTGGTACAAGGAAACAGGGCAGCCTGCAGCATGTTACATGTTCAGACTGAGTGTTCCTCTGAATAATACTAGTACTAGACGGACAGATTTCACTACATGTTAGTACTCGAGTGTTTGAAACAGCCAACGAAGTACTCCCTCCGTTTCAAAATTCTTGTCTTAGATTTTCCTAGATACGGATGTATCTAATACTAAAACGTGACTTGATACATCCGTATTTAGACAAATCTAAGACAAGAATTTTGGGACGGAGGGAGTACTACTGTTTCACATGCTTTCAGGTGGATACTGAAATGTGCTATCATCCGCTGCAGTCGTTGATAAGATGATTTACAAGTACCTCAGCATGCTTTTCAGGGGCTCATATAGGGATGCAAGGCGGCGCCCGAACCCGGCCCGCTCCGTATACAAATTAGAAAAAGCTAGTTCTAATTAGGCTGTGCTGCTGTTAGGCAAAATTGTACTAATTAACCAGTTTGGCGGGTCTATGCGGGACGCCGTTCTGCACCCCTAGGCTCATAGATATATACTGATATAGAATGCGGATTTTTAGAGCACCCGTTCATAGATATATACTGATATACTGATATAGTATACTGATATATACTGATATAGGATGCGGATTTTTGCTAGGCCTTTTTTCTCACAATGTATTATTAAATTCTATCGTGCAAGATGTTCCAATTCTCCTTAATTATTTTTACTTACAACTACCGGACTGTTCTTACAAAGAAGACCATAGTTTGGGGGCAGAAAAGTGTTTATTTTCCTAGGTAGCAGCTTACAACTAGCTTGTTCATCCGTCCCTTCGTGTACACCCGCTACACCCCGGTCCATTAGCCCAAAAACCGATGGAAGCCCGACACGCGCCACATGAGACAAACAGAGCGGGCAGCGCTAAGATTCGTGTACATCTGACGGCCATAAAAAAATGGCCTGAAGTGAAAATAAAAACAGCCGTCTGATTCTTTTTTCAGGGTGGGAAACGTCTGAAATTCATGCGTGGATAAATGAAATATTCTCTGAAACGAGGTGCGGGCTACTTGCTCTCAACTTCGCATTCAAACAGGCGAAAGGAAAATGGCCGCGTCATCTCTCCGCGGCGGCGGCGGCGCCGCCGGCGCCGTAGTCCGTGGCCGCGGCCACGTCAGCCTGTCCCTCCTGGCGGACCGCTGCTCCACCCTCCGCAGCCTCACCGTCGTCCACGCGGCCATGCTCGTCTCCGGCCGCATCGCCAACGACGCCTTCGCGGCTTCCCGCCTCCTGGACGCCTACGCCTCGCTCTCCCCTCCGGCCGCCGTGCTCCGCCTCCTCTCCTCCTTCCCTTACGCCCCCAACTCATTCATGCTCAACACCTCCCTCCGCGCCCTCGCCTCCTCCCCCGACCCCGCCTCCGCCCTCGCCTTCTTCTCCCACCTCCGCCACTCCGCCGGCTCCTCCTACTCCCCCGGCAGGCACACCTTCCCCTTCCTCCTCAAGGCCTCCGCTCGCCTCCCCCTTCCTGTCTCCGAGCAGATTCAAGCACTCGTCATCAAGCACGGGGTCGATCGTGACACCTACGTTGCCAACGGCCTTGTCCGTGCGTACTCGGTGGCTGGACTCATTGGGGTCGCGCGGAAGGTGTTCGATGAATTGCCTGTTCGAAGCGTGGTGGTGTATACCACGATGGTCTCCGGCTATGCGCAGAACGGGCAGTACCAGGACGCCATGGGAGCCTTTGATGAGATGCTCAACGAGGGGTTCGAGCCCGGCGCCGTGGTGCTGGCATCGGTGTTGTCGGCCTGCGCACGGTCAGGTGGGCTCGTCATGGGGCGGCGTGTGCATGATATCATGGAGAGGAGGGGGATGGCTGCGCCTGTGGGGGTGATCCTTGGCACGGCATTAGTCGACATGTATGCAAAGAATGGGGCGATCAAGGAGGCGGTAACGGTGTTTGAGGGGATGCCGGAGCGGCATACAGCAACATGGAATGCACTGATCTCAGCGTTGGTACACCATGGGCATGGAAAGGACGCACTGGCGATGTTCCAGCAGATGCGCCGTGAGGGCGTGCCGCCGAATGCAATCACGCTTGTTGGGGTTCTGTCAGCATACTGTCACACAGGGCTGCTCGATGAGGCCCGCAGAGTTTTCGCATCTATGGAGGACTTTGGGGTGACTCCGAGCATCCAACACTATGGGTGCATGGTCGACCTACTCGGCCGGAGTGGACTCCTATCGGAGGCTGAAGAGATGATACGTGGGATGACATGCAAGGCGGACACCATGATCTGGGGGGCTCTGCTTACAGCCTGCAAGAACCATGGCGACATTGATGTCGCGGAACGGGCTGTGCAAGAGATGCTGAAACTGGACCCCAACAACCATGGCGTGTATGTGGTGCTGTCCAACATATATGCAGATGCTGATAGGTGGCAGGACGTGGATAGGCTGAGAAAGGTGATGAAGGGTGCACGGTTGTCAAAGATCCCTGGGTCGAGTGCCGTTGGTGGCTGTGGCAACGGCTGACCATGGCAGTGACGGAAGACGTGTGGGCTTCATTGCAGCTCAGTGCTGATCAGGAAGTTGCTTGCTGTTCATGAACAGATTGACTGCCAGTATTTTATCAACATCATGAACTCAACCAACTTTTGCATCAGGGGGCTAGCAATACTAATTCTTTTTGGTGAGATACAGATGAGTTGCTCACCGTTGGGACCAAATTCAGCATTACAGCAGCAAGCCATCGCCTCATGCCATGAAAAATGGAACAGGAGAAGCCCCATGGAACTGCTTTTATTGCAAATAAGACCACCGTGAGTCACTAGATACACATTGATGGATAGTTTCTAGCACATCTTTTAATTTAATTAATTCCTTCCTTCCTACAATATGGCAATGTTCAGATCTTACCATGTGTCCATAAAGAACAAGACATGATGCAGGTTTATGTTTCCGTGTATTGGAACAATGAAGAGAAATATGAAGCTGTAGATGTATTTTTTTAGTTTCTTTTGCAGATTATTGATTGATGCAATATTTAGTTTGTATTCTGATTGATTGTCTCCAAATGATGATAATATATTATGGGCCATATGTGAAGAACACCTTTTGCCCAGTTCGTATATTCTCATCGAGTGCATTCACCATTGTACTGGTATAGTTATTTGTTCAGATGTATGCATTTTGCTGGTGTGATCCAGCATTCCTTAAAAGGGGTACGTATAGTGTCCTGCCATGCTAGATATTTGAGGTTTGGCTTTAATAAAAAAACTTGGTTCTTTTACGTCAATCTCAATTACACTACTTCTGTTGTATATCTGGACCCTTTTGGTCAATGCAGATGATGTAAGTCTGCACCATGACAGATACTTTGGCATTGTGCCGTATGAAAAACATGCTTCTTCCATCCGGAACATGTGTGGTTATATTCAGATCATCGCTGCTATTCATATGCCTGTGTTGAATGGTGTACTTACACTCTTCCCCAAAGATGCCCCTGACAACAGGCATGCGCATATCATTGTCCCAGTAGGCTGGAGATCACAGTATACCTGCTCAGCTAAAGGTCCACAGGATTTTTCTCTTTGTGATGTGCATCAGCTAGATAACGTTGTACTTCTCTAACCCTCTTAACCTCCTGTTGCAGGACCCTGCGTTTGTATCTGCAGACGAAGTGCACCGGTTTTTTCACCCTGCCAGGTGACAAAGTATCTATGGAAACCAACGATGTGCTGTTGTCTCTCACCCTGCCAGCTAACAAAAGGTTGGTGCTGTGGAAACATTTCCAGCTCCCCACAAGGTAATGTCACTATGGCAGCTCCTATGAAAAATATTCTGTGATATGTGCTTCACTCTCAGTTACACTACTACTGTTCTATATTTAGATTATTTCGTCATTAATGCAGCTGATTCAAGTCTGCACCATGACAGATACTTTGGCACTGCACCAAAGGAAAACATGCTTCTTCCATCCAGAGCCTGGGTGGTTATGTTCAGATCAACGCTGCTATTCGTATGCTCGTTTTGAACGGTATATTTACACTCTTTTCCAAGATGCCCTCGACAACAGGCATGCGTATATCATTGTTCCAGTTGGTTGGAGATCACAGTGGACCTGTTCAAGTAACCAGCCGCCCACAGAATTTTTCTCTTTGTTTTTTTGACGGGCCTACGGCGGGCTTACGCCGGCCTGAACCATTTCATGATAAGATAGAGTACATTTACAAAGGTTGAAGTTGGGGGAGGGAGAGATTACCAAAAAATAGATGGGTTACAATCTCATAGATAAGTGGAACAACATAGTACACCAATCACGCAGAAGGTTCACGGCCTGCTCATTGGAGCATCTATTGGACCAAAGCATGAGGTCGTCTGCAGCTGAGCGGGCGATGAGGTGGATAGGTTGCAAATCCTGCCGAAAAACTTTTGCATTTCTTCTTTTCCAGATATTCCAGAGGATAGCAATGATGACCGTTGATCGTGGTCTGTTGGCCAAGTCCATGCCCCAAAGATGTTGAAAGTCCGACGGTACTGACGCAGCAATAGAGCTCAGTTCCTGCCAAAGAGGGCGAAGATCGGGGCATTGAAGGAATAGGTGACTCGTTGATTCAGAGGCTGGGCAGAACGGGCAGCAGTTGGAGTCAGATATGCCCCTGTTGAAGCGTCTTTCGTTGGTGAAGAGTCGATTTTTACTTACGAGCCATAGAAAAATTCTGCATTTGTTGGGTGCATAATTTTTCTCTTTGTGATGTTCATCAACAAATAATGTTGTACCAAAGAAGTTCCATGGTTTGCCACCCTGCCAGCTGACAAAGTATCTATTTAAACCAAAGAAGTGCCGTCGTCTCTCACCCTGCCAGCTAAGAAAAGGTTGGTACTGTTCTCACTAAATAAGATAGATGTTGTTAGCCATGCTGACTGCGGATTTTTCTGCGTCATGGATTGCAGTCATAGATCTTGGCTCAGTAAACTGGCCTGGCAACAGTGAACAAATAGAAAACTTAGGTTGTTTTTCTGGTCCAGATTAGGTACATGTCGCATCAATGAAGTACTTTTGATTGATTGGTAACAAATTGTAACACATTAGGGATCAAGCATAAAAATACTTGGTAGCTTACAATAGGATGGGAGTATAAAAAGCACAATATGATTACACGGTTTCTTCATGGGTTTGCTTCTGTTCATGTTTCAGGATGCCTGCATGATTGAGGAGAGCCCAAACATGAGCAAGGAATTCATCTCCTTGCGCAAGCCGTTCCATGTGCACCTTGACACTGTCTGATGGCACGATATGGATGATGATCTCGGCCCAGAATTTGGCCATCACCTTCCAGCGGAGAACATCATCTTCTATCTTCTCCTCCAGCTCTTTCCCCAGCTTCAAGCCTTTAACGAAGATGGTATCTAAAATGCTATTATTGGTGGAAGTGGAACTGAGGGTTTGTATCCTCGGGGCTGTTGCTGCTTAATATGCGAATTGTGGTATCATCATCGTCGTTGCTTCTGGAATCATGGAGGACAATATCTTCATTGTTGCTGCTTTTGGAATCATTGACGACCTAGAGCAATCTATCCCTACTCGGCTTCCGCCTACAAAGCATCTGTCTTGGTTCCCGTTGCAGGCAACTGAAGTGAAACAGTGTGTCCGTAGAGTTCCCAGGAAGCAAATCTGGGAGGAAGGACATCAAATGTGCACAATATCTGGATAAAAGTGACCGCAACTTGCTGGTAGTTATCTGTGTGGAGCTTTCTTTCCTTCAAAGACTCAGTGTTGCAGTATTCGAGGCCCCACTCCCCTGACTGGCTTCATTGCTAGCCTTGCCTCGCCTGACTCCCCTGGCATCATTTACACGCCGCCACCACCGCCACCACCAACGGCCTCAAAGCCTTCTGCGATGGAGAAGCTGGCAAGATGCAGTGGCCGCCTCACTGCCAAGCCCACTGCAGGTCTCCCGACGATGGACAAGGTCAAGCTTGTCTTGCTGAAGAAATCTGGCGAACCCATCGATGAATCGACTGCTGCCTCTGTTGCCCTGAAGAAGTACGGAGATTTGTACCAGCAGCTGGTCATGGTCCTGATGGACGCCACCAACCCTACTCACAAGACGGGGAAGAAAGCTGATGCGACTGCGCCTTCAACCGAGGGTGCCCATCGGTGAACGACCTACTCATGAAGATCAAGGATGAGGCTGCTCTTTGGGCCGGTGCCGGTGTGTTATAGAGCCATCACCCCCAAAACGTGGGATGTCCACTGGTTCGCTCACGAACATTGTAACTGCCTCCTAGGAGGATTGGAACCCAAACACTCTCTTTCCACTGCAGTGAAACGCAAGCTCTCTCGCGTTTTCTCGAAAAAAAGAAAAGAAAGTTGATGCGCCTGATGGGGAAGAAGCTCTGCTTGGGGAGGCTCTGGCAGGGGCTTGATCGTCTGTAGCTGCTAGTGTCCAGCGCCCCCACTGTTACCAATGTTAGATTTTCCACTTCGTTATCAGCTGCCCTCTGTTGGCTGCTGTCTCTGTTCCTTGCTTCGTGTTGCTGCAGCTCTGTATGCTGTGTTTGTGTCTTCAGATACTGGTGTCTGTTCACTACTGTTTGCAATGCCGGCTATCCCTTGGGCTGTTTGTTTGCCATTCGCGAAGACTGTTGTCCAAGAGCCTTGCAACGCCCCCACCGCGATGATCCCTGCAATGTATATACACCTAAACCCTATCAGGGAGAAAATACACCTGGTCAATATAGAGAGAGTACTGTGCACACCAAAATTCACAGAATCCTCTTCAGAAAGGATTGGGGGATCAACCATGTGCAGTATCACCTAATTCCTGCTTCCACAACAATCTCTGGCCACTGACCCATTATTCTCAAGAAGATGCACATTGGGCATTACAGGGGATTCAGATTTGAGGCCTACTGGGCAAGTCTTAATGGTTTCAAAGATGTGGTCCAAAAGGCTTGGTGCAAGCCTGTTTTTTCAACTGATGCTGTCAAGAATCTGCATATCAAGCTATGTAGGACCACAAGAGTACTGAAGCAATGGAGTAACAGTCATGGACAAGAGCAGAGGTTTAAAGAGAAGCTTGCAACAGAGGTGATTTTCCAATTGAATCTTGCTCAGGAGGACAGGGAGTTGACTCATGTTGAAAGAGCATTTTGCACCACCCTCAAAAAACAGATTGCTTAGGCTTGCAGAAATTGACAGAGCTCGTTGGAGACAAAGATCAAGGGTTACTTGGATCAAATCTGGTGATGCTAATACCAGGTTATTCCACTTAAGGGCAAATGGGTGAAGGAAAAAAAATCACATGCCAGTGCTCTCCAATGACCATAGAATTCAGGTCAATGACCACCCTGAGAAAGCTCAAATTCTTCTGAAGCATTTCAACTCTCTCCTGGGTGAACCTACTCCAAGTGTGTTGGGCCTCAATCTGGACTCTCTACAACTTCCCACTGCTAATCTGTTGCACCTAATGAGTTCTCCATGGATGAACTTAAGTTACCATTTTTGCTTTGCCCGCTGAGAAAGCTCCTGGACCTGACGGCTGCATTGGTTTTTTTATTTAAAAGATCTGCTCTACTATTGTTGGCATGGATCTGTTGAATGCTATTAACCAGTTGAGATTGCTCCAAGGTGATCATTGGCACTTATTAAACTCCGCAAACATTTCCCTCATCCCAAAGAAGGGGGCATCTGTCTCTGCTGCTGATTACAGCCCATAAGCCTCATGCATAGCGTGGCTAAGATCCTAGGGAAGATGATTGCCACCAGGCCTGCTCTTGCCTTGCAATCTCTGGTGTCAAGCTGTCAAAGCGCATTTATCAAGAAGAGATGTATTCAAGACAACTTTCTGTTTTGTAAGAAACATTGTAAAGGAAGCCCACTGCAAGAAGAAACCCCTGCTGTTCCTCAAACTCGTCTTTGCCAAGGCTTTTGAAAACGTTCATTGAGATTATCTCCTTAACCTGCTCCAGGGCTTTAGTTTCAGTGCTAGATGGAGGGATCTGAACTCCTCCTCGCCTGCTACTTACACCTCTGGAGTGAACCTTAATGGAACCCCTGGGAAACCTTTCCATCACAGACGTGGGTTGCGACAGGGAGATCCGATTGCCCCAATGCTCCTCATTCTAGCCCTCGAGCCACTGCAGTGAATCTTTGCCAAGGCTACTGAATGTAGACTTCTTTTGCCCGTCATGCATACAGCATCGAAGATGAGAGCCAGTTTCTATGTGGATGATGCTGCCTTCTTTTTAAACCCTTGCAAGAATGAAGTCAACAATGTCTCTGCTATCCTGAAATTTTTTTGGATCAGTCTCTGGCCTCAAGATAAACCTAGCTAAATGCGTGGCCTTTCCTATCAGCTACCAGAGCCTGGATCTCGGAGATATTCTCTCTGGATTTGGTGGTAAACTGGGGTCCTTCCCCTGTAGCTACCTGGCTCTCCCTCTTGGCACTATAGATCCCTGACACAGGTTTAATTGTCAGCCTCTGCTAGATGTCCAGGGAAAGGCAAGCTTATGTCCAGGGAAGGATGCCTGGTCTTGGTCAATGCGGTACTCTTGGCCCTTTCTACTTACTTTCTCACATTCCCTCAAAGTGGTTGATCAAAAGGATTGATAAGACCAGACGCAACTTCCTCTGGTGTGGTGAAGAGAGTGCACATGGCAGTAAATGCCTTGTCAATTGGACAAAAGTATCTTCCCCGAAGGATTATGGTGGTCTTGGCATCAAGGATCTTGATCTGCACAGCCACGCCTTGCGACTCAGGTGGCTATGGTAGAGCTGGGACAACTCTGATTGACCATGGAAAGGTCTCCCAGTTCCTTGCAATGAGACTGACAGGCGCCTTTCTGCTGCTTGCACCACTATCAACATCAAAATTGGCACACTAAAAGACCTTAACCGGAGCTCTACAAGCTAGCTGCCCTTAAAAACCTCTCGGTCCGAGATGGAACGACGAATGACAGATGGATGAGAGGCCTTCGGGAAATAAATTCTGAAGCTCAATTTAATTTTTTCGTCAGGATAGGAGCACTTGTTCTCACCAGTCACCTAGGTGATGGCCAGGACCCAGGACGTTATAACCTGGAACCTCACTGCGAATAACTGCTACTCTGCTGGTTCTGCCTACAGCACTCAATTCCTTGGAAAGATCAAGGACCCTAGACTGCACAAGATTTGGTCTGTGAAATCTAAATGAAAAGTGTGCCTTTTCATTTGGCTGCTTCTCCAAAACAGGCTTCGGATGGCAGATAGATTAAGGGACAGGGGATGGCCACATGTTGTGGTGTGCCCTATGTGCGATCAGGTTGGTGGAAGTGCAGTTCACTTGACGCTGATTTGCCGTTTTGCCAAGCAAGTTTGGTGCGTTTTGGTTACTTCGCACGCTGCTGCTGCGGATGCTGCAACGATCAGTACCTCTATCTTCAACTGGTGGCACAAAACCTCAAGATACACCAAGAACATCTCAGGTCACGGCCATCGTCTATGTTGCCTGGAATCTATGGAAAGAGAGAAACAGGTGCATCTTCAAAAATGGGACTATCACGGTTGAGGGGGTTGTAGCCCTGATTAGGGTTTAGGATTGAGCAAGCATACCGCGAGTAGTCTGCTGCTGCCCTCTGATTGTTTTTCCTTTTTCTTGTAATCTCTACTCTGTCATGCGTCTTTCAGTTGTGTCATGCGTCATGCGTCATGTAAATCCATGTCCTGGATTGTTGTCTGTTTTTACTTGGGTTCTGCAGGCTGTTCTCTTGGTACCTCTCCCCTGATCAACTTGGTGAACAGACCGGACAATGTATCGGTATCCCTTCATTGTAGCTGGATCAAAATATTCTTGAGCACCTCTGGCATGAACCTGATCCCTCATGTAGTCAACCACAACTTTGCTGGGTGAAGAGTTTGTGACCATCCGACCGGTAATTACTCTAACCAGATTGTTTAAGATTGCTAGGTCAAACAGAACAATAAAGGAAGGCAAGTAAATTGTTGATGCGATGGTTCTGGATAGTATGCCCCGTTGATGTGCTGGATAACGCTACAAGTAGCAAAAAGCAGCTGGAATATAATGGCAAAGTAGAAGCAGTACTGGAGCAGCTCGAAGAGGTAGCACCTCCACTTGGTGTTGTCGTCGAGGTCATAGGCGGTGACGGAGTTGGTGCAGCCGGAGACCAGCAGCAGGATCACAGCCCAGGCATGGTACAGCCCGTTCTTAACCGGCGATGACATCATCAGGCCAAGCGTGTAGGTGATTATGGGGAAGGAGAGCGTGTAGGCCAGCTCTTGACATCATCAGGGCATCTTGGACGAGCCAGGAGCCAAGGATGAGCTACAGGAACAGCAGGATGGCTTCCAATGCCACGAAGATTTCTATCCAGGTGACTATCTGTCCTGGGTCTTCGAGGTTGGAGGACATGGCCTCCTGCGCCCTCGTCGTGTCCTGCGGCTGGTAAGGACGATCCATGGTGTTTGGCATCGTGAAGTTAACCAACTTTTGTACCAGGGGGTTCGCAATACTAATTCATTTTGGTGAGATAAAGAAGAGTTATTTACAGTTGGGACCAAACTCAGCATTGCAGGCTACAGCAGCAAGCCATCGTCGTACATGTCACAAAATAAAACCTCCCAGAAATCAAAGGAAGGGAGGGTCTATGCACGCGAACCATGAGCTCATCATCATTTCCAGCAGATACGGCCGCTAGCAATTAGCAAAGCAGTTCGTATTTATGACATATCTTCAATCTGCATCATATCGTCCAGCAGAAGCTCCCCCTCCAGCTGCGATTTGTTGTCTTCAATATCTTCTGATAATTACATCGGAGTCATAAGATCGATCAATCATGCAACCATTTGCGGATAAAGGATGAAATGTACCTTGAAGTCCATGTAAGGAGCATTCTTCTCTAACCACTGCTTGTCCATCACAAGAAAAGCAACACAGTAGAGCAGATCTAGTATATTACATGTCAGTAAACCTGTAAATCAGATATTGGCTTTCTGTTGTTCTTCTGCAAGTTTGTTTTGATTACATGTATGCATGGTTTACGCCTAGGGTCACAAAAAAATTCATTGACAGGATTTCTACATATGGTTAAAAAGGTCTTAAAAATTCCGCGGAAACTTTTGCCAGAACTGATGTGCATGCCTTTTGGCCAAATACTATTTTGATTATTTACATGTAAAGTGTTCATACTCTTTTCTGTATACTCTATCTTTCATGTTGTTTCTTTCTAACATCAGCACTTCAGCAGAAGATGCCGTGCATCGTGTAATGTGGCAATACCAAGAAGGCCACCATCAAGGTGAAGCTGCATACACATAGAGCAGGTCTTGACTCAAAACCTATTTGCTATTTATTCACAGATCCCGTAAACATCATCTTAGTAGTTTGAGATTTGTAAATATAATGCCTTAGTTTACAAGTCTGTTGCAAAAGGATGTGTAGCATCCTTCATTGTTACTTCACTGATCATATGGTTTTGGTGCTTACAACTCAATCCGGTTTCGCCTGAATTTATCATACAACATAGAACTAATTTGAGCTGAGTTCTTGATGCTTACTTTGTGCAACTGAAAAAAAAAACTAACTTAAAGTTCCATCTGTGTCCCTGCTCCTTTTTGCAACGTTTGGCTTTTGTTCTCTTCAACATTCACTTGTCTCAACACGATATCAATTTCTTTCACAATTTAGCAAAATGATTGGATCAGAGTAGAAATTGGGGTCACGGCAATGGTCCATCCATGACGTCCTTTTCTGTCATGTTGGTTCCATGTGTTTTGTTACATTCATTTTATTAGAATTCTGCATGCTCTTTTGCTTTGTTGTGAAAATGCAAGCTGTCTTGTGGCATAAGTCGGCTGCTATGGGATGTGGTGAAGTTTCTGCTCCTCTGGAAGTTATCGTGTTATTTTCAGTGAGGTGCATACGCTGACAGTATTCAGACCATCGCTGCTATTTGTGTGCCTGTGTTGAATGGTGTCCTTACACTCTTCTCCAAAGGTGCCTCTGACAACAGGCATGGATTGTTCCAGTCGGCTGGAGATCATAGTGGACCTGTTCAGGTAAACAACAGCCTGCCCGCAGGAATTCTCTCTTTGTGATGTTCATCAACAAGATAATGTTGTACTCCCTCCGTTCGGAATTACTCGTCCAAAAAATGAATGTATCTAGATGTATTTTAGTTGTAGATACATCCATTTTTATGATAAGTAATTCCGAACGGAGGGAATACTTCTCTAACCCTCGTAACCTCCTGTTGCAGGACCCTGCATTTGTATCTGCGGACACCAAAGAGTGTCATCATCTTTCACCTAGCTAGGTGACGAAGTATCAAGGGAAGCCAAAGAAGTGCCATCATCTGTCACCCTGCTAGCTAACAAAAGGTTGGCACTGCTCGCACTAAATAAGATAGGCGTTGTTAGCCAGGCTGAATGCGTATTATTATGTGTCATGGACTGCAGTTGTAGATCTTTGTTCAATAAACTGGCCTGACAATGGTGAACAAAAGAAAAACTTAGGTTAATGCTCCGGTCCAGATTAGGTACATGTCCCACCAGTGAAGTACTTTTAATTGATTGGCAACAGCTTTTCAGGCACATTAGGGATAACACTTGCTAGCTTACAATAGGATGGGTGTACAAAAAGCACACTATCAATACACAGTTTCTTCAGGGGTTTGCTTCTGTTCACGTTTCAGAATGCATGCGTGATTGAGGAGAGCCTAGACATTATTAGTAAGGAATTCTCCTCCTTGCGCAAGCCGTTCCATGTGCACCTTGACACTGTCTGGTGGCGCGATATAGATGATGGTCTCGGCTCAGAATTCGGCTACCACCTTCCAGCGGAGAACCTCATTTTCTATCTTCTCCTCCAGCTCCTTCCTCAGCTTCAAGCCTTTAACGAATATGGTATCTTCGATGCTATTATTTGTGGAAGTGGAACTCTGGGGATTTGTATCCTCGGGGCTGTTGCCGCTTGATATGTGGATTGTGGTATCGTCATCGTCGTTGCTTCTGGAACCGTGGAGAGCAGTATGTTCATTGCTGCTACCTTCAGAATCATCGACGACCTTGAGCAATCTATCCATACTCGGCTTCCCCCTTGAAGCATCTCTCTTACTTTCCGTTGCACGCAACTGAAGAGAAACGTTGTGTCCGTAGAGTTCTCAGGAAGCAAATCTGGGATGAATGCCATCAAATATTGATTGGAATTTGCTACGAACTGGCTTCTGCACACCAGATGTTTGATGAAATGTTGAACAACCGAGAGGCAACCATGAGCTCTTAATTTGTGCTACTGCAACCCATGTGCTCTACCCGGTGATTGACGCGGTGCTTCACCAAGTGTTTGAGCCTCAAAGTTTGAGGTGTATGGGTATCATCTATCATGTGGTGGAGTTGTGCGTTGTCCAGCTCTGATGACGGCATGAGGCGACCCAAGCACGTGATGCCCTGAATGGCCGGGTCATCTACAATGGGTTTTGTTTCCTTGATGTTGACTATGCATTGCTGTCCTGTATCGCCACGCCACTCCAGCAGTGCTCGAGGTCCACAACGAGGTGTCACTCACGCCAAGCAGCACGAGTGCGACGACAAGGGCGTGTTCAACCCCAGCAACAAGCTGGAGGTCACCCCCCAAGGCTAACCTCACCAAGGCAGCAAGCCAAGACTGGGTGCCTGCACCGGACAGTATGCTCGAGGGTACTTCCGTGGTCGGCTCAACCGCTTCGACTAGTTTGGCACTCACCGCCGACAAGGAGGAGAAGGCGCTCATGGAGATTATGGTGGAGATCAAGGCCACACTTGACTGGTCACGTTGGGGAGGGGAAAGTTCAACACTGATGCTCCCGTTGGGGTTCGGGAGGGGAAAGGTTTCTATGGTTTTCAGGGAGGTAATTACACCAGTGATACCTCAACTTGCCGCCAATGTTCACTTTGGTGTATAAAGTTGAAAAATACACCGAACTGGTGCAACAACTTGGGTATTTGGTTCAAATACGGTTCAATTCACGTTTTCATACATCCGGGCTGCTGACTAGGATGACAGGTGTCTGCGGGACCCGTTGTCAGCCACTGCAAGCACGCACAGGGGCATGTGGCTGGAATGTTACGAAAAAACCCTTCATAGTTTCTTACCGTAAATTTGGGGGGTTGGGGGGGGAGCATTGCCCCCCACCCCCCAAATGCCACATATTAGACCTCTAATTAGTTCCTGGTGTGTCTGTCTTGTTGCCCCATATTAGTAGTACCATTCATACTGAATTTGCCTTTCATGTTTCCTGCCGTGTGTTTCAACTTTTTATGTATAGATTGTAGGCACATGGTTTGTGAGCACTGAAAGCATTTGAATATGTTTCAAATTTTCACCTCTTTTCACCATAACATGTTTCAAATTTAAATGTGTATTATTGTCACCTTTTTTTCTCTTCTTATATGTAGCTGCCTGGACATGGCTGAAGCTGGAGCTGAATGGATGGAATGTTTTGAACCGGGTGTGTACTTGAAGCTCAAGCAGCTCAGTGATGGGACACGGGACGTGAAGCTTATCCGTTACAGGTAATGCGTCCTACTCCTAACCTTTTATGTTCACATACAAATTTTTTTGTTATGATTTATTGTTTGCTCATCAAATGTGATTCTTTGATTGTCGTGTTTCCATCATATATTGTCCTTTTCTAGTCATGTTCATGTTGTTCGTATTAAGTTGTTTATTTTAGTTTAGTATATCTAAAGATGAGATATTACATAGACTAATATGCAACAAGAGGTCTGACATTATAGTTTCTTATCGTAAATTTGGGGGGTGGGGGGAGCATTGCCCCCACCCCCCAAATGCCACATATTAGACCTCTAATTAGTGCCTGGTGTGTCTGTCTTGTTGCCCCATATTAGTAGTACCATTCATACTGAATTTGCCTTTCATGTTTCCTGCCGTGTGTTTCAACTTTTTATGTATAGATTGTAGGCACATGGTTTGTGAGCACTGAAAGCATTTGAATATGTTTCAAATTTTCACCTCTTTTCATCATAACATGTTTCAAATTTAAATGTGTATTATTGTCACCTTTTTTTCTCTTCTTATATGTAGCTGCCTGGACATGGCTGAAGCTGGAGTTGAATGGATGGAATGTTTTGAACCGGGTGTGTACTTGAAGCTCAAGCAGCTCAGTGATGGGACACGGGACGTGAAGCTTATCCGTTACAGGTAATGCGTCCTACTCCTAACCTTTTATGTTCACATACAATTTTTTTTTGTTATGATTTATTGTTTGCTCATCAAATGTGATTCTTTGATTGTCGTGTTTCCATCATATATTGTCCTTTTCTAGTCATGTTCATGTTGTTCGTATTAAGTTGTTTATTTTAGTTTAGTATATCTAAAGATGAGATATTACATAGATTAATATGCAACAAGAGGTCTGACATTATAGTTTCTTATCGTAAATTTGGGGGGTGGGGGGAGCATTGCCCCCACCCCCCAAATGCTTAGTTATTTATGGACTATTTTTGTATGAAAACCGGCTTGCTATTTTCCTTGAGTTTTTATTCAAAGTCTTCTTCTGAGGGAAAAAAACACTGGTGGAGTTATTTCTGTGTCTCTAGTCTGCAGTATGTCTCGTAGTTCATTTTAGTGTCAGTCCGGGAGTTAGGAGCTTTTCTTCATCAAAACCTGCAGTCTCTTTCTCAACTTATTTGTTTGCCGGGTGATGGACCTGATCTTGTGAGAGCTCCACCTGCGGAGACATTGCTGCATGGTACAAAGTTTTTCATGTACCTCCCTTAGATTTGTAGTTGTTCTCACTGAATTCCAGTTCTCCACCGTCAACTGGAGCGTTCCCTCTCCCTCTCACATCGCTTCGTATTTGAATTTCTGAAAATTTTCTTCTTTCTGTACTCTTAACTTGCCCCCAAACTGCAGCAACAGTGGTAGGTGATCAGAGTGAGTGGAGCATATGTGTTCCACTTTGGCTGTTGGGAACCATTTATTCCAGAACCGGGTGGCCACCCCATGGTCCAACCTAGCCTTCATATTGTTTCTCCCTGCTTGTTTGTTGTCATATGTCCACCCCCGGTTCCCTGTACCCCAAATCGTGCAGCTCACACCAGTCCAATACTTTCCTCAAATCGGCCATGTGTTTCTCTGACCTTTTTGTTGCTGAGTAGTGTTCACTCTGCTAGAGAGTCTCGTTGAAGTCACTACCCCGGAACAGGACGATACCCCAACGACCTTTTTGATCAGACCAACGGTTTGAGCTATAAGACATTTTAAAGTTTTGAAATATGTACAATCCAGGATGCATCAGTTTTTTTTCCTTCTAATGCATGCCTCCATGTGCATGTGAAGGAAAGATTACAAGAACTCTTTTTTATGTAATAATAATTTATATGTAAACAACATGATAAGTTATACACAACCGAGTTGATAACTTGTGTAGTACACACGTGGTAACTTTGTACTAAAAAAAAGTCGTCGGAACATATCAAGATGAGATCTAGTTTTGAAGGTCTCGTCGCGAAGATTTTTTTTATGTGAAAGCGGTTTTTAAATCTAAGCGACGGTTTAAGCTACAAAACATTTTAAAGTTTAAATTACAAAGGAATCTTTGTTGATGTCATCTATTTTGTTGTTATATCATCAGTCCGCTCGGGGCTGCTATAGCCTCCTTTCCATGCAAATTCCTCGGTTTGCCACTTTCCCTTCGAAAATTGCGCAAGATTGACATTTTGCCTCTTCTGGATAAGATCAGGCGCGACTCGCATTATGGAAGGCTAAGCTGCTGCCCATGGCGGGCATGCTGGTCCTCCTTAACGCCGTGCTATCCGCCTTCACGGTGTACTGGCTGTCCGTGTTTGAGCTGCCTGCTTGGGCGCGGGCCGAGATCGACAAGCTGCGTCGGGCATGGCTTTGGAAAGGTGACGAATCCTGTCATGGTGGACACGGTAAGATTGCTTGGAGCAGAATTTGCCGGCCAAGGCAGCTCGGAGGCCTTGCCATCATTGATCTGCAGTGTTTCGGTGCTGTCTTGCGCCTCCGCTGGCTGTGGCATGAGCGCGTCTCCCCCTCAAAGCCCTGGATCGGCCTCCCAACGCCTTGCAAGATTGCTGACAGAGCCATTTTTGCGGCGGCGACGCGGTTGGCACTCGGAGGCGGGGACCGCGCCAGTTTTTGGTTCGACAGTTGGCTTGAGGGCTCTGCGCCGTTCACCCTAGCTCCGGCGCTCTTCACGGTGTCCAGGCGCAAGTTTCGATCAATTCAGGAGGCACTACATGGTGGTCGCTGGATCTTCGACCTGAGGGGGCGGATCACGAACGAATCGTTGCCTGCCTTTGTGCATCTCTGGTCAGCGATAAGTCGTGTTCAGCTGTGGCCAGGGGAGCCTGATGTCGTCTCTTGGAAACTTACTGAGAGCGACTGTTTCTCGATGGCTCCACGAGGTCACCGATGTGGAACTCCGTTTGGGGTGCTTGGGCGCCGGCAAAGTGCCGCCTGTTCGCATGGATTATTCGGCCTGAACAGGCTCCTCACGGCTGACCGGTTGCTTGCCCGACAATGTCCAAACTCCTATTTTCGCCCGTTGTGTCGACGTAACCTGGAGACGGCGGAGCACCTCCTCATCATCTGCAACTGGTCGAAGCAGCTCTAGGCACGGGTAGTCATTCGTTTCCATCTGCCGGGCCTCCAGGACACCATGGGTGTCGCTTCACGTGTGGCTCTCCAATCTTACGGCAGGGAAGGTGCAGGCCAAGCATGGCAGGTCTATGGCTTTGCGGTACTCTGGTACATCTGGAAGGAGCGGAACGCTCGCATCTTTAGTGATGCTGAGTTACAAGTTGAGCAGGTTCTCGATCTCCTGATCGACGAAGCCAGGCAATGGGCGCTGGCCGGCGGCCCGTACCTTAGTTGGGAGGAGTAGCGCTTCGACTTCGTTTTTCTCGTTTCTCTTTTCTTCTTTTTGATCGCCGCACTGTTGCGTGCGGTCGTCCCTGTACAGTTGGCTTTCTGCCGCCCTTCCGCTCTTTCAAAAAATAATCTGGCCGGGCGAGTCTACTAGCGATGTTAGCTTTTCTACGTCGTTGTGTCCTGTGTACGTGGCCGGGTTACATGCCAGCTTGGGGCACGAACCTTGGCCGTCAGCTTCGCTCCGTCGTCGGCCGAAGCATATCGCAGAAAAATACATGGCGGCGTGGACGGGCCAAGAGATGATGGGAGGAAAGGTTGGCCATGGCGGGGAAGAAACCTGCCTGCGTGATTGGTACTCTGGTAGTACCAAAAATGCCCCCAACGAGTAAATATACTACCGAAAAACTGGTGCAGTATCGGCTATCTGCGCCCTACAAGCCAAAGAAATGAACGGCCCAGGTTGACTTGATGTACCGTAAAGGAATAGGCAGCAAACACGGATGGCGTTATGAATGAAAGTCTACACACAATCACACATGCATACTGTTAAAACACCCATGTCATAGTTCAGTATAGATGCATGACAAAAGGTAAGAAAAAAAGGAACCATGGCTCAGGGCTGCGTAGGCTTTTGTTTTGCATGCCTTAGAGGACACGAAAAACAGCGGACATTTTGGCACTGATTAGCCCTAGTATAGAATGCAAGTAGAACATCCAGTCTGATATCGAGATGGTCCTGCAAGTGAAGTTCTTCCATCCCCCTTTGAAGAAAATGCGTCAGTCAGGTGATGTGTCATACTCAGTTTTTATGTAGTTGCTTTCGCCCATGCATGAGTAGTGCCGCCAGCCCACGCTCCGGTATATATTCGGCTTTGAATCTACTTCCTTTGTGGTTTTCTCCATGCCACATTATTGACAAAAAGAATGAATCACCCTATATTGCTTGGTTTTATCAACAATCACAAGAATAATAAGGTTTTGAAGAAATGAGGAACTAAAAAACTGAAAAAGAAAATAAAAGAATGGGAAGACTAAAACTGAGAGAAATGCAAAACAAAGGAAATGAAGAACTGGGAACCAGAGGTGATAGACAATTTTTTTTACGAGAAACTGAAACGCTAAGGAAACATCCAAGCTCTAACTGCTAATTATGTACAGCTTCTATGGCGCCAAAAGCAGCGATTAAAGTAGAGGGATGGTTGAAGCCACCTGCTGGATTTTTCAAACTCAAGGTGGACGCAGATTTTGATCAACATCTTCTGATGGGTGCTGCCGGAGCTATTTTTGGGTTACTCTTCTGGAAACTTCAAAGCTGCAGGCAACTGGAAAATCAATATGTGTGCAGATGTCATTTCCGCTGAAGGGATGGTCCTAAGGTGGGGTTTATGTCTAGCCCAAACGATTGGTTGCAACAAGATGATGATCAACTCAGATAACCTACAAGTGGTGGAACAATGAAAAATGGAAGTCATTCAATGGTGGTAGTGGTGGCTATCTTTGATGATTGTTACAATCTTGCTTGCGAGTTTCCCGGTGCTTGTTTTGATCATTGTAATAAACTACTCCCTTCGTCCCATAATATAAGAACGTTTTTGACACTAGTGTCAAAAACATGAGAGTTCCTTGTGTCTAGGTAGATGATGCCCCATCGGAGAGAGTAGCAGTTTCGTAACTCATGAGCTTGCTAGAATGGCCATGAGAGTTCCTTGTGTCTAGGTAGATGATGCCCCATCCGAGCTTATCCCTCTCTTGTTGAATGATGTAACAATTAGGCTAATAAAGGGAGGGGATTGTTTTAAAAAAACACTGAGGAAAGATAGAAACCTAAAAGATAGATGTATTGAAACAAAGGTGGCTATGCCTGAGGCTGACTAGGCCAAGTAACACTGCAGAACAGTGAATAAATATTGAACACTACGGTCTACGGAAATATTCGACTGAATAACCTAGACAATCACAACATGAAGGATTGAACACACACACATACCAATCTATGAGTGATAACTAGTGATCTAAATGAATGGAATAACATGACGAACTAGCTAAGACAAAACAATGACTCGACAAACAAACTGAACAGGTTATACACAGACTCATTGCTTATCTGTCAGCCAAACCTGGAAAATGTTGTGACGATGGTCTGAATGTGAAGTTGATGGACTAAACATGAGAAATGGCAAACTAGGACTGAATACACACACGAGCGCAACTAAAGAAAACCTATAGAAAACTAATGACTGAATGACAAGACCAGGGCCGGCCCTGGGGCATGGGCGGTGGGGCGGCAGCCCAGGGCCCAGGTGGGAGGGGGGGGGGGCATGATGTAGTACATATACATACTAATGCCCAGCAAAAAAATGGTAAAAAGACGAGATGGGCTAGGGCGCGAGGCCCATGCGATCGATTACGAAGCGTTACGCTAGCGTCAGCGATCGGTACCGGCTGCTCATTTTCTTTTCCTTCATCTGGAGTCTGGACGGTTGGTCTCTAATCTCTTCGTCCTGCCGGCCGCTCGGCGGTCGGCGCCTTGCCATCTCGGCCGCCGCCGGCTTGCCGCTGCGCGCGCCGCATAGCAGTCCGGTAACCCAAAGTCTGCAACGAGCCAACAAGGTAATCCATGATCCATTCCATCCGTCAGTTTCTTCAGCCCGTATATGTATCCATGATCCATCCATGTTCCTGATGACCTAATCCATCCCTCTAGATCCCAATTTGACAATTTTAGTAGTATGTACGTATTCAACTATCCACATGTATGTCTAGGGTTCCAATCATCAAATTATAAATTCTTAATTCTTTGTACCCTCTTTTCTTCATGATTTTAGGACATTATCCTGCCATGTTGCCTAAGAAGAAGATGGTGGTGCTGAAGAAAGGAGAAGAAAAAAAGAAAGTATTATTGCATCAAGAAACGTCCGAAGAAACTTTTTCTTGAAGCACTGAAGTATTATTGTTGTCGATGGAGTCAGTTGAATTTGGTTCTTATTTGAGGTAATCATGGCATGTTAGTTTTATTTTGCCATCTTTTTAGTATTATCGTTGTCGATGGAGTCGGTTCGAATTTAGTTATTATTGTTGTTGATGGAGTCAGTTGAATTATTATAGTCAAATTTGGTTGAAATTTATATAAGGGCCCATGTCACCGAGTTCGCCTAGGGCCTTTCAAAACATAGGGCCGGCCCTGGACAAGAGTCATGAGTCATGAGTAGATGAACACGATGCTGAACTGACTAATCACTGTCGGAAAAATATATAACATGGCGCTAAACTGATCAAAAGTGCAGACCATGGTACTAAACTGACCAGAAGTATTTTTTTAAAGAATGTTAAAACCTCCAGCCTCTGCATCAATCAATGCATACATACATCTTTATTTATTATTCAACACAGGTCTAACAAGAACATACATCAAGCCATCTAAAGCCACCACTCACACCTATAAAACTCCATATGGTGGAGTGCTCTCACTCCCCATATCAAAAACCGGTGTCGTTGCTGATCCATGCACATAACATATCGAAACTAATAGCTGGTGCAGCAGACCTAAAGCATGCACCCCCATGCAGACGTTTTAGAAGCCGCCATCATCAGCGGACCGCTGACCCATCTTCAGGAGAGAGATCCGCATCATCCTTGCCAGTCTGTCCATCCGTCGACGCCACTGCCCTGCGCTCGTCCATCCACGCAAAGATTTGGGAGGATCTATCGTGCGTAGCACCTGCCAACCAGGCATGACACATCGTAGCACCTACCGGCCAGGCATGACATCTCCACCGAAGCTCCATGCAAGATGAAGCCCCTCCACCTCCAGCCTTTGTCTTCCCGCGCTGCTCCACAAACAATGCTCCCAAAAGAGAAACGACACCGTAGTATCGCTATTGTCCGATCTAGAAGACGGGATCCTAGGGTTTTCCGCGGAGCATCACAAGTGGGTCGACACAAGTTACACGACGATGCCTTCATCAAGGTAACAACGCAGAACGCCTCCATCGCCTGCCATCCGCTCGGTTTTCACCGGCAACTCTGTCTTCCCGACTCACAGCCGGGACTAGATGATGGATCTCAAGATCTGACCATCCAGCCTCAGACCGACCACCTCCGACGGAGGAGATGGCCACCACCGCCAGCTGCACCGGCTAGATCAGATCTGACCAGAGGTGCCACTGAGAAGTCCACCAGGCCCTCCATGTTGTCGCCGCCGGTCCGACGCTCGATGGCGTGGCGCCGCCGAATGCAACCACATCCCTTCCCGGTACAGTGACACGCCAGCTCTGCAGCCGCCGCCGCCCAAGGCAGGGCCGGCCACCACGCCACCGTGCCGCATAGATTGGATCGGCCACACCACCACACATTTAGGGGCCCCGCACCACCGCTAAGACGCGGGAGAGAGGGAGTCCCCCGCCACCGTCGTCGGCCTCCGGGCTTAGCCGGGCGGCGGTGGAGGGTGGGAAAGAGGGAGATCGCGCCCCCGGCGGCTAGGGTTTGGGCGCCGCCCGAGTCACCCTAGCGGGGACGACCAAAAGTATAAGACATGGTGCTGGAAAATATTTGAAACAATAAAGGAATTGCATGCTATCCACGCCCATAGGGGGAACTCGACTGAACTTAGTACAACCATGAGCGGGGACCGAATTGTTGGTGCTACAATGGAGCTTGTAACTCGATTGAACAGTATGCAGGTCGAATGGTGGGGATAAGCGAGGAGGATGGTCGCGACACCCTTGGTTTCCTAGGTTGCACGTGCGTTCTGGACTGCTGCACTCAGGCCCGACCCTGTCGATCAAGTCTTGGTGCACGAAGGATAAAACACACAGGATATCGATCCAGTAGGGAGGGAACGGAATAGATCATGCTTGGCCTTGGCACCTTCTTCTTATCTCTCTGATTCTTCTGCTCCTCTTCCTTGATATGTGCTCATCTCATCCTTGATTCTCTTCTCTGGATTGTAGCCCCTTCATGATCCATGGTTTGGTGAACTAATTCATACACCGGGAGCACTCGTATCCATTCATTCATTTTTTTCGGTTTTGATTTGTTACTACTTGATCTAGGGTTGTGACAATTGATATTCAGAACCGTTCAATCCACCCACTGATTTCTCCAAATCACCAGAATTTCCACCAGATTTCGTGTCCCTTTCCACCACTCACCACTTGTTTGACAAAATGGAAAGCCACTATGATCCGACCCAAAGTTGCGTTTTGCAGGTCACCATTACCAATACCAACCTTAAGTACTCGGCGACAAAGAAGGCATTGGGCCGGCTCTTTGATGTGTATGGGGTGAACGAGTTGTGCATGTTGCAACATCCCACACATTTAGAGGTGTTCGTGGGTACCTTGCATGGGCGGTGCACCTATCATAGTTGTTGTCTTCTGCACACACAACTTGCCCCGTCGTTGATAACCCACAAGTATAGGGGATCACAACAGTTTTCGAGGGTAGAGTATTCAACCCAAATTTATTGATTCGACACAAAGGGAGCCAAATAATATTATTCTCAAGTATTAGCAGTTGAGTTGTCAATTCAACCACACTTGGATAACTTAGTATTTAGTAGCAAAGTAGTATGATAGCAACGATAACAATGATAAAAGTAATGATAGCAGTTTTGTAGTAATTGTAACAGTAGCAATGGTAAAGTAAATAAGCAAAGCACAATATGTGAAAAGCTCGTAGGCATTGGATCAGTGATGGATAATTATGTCGGATGCGATTCCTCATGTAATAGTTATAACCTAGGGTGACACAGAACTAGCTCCAGTTCATCAATGTAATGTAGGCATGTATTCCGAATATAGTCATACGTGCTTATGGAAAAGAAATTGCATGACATCTTTTGTGCTACCCTCCTGTGGCAGCGGGGTCCTAATGGAAACTACGGGATATTAAGGCCTCCTTTTAATAGAGTAGCGGACCAAAGCATTAGCACTTAGTGAATACATGAACTCCTCAAACTACGATCATCACCGAGAAGTATCCCGATTATTGTCACTTCGGGGTTGTCGGATCATAACACATAATAGGTGACTATAGACTTGCAAGATAGGATCAAGAACTCACATATATTCATGAAAACATAATAGGTTCAGATCTGAAATCATGGCACTCGGGCCCTAGTGACAAGCATTAAGCATAGCAAAGTCATAGCAACATCAATCTCAGAACATAGTGGATACTATAGGGATGAAACCCTAACAAAACTAACTTGATTACATGGTAAATCTCATCCAACCCATCACCGTCCAGCAAGCCTATGATGGAATTACTCACGCACGGCGGTGAGCATCATGAAATTGGTGATGGAGGATGGTTGATGATGACGACGGCGACGAATCCCCTCTCCGAGCCCGACGGACTCAGATCAGCCCTCCCGAGAGAGATTAGGGCTTGGCGGCGGCTCCGTATCGTAAAACACGATAAAACTTTCTCTCTGGTTTATTTCTCCGCGAAAGAAAATATATAGAGCTGGAGTTGAGATCGGTGGACATCCAGGGGGCCCATGAGGCAGGGGGGCGCGCCCAGGGGGAGAGTGCGCGCCCCCCACCATCGTGGACAGGGTGTGGGCCCCCGGGCCTTGATTCTTTTGCCACTATTTTTTATATTTATCAAAAGTAATCTCCGTGGATTTTCAGGTCATTCCGAGAACTTTTGTTTCTGCACAAAAATAACACCATGGCAGTTCTGCTAAAAACAGCGTCAGTTTGGGTTAGTTTCATTCAAATCATGCAAGTTAGAGTCCAAAACAAGGGCAAAAGTGTTTGGAAAAGTAGATACGTTGGAAACGTATCAACTCCCCTAAGCTTAGACCTTTGCTTGTCCTCAAGCAATTCAGTTGATAAACTGAAAGTGATAAAGAAAAACTTTTACAAACTCTGTTTGCTCTTGTTGTTGCAAATATGTAAAGCCAGCATTCAAGTTTTCAGCAAAGATTATGAACTAACCATATTCACAATAACACTTAGGTCTCATGTTTACTCATATCAATGGCATAATCAACTAGCGAGCAATAATAATGAATCTTGGATGACAACACTTTCTCAAAACAATCATAATATGATATAACAAGATGGTATCTCGCTAGCCCTTTCTGAGACCGCAAAACATAAATGCAGAGCACCTTTAAAGATCAAGGACTGACTAAACATTGTAATTCATGGTAAAAGAGATCCAGTCAAGTCATACCCAATATAAACTAGTGGTAATGAATGCAAATGACAGTGTGCTCTCCAGCGGGTGCTTTTTAATAAGAGGGTGATGACTCAACATAAAAGTAAATAGATAGGCCCTTCGCAGAGGGAAGCAGGGGTTTGTAGAGGTGCCGGAGCTCGATTTTAAAATAGAGATGAATAACATTTTGAGCGGTATACTTTCACCGCCAACGTAACAACCATGAGATCTCGATATCTTCCATGCTACACACATTATAGGCAGTTCCCAAATAGAATGGTAAAGTTTACACTCCCCCACCACCAACAAGCATCAATCCATGGCTTGCTCAAAACAACGAGTGCCTCCAACTAGCAACAGCCCTGGGGGAGTTTTGTTTAATTATTTCTATTTCTTTGATCTTTTTGCTCATGGGACTGGGCATCCCGGTTACCAGCCATTTTCTCATGAATGAGGAGTGGAGTCCACTCCCCTTGAGAATAACCCACCTAGCATGGAAGATACAGACAGCCCTAGTTGATACATGAGCTGCTCGAGCATACAAAACAGAATTTCATTTGAAGGTTTGGAGTTTGGCACATACAAATTTACTTGGAATGGCAGGTAAATACCGCATATAGGAAGGTATGGTGGACTCATATGGAACAACTTTGGGGTTTATGGAGTTTGGATGCACAAGCAGTATTCCCGCTTACTACAGGTGAAGACTAGCAAAAGACTGGGAAGCGACCAACTGAGAGAGCGACAACAGTCATGAAAATGCATTAAAATTAATCAACACCGAGTGCAAGCATGAGTAGGATATAATCCACCATGAACATAAATATCATGAAGGCTATGTTGATTTTGTTTCAACTACATGCGTAAACATGTGCCAAGTCAAGTCACTCGAATCATTCAAAGGAGGATACCACCCTATCATACCACATCACAACCATTTTAATAGCATGTTGGCACGCAAGGTAAACCATTATAAACTCCTAGCTAATTAAGCATGGCATAAGCAACTATAATCTCTAATTGTTATTGCAAACATGTTTATTCATAATAGGCTGAATCAGGAACGATGAACTCATCATATTTACAAAAAACAAGAGAGGTTGAGTTCATACCAGCTTCTCTCATCTCAGCCAGTCCATCATATATCGTCATTATTGCCTTTCACTTGCACAACCGAACGGTGTGAATAATAATAATAGTGCACGTGCATTGAACTAAGCTAGAGTCTGCAAGCATTCAATTCAAGGAAGAAGACAAGGTAATATGGGCTCTTGGTTAAATCAACAATCATGTATATTAGAGCCACTAAACATTTTCATTATGGTCTTCTCCTCTCGACCCCCAAAGGAAACAAAAGAAATAAAACTATTTACACGGGAAAGCTCCCAACAAGCAAAAGAATAACGAGAAATCTTTTTGGATTTTCATTTAATTACTACTACAAGCATGGAAAGTAAACTAACTAAGAAGAAAGCTAGAAAAAGAAATTAAACTAGCATGGATAGTAGAATGAAAAAGTATGAGCACCGACAACTAGAATAGTGTGTGAACATGAATGTAATGTCGGTGAGAAATACGTACTCCCCCAAGCTTAGGCTTTTGGCCTAAGTTGGTATATGCCCATGGATCGTGGCTACTCTCCCCGGTGTACTGAGGAGTGTCATTGTACTGCCAGTGACTGGCGATCTCTTCCGGATCCCACTGATAAGATGATGGACGATAAGGATCCAGTGGTGGTTCCAGCTCAGGCTCTAGAGCTGATGTCTGGCCTCGATGCGCGTACACGGCCGACGGCAAGACGAGGTAGTGACCTGCAGTTAAATCAAACAAAGAAGGTGCAGGCAGGGTAATAATCTCATTGTGTTTCTTATTAAGTCTCAGGTTATACAGAAGCATCTTATCATCATTGTCAATAATAAACTCATGCGCTGCCATGCTCCTGTAATCTAGAAACGTAGGGGGCAGCAATTTTTCCTCTTTCTCATAATGCCTAATAGGTATCTCGAAATGTCTAGCAAGGCGTGCATCATAGATACCTCCAAAGATGGGGCCCTTGGTACGGTTCAGGCTTAATCGCTTAGCAATAACGACACATACTAAAAGAGTTATCGCGAAACAAGGCATGGAACAAAATAATAATATCAGGAACACTGAGGTTTCCACAGTTTCCACGACCAATTAAACATCGACTAGCAAATATGGCAAAGTAGCGTAAAACAGGAAAATGTATGCTAGTGATTCTTGCATCGGAAACCTTCCTCGATTCCCCTACAGTAATAGTATCAATAAAACCATCCACATCTTTACGATGTGGTTCCTCTAAGCCACCCTCAAAGGGTATTCTACAAACCGCGCAAAAATTACGTAATGACATTTCCTTAGCCTCATCATATAAATGAAAAGCTACTGAAGGAGGTGAATTCTTAGGATAATAGTAAAAGTTTTGCATGAAAGTATTGGTGAGTAAGAGATACTGTTCCATCCGATCGTAGAGGAAGTCGGTGAAACCCGCATTATCAGCCAATGAATAAAAGTCTTCATAAATCCCGGCTGCTCTCAAGAAATTATCACAAGGCCACTCACACGGCCTTACTTCCGCTACGCAAGGAAGATTGTACTTGGACTTTTCTTTCTCCTTAGCTTGTTTATCCTTGGAGCCTTGGCTAGAAGAGCCCCTCAAAAATCTCTTCGTCATTTTCTGAAAATTTCTGAAATTTTTAGTAACTCAAAATAAAAGTGAATCAAACTAAACAAGATTGATAGTAACTACTCCCATAAGTGCCTAGAGCCTATGTCATGCATTAGAATTACTTGGGACCTCATAAATTTGACATGCAAGCTCAAGAACAAGGTCACCTAGGTAGAAAAAAAATTGCAATGAATGAAGCACTAGAACAAAAAACTAATTGGACCATTGGAGGAGTCACATACCAAGAAACAATCTCCTAAAGCAGTTTTGTGAATAGAGCTTTGAGCAAGGAGATCAAAAATCGCAGCAAAATGAGCTAGAACTCGTGCTTGAGCTAGATGGGGATTTTTTGGGAGGAAGATGGAGTGTGTGGGTGCAGGAATAAGTGGAGGGGGGCCATCGTGGGTCCACAAGGCAGGGGGCGCGCCCTGTAAAGGTGGGCGCACCCTGGACCCTCGTGGCCAGGTGCTTGCCCCCCTGCTGTGTTCTCAGTGCCTAAAATCTTCAAATATTCCATAAAAAATCATACTAAATTTGCAGGGGATTTGGAGAACTTTTATTTTTGGGATATTTTTTATTGCATGGATAATTGAACAAACAGAAAATACTATTTTTGCTTTATTTATTCTAAATAACAGAAAATAAAAGGAGGGTATAGAAAGTTGTGCCTTCTAGTTTCATCCATCTCATGATCATCAAAAGGAATCCACTAACAAGGTTGATCAAGTCTTGTTAACAAACTCATTCTGAATAACATGGAACCGGAGAAATTTCGAATAACACTAGGTTACCTCAACGGGGATATGAACATCCCCAATAATAAGAATATCATATTTCTTCTTGACAGTAGGAAGAGGAAATTCAAAACCTCCAATAATGATAGTTGGAATTTTTCCAATAGAATTGATGCTATTAACTTGAGGTTGTTTCCTCGGAAAGTGTACTATATGCTCATTACCATTAACATGAAAAGTGACATTGCCTTTGCTGCAATCAATAATATCCCCTCCAGTATTCAAAAAGGGTCTACCAAGTATAATCGGCATACTATCGTCCTCAGGAATATCAAGAATAAAAAAGTCCGTTAAGATAGTGACATTTGCAACCACAACAGGCACATCCTCACAAATACCAACAGGTATAGCAGTTGATTTATCAGCCATTTGCAAAGATATTTCAGTAGGTGTAAACTTCTACAATTCAAGTCTACGATATAAAGAGAGAGGCATAACACTAACACCGGCTCCAAGATCACATAAAGCAGTTTTAACATAGTTTCTTTTAATGGAGCAAGGTATAGTTGGTACTCCTGGATCTCCAAGTTTCTTTGGTATCTCACCCTTAAAAGTATAGTTAGCAAGCATGGTGGAAATTTCAGCTTCCGGTATCCTTCTTTTATTTGTAATAATATCCTTCATGTATTTAGCATAAGGATTCACTTTAAGCGTATCAGTTAAGTGCATACGTAAGAAGATAGGCCTAATCATTTCAGCAAAGTGCTCAAAATCCTCATCATCCTTTTTCTTGGATGGTTTAGGAGGAAAGGACATGGGTTTCTGAACCCATGATTCTCTTTCTTTACCGTGATTCCTAGCAACAAAGTCTCTTTTATCATAACGTTGGTTCTTTGATTGTGGGTTATCAAGATCAACAACAGGTTAATCTCTACATCATTATTGTTGCTAGGTTGGGCATCAACATGAAAATCATCATTAACATTATCACTAGGTTCATGTTCATCACCTGATTGTGTTTCCGCATCGGAAATAGAAATATCATTGGGATTCTCAAGTGTGTCTACAAGAGGTTCACTAGAAGCATGCAAAGTCCTATCATTTTTATTTTTCTTCTTTTTAGAGGGACTAGGTGCATCTAAATTATTTCTCTGAGAATCTTGCTCAATTCTCTTCGGGTGGCCTTCAGGATACAAGGTTCTTGAGTCATTCTACCAGTCCTAGTAGCCACTCTAACAGAAAAATCATTTTTATTATTTAATTCATCAAGCAAATCACTTTGAGCCTTAATTACTTGTTCTGCTTGAGTGGTAACCATAAAAGCATATTTACTAATGAGTTTAAGTTCACCTTTAACTCTAGCCATATAATCACTCAAGCGTCCAATCATGTAAGCATTACTCTTTAATTCTCTACCAACATAAGCATTAAAACTTTCTTGTCTAGCCATAAATTCATCAAATTCATCCAAACATTGGCTAGGAAATTTAGTAGACGGGATTTCAACTTTATCATATCTATAGAGAGAATTTACCTTTACTACCTGTGTCGGGTTATCAAGACAATGTGCTTCTTTGACAGGCGGTATATTAAGGCCATGTATTTCTTCAATAGGCGGTAGATTCTTAACATCTTCAGCTTTAATACCTTTTTCTTTCATAGATTTCTTTGCCTCTTGCATATCTTCAGGACTGAGAAATAAAACTCCCCTTTTCTTCGGAGTTGGTTCAATTGGCTCAGGAATTGTCTCAGGAAGAGTCGAATTATTTTCATTAGTCAACATATTATTCAATAACAATTCAGCTTAATCGACTGTTATTTCCCTGAAAACACAACCAGCACAACTATCCAAGTGGTCCTTGGAAGCATCGGTTAGTCCATTATAAAAGATATCAAGTATTTCATTTTTCTTAAGAGGATGAACAGGCAAAGAATTAAGTAATCAGAGAAGTCTCCCCCAAGCTTGTGGGAGACTCTCTTCTTCAATTTGCACAAAATTATATATTTCCCTCAAGGCAGCTTGTTTCTTATGAGCAGGGAAATATTTAGCAGAGAAGTAATAAATCATATCCTGGGGACTACGCACACAACCAGGATCAAGAGAATTAAACCAAGTTTTTGGATCACCCTTTAATGAGAATGGGAATATCCAAGGATATAATAGTAGCGAGACTTCTCATCATTAGTGAACAGGGTGGCTATATCATTTAATTTAGTAAGATGTGCCACAACAGTTTCAGAGTCATTCCCATAAAAAGGATCAGATTCAACCAAAGTAATTATCTCAGGATCGATAGAGAATTCATAATCCTTATGAGTAATAAAGATAGGTGAAGTAGCAAAAGAAGGGTCATATTTCATTCTAGCATTTAGAGTTTTCTGTTTAAGTTTAGCTAGTAACTTCTTATGATCAGATCTATCATTGCAAGCAAGAAGATCTCTAGCAGTTTCTTCATCCATAACATAACCCTCTGGAACAACAGGCAATTCATACTTAGAGGAAGAACCTTCATCATCACTATCCTCGATAATTTCATAATCTATAATTTCATTCTCTCTAACCCTAGCAAGTTGTTCATCAAGATATTCACCTAATGGCACAGTAGTATCAAGCATAGAAGTAGTTTCATCATTAGTATCATGCATAATAGAAGTGGCATCATCAATAACATGCGACATATCAGAATTCATAGCAGTAGCAGGTTTAGGTGTCGCAAGCTTACTCAACACATAAGGAGAAACTAGTGCATAGCTAGATGATAGTTCCTTACCTCCCCTCGTAGTTGAGAGAAAAATCTTAGTTCTTTCGTCTTTCAAGTTCCTCATAGTGATCAGCATATACAAATCCCAAGTGACTCAAAGAATAGAGCTATGCTCCCCGGCAACGGCGCCAGAAAATAGTCTTGATAACCCACAAGTATAGGGGATCGCAACATTTCGAGGGTAGAGTATTCAACCAAAATTTATTGATTCGACACAAGGGGAGCCAAAGAATATTCTCAAGTATTAGCAGTTGAGTTGTCAATTCAACCACACCTGGATAACTTAGTATCTGCAGCAAAGTAGTATGATAGTAATGGTAACAGTGATAAAAGTAACGATAACAGTTTTGTAGTAATTGTAACAGTAGAAACGGTAAAGTAAATAAGCAAAGCACAATATGTGAAAAGCTCGTAGGCATTGGATCAGTGATGGATAATTATGTCGGATGCGATTCCTCATGTAATAGTTATAACCTAGGGTGACACAGAACTAGCTCCAGTTCATCAATGTAATGTAGGCATATATTTCGAATATAGCCAGACGTGCTTATGGAAAAGAACTTGCATGAGATCTTTTGTCCTACCCTCCCGTGGCAGCGGGTTCCTAATAGAAACTAAGGGATATTAAGGCCTCATTTTAATAGAGTACCGGACCAAACATTAGCACTTAGTGAATACATGAACTCCTCAAACTATGCACATCACCGAGATGTATCCCGATTATTGTCACTTCGGGGTTGTCGGATCATAACACATAATAGGTGACTATAGACTTGCAAGATAGGATCAAGAACTCACATATATTCATGAAAACATAATAGGTTCGGATCTGAAATCATGGCACTCGGGCCCTAGTGACAAGCATTAAGCATAGCAAAGTTATAGCAACATCAATCTCAGAACATAGTGGATACTAGGGATCAAACCCTAACAAAACTAACTTGATTACATGGTAAATCTCATCCAACCCATCACCGTCCAGCAAGCCTACGATGGAATTACTCACGCACGACGGTGAGCATCATGAAATTGGTGATGCAGGATGGTTGATGATGACAACGGCGACGAATCCCCCTCCCGTAGTCCCGAACGGACTCCAGATCAGCACTCCCAAGAGAGATTAGGGCTTGGCGGAGGCTCGATATCGTAAAACGCGATGAAACTTTCTCTCTGATTTTTTTTCTCTGCAAAAGCAAATATATAGAGTTGGAGTTGAGGTCGGTGGACATCCAGGGGGCCCACGAGGGAGGGGGCGCACCCAGGGGGAGGGGGCGCGCCCCCCACCCTCGTGGACACGGTGTGGGCCCCCTGGCCTTGATTCTTTGGCCAATATTTTTTATATTTTTCAAAAGTAATCTCCGTGTATTTTTAGGTCATTCTGAGAACTTTTGTTTCTGCACAAAAATTACACGATGGCAGTTCTGCTGAATACACCGTCAGTCTGGGTTAGTTTCATTCAAATCTTGCATGTTAGAGTCCAAAACAAGGGCAAAAGTGTTTGGAAAAGTAGATACGTTGGAGACGTATCAGCCGTCCATCAGTGTCATCATACTGTCCAACTCTCAGTCCGTCGTCGTGGACTTTGATTGTATGAAGATGGCACCATCTACCTCTGTACAGGCTGAAGTGCAAGGAGCATCGCCACTGCCCATCACCAAGCTCTATATATGGAGATGCCCAGGTGTCAATAGACATGGCCCTTGTTGATCCTGATCAAGGCCATGATGAGGTCATATTAGTGGCAACAGACATTGCTCAAAATTTGAGTGGTAAGGAAGCACACTTGGGTGGTCATCACATGAATGGAAGAGCTGACATGTCAGATGAAATTAAGCAGCAGCTGGGTGCGGTCACCAATATGATGGACCAAATGGGTTCAGTGCCCAACCAAGTTGGACCACACCCTGAACCTTGTCCATATTTGCCATCCGTTACTTTGCTCAGCTGCTGTTGAGAAGAGTGTCAAGTTGGTGCATGTGAAGTGTTTGACGGAATTTCAAGGTCAACAACAATGTTGGTGCCACTCTCGTCCACTCCGCATGCTGCAAACTCAATCATCACCACAACGTGCCAAGAAAAAGTGTTGAAACCAGCTACAGATAGTCATATTTGGGCTAGTCGACTTGTCCATGCCGAGTTCACCGAAATGCCACATGAGCGGCTGCCACAAGTCCAATTCAAGGAATGAATGCAAATGGGTTGTGCAATGGACACGCAGTGGCTGTGCAGTCTGACATGCAGTGGGAGTCAGTACTCGATAGGGAATTCCATGAGGTTTATCAAGTGTTCGAACAAATATCATCATGGGAGTGTAGTGCCTTCAGTCCTTGGAAATTTGGAATGGAAATTCTAGTGAGGCAAGGGTTGTGAGGACTGAAGCTAAGATTGGGCTAACACCATGCATGGCCGCCATTTGCATGCGACGAGACCATGTCACAATTGAAGCACCGATGGACTGGCCTCCATATGATAATACAGTGATAGCAAGCCATGTGATTGAGCTTCTGCCATCTACTGGGTCATCTCGGGAGTGTGGACAGCCACGTGCACCGCTGGAATGTCTAACATTTGATTGGTTGGTAGTGCATGTGTGCATGAAGTACGTACGTAGCCCATCGAGCCTCCATGCACACGTCGAGCGAAGCGGACCCCCACCTAGTGTAAGAGTTGTCGAAGCACAACGGAGTGAAGTCTTCCAACTGAACTGCTGATGAGACAGAAGCAGCGTGAAGCCCGGCCGGCGTCGCCGCGCTTGTGGTGCTGGCGGTGGCATGGCGGCCTCCGCCTCAGGTCGCTCATGTGGCGTAGGGCGGTGGCCATGAGGCACGTCATCGTCACGCAGCTCAGCTCGACGGAGGACGGATGAAGTTGACGAAGGATGAGACTCGTACGATTCACCGTCGGACCATCCACTCTTTAGCTGTGCCTACTTACTCATGGTGAAAGGCGACCAATGAAAACGGCGACCTAAGAGCAAAGAACATGCAGGTAGCATGCGGCCGTGCCTGTTGCAACTACACCACCGTTACACAGCATCACCACCACCGTTACGTCGATCAACAATCTTAAGCAAGCAGATCCCCCCGTCCCTCGCGTCAACCCTAGGGTGACTCGGGGGCGACTAGGGTTAGCCTCCGCCGCCACCCCCCTCCCCCCGGCTCCCCCTCGCCGCCACCGGAGACGACCGCCGGGAAAGCCCGCACGGGCGCCGGGGAAAGTGGGGGCGGGGTCTTTAGCACCCCTTCTTCGCGGAGGCCCTCGGATCCAGGGCGGCGGCCCCTGCTGGCGTGGCGGCGCCGTCGTGCGACCGATGGTGTGCGTAGGCGGACGGCTAGCCTGAGAGCTTAGCCATTGATACGTCTCCAACGTATCTATAATTTTTTATTGTTACATGCTATTATATTACCCATTTTGGATGTTTATGGCTTTACTTTACACTTTTATATCATTTTTGGGACTAACCTACTAACCGGAGGCCCAGCCCGAATTGCTGTTTTTTTTGCCTATTTTAGTGTTTGGAAGAAAAGGAATATCAAACGGAGTCCAAACGGAATGAACTCTTCGGGAGCGATCTTTTTGGAACAAACGCAACCCAGGAGACTTGGAGTGGACGTCAAGAAGCGAACGAGGCGGCCACGAGGGTGCCCGGCGCGCCCGCCACCCTCGTGGGCCCCTCGTTGCTCCACCGATGTACTTCCTTCGCCTATGTATACTCCCGTACCCCGAAAACATCTTAGGCACCACGAAAACCTAATTCCACCGCCGCAACCTTTGTATCCATGAGATCCCATCTTGGTGCCTTCGCCGGTGCTCCGCCGGAGGGGGAATCGACCACAGAGGGCCTCTACATCATCTCCAAGGCCTCTCCGATGAGTTGTGAGTAGTTTACCACAGACTTTCAGGTCCATAGTTATTAGCTAGATGGCTTCTTCTCTCTCTTTGAATCTCAATACAAAGTTCTCCTCGATCTTCTTGGAGATCTATTCGATGTAACTTTTTTTGCGGTGTGTTTGTCGATATCCGATGAATTGTGGGTTTATGATCAAGTTTACCTATGAGAAATATTTGAATCTCCTCTGAATTCTTTTATGTGTGATTAGTTATCTTTGCAAGTCTCTTCGAATTATCAGTTTGGTTTGGCCTACTAGATTGATCTTTCTTGCAATGGGAGAAGTGCTTAGCTTTGGGTTCAATCTTGCGGTGTCCTTTCCCAGTGACAGCAGGGGCAGCAAGGCACATATTGTATTGTTTCCATCGAGGATAAAAAATGGGGTTTATATCATATTGCATGAGTTTATCCCTCTACATCTTGCCATCTTACTTAATGCGTTACTCTGTTCTTCATGAACTTAATACTCTAGATGCAGGCAGGAGTCGGTTGATGTGTGGAGTAATAGTAGTAGATTCAGAATCGTTTCGATCAACTTGTTGCGGACGTGATGCCTATATACATGATCTTGCCTTTATAATATCATAATTATGCACTTTTCTATCAATTGCTCGACAGTAATTTGTTCACCCACCGTAATACTTGTGCTATCTTGAGAGAAGCCACTAGTGAAACCTATGGCCCCCGGGTCTTATCTTTTATCCTATAAGTTTTCCATCTACTTTTATTTGCATCTTTTACTTTCCAATCTATATCATAAAAATACCAAAAATATTTATCTTATCTTATTATCTCTATCAGATCTCAGTTTCGCAAGTTACCGTGAAGGGATTGACAACCCCTTTATCGCGTTGGTTGCGAGGTTCTTGTTTGTTTGTGTAGGTGTGTGAGACTTTTGAGGAGCCTCCTACTGGATTGATACCTTGGTTCTCAAAAACTGAGGGAAATACTTACGCTACTTTGCTGCATCACCCTTTCCTCTTCAAGGGAAAAACCAACGCATGCTCAAGAGGTAGCAACAAGGATTTTTGGCGCCGTTGCCGGGGAGGTCTTTGCTCAAGTCAAGACATACCAATTACCCATCACAAACTAATCTCCCTCACATTACATTATTTTCCATTTGCCTCTCGGTTTCCTCTCTCCCGCTTCACCCTTGCCGTTTTATTCGCCCTCTCTTTCTCAATCTCCTTTCTCTTTTGCTTGTCTTTTGTGTGCTCGTCGCTATGGCTAGTTCTCTATCTACTCCTTTGTCTCCCGAGTTTGAAGTTCTTCACTTCAAGCAAAGGCAAGGAGAAAACTTGAAAGATGCTTGGTTTAGGATGATGGAATCTTATTGTAACTGCACTTTAGAGGTGCATTTTAGAATTGTTCTTCGCAATTTTTATGTTGGACTAAATATGTCCCATAGACAACTCTTGGATTGCATTGCCAAAGGAAATTTTATCGAGATTGACCCCAGTATTGCGCATGAAGTCATAGAGGGAATAGTGGGAACACTACCTCAAAAAGAGGGATCACATCATACCCCGGAGGAGACACAAGTTTTTGAAAAAAAATTGTGAATTAACATTTTTTTTGACAAAAGTCCCTTGAACCTCTTAAAAGTGTTAGCGAAAATCTTCACCGCATGAATATGTTGATTACCCTTTGTAATAAGCGGTTGGATTCTTTAGATCTAAAAATATCCGAGTATGAGGGTAAACGTAAAGAACCTCCCGGATTCGAACAAGACTCCTCTAAAAAATTAAAAACTAAAGATGGCACTACGTAGATCTATTCTCGCATTTATGCCTAGCTAAGGGCGTTAAACGATAGCGCTGGTTGGGAGGCAACCCAATTTTATTTTTGTTTCGTACTTTTTGCTTCTGTTTAGTAATAAATATTTCATCTAGCCTCTGTTTAGATGTGTTTTCATGTTTTAATTAGTGTTTGTTCCAAGTAGAACCTATAGGATAACCTACGGTGATAGTTAATTTGATTCTGCTGAAAAACAGACACTTTTAGGCGCACAAAAATAATTTTTGTAAATCACAGAAACATGATTTTCCGTTGATTATTTTTTTCTGTAGATCAATAGACAGTTTTCCCAGGACTTCCTATTCTGGTAAGATTTTTAGAGTTCCAGAAGTATTCAAAAGTTACAGATTGCTACAGACTGTTCTGTTATTGACAGATTTTGTTTTTCGTGTGTTGTTTGCTTATTTTGATGCATCTATGGCTAGTATCGGGGGGGGGGGTGGTATGAACCATAGAGAAGTTGTAATACAGTAGGTTTAACACGAATATAAATAAAGAATGAGTTCATTACAGTACCTTATGTGGTGGTTTTTCTTTCTTGCACTAACGGAGCTTATGAGATTTCCTCTTGAGTTTTGTGTTGTGAAGTTTTCAGATTTTGGGTAAAGATTTGATGGACTATGGAATAAGGAGTGGCAAGAGCCTAAGCTTGGAGATGCCCATGGCACCCCAAGATATTCAAGGATAACCAAAAGCCTAAGCTTGGGGATGCCCCGGAAGGCATCCCCTCTTTCGTCTTTGTCTATCGGTAACTTTACTTGGAGCTATATTTTTATTCGCCACATGATATGTGTTCTACTTGGAGCGTCTTGTATGATATGAGTCTTTGCTTTTTAGATTAATACAATCATCCTTGCTATACATACCTTTTGGGAGAAATCCACTTGATTTGGAATTTATTAGAATACTCTATGTGCTTCACTTATATCTTTTGAGCTAGATAGTTTTGCTCTAGTGCTTCACTTATATCTTTTAGAGGACGGTGGTGCTTTATTTTCTAGAAATTGTTGATCTCTCATGCTTCACTTATATTATTTCCAGAGACTTTTAGAACAGCATGGTATTTGCTATGGTTATAAAATTGGTCCTAGAATGATGGGCATCCAAGTTGGGTATAATAAAAACTATCATAGGAAGTGAATTGGATGCTATGATCAATTTGATACTTGATAATTGTTTTGAGATATGAAAGGGGTGATATTAGTATCATGCTAGTTGGGTAATTGTGAAGTTAAAGAATACTTGTGTTGAAGTTGGCAAGTCCCGTAACATGCACGTATGGTAACCGTTGTGTAACAAATTTGAAACATGGGGTGTTATTAGATTGTCATCCTTATGAGTGGCGGTCGGGGACGAGCGATGGTCTTTTCCTACCAATCTATCTCCCTAGGAGCATGCGCGTAGTGCTTGGTTTTTGATGACTTGTAGATTTTTGCAATAAGTATATGAGTTCTTTATGACTAATGTGAGTCCATGGATTATATGCACTCTTACCTTTCCATCATTGCTAGCCTCTTCGGTACCGTGCATTGCCCTTTCTTACCTTGAGAGTTGGTGCAAACTTCGCCGGTGCATCCAAACCCCATGACACGATACGCTCTATCACACATAAACCTCCTTATATCTTCCTCAAAACAGCCACCATACCTACCTATTATGGCATTTCCATAGTCATTTCGAGATATATTGCCATGCAACGTTCCACCGTTCCGTTCATCATGACACGCATCATCATTGTCATATTGCCTTGCATGATCATGTAGTTGACATCGTATTTGTGGCAAAGCCACCTTCATAATTTTCATACATGTCACTCTTGATTCATTGCCCATCCCGGTACACCTCCGGAGGCATTCATATAGAGTCATATCTTTTTTAGTTTTGAGTTGTAACTCATGAGTTGTAAACAAATGGAAGTGTGATGATCATCATTATTAGAGAATTTTCCCTTATAAAAAAAGAAAGGCCAAAAAAAAAAAGAGAAAGGCCAAAGAAAAAAAATAAAAAAAAAGAAAATAAAAAAGGGGGACAATGTTACTATCTTTTTCCATACTTGTGCTTCAAAGTAGCACCATGTTCTTCATATAGTCTCATTTGTTGTCACTTTCATATACTAGTGGGATTTTTTCATTATTGAACTTGCCTTGTATATTCCAACGATAGGCTTCCTCAAAATGCCCTAGGTCTTCGTGAGAAAGCAAGTTGGGTGCACACTATCGGTGTCAAAACCGGCGGATCTCGGGTAGGGGGTCCCGAACTGTGCGTCTAGGCGGATGGTAACAGGAGACAAGGGACACGATGTTTTTACCCAGGTTCGGGCCCTCTCGATGGAGGTAAAACCCTACTCCTGCTTGATTAATATTGATGATATGGGTAGTACAAGAGTGGATCTACCACGAGATCAAGGAGGCTAAACCCTAGAAGCTAGCCTATGGTATGATTGTTGTAATGGTTGTTCGTCCTACGAACTAAAACCCTCCGGTTTATATAGACACCGGAGAGGGCTAGGGTTACACAGAGTCGGTTACAATGGTAGGAGATCTACATATCCGTATTGCCAAGCTTGCCTTCCACGCCAAGGAAAGTCCCATCCGGACACGGAACGAAGTCTTCAGTCTTGTATCTTCATAGTCTTGGAGTCCGGCCGATAATGATAGTCCGGCTATCCGGACACCCCCTAGTCCAGGACTCCCTCAGTAGCCCCTGAACCAGGCTTCAATGACGACGAGTCCGGCGCGCATGTTGTCTTCGGCATTGCAAGGCGGGTTCCTCCTCCGAATAATTCATAGAAGATTGTGAACACCAGGATAGTGTCCGGCTCTGTAAAATAAATTCCACATACCACCGTAGAGAGAATAACATGTACACAAGTTCAATCTGCTGACGTATTTTGTGGCGTGACGTCACACCACTACCAAGCCTTTACTTGAATCGTTTTATTATACCACCTCAGTAGCGTTTAGCGGCGGTTTCCTTGGCACGTCTTGTCGAAGCAGAGATCGTGTTCCCCTTATTCTGGGATTCTCATCAATACGGACGTGGGTAACCCAACCGCGCCCGTCGTCACGCCCCCTCCATCGAAGGCGGGTTCCAAACGGTCACGGAGACGGCTCTTGGTATTCTCCTTCTTTATAATGAGACCCAGGCTCGTTCTTTTTCTTCAATCCTTAATCGAATCCGCCCCTCGTCCCGAGCTCCAACACTCAGGGCTCCAGATTCGAGCGCTTCGGAACTTCGACAATGTCCAGCTCCGACTTGCAGGGCCGGTGGATGCCCTCCTCCGTCATGGAGGAGGACGTGCTAAAGCTGAGAGAAGCCAGGTACTTCACCTACGAGATTTCGCATAGGCTTCCTGCCCAAGGGCAAGTCATTCCCACTCCCAAGCCAGGCAAGAGCGTCGTGTTTGTGTCTCACCTCCATCGGGGTTTAGGCTTCCCGATGGATCCCTTCGTGAGGGGCTCATGTTTTACTATGGGTTGGAATTCAACGACTTGGCTCCGGAGTCCATCCTCCACTTCTCATCATTCATTGTCGTCTGCGAAGCCTTCCTCCGCACTACCCCTCACTTCGGTTTGTGGCTCAAAACCTTCAACGTGGAGCCGAAGATGATCGAGGGGCGTCAAGCAGAGTGCGGCGGGGCGGTTGTAAGCAAGAGGGCCGATGCTCCATGGCCCGAGGGCTCTTTCTAGGAGGAGCTCGGTTTGTGGCAACAGGAGTGGTTCTATATTACCGCTCCCAGGGGCAGCAGGCAGAGCCGCCACCCGTCTTTCGCTCGGGCCCTCCACAACGACTGATGTCATGGGTCAACAAAGGGCTTAACTGGGGGCCGTCAAAGGACGTATCCCTATTGCAGGGCCGGATTCGAGACCTCCAAGAGAGGGAGATCAATCTGGTCTTAGTGATGCAGGTTATGCTGATTTGGAGTCTTCTGCCCTGCAAACGTCGCCCCCTCTGCCTGTGGGAATTCAATCCAGAGGGGCCACGAGCTCTCCAACACTTCATGGGTACGACACCCGTGGAGATGTACAAATTGTTCTTCGGATCACAAGAAGGGTGTCCGGAATTGACCGAGGATGCCGGCCTAAGCTGCAATCGCCCGGATGCTCAAGTAAGTAGCCTTGTGTCCGGACATACCGTTTGTTTGCATATTCTTGGATTTGCCTTTTAACCAATCGTCCTTTGAACAGGAGTGGATAGCGCAAGCAAAACTGATACGGTGTCCGGCCCCCCTCCCAGAGACCACGCCGGACTCGGTGTTGGTCAAGATGCTGGAGGTTGCGCCTTTAGAGGAGGGCGAAGGGGAAAACCGAAAAACTACCGCCTCTACAAAGGAGGCTTTGGAGAAAGGGGGATCGAGAATCCCTCCTTCCAGGGGGAGAAGAGGACCGCTTCCGAAGACCCGGAGGCCAAGGCCTCAAAGCGGGGGAAGAGATCTTCACCAGAGGGTCCTGCGCCTGGGGAAGCCCCGGCCGCACTATCTCCCCTAAGGAATCAGCCCTCCAGCGAGCCGTAAGTAGGAAAAGGGGAGTTTTATAATAAGGGACATCCCTATTTGGCTTCTGAGGATAACCGAAGTTTTTACCTTGTAGTTCGGATCTCCGTCCTTCTCAGCTGAGCTCGTCTTCGGGGGACCTTCGTCCGGAGATGATGGAGAGCGAGACGCCTCCATCTGCCGCCGCGGTCGGTAGGCGGCGACCACGAGGTGTCGTCACGGAGGGTATCCCGAGTCCGGCAGGGCGGAGAGTTCGGCACCAACGGTGTCGGCCGGGGAGTGAAGGATCTGCTCGAGAGGCGTCTATCTCGAAGGTGACCGTACATTGATGAGTACGGTGATTGAAAGAATTTAAATCGCCGAGGCGGGTTGCGTGATGCCGTCGAAGTTTCTTTGGCAGGGTTTGAGGTGCGTAAAATGACATACCTTTTGACAGTTTTGCACAAAAAGTGCGCCCTGTATAGATAGTAGCCCTTGAGACTCGGTATGTTGTCGAAAGCGACAGCGTGCCGAGGATCTTAATCTCAGGTATTGATTCTCGCCTTTCCTACACAGGTGGCGGGTAGTCTGGTGGCCAGCCGGACTGATGGAGTTGCCGAACTAAAGCGGCAACTCGACGTTGCGGATGCGGACATCGCGCTGGTCAATAAACGACTTGACAAGTCACAAGGTAGGCTGTTTCTCCGTGGTCACCTAGTAAGGGAGCTGATGCCCATTCCTTACAACATGTATGCTTAGTGCAGATGATGCCGCTGCTGTGGAGGACCTTCGGGCGGAGCTTGCTCGAGCCAAGGAGCAGGCCAGAAGGAGTGATGCGGCTGCCTCGAAGGCAGTCGAAGAGCTAGAAGCCGAAAAGGCTGCTCACTGCCAAAGCAGGGACGAAGTGGCCGGAATGGCCGTGAAGCTAAAGGATGTTACCGACCGCTATGAGGTTCTTGAAAAAGAACGCCGAGCGGAGCAAGAAGACCTGAAGAAGGCCACTTTGCCGAAGCCAAGGATGCCGTTACGCAATGAGGGCTATAAAGGAGGAGCTGCGTCGGGCGGAGACATTGCGGTGGCAAGCCCTTTCGCCGCTGCAGAAGTTCCTGATCGAAGTATGCTCAGCTTGGCCAGCTGTGGGGTCTGGAGGATCCTTATCTAGATTTGGCGACGAGTGCGGCGGATGCAGTTGTGCACTTCCGAAGTCAAAAGGATCACGAGACGAAAGAGCTTTTTTGGTCTCAATTCCACAGTCCGGAGCGTTCACTTTCGTTGACCGATCGGTTGGCTGAGTGGGCTGAGCTGAATAGATTGTCCGGACTTGCCATGACGGATGTAGTGGCTCATCTGTGGCCGGATAGGCCCAAGCCGAAGAGTTATTTTGGCTTATTGCAGCAATTCCTTGGGGCGGTGCCGCATATCAAGGCGATGAAGCGGTCAACATGCATAGAGGGTGCACAGATGGCCCTCGCCCGTGTGAAGACATACTGGACGGAGATGGATGCCACCGATGTTGCAACCCGGGGTTCGGACGAGAGCCGGTTACCCGCCGAGCACTATTTTGGGGAAGTCCTACAGGGTGCTCGTGTAATAGAGTTGCAGTGCTCAAAAAATGTCATTTTCAAATGATCTTTATGATTTGTAAAACGATATTTATAATATAAGAACTTTTTATACTTGTGCGTTCAAGTATTGGAATGTCTCCTGTGCGGCCGTTAATGTATACTTGTGTATAACCTGAAAGATGGCAGTCTTCGGCTTCAGCCCCCACGCACATAGTGCGGGGGTGTTTGCAAAATAGCGCATTTTCACACTTAATCCAACGTCTTGGTCCTGTGAAGGAGGTGGTAGCGTAGCAAACGAGGCAACCGGACTATAATGCTTTATCACTTTCACTTAGCCATAGGAGTTCAAAGTTGGGGCTACGATATAGCCCCTAGGGGCACCGTGCTCTCTAAATTCGGGGCGCGTATGTGCCTGACCGGGAAACAGTCCTTCGTCAAAGCGGAGGAATTATAGACATTCCGGTAGTCGATCGAGTGGTTGACCAGTCTCTCGTTGTATCATGACAGTCAGTTTTTGGCTTTCTCTACTGAGGTGCTCGCCCGACCCAACCGGGGCACAATCGTAGTAGTTCTCCTGGTGCCGTGTTAGCCGATGATACGGAACGTAAGGCAGCAAAACACAGGAGTCGGGCAAACCCAACATTTGACCAAAGACATGATTCGGAGCTGATGCATATAAGGCCTAACTCGAGACGCCGAACACTCCCTAAGGTATTCGGTCTTTATGATAATGGGCAGAACAATGCCCTAAGCCCCTAGTGTCCAGGTACAGGCGAAAATTTCTGACGCGGCCGATGCCAAAACGCCAGCCTCCTCATCGGTTATGGTGAAAAACCATGGGATGTGAATCAACAAGAGACAGTAAGAAAGGTTTACGCAGGGTCTTAATCTGAAAAGAATCCTTGCGACGGGTCCCTGCTGCACGTCTGCGCCTGTGTCTCCGTTGTGCTGTATCCTGGACGGGTGTACACGCTGTTCATCTGTAAAAGAGAGGAACTTAGTTTGAAAAGAAATCATTCAAAAAATGTATTTAAAACAGAGTATGAATAAATGAATAAAGTTGAGCTTTTATTGGCTATTATTGTTCATACGCACAGCCCCTTGTGAAGGGGTGTGCGGCTAGAAAGCCCCTAGTTTATTTGTGCCGGACTCGCCTAACCGTGTCCGGGGTCTTGAGCGACCTTGTAATGAGATGATGCTGCGTGGACCGGGTATTTTAAGTGTAAGAGACGCGTAGTGCGGTATTGCGTTAAAGCGGGCGAAAGCTTCACGTCCCAATAGTGCTTGATGGCTACTTTTAAATGGGGCGACATGGAAGATTAGCCTTTCGCGACGGAAGTTGTCGGGTGATCCGAACACAACTTCTAGTAGTAAGGAGCCCGTGGACTTGGCGTGAGGGCCTGGCGTCACTCCTTTGAAGGAAGTGCGGCTATAGCGAATTTTAGTAGGGTCTATCCCCAACTTGCGGATTGTGTCCGGATATAGCAGGTTTAAATCGCTGCCTCCATCCATTAGGACTTGTGTAAATTGTAGTCCGTCGATTATAGGATCCAATATCAGAGCAGTCGATCCTGCGTTTCGAATACTTCAGGAATAATCCAGGTGGTCGAAAGTAATTGGTTTCGACATCCAATCGCGGCATTCCGCTGGGGTGGACCGTGCGACGCGTACTTTAGCGGGTGCCGCACTATTGTTCCGTATTATCACATGAAGTGAGTTTACTGTTTTGACTTCTTGTGGGAAAGTCTTTTGTTTTCCGGTGCGCTGCTGGTGGGGTTCGTCATCGTCCTCGCTTGGCGTGTCGAGCCCCTTGTGTTCGGCGTTGAGTCGGCCGGACTGTTTGAAGACCCAACAATCTCGGTGGGTGTGGTTTGCAGGCTTCGCGGGGGTACTGTGGATTTGACATATCCGATCCAAAATTTTGTTTAGGTTGGATAGCTCATCACTGTTGTCCTTAAGAGGCAGTGTTTTGTTGTTCGGCCAAGAGTTTTTGAATCCGGCGTTGACCGCCGTGTTCTATGGGCCATTTTCTTTATTTCGGCGCTGATCTTTCCTGCGTCGTGATTTTCCATTTCCATCTCTGATTTCGGATGTACTCGGGTCGCTGGTGCTGCATCTTGCCAGCCAGCTATCTTCCCCCGCGCAAAAGCGGGTCATGAGGCTCGTTAGCGCGGCCATTGTTCTTGGCTTTTCTGGCGAGGTGTCAGCGAGCCATTCGTCTCGAACGTTATGTTTAAAAGCTGCTAAGGCTTCGGCGTCCAGACAGTCGACTATTTGGTTCTTTTTGGTGAGGAACCTGTTCCATAATTTGCGCGCTGACTCTCCAGGCTGTTGAGTTATGTGACTTAAATCATCTGCATCCGGAGGGCGGACATAAGTCCCCTGAAAATTTGCTCTAAACGCGTCCTCGAGCTCTTCCCAACTTCCAATGGTATTTTCTGGGAGGCTTTTGAGCCAATGCCGAGCTGGCCCTTTGAGCTTGAGGGGTAGGTATTTTATGGCATGGAGATCGTCTCCTCTAGCCATATGTATGTGTAGGATGTAATCCTCAATCCAGACTCGTGGTCATTGTTCCGTCGTATGCCTCTATGTTTACGGGCTTGAATCCCGCTGGAAATTCATGATCCAGCACCTCATCGGTGAAACATAGTGGGTGTGCGGCGCCCCTGTATTGAGGTGTGCCGTTATCTTCGAGCACTCGGCGTGTTGTGCTGCTTCCTGGGGCCCTCTTTTTTGGCCCGTAAATGGACCTGACCGGGCCATCCTTTTGGCGAGCACCTTTATGTCTGTCATGAGTCGGCTTGTGTGCGGCGCCGCTTGCCGCTCTTGGCCTGTCATCTGGTCGTCTATCCGGCCAGGCGACCTCTTTGATTTTTGATTGTGGTGGCTCTACGGCCTCGTCGTCGAATTCGGGCAGCAGCTTGCGCTTCGGGTAGCTCTTTGCTTGGTGACTATTGCCGTATTTGTCTGCGGTTTTTAGTACTTTGCTCCACCTCATTCTGAGTATGTCTTCCGCTGTTTTGAGGTTCCGTTTCTGCTTCTTCAGACTTCTTGCAGTGGCGACGAGCCTTTTGTGAAGGTTCTTATGCTCCGATGATGTGTCCGGCGTGAGATCGTCTGGACTGTTGTTTTCGTCGAGGATGGGTTGATTGTCCGATTCATCTTGTTCGGATGGTTGCTTCGTTGCATGTTCGTCGTCCACTGGTTGGCCCTGCTCTACGGCTGGGTCATTATGGGTGCTTTTGTTATCGAGGCGGGACTTCGGGCGGCGCTTGCGTCGCCGTTTTCGTTGTTTTTCGGGGGAATTATCCTTCACCGCGTCCCGTTGTTCCTCGTTATCGCTTCCTTTTGGTGTGTCCACCATGTATATGTCATGAGTTGAGGTGGTCTTCCAGTGCCCCGTAGGCACTGGTTCTTGGTCGTCTCCGGCATCGTCGTTCATACCGTCGATGTCTTCGGAGTCATAATCTAGCATGACGGTTAGATCGTCGACAGTGGCTACAAAGTGGGTGGTGGATGGGGTTTGAATTTCTTCATCGACCGCATCCCAACCGTCCTGACCGCAGTCCGGCCAGGGCTCTCCTGATAACGAGAGATACTTTAGCGAATTCAGGATATCGCCAAAGGGTGAGTGCTGAAAGATGTCCGCCGTGGTGAACTCCATGATCAGCGCCCAATCGGATTCGATTGGAAGGGGCGCGGGAGGTTCGGAGTCCGGCGGGGAGTCCGGCACCTCGGAGTCACGGGCTTTACAAGGGACAAGGTCAGTATTCGGCTCCAATGCCGTAGAGGTTGCAGCCCCCGAGGTGGTGTCTAGCCACCCGTCCTTGATCTGCGTGGTCGGCTCCGAACTAAGGGTCGGAGCGGACTCATGTGCGGCCTCCAGGGCACTGTCCGGCAGCAGAGCTAAGTCATGCCCATCGTGACAGTGCGGTGCGCTCAGCTGTGGCTCGAATCCGTCGAAGATCAAGTCTCCGCGGATGCCAGCCGTGAATTTTAGACTTCCAAATCTGACCTGACGACCAGGGGCGTAACTTTCGATCTTCTCCAGATGGCCAAGCGAATTGGCCCACGGTGCAAAGCCGCCGAATACGAAGATCTGTCCGGGGAGTAAAGTCTCACCCTAGACTGTGTCGTTGTTGATGATCGAAGGAGCCATCAAGCCTATCCGTGACGACACAGAGGAACTCTCAATGAAAGCACCAATGTCGATGTCAAAACCGGCGGATCTCCGGTAGGGGGTTCTGAACTGTGCGTCTAGGCGGATGGTAACAGGAGACAAGGGATACGATGTTTTCACCCAGGTTCGGGCCCTCTCGATGGAGGTAAAACCCTACTCCTGCTTGATTAATATTGATGATATGGGTAGTACAAGAGTGGATCTACCACGAGATCAAGGAGGCTAAACCCTAGAAGCTAGCCTATGGTATGATTGTTGTAATGGTTGTTCGTCCAACGAACTAAAACCCTCCGGTTTATATAGACACCGAAGAGGGCTAGGGTTACACAGAGTCGGTTACAATGGTAGGAGATCTACATATCCGTGTTGCCAAGCTTGCTTCCACGCCAAGGAAAGTCCCATCCGGACACGGGACGAAGTCTTCAATCTTGTATCTTCATAGTCTTGGAGTCCGGCCGATAATGATAGTCCGGCTATTCGGACACCCCCTAGTCCAGGACTCCCTCACACACCCATTAGTTTTTTTGTTGAGCTTTCATGCATTTATAGCTCTAGTGCATCTGTTGCATGGCAATCCCTACTCCTCATGTCGACATCAATTGATGGGCATCTCCATAGCCTGTTGATTAGCCTCGTTAACATGAGACTTTCTTCCTTTTTGTCTTCTCCGCACAACCTCCATCATCATATTCTATTCCACCCATAGTGCTATATCCATGGCTCACGCTCATGTATTGCGTGAAAGTTGAAAAAAGTTTGAGATTACTTAAGTATGAAACAATTGCTTGGCTTGTCATCAGGGGTGTGCAAGATGAGAGCATTCTTGTGTGACGAAAATGGAGCATGACCAAACTATATGATTTTGTAGGGATGAACTTTCTTTAGCCATGCTATTTTGAGAAGACATGATTGCTTTGTTAGTATGCTTGAAGTATTACTATTTCTTATGTCAATATGAACTTTTATTTTGAATCATTTGGATCGGAACATTCATGCCACAATAAAGAAAATTACATTAAGATTATGCTAGGTAGCATTCCACATCAAAAAAATTCTGTTTTTATTATTTACCTACTCTAGGACAAGCAGGAATTAAGCTTGGGGATGCTTGATACGTCTCCAACGTATCTATAGTTTTTGATTGTTCCATGCAATTATATTACCCGTTTTGGATGTTTATGGGTTTTACTTTACACTTTTATATCATTTTTGGGACTAACCTACTAACCGGAGGCCCAGCCCGAATTGCTATTTTTTTTGCCTATTTCAGTGTTTCGAAGAAAAGGAATATCAAATGGAGTCCAAACGAAATGAAACCTTCGGGAGCGATCTTTTTGGAACAAACGCAACCCATGAGACTTGGAGTGGACATCAAGAACCGAACGAGGCGGCCACGAGGGTGCCCGGTGCGCCCCCTAGGGGTGGGCGCCCCCACCCTCGTGGGCCCCTCGTTGCTCCACCGACGTACTTCCTTCGCCTATATATACTCCCGCACCCTGAAAACATCGGAGGGCACCATGAAAACCTAATTCCACCGCCGCAACCTTCTGTATCCGCGAGATCCCATCTTGGAGCCTTCGCCGGTCCTCCGCCGAAGGGGGAATCGACCACGGAGGGCCTCTACATCATCTCCAAGGCCTCTCCGATGAGTTGTGAGTAGTTTACCACAGACCTTCGAGTCCATAGTTATTAGCTAGATGGCTTCTTCTCTCTCTTTGAATCTCAATACAAAGTTCTCCTCGATCTTCTTGGAGATCTATTCGATGTAACTTTTCTTGCGGTGTGTTTGTCGAGATCCGATGAATTGTGGGTTTATGATCAAGTTTGTCTATGAGAAATATTTGAATCTCCTCTGAATTCTTTTATGTGTGATTAGTTATCTTTGCAAGTCTCTTCGAATTATCAGTTTGGTTTGGCCTACTAGATTGATCTTTCTTGCAATGGGAGAAGTGCTTAGCTTTGGGTTCAATCTTGCGGTGTCCTTTCCCGGTGTGAGGGGCAGCAAGGCACGATTGTATTGTTGCCATCAAGGATAAAAAGATGGGGTTTATATCATATTGCATGAGTTTATCCCTCTACACCATGTCATCTTTCTTAATGCGTTACTCTGTTCTTCATGAACTTAATACTCTAGATGCAGGCAGGAGTCGGTCGATGTGTGAAGTAATAGTAGTAGATGCAGAATCGTTTTGATCTACTTGTTGCGGATGTGATGCCTATATACATGATCATGCCTAGATAATCTCATAACTATGCACTTTTCTATCAATTGCTCGATAGTAATTTGTTCACCCACCGTAATACTTATGCTATCTTGAGAGAAGCCACTAGTGAAACCTATGGCCCCCGGGTCTATCTTTTATCATATAAGTTTTCCATCTACTTTTATTTGCATCTTTTACTTTCCAATCTATATCATAAAAATATCAGAAATATTTATCTTATCTTATTATCTCTATCAGATCTCACTTTTGCAAGTTACCGTGAAGGGATTGACAACCCCTTTATCGCGTTGGTTGCGAGGTTCTTGTTTGTTTGTGTAGGTGCGTGGGACTTTTCAGGAGCCTCCTACTGGATTGATACCTTGGTTCTCAAAAACCGAGGAAAATACTTAGGCTACTTTGCTACATCACCCTTTCCTATTCAAGGGAAAAACCAACGCATGCTCAAAAGGTAGCAACCGTGAGGACGGCGGGCTGTAGGTGGTGGTCGAGCGTGGCGCGGAGCTCCTCATGCCAGATCTGAAGGTATTGCCCCCTCCCCTCCATGCTCCCCCTCCTAGTTCCCAATGCGGCTTTGGATCTTGTCGGATCCGCCTCCGGCGTGTTCTGGCGGAGCAGATCGGTGCCCGAAGGAAACCTTGGCTGCCTTGGCTGGCCGGCAGCGGCGACGCCGTATTTTGGCGCCGGTTTCCTCCTTGGGGCGCTGCTGAGGACACCATCTCTCCACTCCGACCCATGTCCGGGTGAAAGCCCAAGATCCGATGCAGATCGGGCGTCAGCAGTGCGTCGTGCACCATAACCTTCCTGGAGGCGGCGCCAGGAACATTGGGTTCGAATGGGAGGGTCTGCAGGTGAGGGGTGGGGGTGTGCTGCCTCCCTTTCGGTGTTCGACGACTTGAAGCAATCTTCTCCAACTAGTTGGGCGTTTTCCTGTGGCGGTGCAACCGGCAGGCACTTCCCAAATTGAGGGGGTCGCCCGGTGGTCACCTAGCGAAGCGAGGACGACATTATTCCAGAGCTTTCTCTGGATCCCAACGGTACGGCGCCACGAGCCATGGCGAGGGGGTAGGGACACCCTTCGGTGCCAGAGAAGGAAGATGTTTGTTTCCTCCTTCTTGAAGTGCTTCTTGAGCAAGGTCCTTCCTCAACGGTCGGTGTTGTCTGCTCTGTTTGTTCAGGCCTGTTTCTATAATCCTAGTGTGGAGTGTGCTGCCTCTTGCAAGCTGTTTTGGCAGCTTGTTCTCGGGTAGATAGGATTTGCTTTCCAGTTCGTCCCCATTGTACCAGTTACTGTCGTGTGTAAGTTGGGTTGTAACCTCGGCCGGTTGTTGGCTTCGTTAATTCAAAGCTAGGCTCTTCGCGAGCCTTTGTTCCAAAAAAAAATTTCTCAAGCACCCACACGAGGTAGCCGCATCTCCATGGAACAAAATCAGTTTGGACTAAAAATGAGTGAGGCATGTATACCAAGAGACAAGAGTTTAAATTTTTTTGTTAGGGGAGAAACTCAGCATATAATCTATATATATACCAACTATTAAAGGGAGGTGATATTCTTGGTTTCGTCCCGCTTCGTTTGGTCCAGCTTCAATTAATTTCACGTAAGCTATTTGGTTCCATTACTTGCCATCCGTTTTGGCCCAACGGAGGAAGTCCATCTAGCGGTGCATTGTGGCCTAGGTCCAGAGAGCTGGCAAAAACTAAAATTGCCGATGGGTGGCCTAGGTCCGGAGAGCTGGCAAAAAATAAAATTACCGATGGGAGGGTTCGATCTCATAACTTGCTAATCGGCCACACACAGTTTGTCCAACTGACCCAGCTAGAAATATGAGACGATTTTTTTTCTCTCGTTGCAACACACGGGCCTTTTTGCTAGTAATTTAGAAAAAGAAGGTTGATGTCAACAACGGTGTTTCCCTTCGCTTCGCTAGATTACCTTGGCTTGTCGTGTACAAAACAAAAACCCGCGGATGACGGTAAAAGGGAAAAACAATGCACGTTTGGTCAAAGAAAAGGCCTGTGTTACAAAATACTCCCTCGGTTTTTTTAGTTTGCATATAAGCTTTGGTCAAAGTCAAACTTTGTAAAGTTTAATTAGCGAAACCTTGACTAGCTTTACTAGTCAGCAACCCGTGCATCTGCACGGGCTAGCAACATACATAGTTATATTTAAGAGTTCACGAAAAACATTGATGGTACTTGTATTTTTTGGGACGTGAAATATTAACAAATAAATTATGTGTACTCAAAATTCTTAATATTATGTAATAAGTTTCATCATATATAGCAAACATAAGTAATACCCCTTAAACCTTTTAAAATTATGCCATAAATGCATGCAAAGAATTTGACGCATTGTTGTGTTTGGTTAGGCTCGGTTTGCCTTTGATAAATTGTGTGATGTAGTTATTTTGTAATTGACCATGGGAAACTAACAAAGAAAGGACGAAAAGAATGGGTCGAACAAACAATAAATAGACAAAAGTGGCTGGGTAAATGGGAGCATGACATTCCACCACCAATGCCGAACCAAGGCTTAATAATCATTTTTGGTTTACTAATAGATCGGATGTTTATGTACAAAAGCTTGTCTAGGCAGAATCAAAGGTATATATAGACAAATATAATTGTAGCAATGTGATAAACTATACTTGTATTTGAACACTGCCATAAATGGAAGATGCCAGGTCATCAAGGTCAACAAACAACAACCAATTTTGTTATGTGCTATGTTTTACTTATCAAGTATTGTGCAAAAATGTTATGTAGTTTCTACAAACTAAAATAAGATTTAGAAATAAGTAAGTAGATATGAATAATCAACCATGGACATATTTCCGGAAGTATATAACATACAGATGAGACCTATTATAGTTACGCTTAGTTAAAATTAATATTCATAGCAGGACCATTGTCGTATTGAGATGCATTGAAGGAAACTGACTAAATTTAGTTGACAATAGGTACTGTATATAAAAGATTTTTCTACATAATTTCATTGGCGGATTACCTATTTATAAATTCATAATTCTAGTAGATTAACATTATATTTGAGGCTTTGACCTGTTGTACTTTCCACCCTTTCCCAGGTAGACATGAAACGAAAACCTCAGCTCTTCGCAAAGTACATCAACGGAATTGATTATACCCGTAAACAAAATAGTACATAATTTAGGGATTCATAGAATTCATTCATTCAAGTAGCTCACTTTTCTCCTAGCAATGCTGGATGACTGAAAGATACAAAAAAAAAAAACTACAGCCTGGGGATGATAGAACGGAAACTACTGCTTGTAATACCAAAATTGAAACATGTCGGCCATGTTGCATATAAACCTGCACTTTCTAGTGCTGCTGCACAATTCTGCTAGTTTTTCCCCGAAAGGAAAAGAAGATTATATAATTAAAATGGACTCGTTGTTCCGTGATAAAAAAAGGATGAAGCATGGGATTAACTATTGAGCTACAGATCAAACTTATAATATATGAAACCCAAGACATGCATGTGTCAGTTTGTTGGCCGAAATTGATGGTATAGTCAGTAATCATTTTTCCCTACTTGAACAAAAGTTATTAGACAAAACTAACATAGAAACAATTCAAATCAAGTACATGGTCATGAAAACTTTATTGTGTGATTTTTTTTATATCAGGCGAGTTTGTTCCTCTAGCATCTACAATTTAATTTTTTTTGACATTGCCCTGCTTTCTGCTGGCCACGTCACTTATTGTATAATTGTAGTTTTTTCTCAAAATAATATGTCAACCATTGAAAAAGAAAATATAATATTTTTTCATTGCATATCACACACATCAATGCATATACCCGACTTGAACATTTGTTCGCTTTCTCTTCTTTTTATGATGGGAAAATCAAGCAGCTACGAAAATACCAAAATTGTGTTCTAGTATGCAACGGTGAACACTACTCAGCATTCACGTTCTTACACATGTGGCAGCCCAGCTGCAAGTAATTATTTTTCTTCATATTGTAGATATACATCTATTCTATACATGCATTTTTTTTGCGGGGAAAAAAAGAATCCAAGATGAGAACGTACATATGAGAGGAATCTAAGATGAGAAAGTAAATACCATACTCTAAATTTGCAAGGCTGCTTGCACTGCACCATGAGCATGTCCGAGGCCGTGCCGACATCTCGTCCGTCCGGGCGTCCCGGCAGGCGCCGGTGTGCTGCCCAGTATCTCGTCATCTCATATGTAACTTGCGTGGCACATGTGCGTCTTGCCGCCGGACAAAAGCAATCTATGAGGCCAGTTGGCTGTAGTATCTACACATGTTTCTCGCTGATCGATAGGTAGCTAGTGGGCTGTAGCACGTACGGTGTTTCCGGCCGATCGAAAGCTAGCTAGGTTTGCATGGAACCAATCCAGCAGCCCAGCCCAAATCCACATCGTGTGCTTATGTGTCTAACAAATCAAGCCAAGTCGTGTGCGTGCGCTTCCATCAAGCAGGTCATGTGCGTGCATCCACGCCGTGCAGACGCATCCACGCATGCAGTTCTGACAGGAGGCCGCCTAATCTGACGCTCACATCATGATGTCGCGCTCGCTCATATTGAGAGAGGCCGGCGTGCAGTTCTACGTGGAAGGCGGTGCAGTCCATGCTGCACGTCCATCCCGTGAAACATTAAAGTTGACGACATGATGGAGAACAACGACGCAAGGGTTTTTCGTGGATGTGCCACTGCCTCCGGCGTACACCTTGCCGGATTGCCACGTCCGGCGTTGAAGACCAGCACCGATACGCTATTAGCTAGCTAGCATCCGCTCAGCGTCGAAGACCAGCACGGATACAATATTAGCTAGCTAGCATCCGCTGATCAATCTCCAAATCCGGGCACTATATTACATGTTAACATGCAACTCGTGCAGCGTTCTAAGCTACCTCCCGGGCAGAATTAGTGGACTATTAGGGCGTCATATGGCATGCAAGGAGGATTGGGGAGATGGGAGGAGAGATCCGGCGTGCAAGCTATTTTTTTTGGAATAGACTCATGGGTGGGATATTGGGCAAGGACTCCTTGACATATTTCATCTGACGGTTGAACACAAATACAGGGGAGATCTAACGGACAATTTCACTTGTTTCTTAGGATTAATGTGGGATCTGCGTATGGTGCCTCCAATTAGTAAATATAAGATAGAAAAAGATATCAACATTCACACTATGGAATCAATATTATTAGATGTATGATGAAATTAATTTTCATAACGTATAACTTTAGAATTGTATATGTTGATAATTTTTTCTATAAAGTTAGTCAAACTTTACAAAGTTTGACTTTGATCAAATCTTCTATGCAAACTAAAAAGAAACGGATGAAGTACTTACACTTACACTTCCACTTAAGCAGCAACGGTTTGACGGACAGTCAAAGCCTACACTGTCACAGTGTCACTCATCGCATTATTTTTAAATGTTGTGTGTGCGCGCGCGTGCGTGCGTGTGTCGCACACGCGCATGCACGTACGCAGCCGGCTCCTCAAGTGTCCATGTACGCGTCAATGGAACACGCGGCCCATGGCACGTCAGAGCTGTAGAAGCGCAGCGTTTATATTGAAATGGCGGCGGCTTCAAGTCCATCTCCAGAGCGTCTCAGTCCAGGCGCTGGCCGCGTTGTACCATTGTACCTGTTGTAGCTGTTCATTTGGTAGCTCTGTTCCTGCTTGCTGCTGTGGCTGCTCGCTGTTATAGCTTGGATGGATATGGATGCTTCTTCTTACGAATTTAATCAAAATTCAGCTTGGATGGTTGTCACATGTACTGATCTATAGTTTTGTTCACATGGATATAATTATAATTTCGACAACATTTTCATCCAAAAATTCGACATGACCTCTCTTTATTCTTGTACCATTTTCACATGTCAGAAATATACACATAAGATGATCCATATATTCAGCTCAATAAGGTGCATATATGCCCCTAGACTTGACAAGCCAGAATGAGTATGTATGAATTTCAGATTTCAAGCATAAGGTGAGTCCTTGACTCACAAATTGCATCCAAAAGCATAAAGTGAGTCTGCGTCTCACCACACACACCACAATATCACAAGAGACACTGATGGAGGATTTCAACCCAAAAGCATCGACTTCACAAAGTAGTGGCATCAATTTCATAAAGATCACTACACACTATAGCATCACAAAATGGCATGCTACACTCTTCGTCTCCTCTTCGGCATGATATCCTTTGATGCCTATCGTAACAACTTTTGGTGGAGAAGTGGGAATCCATGTTTCCATAGAAAGTTGCCTACATAATACATAAATTTCATGCATTAAAAATAGGACCAATGTCATACACAATTGAAGAAAAACATCATTGTTTTCACGTCCTTGTGATTGGATCAGGGTTGCATTGTAGGACAGTAAATGAAGATGTCACTACAAGTGGGCTATCAAGAGATGATTTACTACACAAAAAGGTTTTTTTAATAATATATAAAACATCAAACGTTTGTAGAGATATTACAGAGAAGCAAACAAAGTTACCTCATCATCATAGGGCGAGCGCTGGCTTGTGGGACAGCCAATGAGGTCGTCACTCCAAGAAGGCTACCAAGAGATGTTTGACTACAAAATATGCAGTGCATAAGGAGAAAACATTTCACATGTGTAGAGTTATTGAAGAGAAGCAAAATTAATTTACCTCCTCGTCCTAGGAAACGAATGACTTGCAGGACAAGCAACGGAGACATCTAGGGCTGGCTATGATTTTCAACTCCAGGGCCGACTACACTTCAGTGTCAAATATCTATGAGTCTCAACCTCAGAACGACTCGTCGACTCATCGACTCGTACCTTGGTGATGGGACCAGGGAGCTGATGAGGATTCGTTTCAGGTTAGCCTTTTATGTTCACATACAAAAACCTGATGGGATATTCATGATTGCCATGCTTGCTGCTTGATTAATCAGTGGACAATATCTTACCATCGCATAGGTTAATATGCAAAAAGAGGTCTGACATTATAGTTTCTTATAGTAAATTTGGGTGGGTGGGGGGAGCATTGCCCCCCACCCCCCGGATGCCCCATATTAGACCTCTAATTAGTGCCTGGTGTCTGTCTTGTTGCCCCTTTTACTACTACACCATAACGCCATCAAACCTCTAAGGAGAATCACACCATGAAAGCAAGCAAGGAGAGCGGATTACCTGCAATGTGACCTTGAGATGTCGAGCTCGGCTGCTCCTCCAGATTGAAGACGGTGCGGCGGCCATATCGGGGGTGGTGCCGGTGGAGGGCGTAGGGTCTAGGGTGGGGTGGAAGAGGGAGAGGGGATCGAGTGCCATGGAACGGACCTGCCATGCATCCGGGCTCTTCCCCACGCGTGGCTATTTTTGGCCGCAGAAAACAAATCAGAAATGCCCATCCTAACATAGTTTGCTCTGTAATGCTCCCACCAAATCTCTTAATAGTTAATTATATGTCCAGCAATTTCTGGTGGATCATTACTATGCCATTTGGAAAGTAATATATTAATAGCCATTGTGTCATTTTGCATATTAGATCGGCACATCTATTGGGCGATAGCTTATAGTTTTATGTGATGTTAGATTAGTACATGAACATTCATATTGGCACTCAATGGTGTTACATGTATCAACATTTTGTGGTCCAAATAATGTTGAATAGCCTAGTTGAGCTACATCCCTATTAGTAACTTCTAAATATTTCAAGTACACGTGACATGAAAATTTTATTTTTCTATTTGAATTTTTTTACATGGTACATTTTACTATTTTCAGTTAACATTCATCTTTCCCAATGGAATACAAAAGAAGAGAGGAAGATCTGCTGGAACATGCTTTAGCTAGTCCATGTCTCTAGATCATAGGATGCAGATTCATTTCTGTTCTAGACCGTAGGATCTGCTGTAGCATGCTTAGTACTCCCTCCGTTCCAAAATAGATGACCCAACTTTGTACTAACTTTGTACTAAAGTTAGTACAAATTTGAGTCATCTATTTTTGAACGGAGGGAGTATTTTGCATAGTTTTAAATAGCAGGCTATGCTAAATAGCGGTACGTGGTCCTCCAAATTAGCTATAGCGGGGCTATAACCGGCTATTTGGAACTTCTTAGTTCATGTAGATATATATAAAGTAAAGTAAACTAATTCCTTTCACATGGCATAAGTATATGTCTACTTAAATATTGTGATGCGACATATCATTAACTTTTGAAAAACTTCTAGTAAAGATGGCCTTTATTTTAAAGTATGTGAACTGTTGTATTTTCCCTTGAATTTTTTCTCCATATAAGAAATAATTTTCCCCCATATGACTTCACATATAAGAAAGGATCCAATGTTTACCTTCAATGCTGCATTTACAAATTGTTAAGGAATAGTTTGGTGAGACATCATAAGCAGTAGCATACACGAGGTTTTTCTTCTTCTCGTGCTTATCTAAGCAAAACACTAAGTTACAAATCAAACATCTCACATAGGGTGGGTTGAAAAATCTTATAGTTCTTTCTATCTAATGTAACTATGTAGATAATAGGAATAATGAAGCACCTTATTACACACCCTAGCTAGCTCACAGATTTGACATAAAAATGAAATTGAGCTAATGGAAAATAACAACAAAGCAATTAAAATATATCTCCACACAAATAATGTAATTATATTTCACAACCATTCAATCAATTTTGCTCAGAATTTACTTCCAAGGATCTTTCTTGATTGCGCTTCAACAAATTATCTAACAATTGTGTATCTAGAATGAAAACAAAAGATAAGTAATTTTGTAACCATGATTAGGAAGGTCAGTCAATCTACTACATAAAAAGAAAAGAACAATGGCACATAAAAATGGATAAAAAAATTGGGTTATAGTGATGACTTACCTTAATGTTGTGCCATCAATTTATCTAGAAAGAGGGGCATGCAGTCTTTGGAAAGATCACTAGGGTACAGTCAAAGTGATTATTAAGAATGCTATTTCAAATTTTAGATGTACTTTCAATACTTCCCGAAATGAACTGAACAATGCCATACAAAAATATCTGTTTTCAACATGTATATTCAATAATAAAATATGCAAACATATTGGATTACAATAATGAATTATCGTAGCGTGGTGTGCCATCAGCTGATCTCGAAAGAGAGTGAACGCACTTGCATGCATGAACATTGGTGCAATCGAAGTAATTATGAAGAGCATATTATGTCAAATTTTTGGTGCACTTTAAGAAGCACTTACCTATATGTTCTCCAAATCTATAATCCAAATCTGCCATTTTGAATGAGTGAGAATCACATTATGTGAAAAAATGAAGATAGAAAACCATATACACATAAACGCGAAAATGTTTGAATATAACTACAGATCTATAATACCAACACAAATACTGATGCGCCTTTACATGCTCTACCACTGAAACTGGTTTCCCATCTTCTCACAGAGGTGGTGAAGAAGGTTTTATGTAAATTTATTTGGAGTGTTCCTGTGTCTGATGTCCATTGGATAGTGTGCATACACCACATTCTTAGTAGAAACGGGTATGCATGCACGTACAGTTAAGGGTGAGACACGTCAGGTTATGCTAAGACACATGAGCTGAACAGTCGATAAGTGTTTAGAGATAGTGGCTATGAGAAACTATAGCAGAATTTGACACTTTAATTATCTCCTCTTGCAGGAAATGAGAAATATTGATCTTTACTTAGAATGAGCCAATAGCCAAGCAAGGCTAAAGATTTGAAACATATGTATTCTTGGTGGTGGAATGTCATCCAGAGTTGTAAGTGCCAGTTTTAGAAGATATGTGCATTACGAAATAGAGTAAAGAAACAAAAGAAAAGTACACAGTGTATCACCTACAATTACAATGGATACATAAAATCTACGTCACACTGTATCACCTGAATTTACAGAACATAGCTAAAAGAAGAAGACTATCTAGCCATTTAGAATGATACTACATAGTGTATAATGATGCAATACATTAATAATTTAAACCATATAGAAAGCTAGAATTACTTAAGTATTACTGTAGCTTGATGCTTGATTATTCACCTATCACAGTAGTAGTAGTGTTTTGGCACACATGCAGTCACAATTGGAAGTCATTTGTCTCATCACCGTTTAAGGAATATTAATAACAGATACAAGGATAGACATAAATTTAAAAATTTGAACGCGTAGACCTCTTGTATTATATTTCACATGTATTTCGCCGAGACAAAAATGCAAACCTGTATGGTGAAGCGCTAAAAGCATATGGCTGACCAAAGGACTGTTAGGTTAAGAATTGGAACATGTACACAATTAGGCTATCTAAACATAGAACGTACCACAAAATTCTGATACTGAGATGGTATATGTTTGTTCCTACAAAAAATAAAGTGATGTTTACTTGACTAGATTGATACATCTCCTCTCTTTATATAGAGAGGTTTACTTGACTCTCAAGCAAGGCTTACTTGACCCCTAAGCAAGCGAGCATTATCTCTAATTAACCCTAAGACTAACGGGTCCATTAGGCCCATTACGTACTCTAACAACGTACCACAAAATTCTGATACGAGATGGTATATTTTTGTTCCTACAAAAAAATAAAGTGATGTCGTCGACGTGATGTCTTCAAAAAAATAAGATGAAAACCCACAAATCATCATTTAATCTGTCTGGCATTCAATGTCAATATATAATCCAAAAAGCAATCGTTTGTCTTCTCTTTATATCAACATGGTCAGCTAGCAGATCCAAGTTTGCTCGGAATGAATCCAAATAATGGACAAAATGAATCATATCACATAAAAACAAAACATAAGTTTGGTACTACTAGGTGAGGTTGAATGTTGAAGTAATTGAGAATTCGAAGTTCCAAGATGAGGCATCACGTGGGCCCAACGGCCCGCCAAGCCAGCTCGGGGATCAGGCGTATGCAAGGACACTGACAAAGGATACTTTTTTTTGCGAAAACTGACAAAGAATACTTACCTGGTACCTTGTCCTCGTACTTATAGAATCATGGATCTTGTTCCAGTTAGATGCATATATACTATGCACAGGGTACACACGCACAGAATTGGCTCTTTTGGGAGAGCAAATAAAAGAAGCTCGATCGCATGGTGTTCGTGTGTGCACTTGATTGATGATCCTTCCTAGTTCGTACTATTACTTATATCCCTTCATGTGGTCGTATGCATCGTTCACGCGCCGAGAAGTTCACGCGCGCCATGGACGCTGCCGCACCGGCATGCCATGGATTGCGCTAGCTGGTCGGGGGCGACGCTGCGTTGGCAGAGTTCATACTCGACGCCGACCACGACGACTTCTATGACGTGAGCCTCGTGGAGTCGTGGATGGATACAACCCACCGATCCTAGATGGCAGATGGCACAAACGTGCATCGCAACACACGCACATCCAGAGCTGCGGCCGCCGGATGACACAGGGGCGAGGGATCCCGTCATACAAGCTAGTGTGGAGAATATGCGTGGAGAAACGGGAGCTCAGCGCCGATTAGGAGATGCGGCGCTCGCTACAGCGCGGGGTGGGCCGGCCCACGAAGGGGTACCGCACAAAAAAAGCGCAAAAACTATCCAGAAAGTAGTGCCACTGCGGGGAATCGAACTCACGACCCACACAGCATACTGTAATCGGCTAACCACTCGGACATGTGGTTAGAAGTAATTAAGTGCAGCACGAAAATTTTAAAAGGTATTAACGCCGCTGTTACATGATTTCCTTTAAAAAAAACTGAAACATCACAGATTTCGAAAAAAGTTTCTCAACATGCAAAAATACTTTGCCCTATTCAAATAGAAGTTCAATGATTCTGAAAAAAGTTCATCAATAATGAAAAATAGTTCACAAAAAATTCGAAAAAGTTCATTGAATTTAAACGTAAACTTTTGGTTCTTTGAAAAATAGTTCATTAATTTTGAAAAAAGTTCATTGAATTTGAAAACTAGTTCATCTAATTTGAAAAAAGTCAATGATTTTGAAAAAAAGTTCATCGAAATTGAAAAAAAGTTCATTCGATTTAAAAAAAGTTCATCGGTTTTCAAAAAAGTTCACCGAATTTTAAAAAAAAGTTCACCAAATTTAAAAAAAGTTCATAGATTTGGAGAAAAGTTCACAAATTTGAAAAGGTTCATCGAATTTTCAACAGAAAAAGTTCACGTATTTGCAAACAATTCAGTGAACCAGGATGAAAAAGAAAACAGAAAACAGAAAAGAAAAAAAAAGGAAAACGAAAAATGAAACAAAAATAAAAAAGAAAAAGGGAGGAAACTGGGTAAACGGGAGAATATATAACAAATAAAAGAGAAAGTTCTCATTGTGCAGATCCTGCTGGGGTGGCGCATTGGTTACTCCAACAAAACTTTGTCAGTGGCGCGCTGGTTCGAATCACCACCAGAGCTCTCTTTCTTTTTGCGGAATTAAAACACAGAGAAGAAATAACTGAAACCGGCGCCTGTGGCGCTAAATAGGTAATGCCTGGAGAAACTTAGGGTGCACACATGCTCGTGCGTTGCAACCATGGGCGGAGCCCATTGGGCCATCCCGTATGCACAGGAATACGGGTCCAAATATTTGCTAGTAGTACTTAGCAATTAAGAAGGCCCAGTGCATCAGGTTGGCCCAAGAGCAGTGCATCAGGGTCGGCCCTATTCAGCCACTCCTCCGGCCTGCTGCGTTACCGTGTTGGGCCAGTGCGGAAAACGCGAGCGTACGCACCAACCTCTCCGTAGCCTTAATCGATCCAACTTCCTCCACTTAATCTTTACCTCTTTTCTTTATCTTTACCTAATCTCTACCTAATAATAAAGCAAAGTGGGTTTCGGCGGTCCGTCATGCACTTTTGTAGAAAACCCCCTGCGGTTTTTATGAATTAACCCGCAGTACACACTTAAGTCATAACCGAACCGTTATTTTACGTTTTTACAGAAACCCCCCTGACGTATTAGATAATTCACCCACCGATCATATACAAGTCAAACACATGTTTTTTCTAAATTATCCATATCTTTTAAACCGTAACTCCGATTTTAACATGTTATATATGAAAATTGATTAGAAAAATGTGTAGAATCTGAATATGATGTTATTTTGTTTGTTAAATATTTTTAAAAATATTATTTTGGAAGATATTTAAGTCAAACAAATATTTTTCTTAATTATCCATATCTATTAAACCGTAACTCTGATTTTAACATGTTATATATGAAATTTGAATAGAAAAATATGTAGAATTTGAATTTGATGTTATTTTTACCTATTAAATATTTTAAAATATTATTTTAAAAGCAAACTTGTAAGGGCACGTCCGTTTTTCTTTCGTACCGCGACGATCTGGATTGCAAATAAACAACCACTAAAATCATAAAGAGACGAAAGAAAAGATCGATAACCACACATGAGCACTTCGAACAAACTGGCGGGGAAAAACAACATTCAAACACACTTTGGTTTGTGTGACCACCAAGGCCATGAAGATGAGAAGGAGGATAAGCGGCAACACAAAAATGATGCCTCGCTAAAATAAAGGGCATGAACATATTATGGTTATTGGGTTGAGTGTGTGTTTTTTTTTATAAGCAGAACGCGAACTCTTTCTTAGTAATAATAAAGCAAATTGAGTTTCTGGTCGTCCGTCGGCAATTTTGCAAAAAGGTCCCTATGTTTATGCGTATTCAACCCGCGCTCCCCATGATAAGTCAACCGAATCGGTATGCACTAGAGAAAGAAAGAAAAACACCACAGGACCGTGCTCCCAATCTCACCGACTCACCGCGTGCCACCGGCCGCCGCGCGCCGCCACCTCCAACCCTCCTCCCATCTTCAATACTTATCCTTTCAGTGTGGTCGCGGCCGACGACGCGCGCCTCCTCTGGGAAGAGGCCATGGGGAAGCAGAGGCCGCAGAGGCATGGCGACCTCACATCCCACCACGACCTCCGGCGACACTCCTCCAAGATCATACCCAACCCCCTCGCCACCTGGGGCCCTCCCCCATGCCATTGCAGAATCCATATGTGGGGAGGAGGCATCCCATAAATAGAAGAACCGTCAGACTTGAGATCCAGCAGATCGACCACGACGCCCATGGAGCGCGGGGGAACAACATGGCCTGGCCTGGCAGGGTGGACGCGACGGCGGCGGTGGTGAGGATGCAGAGGTAGTCGTCGTCGACGCGGCAGGTGGTGGGCTGGCCGCGCCGACGTGGTGCCTGATGGCGGAGGGGACTGTCGCATGGCGAACCTCGCACCGACGGGCTGCGTGCTCCTCACGCCGGTACCTGCTCCGGGAAGAGGAGGGGTGGTGGGGCAGTGGTAGCCGCGTCCTCGAGTGCTCACTGCCCTCCCTGCGCACATGGTCACCATCAGCCCCAGAGCTGGACTCTGGTAGTCGCCATCGCTGACGGAGTAGGAGGGGATATGGCGGTCGGCGAGGGGCATGGTCTTGCAGGCCAGGGTCTGACATGGTGTGCGTGTGCTCTCGCAATACCGCTGCCAGGCAGATAGCACATAAGCTGATTGATGAGATGAATTAAAACGCTTCTGATTTGTTAGGCCCTCAATATTCCAAACTGAAGTCCAATGAAAAAGGGATCGGGATTTCCAATGGATGCTGATACATAGTTCCAGATTTCCAATGAATGCTCGTATTGTTGGCTGACATCTCCGAGGTTGTACATCAATACATCAAGGCACGACAATGATCTCAATTCTAGACCTGAATGGAATACCATGACTGCATACCTCCATATCGGTTTGGATAGTAGATGCAAAGGTTGGTTTGCTTTAGTCCCGCCTTGGTTTCTTGCACAAAATACGTCCAGTTTATTTACGTTTTTATGTTTCCTGGGTATCAAGGAGTTGTCCTGTGAAATAAAGAAAGGAGAATTCAAGGAACGAAATAAAATTGAGGACACTGAATATAGATTCAGAAAAACAATAGAATAAAATTGTGGACAGGCACATTTGGACATCTCACGCTGCTCTGCTCGGGATGATGTTGAGTCAGCCACGCAACATAAATTACGCGGCGGTCAGCTTAAAATTATGGCCTTCGTCTCTTGATTGTAGCAGACTCTATTCCACAAGTCACAACTTTGGCATAGGGGCGCTAAACCTCAATGTTTTCAAGGCGTGGTGTATGATGAGTGACTACACAATGCTTTGCCTTTTTAGTGCCAACACTTAATAAGATTAGGAGAGCAGACATTGCACAAATGAATCCCATCATTATGTTGAACTAACAAATCTAACATCACTTCTGAACTTCAGACGATACAAGTAAGGAAAGAAAACAGAGATTCTTGATAAAACAAAAATTCCAATGAAAAAACTCAATTACTATGTTGCAAACTGTGAAGACCCATCAGCATAGAGATCATCCAGTACCTAGATAGTGGTGACACTACACATAATATTGTACAAAGATCATAGTGATTAACTTATTATTTTCAGCGTTATTTTCCGGAACACCAATGCACACCGTCTGTTGTACCTAAGCAACGGACCACAACGGCCATATGAAATAGCATAATCTACACCCCTAATGGAGCGATCTTGTTTTCCAGTAAAAATTTATCTAATCTACATTGATCATTACTACTGAATCGGCAGAAACAGCAGCAGCAAACAGTAATAATACTATGATTATTGTGCACTACAGCAGATCAATCATCAACAAAGATCAAAACATAGTTTCAGGGCAATGATAACTGCAGCATGCTAGGCATATACTGTATTAAATTACAAGATGACTGTAATTTGCCACTTCACCTTGTGACCTTCAGCAGCTAGGTTCTCCTGTACTGAAGGTGCCTCTGGTCAGACAGTAATACTCTCCTGTGCCTGCACATCTTCAGCTCCGTAGCTCCCTCCAACTGCAGCTGCTGTGTAATAGTTGCAATTATCCTGTCCAACTTAGCCCTCACCACACCATCTACAGCCAAAAGCCACAGGTTTGAGTCAGCAATCATTTCCAATAAAACCAGATAACAAATCTACTATATCAATAATACTCACAAGTAACAGAGGAGCCAGGGTGTATCGACTCATCGGCGCAGGCGAGCCATAAGTGGGCATGATGGCCACAAGCCTGGAGTGCGTCGCGGCTGGAGACACCCACTACGGAAGCAAGGCGAGTGGCCCGCGTAGAGGTGCTCGAGCTCGTCGATGATGGTGGTGAAGTTGGGCTTGAGCGCATCACCTACTTCTGCTCCTGGTTAAGCGTCTAGCCGACGGCCACGCGGACCGCCTAATCCATCTGCGTGATCCGGTTCTGCTTCTTGCGCCACGGCCATGGCGACCGTGCGCCGTCAAGGTCAACGACCACATCCACGACAGCATGGGACCAGAGCCAGGATGTGGGGCCGCTCAGGAACGAACATGTTGAATTCACTCGATGGAGGAGGTAGTGTGGGCTGAGAGCTGCACTAGCAGTGCTGGAAAGCTACGGTTCTCACCAACGGCGGCTGGAATTGGCCGACGGTCGTGAGGTGGAGAAGGGGATCGAGGAGAGCTTTAGTGAGGGAGTGAGAGAGTTCGAGAGGGAGGAGAGGGGAAAACGAGAGAGATGGAGGAGAAAACACACATACACAGGGGGCCGGCACGTGGCTGGCTGGCTAGGGCGGCTGGGCCAAGACGGACCGTCCCCCAAGGTAGAAAAATAGCCCGTTTATTACTCCCTGTATTTCTCTACTTTATTTGTCTTTTTCTTTTGAGATTCTACTTCATCTATCTATATATCTATATCCATATATATTAAATATAGTATAGTAAAATAAAAAGGAGGTGTGTTTCTTTGATTTCTCACTCATGTTATATTTTTTAAGGTTTTTCTCTTGCTTTTTTGTTTGAGGATGAATAGGCCGTTCTATTACTTAACTAAGAAAAGTTCAGGATCTTATCAGAGATCACATCCTGAAGGAAATCTGGTGGGATTGAGAACCACAACTTACAAAGTTTATCTCCTATACTAATATTTTGTGCGTCCGTTAACGGGCTTTCGCTTTGGTGCGCGACCTATTTTGACCGAAAAATATGGTTGTGTGGGGACTCGATCTCACGAACAGACATCCATATATAATCTATAACTTATTAATAAAGGGAGGTGACATTCTTAGATGTGGTACGCCTTTTTTTAAAATGTCCCTAAGGTTTTTAAGAATCAACCCGCAATACATTACATTATAGCGCGTCCTCGCCTCAGTTTTGCCACCTGTACTAGGCTACATTGACGTTCTGATGGGCCTATGGCCTTTCTACAAAAAGGCCCAAATTGAAATAGTTGGTCATGTGGAATCGAACTCGTGACCTCCAGTTCAATCCCACTGGATCAAACCAACAACACTATCCTATCTTTGTGATAAAATATGGGGTCAGTTTACAAATTTAATAGCCTCACCTCACCATTTTACATTAAAAACCATCTTTTTTCAACATCTGGAAGTTTTCTGAAGTTCCACTTCACTCAGTGTCTACATTAGTTGGTTTGTTAGATATACCGAACAAATCGGATAGGAGGGAGTAGATTTCGGGGTTCCTTACCATCAACATTATGACTTATTTTCATGATTTTCGCGGCTCATATGCATTTCTGCTAGACCTCGACATGCGCCTTCGTCGTACTGTGGATACCCAAATACCTCTCCCGTTGCAACGCACGGGCATGTGTCCTAGTAAAACTAAAAAAATCCAACCATCGATCAGGTCTGTGTAGACTAGACGTGTACAGATCCGGTCCCTCCATACGCCTTGCCCTTGCGTACACAGGCGGCGGCGGCAGGGCACCGGCGGCCGGCCGCCGCAGGCCACGGACCCCGAGTCCTCTGGTGATGACGCGATGCATGCGAGCGACGCCGCACACCGTCGGCCGGTCCAGCGCTCCGTAATTTGGCAACCTTTCCAATCTTGAATCTTCGTTTCCATGCGTATCAAAGGCCACAATGGTAACGCCTTTGTCTTGCCGTTCCTAATTTTGTTTACAAACTGCAATGATTAGTCAGTTTGTATAAACTAGTAACAAATAGAATAAACCACTACATTTTGACAAAGCATGAGACATTTTCTAGGGTTATAACTTCTAAATTCTAATTAGGTTATATTTCATTCATTATCAAATACAAATACTATAACTTCTAATTAGGTTATATTTCATTTATTCTCAAAAGAAAAGCATCAGCACAGGATGTTCTGGAACACATAAATAGGGAAGAGGAGATTCAATATCACCCGGGCAAGAGAAAATTGATCAAACGTACTAAAGGTAATTTCCAATTTTTTAGCCATTTAAATACTTTCATTTGGACATTTTATTATGTTCTACTAGAAAGTTTAATTTCATTTTTATCTTGTACATTATTGTGCCCTGCTGTCGGAGGATGTATTCTGGAATTTCAAAATGCAAGACAACCTTTCCAAGTAATTTTGCCCCCTTCTTTAGAATTATAGTAAACATTTTGATGGCTACATTCTGTTTTTACTTACTGCCTTCTATTACATCCGATAAAATGTGCTAGAAGCTGTGAAACAAACCCTTATTCAATACATCGCTGCTTGAAAATTTTACTCCTTGTTAAAGTGGTGCATCGGGTAACATTTGCTCCAGCTCCGCCCCTGGTTGCAACGGGATAATAACTTACATGCCTCTAGCTTAACAAAAGAATGGATCAAGACCCCCACATGACCGTATTCTCTAGTTCAGCATGGCACCCTTTAATTAGAGCCAAACCAGTAGATCCCGTTGTATTGGCACGTGCCAACAATTTCTTTCAATTATAATTAACCTGCATATTCTTTTTTTATTGGCATATGGAAGCTATCACCATTAATAATTTATGGCGCCCCTTATTCTGAACAAGCCGACTTAGCTCGATGTGCCAGATGCGGAGAAGGCCCAGGATGGTAGTGATCGAACTCACGACCTTAAAGACTCGACCACATGTTGCTAGCCACTCAAATAAACACGTCCTGCTAACCAATGGTCAGGGTGAACATTAAAGAATATAATGCAACGTCCGTTTCAAAACATTTTTAAATTTTTTTGATCTTTTCAGACATAGATTACTATCAACTGCCAAATATACTTGGTAACATGAACAATTTTCCAAATTACGAACATTCTTTTGAAAATTCCCTACATTTTAAAAACCACGAACAAAATTTTGAACGGAACATTTGTTGAAATTCACAAACATTTCTTAAAAGCAACAAGATTTGATAAAGTATGCTATTTTTTAATTTGTTTACAATTTTGGAAAATGGGAACATATTTTGAATATATAGAAGAAATTTAGAAAATGTGTCTTTTAATGCAAAAAACATTTTCAACTTTCTCAACATATCACTAAACGAAGAATGTTTTTCAAATTTGTAACATTTTTTAAATCTTCAAAAAGTTCGGTAAAAACACAAATATTTTTTTCAAAAAATTGGAATAATTTTTAAAATTAAGTATTACAAAACAATTAAAATTGTAAACATTTTTATAACAAACAAAATTTTGGAATTCATAACATGACCTACCGAATATAATTGGCAACGTGAACAATTTTCCAAATTACGAATAAAGTTTTTGAAAATTCCATAGATTTTAAGGCAAAGATAGAACAAAGAATTTGAAGAGAACATTTCCTGAAATTCACATAAATTTCTTAAAACATGAACCTTTACAAAAAAATACGATTATTTTTGAAGTTGTGAACAATTTTTGAAAATGGGAATATATTTTGAAAATTCGGAGCATATAGATTTATCTAGCCTCTAGCAAAACATATAGATTTACCCAGTTAAAGATCGACATGTAGAAACAATTAAGGGATGGAAAATATTCTTCTATAAATTCACAATAAAAATGGATTGCTTGCAAGGTGTACAAATTCACGCTGAGGCACGTGTAAATTGAATGCTCCAGAAAAAACATTGTGATAAAAATAGATCTTAAATCGTCGCACAAATCTCATCAAATTTTCAATGAAAATTTACACACACACACACAAACAAATAAATCGTATTCATGACTAAAAAAGCTAATAGTGTTGACAATTGATTTTTTTTTACCTCGGGGTTCATCCACTTGTTTGACACTTTTCCACTATAAGTAGCGAGAAGAAAAGGTTAATCATAGTACCACGGAGTCGCTCCTTCCTTTTGACGCGTCAGCTAAGCTCCAATGGCACTAAACGGGGCCGATCCCATCTGAGAGCTTTCTGCATTCCATCTCAACGCGCACGCTCCTAGTGCAACCACTGCAAGTGGTACTCGCGGTCACGGTGCTCGTACGGCACCAGCTGCTCGTCCAGCTCCATCATCTGTCGATGCATCTACCGCAACACCAGCTATTGTTTGCCGTGGCAGACGGCGGCTGCAGCAGCCGCTACCCGGCTGATGGCCCTTCCTTGACCAGTCGTAGCCTGAGAGAGCGCTTGTTCCTATCCTGTTCTTTCTCTGGGCTGCTCTCGCCCCAAAGCCTATGATACCCGATGTTTTGTCTGTCGAAGCGGTCGCTGTCCGAGCTGGCCGAAATCCTATTGGAGCCGGTGGCGCTATGGCAGGTGCGCATGAGCTTCTGCTGCTTGACTTCAACGATGACAGGGCATTGAGGTGAAGGAACCGATGGGAAGGCAGAGCTTGTTTTCGCTAAGAGCGAGGTGCATCGGGGTGGCCTGCCTGACCGTCGCGAGTGCTCTGGAGCATGTTATGGGGAAGATGATGCTGCTCTAACGCGGACGCTATTGGGTCGTATGGGATGGCGAGCGTGCTTCGCGGAGTTAGAGCCGAGGCAACTTTTGGATCACCTGTACTTTTTACCATCAGCGATGATAATCGTGATTTGATTCAATCTTATGTACGTGTACAATGGAAAGCTTATGTTCCTTCTATTCTATTCAACCTTTTTCTGTTGTACACATGCGTACGATGGAAACCCTTTCTGTCCATGGAGATAGATTATTCGCAAAACAAATAGTCCAATGATTGTTCAGTTTGAATTGGATAGGAGGAGCGTCCGCTGGAAACTAATCCGTGTGCTTCTAAGTTTGTACGTGTGTCCTTGCCTGATGTATAACGCTGCACGTGCATGCTTGTTTGGCTTGTATATGCGTATTGCCGGAAGAAACTAATGCGTACCTGTGTCCTTGCCTAATCTTTGCTGCACATGCAATAGTATAAATATAAGCCTTGCCTAATCCCCCGCAAAAGAAGTCCTTTTAACCTGTATTTTTAGGCGTATTGCCCGAGGAAACCAATGCGTACATTTGTGTCCTTGCCTAATCTTTGCAGCACGTGGAATAGCATAAATCTAGTCCTTGCTAATCCCCCGCAAAAAAAAAACCCTGGCCAAATCTTTGCCGTCGATACATCTTACTTTTTAGAGTGCCAAATCACCACCGTTAATTTTCTATCGTTTTAAGTATATAGAGAAGGCCTAGCATGGGAGTGATCGAACTCACGACCTTAAAGACCCGACCACATGTTGCTAGGCACTCAAATAAACACGTCCTGCTAACCAATGGTCAGCGTGAACATTAAAGAATATAATGCAATGTCCGCTTCAAAACATTTTTATTTATTTTTTGATCTTTTCAGACATTGATTACTATCAACTGCAAATATACTTGGCAACATGAACAATTTTCCAAAATACGAACATTTTTTTGAAAATTCCATACATTTTAAAAACCACAAACAAACTTTTGAATGGGACATTTGTTGAAATTCACAAACATTTCTTAAAAGCAAGAAGATTTTATAAAGTTCGATATTTTTTTTAATGTTCACAATTTTGGAAAATGGGAACATATTTTGAACATATAGAAGAAATTTAGAAAATGTGTCTTTTAATAAAAAACATTTTCAACATTCTCAACATATCACTAAAAGAAGAATATTTTTCAAATTTGTAACATTTTCTAAATCTTCAAAAAAATAGGTAAAAACACAAATATTTTTTCATAAAACTGGAATAATTTTGAAAATTCAGAATGACAAAAAATTTAAAATGTAAACATTTTTATAACGAACAAAATTTTGGAACATGAACTACTGAATATAATTGGCACATGAACAATTTTCCAAATAACAAACAATTTTTCTGAAAATTCCATAGATTTTAAGACAAAGATAGAACAAAAATTTTGAACGGAACATTTCCGGAAATTCCCATAAATTTCTTAAAACACGAACCTTTACAATAAAATACGATTTTTATTTTGTGAACAATTTTTGAAAATGGGAATATGTTTTGAAAATTTGGAAGACATTTGGAAAATGTGTTTATTAAATGCAAACATTATTTTCAATTTTTGCACATATCGCAAAAACAAAATATTTTTCGATTTTGGAACATTTGTCAAATGATTTTTTTTAAAATCTTGCTTTTTTCAAACTATGGGAGTATTTTTCAAATTTTGAACAATTATCGGCATGACAAAAGAAATCCAAATATTTTTTGGAACATAGAATAGGACAAATAAAAAAGAAACTAGAATTACAAAGAGAAAGAAACAGAAATTTTTTTTGGAACAGAACACATACAGAAATGGGCCTCCGAGTCTTGCGTAACTGAAATACTTGTCGCGTTGTGCGGGAAATATTTTTTTTATTGCTACGTGGGCAGGGAAAACTGGGCTAACTTTACTGGGCCATAGCTCGCGCGGCCCACGCACGTAATTCGGCAGAAATCGTTTTTCCTTTGCTAACAAACAACGAAAAAAGTTTAGTACCACCTCAGATAGGAAAAAAAAATCTTTTAATGGTGAACTGATGAAAAAATTGAAAAAACGCACCTTGCTTTATTAGTAGGTACTAGCAAAAGACCCGTGCGTTGCTACGGGCAAAAGGCAAGAAATACCTTCACTGTCGTGGCAAGCTTCAAACATTCTATTCCTAGGCAACGAGCAGCCCGTATTCGTGGAAACATGCCCGTGCGTTGCAACGAGGAAAAAATGTGGACCTCTACTCAATAATTATTTCTGAAGACCCCACATGCATATGCCCTCTATTTTAACATGACATCCCATCCGAGTTGTCGTTTATCCTTTTTCATGAACTCGTCGAGCCGTGTCCATATGATCGTAAAAATGTCCGACTGTGGTCAATCCCTAGGCAACGAGCTCGGCCAACACCGCCCATCTATCATTGAACCACGCATGTGCAAGATAATGCTTGGACAAATATTGTCAAGCTGGAAGCGAGGGCTGCCCTTTGTGAGACCCTCCCGGCACCTGGTCCATATACAACCCCCTACTCATGCTCACTTTGAATTTGCAATGTTGTGGACTTGTTTCATGAAGAAAGGGCATGTCATGCACTTGTACCGCCTAAATAAGGTCTAAACGGTGCTGGCACATAACATGATTATTTATACTCTACACACATGTGTAGTTACTGTCTAAGTAAACTTAATTAATAAACAGTTAGTCACCCTCGATGGAAACTGAATTTTAAAATATCACCTCATCAAATTCTTTGTACTTAATTACATGATTGTCAGCGAAATTAAAAAAGTTGCATGTCCATGTCAACACTGGCGTCGTCTTTGCGCTCCTCCCTTACGTCCTCGTCCTCAATGGTAATTTTTTTAATCTATTTTTTGCTTCATTTCTTTCACACCAAGCCACATTTGTTTCACACCTAGCCCACTTGTCAGCCCAACAATCCCCCGAACTGCTTCCTTCCTTCAGTTATAATTTGGTAGCGTTCAAATTCTTTCCTATACCCACAAATCTGCCTCAAATTCCATCCTTTTAATACACAAGTATTCATAATTATCCATGCAACCCACAATCCTGAAATCCATCCATCCTTACTTTATACTACTAATTTCACAGCCCACAAAGTAACCTTCAATTATTTCCTTTAATACCACCCTGCAAATCCGTCCTCAATTCCTTCCTTTAATACACAAGTGTTCTTTCTTTCCTTTAATACCCACAAATCAGCGCTCAAATTCAGCCTTCCCTCTTGTCCGCTCTCTCATGGCCCTCTTTTTTAGGCGACTTGCTGATAATACAGGAGACTTGCTTGTATATAAATTGGTATGAATCTTTTTAAAGCAACGATGTGGTACTAATTTCAAACAAAATAACTTGGCTTAGTTGGTTGTTGCGCTGTTCCACGGGATAGGAGGTCATGCGTTCGATCCCCAATAGCTATTTTTCTTATGCATGTCCCAGAAGAGGCCTGGCGGGCTATGTGGCCCAAATACATTTTTTTTGTGGGTCGAGGGTACAGCTGGCGGACGATTTTTTTAATCGGATCGAAGGTTGGGTTGATGACAAAACGCATTTAATTTTTCCGAGATATTGGCCGAGTTGGCCCATCCGACCGAGCAGACTCGCCTGGCTCCAGCCCAACATCGACTACGCTCAGAAACAATTGTCACCAGCTAACGAAACGGTTTTAGTACCACCTCGCTATATGTTTTAAATTCAAAGTTAAAGCGTAAACTTACAGGAAGAAAGCGTATTGTGACGGTGAACCCGGAGACCCAATCCGTGCTTTATTTTTGTGGCGAGAAAGTTTTTGTACTACTGAGAGAGGTAGAACTGTCTCATGGACCTGCAATTGAAAAGCACGTAGGTGTATCAGGTAACAACTCTTAACCAAACCGTAAAAAAAATTCTAAATACAATCTGTACAATGCCTTGCAATGTCATAATCATCGTTTAAACTGCATACACATTATCTATACAAAAAAGAACTGGAACAAAAATTAAAATCTGAAACAAAATTCAAAACAGAACCTTTGTATAACAGGCAATGAATAATTTATAAAGCAAGATCTAGCAAGCAATCTAGCTATACACATACAGAGTTTAACATCAAGTGGTTGAGTTAGGAAGATCTAGCAAGCAATCTAGTCCTTGCACCTGAGCTGGGAAGAAGATAAAAAAGAAATTACATGAACACAATCGACTCCCTTGTTAGACCATCGGTGGCAGTACCAAAAGAAACCCATGGCTACTTATTGGTGCCACCGGGGAAGATTGGGGCTAGTTGGGAAGGGGAAGGAGAACAGGGCGGCGGTGGCGGCGGGGTGGGCGGCGGAGGCAGCGGAATCGGGGTCGGGGCCGGCGGCGGCGGCGCTGGATAGAATAGAAAGCGGCGGCGGCGCTGGACAGAATCCGGAGCGAAAGACCGACAGTGTCGTACGCCGTGCGTGTTCAGGTACGTTCAGGCAATGCGTTTTTGTTTTAGGCCAAGGTCGTGTCATTCTTCTATAGCCCATGGCCCAACACAATGCACAAGCCGATTCTGCAGCCCCAAGCCCAATAGATTACGCAAAACGTTATTCCCTGAAGCCCTGTTAACTACACGTACGAAAAGGCTTATAATTATAAATAGTACCACCTTGGATGTAGAAAATAATATAGGTGTAAAAACTGAAAGCGTATTATTACATGAGAAGAAAGCGCATTGTGACGGTGAACCCGGAGACCCAATCCGTGCTTTATTATTCTCTTGTGTCGCGCTGCAACAAACCGGAAGAACGCCGTGGAGTCCATCCTGGCGCAGAGCGGCCTCAGGCTCTCATTGATGCCTACGGCCTCCTAGAACCCTTCCTTGAGCCTGCAACAGCAAGGGAGAGAGTGATCATCCATGCATAACAAAGATTGGCATAACTTTGTGGTCCACAAGATACAGATCGATTGCATATGAACAAAGAAATATATATGTAGCACATGTGGGAAAAAAAGAGGATAAGCTGCTGAAAATTATGACACATCCATACATCAAGTTGCAAAAGGGAACAATGCACTGTATGGTAAGGCAACAGTTTCAATTTCACCTCAGCAATCCTCTCCGTCTCTTCAATAAGTGTGGTCCAAGCATCAATGTCTAAGCAATCCACGGTGATAACATACCATAATCTAGCCTCTTCCACCGAAGCCACAACTGCGGAAGAGCAAGCAACAACATATTAGAAACAAAATAGCAGGCAGGCAATGAGACCAGATAGAGAAGGCTTCTGCCCTGACAGCATTAGCATCCTCGTATGACTGCTCGGGGACCATGGGCTCGGCCATCTCGGCGGCGGCGGCGCCGTTCTCCGTGGCCCCAGCGGCCTGGTAAACCACCGCCTCGCCGGAGGTCCCGTTCAGCGAGGCGTGCTCGGCCGGGTACGCGGATCCGTTGGCTGCCTGCGCCCCGTCGTACGCGGCGCCCCGGGGAGATGCGGGGCTGGCGGTGGGAGAACCTCGACCGGATCGCTGCGAGACGCGCCCCCGCGGCGTCCAAGGGCGGCAGTGGGGGTGGGCGAAGCCCGGACGCCCGGACGGGTCGGGTCGCTGCCGAGACCCGCCCCCCTGTCAGCTCCCGCGCGCCCGTCAGGGTTGTCCATCCCCGCGCGCCCGCGAGCGGCAGGCCAGTACGCCGTCCCGGCATGGAGGCGGAGCGGCACTCTCGAGCCGTGTCCATATGACGATGCTCGCTAGGCAACGAGCTCCAACACCGCCCATCTATCATTGAACCACGCATGTGCAAGATAATGCTTGGACAAATATTGTCAAGCTGGAAGCGAGGGCTGCCCTTTGTGAGACCCTCCGGCACCTGGTCCATATACAACCCCCTACTCATGCTCACTTTGAATTTGCAATGTTGTGGACTTGTTTCATGAAGAAAGGGCATGTCATGCACTTGTACCGCCTAAATAAGGTCTAAACGGTGCTGGCACATAACATGATTATTTATACTCTACACACATGTGTAGTTACTGTCTAAGTAAACTTAATTAATAAACAGTTAGTCACCCTCGATGGAAACTGAATTTTAAAATATCACCTCATCAAATTCTTTGTACTTAATTACATGATTGTCAGCGAAATTAAAAAAGTTGCATGTCCATGTCAACACTGGCGTCGTCTTTGCGCTCCTCCCTTACGTCCTCGTCCTCAATGGTAATTTTTTTAATCTATTTTTGCTTCATTTCTTTCACACCAAGCCACATTTGTTTCACACCTAGCCCACTTGTCAGCCCAACAATCCCCCGAACTGCTTCCTTCCTTCAGTTATAATTTGGTAGCGTTCAAATTCTTTCCTATACCCACAAATCTGCCTCAAATTCCATCCTTTTAATACACAAGTATTCATAATTATCCATGCAACCCACAATCCTGAAATCCATCCATCCTTACTTTATACTACTAATTTCACAGCCCACAAAGTAACCTTCAATTATTTCCTTTAATACCACCCTGCAAATCCGTCCTCAATTCCTTCCTTTAATACACAAGTGTTCTTTCTTTCCTTTAATACCCACAAATCAGCGCTCAAATTCAGCCTTCCTCTTGTCCGCTCTCTCATGGCCCTCTTTTTAGGCGACTTGCTGATAATACAGGAGACTTGCTTGTATATAAATTGGTATGAATCTTTTTAAAGCAACGATGTGGTACTAATTTCAAACAAAATAACTTGGCTTAGTTGGTTGTTGCGCTGTTCCACGGGATAGGAGGTCATGCGTTCGATCCCCAATAGCTATTTTTCTTATGCATGTCCCAGAAGAGGCCTGGCGGGCTATGTGGCCCAAATACATTTTTTTTGTGGGTCGAGGGTACAGCTGGCGGACGATTTTTTTAATCGGATCGAAGGTTGGGTTGATGATTAAAACGTTTAATTTTTCCGAGATATTGGCCAGAGTTGGCCCATCCGACCGAGCAGACTCGCCTGGCTCCAGCCCAACATCGACTACGCTCAGAAACAATTGTCACCAGCTAACGAAACGGTTTTAGTACCACCTCGCTATATGTTTTAAATTCAAAGTTAAAGCGTAAACTTACAGGAAGAAAGCGTATTGTGACGGTGAACCCGGAGACCCAATCCGTGCTTTATTTTTGTGGCGAGAAAGTTTTTGTACTACTGAGAGAGGTAGAACTGTCTCATGGACCTGCAATTGAAAAGCACGTAGGTGTATCAGGTAACAACTCTTAACCAAACCGTAAAAAAAATTCTAAATACAATCTGTACAATGCCTTGCAATGTCATAATCATCGTTTAAACTGCATACACATTATCTATACAAAAAAGAACTGGAACAAAAATTAAAATCTGAAACAAAATTCAAAACAGAACCTTTGTATAACAGGCAATGAATAATTTATAAAGCAAGATCTAGCAAGCAATCTAGCTATACACATACAGAGTTTAACATCAAGTGGTTGAGTTAGGAAGATCTAGCAAGCAATCTAGTCCTTGCACCTGAGCTGGGAAGAAGATAAAAAAGAAATTACATGAACACAATCGACTCCCTTGTTAGACCATCGGTGGCAGTACCAAAAGAAACCCATGGCTACTTATTGGTGCCACCGGGGAAGATTGGGGCTAGTTGGGAAGGGGAAGGAGAACAGGGCGGCGGTGGCGGCGGGGTGGGCGGCGGAGGCAGCGGAATCGGGGTCGGGGCCGGCGGCGGCGGCGCTGGATAGAAGCCGAGCGGCGGCGGCGCTGGACAGAATCCGGAGCGAAAGACCGACAGTGTCGTACGCCGTGCGTGTTCAGGTACGTTCAGGCAATGCGTTTTTGTTTTAGGCCAAGGTCGTGTCATTCTTCTATAGCCCATGGCCCAACACAATGCACAAGCCGATTCTGCAGCCCCAAGCCCAATAGATTACGCAAAACGTTATTCCCTGAAGCCCTGTTAACTACACGTACGAAAAGGCTTATAATTATAAATAGTACCACCTTGGATGTAGAAAATAATATAGGTGTAAAACTGAAAGCGATTATTACATGAGAAGAAAGCGCATTGTGACGGTGAACCCGGAGACCCAATCCGTGCTTTATTATTCTCTTGTGTCGCGCTGCAACAAACCGGAAGAACGCCGTGGAGTCCATCCTGGCGCAGAGCGGCCTCAGGCTCTCATTGATGCCTACGGCCTCCTAGAACCCTTCCTTGAGCCTGCAACAGCAAGGGAGAGAGTGATCATCCATGCATAACAAAGATTGGCATAACTTTGTGGTCCACAAGATACAGATCGATTGCATATGAACAAAGAAATATATATGTAGCACATGTGGGAAAAAAAGAGGATAAGCTGCTGAAAATTATGACACATCCATACATCAAGTTGCAAAAAGGGGAACAATGCACTGTATGGTAAGGCAACAGTTTCAATTTCACCTCAGCAATCCTCTCCGTCTCTTCAATAAGTGTGGTCCAAGCATCAATGTCTAAGCAATCCACGGTGATAACATACCATAATCTAGCCTCTTCCACCGAAGCCACAACTGCGGAAGAGCAAGCAACAACATATTAGAAACAAAATAGCAGGCAGGCAATGAGACCAGATAGAGAAGGCTTCTGCCCTGACAGCATTAGCATCCTCGTATGACTGCTCGGGGACCATGGGCTCGGCCATCTCGGCGGCGGCGGCGCCGTTCTCCGTGGCCCCAGCGGCCTGGTAAACCACCGCCTCGCCGGAGGTCCCGTTCAGCGAGGCGTGCTCGGCCGGGTACGCGGATCCGTTGGCTGCCTGCGCCCCGTCGTACGCGGCGCCCCGGGGAGATGCGGGGCTGGCGGTGGGAGAACCTCGACCGGATCGCTGCGAGACGCGCCCCCGCGGCGTCCAAGGGCGGCAGTGGGGGTGGGCGAAGCCCGGACGCCCGGACGGGTCGGGTCGCTGCCGAGACCCGCCCCCCTGTCAGCTCCCGCGCGCCCGTCAGGGTTGTCCATCCCCGCGCGCCCGCGAGCGGCAAGGGCCAGTACGCCGTCCCGGCATGGAGGCGGAGCGGCAGGGGCGGAGGATTGGCAGGGGAGGAGGCGCATAGTGGCGGCGGCGGTGCCGTACCTATAGGCAATAAGGAGGAAAGCCTGCTCTGGTGTATTTCTTTTTACATAACTGCTCCCCCGTGCGAACGAAACGTTTTTTCACCGTTCACCACTCAAATTAGTACTGCGGGTTAATTACCTCAAACAACAAGGACTATTTTGTAAACCTGCCGCGACGGTGAACCCGGAGACCCAATCCGTGCTTTATTATTAGGGAAAGACTAGCAAAAGACCCGTGCGTTGCTACGGGCAAAAGGCAAGAAATACCTTCACTGTCGTGGCAAGCTTCAAACATTCTATTCCTAGGCAACGAGCAGCCCGTATTCGTGGAAACATGCCCGTGCGTTGCAACGAGGAAAAAATGTGGACCTCTACTCAATAATTATTTCTGAAGACCCCACATGCATATGCCCTCTATTTTAACATGACATCCCATCCGAGTTGTCGTTTATCCTTTTTCATGAACTCGTCGAGCCGTGTCCATATGATCGTAAAAATGTCCGACTGTGGTCAATCCCTAGGCAACGAGCTCGGCCAACACCGCCCATCTATCATTGAACCACGCATGTGCAAGATAATGCTTGGACAAATATTGTCAAGCTGGAAGCGAGGGCTGCCCTTTGTGAGACCCTCCCGGCACCTGGTCCATATACAACCCCCTACTCATGCTCACTTTGAATTTGCAATGTTGTGGACTTGTTTCATGAAGAAAGGGCATGTCATGCACTTGTACCGCCTAAATAAGGTCTAAACGGTGCTGGCACATAACATGATTATTTATACTCTACACACATGTGTAGTTACTGTCTAAGTAAACTTAATTAATAAACAGTTAGTCACCCTCGATGGAAACTGAATTTTAAAATATCACCTCATCAAATTCTTTGTACTTAATTACATGATTGTCGTGAAATTAAAAAGTTGCATGTCCATGTCAACACTGGCGTCGTCTTTGCGCTCCTCCCTTACGTCCTCGTCCTCAATGGTAATTTTTTAATCTATTTTTGCTTCATTTCTTTCACACCAAGCCACATTTGTTTCACACCTAGCCCACTTGTCAGCCCAACAATCCCCCGAACTGCTTCCTTCCTTCAGTTATAATTTGGTAGCGTTCAAATTCTTTCCTATACCCACAAATCTGCCTCAAATTCCATCCTTTTAATACACAAGTATTCATAATTATCCATGCAACCCACAATCCTGAAATCCATCCATCCTTACTTTATACTACTAATTTCACAGCCCACAAAGTAACCTTCAATTATTTCCTTTAATACCACCCTGCAAATCCGTCCTCAATTCCTTCCTTTAATACACAAGTGTTCTTTCTTTCCTTTAATACCCACAAATCAGCGCTCAAATTCAGCCTTCCCTCTTGTCCGCTCTCTCATGGCCCTCTTTTTTAGGCGACTTGCTGATAATACAGGAGACTTGCTTGTATATAAATTGGTATGAATCTTTTTAAAGCAACGATGTGGTACTAATTTCAAACAAAATAACTTGGCTTAGTTGGTTGTTGCGCTGTTCCACGGGATAGGAGGTCATGCGTTCGATCCCCAATAGCTATTTTTCTTATGCATGTCCCAGAAGAGGCCTGGCGGGCTATGTGGCCCAAATACATTTTTTTTGTGGGTCGAGGGTACAGTGGCGGACGATTTTTTAATCGGATCAAGGTTGGGTTGATGATTTAAAACGTTTAATTTTTCCGAGATATTGGCCAGAGTTGGCCCATCCGACCGAGCAGACTCGCCTGGCTCCAGCCCAACATCGACTACGCTCAGAAACAATTGTCACCAGCTAACGAAACGGTTTTAGTACCACCTCGCTATATGTTTTAAATTCAAAGTTAAAGCGTAAACTTACAGGAAGAAAGCGTGATTGTGACGGTGAACCGGAGACCCAATCCGTGCTTTATTTTTGTGGCGAGAAAGTTTTGTACTACTGAGAGAGGTAGAACTGTCTCATGGACCTGCAATTGAAAAGCACGTAGGTGTATCAGGTAACAACTCTTAACCAAACCGTAAAAAAAATTCTAAATACAATCTGTACAATGCCTTGCAATGTCATAATCATCGTTTAAACTGCATACACATTATCTATACAAAAAAGAACTGGAACAAAAATTAAAATCTGAAACAAAATTCAAAACAGAACCTTTGTATAACAGGCAATGAATAATTTATAAAGCAAGATCTAGCAAGCAATCTAGCTATACACATACAGAGTTTAACATCAAGTGGTTGAGTTAGGAAGATCTAGCAAGCAATCTAGTCCTTGCACCTGAGCTGGGAAGAAGATAAAAAAGAAATTACATGAACACAATCGACTCCCTTGTTAGACCATCGGTGGCAGTACCAAAAGAAACCCATGGCTACTTATTGGTGCCACCGGGAAGATTGGGGCTAGTTGGGAAGGGAAGGAGAACAGCATGGCGGTGGCGGCGGGTGGCGGCGGAGGCAGCGGAATCGGGTCGGGTCCGGGCGGCGGCGCTGGATAGAAGCCGAGCGGCGGCGGCGCTGGACAGAATCCGGAGCGAAAGACCGACAGTGTCGTACGCCGTGCGTGTTCAGGTACGTTCAGGCAATGCGTTTTTGTTTTAGGCCAAGGTCGTGTCATTCTTCTATAGCCCATGGCCCAACACAATGCACAAGCCGATTCTGCAGCCCCAAGCCCAATAGATTACGCAAAACGTTATTCCCTGAAGCCCTGTTAACTACACGTACGAAAAGGCTTATAATTATAAATAGTACCACCTTGGATGTAGAAAATAATATAGGTGTAAAAACTGAAAGCGTATTATTACATGAGAAGAAAGCGCATTGTGACGGTGAACCCGGAGACCCAATCCGTGCTTTATTATTAGGGAGAGATAAAAAATTGGAATAATTTTTAAAATTCGGAATGACAAAAAAGTGAAAATGTAAAAAAATTTATAACGAACAAAATTTTGGAATCCATAACAATAACTACCGAATATATTTGGCACGTGAACAATTTTCCAAATAACGAACAATTTTTTTGAAAATTCCATAGATTTTAAGACAAAGATAGAATAAAAACTTTGAACGGAACATTTCCTGAAATTCACATAAATTTCTTAAAACACGAACCTTTACAAAAAAACGATTATTTTTTATTTTGTGAACAATTTTTGAAAATGGGAATATGTTTTGAAAATTTGGAAGAATTTTGGAAAATGTGTTTCTTTAATGCAAACATTATTTTCAATTTTTGCATATATCGCTAAAACAAAATATTTTCGAATTTGGAACATTTGTCAAATGATATTTTTTAAATCTTGATTTTTTCTAAATATGATTTTTTTAGAAAAATGGGAGTATTTTTCAAATTTTGATCAATTATTGGCATGACAAAAGAAATCTAAACATTTTTTAGAATAGAAACACAATTTTTTAATTTGTAATATTTTACGAAATTTTGAATAAAAACTGAAATTGCAAAAATTATTCTGAAAATTTTGAACTTCAAAAAAAAGTGAAAAGTAGACATAGAATGGGAAAAATAAAAAATAAACAGGAACTATAAAGAGAATGAAACAGAATTTTTTTATGGAACAGAAAACAAACAGAAATGGACCGCCGAGTCTTGGGCGCCCCGTGCGTAACAGAAATATTTGTCGCATTGTGCGGGAAATATGATTTTCTATTGCTATGTGGGTAGGGAAAACTGGGCTGACTTTACTGGGCCATAGCTTGCGCCCGCCCACGCACGTAATTCTGTAGAAATCGTTTTTCCTTTGCTAATACACAACAAAAAAAATGTTTAGTATCACCTCAGATAGAAAAAAAAAATTCTTTTAATGGAAAATGGATGAAAAAATTAAAGAAACGCACCTTGCTTTATTAGTAGATGTAGAGATGTAGATATAGATATAGATATAGATATAGATATAGATATCTCTACTCCTAATGGACGACTTGGTGAATAGTCTCCGTGATTTATTTTCGCTGGTTTTTTCTCGTCATTCTCCCACCTCCGGTTTTTTTCGTCATCCTCCCACGTACAAAAACCCGTGAAAAAAACCCTCCCGCGAAAAAAACCCGTGCAAAAACAATCCACTCCTATCGATCCCCTAGAGACACAGCGCTCCTCTCGCGAACGAGGTCCCGATCCGCTCTTCCTCCTCTCCAGAGGATACGCGGCGGCCGCCGCCGATCTGCCGATCCGGGCATCGCAGCCGCTGCTGATCTGCCTATCCGGGCAGACGCGGCCTTCACGGATCACGAGAACGCCGGCGCCGCCGGCTCCTCGGATGCGTCGCCCCCGGCACCTCGGATGCGTTGCCCGTCACCATCTCTACTCCTAATGGACGACTTGGTGAAGTCTCCGTGATTTATTTTCGCTGATTTTTTCTCGTCATCCTCCCATCTCCGGTTTTTTTTCGTCATCCTCCCACCTCCGTTAACTCAACCCTCCCGCGAAAAAAACCCGTGCAAAAAAACCCACTCCTATCGATCCCCTATAGACACAGCGCTCCTCTCGCGAACGAGGTCCCGATCCGCTCTTCCTCCTCTCCCGAGGATACGCGGCCGCCGCCGCCGATCTGCCGATCCGGGCATCGCAGCCGCCGCTGATCTGCCTATCCGGGCAGACGCGGCCTTCACGGATCACGAGAACGCCAGCGCCGCCGGCTCCTCGGATGCGTCGCCCCCGGCGCCTCGGATGCGTTGCCCGTCACCACCACGATGGCACCTCGCTGATCAGGGGCGGAGCCACGTTATCTCTTCCGGTGTCACTGGCACCGGGTAACACTCGTGTTTACCTTATACCCGGTACAAGTTTTTAGGCTGGACACCGGTAACTTTTTGACCTGGACACCGGCCAGCCCACCGATACACAAACATAAGCCAGGCGTAGCAGCCCATCTAGGTAAATGCCCACTCCTGATCGATCCATTAATCGATCCCTGTACGCGTGTCCGTGGAGAAAAAGCTATCGATCTAATTAATTGATCCCCAATACCCCTGTGCGTGCGTCTATTCTGTTTTTTTTTTCGATTCTATTGCTCGTCCGCTCGGCTTCTCCACCCACGGCCCTTCTCTGCCGCCGCGCTGCCAGTCGCTGGTCCATCCTGGTTGTCCATTGAAACGTTCAAGCATCGCTAGCCGGCCGCCTCAACCCTTGTTGGGAATTTGAGGTACGTCTCAACTCCGCACTTGGTAATTGTTGATCTCTCTTAAATCTGAAATCTAATCTGTGTGTAGGAATTATTATTTTTAATTTCTGTTTTTAAATTGTATGGCCAGGGTTTTAAAACATCTAACAGGGGAGGATTATTTCAGCGAGAACGGCAAAGCACAATGTCGAGTAAGTTTAACTCCCCAATCGTATTCTTCAATCAATATGTTTTGTTTATTTCTCACCAAAAAAAATATGTTTTGTTTATTGTTTCTATTCTTGCATATGCAAACACAAATAATGTAACTCATACATTTTTGCTAACATAATAATAACTATTAACAAGAGAATTTATGGAAAGGTTTCTTAAAAAATGAAGTCCTCGGCACAATATGATATAGCTAGCCCATCACGTGAACCAGTTCATTTTGGTAAGAAATCTCACTGCCATATCATTTGTGTTGTTGGGTATGTTATTTTTTTCAGAATATAAGGTGTATTGATTTCCGTGCAAGTCAACCATATCCAAAACCTAATAGATAAAATATGAGACTATATTTCTTGAAGGATCAAATGGTATAAATTTTGTACTGTGGATATTGACATATTTTCCAAAAACACGGTCAAACATGCACTCGTTTGACTTAAAAAACACACAACTTATATAAAGGAATGGGTATATACTATTGCTTGGTGTCTATCCTTGTATATATGATGTGCATGTGGACACCGGGACATTTTTGTTTTGGATCCGCCCTGTTGCTGATGCCGCTCGGCATGGATTGCCGCCCTCAAGGGTGGCCGGGGGCGGCCACCGCGGGCCCCCAAACTCTAGGGGCCACATCCCAGGTATGCTCCATGTACGCATGAGGCCCGAGGCATGCTGCTACGATGTGTGAGCAGAGTAGTAACTCCTATTTTTTCCATCCGAGATCGTGGTCCTTCCCTCCCTACGATGCAAGTCACGCCCTACGCGGCGGCCGCCAGGAAACAAATGCGCGAGGCCGCAAGCGGATCCAGCGGGTTGCGACGTTCAGACGGCCTGCCGGGAACATGATGGTTGGCTTGTTGCTTCTGATCTGATTGCTCCAGGACTCCTTTTGTTTTTCTGCCACAAAGCTCCTTCCACCTATGATATGTATATTAAGCAGTCGATCACACCAGTTCACCAATCAGCCCTATTTGCTTCACCGGCCGGATCTCCTAGGTATACTATTGAATCACTAATTCACTAACCATTGTCACTACATGTTATGTATGTTGGCAATTAGATTATTTTAGCTCTACAGATTTTGTAATTGTTGTGTTTTAGCACTGCCTGATATTATATCATCTGGAAAGTATCGATTTGGTAATGAGCAAGAAAAAGGAAAATAGGCTTATGGATGAGTTAATATAATTACAGAGAGGAACTATGGATAAATTTTATCAAGAGTAATAGGGGCACTTTGACGAGTTGGCAGTAATTCCCGTGGACGAACCAACTACTGATGTTAAGAATCAAGTAACTGTTTATGATTCTATTTGTTATTTGAATCAACACTAAGATGTTTTGTAGAAATTATTTTAGTGCATTGAATATTACGTCCTAAATTGATGTGTATTATAATACTACATACATACATTTTTTGATCGGTTACTACATACATACATATACCGGGTGGGAGGTCACTTAGCAATCTCAACCTTTGATATTGATATATGCAAACATATATATGAGGGGCGATGAGGGGCCCCATATTAGTTTTCGCCCCGGGCCCCCGAAATCTCAAGACCGGCCCTGCAGGGCGGCCAGACCAGGTGGCATATGTGGTGCATGAGTCAACCTCACAACGTACTATGGTGTCTAGGATGGGCGTGGTGTAACATGACGCTTTCTAGAAGCATGTTATCGAACATCTCCACAGAATCCCGAGCTTGCCTAATTCCCAAAGCATGTTATCATAAGGATGATTACGGAGGACAACTCTCTGAATTCCCAAAGCACTAATCTTGTCCTAATTGCTCATATATTGAATCACTTTTCGCTGCAAATATGTTTTCTATGCGTTCCTTCTTACAACCAGGACATTTACTTCCCAAAGAGTTGGTCAACTAAAAAGGACAAGGTGTTTGAGACTGCTTTTATCTGCTCTGAAGTTTCCCCTTAAACACAGCTTTTCAGGTCTGTTATTCTTGGTCATATATTTTGGAGTTTTTGCAACTCAGTGTGAAAGAGTTGGGTAACCAACTCAAAATGCAGTGGACAGAACTCAAAATGAGGTGGACAGAGATCAGTGTGCAGTCCATTGAGTATTAGTTTCATGAGCACTTCATATTGTTAATTGTGCTTCTGTCTATTAATCAAGAGTGTATTACTAAAACTACAGATTGATTGTCGTTGATGCGCCTATTGTACTGTAATTATTTAGTTCCTTCACTTCTAAGATGATCTCAGGTTTAGTAGTGATATAAAAAAGCTATACATTTCTATGTTTTTCCTCTGCTATTGTGTTGTTTCATCATTTTCTGTTCCTTACGGTCTGCCACTCTTTGACTCCCTTTTTGTGCTCAAATATTTCTCAATGTTCCTTGCAGGATCCATATGAGCTTGGTTACGCACTAAATTATTCTGGAGGATCTTAGGTAATCGTTGCAGTTGAAGATTATGCCCCTGGTCATGATTCTCATTTTCAAACTTGCCATTCATCGTAGGTGATTTCCCTTGCCCCTTCATCAGTTAATTCCTTTTGCTTGGCGGACTGATTCACAACTTAAGTGGATCCCTGAGGAATTCTACAATGGGTGTTTTTCTTATGTATGTAGGTTTTGGATGGAGTGTATTCATGCATTATATTGGAGCAGGGACCTGCCGAGGAGGGGGATACCATGGGGAGGCGAACCTGGTAAAGTAGGGGTGGAAAGTAGACTATAGGTATGTTATCCGTGGCAAGGACTTGGTGGATTGTTTACCATTTAGTTGTGTTCAACACCGAAAAATGGTAATATCATTTTTTTGTCCTTTGCAAATTAAATTATTAATCCATAACATTATTTTTATATAAGGGCTTCTATTAGCGCAACTGGATTGATGTAGCGGAGAATTACCTTCAAAATGATTAAACGAATGCGAAGATTGGCCTTCTTGAATTTTGACCACGTCTAATAACACTTCTGAATTATGTCTAATCTCCATGTAGTTTGGTCCGGTTATTTCATCAACTAGCCCACTACTATGTGCTGGAAGTTATATTGTTACTTAATACAGGCTACGCATTCTAAACATCTTTTTGACTGTGTTGTCAGATTGATTTATCCAATGGAACCTCACATTAATAATAAATTCCTTACAATAACAATGTGCTTTATTTGAAAATGGTTGAATATAATTACCAAAGTTTGATGGACGTTCTATGGCATGCCAGTCATTCATATGGAGAGCGCAAATGCAAATGTTCATATTGTATTGACGATGCCCCCTTTTGAAATTAACATGCTTTGTCAATTTATTTTCGACATGATGTATTATCTTATTACTTTTTAGCCTATAGGTTTTATATGAGTGAAAATTAAATATGACAGTTCTCAGTCTGGTCTTGCCAACCCCTCCATGTCAACCAGGTATGCAATGCATTATATAAGATTATTTTTGTTGTTTTTCCTTCTTGTTAGTATTTTTAATTATGGTTATTACTCTTTGGAATAATCGACAGTTTAATCTCTACTATTAAAGGGGAGTAAGCAGGTCGTTTTTTCGGGGAGGGTGAGGCACAACCTTGTGAAGGAGTGGAGAAGACAGTGTGCTCTGGTCCTCCTCCAAGCCCGCCAGCGACTTATCATTTGTTGCTCTTCCCTTACAAGGTACGACACTCTTCTTCCCTTCCTGTCTGATGCATCTAATTCCCCATCACTCTTTTTCTCACAGCATGGTCAGAAGTTGAAATTCCTTTGGGCATAGTATCCCAGGACCATGAGGAAGAACATATAGTCTCAACAAAAATGACATTAACCCATTAGAGAAACAGGTGTTGATTGTTTAGCAGATATGTTGGTGTGTCAAGTGTTGAGGAGTAGAGTTTACCCGTTCCACAACTTCAAGCTTGATGGGGGCATCAACAACGGTGCCTTCACCCTTGCTTGTGCCTGTGCCCATATGGCCATCTTTGATATGTGGTATTTAGTTACATGACAGAGTTCTTTGTAAGTGATAAGATGATTTGGAACTCGGTCACTTGATACATGTTCGATTGATGGGGAAAGTATCAGGTGCTCCCAAGCCTGGTGAACTTCGTATTAGTGACCTTTCAGATATTTAGCATTCTGAAAGTTAGATCCACCCGAACTGGATATGCATACTATTCTTGAGGTCTCTCGTGTGGGCTCCTGGTCTGCAATTTACTGATTTGAGTATACGTTGCGTCTTGATGTGTTGCAGATCCTTGAGGTCAGGTGTGATAACTAGCGACACGTGGTGGAGCTTCTGCGGTAGGGCATCGCCGACGGCAACATCACCTGCATCAAACTCTCCCTGGTCACCTTCGAGAGTGTGTGTACCCGACCTACAAGCTTGTTATGATGCCCTTTGAATTTCCGAGCAAGTTGCAACCTTTCCAGATTTATCAACACTGCTCACATTAGTAGTCAATATGGTTCAGATGCATAATAGTACGTACTTCGTTTCCTTTTTGTTGCATACATGGCATCTTGTGAGAAAGTGTTCCTTATATTATGTAACTAGGGATAAATATGACGAAGCCAACAGTAAAGGAGCTCATGTAAAAAAACTGAAGTTTAAAGGAAATTGTTATAATATATATATCAATTCCGACATTGGTATCTAAAGGATGGGTCAAGGAATATTTGTCCCTGATGAGTGAAGGGTTTCCCTGTTTGGCTCCCTTTTCTGTGAGTTGACTCTACAGATCTAGGATCTTCTCTGAAACCGTAAATTGGCAGTTGTAGCAAAAGTATATATGTGTGTGTGTGTGTGTGTGTGTGTGTGTATATATATATATAGTGTTACTATTCATCACCCAGGATCCAGAATACGTTATTCTCCATCCGAGGTAATCTTACGATCATTTCATAAATAAATTATGTTTCAAATACAAATAGTTACAGTCATATTGATTCACTGCGTAAAATTTGGCATAAAAAATGTCAGAAGACCAGAAAAATTACATTTTATGTACATTTTACACTATATTTTTATGTTTGAAATTTGCGTAATATAAAATATTTTTTACGGTGATTATATATTTTCTTACGTTCTCTTCTCTGCTTTAGATTAATCGTCCCTTCCTTTCTTTGAGCCTTACTGATTTTGGATGAACTGGACTAGCCCCTCTTTAATCAATTAATTTCCCATGGAAAGAAGATAAAGTGAAATTTAATTGGAGGGTGCTTAATTAGTTGTTCCTCTTTCCTGATGGAGGCTGCATCATTTTTTTGAGGAGAAAACCCCTATTCCAGTGTGGGCTCTCTACTTGCTACAGAGGAGAAAGAAATTAAATAGGGTTAATCAAGTATGATGACATGTCTACCTGTGTTTAATTAAACATGATGGATTGCTTACTTGTAATTTGTAGCTATTAGGTTGGATGATGATTTTCTCATACAATTAGTAGTTGTACATTGGTTTTTCACTGCGTATTTGATAACAGGAGCAAATTAAACTCCATGTATATGTATCAAAAGATACAGAAACATTAATGCTCCACAATTTATAAAGAAATATGCATGTGACTGCCTGAATGCTTGATGCTTCTTCTTGAGACCGGCAATGCTTGATGCTTCTTTTTGAGACCGGCAAAAGCTAGCTAGCATATATATAGTCAAAAAGGGGCATATCATCTAGAACAAAAGGTAGGCATGATGCTCAGTGTCTTTCTTTAATAGTTACTAATTAATTTTGAAGCTGCAGATGTGTCATTCTTTTGTTTTGATTGCCTGATGCTTCCCTTCTGTCCTCATTAGATATCCAAGCTGCTGAGGTGACACCTGATACATACTATACTGTTGGAGAAATTGTTCTGAAGCTTAGCTTGTATGAGAGTCATAGTGAAGCTGCGGTGTCCTTTTTAAACTAACAAGGATAAAAAGTAAGTTACCCTTGTACATTTGCAAGTAATTTGTAGAAGGCTGCATGCAACTTGCGCAGTTTGTATCTGTGGACAAAACTGACATTTCATTGGAAAATGTAGCATGGCTGATGTGGTTGTGCATGACTCACTTCATACCATGATATGACTTATTAGTTCATCGAAAAATAGAAGAGACCTGGACTCTTTCTCAGTATTTAGTTTCTTCTCGTATGTTGCTTGTGCCCATCTATTGTTTTTATTAGCACCCCAATTTTTTCCCACTGAGAAACATTGTTTTGACATTTCTAGTTTGAGGATATTCCCCGCTTCACTCTTTTGGAAGGAATGAAGCATGAATTTTATTTATCCAAGTACAGAAAATGCCAGTACAATTTAGTGATTATCATTTAGTTGCCTTTCAGAGCCAATGAGTTCTCTTATCTTTATCTAAAATATAATGGAGCACCAAATTTATGAAGGCTAATTGGCTAATTAATCAAAAGAAAAGAAGAAAGTGAAATAATATTTTGTTTGTAAAATAATACAGCATGCATCTTTATGCTTTTGTTTTTTATCAACATGTGTTCCATGGCTTTATGGCAGATTTGAAAGTGATATGCTTGCCTTTAGGGTGTTACTATGGGGCGGAGGAAAGGAGAGGAAAGAGCAAGGTGCCGTTTGCAAGCGATGCAAAACTTACATGTATGAATAGTTTCACATCTCAATACTTAGATAGTTCGCAACCAAAGATGAGTTGATTCCATATTTCCATACAAGCCCTCAATGCGCTCTTTCCATATTTCCATACAAAAGGCAAATTATATGCCAACCCTGCTGCGTGTATATGTGAAGAGACTAAAGATGACCCCTCTACTACAGGAGGGAAGAATTCAAAAGATGATCCCACCGGGACAGAAGAGGTGATTGATATTGGGGCCGGCGGTGATTCTTTGGTCAGATTGGAGGTCTGTGAGTTGGAGGTCATCCTGATTAGTTGAGATATTTTGCAGCTCAGAGGAATTAGTTAAGTTATTTGCATGCTAGTGGTGTATGTGGTATACTAAAAATTCAGAGAATTTCTGATTTTATTTGGATGGATTTTGGTGTATGCATGAACTGTACTTCTTAATATACTAGATCTAATTTTCTCTTGCAATGTGTTACTTATTTTTCGTTGGAAACAGAGAATTTCAGAGTCTTTTCTCTTTATTTCCAGATTACACAATATTTCGTATTTTATTTTTGAAAGGAATCAGAGAAACAATAACATAAATCATTTGTAATAATCGAAGAAGTACGTAGACCTGCTTTCGAAACATCCATGTGATCCTGTAGACACTAGATCCTCTCAATACAAAACATGTCAGCATCTACAGTTTGATCACTACACCATTGGCTTGCGACTTACTTCATCCTTCATCTTTTCTTGTACAATAAAAAACAGGACTTCCTACATCCTTCATCTAATACAACGTATTGTCCTCCTAATCCTGTATAAGCGAGTTTTTCTGTCAGAGAAGAACCAAGACGCATACTATCATATTGTAGGTACTATACTGCCACAAAATTGAATGGATGGAACTTAACTCGCGCAGAACACTGAAGACGAGAACTGAGAAAGTTCCTTGGCATTGATAGTATTCAAAGAAATAGTGCATTCTGAATTAGCATATCAGAAATCTTTTTGTGTGGGGTCTATAGCCAACAAGATGATCTGGTAGACAACCACCAGGCAAAATATTGGAGGAAGATACAAACAGGAAGAATATCCCAAACCAAGAAATAAACAAGATTTTTCTCGGATACACTCAACAAAGACAGTTGTTGAAAAGCCTATCACTATCTGCTGAATAACACGCACAAATTAGAAGAATAAACTTCCAATGGTACTTCTACAAGGAAATTTGACAAGCATTCACATGGATCAATTTTATCGACAGAATATTTCAAAAGGCAAATGTATTGCACCCCAATCAAATATTCACTATACATCATGAAAAAGATGGCGGTGAAATCTTTGCCTTCCTATTACTAATTTTGCTCGCATTCAGATCTTGTATCATACTGAATAACCACAGAGGAGCTGAATGACATGTTCAATTCATGGCATAAAAATTCAGAGTTCTTCATCTCTTATGACATTGGCAGCTTCAGTTAGGCTTCTGAATTCGCGGGTAGCATTGACCGGTCGAGCAGTTACACATGGTTGTGGTTGCGCTCGTTCTTAGTAGATGAGCATCCCGGCTTTACTGCAATACTGCTCCACGTGCTTCCACGCAACACAATCCTTGATGCTGCTGTATCTGTAGAACCCCCTGCGCTCTATTAGTTCATACTGAATTACTTGATTAAGTTGCCACCTAGAATGAACGTATGCATATCTCATCTTAAGCTAAATAACATGTATATGAAAGCCCTCTAGCACATAGCTGATGGGTCAAACATCTGAAGCTTAGGTAATTTGAAAGCCCAACAGTTTCAAACATGAAATCAACACATAGATAACTAGAGTAAGAAATGAATTGGGGTTTCCACTAAAATTTCCTCTAGTGACAACACTCTATAAAACAGTATTCTGAAGACAACAACCCAACAGAAAACAAGGAATAAGGAGTATACTAAGTACTGAATTTTAAGGTTAAAAAGGAAAGTAATATTTAAGGTAAAAAACTGCAAATACCCGTATGCACATAGATTTCTTTTATCTGTGTAGAATAAGTAGTATCATCATAAATCTCAAACTGAACGCAATGGTCAGCCAACTAAATGAAGCTTCTAGTTAGATCAATGCATAACAGAGCCGGAAGATATAAATACACGTTCATATGAGAGCTAACTACTTCATTTTCTTTTGCAGGGAGAGAGCTAGCTATTTCTGAACTAAAAAATTCAGCATCCAATTGATTAATAAGCTTCTAGTCTTCAACAAATGTACTTGAATTTCTATCCAAACCTATACAGAAACTGCAAGTTATTCCATTATGTATTGCCTAAACAAGATATGGGCTAGGATGCAGGTGAGCAAATGTACAACTGTCTTTTGAGTTCCTTGCAGATTGTAAAAGAAAACAAGAAAACTGAAGCAGCAGCTAATATGCATAACTAATTGTGGAAATTCATCACTAAAATTTTTGAGGACTAACAACTTATCATCTTCTTTCAATTCTGGACAGTGGCATGCCTGGGATGCCTTTGGTGATATAATTTCTAACTGAAAATTAATGACATTTTTCCTATTTTTTTATGAAAATCAATGGTGGTACACAAGCAGCTCAAATTGATAGGAAACTCTGCAAGAAGTACGTGAAGTATTTTACATCAACTCGAACATGAGGTATATCTACTTTAAATCTATATCTAGATGATAGGAAAGTCACATATGCATTCTAAACAGACATAATTCCCCAAAATAATTTCTTGTATCTCTAGCAGGAAAATTTAGCAGCACCTCCAGAATCTACATTAAGTAGAAACATTATAATAATGTTTGAAAGAGCTACTAGCTGCAGGTATGACTCTGAATAACAGAAGAAAAACCTTTCTGAACAATACAAGTGTATTTACAGCGAGGTTTGCTATATTCTAGAACAAAAGGATTCTCCATACCTTCCAAAAAACGATAAGGAAAATTCATTGAGTTTGACAAGGTAATCATGCTATATAACTAAACTCGATTCACGGAAGGAGAATTCTGTAGAGGAAAAAATAGTGTGTTTTGATGGAGTTCATCATCATTGATGACAGTAACTAGAGTTTACTTATATAGTGAGGCCTCACCTGGATCCCTACAACAAAAAGATTGAACTGAACAAATTTACGGGAACAACATCAAGAAAGAACACTAGTTGGAGATGAATACCTTTCTTCTTGAATTGGATATTGGTATCCCCATGAAAATCAGGAAAAAATAGAAGAACTTAGCCAACCAAATTAACATTTAGCAGTACCCAAACTACAAGCTGAAGAATATCTGCAAGTAGCTAGATGCTGAGGTTGCAGCCATGCTAGCATTGTGGCACGCGCAGCAGGAGTGCAGGACAGATTCTGGTATTACCAAACCTTAGCATAAGCTTTTTAATTTCACATAACATGCGAATTTCATTATGCTCCCATTACAACAGGCTCGAGTAATTCCTTGAGAAGTAATTGCCCCATCATAAAGATAGCAATCTCGTCACACACAAAGATGCCCTCTTGACATAACAAAAAAGCTTCAGTATATCCAAAATAGGTAGAAATATCACCTGGGGAATGGAATCGTCCAAGCTCGAGAGAGGCAAGGGGCAGACCTCGAGCTCATGGGCGCATGAAGTAGGAGGAGCGACCAAACTTAAGAGGAGGTCGATGATGCATAGACCATGATGACTCAATGGCCGGTGAAATCTCGCGTTCCTTTCAATCAGCGAGGTGAGGGGTGGGAGAGGAGAGAAATACAGTCCCCGAGCTCGCGGAGAGTCGACACGACCGAGCGCCCTGGCACTGAGGTCGAGGTCAGACTTGACGCCGTCGCTTCCGTTGAACTCGATCTCGCCGGTGGGACGACCTCTTTTCTTCTGCAAATCCACCGGATCGGAGCAAGTTCACGGCCGCAGGGACAGAGTAACCTGCTCCGCTGGCTTCCGGAGAAGGGGAACCGCCGCGGCTGCGTGCGAAACTGGTCGGGATCGTTCAGAAAATGGCAGAGCCCTCCCACGATCTGGTCTTCCCCCAATTATTTTTGCAGTATAGATGCGTGAGGTAAATTTACCTCGCAAGTCTTACAGTTCTTTCCATATGCCAAAAGAAAAGAAAACAATCTTTTTATAGCTTATTATAATCGTTGGGAGTATCCGCTCCTGTGTATGTACTCTCAGTTATCTTGTAGAGTTGGGATGTTATGTTGCGTACTCCCTCCGTCTAGGTGTGTAAGTCATCTTACGAAAACCAAATAATCCCAAAACACTTAGGCGCGGTACATTAACTCTCATCTCGTTTCTTGTTTCATGACTTATCAACCAATAAGAGATGTGGGTCATGCATGCTTTAAATGGCTTGAGACTACCAAACACGACATGCATTGGTTAGTTCGTTGCATGCATTGCTATTAATTAGCAAAAACACATTAAGTTCTCTCGTTTCCCCCTCCACCTTGGTCACGGTGCGCAACGTAAGATGACTTACACACCTAGACGGAGGGAGCATGTCTTTTGCTGTAGTAGTTCCTAATGGTAAACTGTATGGTTCTAAGTGGCAAATTTCATGTCTAACAGTTTGCCACACAATTGTGTAATGCATTGAAATTTCTGGTTGTAGCATTTTGGAAAATTAGTTTTAAGGAACAAAATCCTCCATGTTTTTTCTTTAATTAATGGATAATAATAATGGAAATTCTCCCTGAGACGACCGGTCATATTTGATAGATAGCACCTGCATAAAAAGGCGTCCATGTGTTATCTAGATAGCACTTGCATACCGGATCCGATCCCGGGCTACACCCCTGCCAAGCAGATTGAACTATCTCCTGGAACCCTTGCATCCTTACGACCTTACCCAATGATTCTCGAACCGGAAAGCGTGGGAGTGTATAAATGATACATCACAATTTAGCAGCAATGGGCAATGATCTGACATCTCTAATGGAAGGGCTTGCAGCAAGCAGTTTGGCATCATGCACTCCCACTCATCATTGATCAGCACACGGTCAAGTTTCACAACAGTTGCATTTATCTGCTCATTGCACCGTGTGTAGCACCGCCCGTGTAGGTACAGATGAGTTAGTATACGTCGTTGACTTACATTTTTTTATCTAAATACATTGCAAGTAAAGAAGAATTCTAATTTTCTACACACATGAAATTTGACCTGCATTATCTCTACTCCTAATGGACGACTTGGTGAATAGTCTACGCGGTTTAATTTCGCTGGTTTTTTTTCGTCATCCTCCCACCTTCGGTTTTTTTGTCATCCTCCCACCTCCGTTAACTCGCAACCCTCCCGCGAAAAAAAACCGTGCCAAAAAAAACCCTATGATCGATGCCTCCAACCCCCAACCTCCTCCCTGGCTCCCGGCGCCCGCCCCCATCTCCTCCCCGATCCCGGCACCGCCCGCCCCCATCTCCTCCCCGATCCCGGCGCCGCCCGCCCCAATCTCCTCCCTCACTCCCGGTGCCAACCCCGCCCCCACCTTTTCCCTCACTCCATAGCCCGCGCCCGCGTTCTTCCTCCCCCATATCTACATCCAAACGCTGTGTTAGTCATTTTGTAGCTTTGATTTCCAATCTACGTCAGCCTAAATATCCCATGGTCAGCACATTTGCATGGTCAGTGGACATTGACCCTTTTTTATTCAGTGATGGATGAAAAGTCAGAAATGACAATTCTGATGTATTATTCAATTTGAACTAACGTTTAATCTTCCATATTGACGACATAAATAAATTTTATCCGCTTTATTTATGAAGTGTGCGGTCTGTCAGCATATTCTGTAGCTCTTTCAGATGTGAAAGCGCATGTTACATAAGAAATCATTATCTCTGAAGCATACTCACATTGGACAAGAACTAGGCAAGGTTCAGACTTCAGAGAAATGATAACAAGGTTAGTTCCTCGCTCCTCTGTTGGACTTTTAGTTTCAAGTTCACATAACTTTGATGATTTCTTATCAGCTTCACAAGTTTGTATGTTTGCTGGTTCGTACTTGATATGTGATAAGCAGAGTCAAAACAAATTTGGTCATGTTATTGAGGGGTTTGTCTGAACTCCAGCGCAAGGACTTTCTGGTTAAAAAAGAACTTTTGGTCTCTTTAATTACAAATTGATTGCAACATCGTGTTAGTCATCCATGGTCTCGAAAAGGATTTGTTAATAACAACAAATAATCTGTACCACCACTAACCCTTTACATGATGCAATGTCAGTATATGTTTCACATCACGTCGCATCCATTCTCTTAGTGTAGTCAGAGTGTTCATCATTTTTCGCAATTGGCCTGAAAGATATCGAACCTCTAACATGTGGTTGTAAGATGTGCTTTGGTTAAACATTCTATTTACCCACCTTGAGGAGAATTGTAAATGGCATTTGGTTATTCATGTATACCACCAATAGGACTCATGGGATTTATGGATTGTCAATAGCCCTCATCTGATTCCTTGATGTACTTATATCGCTTTCTTTTCAGTCTCCTTTTCATTCGAGCGGGGCGATGAGGGAAAGAACTGGTTGTGGTGAAAGTCAGTTTAGTGCATCAAGGATTGGAGGTTCTGAGATTTGCAAGAGGTGATGGAGGATGTTTAGTTACTTTGGCTCATGATATAGTATTGGTAGATGAGTACAAGCATAAGCTTATTCAAAATCTGAAGTTCCTGACTGCACGAGACATGTACTACCTCTATTCCTAAATATAGTTCCTTTTAGAGATTCCACTATAGAGACTAGATTCGTATGTATATAGACGCCTTTTAGAGTATATGTTCGCTCATTTTGCTCTGTATGTAGTCTATAGTGAAATCTCAAAAAAGACTTATATTTAAGAATGGAGGGAGTATTTTGTAATCTTTTTTTCTTTTTCTTCTTTTTCATTTTCTTCTACTTATTTTCCATTTGAACGAACGGAGGGAACAACATGAAGATGGGTAGCACTATACAGTTTTATAGCAGTAACATTTTGCGAGCTTCTTAAATTTGGTATCTATGAATAGTTGATTTGTTTGTTTTGATTTATAGCCTTGTAGATGTTTACCTCTCTACCAGATTTCCATAATGGAATGTCGTCCGGTGTATTCGATGGGCAGCTTAGCTTGCACGTGAATTGGATGTGGCAAAGCTTATCTTGGAGCAGACTCAAAAATAGTGGCGGCTAAATTAAGAATCTCAGAAATTGATAGATCAATCTATGGCCTATTGCTGAGGAGGTAAAGGAGTGCATGCGATCAAGAGAGGAGTTTCAGGGTGGCATGGGTGAGATGCTTGACTAATGGAGCTTCTCTTTGGCTAACTAAAGAGGATTGTGCGAATAAGTTATGTGAAACTTGGGCCAGGTACATATCAGATATATTCGTGATGTTTTTGGCCTCAGATCGTGCTGAAATGAATGAATAAAACAAAACCCATTCCAACTAAAAAAACATGACTGTTTGAGTTGTCAATAGGAGCATCTATAGCCGGATTTAGCAAATCCGTGGACCCTAAAAGTCCACGGAAGCGCCCAGTCAGTGTCCGTTTTGAGCCTCTATTTGCCCGTTCATGCAATCATACTCCTCATTTTGTTCCTTATATATCCGGTGACGTGCATGTGCTTGATGGAGATGAAGAGAGAGAAAGAAAAGAAAGAAAAGACAGTCCATGGTGGGCCACATCCTATGTGGCAGATCGACCATGCACGTCTATGAGTCTCATATACTCCCCATGTTTGGTGTCAATATGAGAGTTTGCGGATAGCCTAGACCGGGGATGATATAAGGGGTCGGGTTGGGTTACCATTTTCCGTCTCTCTCATATTCGGTCAATGATCGGGCGTGTCCGCAGATTTGAGGGGACCGGCTGTATGTGCTCTAAGATTATTGTGTTTGATAATATGATGTGTGTTAGCCGACTGTCAAAAAAAAGACGTGAGTTAGCTCAGACGACATTGTTCTCGGTAATATTAATTCAGTGAGTAGTACCTTATCTTTTTTTTCAAAAGCCCGTGGCAACGCACGGGCGTTTTACTAGTAGATATAGATGTGGAGAACATGTGCGTGCAAAATTATGGCAGCTATGCGGAAAAGAGAAACTACCGGGGGTAGAGGTGGGCAAATTCTTTCAAGTTCAATGCTAATAATATGGTTATTAAAGATCTGAGATGGCTATGCCATCTATTGATAAGCCAAATTTGATGGTCGGATGTTTCTGATTAACTTAAGAATTTCTAGCTATTTCTCTATTTTCAACCCGTATATTTCCTTTTGTGCTATGTGTACATAAGTTGTCCTTTTGTCCTGACCTGGGTTTGCTTTCAGAGTCTCTCGAAACAGGCTTTTCACCCCGCTTTCAGAGTTTTTAAACATCTGATAAAATTGCACGCAAGAGGCTTGTGAGCGGTCGAAGCATTAGTGAAAAATACGTTTCTAGCTAAATTGCAAGCATACCACCATGGCAAATGTGATTGCATCTGATATACCACTAGCATTCTGGTTGGGTTAGGATCCTCTGCAGTAGCACACAATGCAGTACAGTCACTGCCGTGTGGACCCGGCCCCACATGTCATTCACACTACAGCACCATACAGTACTGCAGAGGATCTCAACCCATTCTGGTTGGTTCAGCAGTTGCATTATCCAAAGTAGCCCCCCTGCCCAACTTTGCCCCCGCTCCACCATGTGCCAACTAACCAAGATTTTAATTTTCTCTATGAATTCAGCCATCAAAAGAAGGAAATAAGAGCAATATTGTGGCCATCATTTTTGTACAGGTAAGAAAGCTATCATCTTTGCGGATAAACTCTTCTTCTTTAACTACTCATTTAAACATCTCCTAATGTTCCTGGTCATGTAAGCAAATATTAAATCTCGTCTACTTCGAGGGACAAAGAACAGTAGGGAGGCGTGGCTCTACTGGTAGGACATAAGCAATGGGAGGTCCGTCGGCAAGAAGACGCAGAAAAAGAAACACTAACTGGAGAAATATTAAGGATGAAAACAAAAATAAACTACTGCAACAAAAGAAGCTTATACTCAATCGAGTTGTGGATTTGTTTATATGAAGAAGGATCACCAAAGGAAATAGCAGATCAAGAAAGAAAACCAAAAGACACATTAGGATGTAAACATGGCGCAGAAAGAATAAAGCAAAACCAAGACAGAGGCCACTCAAGGTAGAACATCAAATGGTGCGAGAAAGGAACATCAAAGAAACACTAAAGAGAGAAAATAGTGAAGAGGAGGAAAGGCCATGCAAATATATGTACTCCGTATAATCCATGGCCATGGCCTCCAAAAAACAGATCAAGAAGTGGAAAAACCCAGTACGCCGACCAACCTCACCCAGCAATGTATTTTTCAGATTTAGAACGTACTTAGGAACTTTTTTGATAAGCTGAACATACTTAGGAGCTACCCCAATGGGCCACCATCGTTGAATTATCTTGATTCTTTCTATAACATAGTACGGTAAAAGGAAAGGCACAGACAAATATCACACAACACCAAAATGATATCAATCATGACCCAACAATTGAATTAAGGTAAAACCTTGTAAAACTCTGAATAAAAACTACACCCATTGGGCTTATAATCAAGTAAGATAACATATATCTTTTCTTAGATAATACCTCGAACAGAACATTATATGTACAGCTCACACTACAGTAAAAAAAAGGACCATACTTACACTAACTACATATGATCAGATTAGAAAGTCCACCATGCCGCAAAAACATTTAGCACCCATTTAAATATGGATTTGGGTTCATGGCTACACAAAGCATAGTAATTATTGTGAAGATAAAAAAGAATGCTCCTACTATAAAATATGTATATGCTGATCAACAGCACCATCCAATTAGAGCTCGAAAACAGGAATAGAGAAGGCACCTATAGTTGTTCATGGAGGTGTCTCTCAACCTCTATTTGCATACGTAGAGCTTCTGCCAAGTTCCTAAGGAGAAGGGAACAAATGTAAATTTGTAAGGTCATGGTATCTATTATGCATGCATTCTAGTGTAATAATTCAGAGATATTACTTGTTTTTGAACGGGTCACTTCCAATGCTACATGGTTGTACTTTCTTCATGTCTGAGGAGGCCTTCTTGCCTGCATACAATATGCATCAAAATTCATCCAAATGGCAAGCTCGAGGATACTGTCTTCACGGGTAATGCCTCGTCCTCATGGCAAGCAATTAATCATGGTCTGCATCTGCTAAAGAAAGGGTTAATATGGCGTGTTAGTAATGGAAGAAGCATATGAGTGTGGCGTGACAATTGGATCCCTTGACCTTTTTTGTTTAAGCCTATCTCACGGCAAGGTGTGTGTCGTATATGTTTCGTTTCAGACTTGTTGAACGATAATGGTTCATGGAAGGTTGAGCTGCTTACTCAATACTTTGTTGATGCGGATGTTGAAGAGATCCTAAAGATCAGGGCTTCTCCCATATTGGATGAGGATGTTCTTGCATGGGGACCTGGAAAACTGGGAATTTTTACAGACAGAAGCGCCTATCATTTGGCGTTTGATGAGCTACACCGCGGGAGCTCGGTCTCCTCCAGCGCATCGCCATTTGTGAGAGAGTCATCAGAACGTGCCTACACTTCCACTACTCATTTTCTGAGAGAGAACCACCTACTCATGTGTTGAGCCAAGACATTCTAATCCAACCACAAGAATCTTGATCTCTAGCCTTCCCCAAGTTGCTTTCCACTCAAATCATCTTTCCACCATAGCCAAATCTGTGAGAGAGAGTTGAGTGTTGGGGAGACTATCATTTGAAGCACAAGAGCAAGGAGTTCATCATCAACACACCATCTATTACCTTTTGGAGAGTGGTGTCTCCTAGATTGGTTATGTGTCACTTGGGAGCCTCCGTCAAGATTGTGGAGTTGAACCAAGGAGTTTGTAAGGGCAAAGAGATCGCCTACTTCGTGATGATCTACCCAAGTGAGGCAAGTCCTTCGTGGGCGATGGCCATGGTGGGATAGACAAGATTGCTTCTTCGTTGACCCTTCATGGGTGGAGCCCTCCATGGACTCGCGCAACCGTTACCTTCGTGGGTTGAAGTCTCCATCAACGTGGATGTACGATAGCACCACCTATCAGAACCACGCCAAAAATCTCCGAGTCTTCATTGCATTTGTACACTCCAATCCCATCCCTTTACTTTCTTGCAACTAGCATGCTTTACTATTTCTGCTGCTTATACTCTTGCCATGTTTGCTTGAAATGTGTTGGGAATGCTTAAAATTGTGCTAATCTACAACCTCAACTTGAAGAACTTAAAATTGCCATCTTTACTTGTTGAGTGTCTAATCACCCCCTCCCCCCTCTAGACACCTCTTCTCAATCCTTTCAGCTCCCCCTCCACCTACACTCGTGTTTTCTTCAGTACCTTTTGATAATTACATCAGAGTTATAAGATTGATCAATCATGCAACCATTTGCATGATAAATGATGATATGTACCTTGAAGTCCATGTAAGAAGTGCTCTTCTCTAGCCACTGCTTGTCCATCGCAAGGAAAGTAACAAAGTAGAGCAGATATAAGATATTGCTATTATGTTGTTCCTCTGCAAGTTTGTTTTGATTACTTGTATGCATGATTACCCCTATGGTCAGAAAAATAAGCATTGACATGATTTCCGTGTATGGTTGAAAAGGTCTTAAAAATACTGCAGAGACATTTGCCTCGACTGATGTGCATACTTTTTGGCCAGGGACTATTTTGAATATTTACATGTAAAGTATTCATCCTCTTTTCTTCATACACTATCTTTCGTGTTGTTTCTTCCTAACATCAGTACTTCATCAGAAGATGATGTGCACCGTGTAGTGTGGAAACACCAAGAAGGTCACCATCAAGCTGAGGCTTGTAATTGGTCCAATTTGGCAGGTTTGCCCACCTCATCGAATTTCTCAAAGTACCCCAATGACATGCCATCAAGATCAAAACATTGGCCCCAACCAAACCACCCATCATACTATTTAAGAATGATTCATTGTCAACCGCCGGTCCTCCCAAATGCACAAAATCATCATTGCCCAAAATTCTCATGCAATTGCCTTCATTCTTCCACTATCACATTTTATGCCATCGAACCAATCAAAAGACGAGGGAGAATGTTTTTTCTTACCAACTAGGCAAATCTCCAAATGTCTCTGAATTTGTAGGAGACTCAGTTTCGCCCATCACCAGAGCGGAGGGAGTAAAGGTAAGGATGTCAGACAACACCAACGTAGCCGCCTTCTTCCTTCGGGTCTTCGGTGTGAAACACAACGATGGTTGCGGGGGAAGGCTGGAGCCCAGAATCAACGGTGCTGGTGGCCACGCTAGAATGCTGGATTTGGGAAGGTGGCGATTACAAGAATGGTGGGGAAGTGAAGAGAACGTGATGACATTCAGGGATGAATTTAGACCCATCAAGCGGGGATAATCATTCCGGTCATTGGAGAGGTGGCGATACCAATCCGAGATGAGGGAAGCCAGCAAGTTGAGTCATTGAAATGACTGCATGAGCGCCATCCAAGAAAAAATGACCATGGAGTGTGCGACAGTGATTTTGCTGGTCCAAATTGCCATCCATGTGGTTATTATGATGATCGACCACATATAGGGACTCTCCTAGATTGCTTTAGGCCTTACATCGCGGCACACAAAGACTGTACATGCAAAGCACGAAAATTTTGTACAAAACCATAGATAGGAAGTACAGATCTGCATGTCCCCAAATTCCAGGTCTTGTCATGACCAGTCAGTGATTATATTCTTCGTCTGAGGAACATGGTAGTAGAGGTGTAATGAAAGGAGGTGTCCACATATGATGACGCGCTGACTTCTAAAGCGTCACTGTCTAGAGAAGGAAGAAGGGTGGCAGTGGGAGACAACACCAGGGGCGAGGACGACATCGCACCTGCCTCATACTCGGCTGGTCCGGTGGCAGCAACCCTAGCTCTTGTTTCCCTCGACGGGAACTGGTGCGATCAAGCGAGTGGAACTGGTGGGTCTACAGCTGAATCGCTCGCACGAGTTTTCCTGTAGGAGGCGTCGATGGGATTCTTGTCGTAAATAGTATAATAGGGGTATACTTTAATTTGAAACATTTTCTGTTGTGGGACTCTCTAAAATCCTCAGATTCTGGTCAAGTTTTTTTTTTTTGAGACTTTGGATTGCACTAGGATTCTATAAATCCTCTTAAGATTTTGGAGAGGCAATCGACTTATCGCTCAGGATTTTTCAGACCGAGATTCTCCATAATCTGCTCAAATGAACTGTGCCTTAATATGTTTGTGAGTGCTAGATGCAAAGGTTCTGCACTGAGTGTATGTGCATGCTCCTGAATCAATGTAGCTTATATATCCAGATTTTTCAAAACTGCAAATAGGCATGCCATAACATCGTTTTTCTTTCTTTGTTTCTTGATTTTCATCAGTTAATTTTTTGTTCAATACATGTCTACTTTTTTCCGTACACGATGTTCATTCTTTGTGTATGCGTGAGATATTTTTGTTAATACACATTGAACATGTTTCAAATACCCGACGTATCATTTTTCTAAAATACAAGCTTTGAACAGTTTGTTGAATACATGGTCAACATTTTTTATTGGCAATAAACATTTTTGCAAATATAATGTATACTTTTCCATATACATAAAAAAATTATATACATGTTTAACATTTTAAATATAGAATTAAATTTTTAAAAATACTTTATGTCTGTTTCTATTTAATGTATGCTGTACATTTTTCGTATAGGTAAGGAACTATTTTTCAATACATGCTTAACATTTATTAAATACATGATCAACATTTTTTCATACACATTGTATTTGTTTTGTATACATGAGAAGCATTTTTTCTATATACATTTAACATGTTTCAAATGCTTGATTAAAACTTTTGAAATACTAATTATTTTTTTTAAAAATGCTTGATTTAAATTTAAAAATTTTAGAGAAATAATATTTTTTAAATACATGATAAACTTTTTGCCAGTAATGACCCCAATTTTCAGTAGTTGCTGCGTACAACTAACCTTGCTTGGTGTAGTTGAGCTGCTTTATTTTTAGATTATAAAATTGCTCATCTTCTCGCGCAGTCTTAAATTAGCCTGCAATGTTGATGTCATGATGTAATTGCTGAAACATACAACAACGTTGAAAGATGACAGTGGAGACAATCAAGCATCCGCCTACATGTATGTCTTGAAGCTCAAGCCGTATGGGATCATGGTCTTCCAACAACACCTCTTTTTACAGTGCCTAGTCCAGTCTTGTTTGGCACCTGTTGTTCACGTGTAGGAACATGATACCAAGGGCACAAATAAACTGAAAAAAAAGGTCAATACTAAACTATATTAAAATGATTTTGATATGCTCACCTCTTGCACATATTTGTTACCATCCATGCATGGTAGATCATGACACATTGCATCACAGGTCCATTCGTGATTTGTAGGCGTGACCTGTAAATATCATGCAAACATGAGACATCGAAGGGAGTAAGCCAGCATTTCACTTTCAAACCAGTCATTTCACTTTCATGCTTGCGAGTGAGAGAGGGAGTAGTTGAACAGACCTCAATTAGTGAACCAAGGCATGTTTTAACAATCAAATCCTTTTTTATTTGAGCCACCCATTCTTTCTATATGGGAGAACTGAAAAATATATAGGCTCTGCAGTAGGCACAACATTGTATCAATAACTAGAGTAACAGAACAAATGTGTGCAAGTAAATACATGCACATATCACATACTTGTACAATGAACGTTTCACTGACATGTCGGACATAAATATTTGAATACTGCATTATGACACGCTGAAGCTGAAGCTGAATGGATGCAATCTTGAAAGGTTAATATTGTCTCTCTCTCTTTTTTACTTATGTAGCAAAGAGGCTGAAGTTGAAGCTGAATGGATTGAATGTTTTGAATCGGGTGTGTACTTGACGCTCAAGCAACTCAGTGATGGGAGTCGCAAAATCCAGCGGGTCCGTTTCAGTAATGGGTCGTACTCCCATATTAAGTTGTTTATTTTTTATCTAAAGATGATATATTGCATATAGATTTTTGTTTCTAGACTTCACCATTGTACAATGGCGGAGCTATGTGTGTCAAGATGAGGGGGCCAATGCCCCCCCCTCCCCAGCTTTAAACTTACTTTTGAAAAAATAAAATGCAAGGACTTGGATAGGAAATTTTATAGCCTTTGCCCCCCCCCCCCGGTCCACCCTCCAGCTACGCCACTGCATGCACGTGACCGAGTTGTATCCATCAAAAAAGTTATTTTGGCTGGTTTGATCTTTGTATGTGGGTAGTTAAAAAATGATTCTACTACGTGAGTTGTGCCCCCTATATAGTGTTAGATCTAGACCATTCAAATATCATAACTTTGGAGCAATGAATCTTGAGAGTTTGTTTTCTATAGTCTTTATAATATGTAATAGATTATTTTTTGAATTGTTAACACTATCAGAAAACGAAAGGTTCATGTTACACTTACCTTGCAATATCTCTTTGCAGCTCAGAGCGCTTCACAGACGGTCAGGCTGGAGACTGGTGGAAGGAGAACCACGACAAGGTCCACAACCACTACAATGTGAGGAGGAGCTCGCAGTTGGCGACATCAAGCAACGGGTGTATGTGTGGCGTGTGCCTCTCGATGTCCGCTCTGGTTTCCTAGGCCTCTCTTCAATCCCTAGTTGTCCAGAGTCACTTAGTAGTTATCTAGCGCTGGTTGTAAGTAAGACTGTAAGAGAGAGCTACTACTTGTTAATCTAAGCTACGCATGTATATGTGTTGTTTTCCCTTGCAAAAGTATGCAACCAGGTAGCTGCTGATTTGTATGGAGCTGTGTTATGTAGAAACATGTATCGTGTGGGTGTTCTTTTTCCTGCGTGATTTGTTTTCAGTATCAATGGAACAGAAAATACAAAATCAACAGCAAAGAAGTAAACGGAAATGAAAAAGGTTCAGTTGGCACAAAAAATGCTAACAGCAAACAACAGAATGAACTATGAATAATCTTCAGATTCAGGAGGCCTCTACCATCTTCAGCTCTTCTGAAATTTCTCCATCAAACCTCAGTTTTCCTCCATCTTTGCTCCATGTTCTTCATTGTCATCATTGTTTCCCTACCTTCCGCCTCAAACTGGAGCTCATTCCAGATGACCATGAATCAATGAATGACACTGGTGAAGCAAACACAAACCTGCTATGAATAAATCAACACATCATTCTAGCATAATACAAATGCAGTGTCATGGATCCCATATGCTGGCTGGTAGGTGCCTTATCCCTTGCAAATACAAACATACGTGAATGGGTGAGTCAGGGAGTCTGAATATGTGTTACAATATGATATGAATGACATGGTTTTGATTTCGAATGCCCACTGAGATGTAAGAGAAGATACGGTGGGAATAGAGCAACAAAAACCTGCGACTGCATTGCCTTCTACTCTCCACAAAGCTGCGAGAAGTGTACCTGTACCTGCATGAATGCTCTAACAATCTGCAGCTTCTCTGCTCATGCGGTTGTGTGATTATTTATCATAACTAACAGACGCAAGAATCCATGGTGGTCTTTCTTGCTTATCCGCACACATCTTTACTATTAAACGGGAGTCTTTGGTCATGGTACGTCGTTCATTTGTACATCTCGCTTCGTCTTGGCTGTGCAACTCAACCCGCAAAACTATGCGCCAATCTACCCTCCCCTGCCTCCAAACCCCACTGAGCAGAAACTCCTCTCTTCCACTTTCCCGTAACAACCTCTCTTACCCTCCCGTCATCCCGTGGCTCCTCTCTTTTTCTCCCATGCCCCCTTTCGACACTCCTGCACGAAATCTAATTATGACTTGTCTCTTTCAGGTCATTTTGGAGTTGTAGATAAAGTTAGGATAGCGAGTAAAATGCATAGAACCACCACTTTACAAAACTTTGCACCACACTGAAGAATTGACAGTGGCAAAAAACCCTGAACCATTTTATGAGCATGTTTTGATGTGGCCGATTGCGAGCAAGCCGACAGCGGTGGACGAGGCGCCGCTAACGGTTGTTAATGGCTCTGTCCAAAGCGATTGGGTCGGCCCTTACTCCCTCTCGCACTCACATCCCTCGCTCTCTCTCTCTCTCTCTCTCTCTCTCTCTCTCTTGCGGGCATGGTGGCGGTGGTGGCTCCGAATCCATCGGAGAGGGAGTGGTGGGGGCAAGGTGTGGTGAACAGAGCCAATCACCTTGACTGGCCGGCGTGGCAGGGGCATCCGCGGCGAGGAGAAAGATTGTGCGGCCACAGCATATTCATCCATCACAGAGTATTTCATCGTCGCCACATTTGGAGCAAAATTCGTTGAGCTACTGTCAAATGGTGCTGGTCCAGCCCTAGGTGAGCTGCCTCCCTCTCTCTAGTAGCAAATTTTGTTGGTGGAATTCTAGGCTTCTAGATTTAGAAACAAGGGTTTGCTGGAATTCTAGCAAATTTTGTTGTTAACTGGATCTTTTTGTGAACTTATGTTGTTAACTGAATCTTGTTGTTTGTAACTGAACAAAGTTGTTAACTTAACCTAGTCTGTTGAATCTTTGTTGTCACTTCACCTAGTTGTTAACTGAATCTTTGTTGCCAATCACTATACCTAGGTGTTAACTGAAACTAATTAATCGAATCTTGCTTTTTGTGACTCGACCTAGTTGTTAACTAAATGATTGGTGTCTGTCACTGAACCTAGTTGTTAAGTGAATGCATGCAGTTAATTGAATCAGTTCACAACAAGATTCAGTTAGCTGAATGAATGCAGTTAGCAACTAGGTTCACAACAAGATTTAGTTAGCTGAATGAATGCAATTTACTGAATTAATTCACAACAAGATTCAGTTAATCTTTACTGTTGTCACTGAATTTTCATGTCCTATTTGACTGGATTTTAGGGTTTGCAAATGGTTAATTATTGGGTTAGTTACTTCACTGATTGATAGATGTAGTTGAATTATTCGTGTGGACTGAATGAAACTGACACTAAATGCCACTACCGAAATTTGCAGGGTGTTGTGTAGTGGGTACATGAGTTAATTTTTGGTTGAGTGATGCAGTGGACAAGTTGACCACAGAAGGAGTGAGTCAGTGCACATGGGTTTAAGTGATTTGACTGATGTGAAGTGTCAATAGGTGTGCTCAATTCAATGTTCAAACTATGTTGATTAAAGGCAGCAAGTGTCCCTAACTAGGAGAGAACTTGCAATATCCATACTTGCAATGTCTAGACTTTATTCAATCAAACTATACTAACATTTTATCTTTGAATGAACACCTAGAGCCCACCTATAGTTCCATAGTAAGCTGGTTGAAAAAAGTTTGACACTTAGATTTTATGACATTTTATCTTTGCATTGACACCTACGTCACAACTATAGTTCTTTGCATTGACACCTGCAGCTCAACTATAGTTCTTTGCATTGAAACCTATAACACCATAGTTTGACATTTATAATGGATAATATGAGCACCAATATTCAAATAATATGAGAAATGTCTTTCAGATAATGTGAGCGCAAAGATTCAGATACTATGAGCACAAACATCTCCAAAAACCATCACCACAAACATTCATATAGATAGATAGATAGATAGATAGATAGATGAGTTCAAAAAGCACACATAGTTCTAGTTCTTCAGACACAAGCCACACTACTAAGCTCCGAAACTAACTGAACCCATATATTGGTTCAGATCTTGCTGTAGAAATTAACTAAGACCTAAGTGGTAATCGCATCAAACTCACTCTTGTCGGTTTCAAAAGACGGAGTGATCGACGAACTAGCCCCATGATGTCGAACTGCTTCCTCCTCCTCCTCCTCCTCCTCCTTGTGCCTATCTCCACCTCCATCTGTTGATGCTCCATCTGGTGCGCCTCCACCTGCACATGTTGCTCCCTTTGCGGCGGCCCCATCTCCATCAGACCGATGGGCAGCACTAGCACCACACCTTGTCGAGCTCGTAGTCTACGCAGAGTAGGTCATGGTTCTGGTACATGTACCAGCGTGCCCTTTGGTATGGATCCGGGAAATCCCTGGCCTCCCCGTTCGCCCAGACCAGGTTCTTGATCAGTGGGTGGTGGATGTCTGGCAATCCGGCATACTCCTCATGGTTGGCGGCCGCCCTCACTGCACGCTTGCTTCTTGAGGATTTCAACCCTGGCGTACCAGGTGCTCACCTCGCACGTGAGGAGAGCTTGGTGATGCCGCCGTCGAAGATCTCCTGCATCGCCTGGTCCCATCCAAGGCCAAATGTCGTGGCGTGATGGAGGTTTTCTTTGGTTTGGGTGGGAAGGAGGAAGTTGGATGGAGAAGAGCGATGGAAGAGTAAAATGCATAGAATCACCACTTTTGCGTCAAAGCTCTCAGAAAATCATAACTTTACAAATGTGACACTTTGCACCACACCGAAAAAGTGATAGTGGCGAAAAGCACTGAACCGTTTTCTGAGCTCGTTTTGACGTGGCCGATCACTCGTGAGCCGACAGCAGTGACGACGCGCCGCTAACGGTCATGAAGGACCATTCGGTCGGCTGTCGGAAGCGGCTCGGTCGGAACAAACTCTCTCTCTCTCTCTCTCTCTCTCTCTCTCTATCTATCTATCTATCTATCTATCTATCTATCTATATATCTATCTATCTATCTATCTCTCTCTCTCTTGCTTGGGGGACTTGGGGCGCCAATTGAGTAGTTTCTTCAGAGGAGCGCTGGAGAATTTGGGAAGTCCGCGCCGAACTGGGTCCGGAAGGGGAACATCCTTGATGTAAAATCATTCCGAAGACCATTCTTCGGATCCCCTTTTTGGAGTCCCAACAGGGTAGCCTGATCCGGCTATGCGCCATACTTCGGTGCCACCCACTTCGAATATAGACCCTCTGCCTTGATGGCAGGGGGCGAGGCAAAAGAACTTTCTCCATAGTTTGAAATGAGCCTCGCAACCTAAAAGCAATTCACAGAGAGCGACAAAAACAGATATGTCCAGAATAGAAGCTGGCATGAGATTGTGCAGCTGGATCCCATAGAATTCCAATAGACCTGTGAGAAAGGGGTGGATTGGGAATCCTACGCCCCTCAGAAGGAACGAAATGAAGCACACCCTCTCCTCTTGGCTGGGGTTGGGTAAGTTCTCTACTAACACATCATCACCCATAGAAGCTAATCCCGCCCGCGCGGAGACTAGATCCACGGGGGGAGATATCCTTGCATCTGAAGTCGATTCAGCTGAAGGTGGGATACTGAACAACTTCGCCAATCCCCCTCTTGAGGGACATGGGGCGCGAGGAGGAGCCAGGGGCGCTTGCCATGGTTCGAAGTTTTTCCATGGTTTGCTTCGGTGCTCTTTGGGCGATGTAAGGTGGCGTTTGGGGATCTAACCTCATTATATAGACGCCACCCACGCCTGGAAAAGGGTTAAATTGTAAAAAAGTTATGTACCGTTCGCATTCGTTCAATGCATGGAAATCGAGGCGACGACAGGAAGGAATCATAAAGACTGGACGCAGAAGCCGATACCGGACTATCATCGATCCGGAGTATGGTGAAAAACTCGCCTTGCAAAGCCGAAGTCATGAATCCGCATACTACATCGTCATTGAAGGCAAGTTCGGGGGCTACTGAGGGAGTCCTGGTTTTGAGGGTCCTCACGTGTCCGGCCCAAGGATGAGGGTCGGGCTGAATGGGCCGTGATAAAGCTGAAGGCCATTCTCCGTGTTCGGATAGGATTCCTATGTGCGTGGGCGGCAGGATTAGAGTCCGGATGTATTGTTTCCTTCCCTTATGAATCGACTTTGTACAAACCCGAGGACCCTCGGGTGTGTATATAAACCGGAGGGTTTAGTCCATAGAGGTTATCATCACAATCATAGGCTAGACAAGTTAGGGTTTAGCCATTATGATCTCGAGGTAGATCAACTCTTGTAACCTCTATACTCATCGAATACAATCAAGCAGGACGTAGGGTTTTACCTCCTTTAAGAGGGCCCGAACCTGGGTAAAACATCGTGTCCCTTCGTCCATTGTTACCATCGATCCTTAGACGCACAGCTTGGGCCCCCCTGCCCGAGATCTGTCGGTTTTGACACTGACAACAAGTCTTAGAACATATTAAGATAAAGTCAACCTACCATACAGATTGTGAGAACAGTGCATCTCCAATGGAGTGAGTTAATAGGGTTACTCTCCTAGTTAAACAGTAGCTTGTTTTCCTAGTTCCCGTTTCACGGAATCTCTGATCATATAGGTTGGTTTACCACCATGGCAAATCATGTGGGTCTCATACCCATCTCCCTCAATGCATTTTCTATCACGGTTCATGGTAGACCTTTAGTGAAGGGAGGTGGCAGATTCTCGGCCGATTGGATGTAATTCAACTCTATTACTCTGGAGTTTCTTGAATGCCTGGGAGATTTCATTCTTCTTATATGTTTTGTGGATGCATGTTGTCCTTTGAACTCTTTGCCTTGACATTTGTTGCCTTATTGTCAAAGTTCATCAGGCTTAGCCGAAATTGGGTTTTCAACCACTGTCAAGTCCACCAAAAGCTCTCGAAGCCATTTTGCTTTCGTACATGATTAATCTAGTGTTGCGAGTTCTGCTTACATTGTCGATTTTGTTAAGATAGTCGGTTTGCAAGACTTTCAAGAAACAACGCCACCACCAAGGATAAACATATATCCACTTGTGGGTTTCATCTCCTCAACATCATAGATCCAATTCGCCTCACTATACTCTTGAAGTACCGTTGTGTATCCGGTATAGTGAAGCATGTGGCTCACAGTACCTTGCAAATAGTGCATAACTCTTTCAACATCATGACAATGCACATCTCCCGGATAGGAAACAAACCGGCTCAGTTGGCTCACAAGAAACGTGATGTCAGGCCTCGTAGCGCAAGCTAGGTACATAAGTGAACCAATCACTTGGGTGTATCTCGTTCGATCTGTAGTGGTGCCTTCCAACTTTCGAATCCGCGCGTTGGGATCATATGGTGTTGGAGAAGTTTTGCAATCCGAATACCCAAAGCGAGTCAGAATATTACTGCACCAAGTGATCTGCCTTTGGACGAGCTTCGCCAAGTGCTCCGCCACTCGATCCAATGCACCTTCGAGGCCACCGCGGAGATCAGGACTGCGCCCGCTCGCCCAGTCACCACCACATTCCTGATTACTTACTTGGGCTTGCCGCTATCTATGCGGAAGGTGCCAACCTCGGTGTTGTTGACGTTGTTGGACAAGATGCTCAAGAAACTTGCCACTTGGAAGGCGCCCCTCCTGTCGCGCGGTGAGCGCCTCGCAGTGCTGTGGCACGTGGCTCTCGACCATGCCCATCCACATCCTTTTGGCCACCATTCTTCGGTGAGTCACTTGCGTCATTCGCGGTTTCCTCTGGCATGGTCGCAAGGATGCTAAGGCGGGCTCGTGCCTAGTTAGTTGGCCCCGAGTTTGTCGACCGCTTGAGCGTGCCTAGTGAATAGTTGGCCCCGAGTTTGTCGACCGCTTGAGCGTGCCTAGTTAGTAGTTGGCCCCGAGTTTGTCGACCGCTTGAGCGTGCCTAGTTAGTAGTTGGCCCCGAGTTTGTCGACCGCTTGAGCGTGCCTAGTTAGTTGGCCCCGAGTTTGTCGACCGCTTGAGCGTGCCTAGTTAGTTGGCCCCGAGTTTGTCGACCGCTTGAGCGTGCCTAGTTAGTAGTTGGCCCCGAGTTTGTCGACCGCTTGAGCGTGCCTAGTTAGTAGTTGGCCCCGAGTTTGTCGACCGCTTGAGCGTGCCTAGTTAGTAGTTGGCCCCGAGTTTGTCGACCGCTTGAGCTCGGCAAGCCTGGGCGTGCGCGACCTTCCAGTGCACCGGCATATTGCTCTTTGCGTCTGTTGGTTGTGGGCTTGTGGCTCCAGTCCACAGACAATTCTCGGCCCTAGAGGCATCTCCAGCTGCTCGCGGATCCTGATGTTAGCAGCTTCTTCTGCGCGTCCACTTCATGGGCACTTGGTGATGGGCGCACTTGCAAATTCTAGTGCGACCATTGGCTTGATGGTCGTTCCATATTACTCGTCGCTGATTTAGTACAATTGTATTAAATTATTCAAACAAGTGGTGCACCGCAATACTCCTTATATTTTGGTTTTTTTCTCAAAAAACTATACACCTTATATCAACTAACAGAGAGAGTAATATATTATGCATGTTCCTAAATCCGTGCAGGTTACATATTCAGATGTTCTAAGATATGGAAATTTCTTTTGTCGCTTTGGTTGATTAGTGTCAGAAATGTAAGGGACAAATCCATTGGCACAGCATTTGGTTGGTTCCTGTGCTTATCAAGTGCCTCTGCAACGAGATGAAGGGTAACAGGAATGAAGCAGAAAGTACCACTTCAATAACCGACGGTAATCTTGTATACACTGGGAACATCTTAGTCTGTAAGCAACTAACACAAGTATGTACAAAGCTCAAGTCCAGCGGGAGCAAGCAAATTTGCGTCCCAACAATCAAATATAAACCTATTTCATCCTCTTCGATACTTCTTTCAGGATTTGGGCCTTCGACTCAAGGTGAAACTGTATATTAGTCATCACTACTCGGCAGCCTGGACCCGCTTCTTCCTGACATCTCTTATTCGCTATACTCTGAAGAATAGGATGTTCCATCATCGTCGTCGGCGTTCCCCGCTCCACCCTGACTACCACCACCGTCATCATCGTCACCGTCATCATCATCGCCGTCATCCCCACTCATCTCAGCATCATCGTTGTCTTCGTCCATAGGTTGTTCGGCATCATAGTCGGTCCCGTCCTCCTCACCCTCCTCATCGTATTCATCATTATCTTCTGACTCCGAATCCATCATCTGAAGGGGGCTGGATCCAGAATTGTCCCTTGAATAATCTGGAAGCTGCTCATCGTAATCCTCGTTCATGGGCTCGCCATTTTCTTCGTCCCCTTCTGATTCATCTGATTGAGATACTGAGTTGTTCTCGTCATCCTCGGCATATGCCCGTCTATCCAAGCCCCACTCTTCCGCACCGGAGCTCTGTGGAGAATGCACAATCATAGGCTTTGCATTACTTAGCATGCCAAAGGTTCCCAACAAGTTTGCCTTTGGAATTGATCTGGCTCCATGCTCAACTGGCTGCCTAGGCCTAACAGTTCGAAGTCCTCGTCCTCGTCCTCGTCCTCTTCCACGACCTCGGACACTGCCACTGCCACTTTCAGTGATACTGCCACGTCCACGTCCACGTCCTCGCCCGCGCCCACGGCCGCGACCACGCCCACGGCCTCGGCCAGCTTGCTTATCTGCGGTTTCCTTATAAGACACATTGTTGTCATCCCTGAACTCAATCCTGGGAGAGCTGCCAACACCTCTTGGGACCCTGCCACCACGACTGAGGGATCTACCTCCCCTGCCACGCCCACGACCTCCTCGTCCACGGCCTCTAAGACCATTGCTGGGAGTCAGCTGCGCTCCATCATGATGATCAAAACCAGGAGCTCCCACCAGCCCCATTTCTTGTTTGTTCTTAACAGCAGTATATCTCGAAGGACCCTTCTGCATAGAAGAAACAAGGTATGATGAAAAGGAGCGTTAAGATATCCAAACAGACATCGTGATGTATCAACACATGACATAATTTAAGGCATCAAAGATGACACCTCATTACCAGCAAATCATGCAAATACCATGAAAAGATGATGCAATAATAATAAGGCAAGACACTCACAATGAAATCCCCAGCTTCTCGCTCTTTATTTAATCCTGCCTTTTGATCAAGCGTGTACGAGAGGGAAGAATCAAGGTCTAACAGCCGTAATGTAACAGCAGCAGCAGTGTTGGGTACCCATGGAAGTACAGCAGCAGATCCAGAACATGCAATAGAATTCCGACCAGCAAAATCTAGTGTATTTGAATTAAGCAACTCAGCAGTCGTTTCAAAGTTAGATGACAAGTAATCCCTTTTTAGTGCACCTTCCAGCACAGTTAACAGCTGCAAAAACATGACGACAGCAATATTTTAGGTGGGCAAATACAAACATGTATAAAGGTTCCTGCTAAGTTACTCTCGCTGTCAAAACATGGTAAAGTAGCAACTGCTAGAACATTCAGGCTGGCAAACTGAAGAAAGTTGGTGCTGATGGAATCCTTATGGTTTAAAGCAGTATCGATCTGACTATTAGAGGGACTTAGATGACTGTCATCTCTTGTCTAAACTATAATCTAGATCACGAGAACTAAAGCAGCTGTACAGTTCATTGGGTGAAATAATTTCCAGCATGTTCTTTGTGGACAAGTGGATCCGAGGTGAGGCCCCTGTCAACCAAACTAAATAAACTACTTGGTGCATTGAGTACTAATGCTAAAACTCAAGGCAACCGTGTCTACCAAACAAAAAGAAACTACTTGGTGCATTGACTATAATAGAAAGGGAAAGGATGGGGAACCTGGAAAATTTCCTCGTTGGATGATGTAGAAAACAACTTAACAGCCCATGATTTTCGATATCCATCTGTCCAAAATGGTTGGAGAGCTTCTGCTGGAACCGAGGCCTGAGATACAAAATGCTAACAACTTAAACAACAGAGCTACTAGAAACAAGCACAATAGGAACAGCAGGTCAATGACTAAAAATATGTAATTACCAACCTCAACGGTAGCTAACAGCAGCTTCAGCAATCTCGGTCTTATGGGAACAGAATCATCTGATATTTGTATCTTCCAATTAGGATCGGTTCTCCGTTTCTCCTCACATTGTGATGTATGTTCCGAGAGACTGTGAATGGATTTGAATGTCTTGTGGCAAGACGAACAGTGCATTTCTTCAGCTAAATAAATCTGATAGCAATAATCACAACCATGTATCAAATCAGAACACCGTTTCTTTCCATATTTCATGGCACATGTGGACTGATGATTGTTGCACTCCCACATCCACTTCAGAAACATACATGCCCTCTTGGAAATAGCAACCTTCTCAAGATCATTACGCCCAAGCTGTATCTTGAAAGAATCCGAGTATGCCACTCCAGTATCAGAAACGACACCTGAAAGGGTGCTGCATGGACTTCCAAATTCATTACTATGATTTGGGCTAATTATTTCACTACTTCCATTTCTCAAATTCCTTCCAGCTGAGTGTTCTATAGTGGCACACTTTATCCTCCCTATAGCATCCTTAAAGGTTGACTCGATGCTTTGCAACATTGAATGCAGATGTGACTCCCTGATGCCACGAGTGTCAAGGGAAGCTACTAAAGCATCAAATGCCTGCATTTCACGGCAAGACATCATGTTAAAACGGTAAGTCTAATTCTGCAGATACTGCAAATGAGATAATGCAGTTGGTTGTGTAGGAAAAAAAAAACTTCACTTTAAGAGTGACGTAATACATAATCAGTTAATAACAATTTATGTCCACTTGCTAAATGATGGAGAAAGATGAATGATAATCACTCTAATAAGTATCTACTTTTCAATAGATCAGCTGTTGTTAGCAGTTCAGAGTTGCTTGGCAGCATATGCTCCAGCATCAGTCCAAACACCAAGGGTAGTAAACTTAAAGAAGATGTCAGCAAGTAATAATCAACAATAAAAGTTAGTTAGAAATTATCTTTTCAAGTTGGTCACAGAAAACTCAATTTCTAGCCGGCACCAGCACAACACTGGCTGAACATTCAAACCAATCTAGAGAAAGGGAGTATTAGAATGGGAGAGGAGAAAGCAAATAATATCTAAAAGCCATTCGATTGAGTATAGATAGATGGTTTATGTCATCCAACAAAAATAGTTTTCAGAAAGACACCGTGAGTAATTTCACTTTAGTCTTATCAATTGTGCCCTCCCACAGCCCCACCCTCCAATGATATAGATGCAATCCATTTAACTTGAGGTAACAATTCTCTCTCGTATTTGAATGTCATGTGTCCATACTTAACATGATCGCATAAAGTAAATTGCACAAGCAATGAAGTGACTGATTAACAGATAGAAAGACAAAATGAACCAGCTGAACTGCATCATGTGTCAGCTTCTATTGAGAATATTGGACGACAGATCTGCATTTAAGAGTTAAGAATTAAAAAAATACCCACCTCAGCCGAGTCAATGAGCCTCCAGTATCCATCTCTAGATTCAAAGAATATTCTTCCAGATCCAGGGTCATTGGATGATACAGAAGTAGAAAACTGCCAATACCGATTCCGTCTTCGATCTTGTCCAAGAGGCAATGATCTGTAGACATACAGCTGTTCTGCCTTGTGACCTATGAATGATTTCAACTGAGATCGAGTTTTCTCAGATGAAGCATACTGCTGAGCAGATAAGCTCTCTGGGTTAGCATTGGATATCCTGCTTACACCATTCCCCTCATGAACCATATTACCAGCACTAAGCTGACTTTGTTGGTCGACGAGCAAATCATTGTTTACTGAGCTGGCCTTTTCACCGTTCTCTTTGATGAGGTTATGTACTGGAGTAAGAGTGCATTCACCAACATTATTTCCTTGATCCGCATCAGCCTTCAAATCCGTGCAAGGATCATGTTGCATTCTGCCTGCAAACTCTTCCCTTGAACGCCTTCTATCAAGTTGTGACTCTGCCCACATTTGCTTTTTTAAAGCATTTGCTGCCTCAAGACGTTCCTGCAAAAGTGCATTCACTTGCTCAGATGCCGTTCAATGGGAAAATATCAAGATATAAAGATTAGGCAAGATAAATACCTCCAGAATTGCACGCATAGAATTTCCTTCAGTGGCAACACCAATCAATGCAACCAATGCATTGAGGCGTTCCTCCACACTAAGATCACAGTAGTCACCTTCAGCTAGCCCCTGAACCCAGGATTCCCCTTGGTTACTTTCATCAATCTCTGCGTCTTGTGAAGCTCCAATGGGTGGATCACTTGGAGTACTAACTGCAGTGGACTTATCTACCATACGCTGCAAGCCGCTTGGAGATTTACTGTGAGGGCTTGATGGCATAGATGGGTTAACCACACTTTTTACTTCATCATTTATGTCACCAGCTGCAATTGGCAAGCCAGCATCTTTTGCTCTAACTACTGAAGCATTGACATCTTTTTCCTCTATATTCACTTCATCGCCATCAGGATCATCATCGGCCTCGTCACATTCAGAATCATCATCCCCCCTTTCAGCATCCTCCACATCCTTTTCCACTTCTTCACACGCCGAAAGTGCATTCTGGAACACCCTTATTTTTTCCCGTGCTGCTGAGAACACAGCCTCAGAATCAGCTGGGTCTTTTCTATAAGGAGTTTTAACACAATATGTAGAGGGCGCGGTTCTTTCAAAAAGCTTGGTATCCCTTGACAATGCAGCAGATATAGATGCCTCAGGTGTCTTGCTTGTTGTAAGGTCCCTAAGTCCAGATCTCTGAAAGGATTAATAATGAAATCAAGAAGGTCAGATAAGTAAACAATATCAGGTCAGGATTAGTTTGGAAGAATAACTGAGATGCGGATGTACCTGAATTTTTTCTGCAACTTCCAGTATCGAGAGACCTTCGTCTCCTTCAAGTGATAAAACATGGAAAGCAGCAAATTTTACCGTTCCAGGTGTCAGACGGTGCCTAGACCTGCGACGGTTGGTGTAGCCCCTTTCTTTCATCAAAGCAGCAGATTTCACAGCTGCTGAACCATTTCGCAGAGTGGAAATAACATCCGCACTATTCCGGCCCTGTCAACAAATTTCGCATTAATTTAAGTTCTCGAGTATATACATTCTTTTCTAGCCATGAAGAACAAAAGAGCACAAATTGTAGGTTCATAAATGCTATAGAGCTGCAAATATGTACTCTTAAGTTTCAATTATCATGAATAGCATAAATACTGTCAGTTATCATCCAAGATAATCAGGTGTCCTTATAAAACTAAAAATTGCACATGGTTTGATGAGTATAATAGTATTGTTTACTCCCACCCACTTAGCAACAACCACTTGAGGTTAAGTAGACAGTTCTCATAAGTACCAGGGTTCTAGTTAGATGGTTTTATAGTTCACATGGACACAGCCCGTATTTCATAGTTCACATGGACACAGCCCCATTTTCCATGGGGTCGTACACTTTTTTGTCACTGGGGTCATATAATTTTTTGTAACTGGGGCCATATATACTTTGTCCTACAATATACTCCCTCCGCCCCACATATTGTGGGACAGAGGGAGTAGCTGTCAGGCTAATATCATATGTATATTGGAAACTTTCAAAAGTCAATACCTCATTATCGTCATGGTATACATCTTCAGTCCTTTTCTTCAACTGAGGTCCAAAACCAGCAGACAAACCAAATTGGCGCAATATTTCAGGCCACGTAAGAGAAGTCAAGTGGCGCTGCCAGGTAAGTATGTTGAACCCCCAAGCATATGCCTAATAGCAAGAAATCAGATGTGTTAAATTGTAGATAAAATTGGTTCTGTGCGGAACAAAATCTATGTTATAGAAAAAGAGGAGATGTGCACACACACCCCTTCAACAATCTGTGGATGTCCACCTCCTGGATTAGCAGAACTGCTCTGATTCACTCCGGAAACAACTGAAGAAGTCCGGGCAACATCCTCAATATCTTTTATGATGGATTTCAGCACAGCAACATGCAATTCCCCCAACAACCTTGAGTCCTGCCAAATGAATACCAGCAACCAACAGACAACGTCAAATTTCATAAAAGGCGGAGAAATAAAGTCTCTGAAAACTTAATCATGATCCAACAGTCAAATGCCAGTTCAGTCTTACTCTTTAGCATCCAACAGTCAACGTATGAATGAATAGGATATGAAAGCCAAGGAAGGAGGAGTAAACGAATGGAGAAGTCTAGGGTATTATTCAAATATAACCAGCATCGTATAGCAGGTGCGCGTCTCTCAGCATTGATTAGAGTCAACAGTACAAAGTTTCTGTTTTAACATCGTAGATCGGGCAAATAACTTACATAATCATGAAGAGATTGCACAAACTCGTCGAGTGTGAATGATGGAAGCTCAAGTACATCCGCAAAGGTAAAAAAGAACTTCCACACCTGAATTTCATAGAAAGCAGCTTCAGTTAAAAAAAGAATACACTCTAGCATATACTTGAAAAGAAGGTCCTGTCATCGTTTTACCAAAAACCTGCAGATTAACGAAGCAAGCAAACACATGTACAAGATTCTTTTTCATACACCATTGCCAAAGAAGCATATGTAGTAGTAGAAGAATAAAACTTTCTAGAGGAACAATACGATAACAGAAATTGTATTCTTTACACTTCAGCTTTACAATTGTGCCCTTCGTTTTGCAGCTAGATTTTTAAAGTGCAATTTTCAAGCTTCCGTTTACCCATCTTTGGGTGTGTGGTTGTGGGTGGATTGCTGGTGAGAGGATTTAGGGGACAAAAGGAAAAAAAGTTGAAGAATCAGATCAGGAAGTACCATCAAAAGGTTTCCAATGTTACTCTCAGAACTTGTCCATGGCTTTATTGAAAATGGCACCTTCAGTCTCACAGCTTCAGTAGGAAACTGTGTCAGCATTCCTGCACAAGGATAAACCACAATTCAGATGTTGCATTAAGCTGCTACACTTCAAGCTTAAACAGAGCCAAAGTAGCAAGCAAAAAGAGTTCCTCTTTTTTGTGATATTTAACTCAACCAAAGAAAGTGTTCATATGATATAGCACCAGCTAAGCAGTAAATAATCATGAGATCACTTGATCTACTCCCTTGGATTCCCTAAAAAGCTGGGCTTTGAACAAAGCCAAGGTAACTTCTAAACATTGACTAGCAGTATCATTGGGCATATTTAGACTGGGTGCCTCTAAATCATATATGCAAATTTCTCTTGAAAATTACTTTCATACCATATAAATTAGTAGGTTGCATACCATGCCACTGTCCAAAGTGACAGCTATTATATGATACTAGAGGGAGTATCTGTTTTCACACTTATAATGATTTTAATATGGGAAGGGTAGACTCCCTTGTGCCTTAAAATATTGAGCATTAATGAAATTTATTTCTTTAGTAGCTTCCTTATTAAGAAAAAAAAGGAAACAGCAGGCAAGGCTCAAATGTTGAACAATTAAATATATTAAATTAAACTAGTCCAAATTATTTTAAAAAGTTCTCCATTCTTATTATATATTGATAACCCAAGTAGCAGCAGAACTTCCGGCTGAAAATGTACTAGGAACAGGTAGATCATAAATTTCAAGTTGATAATCCTTTTGACATAGAACTTGTCTTTGGACATACAAAAGATAAGTTTAGGTAACCCAATTGAGAAAGAGAATGTTCAGTATTAAATCGACATATGCTTTTTCTTTTCTTTTTCTGAAACAAAAACAAAGGAACCAAAGGCAGTGCACAGTCCATAAGCATAGATCCAGGAATGTAGTGCAGACCTCTAAATGAATCAAGTTGCTGCAATGTGTCACTATCAAGAGAAAGCATCGAGGGCAACCCTTTGCTTCGTGAAACCAGTTCCATTAGTTCTAACCGTTCATCTTCCATTAGTTCCATGTACTCCCGTGCAATTCTACGTGCTGTAGCCCTTTCATTAGCAGCCTTTTGTCTTGCAGCTTCTTTCTCCTTTCGAAGCTCCTCTTTCTGCTTTAGTTTTTCGGCCTGTGCAGAGAACAGGTTATAAACTGAAAAGTACAAGTGGTCTAATCTCTATGCCTGATGCATTTATAGTTTAGGAGCCAGTGAACTAACTCTCAAGGATTGTTGCACCAGAAACTTCTCCATGCGCTTCTGTTCACGCCATTGTTCCTTTTGGAGTCTCTCTTCTTCCCTCTGTTTTTCGCGCATAAACCTCTCCTCTTCTTTTTTTCTTTCACGGTCATACCTCTCAACTTCCTTCCGCATTTGTTCTTCTCTCTGCAAATATATTAGAATGTTAAATGTCTTACCATGAAAGACACAATTGACCTTCTATAACATGAACAAAGAATACCTTTTTCTTCAACACATCTTGCTTCTCGAGTTCCTTTCTTATCCGTTTTTCTTCAGCATCAACTTCCTTCGCAATCTTTGATTCTTCATTATGCTGGAGTAAATATGAGAACAAAGATCATACATCAACTCACATGATGTGTGCAGAAAAAAAATGTCATCCATGAAGCAAAAATATACTTTTCGCTTTCTATCCAGTCGATATGCATCTTCATCGTGATAATCCAGTCCTTCAGCGGATGCAAGGGGATTTTGAAGTCCAGCAACCTGAGGAATGCCAAACTGGCCTTCGATTGGAGCAGGACTAACATCAATATTCGAAGCCATCTCATAATCTGTGGATCCCGACAGGGAGATCAATGGTTTTCCATGTTGATTTAAATGGCTAGAGCCAGATACTTGACCATCAAATGCATAGCTAGATGCTTTCTCAGCACCATGTAGTAAGCGTGATCCTGTAGACAGAGAAGATATCCTCGAATTTGAAGCTTCCGCTGAAGCATCATAAAAGCACGACTGGCTTGTCCTCTCATATATATCGCTAGAGTGTTCTGGAAGAAACTGGTACTCATGTACTGCCCGTGAAGGAAGATGAGAAGAATTTCCAGACATGTACTTCCTCTTCCCGGTAACTGTACTTGAAACAGAAGGGTCTATGCTTGGCAAGAATGCTGATGCCTGCAAGGAAAAAACAGAATAAAAATACTGTCAAACTAAAAACAACAAGGCAAGCAGAAAAAGGAACAGGAGGATACAGCTACTGTAAAATTGAGTATGAAGTATGAAAGTACAAGTGTGACGTGATCAGTCATGAGAGAGGAACACATGTTTGTAGTAATCAAGCTAACAAGGACCACTCATCCACGTATTGGTCCATAAACAGAGCAGAAGATACGTCTCTCGTTGCACTATTCCCTTTAATGCAACAATATATATACAAGGAATAAACTCAAAATTTTCCATTTAATGGAGCCAAGGGTAGCAATGTACAGTTACTGCAAAAGGCCATGCCCTGTACCTGAGTCAAATGAGCAATCTACATCACTAAAAGGACAAACCAAGAGATAGAAGCTCCCACACCAGGTGGGGTCTGGGGAAGGATTATATGAGGCAAGCCTTACCCCTGCACAATGCAGTGCAGAGAGGCCGCATCGAACCCAGGACCTCTTTCTTGGCACAATTGGGGAGTACTTCCACCACTGCGCTAACAACCACATTTACACATGACAATAGTAACGTAATTTCAAGCAGTGGTACACAAGCAGGGTCATATGCAATATTATCAAGAGCAAAAATTAATATATGACATCAAATCCGAAATTGACTTCATAGGTCCATCGATAAAGTTCCAGTACAACAACTTGCTAGTTTACATACATTATAAAGTCATTGTGGCCATTTTACAAAGACGCCATAAGGTAGGCTCTGCGCAAATAATTAGCAGTTGTCTCTAAACCATATAATTTCCTTGGTTAGGCTGCTCACATGATTGGTTAATTTTGCCTTTGAGCAGCTAATCGGGTCAACAAGGCCAGAAAACCATAAAGAATATACATCATAACATATATCATTAGACCTAGCGTTAATCCCAAACTTGGCCCCGAAGCCAGTTGGGACAAATTCGCATGGATATTACACGCAGCCAGCTTTCAAGATTAGCCATGATGATTTCGCCATGTTATATGCAGCGCTGCTTAGGATCCAATATCTTCATAAGTAACTATGGTGCATCAAATGCAAATATGCAAGTAGTGCATCAACAAACATTTAAAGTATTCAGAGGTGGCTCTGCATGAAAGACAGTTCGCTCCTTGCAGGCACACTGGGATATAAATGAATAAACCCTCTCATCAAACAGTTTATTATGAATGCAAACTGGGATGGACTAGTTAACCTTCTACTCAGACCATCTACTCGGTAACAGGGGTGCAGCTCAGTGACTGCCATTATTAAACATGTGTCTGCAAATGCACTGAAGCATACCTTCATGGGCTTGGGATCGTGTGCAGAAAATACACTGGTCTCATGTGATCGATAAGGCTGCTTCCGCTGCTCTGGAACTACTCAACAACATGACAAGAGCAGAGATCAAGTCAGAATATTGATAGTGCACTCTATTAACAACAACAAAGCATTTGGAATATTGAAAGTACCACACAAACAATTGGCATCAACAGCAACACTACAAAACAATACAGTATCTAACACTTGCGTGAACACAAAAATAACTCAAGTTCATATCCACCTATATTACTCATTTGTACCATTAAGCATGCAAACATACTAGGCACAAACGAAAAATAAAAACAGAAGCACAATGGGAATGGGCATAACATTCATACCAACAGGCATAGGCGCTCCGAATGCACCAGGAGGAAGCGGATCAAAGTGATCACCAAGCACTGGCCCATCCTCCCTCAGCGGCTCTCCTATGAGCTGCTGCACGGTCTCGATCGCCCGGTGCGCGGCCCGCGTGAGCTGCACCGGTGCCTGCGGAGGCAGCATGACCGGATGCGCCTCGTAGTACCTCCTGTCGATCTCGGGAGCAGAAATCCTCGGCACGGCAGACGAGCGGCCAGGCCCTCTCCGGGAGCTGCTGCAGGGCAGCAGAAGCTGCTCGCCGTATGCTGGCTCGGCGTGCGGGTGTGGCAGCGAGTGCTGCAGCACGGGCGGGGGCGCCAGGACCGGCACGGCGACCTCCTCGTCCCGCCGCTTGGCGGCGGGCGGCGGCCTGCGGTCCTTGAGCCTCCGGTGGCAGAACCACATCTGCAGCTGCCTGTCCGTGAGCCCCAGCTTGGCCGACAGCTCCACCCGCTTGGCCTCGTTGGGGTACGGGTCCTCTGCACCATCATCACAAACAGCGCTGAATGAATATGAATCCTCGGGAAAAACTCACGAGTGCATACTTGGATCGAAAATCCTGTGAAGAAAACAGTGGCGAAATTCAGAGCGGGACGAACCTGTGTAGGTCTGCTCGAGGACCTCGAGCTGGTAGGGCGTCTTCATGACGCGCCTCGCCGTGGGCTTCCCGCTGGATCCAGAGGCGCCGCCGGGCCCCGCGCCCCCCGCGGAGGGCGCCGAGGAGGAGGCCGGCGCGGGGCTCCCCGGCGCGGCCCCGGGCCCCTCGTCCCCTCCGTCGCCGGAGGAGTCCATCCCCGGATCGAATCGAAACCCTACCTAGATCCGCCGAAACCTAACAGCAGCAGCAACCGCCCTCACGCCCCCTCGAATCCCGCGGCCGAGGACGAGGACCCGAATCCGGACCCGCGCGAGGGAGGCGGGACCGGGACCGGGACCGGGACCGGAGGAGGAAGGGACGGGCGACGGCGAGGCGGCGGCGGCGACTGGGATTGGGGGAGAGGGGCGGGGGAGGAAAGACGGGAGGCCACGGGATGGATTTGGATTTGGATTTGGATTTGGATTCGATGATGATGCTGTTCCATGCTACGACTAATAAAAACCCCTTTCCTTTCCGCTCGCTCTCTCTCTGTTTATTATTTGCTCCTTCTCCTCTTTTGCTTGCTGTTGTTAATGGGAATAATGACGCGCGGATTCGCCCGCGATCGAGCGATCGATGGTGGCCTCTCGCGCGTCTGCGTCTGCGTCTGGTGGAAGGAAGGAAGGAAATTTCGTATCTCCGGAGGGGTGGATTTGGACGGGGCGTGTTCATAGGTTGTTCCTCGCGCCGTAGAACTGCCGCTGGATCTTCTGCGGGCGGGCGTGCGGGCACCCGGGGGTTTGACACCACGTCTGGTCAGGTGCCTCTGGGTCAAGCCAGTCGGTGAGGTCAACTCAGCCGGAGACTTCTTTTTTCCACGGGAGCATATTTCGAAATAACATATTCACATCATATTATTATTTTTAATAAAAGACACCCTAAGGGCATTAATTTATTTTTTTGCGGGCAACATGGCCATTGGCAGGCATAACCAATTAAGGTCCGACATGGGATTTTCACACTGAAAGGAAGACTTTGAACTTCATCTGTATTGTCGCACCCACTTACATACCGCTGCTACAAATCCCAAAACTCCAAGCAAGCTCCTCAACGCCATAGGCTCCAATCACCATTACTAGTCCTCCAATCTCGGCTTCCATGACATTTTCTGCCTCTGGCTTCACCATGGAGCTAAACATATCTCCTAATGGCAATAGATAGCAGAGCTTCGTGCCACTCGTTCCTTAACGGAAAACCAATGGGCACGACCGAATCCCACCCGATCCAGCAATCTCCAGGTATAACACGCCCATGGGAGTTCGCCGATGGAGCCTTCCGGAACCCGCCACTCCGTCCAGATCAGGAAGGACAGGCGTCAGGAAGGTCTTCATCGCAAGAGGAACCCTAGGACCACCCCCTTTATTCGAGCACACCGCCGGTCGGAGCAACATCGGAGAAGGCAGCCGCGGCGCACGACCACAAACAGTCCATGGCAGGGGGCGACCCAGATCGGACCCTTAGGCCCTGATACGACCCACCACCGCGCCGCCGGAGATTCGTGCCGACCCGCTGCGAAGACGCCGCTCTGGCTTCAGGCTGCGTCGCCCTTGAACCGCTGCCACCACTCCACAACGGCCCATGGAGTCGCCGCCACGGTGCACTCTCCTCCCCTCCGTCTTTAGACGAGAAGGGCACCGCCACTGCCGCCGGCCAGGGGGGCACGCCGATGAAGTGGGATTGAGGGGACGGGGGAGGATCCTCCGGAGTCGCCCATGCGGAGGTGGCCCGGGAGGAGGCTAGGTTTCGGATGGGTTTTGGATCGCTATGGATCCGGGGCCTTCCTTTCCCTCCCTTGGGGAGAAGGTGAGGGTCGCGGGAGAGGGGTGGAGCGGCGGCGCTGGAGGGAGAAGAGGCCGTCGGAGTTTGGGCTGGGGCGGCCGCCGGGGTCGGGACAGAGGAGAGCAGCGACGGGGTCGAGGCAGGCGCAGCTCACGTCTAGCTTAGGGCCAGACACATTAAGGATCCCTGCAATTAGAACCATAACCAGGATTTTCGTAGCCATGGAGTCCATAACACGTTTTTGCCTCCTCGTTGATGCACGAACATACTTTCTCCCAATCTTCTTACTCGTAAAATTGGTCCTGAGATTATAATATTAAGTGGAAAGAAAAAAATCAATGTTGCACATTATGGAGATTATTTGTTTAGTTAATACTGTTTTCAAGACTAAATGTAATTAATGCAATCAATGTTGTTTAAAAAATCTATCACAATTAATGATATTTTGGAAATCAATAACAATTAATGTAATTAGTGGTGTTTTCGTTATGTCCTTGATGTGATGGATACATCATTGGAGCGTCATATGGGACGTTGGATACAGGTGGTTGTATGGCTGAGATCATTTGGATTCACCTAACTCGCGTTTTTATAAGTAAGTAGTAGTAAATGTTAGTTCGGAACTTGTTCCTTTCTCTCATGATCTAATTCTCTTTGCAGGTCCGTCGGCACCAAAAGGTGAATATTTTTTTTCTGTAAAGCATGACCCTTTGATTGATTTGGGTTCATTACTAAACTTTGTACTGCTTTCTCTTATGACCACCTCCGATAAATATTCTTTGGATTCAGTCTTGTGTTATTGTTTGTTCCCAATATTTGTCACTCAGGGTTTCTGATAACTGTAGTGGGTTTCGGTAGCTTCAATGCAGAGCAGATCGATTCAAGCTCCATTTGAATGTGTTAGTTCATCTATGCTTTTAACTGTATTTGACAGATTAATGGGGTTGTACTTATTCTCGAGGGCCTTGTGGAGAGTATTCTGAATTGTATTCGTTGCTTCAGGTACTTGTCACTAGTAGAAAAGGGGGCAATGGTCCAGGCCGGGCCAGCCCATTAGTCCCGATTCAGTCCAGAACCGGGACCCATGGGGGCATTGGACCCGGTTCGTGAGCCCCGGGGGCCGGCCGGGCCACGTGGGCCATTGGTCCCGGTTTGTCTGGACCTTTTGGTCTCGGTTGGTGGGACGAACCGGGACCAATGGGCCTCGCTCCTGGCCCACCACCAATGGTTCCGGTTGGTGTCATGAACCGGGACCAAAGGCTGCCCTTTAGTCCCGGTTCGTGGGACGAGCCGGGACCAATGAGTTGCCTATATATACCCCTCGCCCGCGAGCAGAGCACTCCCACTGCTCTGTTTTTCCTGGCCGGCAAGGGGAGAGCTTTGTGGTGCTCTAGCTCACCTCCTATGCACACGAGGTATTCGATGGAATGCCCGAGCCACACTACTTAAGCTTTCTTCTCCAAGCTCGACCTCCAAGCTCCATTTTCCTCAATATTTGTCTAGATTTAGCGGTCCGTCACGTCCCGTCCCCGTCTTCACCGCCGTCGATCGCCCGCGCCGATCTCGTCGCCGGCACCACCGTGGTGAGCCTCTTGTTCTTATCTTCTTTCTGAAAGGAAAAAAATTCTTACTTGTATGTTTATATAGATACTTGTATAATTTTATTACTTTTATTATTGCATCTTATATAGTGCGATGGTTTTGGTATCCACCACCGTCGGCCCTCGTCCTGTCTATGATTCGGATGTGGTATATATTATTTTTTCATAACTATTGGTTCATTTATTGTTTATGACAATTATGCCGACCAACGTGACATAGATTTTATTTATCTGGGAGGTTGTTGAACCAGAAATTCCAACCGACCCTATTGTCGAGAAGTTAAATTTAGTTGAAGAAGAAAACAATTTCTTGAAGGAAAAAATAAGAAAAATTGAGGAGGAGAAGATGATATTGGAGTTGCATATTGCGGATGTCGTCGATGATCACAAGATCAAGATGGATGCAATGCGCTTGAAGATTAGAAAGATTAGAAAATATGTCATTCATACCGAGGCTTGGTATCATTATGCCGTTGGATCAGTTGTTACATTGGTTGCGATTATGATCGCATTTGTTTTTGCATTGAAATGTTTTACATGGTTTCAATGTATGGTTTAATTAATTTAGATGCTCTGGAGAGCTTTATGTTGTTAGATGAGAACTATGTATGTACTTTGATTTTAATGTGATGATGAACTTCTATTAATTTGGTCACTTAATTATCTATTCATGATGTTTTGTAATGATTTTTGACATACTTAATTATATATAATGCACGCAGATGAACCGGCAATGGATGTACGGTTCAAGACACACCTCTGAATACATTAAGGGCGTGCATGATTTTCTCGAAGTGGCTGAGGCAAACAAGCAGAATGGTTTTATGTGTTGTCCATGTCCTATATGTGGGAATACGAAGTCTTACTCTGACCGGAAAATCCTTCACACCCACCTGCTTTACAAGGGTTTCATGCCACACTATAATGTTTGGACGAGGCACGGAGAAATAGGGGTTATGATAGAAGACGGCGAAGAAGAAGAGTACGATGACAACTATGTGCCCCTGAATACGGTGATGCTATCAAGATCAAGAGGAACCAGACGATGTGCACGATGATGCTTTGCAACGGCTAAGCTGCTGAAGATCAAGAGGAACCAGACGATGTGCCGATGATGATGATCTCCGTCGGGTCATTGTCGATGCAAGGACGCAAGCGAAAGTCAAAAGGAGAAGCTGAAGTTCGATCACATGTTAGAGGATCACAAAAAGGGTTGTACCCCAATTGCGAAGATGGTAACACAAAGCTCGGTACTGCATCGAATTGCTGAAGTGGAAGCAGAGAATGTTGTGCTCGACAAAGGATTTGAGAAGCTACTGAAAATATTAAAGAAGAAGCTTCCAAAGGATAACGAATTGCCCGACAGTACATACGCAGCAAAGAAGGTCGTATGCCCTCTAGGATTGGAGGTGCAAAAGATACATGTATGCCCTAATGACTGCATCCTCTACCGCGGTGCGTACAAGGATCTGAACGCATGCCCGGTATGCGGTGCATTACGGTATAAGATCAGACGAGATGACCTGCAGAGAGTCTGGGGGGACGAATAGTTTGTATCTGAACATTAAAGAGGAGCACGACCTCGTTGGAACTGATCTGTTGGCTGTTCCATTTGAGGAGTTCTTCGCGTTCTTCAATCAAAAGGCCCTCGATAAATTAACGGTCTTTTGCTACTGTCTGTAAGTACTATTTTTGTCATTAAGTCTCTATATATAGCTCGGCTCCTTCATTGCATGTATTTATAATTAATTATCCTCAATATATTATGCAGATTGAAGATCGTCGAGTGCAGAAAACAAGAAATGTATGATATTGGTTTCATTAACACAAATATCATAGATGATATTCAGGTTAAAAAGCACGTCGAAGAGGTCGGGGCCAACTTGCTACAATCGTTGATCAAAAATCAAAACAAAGATACCATACTCTTTCCTTACAACTTCAAGTGAGTGTTACTGTCATGTGCATATTCGGTTTCCCTTATTACTCGAGCGAGGTTATAGTAATGTAATTGATGAGTTATGCATGTGTCCGCAGCTACCACTATGTTCTTCTGGAGATTAAGCTTGAGCGGGGACTAGTAACCGTCTTAGACTCGAGACGAAAAGATCCCGAAACCTATGCGGACATGATTGAATTGCTCAACAAGTAAGTTCAATCGATCATTATTGCACCATATCGGCAACTTTTTGTTCATTTCCTGATATCTCAAGTAATAATAATTATTTTCTTTGTCTTGCAGGGTTTGGAAACAGTTCACCGCAGAAGCTCCGGGACTGTCGAAGGAGCTGCGATATACATACCCGAAAGTAAGTACTACTGGCTAGCTAGTTGCGCGCATCCCCCATTGATTCTATAGCTATACTTTCATCAATGCCATTTATAATGCTTAATTATCAGTTCGATTGACCTCTATTTCTCGTAAAGTGCTTGTGGCAGGAACAAGGGAATGATTTCTGTGGATACTACGTGTGCGAGTTCATCTACAACGCGACTTTGAAAAATAAGCGGGGCTACTCTAAAAGACAATATGAAGTGCGTAAGCAATAATATTCACAATTTCATTTTATTACACCATCATTTCTGTTGAGTTTCATTCATATATATGTATTAATTAACCACCTTCTTTAAATTAGACGTGGCAGATGCGGAATGAACTCCTAGAACAAGATCGCATGAAAGCAATTCAAGAGGAATTGGCGGGATTCTTTCTTGACCATGTCATCAATAAAGCCGGAGAATACCATGTGGAAGTTGATTTCAATTGCTAGGGGATTGTAATTAAGAGATCTTACATATTGTATATGTATGTAGCCAGTAGCGTCGGACGCGGATAGATAATACGAAAACTTGTTGTTCGACCAATCTCTCGGGTCGATCGATCACTTCTCTCGGTATGCATGACGAACTTCTGTACTTAATGGTTCCCTTCATTTTCTTACTAGCTAGCGTGTCGAGGGCCTCTCTATGTATAGTACGTAGCGTCGACCAAGCATGGACATAAGGAAGGACACTTCTCTCTATTAATTAGCTAGGTAACACAATATATGAAACACCTAAATTAACCCCTCAAAACCCCCAACCCCCTTAAAAAAACAAAACCCCAGCCATCGAAATGTCGACGTGGATGCCTTTTGGTCCCGGTTGGTGCCACCAACCGGGACCAAAGGCCCCCCTGCCTGGGCTCGGCGCACCGGCCACGTGGAGGCCCATCTGTCCCGATTCGTGTTAGAACCGGGACTAAAGGGGGAGGTATTAGTAACGACCCATTAGTCCCGGTTCATGAACCGGGACTAAAGGCTCTTACGAACCGGGACAAATGCCCCCTTTTCTACTAGTGTGTTTCTCAAGTATTTTCATCAAACTACGCATAGGTCATACATAGACGTTTACAAATACGACAACCTGATTAGTGCGTACATTCCCGCCTCAAGAGACACGCCCAGAGCGTGTCCCAGCCAATAGTGAGCTATGGAGGCACTAGTATGGTGTGGTCTCGGAATCCACATGTGCATATGAAGACGAGGCAGCACATTTTCTTCTTCTTCTTCTTTTCCTGGTGGTCGCTATCCCTGTCGTGGTTCTAAGTCTGACAGTAGAGTGGGGGGTAGGTATGGAGAGGCAAGGTCCTAGCTATGGAGAGGTTGTAAACACAAGCGATGTACGAGTTCAGGCCCTTCTCGGAGAAAGTAAAAGCCCTACGTCTCGGAGCCCTGAGGCGGTCGAGTGGATTATGTGTATATGTGTTACAGAGGTCCGAACCCTTCTGCCTGTGGAGGGGGGTGGCTTATATAGAGTGTGCCAGACCCCGCCACCCCACGAATGAAGGGTTTAAAGTACATTAAGTGCAGGCGCATCGTAACGCCCATATAAAGTGTCTTAACTACCATAAAGTCTATTCAATTACAGGCCACAGTAAAGGCAGAGTGCCTCCTGACCTTCTAGTGGTCGAGTGAGTCTTCATGGTCGAGTCCTTCAAGTCAGTCGAGTGGGTTCCTCGTAAGTCGACTGGAAGGTGATCTCTTCTAAGGGTGTCCTTGGGTAGGGCACTTAGATCAGGCCTATGACCCTACCCTAGGTACATGAATCCATCATTAGCCCCCGAATGGATTGAGGCTTGAGTGAGGAAGGAGTTGATGCTGTTTCCGATTGACTTTTGAATACTGGCTATGCGTTGTTCTGGATCAAGACCTTCTTTGTTGATAACGAGCAACTTTTCTTCAGTCGACTCGATCCATTCTTGTCTTTTGTCGAGTGATCTTTTGGACTTTGCTGGTTCCCGAGCAACGGATCGCAGGAAATCCCGCGTCTGACAGATCGATCTGCCGTTCGCGGATTCTACGGGATACGAAATTTGGGGAAGCCTTGGGAGCGGACGGCCTGGCGCCGGATGGGATAGGACATAGACGCCTCGATCTCCGTGACCGCTTTTTCCGCCACGTATCACGTCAATGCAACTGTTTTGGGATATGATTAGATCGACCGAGCCCACCCGCCATCCACTGAAGGGATCTTATAAATGCGCCAGCGAGGGTTTTCGAGCAATTGCCCCATCATTTCCTCTCGCTCTCCTCGTCTCGCCTAACGCGCTTCGCCTCAAGAAAGCTTCTTCTTCGCGCATCTCGCCGGCAGCCATGGTCAAGGAGAAGACGGCGGTGCTGGAGCGTGCAAAGAAGGCGTCGGCGGCGGAGAAGGCGAAGGGGAGATCCACCAGTCGCAGCGGGTCTTCGTCTAGATCTCGCCTGCCGAAGGGCTGGGTCCAGGGAGATTGGATCCAGTCGACCATCACGGAGAAGGATCTCCTCGACATGGCCAACGACGGGCTGATCCCCCACGGCGTTGCAAGGCTTCCGGGGAAAGAGTGGCAGCCCCAGCCGGAAGAGGGTGAGTGCGTGCTTCTGGCCACTCATGTCGACCGCGGATTTTCTTTGCTACCGAGTGTTTTCTTCCGTGGTTTTTTGAACTTCTTTGGAGCCCAACTCCACCACTTCACCCCGAACTCCATCGCATATCTTGCTGCGTTTGTCTCCATGTGTGAGAATTTTCTGGGCTGTCGACCGCCTGGGGCTTGTTCAGCACATATTCACGTGTCGCCTCGGACCGTGAAGAAGGCGAGTCCAGCGATGAAAGAACCCAAGTTGTCCAAATGTGTGGGGCACTGGGATCCAAGTGAGGAACAAGAGCACCTTCCCAGCCATGACGCTTCCCGAGTCGGTCGAGGTCGGCAATGACTTGGTTCTATCGCTGAATGAGCCGACGAGGCAATCGAGTGGACTCCCTCAATTCACCATGGACCGAGTGAACAAGCCCTCCTCTCTGAAGGTGATTCCGGAGGAGAGAGCTGACGTGAAGATGTTGATGGATCGCGTGGTGCAGTTGGTCCGAGACGGAGTTACTAGCATGGACCTGTTGGAGGTTTTTCTTAGGCGGCGCATCCAGCCCCTTCAGTTCCGGAGCCACTGCATGTGGTTGTATCATGAATCAAGACGAGACTCGGATCCACCCGGAAGCAGTCGACGACGCCACGGTGGAAAAGTGGATGGCCGCGGTCACTGGGAACAAGGATAATCCCCGCGGATCCAGAAGAATTTCTCCACTCGACCACCACAGCGCTCCAGACAAGGTATGTTTGCTCTACCTTCCATTGTATTCTTGTCATATTTATTTCTGTTCCATACGCAAGTTGGTCAATTGATCTCTGTCTTGACGTCTTTCAGGCCCTCACCGAGTTGTACTCAATGCCCAATGGAGCTCAGCTCGATCAAGAAGGAGAAGCGGCGGGGCGTAGAGCGGGGAGGAGTGGGACTCGGGACGCCGCCAAGACAGCGATGATGGCGATGACGATGATGAGGACGAAGAAGAGGAGGAGGAGGAGGTTGCTCCACCGCGCTCGGAAAGGCGGTCGAAACTTGTCCATGACCCCGCGACTGAACGTGGCAAGGGGGTTGCGACTGCCTTGTAGTCGACCAAACACCCTCGGACCACTTCTTCGGCGCCGACTGAAAAGGCGCCGAAACAGTCGAAGGTGGCTCCGTCAAAACCAACCAAGCTCCTGCCGAAGATGAAGGTGTCCATCCCCACCATATCAGGGTAAACATGATTGAGGGAGTCCTGGACTAGGGGGTGTCCGGACAGCCGGACTATCAATATCCGCCGGACTCCCAAACTACGAAGATAGAAGATTGAAGACTCCGGCTCGTGTCCGGAAGGTACTTTCCTTGGCGTGGAAGGCAAGCTTGGCAATACGGATATGTAGATCTCCTACCATTGTAACCGACTCTGTGTAACCCTAGCCTCTCCGGTGTCTATATAAACCGGAGGGCCTTAGTCCGTAGGACACAACATTACATCTCAACAATCATACCATAGGCTAGCTTCTAGGGTTTAGCCTCCTTGATCTCCTGGTAGATCTACTCTTGTACTACCCATATCATCAATATTAATCAAGCAGGACGTAGGGTTTTACCTCCATCGAGAGGGCCTGAACCTGGGTAAAAACATTGTGTCCCTCGTCTCCTGTTACCATCCGCCTAGACGCACAGTTCGGGACCCCCTACCCGAGATCCGCCGGTTTTGACACCGACATTGGTGCTTTCATTGAGAGTTCCTCTGTGTCGTCGCCGATAGGCTCGATGGCATCTTCAACCATCAATGCCGTCCAGGGTGAGACTTTTCTCCCCGGACAGATCTTCATATTTGGCGGCTTTGCACTGCGGGCCAATTCTCTTGGCCATCTGGAGCAGATCGAAAGCTACGCCCCTGGCCGTTAGGTCAGATTCGGAAGCTTGAACTTCACGGCCGATGACCGCGGAGACTTGATCTTCGACGGACTCGAGCCACAGCCAAGCGCGCCGCACTGTGACGATGGGCATGATCTAGCTCCACGCGGAAGTGCTTTGGAGGTCAGATCGAATCCGCTCCGGCTACTAGCCCGGAGCCGATCGCCCATGACGAGGGCCGGTGGATAGGCGCCGCCCTGGGGGCTTCAACATCCACGGCGATGGAGCCGAATACCAATCTTGTCCCCCGCGAAACTCGTGATCCCGAGGCGCCGGACTCCTCGCCGTACTCCGAGCCTCCCGCGCCCCTGCCAATTAAACCATATTGGGCGCCGGTTATGGAATTCATCGCCATGACATCTTTCAAGACTCGCCTTTTGGCGATATCCTCAATTCCTCAAGCATCTCTCGCTATCAGAGAATCTGGCGGACTATGGCCGGGACGGTTGGAGTTCGGACGACGAAGAAATTCAGAACCCACCCACCACCCACTTTATAGCCACCGTCAAGATTTAACCGACATGCTAGACTACGACTTCGATGACATTGACGCTATGGACGGCGATGCGGAGGCGATCAGACCAGCGCCCACAGTGGCATCGAAGGCCACCTCGTCGTATGACGCCTACATGGTGGATACCCCAAAAGAAGGGATGGCGAAAAAGGCGGAGGAAGATTCTCTAAAGAAGCAGCCCAAACGCCGGCGTCGTGGCGCCGCCTAAATCCCGCCACAACAAGAATGGAGATTCCGCACGGAGACAATAACACTCCGGAGAGTGCCGAAGGCGATCCCTCTCGCAAGACTCGGCAGCAGAGGATGCGTCAAGCCCCACGCGGTATGCGCATTTAAGGGGTTGAGGATGATAACTACATGCCTCCCTCCAAAGACGAAGCGAGCCTCAACGATGATGAATTCGTCATACCCGAGGATCCCGTCGAACAAGAGCGCTTCAGGCGCAGGCTCATAGCCACGGCAAACAGCCTAAAGAAAAAGCAGCGATAGCTCCAAGCTGATCAAGATCTGCTAGCCGATCGATGGACTGAGGTCCTCGCGGCCGAAGAGTATAAACTCGAACTCCCCTCCAAAAGCTACCCAAGACGCAAGCTGCTCCCCCGATTAGAGGAGGAAGCATACATACCTTCATCACCAGCGCAAGACATGGCTGCCGACCACCCCGTGGTCGCGACAGAGAGGCATTCAGGCCCCCAGCCAAGACCGTACCCCGACATCGATCCAAGAGTACGAAGCCAAAAGGGAACGCGCCGGACTTGCGAGACATCTTGGAGGACAAAGCAAGACAATCCAGATCCATCTATGGATCACGTGGGCGCCCTACGACCCACGACGAATACCGTCGCGTCGGACATAACGCCGGCCGGGCCGAACACAGCAGACAGCGCTCCCTCGAGCTGCATCGCGATATCGCTCAATACAGGGGCGCCGCACACCCGTTATGCTTCACTAATGAAGTAATGGATCATCAGATCCCCGAAGGGTTCAAACCCGTGAATATCGAATCTTACGACGGTACAACAGACCCCGCGGTGTGGATCGAAGATTATCTTCTCCACATCCATATGGCCCGCGGCGACGATCTCCACGCCATCAAATATCTCCCACTCAAGCTTAAAGGACCAGCTCGGCATTGGCTTAACAGCCTGCCCGCAGAGTCAATTGGGTGTTGGGAAGACACGGAGGCGCGTTCCTTGATAACTTCCAAGGTACATACGTGCGACCACCGACGCCCGATGACCTAAGCCACATTATTCAGCAGCCGACGAATCGGCCGCAGTTTCGACACGGTTCTTGATGAAGAAAAATCAAATCGCCGATCGTCCGGATGCGAGGCCCTTGCAGCCTTCAAACATAACATCCGGGACGAGTGGCTAGCCCGCACCTAGGGCGGAGAAGCGAAATCCATGGCAGCCCTCACATCGCTAATGACCCGCTTCGTGCGGGAGAGGACAGCTAGCTAGCCCGCAGCAACAATCTCCGCAAAAATTCGCGGTCCGGACACTAAGGACAACCACGGCAGGTCACGTCGAATCAAAAACAAACGCCGCATTAACGGCGACGACAAAGAGGATACGGCAGTCAACGCCGGATTTCGAGGCTCAAAACCCGGTCAACGGAAGAAGCCATTTAAAAGAACAACTCCGGGTCCGTCCAATCTGGACCGAATACTCGACCGCTCATGCCAGATACATGGCACCCCCGAAAAGCCAGCTAATCACACCAATAGAGATTGTTGGGTGTTCATGCAGGCCGGCAAGTTAATTGCCGAACACACTGACAAGGGGCTAAATAGCGACGACGAGGAGGAGACCCGGCCGCCGAACAGTAGAGGACAGAAGGGTTTCCCCCCACAAGTGCGGATGGTGAATATGATCTACGCAACCCATATACCCAAGAGGGAGAGGAAGCGCACACTACGGGACGTCTACGCAATGGAGCCAGTCGCCCCGAAGTTCAATCCATGGTCCTCCTGTCCGATCACTTTCGATCGACGAGACCATCCGACCAGCATACGCCATGGCGGATTCGTCGCATTGGTCTTAGACCTAATCGTCGATGGATTTCACCTCACAAGAGTCCTCGATGGACGGCGGCAGCAACTGAACCTGCTTTATCGGGACACAAGTCATAAAATGGGCATAGACCCATCTAGGATTAAACCTACCAAAACAACCTTTAAAGGTGTCATCCCAGAGTGGAAGCCAATCGTATAGGCTCGGTCACACCGAAGTGGTCTTGGATCCCGGATAATTTCCGGCGAAGAGTTAATCTTCGGTATAGTCCCGTTCCGTAGCGGCTATCATGCCCTGCTCGGACGAACCGCGTTTGCCAAATTCAATGCGGTACCGCATTATGCATACCTAAAACTCAAAATGCCAGGCCCTCGTGGAGTCATTACGGTCAATGGGAATACGGAACGCTCCCTCCGAACGGAGGAACATCTACGCTCTCGCGGCGAAATCTGAGCAGCCTTCACGGCAATTCTCTAGTCCGCAATTAAAAACCGGACACATTAAAACGCGCCGAGCAACAAGAACCAAGACCACTGGCGCGATCGAGCGCGCCAGAGTAATGCGGCCCCAACCCCCGCCCACGCATGATCACTAGAATAACACTCCGCGTACATCATTACGCTTTGGAGATACCATGGGCGCAGGGGAGGGGCTTAATCACAAGGACCAAAGAGTGCGGCTCGACCACACAAGGGGCTCATGCGATCGCCCCCCTTGGCTTTGTTTTTTATCTTTTCTTCTTTTGCATACACAGGACTCCATTAACCAGAAGCCCTGTCCGACGGCGAACTTGTCGAACTCACGATGCAACAGTCAGGGATTAAAGAAGGCCACGACGAACACTCAGGTGGTCTCCATTACGAGCATTAAATTCGATTACATACACCAAGTCTGCAGCTTATCCCTGGAGGGGGACATGTTAATTTAGTCGAATCCCTTGCTTACCAAGACTATTCATGATCATCCGCTTTATTAGCAGACCTTCTTTCATAAATAACGCAACATTTCCTTCTTGCAAGTACATTACCTTTTCATTGCAATTGCGTTATCTTTTACATATGTTCATTATATGACATCTTGCACCCGTATACTTTGGTACGGCCGAATACACCAGGGGCTTCTGTTCCCCATATTATGGTGTGATTAAAGTCCGAACACTTTCACAAGTGCGGCACCCCGAACTTATAGCATTATATGAATCAGCTCCGAATCATGTCTTGGGTCAATAGTTGGGTTTGCCCGGCTCCCATGTTTTGGTACCTTACATTCCGTTCCGTCGGCTAAGGTAGCACTGGGAGAACCACTGCGATTGCGCCCCGGTTGAGCCGGGTTAACGCCTCAGTGGAGAAAGCTAAAACTGACTGGCATGATAAGGCGAGAGACTGGTCGCTGTTCGAGAGGTTCTTTCGGGTCCTTAAAGGCTCATGCCGCTTCGAGCGAAGTTCCGGATGATGTCCGACGAAGGCGTGGATAGCGCCCCGGATTCGGTCTTCCGAATACCAGGGGCTTCGCCGAAATTTAAAATTATAGAATTCTATGGCTAAGTGAGAGTGTTCAAGCACTATAAGTCCGGTCGCCTTGTTCGTCGTGTTGAGCGCCTCCCTAGATGGACCCAAAATGGGAACAAGAGTGCTCAAGTTTATCACCGAACACCCCAGCACTTGTGGCTTGGGGGCTGAAGCCAACGACTTGCCATCTCTCAGATTTAACAAACGGCCGCACAGAAGGTAATATTTTAAATTCAACAAAGCGTTGCTTATGGCGCATATAAACGAAGTTTTCAGCGCACAGGATAAACACACAGCGAGTTCACTCAAGGATTACATTAAGGGGGCACTCATCCGCAATATCGCGGGCTCCCTTCAGGACAACTTTATAATATCGCTCCAGCGTGCGATGCTCCTTGCCCGGCGGCGGCGGATCCGTGAGAAGCTTCTCCGCATCCAGCTTGCCCCATTGCACCTTTATGCGGGCAAGGGCCCGATGAGCGCCTTCAATGCAGGCGGAGCGCTTGATCACATCCAGCCTGGGGCATGCATCCACTAGCCGCCGACTAGGCCAAAGTAGCTGCCGTGCATGGCCTGCCAGAACCTGGCCGATTGTGAGGCCCTTCATGGCCTCCTCGGCTACCTTGTGGAGTTCGACCAGTTGCTTAATTTGGTCGCTTGGGGGCACGGATGGCGGCCTCAAAGATATCGAGACCGAAGACCTTCTCCGTTGAGCTCCCCTTCGCCACGATAGAATGCAGCGGCATCGACGCGACTACGTGGCAGATCTGCAAATGCCCTGGAGAGCTCGAATCGGGTAAGTATCCGTAATTTACATTAACATGCTTGCTCTGCATGAAAAACGCCTTACCCGCCGCTATCTTCTTCATGTCCTCTACTTCCTCATGGGCCTTCTGGGCCTCGGCCTTGGCAGACTTGGCACTTTCGAGAACCGAGGCAAGCTCGGACTCTCGAGCCTTGGAGTCATGCTCCAAACTCTCATGCTTTTCCATGAGAGCCTGGAGCTCTTGCCGAACTTTCGCCACCAGTGCCGCTTGCTTTTCTCGCTCAGTCCGTTCTGTGGCCGCATTTCGTTCGGCCACGGACACGGCATCCTTCAGGGCTGCCACCTCGTTAGTGGCCCCTGCATTACATATATTATCCTTATTAATCATATTTGCAACTGAAACCCTTTTCTGTAAGGTACTTATTTAAAGTGGTGTTATTCACCTTCTTTTTCCTTGAGCTGCCTCTTGGCATGGCCGAGCTCTTGCTCCGACCACTCAAGGTCCTTCTTCAGTGCCTCGACCTCACCAGCACGCGCAGAGGTCAACAACGCAGCCTGCAAACCCATATTGACATATTTTAGAAACCCTGCGTGTATCTTGTTAAGATCCTTAGTCCGGCTTTTCTTCCCGAACACCGAACTAAGCATCAGGGGCTACTGTCTATGCGGTATCACATTACATTATTTTAAATTTCTTACCTCAAAGCCTGTTAGAAGGCTGTTGCGAAGCTTGGTCAGCCCGCCCTTGGCGAAGCTGGACCTTCTCAATCACCACACTCATGAGAGTGCGGTGTTCTTCCTTGATGGAGGCGCGCTTTGGCGCCAAAGAGGTTATCCGCACCTCCGGTTGGACGGAGGCCGCTGGTGTCACGGTCCTGCCCTTCTTTCGAGGGGGCTGCTCACCGGACTCTGGAACCGCTACGGGTTCCAGAGTAGAGTCCGGCACAAAGTCCGGGGGGCTGCCTGACGGCGCCTCCGGAGCCTCCTCCTGGCGTGTCCCCCTGCGGGATTCCGCCTCGTCGTCCTCGGCGCGTGGGTAGAGGCAGTCGAGATGGAATTTACATCCGACGGCGCCAACGACCCGCTCATCGAGTCAGGAAGGTCGTTGTCGGTGTCAAAACCGGCGGATCTCGGGTAGGGGGTCCCGAACTGTGCGTCTAGGCGGATGGTAACAGGAGACGAGGGACACAATGTTTTTACCCAGGTTCAGGCCCTCTCGATGGAGGTAATACCCTACGTCCTGCTTGATTAATATTGATGATATGGGTAGTACAAGAGTAGATCTACCACGAGATCAATGAGGCTAAACCCTAGAAGCTAGCCTATGGTATGATTGTTGACATGTAATGTTGTGTCCTACGAACTAAAGCCCTCCGGTTTATATAGACACCGGAGAGGCTAGGGTTACACAGAGTCGGTTACAATGGTAGGAGATCTACATATTCGTATTGCCAAGCTTGCCTTCCACGCCAAGTAAAGTACCTTCCGGACACGAGCCGGAGTCTTCAATCTTCTATCTTCGTAGTCTGGGAGTCCGGCGGATATTGATAGTCCGGCTATCCGGACACCCCCTAGTCCAGGACTCCCTCAGTAGCCCCTGAACCAGTCTTCAATGGCGATAAGTCTGGCGTGCATAATGTTCGGCATTGCAAGGCGGGTTCCTCCCTTGAATAATCCGGAGAAGATAATGAACACCAGGATAGTGTCCGGCTCTGCAAAATAATTTCCACATTCCAACGCAGAGAGAATAAAATACACACGTAGTTCGATCTGCTGACGTATTACGCAGCATGACATCACACCGCAGCCAAGCCCTCGTTTTGAATCGTTTTTATTATTCCGCCAAAGACGTTTAGCGGCAGATTTCCTTGGCACGCCCCGTCAAGCGAGATCGTGTTCCTTTATCCCGGATCCTCATCAATACGTGCGTGGGTAACCCAACCGTTCCGTCGCCGCCACGCCTCTATCGAAGGGAATCTCAAGCGGTCACGGAGACGGCCCTTGGTATTATTTCCCTTTATAAGAGGACCAAGGCCTGTCCTTGTCTCTCAACCTCGTGATCGAATCTTTCCTCTGCTCCCGGTTCCAACACCAAGAGCTTCAGACTCGGCGCCGGATCTACAGCAATGTCGGCTCCGACCTCCGGGGCGGTGGGTGCCCTCCTCCGTCACGGAGGAGGACATATTGAAGTTGCGTGAGGCCAAGCACAGCCCACGGTTTCGACAGGTTGCGCGCCTGGGCAGGTCGTGCGAGCCCTCGAGCCCGGCGAATCGTCGTCTTCAAGATCTCACCTCCGTCGGGGACTGGGCTTCCCGACGGATCCTTTCGTGAGGGGGCTCCTGTTCTTCTACGGGCTGGACTTCCACGACTTGGCTCCGGAGTCCATCCTCCATATCTCCGCATTTATCATGGTCTCATGAAGCCTTCCTCCGCGTCATCCCCCACTTCGGCCTGTGGCTGAAAACATTCAAGGTGGAGCCGAAGATGATCGGGGGGCATCAAGCGGAGTGTGGCGGGGCGACCATAAGCAAGAAGGTCGATGCCCCGTGGCTCGAAGGTTCCTTCCAAGAGGAACAGGGATTGTGGCAGCAGGAGTGGTTCTACATCACTGCTCCAAGGGGTAGCAAGCAGAAGCCGCCGCCCTCCTTCCGCCCGGGACCTCCACAACAACTAATGTCGTGGGTCAACCAAGGGCTCAACTGGGGGCCGTCCGAGGACGTGCCCGCACTGCAGGGCCGGATTCGAGACCTCCAAACGAGGGAGGTCGGCCTGATCAAGGTGATGCAAGTCATGCTAGTCAGGCACCTCCTACCCTGCAAACGTCGTCCTCTCCGGCTATGGGAGCACAATCCGGAGGGACCTCGTATTCTCCAGCATTTTATGGGCGCAACACCCATGGAGATGTACAAGCTGTTCTTCGGACCGCAGGTAGCGTGTCCGGATTCGGCCGAGGACGCAGGCTTAAGCCGCGATCGCCCGGATACTCAGGTTAGTAGCTCAAAGCTTGGACGTTCTATCTGTATGCCTTTCAAAAGATCATCTCCTGACCCCTTTTTTATTCTCTACAGGAATGGGTGGCACGATCAAGGCTGATAAGGTGTCCGGCCCCCCAGAGACCGCCTTGGAGCCGTGGCTGGTCGGAATGTTGGAGGTTGCGCCACAGAGAGGGGCGACGGGGAGATAAAGGAGCTAATACGCCGTCAAAGGCGATCAAGAGGAGGGAACCAAGGATCCCTCCTTGAAGGAGAAGAGGACCGCCTCCAAAGATCTGGAGGTCCCAGCCCTAAGCGTGGGAAGAAATCCCCACTGAAGTCCGGCGTCCGGAGAGAATCGGACGCGCAATCATCGCCAAGGACCAGCCCTCCAACGAGCCGTGAGTATGAAAGAGAAAGTTTTAATAAGGAAGTACCTTCGTTTATGCTTCAGAGGTAACGAAATATTTATATCGCAGTTCGGATCTGCAGCCGTCTCTCGATAAGTTCGTCCTCGGGGATCTTCTTCCGGAGATGATGGAAGCGTCGCCTCCACGCCACGCCACGCCAGATGAGGCGGCGAGCCCAATGTGTCGCCACGGGCGTCCCCGAGTCCGGAGGGGCCAAGGAGTTCAACACCCACGAGTCCGCCGAGAGGCGGGCGTTTGCTTGAGAGGGCGTCCATTTGAGAAGATCACCGTGCGTTAATGCGTATGGTGATTGGAAGGATTTAAATCGCTGAAAGCGGATGCGTGAAGCCGCCATGAGTTTCTTGGCGGGATTTGAGGTATCTGAAAATGGCGTACCTTTGTTTTTAACAGTTGTGCATATGAAAAATGCGCCTGTATAGATAGTAGTTTCGAGACTCGGTAGGTTGTCGAAGACGACAGCGCATCGAGGATCGAAAATCTAAATGTCTCGGGTAATGAATGCCGCCGTTACGCACGGTGGCGGATAGTCCGGGGCCAGCCGAATCGATCGGTTTGCGAATCGAGTCGGCAATGGACATGGTAGATGACATCGCACTTGTCAATCAGCGACTTGACGAAGTCGCAAGGTAAATAAATTCTCCGTAGCCGCTTTATTGAGTGGGTTAAAGCCCTCCTCCGATAAGTTATATCTGTTTATGCGCAGCAGTCTTTGCTTCTTTGTGGAGAGACTTGGGCGAGCTTGCACAAGCTAAGGAGCAGGCCCGAAGGGTGATCTTGCTGCCGCGAGGGCGGCCGAGGAGTTGAAGGCGAAAAGGCTGCGCGACCGCCTAAGCGAGGCGGAGGTGGCGAATTGGCCAAGAATTTAAAGGATGCTACCGATCGAAGCGAGGCTCTTGAAAAGGAGCGCCTATCGGGCGGGAAGACTCAAGAAGGCCACCGCCGAAGCCAAGGATGCCCGTTCGCAATGCGGGCTATGAAGGAGGAGCTGCGCTAAGCCGGAGAAATCACCGACAAGCCGTTTCTTATCGTCGCGGTTTATGGATGCCAAATACGCTAAATTTGAGCGGCGATGGAGTTCGGAGGATCCTTATATGGACTTGGCTGCGAAAGCGGCTGATGCCGTTAACACTTCGGAGCCGGGGATCACGAGGTGGAAGAGTTATATTGGACTCAATTCCACAGTCGGATCGCCCTCTTCCTCTGTCGGACAAGTTGGCGAATGAGCCGAATGAATAGACCGTCGGGCTGGCTATGATCGACATCGTGGCCCATGTGTGGCGAGAGAGGTCCAAGGTGACGAGCTATTTCGACCATCGCAGCAGTTCCTTGGGGCGGTGCCGCATATCAAGGAGATGAAACGGTCGGCTTGCATCGGGCGCGGATGGCTCGCCCGTGTAAAGGCGCGATGTCCGGAGATGGATGCCACCGCTGTTGCCGCCAGGTTGGATGGGAACCGCTTCTGCCGAGCATTATTTCGGGAAGTTATGCGCGCTTTCAGATAATAGAGTCGCGATGCTCAAAGAATGTAACGCTCAATTGAACGCATTAACTTGTATATCGCTGATTATAGTATGAATGCTTTTTATACTTGTGCTTCCAAGTTGTAAAACTTCTCCCTGGCGGTCGCTTATGATACTTGTGTATAACCCGAAAGATGCGATCTTGACTTCAGCCCCTTGCACAAGGTCTTTGGGGTGTTTGCAAAATAGCGCTTTTCACACTTTAATCCGACGTCTCGGTCTGTTATAAGGAGGTGGTAGCGTAGCTAACGAGGCAATCCGGACTATAGTGCTTTATCTCTTTCACTTAACCAATGGAGCTCGAGGGTGGGCTACGATATAGCCCCTAATGACACCGCACATCTCCAGATTCGAGTGCGTGTGTCCGACCGAAGCGCCCTTCGTCAAAACGGGAATTCTAAACATTCCGGTGGTCGATCAAGTGGTGACGGACTCTCGCTATATCATGATCGGTTTTCGGCTTTCTCTTTCATCCTTCGCCCGGCCGAATTAATTGGGGCACAATCGCATAGTTCTCCGGTGCGCGTTAGCGGGTGATCTGAACGAAGGCAGCAAAACACGGGAGCCGCAAACCCAACATTTGACCAAAGACATGATTCGAGCTGATGCATATAATGCCCAACTTGAGACGCCGAACACTCCCGAAGGTGTTCGGACTTTATGATAACGGGCGGAATTATGCCCTAAACCCCTTGTGTCCAGGTACGGGCATTGTCTTCCGACGCGGCCAATGCCAAAGCGTCGGGCTCCGCTTTGGCTATAGGAGGAAGCCAAGGGAGATTAACAACAAGAGACAGTAATAAAAAGGTCTACGTAGGGTCTTAATCTGAAAAGAATCCTTGCAACGGGTCCATACTACACGTCTGCGCCTATGTCTCCGTTGTGCCGTTATCCTGGACGGGTACGCACGTTTGTTCATCTGTAGAAAAAGAGGAACATTTTAGTTTTAGAAACAGTTCGTGCGAAAATAATGCAAAATAATAAGTGCAAATAATTAAAGCTAGGTTTATATGAAACCGTGGTTAGTTGTCTTGCAGCCCTTATGAAAGGGTATGCGGCTAGGGAGCCCCTAACCCGCTTGAGTCCGGATTCGTCTATCCAAACCGGGGTCTTTAAGTGACCCTCGCCTTTGAAATGGTGCCATGTGGACGGGCATCTTAAGTGTAAGAGACGCAGAATGCGGTATGGCATTAAAGCGGACAAAAGCCTTCGTCCCAATAGTGCTTGATGTTCACTTTTAAATGGGACGATATGGAAAATTAACTTTCTCGTCGAAAATTGTTCGGTGATCGAACACGACTTGAGTAATATCGAGCTGTGCACTTGGCGTAAGGGCCTGGCGTAACTCCTTTGAAGGAAGTGCGGCTGTGTCGAATTTTGGTAGGGTCTATCCCCATCCGACGGATTGTGTTTGAATATAGCAGGTTTAAGTCACCGCCTCCGTCCATTAGGGCGTTTGTGAATTGTAGTCCGTCTATTATCGGATTCAATATCGGGAGTCCGTCCATGGTTCGAACACTTTTGGAATAATCCGGTGGTCGAAAGTGATTGGTTTTAATATCCAATCTCTATGGTTTCTTGGGCGGACCGTCTGAAGCTCTTTTAGAAAGTGCCGCGACTTTGTTTTCCGTGTCCTCACATGAAGTGAGTTTCTTGCTTTGACCCCTTGTGGGAAAGTCTTTTGTTTTCCGGTGCCTCGCCGGGCGGGGGTTTATCTTCTTAAGCAGCGCGTCGAGCCCCTTGCGTTCGGCGTTTAGTCGGCGGACTGTTTGAAAACCCAACAATCCTCGTGGGTGTGATTTGCGAGCCTTCCGGGTCTTGTGGATTTGACAAATCCGACCCGAATTTTGTGTAGGTTAGACGGTTCGTCATTTCGTCCTTGATGGCTTGAGCTTTATTATTCGCCGTGAGCTTTTGAATCCGGCGTGATTGCCGTGCTCTTTGGGCTTTTCTCTTTATTCCGGTATTTGTTCTTTCTCGCTACTGTGATTTTCCGTTCCATCTCTTATCTCGGATGTACTTGGGTCGCTGGTGTGCTTCTTGCCAACCAGCTGTCCTCTCATGCTAAAAGCGGGTCATGAGGCTTGTTAATGCGGTCATTGTCCTCGGTTTCTCTTGACCGAGGTGTCTGGCGAGCCATTCGTCTCGGACATTGTGCTTAAAAGCTGCTAAGGCTTGGCGTCCGGACAATCGACTATTTGGTTCTTTTGGTAAGGAACCTGTTCTGCATTTCCGCTGACTCTCGGGCTGTTGAGTTATGTGACTTAGGTCATCTCAGATCCGGAGGCGGACATAAGTCCCTTGAAAATTTGCTCTAAACGCTTCCTCGAGCTCTCCCCAACTTCAAGCAGTGTTTTTCGGGAGGCTTTTGAGCCAATGACGGGCTGGCCCTTTGAGCTTGAGGGTAGATATTTTATGGCGTGGAGATCGTCTCCTCCGCCATATGTATATCGATATATAGTCTTCTATCCAGACTCGAGTCTGTTGTTCCATCGTAGGCTTCTATGTTTATGGGTTTAAACCTCTGGGAATTCATGCTCCGGCACCTCGTCTGTGAAGCATAGTGGGTGTCTGGCGCCTGCATGCTTATGCGTTGCTATCGTCGGACACTTGGCGTGTTCCTTTGCTTATTGGGGCTTTCCTTTTGGGTCCGTAGATGGACTGGCTGGGCCATTTGACGTGGGGGCTTTATGGCCTCTTCGTCGGTCTCGGGAGCAGCTTGCGCTTGAGTAGCTCTTGATTGGTGGCTGTTGCCGTGTTTGTCTGCGGTTTTGAGCACTTTGCTCCATCTTATCCGGAGCGTCTTCCGCTGTGTTGAGCTTCCGTTTTCCTTCTTGAGCTTCTTGCTGTAGCGATGAGCTGCGTTTACAAAGATCTTGTTCGACGGGCTCCTCGAGTTAAATGCGTCATTGGGGCTTATTTCGTCTTGGAGGAGGTACATAGTTGTGATCCTCGACCTTTTCTTCTGCCGCCCTTTCGTGAGGGCTCGCTTCTATATCCTCCTTTGCTGAGTCTTGCTGGAGGGGTTTGTCTTCGGCACTCTCCGGGGTGTTATTATCTCCCGTGCCGGATTCTTCATTCTTGTTGTGGCGGGGTTTGGAGTGGCGCCGCTGACGCCGGCGTTTGGGTTGCTTCTTTAGAGAATCTTCCTCCGCTGCTTTCTCGCCATCCCCTTCTTTTGGGCTATCCACCATGTAGACGCCGTACGACGAGGTGGCCTTCCAGTGCCCCGTGGGCGCTGGGTCCTGATCGTCTCCGGCATCATCATCCATAGCGTCGATGTCCTCGGAGTCGTAGTCTAGCATGTCGGCTAAATCTTCGACAGTGGCTACAAAGTGGGTGGTGGGTGGGCTCTGAATTTCTTCATCGTCCGTACTCCAACCGTCCCCGCCATAGTCGGCCAGATTCCCCGATAGCGAGAGATGCTTGAGGAATTCATGATATCGCCAAAGGGCGAGTGTTGAAAGATGTCCGCGGCGGTGAATTCCATAATCGGCGCCCAATCTGGCTTAATTGGCGGGGGCGCGGGAGACTCGGAGTCCGGCGAGGAGTCCGGCGTCTCGGGATCACGAGTTTCGCAAGGGACAAAATCGGTATTCGGCTCCATCGCCGTAGATGTTGAAGCCCCCGGGGCGGCGTCTATCTACCGACCCTCGTCATGGGCAATCGGCCCGGGCAAGTAGCCGGGCGGATTCAAATCGCGACCACCAAAGCACCATCGGTGGCGAGTCGATCATGCCCATCGTCCACAGTCTGCGGCGGCTGGCCGTGGCTCGAGTCCGTCGAAGATCAAGTCTCCGCGATCATCGGCCGTGAAGTTTAGGCTTCGAATCGACTGACGACCAGGGCGTAGCTTCGATCTGCTCGGATGGCCAAGAGAATTGGCCCGCAAAGACGAAGCCGCCGAATCTGAAGATCTGTCCGGAAGCAAAGTCTCACCCGACAGCGTTGAAGGTTGAAGATGCCATCGAGCCTATCGGTGGCGACACGGAGGAACTCTCAATGAAAGCACCAATGTCGGTGTCAAACCGGCGGATCTCGGTAGGGGGTCCCGAACTCGTGCGTCTAGGCGGATGGTAACAGGAGACGAGGGACACAATGTTTTTACCTGTGTTGAGCCCTCTCGATGGAGGTAATACCCTCGCCCTGCTTGATTAATATTGATGATATGGGTAGTACAAGAGTAGATCTACCACGAGATCAATGAGGCTAAACCCTAGAAGCTAGCCTATGGTATGATTGTTGAGATGTAATGTTGCGTCCTACGGACTAAAGCCCTCCGGTTTATATAGATACCGGAGAGGCTAGGGTTACAGTAGTCGGTTACAATGGTAGGAGATCTACATATCCGTATTGCCAAGCTTGCCTTCCACCAAGTAAAGTACCTTAGGACACGAGCGAGTCTTCAATCTTCTATCTTCGTAGTCCGGGAGTCCGGCGGATATTGATAGTCCGCTATCCGGACACCCCTAGTCCAGACTCCTCGATGCGTCAACGGTCGGACTAAAGGAGCAATGCGGCATTAGAAGGACACTACATGACATACAATATACGGCATATAAATGATCCAGATACTTACGATCCTGCCGGACGCCGGGCCCTTGGAGGCCACTCGTCCTCGCCAACGTTGATGTTGGCGAAACTGTTCGGGGGGATAGTTCTCCCCCTCTTGGACCCTTCGGCCGCCCCGATTGGGGAGGCCTTCCTCTTCCTCTCTCCCTCCTCCGGGAGAGAGTACTCCTCCTCCTCCTCGTCGTCTTCGGGGGAGGAGTCCTCGTTGTCGTCGTCGGGACTTTGATTCTTGGAACTCTTTCGAGTCCCCGCGCCACCTTCTTGGCCTTCTTCTCGGCACCACGTGACGGTGCGGAACCAAAGAGCCTTGCTAAGCGGGCATCCACTTGGTTCTTCGGCATGGGAGCCGGGCTGATGAGCAGTGGGCCTTCTCCATCGATCTGTCAAAGGAAGAGGTAGATTAAAAACCTCGCTAGAGTCAATCTAACTACTATAAGTGTCCCGTAATGGGGTCGAATCACTTACCTCGTCGATCGGAGATCGCGAGCTGAATCATGGTCTTGATCGCGGATGCGGGGTTTGGCGCCCTTGAACAGCACCCTCCAGCGCCTTTGCGTTGTGTCAAGAGCGCTTAACATCTGGTGCTGTTCGGATTAAACTCCCACAGGTTAAATGCCCGTTCTTGGCATGGGAGAATCCGCCAGAGGAGCATGACCTGGACCACGTCGACGAGCCGGAGCCTATTGCTCACCGGCTTCTTGATGCAGGCTCAAGTCCCGTCACCTCCACCGGATCACCCCACCGCAAGCCCTTCTCTTTCCGGGAGGTGAGCTGCGTGGGGATTCGAATCTGAATTGGGGCCGCCGCCCATGTAGGCTCGCGCTGCGGTGATGTAGAACCACCCGATTGCCACCCCTTGACGGAGTCCACGAAGGTACCTTCCAGCCAAGGGGCGTTGGGCGGCTTGCCCAACATGGCGCCTCCGCATTCGCTTGCGCCCCTTCACAACCTTGACAGCGTTGAAGGTCTTGAGCCCAGCTGAAGTGGGGCTGCGAGAAAAAGGCCTCGCTACATTCACGATAAACGCCGAGATGTTGAGGGCGAAGTTGGCGCCAGATCGTGGAAATCGAGGCCGTAGTAAAACATGAGCCCCGGACGAATGGATGGAGCGGAAAGCCCATCCGCGGAGGAAGTGGGGAAGGAAAACAACCTCTCATGAGGCCCAGGGTAGGAATGAGCTGCCCCGCGTCGGGCAGCCGATGCGCGATGTCGCCGGAAAGGTATCCGGCGTCGCGCAGCTTGGTGATGTCCTCCTCCTTGGCAGTGGAGGCCATCCATTTGCTTCCCCCTCCGGACATATTCGGAGAAGGGTCGAGGCGGGATGCGCGAGCTTAGGCGTTGGAGCTTGGGTTCGCAGGGACGGATGAGCAAAGGAGGAAGAAGGCGTAGGTGAGAAGGTAAATCCTTATCCCTTATATAGGCGGACAAAACAATGCGTCCCTCACCGGCCTGGTAAAACTCGCTTATCTCCCAAGCGCCACCATCAATGGCGCGGTTGGGTTACCCACGCACGTATTGATGAGAATCCCGGAATAAGGGGAACATGATCTACCTTGACGGGGCGTGCCAAGAAACCGCTTCGCTAAGCGTCTTTGAGGTGGTATAGTAATTCAAACAAGGGCTTGGCTACGGTGTGATGTCACGCCGCACAATACGTCAGCAGATTGAGCTAAGTGTATATTTTATTCTCTCTACGTTTGGAATGTGGAATTTATTTTGCAGAGCCGGACACTATCCTGGTGTTCATTATTTTCTCCGGATTATTCAAGGAGAGGAACCCGCCTTGCAATGCCGAACACTATGCACGCCAGACTTATCGTCATTGAAGACGGTTCAGGGCTACTAAGGAGTCTGGACTAGGGGTGTCCGGACGGCGGACTATCAATATCCGCCGGACTCCCGGACTCACGAAGATAGAAGATTGAAGACTCGGCTCGTGTCCGGAAGGTACTTTCCTTGGCATGGAAGGCAAGCTTGGCAATACGGATATGTAGATCTCCTACCATTGTAACCGACTCTGTGTAACCCTAGCCTCTCCGGTGTCTATATAAACCGGAGGGCCTTAGTCCGTAGGACACAACATTACATGTCAACAATCATACCATAGGCTAGCTTCTAGGGTTTAGCCTCCTTGATCTCGTGGTAGATCTACTCTTGTACTACCCATATCATCAATATTAATCAAGCAGGACGTAGGGTTTTACCTCCATCGAGAGGGCCTGAACCTGGGTAAAAACATTGTGTCCCTCGTCTCCTGTTACCATCCGCATAGACGCACAGTTCGGGACCCCCTACCCGAGATCCGCCGGTTTTGACACCGACAATGATGCTTAAGTCTTCTTGTTTTGTACAAGCTTTATCTCTGGTTGATACTTGAATTAGTCGACTGATTCTTTGGAATTGCAGTGCTGCAACTTCTGAGACCTCAGGCAAGGTTGACGACCATGAGATGGAGGACGCAGCAACCTTAAATCCTGGTACTATACTCTTAATTCCATCTTTAGTCGACTGACTCATGATCTCTAATTCTGATTCTTTTCTGTAGCTCTATCCAATGTCGTTATCACCCTTCCCGATGATGATGATGAGGATGAGGAACCGCTGAAGCATAGGAGGAGTAGGAAGGCGTTTGCCGGCAAGGTGGTCCAGGATGTGACGGCGCCCGAAACTCTGATCACGGAGGGGGAGAACACCACTCGACACACCGTGTCTTTCGCGGTGCCGTTGACGAGTGCTCATCCCACTTCGTCGAGTGCCACACAACCTTCTCTTTTCACGATGCACCACGTCCCAGAGGACCAAGCCAGCGCTGCCAAGGAAGCGATACACCAAGCAGGGGCCATGATGGAGCAGATGAAGACCATCCGGACGCGAGCCAAGCAGCTTCTGACGCCAGCTCCGCCCTTCAAAGCAACGCTTGGTCGATCGACCATCGCTTGTTCGTTAGGATATGCTATCAAAACTTCTCTTTCCGAATCCATAGCGCCACCCACCGGGTGTGTTGATTAAAACTCCGTGTTAGCGGGGCACGCTGAGTGCACCCGTGGTGTAATCCCCAAGGCTAAGGTCGATTGTTGGCGATCGGCCTTAGGCTTTATAAGTAAAGTTTTACGTCATTCGACCGAGGCGAATGGATTTCGAAACCGGTGGGGCACGCTGAGTGCACCCACCGGTGTAGTCCCCGAGATCGTGGTCGATCGCTGGCGATCGATTACGATCTCAAGAATACGTCTCTCTTTTTTTTGGGTCGTTTGGTCGACTCATCTTCAATAGAACTAGTGGGGCACGCTGAGTGCACCCTTGGGTGTAGTCCCCGAGACTACGGCCGAATGCTTGTATTCGGTTTGTAGTCTTAGAAACATATGATTTTCTCTTATCCACTCGGAAGTGAATTATCTTTGATATTTTGTCGATTGGTTCTTCACAGAAATCCTGTGACCTTGCGGCTCGCTATACCGAGCTTGAGCGAAGCACATTCAGCTCGAGCTGGATCTGAAGCTGGTTCAGAGAATCGACGAAGGCGAAGGAGGAGACCAAAGGTATGTTCGGTGAGACCTCGGCGACTCCTTTTTCCCTTCACTTGTTTCAAAATCGACCTTTACGTAACTTGCGGGCAAGGTGAAGGAGACCCGAAGAAAAAAGACCTTGAGCTAGTTGAGAAGATCAAGCTGGCGACGAGAAGTTAGCCGGTCACCAAGCTCAAGAAGAGAATACTAATCTGAAAGCTGCTCTTGGGATTGCCAACAAGGAAGTCAACCGACTGAAGACTGACAAGACTGCCCTGACCGACAAGATCAATCAGTTGACTGGGAAGAAAAATGACCTGGAGGCCTTCCTGAATGGACTTGCCAAGAAGTTGTTCCTTATGCTCGAAGGTAACCCTTTATACTCGACAATCATTTTCAACTGTGATGCTTCCATTCGACCACTGTCTTGACTCGGTGTTTGTCCTTGCAGAATTCTGTCGAAACTTTGAAGAAGAGACTAGCCAGTTGGAACCAAACCTTGACCCTGTCAATTCTCCAGTGAAAGATGAAGTTTCCATGAATGTCTTCCGGTGGAGTCCGTGTTCTTGTTGTCGTGGACTATCTTGCGAGATCGAAGGTCGCCACGTCTCGCATCGACTCGACGCTCGGCCTGGCGGCGACACTCGAGAATGACCTCGAGTCGCCGATGGCTCGGTCGAACGCGATCCCCGACCGAGTGCGGAGTGGAAGAAGTCCTCGGCTCATTGCGGTGCAGATGTTGCTCAGGTCCGCCCGAGTCCACTTGCAAAGACGCGCGAGAAGATAAGTGGCGGCTCTCCGGGTGGCCAACACCAAGAAACACGACTTTAGGTCCTTCATGGAAACCTTCATCGCTGCTGCCACTCGGATCGCAGACGGAATCGACCTTGATGAGTTCGTTGCTCCTTCCAGCCCTCCACAGGAGGGGTAAAAAACTTCTTTTAAGCCCGACACTTTAAATTTGCCTCGGTATGCCAAGTGGAGTTGTAACCGATAAACCTTAACAGGCTTAGCGCCTGAGCACTTTCGGTTCCTTTAGGTATCGATCTAGACTTGGATTTGATGTTTGAATATGATTGCTTTTGGCTCGAAATGTCCTTTGCAGGTTCACAGCAAGATGCTCTCTGCAGTCGACTTATTCCTTAGGCGAGCACTGGGCTGCAGCTAAGCCTCCGAGTGAGAGGTTTGCTCTTCACTCGGTAGGGTTTTTATATCTTAGGCGAGCACTGGGCTGCAGCTAAGCCTCCGAGTGAGAGGTTTGCTCTTCACTCGGTAGGATTTTTATATCTTAGGCGAGCGCTGGGCTGCAGCTAAGCCCCCGAGTGAGAGGTTTGCTCTTCACTCGGTAGGATTTTTATATCTTAGGCGAGCACTGGGCTGCAGCTAAGCCTCCGAGTGAGAGGTTTGCTCTTCACTTGGTAGGATTTTTATATCTTAGGCGAGCGCTGGGCTGCAGCTAAGCCCCCGAGCGAGAGGTTTGCTCTTCACTCGGTAGGATTTTCTCGTTGTACTTATGGCGTAGCTCAAAGGAGAGGGTTGCAATCGAACTGCACCTCGTCCTCCTTGCGAGCGTACGTTGTACTTATGGCGTAGCTCAGAGGAGAGGGTCGCAGTCGACCTGCACCTCGTCCTCCTTGCGAGCGTACGTTGTACTTATGGCGTAGCTCGAGAGGAGAGGGTCGCGATCGACCTGCACCTCGTCCTCCTTCTGACGTCACGTTGTACTTAGGCGAGTATTTAAACTGCAGCTAAGCCCCCGAGTGGAAGTCTGGCTTACCACTCGGTAGGATTTTTATAACTTAGGCGAGTACTTGGACTGCAGCTAAGCCCCCGAGTGGAAGTCTGGCATACCACTCGGTAGGATTTTTATAACTTAGGCGAGCACTGGGCTGCAGCTAAGCCCCCGAGTGGAAGTCTGACTTACCACTCGGTAGGATTTTTATAACTTAGGCGAAACGGATTCGCGGCTAAGCCTCCGAGTGGAAGTCTGACTTACCACTTGGTAGGATTTTTACAAACTTAGGCGAAACGGATTCGCGGCTAAGTCACCCGCTGGGGGGAAAATATTATTGGACAAAATAAAAAGTGATAAAAATTATGGAGGAATTATGACACTATTATTTCGAAATCCATGAACTACAGAAGTACTTTATTACAACTCATCCGAGTGAAAACTTTAAGTATAAAATGGGCGGAGCAGATCCGCATTCCAAGCTCGGGGCTCTTCGATATTGTGTTCGACGTTGTAAAGACGGTATGCCCCGTTGTGGAGAACTTTGGTGACGATGAAGGGTCCTTCCCAAGAAGGAGCAAGCTTATGTTGTTTCTGCTGATCCACTCGGAGAACTAGATCTCCTTCTGGAAGGCTCGACCTCTCACATTTACGGCGTGAAAGCGGCGCAAGTCTGTTGGTAGATGGTCGATCGGATCGAGCCATCTCCCTTTCTTCCTCTAGAAGGTTGATTGCGCCCCGACGCGCTTGCTCAACTTCGCCCGTTGTAGAGTTCAACTCGAGGAGCATTGTGAAGAAGGTCGCTCGGCAAGACTGCTTCAGCTCCATAGACCAAGAAGAACGGAGTTCTTCCGGTCGACCGATTGGGTGTGGTCCGCAATCCCCAAAGCACCGAAGGGAGTTCGTCGACCCATGCTCCAGCCGCATGCTTGAGATCACGCATCAGACGGGGCTTCAAACCTTTGAGGATTAAGCCATTGGCTCGTTCTGCTTGTCCATTCGACTGCGGATGGGCGACTGAAGCGTAGTCGACTCGTGTGCCTTGAGAGTTGCAGAAATCCCTGAATTCTTCCGAGTCAAAATTCGACCCATTATCCGTAATGATCTTTGTGCGAGACTCCATATCTGAGCGTCGGCTCTCGATGAAGGTAACAGCAGATACCGCGTCAAGATTCTTGATTGGTTTAGCCTCAATCCACTTGGTGAACTTGTCGATCGCTACCGGTACATGCGTGAAACCACTTGACCTGTTCTCAAGGGACCAACCATGTCCAACCCCCATACTACGAAAGGCCAGACGAGTGGAATGGTCTTGAGCCGGCGAGGCTTGTGTGACATATTGGAGTAGAACCGACATCCTTCGCACTTGTCCACTATTTCCTTCGCCATCTCATTCGCCCTTGGCCAGTAAAATCCGGCTCGGTATGCTTTGGCTACAATGGTCCGAGAGGACGCATGGTGACCACAGGTCCCCGAGTGGATATCATTGAGAATGATTCGACCTTCTTCTGGCGTTACGCATTTTTGACCAACTCCAGTCGCGCTCTCTCTATATAACTGCCCTTTGATAACGGTAAAGGCTTTGGATCGACGGACGATCTGCCGAGCCTCTTCCTCATCCTCTGGGAGCTCTTTTCTTAGGATGTACGCGATATAGGGAATTGTCCAGTTGGGAGTGACCACTAAGACTTCCATGATCAAGTCGACTACTGCTGGGACCTCAACCTCAGTCGGATCTGTGGCACTCTTGGACTGTGGAGCTTCTTCTGTGAAAGGATCTTCTTTGACTGACGGAGTGTGTATATGCTCCAAGAACACACCACTCGGAATGGCTTCTCTTTTGGAACCTATCTTTGCCAAATCATCTGCTGCCTGATTTTTTAGTCGGGGGATGTGATGGAGCTCTAACCCCTCGAACTTCTTTTCCGGCTTCCTCACTGCATTGCAGTATCCAGTCATGGCTGGGCTTCTCACGTCCCACTCCTTCATCACTTGATTGACCACTAAATCTGAGTCGCCATAAACCATCAGGCGACGGACGCCGAGTGAGATGGCCATGCGCAATCCGTACAAGAGGGCCTCATACTCTGCCTCATTGTTGGAGGAATCAAAGTGAATCTGGAGCACATATCTGAGCTTGTCTCCTCTGGGGGAAACCAGGACAACCCCGGCACCGGAACCATTCAACATCTTGGAGCCATCAAAAACATGGTCCAAAGGTTCGAGTGAACTTCGATCGACTCTCTTGCTGTTCTATCCACTCGGCGAGGAAATCTGCTATTGCCTGGGACTTAATGGCTTTCTTTGCCTCAAACTGTTGGAAATATGCCCTAGAGGCAATAATAAAAGGATTATTATATTTCAATGTTCATGATAATTGTCTTTTGTTCATGCTATAAATGTATTATCCGGAAATCGTAATACACGTGTGAACACTTAGACCCAATGAGTCCCTAGTGAGCCTCTAGTTGACTAGCTCGTTGTGATCAATAGATAGTCATGGTTTCCTGACTATGGACATTGGATGTCGTTGATAACGGGATCACATCATTAGGAGAATGATGTGATGGACAAGACCCAATCATAAGCATAGCATAAAAGATCGGATAGTTCGTTTGCTAGAAGCTTTGCCAATGTCAAGTATCTATTCCTTCGACCATGAGATCGTGTAACTCCGGTTACCGTAGGAGTGCCTTGGGTGTATCAAGCGTCACAACGAATCGGGTGACTATAAAGGTGCATTACGGTATCTCCGAAAGTATCATTGGGTTGACACGGATCGAGGCGGGATTTGTCACTCCGTATGACGGAGAGGTATCTCTGGGCCCACTCGGTAATGCATCATCATAATGAGCTCAATGTGACCAAAGTGTTGGCCACGGGATCATGCATTATGAACGAGTAAAGTGACTTGCCGTGTAACGAGGTGAACAAGGTATTGGGATACCGACGATCGGGTCTCGGGCAAGTAACGCATCGATTGACAAAGGAATTGCATCTGTGGTTTGATCAAATCCTCGACATCGTGGTTCAACCGATGAAATCATCGAGGAGCATGTGGGAGCCAACATGGATATCCAGACTCCGCTGTTGGTTATTGCCCGAGAGTCGTCTCGGTCATGTCTGCGTGTCTCCAACCCGTAGGGTCTACACACTTAAGGTTCGGTGGACGCTAGGGTTTGTAGGAAGTCAAGTATGTGACCACCGAATGTTGTTGAGTCCGGATGAGATCCCGGACGTCACGAGGAGTTCGGAAGGGTCCGGAGGTAAAGAATAATATATAGGAAGTGGTGTTTCGCCATCGGGAAAGTTTGGGGTTTCGGTAAAATCTGGGACCACGGAAGGGTCCGGGTCCACCGGTGGGGCCACCTATCCGGAGGGCCCCATGGGCCGAGGGGAAGGAACCAGCCCACAGGGGCTGGTGCGCCCTCAGGCCCACCCCGCGCCTAGGGTTGAAACCCTAGGGGTGGGCGCCCACCGGCTTGGGGGCACTCCACCCCTTGCCGCCGCCCCCCCGGAGATTGGATCTCAAGGGGCCGCCACCTGGGGCCTATATAAAGGGGGGAGGGAGGGGGCTGCTGTACACAACTCCCAAGGCGCAGCCCTCCCTCCCAACACATCTCCTCCTCCGTAGAGCTCGTGAAGCCCTGTTGAATCGCTTCTCCACCATCATCACGCCGTCGTCTTGCCGGTGGAGCTGTCTTCCTCAACCTCTCCTTCCCCTTGCTGGATCAAGAAGGAGGAGGCGTCGATCGTCCCGCACGTGTGTTGAGCGCGGAGGTGCTGTCCGTTCACACTTGGCATCGGTGATCTGAATCACGTTCGAGTACGACTCCATCATCACCTTGCAAGCTTCGCACGCGATCTACAAGTGGTATGTAGATGTCATCTCTCTCCGTTACTCGTTGCTTAGATGAACTCATAGATGGATCTTGGTGAAGCCGTAGGAAAATTTTAATTTTCGCAACGTTCCCCAACAAAGTGGCATCATGAGCTAGGTCTATGCGTAGTTCTCTAATGCACGAGTAGAACACAAATTTGTTGTGGGCGTTGATCTTGTCATCTTACTTGCCTCTACTAGTCTTTTCTTGCTCAACGGTATTGTGGGATGAAGCGGCCGGACCAACCTTACACGTGCGCTTACGTGAGACCGGTTCCACCGATCGACATGCACTAGTTGCATAAGGTGGCTGGCGGTGTCTGTCTCTCCCACTTTAGTTGGAGCGGAATCGATGAACAGGGCCCTTATGAAGGGTAAATAGAAGTTGACAAAATCACGTTGTGGTGATTCGAGGTAAGAAAACGTTCTTGCTAGAACCCAATCGCAGCCACGTAAAAGATGCAAACAACAATTAGAGGACGTCTAACTTGTTTTTGCAGCGATTGATCATGTGATGTGATATGGCCAGAAGTTGTGATGAATGATGAATTGTGATGTATGAGATCATGTTCTTGTAATAGGATTCACGACTTGCATGTCGATGAGTATGACAACCGACAGGAGCCATAGGAGTTGTCTTTATTTTTTGTATGACCTGCGTGTCATTGAAGAACGCCATGTAAACCACTTTACTTCATTACTAAACGCGTTAGTCATAGAAGTAGAAGTAGTCGTTGGCGTGACAACTTCATGAAGACACGATGATGGAGATCATGATGATGGAGATCATGGTGTCAAGCCGGTGACAAGGTGATCATGGAGCCCCGAAGATGGAGATCAATGGAGCTTGATGATATTGGCCATATCATGTCACAACTATATAATTGCATGTGATGTTTATTATGCTTTTACATCTTGTTTACTTAGGACGACGGTAGTAAATAAGATGATCCCTTATAAAATTTCAAGAAGTGTTCTCCCTAAGCGTGCACCGTTGCTACGGTTCGTCGTTTCTAAGCACCACGTGATGATCGGGTGTGATGGATCCTTACGTTCACATACAACGGGTGTAAGACAGTTTTACACAATGAAAACACTTAGGGTTAACTTGACGAGCCTAGCATGTGCGGACATGGCCTCGAACACGGAGACGAAAGGTCGAACACGAGTCGTATGGAAGATACGATCAACATGAAGATGTTCACCGATGATGACTAGTCCGTCTCACGTGATGATCGGACACGGGCTAGTCGACTCGGATCGTGTAACACTTAGATGACTAGAGGATGTCTAATCTAAGTGGGAGTTCATAATTTTGATTAAGAACTTTATTATCATGAACTTAGTCTAAAACCTTTGCAAATATGTCTTGTAGATCAATGGCCAACGCTAATGTCAACATGAACTTCAACGCGTTCCTAGAGAAAACCAAGCTGAAAGATGATGGCAGCAACTATACGGATTGGGTCCGGAACACGAGGATCATCCTCATAGCTGCCAGAAGCAATATGTCCTAGAACGACCGCTAGGTGCCGCTCCGTCGAGAGAACCAAGACGTTATGAACGCTGGCAAACTCGCATGATGATTACTCCCTCGTTCAAAGGCGGCATGCTCTCTGACTTAGAACCGGGCTCCAAAAGCGTTTTGAGCATCACGGAGCATATGAGATGTTCAAGAGCTGAAACTAGTTTTCCAAGCTCATGCCCGGTCGAGAGATATGATGTCTCCGACAAGTTCTACAGATTGTAAGATGGAGGAGAACAGTTACATCGGTGAGCACATCCGAAGATGTCCAGGTTGCACTTCGTATGACCCAGTTGAATATTAACCTCCCGGATGAGGCGGTCATTCGCAGAATCCTCGATCGCTCCCACCAAGCTACAAGAGCTTTGTGATGAACTACAACATGCGTGGGATGGTAAAGACCATTCTGAAGTGTTCTCGATCTTTGAAGTCAGCAGAGGCTGAAATCAAGAAAGAACATCAAGTGTTGATGGTCAATAAGACCACTAAGTTCAAGAAGGGCAAGGGTAAAAGAACTTCAAGAAGGACGGCAAAGATGTTGCCGCGCCCGATAAGCCGCTTCGGGAAGAAGTCAAAGAATGGACCCAAGCACGAGATCGAGTGCTTTTATTGCAAGGGAAGGGGCACCGAAGCGGAACTGCCCCAAATACTTAGCGGATAAGAAGGCCGGCAACACCAAAGCAGGAGCTGCGGAATAAACAGAGACTGGCGAAGGACGAGGTGACGATGCGTGTTGGGAATGGTTCCAGGGTCGATGTGATCGCCGTCGGCACGCTGCCTCTACATTTACCTACGGGATTAGTTTTAAACCTCAATAATTGTTATTTAGTGCCAAGTTTGAGCATGAACATTGTATCTGGATCTCGTTTGATCTGAGATGGCTACTCATTTAAGTCTCGAGAATAATGGTTGTTCGATTTATATGAGAGATATGTTTTATGGTCATGTCCGATGGTCAATGGTTTATTCTTAATGAATCTCGAGCGTAATATTACACATGTTCATAGTGTGGATGCAAAAGATGTAAAGTTGATAACGATAGTCCCACATACTTGTGGCATCGCCGCCTTGGTCACATTGGTGTCAAGCGCATGAAGAAGCTCCATGCTGATGGACTTTAGAGTCTCTTGATTATGAATCGTTTGACACATGCGAACCTTGCCTCTTAGGCAAATGACCAAGACTCCGTTCTCGGAACAATGGAGCGAGCAACCAACTTGTTGGAAATCATACATACCGATGTGTGCGGTCCAATGAGTGTTGAGGCTCATGGAGGATATCGTTATGTTCTCACTCTCCGATGACTTAAGTAGATATGGGTATGTCTACTTAATGAAACACAAGTCTGAGACCTTTGAAAAGTTCAAGGAATTTCAGAGTGAGGTGGAGAATCAACGTGATGAAAGATAAAGTTCCTACGATCGATCGTGGAGGAGAATATTTAAGTCACGAATTTGGCACACACTTAAGGAAATGTGGAATCGTTTCACAACTCACGCCGCTGGAACACCTCAAATAAACGGTGTGTCCGAACGTCGAATCGCACTCTATTGGATATGGTGCGGTCTATGATGTCTCTTACCGATTTACCACTATCATTTTGGGGATACGCCTAGAGACAGCTACATTCACTTTAAATAGGGCACCGCCTAAATCCGCTGAGACGACACCGTATGAATTATGGTTTGGGAAGAAACCTAAGTCGTCGTTTCTAAAAGTTTGGGGATGCGATGCTTATGTCAAGAAACTTCAACCTGAAAAGCTCGAACCCAAGTCGGAAAATGCGATTCATAGGATACCCTAAGGAAACTGTCGGGTATACCTTCTACTTAAAATCCAAGGCAAGATCTTTGTTGCTAAGAACGGATGCTTTCTAGAGAAAGAGTTTCTCTCGAAAGAAGTAAGTGGGAGGAAAGTAGAGCTCGATGAAGTACTACCTCTCGAACGGGAAAGTGGTGCAACGCAGGAAACCGCTCTGTAATGCCCACACCAACTGAAGAGGAAAACATTGATGATGATCAAGGTACTTCGGATCAAGTTAATACTGAACTTCGAAGGTCCACGAGGACACGTTCCGCACTGCAGTGGTACGGCAACCTGTCATGGAAATCATGTTGCTAGACAACGATGAACCTTCGAACTATGAAGAAGCAATGGCGGGCCCGGATTCCAACAAATGGCTTGAGGCCATGAAACCGAGATAGAATCCATGTATGAAAACAAAGTATGGACTTTGACAGACTTGCCCGATGATCGGCGGCGATAGAAAATAAATGGATTTTTAAGAAGAAGACGGACGCGATGGTAATGTTACCATCTATAAAGCTCGACTTGTCGCTAAGGGTTATCGACAAGTTCAAGGGATTGACTACGACGAGACATTCTCTCCGTAGCGAAGCTTAAGTCCGTCCGAATCATGTTAGCAATTGCCGATACTATGATTATGAGATATGGCGATGGACGCCAAAACGGCATTCCTTAATGGCATCTTAAGGAAGAGCTGTATATGATGCAGCGGAAGGTTTTGTCGATCCTCGTAACGCTAACAAAGTATGCAAGCTCCAATGATCCATTTATGGACTGGTGCAAGCATCTCGGAGTTGGAACATTCGCTTTGATGAGATGATCAAAGCGTTTAGTTTATGCGAGACTTATGGAGAAGCCTCGTTTATAAGAAAGTGAGTGGGAGCTCCGTAGCATTTCTCTGTTATATGTAGATGACATACTCTTGATGGGAAATGATACGACACTCTGGACAGCATTAAGGCCTATTTGAACAAGTGTTTTTCAATGAAGGACCTTGGAGAAGCTGCTTATATATTAGGCATCAAGATCTATAGAGATAGATCGAGACGCCTCATAGGTCTTTCACAAAGCACATACCTTGATAAGATTTTGAAGAGGTTCAAAATGGATCAGTCCAAGAAGGGTTCTTGCCTATGTTACAAGGTGTGAAATCGAGCTCAGCTCACCACCGACCACGACAAAAGATAAAGAAGAGATGAGTGTCATCCCTATGCTTCAGCCATAGGATCTATTATGTATGCCATCTTGTGTACTGGACCGATGTAAACCTTGCCGTAAGTTTGGTTGCAAGATACCAAAGTAACCCCGCAAGGAACACTGGACAGCGGTCAAGAATATCCTGAAGCACCGAAAAGGACAAAGGACATGTTTCGTTTATGGAGGAGACGAAGAGCTCGTCGTAAAGGGTTACATCGATGCTAGCTTCGACTCAGATCCGATGACTCTAAGTCACAAACCGGATACGTGTATATGTTGAATGGTGGAGCGAGAGCTGGTGTAGCTGCAAGCGAGCGTCGTGGCGGGATCTACGTGTGAAGCGGAGTACATGGCAGCCTCGGAGGCAGCGCATGAAGCGATTTGGGTGAAGGAGTTCATCACCGACCTAGGAGTCATACCCAATGCGTCGGGGCCGATCAAACTCTTTCGTGACAACACTGGAGCTATTGCCCTTGCCAAGGAGCCCAGGTTTCACAAGAAGACCGAGCACATCAAGCGCCGCTTCAACTCCATCCGTGAAAATGTTCAAGATGGAGACATAGAGATTTGCAAAGTGCACACGGATCTGAATGTCGCAGATCCGCTGACTAAACTTCTCTCGCGTGCAAAACATGATCAACACCGAGAACTCTATGGGTGTTCGATTCATCACAATGTAACTAGATTGGTGACTCTAGTGCAAGTGGGAGACTGTTGGAAATATGCCCTAGAGGCAATAATAAAAGGATTATTATATTTCAATGTTCATGATAATTGTCTTTTGTTCATGCTATAAATGTATTATCCGGAAATCGTAATACACGTGTGAACACTTAGACCCAATGAGTCCCTAGTGAGCCTCTAGTTGACTAGCTCGTTGTGATCAATAGATAGTCATGGTTTCGACTATGGACATTGGATGTCGTTGATAACGGATCACATCATTAGGAGAATGATGTGATGGACAAGACCCAATCATAAGCATAGCATAAAAGATCGGATAGTTCGTTTGCTAGAAGCTTTGCCAATGTCAAGTATCTATTCCTTCGACCATGAGATCGTGTAACTCCGGTTACCGTAGGAGTGCCTTTGGTGTATCAAACGTCACAACGAATCGGGTGACTATAAAGGTGCATTACAGGTATCTCCGAAAGTATCTGTTGGGTTGACACGGATCGAGACTGGGATTTGTCACTCCGTATGACGGAGAGGTATCTCTGGGCCCACTCGGTAATGCATCATCATAATGAGCTCAATGTGACCAAAGTGTTGGCCACGGGATCATGCATTGCGGAACGAGTAAAGTGACTTGCCAGGTAACGAGACTGAACAAGGTATTGGGATACCGACGATCGGGTCTCGGGCAAGTAACGTACCGATTGACAAAGGGAATTGCATACAGGGTTTGATCAAATCCTCGACATCGTGGTTCAACCGATGAAATCATCGAGGAGCATGTGGGAGCCAACATGGATATCCAGACCCCGCTGTTGGTTATTGCCCGAGAGTCGTCTCGGTCATGTCTGCGTGTCTCTCGAACCCGTAGGGTCTACACACTTAAGGTTCGGTGACGCTAGGGTTTGTAGGAAGTCAAGTATGTGACCACGAATGTTGTTCGAGTCCGGATGAGATCCCGGACGTCACGAGGAGTTCGGAAGGGTCCGGAGGTAAAGAATAATATATAGGAAGTGGTGTTTCGCCATCGGGAAAGTTTGGGGTTTCGGTGAAAGCTGGGACCACCGGAAGGGTCCCGGGTCCACCGGTGGGGCCACCTATCCGGAGGGCCCCATGGGCCGAGGGGAAGGAACCAGCCCACAGGGGCTGGTGCGCCCCTAGGCCCACCCCGCGCCTAGGGTTGAAACCCTAGGGGTGAAGCGCCCACCGGCTTGGGGGCACTCCACCCCTTGGCCGCCGCCCCCGGAGATTGGATCTCCAAGGGCCGGCCACCCCCCTTGGGGCCTATATAAAGGGGGGGAGGGAGGGGGCTGCGGTACACAACTCCCAAGGCACAGCCCCTTCCCTCCCCAACACATCTCCTCCTCCGTAGAGCTCAGTGAAGCCCTGCCGAGATCGCTTCTCCACCATCATCACGCCGTCGTCTTTGCCGGTGGAGCTGTCTTCCTCAACCTCTCCTTCCCCTTGCTGGATCAAGAAGGAGGAGACGCCGATCGTCCCGCACGTGTGTTGAACGCGGAGGTGCTGTCCGCTCAGACTTGGCATCGGTGATCTGAATCACGCTCGAGTACGACTCCATCATCACCTTGCAAGCTTCCGCACGCGATCTACAAGTGGTATGTAGATGTCATCTCTCTCCCGTTACTCGTTGCTTAGATGAACTCATAGATGGATCTTGGTGAAGCCGTAGGAAAAATTTTAATTTTCTGCAACGTTCCCCAACACAAACTTGATATCAAGGGGAAGAAGTTCAATCGCCCATTTCGCCACTCGACCAGTTGCATCTCTGTTGTGCAAAATCTCTGATAATGGAGCGTCGCTGACGACTGTGATAGAATGATCAGAGAAATAATGAGCAACCTTCTTTGTGGTCATGTATATCCCATACACAAGCTTCTGATAATGAGGGTATCTCTGCTTGGATGGAGTCAAGACTTCAGACAAATAATACATCGGGTATTTGAACTTTGAAGGCTTTTCCTTCCTCTTCCCGCTCGACCGTAAGCACTGTACTGACGACTTGTCCTATGGCTGTGATATAAAGCAACAGAGGCTCTTTGCTGATTGGAGCAGCAAGCACCGGCTGGGTGGAGAGTAGAGCTTTTAGCTCGCAACGCCTGCATCGACCTCGAGTCCACTCGAACTTGTCTGTCTTCTTCATCATCGGTAAAGAGGCAATGCCTTTTCACCGAGTCGTGAGATGAATCGACTTAATGCAGCCAAGCATCCAAGAAGCTTCGACATCGTGCACTTTCACAGGCGTTTCATTCGGAGAATAGTGCCGATCTTCTGGATTAGCATCGATCCTCGCCGGAAACGAAAACCGAGTAACTTTCCACCAGAACTCGAATGTGCACTTTGATGGATTGAGCTTGATATCATACCTTCCGAGGTTGGCAAATGTTTGGCGAGGTCAGCGAGCAGGTCGGAACCTTTTCGTGACTTGACGACGATATCATCCATGTACGCTTCCACATTCCGACTGATTTGAGTGAGCAGACACTTCTGAATCATTCGCATAAATGTGGCTCCGGCATTCTTGAGGCCGAATGGCATGGTGATATAGCAGAAGCACCCAAATGGAGTGATGAAAGCTGTTTTTATCTCATCGGGTCCATACAGACGGATCTGATGATACCCGGAATATGCGTCTAGAAAAGACAACCTCTCACATCCCGCGGTCGAGTCAACAATTTGATCTATGCGAGGGAGAGGAAAATGATCTTTCGGGCAGGCCCGATTGATGTGCTTGAAATCAATGCACATGCGGAGCGACTTGTCCTTCTTAGGAACCATGACGACATTAGCGAGCCACTCGGAGTGGTATATCTCTCGGATAAATCCGGCCGCCAACAGTCGAGCCACTTCCTCACCAATAGCCTTTCTCTTCTGGACGGCGGACCGCCAAGATGCTCTTTACTGGTTTTGCTGATTTGTCGACTCGAGGTGATGCTCGGCCGGTCCCCAGGAACACGGCATGTCGGTGGCTTCCATGCAAAATGTCCCGATTCTCACGGAGGAACGGATGAGCGCTTCTTCCTATTTCGGTCGGCGTTGTGGAAATGTGGGTCGGGCTGCATTGGGGTCGGTCGGGTGAATGTGGACATGCTTCGTCTCACCGGACGATCGAAATGCGATTCGTGGCGGGTTTCTTGGATCGCAGCAAATCACTCGGATCTGCGCTTTGCTTATACTCTTCAAACTCGATCATTGCACACCGAATCGGCAATCTTTGAGCCCTTCTGAAAGCACTCTTCTGCCTTTTTCCGATCACCGGTGACAGTGATCACTCCTTTGGGACCGAGCATCTTCAGTTTGAGGTACACGTAACATGGTCGAGCCACGAACCGTGCGTAGGCTGGCCTCCCCAAAATGGCGTGGTACGCACTCTGAAAATCCACGACCTCAAACGTCAACTTTTCCTTGCGAAAATGCTTTGAATCACCAAACACCACGTCCAGAGCTATTTGGCCGAGTGACTCAGCTTTCTTCCCTGGTATGACTCCGTGGAAACTCATGTTACTGGTGCTCAGTCGGGACATCGGGATGCCCATTCCTTTCAGTGTGTCTGCATACAACAAGTTCAGCCCACTACCACCGTCCATCAGCACTTTTGTCAGTCGAGTGCCTTCGACAACTGGATCGACCACCAAAGCTTGCCTCCCAGGGGTGGCAATATGAGTCGGGTGATCAGATTGGTCGAATGTGATGGGTGTTTGGGACCATCTCAGATAACTTGGTTTCTTTGGGCAACCATGTTCACCTCACGGTTAATGACTTTCGATCGAATCTTGCTTTCCACATCTGCGAAGATCATCAGAGTGGAGTTGACATGCGGATATCCTTCCTCACTTTGTCCTCTTTGTCTTCGCCTTGTACGGCTCCTTCTCCTTGTCCTTAGACTGTTTCCCCAAACCGCTGGATCAGAGTCGACCTTTGGCGAGTGGTATGCTTTGGGTAAATGATATTGCCTCTTCATCTTTCTTCGTGTGGATGTGACACGGCATATCCATCACGTCGCTTCCTTCTTTATCCTTTACTTTCTTAGGATTCCGTGATCCTTTTGGCTTCCCTTGAACTTTCCACGAGTCACGGCGGGGCCTCTCCAGAGCTGCTGGTTCGCCTTCCGCTTCGCTTCCGATCGGAGTTTCCTTTCTCCGACTGACTTGGCTTGTACTTGCCGCTTCGGAGTTGGTCCTCTTCCTCGCCGTTGGCGTACTTGGTAGTAATCTCCATCATCCGACTCAAGGTCATGTCCCCGGTTCGACCAAACTTTAGACTCAATTCTCTGTTCTTGACGCCATCTTTGAAGGCGCAAACTGCCTGATGACCAGACACATTTTCCACAGTATGGTGCAAAGTGATCCATCTCTGAATATACTCTCTGAGAGTCTCATTGGTCTTCTGCACACAGACTTGCAGCTCCGTCAATCCAGCTGGTCGCTTGCAAGTTCCTTCAAATGTTCTGACGAACACTCGGGACAGATCTTCCCAAGTGTAGATCTTGCTAGGAGGTGGCGATTCAGCCATGCTCGCGAACCTTCCAACATGAGGGCAAATGCTTCATGGCCACCTCGTCATTCCCACCACCAATCTGAACAGCCACTCGGTAGTCCTCAAGCCAAGTTTGGGCTTAGACTCACCGGTGAACTTGTCGACTCTGTTGCCAATCTGAAATTGGGGGATCACTGCGGCTCTGATAGCCCTGCTGAAACATTCTGGACCAGAAACATGCACTCGACTGCTCGTGGGAGCCTCTCTCTCGGGTCCGCCTCGATGGGCTCTGTTCCGGTCGACCAAGCCATGCACGATGATGGATCGCGCGTCGAAGCCTGGTTCTCTGGGGTTGACTGGAGCTCTTCGCCCCACACTGAACTGACGCCTATCATCCTGCTGCCGAGGAGCGTATGACCCATCCCTCGGAGGGGAAGCGGGCACTCGACGCCTGTCATCTCGGTCGTGTCGGATTACTGATCTCGCCGATTGTCGCGCTCTTCCCGCCGCGGAGGCGATCTGGGACTGTGAGCCGACTGAACCGTATTCGCAGCGACGGATCGATTGTGAATTTTGCTGCGCGATCGCGACACGGCTGAGTTCGTCCTCGCGCCGGAGCAAATCCTCGATCCGCATCAAACCTCCGCCGACCTCCGAGAGGGCTGGATGGACTCGCTATACGGGTTGGTGCTAAATTTGGATTGGGGTTTGATATACCGAGTCGGCGGAAAGAGTTGACGTCGATTGGCGTCGGAACTCGTTGCTGCAGCGCTCGTCGAGTGCCCGCTGGAGGTTCTCCAGACGAGCGCTGTTTCACCAGATTGCCAAACGTGCCTCCTCCAAGGCACGAGCCTCGGGGTTTCTCCCGCGATGGGAGTATGCGAGGCATCCATGTTCCTGCGGCGAAGCTCCTCCCTCTGCAGAGAGTCGAGTGTCTTGGGCTGGTACTCTTCGTGGTCTCGACGGGTCGCCTCCGCCGCTTTGCCCGCCCTCGTGGCGGCCGGGAGGCTGCGGGTCTGCTGACCATCGATTTCTGCCGCCAGATCACTGCTATCACACTCGGATGCAGTCTCTACGGAGCCAGTCGACAGATCGAACAGGCTGTAGAGAGACTCGTCGGGCTCAATTGCCGCGACCTGGGCGGTGGCCGTCTGGCGAGCCACCGCGTGCTTCACCCACCGCTGGAGCCTCGACCGACCAGAGCGCTTGCGTTGGTGGGAGACCGGACGGGTGACCGATTGGGGAGTCGACCGATACGGGGTCGACGGTTGCCGCAGCAGAACGCCGCGGACACATGCGTGAAAATGCGTCGCACCGCGGACGGGGAGCGCATCAACGTCGAGTGGAGCCTCCTGGAGCCATGCAGAGTCGTCGGCAACAAAGGTGAGAGCGCCGAGACGGATCTCGCGCCCCTCGACCAAAACTCCAGCAGTCATCATGATGAAAGTACTCGGAAGTATCGCAACTTCTCCACAAAATCGCTAAAACACCTGCCCCACGGTGGGCGCCAACTGTCGTGGTTCTAAGTCTGACAGTAGAGTGGGGGTAGGTATGGAGAGGCAAGGTCCTAGCTATGGAGAGGTTGTAAACACAAGCGATGTCTGAGTTCAGCCCTTCTCGTAGGAAGTAAAACCCCACGCCTCGGAGCCCCGAGGCGGTCGAGTGGATTATGTGTATATGTGTTACAGAGGTCCGAACCCTTACACTGTGGAGGGGTGGCTTATATAGAGGCGCCAGACCCCGCCATTACGTAATGAAGGGTTTAAAGTACATTAAGTCTGGGCGTTCTTGGTAACGCCCACATAAAGTGTCTTAACTACCATAAAGTCTATTCAATTACAGGCCGTTGCAGTGCAGAGTGTCTCCTGACCTTCTGGTGGTCGAGTGAGTCTTCATGGTCGAGTCCTTCAAGTCAGTCGAGTGGGTTCCTCGTAAGTCGACTGGAAGGTGATCTCTTCTAAGGGTGTCCTTGGGTAGGGCACTTAGATCAGGCCTATGACCCTACCCTAGGTACATGAATCCATCAATCCCCACTCTTGCTTTTCTCTCCCAATTTTTCATCAAAGTAGCCGACTCCTCTGCAAGATCTCGCTTTGGCCTGCAGACAACCATCTTTTCTCTCTCTTATGGGGCAGTTGTCCAAGATGGAGGGTAGTACATGCTTGAAGAGCATCTATGACCGGACCCCTCGAAACCCCCTATATGACCGGGTGCATGGCATCGGGGTGGAGGGGAAGGGGGAGAATGGCCTAAGTGCCACCGACGGGGCGGGCCAGGAGAGGACAAGGACGGGTGTTGCGTGCATCTGCGCCGATGCAAACCCTGCCCAAATTTGGGCCAGAAATGGGTCGCGGGCAGATGAAAAAGGTCGCCCGTTCGTTTGGGTCGCCGGGTTGGGGCACGTTTTGTGTTCGTTTCGACTGAAACGTACAGGGACGGACCAAATGTGGTCGTGCGCTCGAGTTAGCCCGATGATTGAAAGAATAATTAGTTGATAAATTAGTGTAAGAACCTCGAGAATAAGCTTAGAAAGTGGTGTCAATATTATCAATGATGTGGTGGGATGAGTATTGTTGGCACCATAGTAGCGACAATTTGGTTGGAGATCCCTTGGCAAGCTCGGGTGAGCATGGAATGAGAGGGTCGATGCTCGTCCATGGCATAGGTATGACTTGGTGCACCGCCACGGCGGAGCAGCGGGCGTGGACGTCCAAGAAGACTGTTGGTCATTGAAGAAACATGGTGGCAGTACACATGTACTGGATGGAGTAGAGACCGCAGTGTCGTCTGAATCAGTTGCCATGGTAGGCGAAAGTGAAACGTAACAGAATGCAACGAGTAGCAAAGAGTGCATGCGCAACGTTATTATCAAACTCATGGCCATTATCTGTTTGAAAGCAAAGATTTTGTTTCCGAAATTGAGTTTGGACAAAGGCATGAAAACGAGTAAGTGTAGGAAAAACTTTAAATTTTAAAGTAATGGAAAGGTTCAAGTGTAGTGGGAAAAATCATCAACCGTAACTAGATAATATTTATAGCCAGGGACACTTTTGACAGGAGAGATCCATACATTGCAATGGAGAAGTTCGAAAAAAGAACTAGCCCTAGACTAGAATTTTGGAACCGAAGACTAACATGTTTTACCTAACCTACAAGTATGACAAGTGCTAGACTACGATTTGTTAAAAGAAGATTTCCAAGTCAAAAATGTATGTGACAAAGGAGTCACGTCCGAGGTGCCCAAGCCGTTGACGCCAGAGATCGATACTGTCGCGGCAATAAGGGGAGCGGTACTACAGTACGCGGTACTACCAGCCATGAGTGTCAAATGAAGTCCTGCTCCCACTAGGGGAGTGGTACTACTGCATGTCACTACGGTACCTGGTAGCAGACAAAATGCACGTTAATTGAATTTGAGGCTCTCCTCGGAAACATGGGAAGGTCATGCAATACAAGTTCCAACGTGGACCCTCTCTTCATAGTATGGATTTTCTACGACCCAAAGAAAAATAAATCACCAGAAAACACCATGCATTCTTTCTGTCCGAGGGGAACCTAAACATTGTGTCCCACTTTGGAATATGCATGTATAGCTTAAGCACATGGTTAGTCCACAAATTGCATTGTCATCAACACCAAAAACACTTAGGGAGGGAAATGCCCTTTCACAGGGTATTCTATACACATTGCGCTAGGGTTTGTACACACATCGTTGCTATTGTGACATTTTAGTGTATTGCACAAATCATTTCTTTTAGTAAGACTGTTGTGCAGTGCAACTAAAATGTCACATCCGTGAAGAGGCCATTTTAGTTTCACTAGGTCAAAAGAGTGGAAGCAAGAGCATGATGAGGCGCTAGATGCGCAACATCTGTAAGTTTGTAATTTTTTAAATTCACATTACATTATGCAAAACTGTGTATACTATAGGTATGATCATGTCGCCCCTTTTTACCTATAATATGAGAAGATGGCACCATAACATCAGAAGAAGATGCCCTTTCCAATGAGTTGAAGGACTCCCCGGAATGTGAAATCTACAACGTCACCGATCTCATTATCTTAGGAATATTGCATATGTTGACCCTAGGAACAACTGGATATGTATGAATCTATTTATAAAATAAAATTTGGATTTCAAAATGGCATATGTTTTTGAAGCTTATGTGCATTTTGTTTTACTTTATGTGTGTTTTTTGTATCGATTTTCCTCGGGTTTTGTTGAGTTTTTTTCTATTCATTTTTTTCAAAAGCATCAAACACATGTTGATATTTTTGTAATAGAAGTTGAACATTTTTTGTATGCATGCTGAACATTTTGTACATACACGTTGAACATTCTTCTAATACATCTTGAACATTTTATCGAATACATGTTGAACATTTGTCAAATGAAGATTGGACATTTCTTTTATGCAAGTTGAACATTTTTTCAGATACACGTTGAACATTTTGCAAATACACATTGAACATTTTCCCAAATACGTGTTTAACATTTTGTCAAATACACATCAAACATTTTTTCAAAGACAAGGTGAATAATTTTTAAAACACATTGACGATTTTTAAAATACACGCTGAACATTTTCAAACATGTGAACCACTTTTCAAGTGTTAAGAACATCTTTTAAAAAAATGTCATGATTTTTTTGAATGGTATGAAATACTTTTCCAGAATACACAAACAATTTTTTTTCATCGTACGAACATTTCTTTAAATGTCATGAACATATTTTTGAACGAGTGAACATTTCTCAAATGTGATGAATTTGTTTTAGTGATATGAAGACTTGTCCAGTTATGAGAGCAAAATTTTACATTACATGAACATTTTTAGTTCGCCATAAACTTTTTAAGATTATGTAAAATAATTACTAAATATTTATTTACAATATTCCCAATCATAAATATAAAGAGAAAAAGTGAATGAAAACAAGCGAACAAACCAAACAATAAACCGGCTTGCTACCGAGCCAGCCTACTATGGCACCTTGCGAGAGGCGAAGCGAGCTACTAGTATCTTTGTAAAAGTGAGACATAGCCACGCCCTAGCTATCGGTGTAGGCTCCGTAGTATGGCTAGACTAAGTGATATTATAATGAGTTCACTCGTGATGAAGTAAAGAAAACACTGGTATAGGTGACTTAAAGGCGCTCGGTCTGGATGGTATGCCGTCGACGTTTAATAAAAACCGATCTTTTATGGAGGGTGAGATTGTTCGAGAGGTGCTGCAAGTACTGAATTGGGAAGAGATGCCAGCAGACTGGATGACACTTGGATGACACTTTATTCTGAAGGTGAAACAACCAGAGGCTATGAAAGATTTGCGACCTATTTCCCTTTGCAACGTGCTTTACAAGTTAATCTCAAAGGTGCTTGCAAAGCGGTTAAAAATCATGTTGCAGAAATTATTGCACCAAACCAGAGTGCTTTTATCTTATCTCTACATGTGAAAATTTACATCCATTATGTTTATACAACTCAACAAAAATATTTCAAAAGCCTGTGGCAACACACGGACGTTCTACTAGTCACAGATAACATTCTTTTGACATATGAAGTTACTCACTGATACGTCTTCGTCGTATCTATAATTTTTTATTGTTTCATGCCAATATTCTACAACTTTCATATATACTTTTGGCACCTATTTATATTATTTTTGGGACTAACATATTGATCCAGTGCACAGTGCCAGTTCCTGTTTATTGCATGTTTTTTGTTTTGTAGAAAATCCATATCAAACGGAGTCCAAATGTGATAAAAATTTACGGAGATTTTTTTTGGAATATATGTGATTTTTGGGAAGCGGAATCAACGCGTGACGATGCCCAAGGGGCTCACAAGCCTTTGAGGCGCGCCCCCTACCCAGGGCGGGGCCAAGGGGAAAGCCCACCATGAAGGTCGGTTGGAGGTGTCCTATGGACGCAAGGAAGCTAATATCCAGATAAAAACCATGTTAAAATTTCAGCCCAATCAGAGTTACGGATCTCCGCGAGGTCAGGGACGCCGCTCAGTTGAGGCGAGGTGGCGGCAGAGTCTGAGATGAAGCCGGCGACGATGGACGGCGTGGGATGACGTGCCGACGAGCGCGTCAGCACTGGCACCCGGGCCACCAAAAGTAGCGCCGGCGCCCGAGCAGCGAGGCCCGAGCGACCAACGGAGTAGCGGCGCCCGAGCTCAAGGCAGCCGACGGGCATGTCACAGCCGACCTGATGCAGCCGGGGATGAGGCCGTCAAGGCAACCCATAGGGCTGCCATGCAGACGCGGCAGAGGCGGGTGGCAGGATCGATTGGCGGGCCGACGCGCGAGCGACGGCTATGATTGGCTGTTACATGGCGCGAGACCGCCGGGTCGGGTCGATGCTGGTGTCCCGGTTGGAGCAGGGCGGTGACGGCCGGCGCAGGGCGACAGGCAGGTTGACGCGCGGGCGAAGGCCTTGAGGGGCCGCCTGTCACGCGAGGCCGCCGGGTCGGTGAAGTAGCCAGTCGGCTGCGCCGGTGTCGGAGTAGAGCCGCGGGGTGTCGACGGCGATGGCGGGCGACGTAAACCGATCAAGTATAGATCGAAAAACCAAAAAAAACGCTGATCAAGATGACTGGCGGGAGAGAGAAAAACCTGGAGCAAGGGCTCGGGAAAAGACTCTCTAGGGCAGCCGGTCAACACGACCGGCGGACGAACCCTAGGTTCGGGCGGCGCGGCCCCTGGCGGCGGTCATGGAGGCCGACCTCCCCGGGGGCGGCCCGCGGGTGCGGAAGCGGCGGCTAGGGTTTAGATCGAGGTAGGGCTGATACAATGTTAGAAGGGAGAGAGAGGATTGACGGAATAGTTCGTTGTATTGCTTGAGCCTCATGAACATCTATAAAAGAGTACATGATCTACTTGAAGTACAATATAAGTCAAGACAAATCCTAGTCTATCTTATGTTTCCTAATAAATCAATATATTCAACATAGATTACTGAGAAAATTTCCAGTACAACCATGGATTACAAACAACATTGTCTCCCATCAAACAAGCTATTAGTGCCGAATAACCAAGTCCGTAAGGCTCCGGTAGAAGGCAGAACAAAAATCAATCTTGACGGAAGCTTTCGGACAAAGAATGTATGGGGAGGATGGGGTTTCGTGATCCGGGACTATGAGGGAGATGTAATCGTTGCAGCAGCAGGAAGGCTTGATCATGTGAGAGATGCACTGCAAACTGAAGTTGTAGCGTGTATCAAGGCACTCATGGCAGCGCAACACAATAGGGCAATGCAAATGCCCATGTTGAAACTGATGCCCAACTACTGCCCAAAGCAATCCAGGGGATGAAAACTATCTGGGGATGAATGGTGGGGACCTCCTATTCGATGCGTTTTGCGTCAAACAGACCTGCGACGCACAAGGGCGAGCGCGACTGGGCTGGCTCATTAGAGGGTGTTGCAAGTAGGCTATTGTATATCTGCTTCGTCTGGATTCGAACACAGAGTCTGATGTACATGTGTGAGTGTTGCTAGCCATGAGCGAATGTTGGTTCTTGTATATATATCCGAGCCAAACTATAAGAACTAAAAGGTAGCTGCAAATCCGAAACATTTTAAATATCAAACTGAAGCAATTTTTCAAAACAGGAATATTTTTAGAAACTCAACCACTTTCCAAATCCGTGAATTCTTTTTAGGAGACTCACATTTTCTCAAAACAACGAACTGTTTTGAACCTGTGCACAAGGTTGAAATTCTAACAAAAATATGAAAACATGAACAATTTTTTAAAACAGCTAAAATATACAAAAAACAGGAATTTTTTTTTGGAACTTGTAAACAAAATTTGAAAATGCAAACAATTTTATAAATTGCGACCAATTTTTTGACTGTACGGGAAAAAATTGAAACATGAACATTTTGGGTATTTATGAATAAATTTTAATAGGAACATTTTTGGAAATTCTGAGTATTGTTTGAAGTTGTGAATGAATTTTAAAAAATGTAATGGTTTTTGCAAACACAAAAACTTTTTAAATCTCCCAAACAAATATGAACATGCGAGCAATTTTGGGAAACACGAATATTTTTTGAAATTTATGATTTTTTTAAAACACAAACATTTCTTGTTCATGTTTATGAAAATCATTTTTTCAAATAAATGAATGTTTAACGAAAGGCGTACTTTCAAATTTGTGAACAAATTTTAAATAAACACAAACATTTGGCATAATATGAACATGTTTTTGAATATATGAATAGTTTTTAAAACCAGAAAATTTTTTGTAAGTATTAAAAAAATTCGAAAAAAACATGAACAATTTTTCGAAACACCCACATTTATTTGGAATCTCCGCCAAATAAAACTGAAAACACAATTTTTTTTTATTTTTTTGAACAATTTATGAAAAGTAGAACATTTTTCGCAAAAAAGAATATTTTCTGAAACTCCTGAACAAATTTGAAAACATGAACGATTTTTGGAAACGCAAACATTATTTGAAAAACACCAGCATATAAGCAAATATTAGTATAAAATTAGTATAAAGTTGTACTAGACTTAAGACGCTTATTTTGGGATGGAGGGAGTATTACTTTTGATTTTATGATATGTTTTACTACTATCTAAGGTGGTACTAATCTAATAATTACGTAAAAACATTTTGTTGTTTCCTTCAGCATCAAATAGCATTAGACCCCAGACTGGGCCGTCCCATTAGGGGCCGCTGTGCAAGCACACCCATTCGCCTGCTAGAAATCATATTCCGAAAAAGTTCACAAACCTCGAAGGGAATCGAACTTCCGACCTCTGCCAGGTAAGGAAAATCAGCTAACTAGTGGAGTTGAACACCGTTACTTAAAAAGGAAGACCGTGCATGTTCATAACTAACTATAACGCACAACCGGACAACTTTTTGAAATTGCTGAACTTTTTTGGAAATTATGAATAACTTTAAATAAAACAAATAATGTTTGGAAATCAAAGTTTTTTGAGCAACTGGAACGAATTTTGAAATTTATTTTTTTATAAAAAATGTTTTTTTAATGCGGTACTAATAGTTACGTAAAAATTCTTCTTGTTTCGTTAGGCGTCAAATAGCAATAGGCCACCAACTGGGCCGGCCTATTAGTGGCCGCTGTGTGCGACAGCGCCCGTTCGCTAGATAGAAATCGAACTCGCAAAAAAATCGCAAAAACACAGGGAGACCTCGCTGGGAATTGACCTTCCGAACTGTGCTTGGTACGGGAGACTAGCTAACTAGTGGAGTGGAAAATGAGGAGCGTGCATGTTAAACAACTAACAACAACGCAGAATCTGGAGACCTTTTGGTCGTTTTCGATTTTTTTAGTTATTGTGAATAGTTTTTTTCCAAATGAATAATGTTAGTAATTCCAACAATTTTTTGAAAAAGTCAGATAAATTTGGAATTTTCATTTTTTTAGAAAAGCATGAACACTCTTTTGACAATTTTGTTTTTGAAAGTCCTGAACTTCGAAAATGTGAAGACTTTTTGAATTTTGGGAACAAACTTTTTGAAACCGTAAATAATTTGAGAACGGTGACTTTTAATTTTGTGAAAAAATTGAAACAGAAAAAAGTTGAAAACCCTGAATTTGTGTAATGACGAACATTTTTTGAATGGGTGAACAAAAATTAGAAAAGGCTTACATTCTTCGCATATGTAACAATTTTTGAAACCCCAAACAAAATTTGGAAGGGGCAATTTTTTTTCCAAATTTGCGAACATTTTTTTGAAAAACACGAACCTTTTTTGATTTTGTGAAAGAAATGTAAACTAGAACATATTTTGAACTGCCGAACAATGTTTGAAAAGCGCAAACATAGTTTATAATATCAAATAGTTTTTGAAGAAAGTTTATAATCCCTCCGTTCCTAAATATAAGTCTTTTTAGTGGTTTCAAATGAACTACAACATACTGATGTATATAGATATATTTTAGAGTATAGATTCACTCATTTTGCTCCGTATGTAGTCCCTTATTGAAATATCTAAAAAGACTTATATTTGGGACAGAGGGAGTAATTTTTATAATCCCAAATAGTTAGTGAAAAAAGTCAACATTATTTTTTTAGTTTTGAACAATTTTTGAATAGCACAAACATTTTGTGATTTTACGATTTTTTTTCACAAAACACAAACACGTTTTTGAAAAAAGTAAACATGAAAAAAAATAAAATGAAACAGAAAAGAAAAGGGGAACAGAAAACTGATAGAAGAGGAAAAAAAGGAGAGAAAAGAGATAAAGAAACAAGAAAAGCGAAAAACGAAAAAAAGAGACAAAAAAGGGTTCGATGGTTTTTTTGTGAGGGGTAAATGGGCTTACGTGGAGAATTGTAACGTGGTAAATGGGCTTACGTGGTGAATTGTAACGTGGTAAATGGGCTTACGTGGTGAATTGCATCTGTCGCTTGCCTAAAAAAAAAAAAAAAGCCTGTCGCTTGCTTTGCTGGGCATGCGAACCGCTGCTTTACTGGGCGTCAAAATTGCAAAAAAAATATAAATGAACCAGCGACCAAACGCGCATCGCCTCGGTCGGTGGCTGCCAACTTAGCTAGATTGGCGGATGTACACGCAAATGGTTGGTCCTTCTGTTAAATAGTAGGAAAGTGTTTACAGCCGGTGCGCCGGCCAAACGCTGCGCCGGACTCGCGATAGCTGCGGGATCGATCTAAATCATGCTGCGCCTAACTAACCCCTTGCTATGCACGCGCTTGTCAGGCCATGTTTTTTTCCTGAGAATCAATCAATCAGGCCACGTCTTTTTTTTTTTGAGAATCAATCAGGCCACGTCTAGGCCCCACCCACGCACCGCATTGCTTGCTTTCTTCCTTGATAACCACCGTTTCATTGTAGATTTTCCTTCCTCCTTTATCTCTCCTCTCTCTTCTCTTGTTCATCTACTACCTCGTATCACATCGCCAGCAGTGAACGTCCGATCACCTCCCTGACTGACGGCGAGAATTTGCTGGAACCGGTTGATTGGTTTTTGCTGGAAGAACCATGGCCGTGTTGTTGCATAGATGAACCATGTAGCCAAAATAAATGATACAACAAAAGAACAGAACTTCTTGTTGGAACCGACTGAGTTTTTTGCTGCAATCGTTGGTGTTTTTGCTATGATTGGCATTGAGGATTGCGACAATCATTGATGATGAACTGAGACACATGACGGCGCCAACGGCTTTTTGCTGCAACCGGTGTCATTTTTTGCTACTACCATGTCGATGATTGCTACAACCGTTCACAAGGACGGCGGCGGCCATTTTTGCTGCAAACGGTCTTGTGTTTTGGTACTACCGGTGTTGACATTTGCTACAACCGTTAACAAGGACACCAATGGTGGCGGCGGCGACGTCCTTTTTGCTACTACCGTTGTCAATTTTTGCTACTACCGGTGTTTCATGTTGCATCCGAAACGACATCAAGCTACAATTGGCAAGTCGTTTTGCTGGGACTAGTGTGAATTTTTGCTACGATCTGTGACGGCGGGGCATTTTTGCTACAACCGGCGTGTCATTTTATTGAGACCGGTGTGAATTTTTGCCGCGCCCTGTGAGGGCGGTGCATTTTTGCTACAACCAGCGAGTTGTTTTTGCTGGGACCTGTGTATACTTTTGATACTCCCGGTGACAACAAACTTTTTTTTGCTACAACCGGCAAATCGTTTGCTGGGTCCAGCATGATTTTTTGCTATGACCGGCACTGGCGAATTTATTTTGCTACAAATGATGAGTTGTTTTGCTTGGACCGCCAAGATTTTTTGCTACGTCGTTGGAACGCCAGATCATTTTTGCTGGAACCGGCGAGAATTTTTATTGTGACCAGCGACCGGTGAGAATTTTTGCTACATCCCGATGATGGTAAGCCATTTTTCTAGCTGGACGATCATTTTTGCTGGGACCGACGATAGTTTTGCTGTGGCCGGCGTGATTTTTTGCCGCTGAGAATTTCTGGTGATTATTTGCTAGGTTCGGAGAGACGATCTGCTGGGACTAGCGAGACGACAAGCTGCGAACGGCAAGACGATTTGCTTGGACCAGCACAGGCCATGTTACAACGAGCTTTTTGCGTGAGGCAACGACGGCGAGTTACGACAGTGATGCATGGCGGCGACGGCGAGCTGTGATGGTGGACGGGGCATTCACGGGAGCTGGGGCATCTCGAGTCGACGAGCAAAGCATCGGCGCATGGCGCCGGCAGAGCATTTGCCGGATGACGGAGTGCTCGCGAGGCGACGGCGGCAAGTTTCCATGGCGATGCAAGGCAGCCACGACGAACTACTACAATGGATTGGGCATTCATGGAAGATGGGTGTCGCGAGTCAACGAGCAAAGCTATGACGCATGGCAATGACAGCCCGTTCCATGCGGGCGAAAGACGCAGGTTCAATTTTTGCGTGCGTTCAACAGGTTCTGTTTTGCATGGGTTCGGCGGGCTCAGTTTTGCATGACTCCGTGGACCAAATACAATGTTTACGGCTGTACGCGTCCAACGAACGCGGGTGGACCGGCGGAGTGTCTCGGCCGGTCGACCGGCGCAGAGTAGCGCCCTAAATAGTACCACCTCGGCCTCTTTCAGCCAACTCCATCAATTTAGAGTAAAATGCACTAGTAGTCATTGAACTTATCGTGTACGCTCATTTTGATCATTGTACTTAAAAATACGGTCAATACGATCACTATATACTTGCTAAGATGATTATACGGTCACTGTGAAATCGTACAAGTCCGTATTCCATCCATTTGACTGGTCAAACAACCCACATAGCGTGCGGCCCTACCTATCAGTGGGTGGAAGTAAGAAGTAGAGGGGAAAAAAATTCTGCTGTAGGGATTAGAACCCCATACCTCGCGCTAACGTGCGCGCAGGCTAACCAGCCACTTCGGTTCGAATCTTGTGTTGAATTAGAGGAGAAAACCTTTTATATCTTCTAGTCATTCACGTGACAGCGTTGGGACATTTCTTTTTTGCATATGTTCATATATAAGACCATTCTATTGATTTAGATGATAGTGCATTCTAATTCATAGTGATTTCTTCCATATTAGTTTTACCGTACCAAATTGCACCATCGCAAGTGTAATTTGGCTAACGTATATATTAGTTTTACCGTACCAAGATTCCTATCCACGACCATGTAGCGGACAAGGACTACATAGAGAATCAACATGTTCATTGTGCGAGCAGTTTTTCCATGGCAATCGAGCAAGATGTGGTTCCACCACAATGTCAGCCTCACTGTCTCGCTCGCCGTCGGCACGCCGCCGCAGAACATCGCCATGGTGCTCGACACCGGCAGCGAGCTGTCCTTGCGGCTCTACGCCAGGAACAACGTGATGTCCTTCGGCCGAGGAGCTCGGCCACCTTCGTCGCCGTGCCCTGCGCCTCCGCACATTGCCGTGCCGTCGCCTCCGGCCTGCAACGGGGCGTCGAACAGGTGCAGCATGTCGCTCTCCTACGCGGACCTGTCCTCCTCTGGCAGCGCGCTCGCGACCGACGTCTCCGCCGTTGTGCGCAGCGTTTCACTGCATTCCTTCCGTGTTCAATTCGTCCCTGCACTTTTTAGAATTTGGGAATTTTATTTCCCCCTACTCCTTTCTTCCACCCACTGATAAATAGGGCCTACACAGTCAGAGAAAAAAAAACTAACGAGGCCTTGTTTGACCAGTCAAATAGATGAAATACAAAGCTATATGATCTGGTAGTGACCGTATAATCACCTCAACACGTATATAGTGACAGTATTGGCCGTATTCTTAAGTACAATGACCAAAATGAGCGTATACGATAAGTTCAATGACCACTAGTGCATTTTACTCATCAATTTATATATGTCTTCTGTTTCATGAATAACATTAACTGAATAAGCGGACTCAGACGGCAATAAGCACACACTAGATACTACCAAAGGAAGAGAATGGGTCAAGTAAGGACACATTGTGGGACTGAGAGACCGATACACTCGGTAGTCACTCATCAATTATTCATGTAGGGAACGCATTATGATTGTGGGATTTGAGAAGACCCAACTAAATTGGAAATATTTTTCAAGGAGGACGCAAATCTTGGGATTTTTAAAGCTATTTTTTTAAGAAACTAGCAAAAAGGCCCGTGCGTTGCAACGAGAGAAAAAAAAATCCTCTCTTATCTATAGCTGGGTCAGTTGTATAAAATGTGTGTGGTCGGGTGGTGGGTTTATGAGATCGAACCCTGCCATTGATGAGACCCGACTAGACGGCGAGTCGTTCGTAGGTCCAATCTTTCACGGTACTCAATGAATTAGCAAGAACGTCGACGAACGATCGTCGCACCAGTAGCAGCGTATGTAAAAGTAGTAGTACGACTCTTCGGATCAAGCAAAGACGCAAGAAGACCAAAGAACAAAAAGACTTGCGCAAGAATTTGACTGGATTAAATCCTACACGTAGCAGCTCTGAAATCCCTCGCGGATCAGCAAACACAAGGATTTTGGTGCATCTCAACGTGATGCGTTTTCTGGTATTTTATTCAACTGACTCCTGTCCCGTATAATGACCCAAACTGCCTTGATATATAGGCGACGTACACAGAAGCCACGGCCAAACTAATCGCTAACCGACTCAACCACGTACGCGTAAAAAGATTTAGTCTCTACTACTTATAAAAGAGCAAACATGATCTTCTTTAATTCCACACACAAAACGTACACGGAGCAATTACCACCGCATGATCAGATCCACTAAACTCGATCCAACAGCTAGCCTTAACACCAAATCTGTTTTGTGTGTGCATGTAATAATTTACGTTGACTGACCGTACTCCACCGCGGAGGAAAACCTCACGCCCTACAATCACGCAAGGCAAAAAAATAATAATGATTGCAGTCGGATCCTAATCTAACTACCCGTGCGATCCTAATCCTAATCTAACTACCCGAGCACACGGCGCACCACGCTGCCCGTTTACAAACGCGAGAAGCCGCCGCAGCCTCCGCACGGACGAGCCGGGAGTGACGAGCCGCCGCCGCTCCTCCTCTAACGCACGCGACAGCAGGCTGCCGCCCCCGCCACTCCACTCCTCTGATCGACACGAGAGCATGCCGCCGCCGCTGCCGCTCCAGCTCCGGTCAATGTGCCACAACCAGGGTTTTGGATTTCGGTTTGCAGAATTTTTCGCCCCAGGGCGAAATGGCCGAAAATCGGGTTTTCGGAAAAATTTCGGGAAACTTCGGACGAAAAGCACAAACCAAAATTTGAATTTTGGGACGAAAAATGACCGAAATTTGAACGAAATTGACCGAAATTTGCCCAGAAATTTGAAATAGCCACAAGAAAACATGTACAAGCAAAATATAGAATCACAAAGCAGCAATTTACATGTTATACCAGATTAGAACTCCATCTCAATGGTAAACATCGGTTCAGAGCATGATATAACATCCAGTAGTCCAGATCTACTCAATAGGCTAGTTAACAGTCCATATTAGCCCAAGGTACACACATAACAGTGCATATTAGAACTTCAAATTACAGTCCAAAATACCCACACACCAATCCCTACTACGAGTCCAAAATACACACACAATAGTCCAGATTCACAATCCACAAGTCATAGAGCAGAAGTAATCGAAGTTCAAACCAGCGCCTCCAAAACACATCAGGTAGACTACAATTTTCTTCCAGTCTTCAGTCTTGCATGAAACAAAAATGCAAATATGGTCAGAGGCTTCATAAATATTGCAATACAAAACATCAGTTATGTGTACATGAAACAAAAATGTCTAGCATTACAAATTATATAAAAGGCATGGATGCTAGCATTGCAAAGTATGTCCAGGCAGTAAGCTTCTACCATGTTATTTATTACTAACGCAAAAACATGAGTGCAGTATGAAGAAAAATATACAACCAGAAGCTAGCTCATATAAGAAAAAGTAACTTGTAGATGACAACAAATGAAATAACTTACAGGTCCCTAATAGTAAAGGGAGTTGACGTCCTTGACCTTCTTGGCTTGCCGTCCAGATCTACGATTCACCATATTTTCATCCCTTGTTACCTCAATATCATTCACTTGGCTTCGTGCATCTTTTTCAGCTTGTCTTGGCAAACCTTCTCCATCAGATTCATCATCTTGGTCATCATCCTCTTCTTGGCCATCATCACCATCATCAATGTCCATGGATCCATTCGCTTCATCATCATCCTCACTGCTAATGAACTCATCCTCCTCATCTTCACGTACCCTCTTTCCTTTCCTGCTAATTTCCTTCCTTCCAAGATGAGAGGCTTTCCTCCTTGAGTTAAGGCGACGTATTTCCTCCAACACAGCAGTAGCAGCATCAGATCCATCAAGGACTATATGCTCTTCATCCTTGTTCAGCCACTCCATCATTGGGTTTGATTCGTCATGCATAACTGTATCCATCATCACTGCACATGGATCAATTTCCTTCTCCCTATAACTCAGCTTCACAATATCTTCATCTTCTTCAGCACGTAACTACATTGTATAAAAACAGAACCCAAGATTTAGCAAAGTAAATACTTGTAGCATAGCTAAGTTGAGACTTTATGCATAGACCATGGCAAACATACCTTCAGGTTGTAGCGTACAGAAACACTTTTGTGAAGCTTGCAGTATAGAAGGCGATTTCTTTGCTTCGTGTGGACCAAGGCAAAAGCAGTCCAATTCCTCTCACAGCCACTTGAAGAGACACACTGTGAAACAATTCTCAATGCCCACTTCGCAAATTAGGAACTTCCCCTCCAAACTGGAACCACCACTCAGCTGCATGGTTAAAACAAAGTTAGAGATGCTGAAATGAAGTTGCAACATGAGGCAATAGAGCTAATCAATGGAGATAAGTATCGTGGTTTACTTGGTGCCATTCTTTCTGCGGAAGAGCGTGCCAAACTATGCCTAAACCTCCCACGACATTCCCTATAAGTGCTGATTTCATTGATAGCCAAAAGAGCGCTCTCAGGGTCTGCTATCTTCTCGATGACATCCGTTAGTGCAGAAGCATATTCTGGAAGGTTGCTCAAATTCACCCGATATTGTGTGAACGGATCAAGGATAGCAGCTGTATAAGAAAAGGAGAATCAAGAGAAGTTAATAACCATAAGAAAAAAGCAACAAAATTTCAGTTTCATTAACTTAGTATCTACCTACAACCATTAGTGTCTCATTTTGCATATCTTCCATCCTCGGGGACACCTTGCTCATGACTCTATCGAACATCTGTGACCCACCACCAAGATGAGAACTCATCTTTTGTATGGTTGTCATCATAGTCTTCTTGAAACCAGATAGAGTACATTTCTTTTGTGTATCAGCATATCTGAGGGCTACATAGAGTGGCTCAAGCAAATCGAGAACCCATTCTAAGGCTGTCCACCACATGTTACTGGATAGCAACTCTTCAGCAAACACATGGTCCGCATCATTCTTCCAAATACTGTTCTTCCAGTCGTCGGACACCATCCATTTCCTAAATTGATCTTTCTTCTCCAAATAACTCTCAAGGAACATAAACACGGTTCCAAACCGGTGGCATTCGGTTTAATCAGCTCACCACCAACGTTCTTCCTCATGCTATCATGTAGGTTGTTGTCATAATTTCTTACTATCATGTAGAATTGCAATAGTCATAATTAACCAGAAATAACACTTTCTCAAAAAATCTAACCTGAATTTTGAGACTGGCCAGAAGCATCAATGGATTTATAGAAGAACATCCGTGTATTGCAATAGACCATGAAATTGATAAGACTCATGCCAGTAGGCCCAGTCCAGGAGTCACACATGACAGTTACACCATAGTTCTTCCAATCTTGCTTGAATAGCTTCAGCCACTCTCGAGACTCTTCATAATTTTTGTCTAAATACTTCCCATCAATCTCTTTTCCAGTTGGAATAGGAGCAGCACCAAGATTTTGAGTGATCTTCATGGCAGCCCGAAAATATGGACAGTCAGCTTTTCGACCAGCGATGTCATTTGCATGAAAAAACTTCGCCCAAGCTTGGCCAACAGCATCCCTTGAGCTGCTATCCATAGCAGTGCTGATCTTGGGTTGCATTGATACTTTGTTGCTCGACAATTGCTTGTCAAAGTAGGCTGTGATACTCTGTTTCCCAAGGGAAACGCGAACACCACTGCCACTACCACGCCTCCTCTCAACTGCACGAGATACATTCCTGTAAAACATAAGTAAAAAAAGTTCAACTCAATATGTATGATGATATCAAGTAAAGCAAGAGTAAGGCATAATACAAAGAACTGTAAATGCATCATGATATAAAGTAAAACCAGAATAAGACAAAATAAAGTAAAAACAGAACATTCCTGTCTCTTAGTGACTCCCGTAGTGCCATATGAATTTCTTCATCTTTATCATCATCAATATTTATCACACCATTTCTCTGGTACATCTCATCCATCAACTCACGTTCAAATCTAAGCTTACGACTTTCCTTCTCCCTCTTCTTTTTCCTCATCTCAAGCACGGCCTTCCTCATTATATCATGCACATTTCTTGGAACATTTGGGCACTCCTTCACTTCACCTACTATCTTGCCAAGATGCTCTTTGAAGCGGGTTGCACCTCCTCCAGAATTCTTCATGTTGCAATACCGACAATGAAATCCTCCTCCGTGCTTGGGGCCATGGTTCCACACATGATGTATGTCGTTGGTCTTAAGTCCTGCATTTCAAAATGCAAGCACCATGTTAACAATGAAACGAATAAACAACTCTTGTAATAGGCAAAAACAATGCATACATTGCATAGGCAAAAACAGAATTAAAAACTAAACAAAAATAGACAGAACAGAATTAAGCACAAGTAAAAAATTCATTGGCAAAAACAGAACTAAGCAAGCAAATGGAATTAGATTTCCACAAAATATGCGTAGGTAAAATCAGCATTAAAAAACTAAACAAAACTAGAATAAGTACAAGTAGTGCTAGTAAGAAATTACAGAACAGGTAGAATTAAAATCATTTAGGTGCTTCACAAATTACAGGGGTAAAACATAGGGAACAAAGAGAAATACAAAAAGCAAGAGTAACACGGTATCAACCTTTAAAAGGTGCCTCTCTTGTTGCTGAACCATTCCTGATCAGACCATCATCTTCATCATCTAAGTTGACAGTATCACTCCTTCTAGCATCGATGCCTACCCTCTTACGAGAGGAGCCTATAAAATACCGGTGTTAGTTTTCATCAAGAAGAACTTTTACAAGCTAGCATAAACTACGCAAGAAGATCTACTGATTCAAATTAGGACGGCCGGCCGGAAAGTAAAACTGCTACAAAAGCTAGCAACCACATGTATTACGTAATCTATCTACAAACTATATGCTAACGCAAATGCTAAATAAACATGCACGCACAGTAAGGCTGAAAGGCTCACCTTGCCCAGCTTGTGCATCGGCAGCTCCAAAGCCGCTGCCCAAGTCCAGCCCCATATTCGGCCGGACGTGGCCACGCCCCATGGCTCCCTCATTGTCGACCCAGTCGCCCCCTGACCTCGATCTTCTATGGCTGCCACCGCCAACTGGGTCGCCGGCCGGACGGCTGCTGTCGAGAAAGCCTTCCTCATCCATGGTCGCGGATGGAAGAAGGGGAGAACGGACTATGGGGAGGGACAGGGAGTGGTGATCTCTCGAGGCGACGGGGAGGAGGGAGATGGGCAGAGACGGCGCTGCGCCCCCGCCCCACTCGGCTTCGTTGTCTGCAGCCGCCGCACAGAGGAGTGGAGAGTGGAGAAAATGAAATTAGGGCTACGGTAGGGTTTGGTTTGAGCTTTTATAGCACAAGGTTCTATCTATGGGCTGTATTGGACCATGGGCCGGGCTGGAAATTCAAACGAGGCCGAATTTTTTTGACCGGATTGAACATTTACCGGGCCCAACCGAAATGGGCGGATTTCGGCCACTTTTCGGTTTTTCGTCCGAAACCAAGGTCTCACCTGCATCCGCGCGGCCGCCCGCGCGGCCACCGCGGCCCGCCGTTCGGCGGCCTTCCACTCCATGCCCTCCGTCGCCGCTCCACCGCCCACCACGCCTGGTGCATCTCCACGTAAACAAATGGTGATGCAGTTGATAGCCTTATCCATGTAGGTGCCTGATCTGTGAAATGTTTGTGGTGTGCAGGGCGCCGCTGGAGCTGGGGTGCTGCGCTGCACAACACGGTGACCGCGGCGAGGCTGACTTCGTGGCTTAGCATGGCGTCCTGGAGCTCCTGCCCTCTCTCTCAGGGTATCTGTCTTTTCGGTTTGGACGAGAACTGCGCCCGTGCATACCTTCCTTTTTTTTTTCTCGCGTCAATGGTTTAGTTGCTCGCTTTAGCATGTTGAAGACTCGATGATGCTTTTTGATCCATGTTATCCTCTGGTCACTTATCGTCGATCATCCTGTAGTGTTTATCCAAATATGTTTGATGTCACGAAATGCCGTGTTCTAAGAATTTTCATTTGGTGTTTATTTTCTATTATTTCTGTTCCAAAGGGAAATGTTCAGCTCGTTGTAGACGGATTGATCAATGAAAATGGAGATTTAGATATCCATGTGCATAAACTTTAAATTCTTCTAATCTTTACCAGAATGATGTCGTATATAACAACATTTGGCTGGGTTCCAAGGAGAGAACGGACATGATCAATCCATTTGTTAACAAAACAGCAGTGTTCAGGAGACGCTAGCAAATCATTGTATAGTCTGAGGTATACTTCTCTTCATATATAATGCTACTATCTTTGGGAAAGGCAGAATATTTATTTTTCTTCAGTTGACATGAATGGCTAATTTCAATATAAGTCTTCAGGTTTGCAAGGTTTGTAATCTGTGGAATTATGAAGATTGCATAGATTTCCAAAGAAATGGTTTAAAAGTATCAAGGAACAGCCTCCTGCAAGCGAGACCATAGATGACGAAGATGGTTCAGGCCAAATGCCTCATGGAAAGCATATAACATCAGTGATAAAAATCAATGGTGGTCTCCACATTCATTAAGGGCAGCAAGATATTGGTCATCACCTTTACAAAAGCGAATTCGCCCTATCCTGCAACATCAAGAGATTGGTTTGGTTTGATTACAGCGGAAGAAGCAGAATAAATGGTTTTCGTAACTATTGCAACTTTAAGAGATTTTTTAATTTTATTGTCTGACTCCTATGTTTCCTGGTTCTTGGTTCCTTGTACCTATTCTGATTTGGAATTGCAGATAGTTGAATGCTAGATATATGTTATGCTGATAAGCGAGACATGTTTCTCTTAATATATGTAAAAGCACTCCTTACCGGAGGGAAGGAGCAGATAATCGATTTCACTGGTCTGCTAGGTGCTCACATTTGTTGCTCCGTATTTTCCCTTCCACACTTGCTTACGGATAACTTGTTCAGTTACGACAACGTTGGCATTTTAATGTCTTCTTTTCTTTGATGTACTTCATTTGGATCTGCCGCCTGTTATATTGACCAAGCCAAATAAGGATAAGATCTCACTGAAAAAAGCAACAAGAACTTGTGCGTGGAGATATCTTGGAGTGATGAAAAAGTTTCTTATATATTCATGACAATGAGTCTCACAGTTCCATGCCATTTATTATTTCCTTTGACTACTAATCCTTTTCATTTTTCTGATTTCTACATGTGTTATGCAGCCAGCGCAACATATTTCTTTTTATTACTTCTTGTCTCCTTGGTTCACTCTTTTATGTCGCAGCTGCATGCGAGAATGCTACCTGTTGTTGCTTATGTGATCATCTATTTGTAGTTTATGCCTTAATATTTGCAGGGAACAGGAGATGCCTTGCTAGGGGAGAGTAAAAGCGCTCTTATCAAAACCATATTTGTTATCTATATTACTAGAAGGTTAAGGCATCCAGAAGTCAATGTCAAGGTGTCCATCATCATTTCAAATTTAATTTGCAGCATGGACTACAATGGAAGTATCATAACTGGATTCCTGATTATGTACATTACTTCAATTTAAGCCATCTAGAGAATTGGGAATGATTTCTTAAATTTGTCATAGCTGTACATTCTATCAAATACACTTTCAGTCATCCACTCTTATGTGGCAGTAGTGTTGTAAGCATGTATATTATGATGGTTCTACAGAACAATTTTTACAGCCCAATAAATTGCCCTGGCCTTTTGGTGTTTGATTGTTCATGTCTTGGTGAGATGCCGAATCGTAGGGAATTTAGGTGGGATGAAATCTTGCATTATGTGAGCGATGACACTCCTGGAAAAATAGCAGATCTAGAGATTAATGGTTTTGTGTTTGCTTCTCACCGTCGATAATAATCAAAGGATCTAGCTTGCTATTCTTGGTGATCAATCCTTTTAGAAACAGTGTAGTCTAAAGATGACTGCAAGCAAAGTTGATGGTTGTATCTTTTTTCGTTGCCCTTGAATTGAACATAATGTTCCTTCTAATGAAATACTTTCGTCCTCACACATGGTTTAAAACATATTTTTGCAGCTGAGAATAGGTCGTTGTGTTGGAGTGTCACTATTACTTATGACATAATTTGTCAAAAAAAGAAAAGTTGACCTTTGAAATAAAAAGTAGTACACCTGTAAAAATTAATGGAAGGAGAGTATCAAATTATTTTCCTATGCATTTGAATTCTCGCATCCTATATTAATTTTGTCAAACGTGAGTTGCACGTGCACGTTTACTAGTACCTAACAAGTTGTTTTCTCCTTTTACATCTCGGAGAGAAACATCTATTTATTTAACCTACCTAACACAACTTATCCCTAGACCTCTCCCGTGATACTAGTACTCTCTTAATTAAGAAAACTAATTAATTACTCCGGCCATGTTGATCACCCAAGTCCTAAAATATAATAAGAAAACATAAAGGAATCTCTTCTTTGCACGCTTGATATTACCACCTTGGAGGAGTTCTAAAGTTTGGCTTCACTTATTGTGAAACTACAAGCTGGATTGCAACGTCTCCTATATAAACAACGGCACCTCCATGCAACTAGCAGAAACTCCCAAGTCTCCTTTCTTCTTCAATGCAGCACATGGAACAGCGCCTAGGATGCCTGCACCGGTCCACTTTAAATCTTTCTTCATACCTTCTGGCAGATTATGAATTTGTGAAATAGTGGTAGCCGAGAACTAGTCTGAGTGGCCAATGGCACAACAATGGCACTAGTGTTCACATCATCCCCTCCCCCTTCAAAGGAAACCGTCCTCGGTTTCGTAGCAGTCTTTGCAACCTTCTTCAGTGCAACATGTTCGTCCATCTTGATGGCATTGCCGAACATTGGTCGTAACACACGTCTCTTTCCAGCATCCCAAAATGAATATGTATTTGTTCGGCCTTCATGTGTAGCATTGTGATCGACCTGCCAAGGTCTCCCCAATAACAAGTGGAATGCATCCATTGGTATGCCATCACAAATCACCTTATCTGTATAGTCACCAACAGAGAATTTGACACGCACCTTATGAGTAACCTTGAGCTTTCCAGTATGGTACATCCACTCAACACGGTGGGGCTGCGGGTGCTTCCATGCAAGCAACCCTCTGCAGCTTCAAAACTCGCAATCACTTTTTCATCATCTTCAGATTTTTCACTAGACGTGTCAATATTTTTTTCTCCATCACTCGTAGACATGTATCCTTCTTCTGTGAGGAGGACTCTCCTCTCATTAGGACACTCAAACTTCTTATGCCCCCTACCACCACACCTGAAGCACACAATATCACTGGTACGAGAATTAGAAGCACGAGATGATTCAACCTTGGATTGAGATACTTCCTTGGTAGCCGGCTTAGAATCTGATTTGGAACCACCATTACCACCACCCTCTCTCTGAAAATTACGTCGCACCGGGTTTGATGAATTATCATGACTGGCACGACGCTTTACTTGCTGCTCCGCTCGAATAGCATGGTGTAATAATCCTTGCAATCCATTATATTCTACCATATCGACACGATCTCGTACCTCTGATTTTAGACCATGCATGAACCGTGCCATTGTAGCCTCTTCTTGCTCCTCTACCCCTGTACGAATCAACAATATTTCCATCTCCTTATAATACTCCTCAACACTAGAGTTACCTTGTCGAAGCTGCTGCAAGCGTGTGTACAAGGTCCTGGTGAAGTGCTCCGGAACAAAGCGTCTCTTCACGATATTCTTCATCTGATTCCAAGACTCCGGACGTCCTCCCGCGCGACATAGTTGGTTCCACCATATTAAAGCATAGCCCGTGAACTCAATAGATGCAGCACGAACCTTTTTCTCCTCGGTGTACCGCTGTCCATCAAAAATCTGATCCACGCGCATCTCCCACTCCAAATAATCATCCGGGTTGTCTTTGCCGCTAAAAGACGGTATGGAAATTTTTATTCTACCAATACCATCATCTTTGTAGGCGCGCCGCGGACGTTCATGTCCTCCCCCATGGTGTAGGCCACCTCCATGATGGTTATAAGCACGCCGCACAGGCTCATAATAGCTATCAGCCCCCTCAGACTGATGGTCTTGATGCTCACCATTGTTGCGAACTTGTTCGTCTACCCGCTGTCCAGATAATTGCCGACGACGACGCGGTGCAGCAGACCCATCACTAGGTGGTGAACGCGGTCTCAATCGATGAACGACCTCAGTCAAATCAGCAATCTTTTTTCCTAGACTTTCCTCAACCTTGTCGATGCGCCTCCCCATTAGATTCAACACATAGTCACGAGTTGCCTCCAATCCTAGCACGATAGCTGGTGCAACAGTTGCATCATAGACGGGCAAGGGCAACTCGTCCTCCGCATCTCCTTCATGTGCACCATGCACACTTGAATTTGATTTCTGTGAATTCACCATTGTAGCAACTCAAGTAGATCAACTGAAGAACTAGAGAGAGAAAATTGTACCGTGATCAATCTTGCTCTGAATACCACTTGATGAGACCCGACTAGACGGCGAGTCGCTCGTAGGTCCAATCTTTCACGGTACTCAATGAATTAGCAAGAACTTCGATGAACGATCGTCGCACCAGTAGTAGCGTATGTAAAAGTAGTAGTACGGCTCTTCGGATCAAGCAAAGACGCAAGAAGACCAAAGAACAAAAAGACTTGCGCAAGAATTTGACTGGATCAAATCCTATACGTAGCAGCTCTGGAATCCCTCGCGGATCAGCAAACACAAGGATTTTGGTGCATCCCAACGTGATGCGTTTTCTGGTATTTTATTCAACTGACTCCTGTCCCGTACAATGACCCAAACTGCCTTGATATATAGGCGATGTACATAGAAGCCATGGCCAAACTAATCGCTAACTGACTCAACCACGTACGCGTAAAAAGATTTAGTACCTAACAAGTTGTTTTCCCCTTTTACATCTCGGAGAGAAACATCTATTTATTTAACCTACCTAACACAACTTATCCCTAGACCTCTCCCGTGATACTAGTACTCTCTTAATTAAGAAAACTAATTAATTACTCCGGCCATGTTGATCACCCAAGTCCTAAAATATAATAAGAAAACATAAAGGAATCTCTTCTTTGCACGCTTGATATTACCACCTTGGAGGAGTTCTAAAGTTTGGCTTCACTTATTGTGAAACTACAAGCTGGATTGCAACGTCTCCTATATAAACAACGGGCACCTCCATGCAACTAGCAGAAACTCCCAAGTCTCCTTTCTTCTTCAATGCAGCACATGGAACAGCGCCTAGGATGCCTGCACCGGTCCACTTTAAATCTTTCTTCATACCTTCTGGCAGATTATGAATTTGTGAAATAGTGGTAGCCGTAGAACTAGTCTGAGTGGCCAATGGCACAACAATGGCACTAGTGTTCACATCATCCCCTCCCCCTTCAAAGGAAACCGTCCTCGGTTTCGTAGCAGTCTTTGCAACCTTCTTCAGTGCAACATGTTCGTCCATCTTGATGGCATTGCCGAACATTGGTCGTAACACACGTCTCTTTCCAGCATCCCAAAATGAATATGTATTTGTTCGGCCTTCATGTGTAGCATTGTGATCGACCTGCCAAGGTCTCCCCAATAACAAGTGGAATGCATCCATTGGTATGCCATCACAAATCACCTTATCTGTATAGTCACCAACAGAGAATTTGACACGCACCTTATGAGTAACCTTGAGCTTTCCAAGATGGTACATCCACTCAACACGGTGGGGCTGCGGGTGCTTCCATGCAAGCAACCCTCTGCAGCTTCAAAACTCGCAATCACTTTTTCATCATCTTCAGATTTTTCACTAGACGTGTCAATATTTTTTTCTCCATCACTCGTAGACATGTATCCTTCTTCGTGAGGAGGACTCTCCTCTCATTAGGACACTCAAACTTCTTATGCCCCTACCACCACACCGAAGCACACAATATCACTGGTACGAGAATTAGAAGCACGAGATGATTCAACCTTGGATTGAGATACTTCCTTGGTAGCCGGCTTAGAATCTGATTTGGAACCACCATTACCACCACCCTCTCTCTGAAAATTACGTCGCACCGGGTTTGATGAATTATCATGACTGGCACGACGCTTTACTTGCTGCTCCGCTCGAATAGCATGGTGTAATAATCCTTGCAATCCATTATATTCTACCATATCGACACGATCTCGTACCTCTGATTTTAGACCATGCATGAACCGTGCCATTGTAGCCTCTTCTTGCTCCTCTACCCCTGTACGAATCAACAATATTTCCATCTCCTTATAATACTCCTCAACACTAGAGTTACCTTGTCGAAGCTGCTGCAAGCGTGTGTACAAGGTCCTGGTGAAGTGCTCCGGAACAAAGCGTCTCTTCACGATATTCTTCATCTGATTCCAAGACTCCGGACGTCCTCCCGCGCGACATAGTTGGTTCCACCATATTAAAGCATAGCCCGTGAACTCAATAGATGCAGCACGAACCTTTTTCTCCTCGGTGTACCGCTGTCCATCAAAAATCTGATCCACGCGCATCTCCCACTCCAAATAATCATCCGGGTTGTCTTTGCCGCTAAAAGACGGTATGGAAATTTTTATTCTACCAATACCATCATCTTTGTAGGCGCGCCGCGGACGTTCATGTCCTCCCCCATGGTGTAGGCCACCTCCATGATGGTTATAAGCACGCCGCACAGGCTCATAATAGCTATCAGCCCCCTCAGACTGATGGTCTTGATGCTCACCATTGTTGCGAACTTGTTCGCCTACCCGCTGTCCAGATAATTGCCGACGACGACGCGGTGCAGCAGACCCATCACTAGGTGGTGAACGCGGTCTCAATCGATGAACGGCCTCACCAAATCAGCAATCTTTTTTCCTAGACTTTCCTCAACCTTGTCGATGCGCCTCCCCATTAGATTCAACACATAGTCACGAGTTGCCTCCAATCCTAGCACGATAGCTGGTGCAACAGTTGCATCATAGACGGGCAAGGGCAACTCGTCCTCCGCATCTCCTTCATGTGCACCATGCACACTTGAATTTGATTTCTGTGAATTCACCATTGTAGCAACTCAAGTAGATCAACTGAAGAACTAGAGAGAGAAAATTGTACCGTGATCAATCTTGCTCTGAATACCACTTGATGAGACCCGACTAGACGGCGAGTCGTTCGTAGGTCCAATCTTTCACGGTACTCAATGAATTAGCAAGAACTTCGATGAACGATCGTCGCACCAGTAGTAGCGTATGTAAAAGTAGTAGTACGGCTCTTCGGATCAAGCAAAGACGCAAGAAGACCAAAGAACAAAAGACTTGCGCAAGAATTTGACTGGATCAAATCCTATACGTAGCAGCTCTGGAATCCTCGCGGATCAGCAAACACAAGGATTTTGGTGCATCCCAACGTGATGCGTTTTCTGGTATTTTATTCAACTGACTCCTGTCCCGCATAATGACCCAAACTGCCTTGATATATAGGCGATGTACATAGAAGCCATGGCCAAACTAATCGCTAACCGACTCAACCACGCACGCGTAAAAGATTTAGTACCTAACAAGTTGTTTTCCCTTTACATCTCGGAGAGAAACATCTATTTATTTAACCTACCTAACACAACTTATCCCTAGACCTCTCCCGTGATACTAGTACTCTCTTAATTAAGAAAACTAATTAATTACTCCGCCATGTTGATCACCCAAGTCCTAAAATATAATAAGAAAACATAAAGGAATCTCTTCTTTGCACGCTTGATATTACCACCTTGGAGGAGTTCTAAAGTTTGGCTTCACTTATTGTGAAACTACAAGCTGGATTGCAACGTCTCCTATATAAACAACGGCACCTCCATGCAACTAGCAGAAACTCCCAAGTCTCCTTTCTTCTTCAATGCAGCACATGGAACAGCGCCTAGGATGCCTGCACCGGTCCACTTTAAATCTTTCTTCATACCTTCCGCAGATTATGAATTTGTGAAATAGTGGTAGCCGAGAACTAGTCTGAGTGGCCAATGGCACAACAATGGCACTAGTGTTCACATCATCCCCTCCCCCTTCAAAGGAAACCGTCCTCGGTTTCGTAGCAGTCTTTGCAACCTTCTTCAGTGCAACATGTTCGTCCATCTTGATGGCATTGCCCAACATTGGTCGTAACACACGTCTCTTTCCAGCATCCCAAAATGAATATGTATTTGTTCGGCCTTCATGTGTAGCATTGTGATCGACCTGCCAAGGTCTCCCCAATAACAAGTGGAATGCATCCATTGGTATGCCATCACAAATCACCTTATCTGTATAGTCACCAACAGAGAATTTGACACGCACCTTATGAGTAACCTTGAGCTTTCCAAAGATGGTACATCCACTCAACACGGTGGGGCTGCGGGTGCTTCCATGCAAGCAACCCTCTGCAGCTTCAAAACTCGCAATCACTTTTTCATCATCTTCAGATTTTTCACTAGACGTGTCAATATTTTTTTCTCCATCACTCGTAGACATGTATCCTTCTTCTGTGAGGAGGACTCTCCTCTCATTAGGACACTCAAACTTCTTATGCCCCCTACCACCACACCTGAAGCACACAATATCACTGGTACGAGAATTAGAAGCACGAGATGATTCAACCTTGGATTGAGATACTTCCTTGGTAGCCGGCTTAGAATCTGATTTGGAACCACCATTACCACCACCCTCTCTCTGAAAATTACGTCGCACCGGGTTTGATGAATTATCATGACTGGCACGACGCTTTACTTGCTGCTCCGCTCGAATAGCATGGTGTAATAATCCTTGCAATCCATTATATTCTACCATATCGACACGATCTCGTACCTCTGATTTTAGACCATGCATGAACCGTGCCATTGTAGCCTCTTCTTGCTCCTCTACCCTGTACGAATCAACAATATTTCCATCTCCTTATAATACTCCTCAACACTAGAGTTACCTTGTCGGCTGCTGCAAGCGTGTACAAGGTCCTGGTGAAGTGCTCCGAACAAAGCGTCTCTTCACGATATTCTTCATCTGATTCCAAGACTCGGACGTCCTCCCGCGACATAGTTGGTTCCACCATATTAAAGCATAGCCCGTGAACTCAATAGATGCAGCACGAACCTTTTTCTCCTCGGTGTACCGCTGTCCATCAAAAATCTGATCCACGCGCATCTCCCACTCCAAATAATCATCCGGTTGTCTTTGCCGCTAAAAGACGGTATGGAAATTTTATTCTACCAATACCATCATCTTTGTAGGCGCGCCATGACGTTCATGTCCTCCCCATGGTGTAGGCCACCTCCATGATGGTTATAAGCACGCCGACAGGCTCATAATAGCTATCAGCCCCTCGGATCGATGGTCTTGATGCTCACCATTGTTGCGAACTTGTTCGCCTACCCGCTGTCCAGATAATTGCCGACGACGACGCGGTGCAGCAGACCCATCACTAGGTGGTGAACGCGTCTCAATCGATGAACGGCCTCAGTCAAATCAGCAATCTTTTTTCCTAGACTTTCCTCAACCTTGTCGATGCGCCTCCCCATTAGATTCAACACATAGTCACGAGTTGCCTCCAATCCTAGCACGATAGCTGGTGCAACAGTTGCATCATAGACGGGCAAGGGCAACTCGTCCTCCGCATCTCCTTCATGTGCACCATGCACACTTGAATTTGATTTCTGTGAATTCACCATTGTAGCAACTCAAGTAGATCAACTGAAGAACTAGAGAGAGAAAATTGTACCGTGATCAATCTTGCTCTGAATACCACTTGATGAGACCCGACTAGACGGCGAGTCGTTCGTAGGTCCAATCTTTCACGGTACTCAATGAATTAGCAAGAACTTCGATGAACGATCGTCGCACCAGTAGTAGCGTATGTAAAAGTAGTAGTACGGCTCTTCGGATCAAGCAAAGACGCAAGAAGACCAAAGAACAAAAAGACTTGCGCAAGAATTTGACTGGATCAAATCCTATACGTAGCAGCTCTGGAATCCCTCGCGGATCAGCAAACACAAGGATTTTGGTGCATCCCAACGTGATGCGTTTTCTGGTATTTTATTCAACTGACTCCTGTCCCGTACAATGACCCAAACTGCCTTGATATATAGGCGATGTACATAGAAGCCATGGCCAAACTAATCGCTAACCGACTCAACCACGTACGCGTAAAAAGATTTAGTACCTAACAAGTTGTTTTCCCCTTTTACATCTCGGAGAGAAACATCTATTTATTTAACCTACCTAACACAACTTATCCCTAGACCTCTCCCGTGATACTAGTACTCTCTTAATTAAGAAAACTAATTAATTACTCCGGCCATGTTGATCACCCAAGTCCTAAAATATAATAAGAAAACATAAAGGAATCTCTTCTTTGCACGCTTGATATTACCACCTTGGAGGAGTTCTAAAGTTTGGCTTCACTTATTGTGCAACTACAAGCTGGATTGCAACGTCTCCTATATAAACAACGGGCACCTCCATGCAACTAGTAGAAACTCCCAAGTCTCCTTTCTTCTTCAATGCAGCACATGGAACAGCGCCTAGGATGCCTGCACCGGTCCACTTTAAATCTTTCTTCATACCTTCTGGCAGATTATGAATTTGTGAAATAGTGGTAGCCGAGAACTAGTCTGAGTGGCCAATGGCACAACAATGGCACTAGTGTTCACATCATCCCCTCCCCCTTCAAAGGAAACCGTCCTCGGTTTCGTAGCAGTCTTTGCAACCTTCTTCAGTGCAACATGTTCGTCCATCTTGATGGCATTGCCGAACATTGGTCGTAACACACGTCTCTTTCCAGCATCCCAAAATGAATATGTATTTGTTCGGCCTTCATGTGTAGCATTGTGATCGACCTGCCAAGGTCTCCCCAATAACAAGTGGAATGCATCCATTGGTATGCCATCACAAATCACCTTATCTGTATAGTCACCAACAGAGAATTTGACACGCACCTTATGAGTAACCTTGAGCTTTCCAAGATGGTACATCCACTCAACACGGTGGGGCTGCGGGTGCTTCCATGCAAGCAACCCTCTGCAGCTTCAAAACTCGCAATCACTTTTTCATCATCTTCAGATTTTTCACTAGACGTGTCAATATTTTTTTCTCCATCACTCGTAGACATGTATCCTTCTTCTGTGAGGAGGACTCTCCTCTCATTAGGACACTCAAACTTCTTATGCCCCCTACCACCACACCTGAAGCACACAATATCACTGGTACGAGAATTAGAAGCACGAGATGATTCAACCTTGGATTGAGATACTTCCTTGATAGCCGGCTTAGAATCTGATTTGGAACCACCATTACCACCACCCTCTCTCTGAAAATTACGTCGCACCGGGTTTGATGAATTATCATGACTGGCACGACGCTTTACTTGCTGCTCCGCTCGAATAGCATGGTGTAATAATCCTTGCAATCCATTATATTCTACCATATCGACACGATCTCGTACCTCTGATTTTAGACCATGCATGAACCGTGCCATTGTAGCCTCTTCTTGCTCCTCTACCCCTGTACGAATCAACAATATTTCCATCTCCTTATAATACTCCTCAACACTAGAGTTACCTTGTCGGCTGCTGCAAGCGTGTGTACAAGGTCCTGGTGAAGTGCTCCGAACAAAGCGTCTCTTCACGATATTCTTCATCTGATTCCAAGACTCCGGACGTCCTCCCGCGCGACATAGTTGGTTCCACCATATTAAAGCATAGCCCGTGAACTCAATAGATGCAGCACGAACCCTTTTCTCCTCGGTGTACCGCTGTCCATCAAAAATCTGATCCACGCGCATCTCCCACTCCAAATAATCATCCGGGTTGTCTTTGCCGCTAAAAGACGGTATGGAAATTTTTATTCTACCAATACCATCATCTTTGTAGGCGCGCCGCGGACGTTCATGTCCTCCCCCATGGTGTAGGCCACCTCCATGATGGTTATAAGCACGCCGCACAGGCTCATAATAGCTATCAGCCCCCTCAGACTGATGGTCTTGATGCTCACCATTGTTGCGAACTTGTTCGCCTACCCGCTGTCCAGATAATTGCCGACGACGACGCGGTGCAGCAGACCCATCACTAGGTGGTGAACGCGGTCTCAATCGATGAACGGCCTCAGTCAAATCAGCAATCTTTTTTCCTAGACTTTCCTCAACCTTGTCGATGCGCCTCCCCATTAGATTCAACACATAGTCACGAGTTGCCTCCAATCCTAGCACGATAGCTGGTGCAACAGTTGCATCATAGACGGGCAAGGGCAACTCGTCCTCCGCATCTCCTTCATGTGCACCATGCACACTTGAATTTGATTTCTGTGAATTCACCATTGTAGCAACTCAAGTAGATCAACTGAAGAACTAGAGAGAGAAAATTGTACCGTGATCAATCTTGCTCTGAATACCACTTGATGAGACCCGACTAGACGGCGAGTCGTTCGTAGGTCCAATCTTTCACGGTACTCAATGAATTAGCAAGAACTTCGATGAACGATCGTCGCACCAGTAGTAGCGTATGTAAAAGTAGTAGTACGGCTCTTCGGATCAAGCAAAGACGCAAGAAGACCAAAGAACAAAAGACTTGCGCAAGAATTTGACTGGATCAAATCCTATACGTAGCAGCTCTGGAATCCTCGCGGATCAGCAAACACAAGGATTTTGGTGCATCCCAACGTGATCGTTTTCTGGTATTTTATTCAACTGACTCCTGTCCCGTATAATGACCCAAACTGCCTTGATATATAGGCGATGTACATAGAAGCCATGGCCAAACTAATCGCTAACCGACTCAACCACGTACGCGTAAAAAGATTTAGTACCTAACAAGTTGTTTTCCCCTTTTACATCTCGGAGAGAAACATCTATTTATTTAACCTACCTAACACAACTTATCCCTAGACCTCTCCCGTGATACTAGTACTCTCTTAATTAAGAAAACTAATTAATTACTCCGGCCACGTTGATCACCCAAGTCCTAAAATATAATAAGAAAACATAAAGGAATCTCTTCTTTGCACGCTTGATATTACCACCTTGGAGGAGTTTTAAAGTTTGGCTTCACTTATTGTGAAACTACAAGCTGGATTGCAACGTCTCCTATATAAACAACGGGCACCTCCATGCAACTAGCAGAAACTCCCAAGTCTCCTTTCTTCTTCAATGCAGCACATGGAACAGCGCCTAGGATGCCTGCACCGGCCCACTTTAAATCTTTCTTCATACCTTCTCGCAGATTATGAATTTGTGAAATAGTGGTAGCCGTAGAACTAGTCTGAGTGGCCAATGGCACAACAATGGCACTAGTGTTCACATCAGCCATCGGCTATTTTTAGTGGGTTAACTAATTCCTTAGTAGTAGTTGCATATGAAAATATATCTACATGAACTAAGGAGTTTTAAATAGCCGGTTATAGCCCCGCTATAGCTAATTCGAAGGACTGCCGCTATTTAAAACTATGCAACATAGTAAGCATGCTACTGCAGATCCTACGGTCTAGAACAGAAATGAGTCTGCATCCTAGGATCTAGAGACATGGACTAGCTAAACATTTTCCAGCAGATCCTCCTGTCTTCTTTTGTATTCCATTGAGAAAGATGATTGCTAACTGAAAATAGTAAAATGTACCATGTAACAAAATTCATATAATAATAATAATTTTTCATGTCACGTGTACTTGAAATATTTAAAAGTTACTAATAAGGATGTTGCTCAACTAGGCTCTTCAACATTATTTGGACCACAAAATGTTGATACATGTAACACCAATGAGTGCCAATATGAATATTCATGTACTAATCTAACATCGCATAAAATTATAAGCTATCTACCAATAATTGTACTGATCTAATAAGCAAAATGACACAATGGCTATTAATATTTTACTTTCCAAATGGCATAGTAATTATCCACCACAAATTGCGACATGACATATCATTAACTATTAAGAGATTTGGCGGGAGCATTACGGAACAATCTGTGTTAGAATGGGAATTTATGATTTGTTTTCTGCTGCCAAAAATAGCCACATGCGGGGAAGAGCCCGGATGCACGATGCATTTGTTTCAAGGCACTCGATCCCCTCCCCCTCTTCCACCCCACCCAAACCCTACGCCCTCCATCGACACCACCCCCGATTCGGCGCCGCCACACCGTCTCTAATCCGGAGCAGCCGAGCTCGACATCTCAAGGTCACACCGCCAGGTAATCCGCTCTCCTTGCTTGCTTTCATGGTGTGATCCTCCTTATAGGTTTGATGTCATGCTGGTGTAGTTGTAAAAGGGACAACATAGACACCAGGCACTGCCTAGAGTCTAACATGGGCCATTGGGGTGGGGTGGGGGGGGGGACAATGCTCCCCCCAAACAACAACAACAACAAAAACAACAAAGCCTTTAGTCCCAAACAAGTTGGGGTAGGCTAGAGGTGAAACCCATAAGATCTCGCAACCAACTCATGGCTCTGGCACATGGATAGCAAGCTTCCACGCACCCCTGTCCATAGCTCGCTCTTTGTCAATACTCCAATCCTTCAGGTCTCTCTTAACGGACTCCTACCATGTCAAATTCGGTCGACCCCGCCCTCACTTGACATTCTCCGCATGCTTTAGCCGTCCGCTATGCACTGGAGCTTCTGGAGGCCTGCGCTGAATATGCCCAAACCATCTCAGACGATGTTGGACAAGCTTCTCCTCAATTGGTGCTACCCCAACTCTATCTCGTATATCATCATTCCGACTCGATCCTTCCTCGTGTGGCCACACATCCATCTCAACATACGCATCTCCGCCACACCTAACTGTTGAACATGTCGCCTTTTAGTCGGCCAACACTCCGCCGCACAACATTGCGGGTCGAACCGCCGTCTGTAGAACTTGCCTTTTAGCTTTTGTGGCACTCTCTTGTCACAGAGAATGCCGAAGCTTGGCGCCACTTCATCCATCCGGCTTTGATTCGTGGTTCACATCTTCATCAATACCCCATCCTCCTGCAACATTGACCCCAAATACCGAAGGTGTCCTTCCGAGGTACCACCTGGCCATCAAGGCTAACCTCCTCCTCCTCACACCTAGTAGTACTGAAACCGCACATCATGTACTCGGTTTTAGTTCTACTAAGCCTAAACCCTTTTGATTTCAAGGTTTGTCTCCATAACTCTAACTTCCTATTTACCCCCGTCCGACTATCGTCAACTAGCACCACATCATCCGCAAAGAGCATACACCATGGGATATCTCCTTGTATATCCCTTGTGACCTCATCCATCACCAATGCAAAAAGATAAGGGCTCAAGGCTGACCCCTGATGCAGTCCTATCTTAATCGGGAAGTCACCGGTGTCGACATCACTTGTTCGAACACTTGTCACAACATTATCGTACATGTCCTTGATGAGGGTAATGTACTTTGCTGGAACTTTGTGTTTCTCCAAGGCCCACCACATGACATTCCGCGGTATCTTATTATAGGCCTTCTCCAAGTCAATGAACACCATATGCAAGTCCTTCTTTTGCTCCCTATATCTCTCCATAAGTTGTCGTACCAAGAAAATGGCTTCCATGGTCGACCTCCCAGGCATGAAACCAAACTGATTTTTGGTCACGCTTGTCATTCTTCTTAAGCGGTGCTCAATGACTCTCTCCCATAGCTTCATTGTATGGCTCATCAGCTTAATTCCACGGTAATTAGTACAACTCTGAACATCCCCCTTGTTCTTGAAGATTGGTACTAATATACTCCGTCTCCATTCTTCTGGCATCTTGTTTGCCCGGAAAATGAAGTTGAAAAGCTTGGTTAGTCATACTATCGCTATGTCCCCGAGACCTTTCCACACCTCAATGGGGATACAATCAGGGCCCATCGCCTTGCCTCCTTTCATCCTTTTTAAAGCCTCCTTCACCTCAGACTCCTGGATGTGCCGCACAAAACGCATGCTGGTCTCATCAAAGGAGTCGTCCAGTTCAATGGTAGAACTCTCATTCTCCCCATTGAACAGCTTGTCGAAGTACTCCCGCCATCTATGCTTAATCTCCTCGTCCTTCACCAAGAGTTGGCCTGCTTCGTCCTTGATGCATTTGACTTGGCCAATATCCCTCGTCTTCCTCTCCCGGATCTTAGCCATCTTATAGAACAATGCTCCCCCAAAAAATTTATGACAAGAAACTACAATGTCAGACTTCTTGTTGCATATTAATCTATGCGATGGTATGATATTGTCTATTGATTAATCAAGTAAATAGCAAGGCAATCATGAATATCCCATCAGGTTTTTGTATGTGAACATAATCAAAAGGCTAACCTGAACCGTACCCTTCTGAGATCCCGAGCCCATCACGAATGTACAAGTTGATGAGTCGACGAGTCGTTCCGAGATTGAGACTCATGGACTAGTCGACACCGAAGTGTAGTTGGCCCTGGAGTTGAGAATCATAGGCAGCCCTAGATATCTCTGTTGCCTGTCCCGCAAGCCAGTCCTCGCATAGGACGAGGAGGTAAACTAATTTTGCTTCTCTTCAATAACTCTACACAAGTAAAATGCTTTCCCCTTTTGCGCTGCATATTTTGTAGTCAAACATCTCTTGGTAGCCCTCTTGGAGTGACGTCCCTGTTGGCTGTCCCACAAGCCGAGGTAACTTTGTTTGCTTCTTTGTAATATCTCTACAAACATTCGATGTTTTAGAGTATATTATTAAAAAATGCCTTTGTGTAGTAAATCATCTCTTGATAGCCCACTTGGAGTGACATCTTCATTTACTGTCCTACAATGCAACCCTGATCCAATCACATAGTAGTATAACCCAGGGTGAAGAATAAGTAGTTCTTCACCCTGGTAGAGCCACCGAGCCAGACTCCTCGAACGCATCTCTCAACCAGGCTCCACCGGTCGCCTCTTTGTATACTAAATGTAATTTTTTTGCCCCCGTGATGTAATTTTACATCGACTCAAGAGCCACTCCGTCCTAAAGAAAAAAAAATCGCACCCGAGGAGCGGAGCCATCTTCTCAAAAGAAAAAAAACAGGGGCGGAGTGGACGAGGGGTGCGAGCGCCGAGCGGCGATTGGACTCCGGCGTCATGATGCTCCACCGAGTTGTGAGCGGCACATGGGATCGGCGTCTCGTAGGGTGGCCTAGGTTTCTGGCAACGCGGCGGGCCGAGCCGTACGTGCTGCCGTGACGTCGGCGTCAGGGGTTCTTCATGATACGGGGGCATCTCCCGTGCGGACGACGCCTCGTCGGCCGAGTCGCCGGCGACGAACACTCGGCTGATGCAGGCCCTGTTTGTTTGATTCATTTTTACGAGAGTTTTTGTTTGATTATTTCATTCCTAGTACAACTTTACCATCCATTGCTTTGTTACGCCCGACTACCCGACCAGATGGATATGCTTCAGTAACCTCAGTTTATTGCCTCGATGTTTCCAGCCGATGGCCGTAGCCTTGTTTGAGTTGCCTTGGAGGCTTGGACCTTCGACTATTGCTGCAGGAGCGCACGAATATAAGAAGAAATCAGAAACATGCATTAACTACTTGACCATGATCACCACATAGTACACGTTATTTGATCCGGTAGATAGTTTATCCATATTATTGTTGATTGATGGGGAACAAACAGACTAATGCATGGTCAATTTGGTAATGTTGCATTTAGTTCTTGTTTGACCCACTAATCAAATAAAGCGATCAAACCTTTCTCCTTCACTCCCTGCAAATAAATCCCAAAAGAAACCAAGTAAATGATTGAGAGTAATACTAATTCCCTTGCCCAATACCCTACTACCTCCTTCCTTTAATCTCCTATTGCTCTGCCCATCATTTGCCAAACATGCTGAATATGATATGTTCTAGCCTGAAGCAAAACCAGAACCATTATTGGTTTTCCGATTGGTTAGGAGTGTGTGGTTCGATTGCTCTTCAGTTTATTAGTTCCAAATTTGGGTGCACCAGCTGCTTCAGGAGATGGCCATGTGCGCCATGAAATTAGCTTAATCTGAAGATAGTAACTAAGAGTAGCACACTCCGCAGCTCCTAGTGTAGCAAGCTGGACTATGCAGCTATCTAGTAGGAATTCTGAACTAGTGTCTTGGTAGTTCCAACAAATCAGGGATTCAGTCTTCCTCAAAAAAATAAAAAAATCAGGAATTCAGTATACCCAAGTCTCTATATCCGGCAAGGTTTTTGCTCTATTATTGATACACTTGGTTGAAAGTGACCCATGGTGAATTTGGGTATGGCACGTGCCCTTTTTTGGTACGCTATGGGGTAGAAACCGCGTGGTGGCTTTAGGCTCACGGTCAAAATTTTATGGACGTGCTTGCTGAATTCGTGGGTGCGGTTGGGTGCGGTTAGCGATTTGTGCTACGTGTGGGCCGCCCCGTTGCGTTGACCTGATCACGTGCGGTTGTGTGCACGCATGGGCGCTGTGATAACTGGAATTGTGGGCCACTGGCTGCATGCGCGTTGCACGGCGCCATGTTCAATTTGACTACGAGCTTTTGTTTGTTTGGTTTCGGTGGCGTGCCGCTTGATATTTTCTTCTCCGTACGCATGTATCTGTCCGGCTGTTAGATGTGGACGCATGTTTCCAGATATTTCGTTCGGTCCTTTCTCTTCCTCGATTCGCTTCTTCTCTCTCGAAGCCTCGAGTTGCCACCGATCCACTGCCCCATGGTCGTATAAAAGACCTCCCGGGTTGTGTGCATTCTCTTCCCACACCTTTTCTCCACAAAGCCATCAAATACCACGTAAAAGGGAGCGCACACGAAGTCTGCGATCGAGAAAATTACACTCATGTAGGGCCCCGGCTCATGGCATGCTCGAAGCCTCACTTCACTCGTCGGCATGCATCGCCTGGTAGCCGCAGAGCTGCGAGCCGCTGAGTGCCGCCAACCTGCTCCTGCTCTTCCTCCGCATCTACATGATTTGTATACAAGAGAGCTCGACTCGCTGGCGTGACTCCCTGTCGTTGGCACCTAGCTTCTATGTTCGCCGTTCTATGGCTCGATGCCAAGAAGAATCCAGTGTACCAGCATGGTGTGAAAGGGAACATGGAGATGTGCATCGAGGTGCTCGGGCGCGAGTCCAGTGGTATCGACGGATCAACCCAGCCGCTAACAACGTCAACAAGGGCGTGGAGCAGATGAGGAGATGAAGGTGGAGCCGATGGAGCGGGGGATGCGTGTGCGGCTACGCTGTCGGCTCGGTAACTCGACCTGGCGCTTGCAGCATCTTCCTCATGCCGTCCCAGGCAGCCGGTGATCCACCTTCTCTGTCCTGTGTCGTCTCCATGGGAACTATTGCTGCGCCTGCGCAGGCCGCTGGGACTTCTCATGTCCGACCCGCGTCGTCACCATGCGGAACTATGGAGTACTGTCGCCTCGGGTAGGCTACCGCCGGCAGCGACGCGATGAGGCACTCAGCCCCTTCTTGAACTGCAAGACGGCGAGCTCACGATCCTCTTCGCTGAAGAGAGAGACACGATGAGCGTTTACGTCAAGTCCTTCTGGCAGCAGAAGGCCCGTACCTATGGGTTGGCAAGCAAGCCCAGCGGCGGCATCTCCAAGAAGGTGGTGCACCACCACCACCACTAGAAGCAAGCGGGGCACAGCTCCTCCACTCGACGCCAGGTATGACCGATCGACAATTTGTATTTTGTTGTTGCTGCGGCAGATCAGGTGCGATGACGCTGATGTGAGGAGGGAGAACGACACGGAGAGGACGACCACAAGGATCAGTCTGGCTCGCCTACACGGAGCTCTTCGACGTTTTGGTGTCGTCGTATGCCGGCCAGACATGTGATCACGTGGGATGCACCGGCAGAGGACCCCGTACATTGTGTCCAGTCCACCCGTCGGCCGTGTGCGCAGTCAGTCACCGGCCATGTAGCCAGTCTGTCCGTTGTGTGCCCAGCAGTACTCTCGTGGAGAGTCTGCCTCCAGCCGTATGGCCAGTCCGCCCGTCGGCCATGTTCGTAGTCCGTCGCTGGCATCCGCGCTGCCTAAAGCTAGGTGCTTGAGTGCCTAGCCCAGCCAGTGCTAGCGGGTAGCTAAGTGGAGTAGTGGACAGAAAGGGGACGTGCAGCAAAGGCAATGAAACAGTGGGCATAAAAAGGTCTAGCTTTTTTTGAATTTCAGAAGTTTTTTGCATTTCTGTGTTAACTGAATTTCAGATTTATTTGCATTTGTGCGTTAGGTTTTTTGCTTTTACGACTGATTCTTCTTTTGCTGGAAACAAACACACGCGTACACAGGCTAGCCAATGTCACACCGATCAATTTAGCCAGGTCTAATACGCATGACACGCACGCACGCAAGAGTTGATGTGTGAGCACTATGCAGGTTTCGCCCCTGGCTTCCGTGGATTTTTTGGGTATGTCACATAAACACGGTAAGCAGCGTCGTCGAGAACCATAGGCAATGTACCTACCCATGCAATCACAGCACGTCGGACGTTAAAACCAGATTAAGTGCCATCAAGAAAATCAATCCAAACAGGAAAAAAATACAACCTCTTACTTCAAGTGGCAAGCACTAGCACCGTACAAAAAATATATTCTAAAACCACCTACACCAACCAATCCTTGAGAAAAACTGGGGAACAGCTGTTTGTTAAGATCAAGAAGCTGGTGGAATGGGAGGACAGCGGGCCTCGTCGTTTCGTGTACGAAGAAGCGTGGAGACGGGAAGAGTCGTACGAGCCCACGGTGGTGGCTGCATGGGAGAAAGGAGCTTTTACACTTGAGGACTTAAACTCCTCTTTAAATAGCATGCAGACCCACCTAACTGATTGGAAACAGAAGAAGTTTGGGGATATAAAGCGGAAATTGAAGAAGGTGAGGAAGGAGTTTGAGAGGGAGAAGGCGAACACGCTCTACCGCGGTTCGTCCAGAAGGGAGAAGGAATTAGCAAGGCAGCTCAATGATCTTTTGTTGAAGGAGGAAATCATGGCGAGAGCGCGATCGAGAGCTGACTGGCTGAAGGCAGGTGACCGGAACACTGGATTCTTCCACGCTCAAGCATCAAGAAGGAAGCATCAAAATAAAATCCTGGTGCTCGAGAAGTCGGATGGAACGATCGTTGATGACAGGGATGAGGCCGTTTTGTGCAGATGAAGTGGAGAAAGCACTGTTCGCCATGGCACCGGCGAAGGCGCCGGGAGCGGATGGTTTCCATGCGGGATTCTATCAGCACCACTGGTCACTTATAAAGGAGGATGTAACCCGAGCAGTCCTGAACTTTCTAAATGGCGGGTACATGCCGGAAGTTGTTAACAAAACTGTTATAGTGCTTATTCCAAAGGTTAAGAACCCGAGGAACATTACACAGTATAGACCAATATCCCTCTGTAATGTCATTTATAAAATATGTTCCAAGGTTTTGGCTAACAGGTTGAGGGAGATTTTAGACGAGATCACCGCGGAGGAGCAAAGCGCTTTTGTTCCAGTGCGGTTGATTACAGACAACGCCATCACAGCCTATGAGTGTATCCACTCAATGAGGAGGAAAAGGACTAAACAAGGGTGGTGTGCAGTTAAGCTGGATATGATGAAGGCGTACGACCGGGTGGAATGGTCGTATCTCCAAGGAATCATGTTGCAGCTGGGTTTCTCGGAGGAATGGGTGTCTCTTGTTACGAGATGTGTAAACTCTGTTACTTTCCAAGTAAGAATGAATGGGGAATTGCTACCCTCGTTTCGCCCCTCCAAAGGCATACGGCAAGGTGATCCAGTTTCCCCGTACTTGTTTCTACTTTGTGGGGAAGGGCTCTCATGTCTGTTAAAGAACTATGATGCAGGATGGATCGATAGAGGGATACGACCGGGGTTGAGAGCCCCTTGGATTACGCACCTCTTATTTGCAGATGACTGTCTAGTCTTCATGAAGGCGGATTCAAGGAGTGCACAAAGGTTAAACGAGATTCTTCAGGCCTATCACCTGGGCTCAGGCCAATGTGTGAACAAGGCCAAGAGCTCGGTTTTTTTCAGCCCGAATACAAGGGCGTCGGCAAAGGCAGGGGTCAGGAGCAACTTGCAGATCTATAGAGAAACCCTTGCAGAAAAGTATCTAGGTTTGCCCACGGCAGCGGGCCGAATAACGGAGGAAAGCTTTGTTCATGTCAAAGAGCAAGCAAGGTCCAGGGTGCAAGGGTATTGTGAAAGGCTAATGTCAATTGCAGCCAGGATGGTTCTTCTCAAAGCGGTGATTCAAGCCCCACCGGCCTATTCTATGAGCTGTTTCAAGCTCAATAAAGGCTTATACCAAAAAGTAACGACAGTGATGTCAAAGTTTTGGTGGGATGAATCTCTTGACAAGAGGAAAATGCACTGGCAATCGTGGGAGAAGATGGCTGTTTCTAAATCCAAAGGAGGCTTGGGTTTCTGGGATTTGGAGCTGTTCGATGATGCAGTGCTCGCAAAACAGGCGTGGCGGCTGCTGGACAAGCCAGATAGCCTATGCGCGCGTGTTCTTAAGGGTAGGTACTACCCAGATGGAGACTTCTTGCAGGCAGGTTGCCCCGCCAGCGCTTCCACTACGTGGAAGGCGATAATCACTGGTAGGGAGGTGCTCAAGAAAGGTTTGATCCGAAGAATTGGCGATGGAACTACTACGGAAGTATGGCATGACAATTGGATACAAGGAAGCAACACTTTCAAACCAGTATGTAATATGGGAAGTGATCCCATACACCTTGTATCTGATTTGATGAAGGAAGATGGTGAGTGGAATGAGGAGATTATTGAGAGAACTTTCATTGCCCCGGATGCACAAGCTATCATCAACATGCCGAGACCGCGGGTAGCGGTAACAGATTTTTGGGCCTGGGGTCATGAGAGGTCCGGTTTGTTTACGGTTCGTTCAGCGTACCGGATGTTGTTGGAGGCCCGGGAAAATGAGTTGAATCAGGTTGGCAGTTCCTCCCAGGGGGAGGAGGTATGGAAATCACTTTGGCGCTTGAAGGTGCAGCCAAAGATACGAATCTTCTGTTGGCGGGTCCTCAAAGGGTTCCTGCCGGCGAAGGAAGAGCTATGCCGACGACACATAGGGAAAGATCACACTTGTCCAATGTGCGGCAACCAGGAAGAGTCACTGTTTCACTCTCTGGTTACATGCGATCATGCAAAACTATTTTGGAGGGAGGCAGAAGATTTCTTTGAGTTCAAGTTACCACGGCTCCACCCAGCCACGTGGTCCAGGGACTTGCTCGATTCTAGCTTGATTGGAAGGGACAGGGCGGCCATTGTTATATCAGTCATGTGGACAATTTGGTCAAGCAGGAATAAATACACTCATGAGGAGATCAAATACCAACCCGGAAGGTCGATGGTCCTGGTTAAGGAACTCATTCAGGCTTTGTACATCCCTTCGGATGCTGGTGAGAAGAGAGGTCTTGCGAAAGAGAGATGGAAACCACCGGAAGAAGGATGGTGCAAAATTAATACGGATGCCGCGGTGGATGTGCATGGTGTTTGCGCAGCGATCGGATGGGTATCCCGGGGTCATGAAGGAGATCTCATGCTAGCCGGGGGCCGCAAGCTACCCGGGGTGACTGATCCGTATTGCGCTGAATTGTTAGCTGTCAGGGAGGCTGTGCGTCTGGCTATGGAGAAGGGCTGGACGTGGGTGACCGTCGAGACGGACTGCAAAATTGTTGTAGAGGAGTACATGGCAACGGAGTGCAGATCGGCTGGGAGCCCTATTATTAGCAAGATTGGGACCCGAGTTCAATTCCTAGAATTGACAGGTGATGCACAGGGGTTTTTCCCCATTTATTGAGGATCAAGTTTGATGTGTGGTGGAACCACTCATCAAAAAATATCTTGATACTCATTTAAAAAATTTATGAGGACCATGTTTATCTTGGTACTCATACTAAAATGGCTGTATGCATCCTTAGTTGGTGTAGAGGCCGGGGAAGTGAAATTCTCCCCCTTTTTAAGGTTCCCCTCGCCCCCGCGTCGCTCCAACAGGGGCGACACGGGCGGCTAACCCTAGCCGCCGCCGGCGGCCTCCCCTACCCTTCCTCTCCTCCTCGTCGCCACCACAGAAGTCGCCGATGCGTCGCGCGGCTGCCGAGGAAGGTAGCGGCGGGGCCTTCGTCGTCCCTTCGCGGAGATCCGGATCCACGGGGCGACAGCCCCTACTGGTTCGGCGCCGCCGTTCGCGCCCTAGACGGTGTGCGCGGGGACTCTGCCCGGCGTCCTCGACCGCTCGGGTGGTGGGGAGTCGGCGCTTGGCGGCGGCAGTTCGGGGGCCTTCGTCCTGCCAGATCTGGAGGACTGCTGCTCCCTCGTTCCCGCTCCTTCCCCTTTGCGCTTGAGGCCGGTGGCTGCTGGTTCTGGTGCTTCTGGGGATGGTGGTGCAGATTGGGACCGGGGGAAACCCTAGGCCGGCTGGTTCGGCTCGACAGCGGCGTCGGCGGGCGGCGACGATCCTTCCCAAGGCGGTGTCGTGGTCCTTATTCTTGCCACCTCCGGTCCTTTCCCGGGTGAAACCCAAAATCCGCCTGGATTGGGCAGCGGTGGCGCCATGGGCGTCATCTCCTCCTTGGAGGCGTTGCCTGGGGAGCTAGGACTCGGGTGTGGGCTCATGAAGGTGGGGGCTTTGGCCGGCGGCTGGCTCTCTGCAGCTGCTCGCGGCGGCTTTCATGTTGTGCAGAGTGCCCCTTGTATCTTTAGGGCGTTTCCTGTTTTTGGTGTTCGCGTCGGAGGAGTGGCGTGGCATCTGGCACGTTGACAACGGCGAGTCTTAATGGCATGGAGCAGTGGGGGTTTCGCCGATGGGCGTGTGATGATGGACGAGCGCAGGATGGTGACGCTGTCTGGCGTCATGGTGGCGTCGATGGCAGAGAGACCTGACACGGTTCATGCAACAGTACAACTCTGAAGATGGATTGATGGTACGTGGCTGTGGCGGCCTCATACCCGGCAGGGGTCCTGGTTGAAGAGCACGCTGGACTGGTGGGTGTCCATACCCGGCAGGCGTCCTGATTGGGACCTCAGGTCTTAGATGTTAGGTTTGGCTGCGAGGTCTGTTTGGTATTAGGTCCAGACCGTCAGCGCCCCTTCATCAGTTAGATAGGAGTAGCGATAGAGGTTGCGAAGATGGTGGCTTTGGTCTTACTGTTGTACGACTTTGTAAGGTCTTGTGTTAATAATTAATACATTGGTCATATGCATCGTCTAGATGCAGAGGCCGGGGGTATTCCTCCTTTTCGAAAAAAAAATCAGCGAGATTAGATCATATCTCCAACACTTTCAGGGTTTCAGACTTAATCATGTTAGTAGAGATGCCAATAATGTAGCTCACTGGTGCGCCAGAGAGAGTCTAGCTAGCACATCATCTGTAATTTCTTTTGATGTTGTCCCTGAGTCTCTAATTGCCCTAGTGCAATCGGATGTAAACCGTCTTATTACTGAATAAAGGCCTGAAGGGCGGTTCTCAAAAAAAAAAAGCTGTTTCATGCACATGGTCACATCATACATGATCTCCTCCAACCACTGCAGGCGTGTATCTACGAAAAATCCAGAAACTAATTCCCCGCCACCGCCCGACAGAACGCAATCGAATCAAAAGCAAACAACTATTTGCACACCGATCACATACCCCATTCTAACCAATTAGGTGCGTCAGTACCATTAATCAGTTTTAGGCTGGAAAATTCTAAAAAATCCTGAAAAGAAATAAAAGTTTGGTCGAGAAAAGTAAGAATCCATATGTGTAGTTTATGATTTGGTGTCCGATAAACTATATGTTTGATGTAGGTTAGTGGAACTGGAATGATTCCATATCATGGCAAACTTGCAATGTGAGGAGCCATGACAATGAATTATTTTATCTACTAAGATTTCAACATTTTAGTTATGTTTTGTGTCATGATTCTATAGCGACGTACAGATTGGCACGGCGTGCCGCCGCGCGGGTTAAGCTAGTAAAGCTTATAGGTGTTCTTATTCAAGTTGCTCTCCTTGGTACAGGGATAGCTTTGCCTCCAAAATATATGGTGATAGCTCTAAAAACCGAAGGAAAAAAATGTTCGCTCAAAGTTCCACCATTGTCCTGTCCAAACTGTAATATTTTTTTTTGAAAGATCCAAGCTGTAATATTTAGATGACATGAATCATGATATAAGAGTTCAGTTCAGATTTTAAGGCGTTTAGAAAAAAAATCTAGTAGCCTTATGACCATCACCGTGTTCACTTTGTTTGGGTTTCAGCTAACCTGACATCTCTTCGTAAATTTATAGTTAGCTGCTTGAATCTTTCTTGTGCACAACTTGAAAATTTATAAAAGGCTACCAAGTTATCTCTAAATTACTCCCTCCGTCCGGAAATACTTGTCATTGAAATGGACGTATCTAGATGTATTTTAGTTCTAAATACATTCATTTGGATGACAAGTAATTCCGAACAGAGGGAGTATATTAAGGAAATGTTGAGTTAGCTCCAACATTCTGCACATAGATTATTGGATAAATCAGAAACCGTATGAAGCAATAACTTCAAAAAAGAAACTCTAGTGCACTTCTATTTACTTGCTATGGCCATATTAATGCAATCAGTGTCGCCCCCTCTCCATCAATTTATATATGAATCTGTCATAATCTCCCATCCAATGAATCTGCTCGAATTATGTGCCTATTCACTGTTTCATGTAGCAACTTCTGTTCTTGTATATTGTTTTAGCATCACTGGTGATTGACAGCATTTTGCTTGATGCGGGCTGCATCTCGTCCCACGACAACGGTTGGCAACTAGGTGTTCGCCATGGGAGTTCTTCAGTATCACCCCTTCTTTCGTCATTTTACATGATTATGTGTTGTTTACTCTCTCATGCCAAGTATGTGCTTGAATTAAGTTGGATTCAGTAAGAAATTTGGTTCTGAATTTGGATGGACTACCTCCCCAAATGCAGAGTTGAAACGTTGTGTATTTTATACTGGTCTCGTCCCCAAAATATTTGTTTCGGGTATAGCTATCCTACACGCTTAGTACTGGGACTGTCATAATTTCTTTTCCCTACTCTGTATGTCCTTAGTTAGATGTCTTCTTGGTTTTCTTCATAGATTGTGTCATATATAGTTAACCTTTACTCGACATGCATGATTGAGGGGCGGGGAGGGAGTACTGTTACTGCCATATACTCACCATTTACATTTTTGTCTAAAAAAGTTTGATTTCTCAATAAATGTAACTCCAAATTTATGGGAACGAAAAGATAGGCTTTTGCGCCCAAGATTGAATCTTTATTGACTTGTGGTTCCTGTGATGATTTATTTTGACTACTACTGCATTTTTTTTAAATCTAGATAGACTAATGGCATGCATCTCAGTTAATGATTGAAATTCCCAGCTACAGACTAGTTTGTATGATTTTATTTCTTATATGTTCCTTGTAAAAAAAATGTGTGTACAAATTCTGTCAGGAATGTAAATTATCATGTCAAGCTTTTAAGATCATGATCTTAGAGATTTCTGTTTACTTCTTGTATACGAAGAGGAAAGCAGGAGTTTAATGTTCCCTTTGTTCTTGTATAATCTGTTCATCCTGATCATTTGCATACTTCTATTAGTTTTTGCTCTATTTAGTTTTCTTCATTCAGTTCAGGAAGCACAATGCTAATTCCGCAGTTCAGACTGTTGTATAACTCTATTCTAGCCAGAAGTTGCAGACAACAGTGGAATGTATGATATAGTGCAGATATGACTTGTTTCATTTCTTTTTCTGAATTACTATACTTTTGTACTAGCTTCTTGGAGTCATCCTGGACTCCCCATTCTGTTTGTATTTATTGCAGCAAGGCGGTAATGCAACCTCCTCTTGTTAAACGGGATGCTCCCGAACGCCTCTTATGCCATAATACAACACAATAAGAGTCGCGGTATGGGCGCCTCTTGCAGAGTTCCACATCAGCTTCACTAGACTCCAACGGATGAACAGTGTTTTATTTCAGAGTTCCCGATTGGGGGTTGCTGTATGTTGGTGATTGGGTGCTGCATGTTTATCTCTACATGTGGGTCGCACTGGGCCTGATTGGGGGTTGCTGTATGTTGGCGATTGGGTGCTGCATGTTTATCTCTACATGTGGGTCGCACTGGGCCTGATGTCAGTGAACGTGGCTCGCTGGATCACATCTCTCACACATAACACCTCCCCCAGTTTTAGCGATGGAGGAAAAAAACTTTCCTTCTTTCTTGCCTTCCCCACGAATACTCCCCCTCTCTCTCCCCTCCAGTCTCCTCCCCTGCTACTCCCGCCGCCTCTTTCTCCGCCGAATCCAGATCGCCTTGAGGTGGGTTCCCCACGAGGCACTACGGATGAGATGGGCTCTGGCGGTGGCGGGAAGGCCGCAAAGGCGCGGCCGCGGTGCGTGTGAGCCTCTGGGTGATGCGCGCCAGCCCGGACATGCGTCGTGGTGCACTGGTGCTGCTCGCGGTGGCCTTCGAGGAGGACCTGCCGTCGACCGTGCTCGACGGGGTGTGGTGCGGTTGCCTTGCACAGACGCTCGTCATGGTTACCGCGAGAGGTCGCCGCCACTATAGCCGCCGCAGTTGGACTACCGCTACCGCCGAACCGTAAGTCGTTCTTCTCTTGGTCCCCCGTATCCCCCCTTCTCTTCCCTTCTTTGGGTTAAGAATGTTTGCAAATCAGCGGCTTCCCTTCTTTGGTCAGGAATATTGGAGCTATCATTAATGCTTTCCAACCGAGGAGGAGGTGGAGGATGACGGTTCAGCCCGGCCAACGAAGCCCCACCCGTGGCTTTGGGCGCCATCTCCTTCCTTCCCGGCTTACCCTACGCTGGAATCAAACAACCCATCGCCTGGCGGTGCCGATCTGGATTCGGAGGCAGCTGGACCAGGTCATGGATGTCGACATGGAGGAGCTCGAGGTCGAAGAGATCGATCGATGACTTCCGCTCTTCCTTCTCCTGTGACGTAGCCAACTTCCTCACGTACAGCATGCCAATCCCTCGCCCCAATTTTTTCCATGTCCTCGTGATTACCATCCCACGCCCATTCCTTGGGTGTGCCTTATGCGCTTCTCACAACTCTGAACTCAGAAGCGTTGGGAATTGGTTTTTCGAGCTTGAAGTTAAACTCGGTTCTAGAATAGTAGAAGCTGGTGCCGAGATAGTCTGCAGGCATTGTCAGTCATAGGTCTCAGTTGCTCCAAATCTATTTGGTTTGGGTCGACATAGTTATGTCACATCTAAGCTGATCCATCACATCCCCGGGCGACACGGGAGAACCCTAGCACCGCCGCCGCCAGGTCCCCCTTGCCCCCTCCCTCGCTTCACTGCCGCTGGAGGGGCCGCCGGCGAAGTCCGCGCGGGCCCCAGGGAAGGTGGCGGCTGTGCGTTCCCCCTATCCGCGGCGTTGTGCGCGCATGCGCTGCCTGCGTCGCCTCGGGCGCGGGCGAGATGCAGGGCCGCGGGAGTGGCTACAGCGCGGGGAGAGGCCAGATCATGGCCGGGCTTGGCCGGATCTAGCTTCTCCGCCCCCGTTGGCCGCCCTCGATGGGGCTCAGTGGCTTTGTTTCGGCGGCCAGCGAGGGCTGGATCCTGGGGCGGCGGCCCCGGACAGCGGAGGATGTGTCGGCAGCTGCGATCTCGCGACGGACGACACGGCGGCCGCGGTGGAGGACGATCCGTGGGCAAGACGCTTGATGGAGGCCATTGGAACGGATCTGGGTGAAGACCTGCTCGCGGCTGCTGCCGAGGCCGGCGATGGCGGCACTATTTGGTGTCGTTCCCTTGTTGAAGGCATCGCTGTTGAGAAGTTCCAGACCACTATCTGCTACCTCCGGCGGAAATCCTAGATCAGTAGATCGGATGATGGCGGCATTATTGTGTCGTTTCTCTCTTGTGGCGTCATTCTTGGTGGTGTACACGGGCTCGAGGGACCAGTGGACGGAATAATTGGTGGAGCGGTGTTTCATCCTGCACATTAATGATGGCGTTTCTCGGCGGCGTGGCGCAGTGGATACTCGGCGCCCGATGTGTGGCGAGGGACTCGCGCAGGAGGGTGACGTCATCAGGTGTCGTGATGGCTTCGATGGCATAGAGGGCGGGCAAGCTGGTGCAGCAGTACAACACTGAAGATAGATTGGTGGCAGGTGGCTGCGGCGGCCTCATACCCGGCAGGCGTCCTGGTTGGGACCTCAGGTCTTAGATGTTTAGGTTTGGCTGCGAAGTCTGTTTGGTATTAGGCCCAGACTATCAGCGCCCCTTCATCAATTGGATAGGAGTAGCGACAGTTGTTGCTCAGACGGTGGCTTTAGTATTACTGTTGTATGACTTTGTAAGGTCTTGTGAGAATAATTAATAAAGTGGCCGTATGCATCACCCAGATGCAGAGGCCGGAGGTCCTCCTCCTTTTCTTAAAAAAGCTGATGTCAATTCTGTTTGTGGTCTATTTTTTTGTCCTAGTTTTTTATTTCTTGTTGCTGCATTTTATATATTTGTGGGAGCTTAGATGTGACATCCTTAAAAAACATCTAGATGTGAATTAGATAAACTGATTTGGTTTTAGGTGATTTGGCACCCAAAACTCACAACATTGTTATTACACATCAGTTCAGGAATCAAGGTCAAATAGAGGTATTCCCCTTTGGGGTGAATGGAAGTTTAATTCCCTGAAATTGTGAGAAAATTGATCTTATTTATTCAGTTGTGCTCTTTCTGTAACCAGCTCTCTTTTTGCCTCATGTATTCTCCAGCTCTAAGCGACTTGCATATCCAGGAAAGAAGAGAAGATGGATAATCTGCAGGAAGAGTTTGGTAGGAGAAAGTTGGTTTTTCTTTGCTTAGCAGAATCAAATAGTTCCAGTAGTTAATTTGAGATGGTAAAATATTGCCTTTCAGATCCTGCAAATGGGTTTATAGGAAAGACCATACTAAATTCTCTGTGTCTTAATCATTTTTTTGTGTACAATCCAATACACGTATAGGTTTCGTGCTTTGTGCTGCTGACAAGAATTTTTCGACTGGCATCATTTACAGTAATTGTGGTCACCCAAGACGCTCTCAATATTACAAGTTCAGTAGCGGCAACCTGAACTTATGTAAGAATAAACTAAGTGTTTTTTCATTCCGAAGCTGCTGGCAGTAACTGTAGCTACAACTTGAGATTTTGCAGAACTTTCTTCAGTTAAGAGTCCGGGGCTTCCCTCCGTTGAATCCTTGGTGTTTCCCTTGTACCATATATGATTGGATAATTGCAGATGCCCAAATATTTTACCAAAACCCATGACGATAGGATGGTTTCAGCAATGAAGTTGACTTGCAATCCAGTTTCATTTATTGTTCATTACCTTCTGTTGCAGGGCCTTTTGCGTACTGGCGTACTGTCGTTCGTACTTGGCATAGTTATTTGCATTTCAAAGAACAATTCAAATGCTCAAAACGACTGGCATGGGGCTTGCTCGTACAATTCCATGACCTTCCAGTCAGGTAAGTCATTGAACACTATATTTACATTGTCCTTGATCTCATGATATTTAATCATACATTCATGTCACATGGTGTTCGGAGAAGCTGAGAGACATATCTCTGCTGAAGAAAATAAGCAAATCTGTGAATTGGAGGATATGTTCTCACCTTAATTCTCACATCCTCTTGCATTTAATATGAATGCTACTTAACCAGTTTCCATTGGCTGCAAATGAAATTGTCTCTGGAGCATTAGACTATTTTAGGTCATTACATGGTGTTAAATTTATTTAAAGGAAAATCTGGCCAAGCAAAACTAAGCCATCTTACTATTATGTTAACTCTATAGATTTTGTAGATATATACGAAAAACATGATGACAATGGCACATATTACATTTGAGTTCTAGAGGCCCACAAGAAACATAATTCGTTCCTTCTAGAAAAATCACAAGGAATTTTAGCTAGGTATAGAAGCACAAGAAACATGGCATTTAGATATGTAAGCAATTATATATAAAATTATGCATGTACCGACCTATCAAAGCAATCATCATTTTTCCTTACTACAAAGTACTTCCTATAATGTGCAGTCAGCCCGTGAATTTGTGGATATGAGGGAATTTTCAGCGGTGGCTTGTTTCTTTCAACATTCTCGCCGCACATTTGCCTATTTAACTTCTTAGACAGTCTAATTATAATTTAATTCCTTTGCCTATTCAGGATATGAAACGACCTTCAGATTACAGGATCCGAAAGAGCTAGATGATTTTTCTTCCCACATCATGTCAGATTCCTTATTCCGTTTCAAAAAAAAATGTCAGAATTCCTTATAGAGTCATCTTGGCACATTTATCTTCTTCATCATATTAGTAAAGGCAAAAAAGAAATTTTCATGCCTCGGTACATTTTAATTTCAGGTGCCAGTACTATGTTGCAAATAATAGATTAGATTCTTATAAGCTTAGTTTTCTCCATTTTTGTGCTTTAATAATGGATGCTACCTTTTTCAAAGTATAATAAAAATTTGGAATTATTATTTGCAATTCTTATACAAGGACATCACCAAAGTTTTCCTTATTTGAATATTTCTTCAGCTCAAAATGTTACTGTACTACTATTTCTTTTTGAACTGAAAAGCTTCTAGATCGCAAGTTTTTCTTATTTAAATATTTCTTTAGCTTAAAATGTTCCTGTACTACTATATCTTTTTGAACTGAAAAGTTTCCAGATTGCTAAGGACTGTCCTCTTCTTTGTTTACAGAACCCAGCGTACAGACCTTACGCCGGCTAGATGGGCTTGCTGGTATTTTATAGCCTGGTCATAAGAAGATTTGTCTTCAAGTAGAGCTAAATGTTAGCCACACCAACTTAGTTCTGGAGAATTTTGTTGTTGTCCTTTGGATTAACAATCTGCCACAATTCTCATGCTCTTGCATTCACTCTCTAAAATGCATGTGTGTGTTTCTCCAAGTTGCCTTCGGCTCCTCGCTATTGGAGGTTTGTTACTTTGTGTCTTAAACAAAGCAAGGCAATGCAAAAAAAAAAAACATGTTCTTTCTCTATGTTTCTCAAATATTTACTCTAAAATACATATATGCCTTCTACAATGTTACACTATAAATACATGTATCCTCTTCTCTCATTGATTTAGAACTAAAAAAACTATGTTTTGTTTTCATGGATGGAAACTGGTAAGCCTACTCATCTTCGGTGCCGAAGCTTGAGATTTATGAATTAACATCCCATCAAACTACTGTGGTTCCTTTGTTTTTGGATGCAGGATCGGTGGACGAACCCGTCAAACTCACAACACATGTCGCTGGTGTACACACTGGTGACGGCCAAGAAGGTGACATGCTTCTTTCTTCTTTTTGCCACTTTGCTTCTTGGATGTGGGGATATGTTGGATTAACTATAGTGATGGTTGATGATGTTTCAATTTTCCTGTATGCTTTTATAAATTGTGACCCGCGAGTGGTTCAGATGTCGTGGTTCGGTAGATTGGTTGTGGAGCACAACAATAACTGTTTGGATGATATCCATATACATTTAAATTCCAAATCATAGTCTAACCATGTTAGAACCCTAAATTTCCATTTTTTATTAGTTAAATGCTATCGATGTAATCTGCTATGAAGTATCTTGCTATGACCTTTTTAAATAAACTTTTGAATATAGTAGTTAAATGCATGATTGCTCTTGCAGAAGAAACACCAAAAACTATAAAAAGACAATGGGCGGCGAGCAGTAATTCTCAGTCGACGAGACACCAATGTTCCGGTTCCACACCCCCTCGAGCAGGCAATGATGAAGAAGAGTGTCGAATGGACGAGCTCGAAGGAAGGAGGGAGGGAGGCAAGAACCATGCTTTCTCAGAGTAGTGGCAGTCCGAATTCACTGTGACAAAATGAAATAACAGACTAAGTCGTGCTGTAAGGGCCGGGGGGCATTAAGGGCGATGGTCGTGCTGTAAGGGGGGCATTAAGGGTGATGGGGATACCGCGGTGGATGTGAAGGCGGAAGAATTCATTGCAAAGTCTATGCATAGATGAACTACAGTAGCAAGTCTCGTGGCTGCAATAAAACATGGAGAGGAGCGTTTGTTAGACAATGTTAAGATTGCTTCCTGTAACTGATCTTATTGTTTGTCGTCTCAGTAAAATAATTTCAGAAACACTCCCTGTACATGTGCTAAACACACGGCCAAAAAGAAGTTGAAAGGTGCGGCTACCTACCTGGCACCACACCAGCCCGCCTTAGGAGGCGCGCCATGGCGCGCCCCAGCCTCTAGTGGTGACATCCTTCATCGCCACCACCGTGACGCCTCCTCGCCGAGCCAGTCTCTCCCATGGGCCATGGTGTCACTCTTTTGCAGCGAATCAGCAGGCTGAGTGACGGGGTCAGTCTTCAAGGGACGATTCAAGGTGCTGGTTTCCTGTGATGTTTTGTTAGACCTCTCCCAATGCATTGATGCTAAAGTAGGGTGCTAAGTGCATTAAAATGCTTAGCAACTAATGTCCCCAATGCATTGGTGTTTAGGTTTTGTAGCTAAGCCTCCTCTATTTAATTGTTTAATATTAAAACTCCTTCATGTATTGGTTAGTAGTCTTTTTGTCTAGGTTCACGTGCTTAGCATTGGTTCTTATTGGGGTCACCACAATGCTCTCTCTCCTCTTTAATTGTTGTGCCACATCATTTTTCTACCTATGTGGCACCCTTAGCACCTGTACACCGTGGAGCACTGGGAAGGGCCTTATGCAATTACTCCTTCTGTTCGAAAATATTTGTCATCAAAATGGATAAAAGAGAATGTATCTAGATATATTTTAGTTCTAGATAGAGATAAGTCCACATTACAACCCTGAACTAACCATAGAATTTGATTTTCAATCCTTATCAAAGTTTAGTTGGCATGCATTTGGTTTTTGTCACACTTTAGCTTGCCACACTTTATTGCCCCTATGGCCCACTTATCATAGAGACAATTTTTTTGCCGACTTGTGCGGCTTGCCATACTTGTGTGGCTAGCCACACTTTGGTTTGACCACTCCAAACAAACAGACCCTAACACCCCCAGCCCCGGCCAAATCCCGCAGCTGCCGCCTGGGTCGGCATGGATGCCAAGGCCCGCCGCCTTAGCCACCACCTCCGCCGCCGGCGACCGGCGGCACCGCCACACCGCCCCCACGGGCTGTACCCGCAAGGCACCCTAGCTCCTAGCATCAAGGCGTGACTGTAACCCGACCCGCCGCCGCCCGTTCCCGGCGACCGACGGCACCGCCACGAACTTCTCGAATTCCCGATCTACCCAGCTGCCTCCTCCAATTCCCCATCTACCCAAATTATTCATGCACTGCGGCACGCAAGGCACGCCACAGCGGCCATGCACAAAGCCAGCCCTAGCGCCGCTAGCTCATGCACACCACATCCACTACCCAGTAGTACATGGCACAACACATGCACGCACTGGTACACATCACACGGACGCCAGCGTGCGTCCACGGCGTGAGCTACGGTGGGGGCGTTGCACATCCACGAACGCCGGCGAGCAGACATCCTTGGCGTCCTTGCTGGACAGCATGCGGCATGGCCACCACACTGCACGCGTGCATCTCGCGCACAAGCACGCAGACCGCCCGACCACCACACAGCGGAGGAGGAGGACGGGGCCATCTCGCACAAGTTCCTGGCCGGCGCTCCCTCGCCACACATCGCTCCGCGGCCGTCTTGACCGAGACGCGGGGAGCCTTCGCTGCGGTCCGCCGGGCCAACCAGGACGCACGACAAGATGAGGTGGCGGAGGCGGCGGGAGAGCGGCCACGAGTAGAGGGGACGATGGCCTGGGTGGCAGCGGTCTCGGGAGGCAGCCATGGAGCTTCGTGGCGGCGGCCGTGGCACAGCGGCGCCGAGGCAGCGAGAGGAGGTGATGGCAGATGGGCGGAGGAGCTCCGGGTGCTCCGGCGTGGCGCCGGAGGACGGCTGTGGCAGAGGACCAGGCGACGGCGGCAGAGGTGGCGACCCACGCGGCGACGGGGTGGACTGGGTTGGGGTTTCGGGGCGAACAAACAGAGAGAGATTAGAGCATCTCCAACAGCGGCTGGACGCGCAGCGCGCTAAAAACTACTTTGCCGCGCGTCCATCGTCTGATTTGACGCGGCGCGCAGCGGTGGTTCCAGCGGACGCGCTAAAATGCAGCGCGCGCAGCTCCAGCAGATGCGCTAAAATGCACAGCGCGCGCATGGTACAACATTTTTTTTATGAAAACTTTGCATATAATAAAAAAGATACATGGTTCTAGCATAGATAAAATAAAATACGATACATAGTTCATAGCATAGATAAAACTACGGTGAAACTAGATAGAAACTACGGATACAAAGGTATTTTACATCGTTCGAAAGTATAGATAGATAGAACTACGCTGCAACGAGACAAACTACGGTGACTCCCAGCTGCCATCATCATCACCATCATCATCCTCGGTGGTGTTGTCCGAGGTGTCGAGCCACCTGTCATCCCAACGCAGATCATTGGGGGAGAAGATCGATTGTCGCCGTTCGATATCACACTGCGATAAAGCCAGTGCCTTGCGCCGACGCTTGTCGGCACGCTCCGCGCAGCGCCTTGCCGTCCTCTCTGCCCAGAACTCGTTCTCGGCGACGACGTCCTCCGGGTTGCAACGGCACCACTCCACCATGGCTCGCTCGTCCTCCTCGGCGATGAGGAGGCGGCGCTGCTGCCGCACGTGGTCCGCACGGTCCTGGTCGGTGATGAGACGCGGCAGAGGGGCGACGCGTTGCGCAACTCGTGCGTGAAGACGTGGCGGAAGTTCATATGCGACCTGGGCTTGTCCAAGCGCCACGCCGCCGCGTCGTACGCGCGGGCCGCCTCATGCGCGCTCTGGAACGAGCCGAGGCCGAGCCGGACGTCGCTGACCGGATCTCGGCGGAGTACCAGCCGTTAGGCGCCGCGGACGCCCTTGTAGCCGAAGAACCCCGGCGGCGCGGCGGCATGGTGGCGCGGTGGTGGCGGGGAAAGCGGCGAGGTGGCGAGGGGAGGGCGCGTGGCTGTGTGCTGTGCGCTTGGTGAGCGCGGGATTTTATAAGCGCGCGAAGCGGCGCGCCAAATCAACCGCGCCGTGTGCCGCTTACCCCACCCCCCCCCCCCCCCGCTAACGCTTCTCGCGTGCGGTAAGTTCCCGCCACCGCTGGAGCGCGCGAAACCGGCCGGCGCACGCTAAAACGCAAGTTTACCGCGCGGGCGCGCCTTTTGCCATGCCTGTTGGAGATGCTCTTAGGATGGATGTGTGCGCGTGTGGCATGTTGACTGGGCTGCTTATTCAGTTTTGACTCGGTCAACCGAGCCAAGGGTTGTTATTTGTACATTGTGACAACTTGAGAGGGGCAATTCGACCGGTTTTGACGACAAGGATTGAAAATCAAACGGAGCGGTTAGTTAAGAGTTCAAACATGGACTTTTTTCTTCTAGATACATCTCTTTTAATCCATTTTGATGACAAGTATTTTCGGACGGAGGGAGTACCATTATGCCCCTGGCTTCCTCTTCCAACTGATCAAAAGTATTGTTTACAAAGCAATGAGAGCCTTGTGTTGACACCTGAAAATCTGATTGAAGAAAATCTGAAAAATGTGGTCCTCTAGAGATTTTTTTGCAAGTGATATATTCTTAAACGTGGTATGAATAATTGTATAAATACGCTGATAAGAGTCATCTTAATCATCTGATACACTGGATGCTCTTTGTCCTTGGCTATTGTTTGGAGTGGTCAATTTACCAATCCAGTGTTGTTTTTCTATCATTCATGTTGCCTTTGTTGTATACTCTTCTCATCCTTTGCAGAAATGATGTTTCAGTTGTGGCTGTTTCTTTGCAAAAGAGCAAGTTGTATGTATATGTTAGTAGAAAAATGGCCGAAACGGCATGTTGTAATACTCATGACCACTATTGACCACTAAATTATTTTATCAAGCAAGCACGCAGTTCTTCTGTTATCCCCTATTGCCTACTATTGACCACTACATTAGCTCATGATTATACGACATGATTGCTCACATCCAGGCAAGAGTTTGAGTTGTATTTATGCATGTGATTTCTTGCTATATATCATATTACGCCCCTGGAATTGCCGGTGGAAGTGAGGAAGAAGATTGACAGCTTGCGGCGTGCCTATCTTTGGGCGGGTTGTGATAAGGTGTCAGGTGAAAAATGCAAGGTTAATTGGGAACTCGTTTGTAAGCCCAAGAGCTTCGGTGGTTTGGGCATCCTCAACCCTGAGAAGTTTGCTACTTCCCTTCGACTGCGATGGCTTTGGTATGAGTGGGCTGACCCCCCAAGACTTGTGCTGGGACGGGAACACCGTGCAATGATGATGATAGAGACCTTTTTGCGGCAGTCACCACGGTTAGTGTGGGAGACGGATGTAAGGCAAAGTTCTGGGAATCATCTTGGCTTGAAGGCATGAGACCCAAAGATATTATTCCAAAGATTTTTGACCTCTCAAAGAAGAAATCTTCTCGGTCCAAAAAGCTCTCCTCAATAATTATTGGGTTAGTCAGATTGATACCCAATATGGGCTCACCTGGAGCATATTCAGGAGTTTGCCTTGCTCTGGGAGAAGCTATCCTCTGTTACTCTTGACAATGATGTGCAAGATACTATCCTTTGGAAGTTCACATCTCATGAAGAATACTCGGCGTCGACTGCCTATATGGCACAGTTTGCAGGACACACGACAAGCATCATGCCTGCTGCTGTTTGGAAGGGTTGGGCCCCTCCGAAATGCAAATTTTTTGCTTGGTTGATAATTCAAAACAAAGTTTGGACGGCCGACCGATTGTACCGTCGTGGATGGTCGAACTGCAACCTTTGCCCGCTTTGCAAGCAAGTCCAGGAAACCGCAGCACACCTTCCAATGCAGGTTCTCCCAGCGTGTCTGGATCGAGGTTGCAACATGGCTTGGTATACATGGTGATGTGGTGAGAAGCTGGCGAAATGAGGCTTCGGTTCGAGAATGGTGGATTAAAAATGTGAATGAGCGCCGAGATCAGAGAAAGGCTTTCGCCTCCTTGTTCATGCTTATGTGTTGGGAGATTTGGAAAGAGCGTAATGCAAGGGTTTTTCGTATCACCGCCGCTACGACGATGATGCTTGTCGCGAAGATAAAAGAGGAGGTCCATCTTTGGGCTATTGCCGGTGCCACCCACTTGAGTAGTGTAATGCCGCGAGAGTAGAGATTTGTATCCCGCTTTGCGGTGACTTGTCTTAAACCTTCTTTCTTAATCAATGAAAATGGCAAATCTTTTTCCTTGTTTGAAAAAAAAAGTGGCATCACTAGCGTGCATATGTCAAATCAATGCCATCTCTTACATTACGTAGTTAACAGGGACATACTGTACAAAAAGCCATTTAATACATGGTGTAATTATCAGCCACTTAAAAAATATTGGTTGCTCGAAAAAATACATTGGCATTTATTCTTATGGCAGGTTTCTTTCTTTCCTGTACCTGCAAATTTTTTGGAAGGCCTCTGTAAGCTTACGTTGGCTACTGAGTTTTTTAAGCCCGCTGGCTAGTCTGATGCTGAGGTACGACTCATAAATAGATTATTATGTTAGCCGGTGTTGCGGGGAGGTAATCTTACGGCTGGTGAGAAGTTTTTTAGGGACGTCGTTGGTTCAGGTGTTCGGCACGGTGTACATTCTACTCCAATATATTTGTTCTAAGTGAAGTGTAAAATTTTCTAACACGGGCCTTTTGTTTGACCAAATGCGCATTGTTTATCCCTTTTACCGTCATCCACGGGTTTTTGTTTTCTACACGACAAGCCAAGGTGTAATCTAGCGAAAGTAAACACCGTCGACATCCACCTTCTTTTTCTAAATTATATGCTTTTCGACAAAGGATGGGATTTATTAGCTCAAAATGAAGCATCAAGAAGATACAAAACACAATAGGCACACATCCGGTCTCTGCATAGTTAGGATGCACACAGTCGATACCAACTTACACACACGAGAAAAAACACGCCGACAATTAGCAAAGTCATATAAGACCAAAACCATGCATAGGCGTGGAAAAAAAAAAAGAAAAAGCCCAAGGCGATCATATCTGCGATTGGCAAACTACAACAACAACCATATTCGCACCAATCATTTCATGACGCCACATGGACGACGAGGTTCTTCAACAGCAACGCCTTCAGGAAGGGAGTGACACTTAAGCGCCGCCGTCACCGGATCCAACCGAAGGCTAGAATCTAGGTTTTCACCCTGAAAAATCAGTCTGAGCATATCCAAGCAACGCCTTCAACAAGGTCACGACGTAAAAAACATCACCAATGCCAGGTATGGCCACTCGGGTTTGACCTAGGCTTTCGCCCTGGAGTTCAAGACCGGGTGCTCGCAGCACCACCATCGTAGTCATGCATGTGTTGTCGCCATCATTTTTCCGCGATCTCAGCAGCTACATGCGAGACCGCCGCCACTGCACCACCATCCATCTGCGTCAAGCCGTCGTTCATAATTTGTATCTCACCGCTGAAGTCATCAACCGGATTACGAGAGATGAACCCTCCAGAAGTTCTTTCGATGACCACGCCAACGTGGAACCGTAGGAAGTCGCTGCAGTATATGCAGTCATCACCATCCAGCCGATTAGATCTGGATGACCACCACCAAGCAGTGGATCGCAGCGCCGCCGGCCAGCCACCACACGCAGGGATCGTTGGCTAGCCGGCGCAAGGGGACTCCAGCGGAAAAAAATCCTATACGACCGGGTTGTACAACCCCGACGGTGAGACCAGCTCCCGCAGATGACACGTAGCAGAACGGATCTCAAAGCAATTATCCTCTGATTCCAGCAAAGTCTCCGGTCTCGTCTCCGCTACTCTCCTCTGCCGTCCATAACCAACCTCATCGGTGTCCCGGCAGCTCGCCCCTGGCGACAGAACTACTCTGGTCGTTGCTTCCATGGCCAACATCCTCGATGCCCCCGCTCGCACCACCGCCGGCGCTGGATTCTTCCTCACGGAACGGGCACACCACACGTCTGATCCTAGGCGTGGTTTCTTCTCCCAGATTCGTTTGTTGATTGATTTCGCAACCACAAAATTGACATCAAATCGATAAATTCATACCCTCTAAAGAATTGAAACACATAGAAAAACCACAAATCACAGCCACATCTAGCACTCAAATCCGTAAGTACCATCATCCATCACGATAGCAAAAAGCAACAAATCTCCAAATCCATTTCTTCCAAGCAAAATTAAAATCATTTTCATAATTAGACATCATCGGAATCGCTACTACACCTAGCCGCCTGGACTTGAGGCCGAAATCGATGGTGCATGCAGGTGCAGCAGGGGCATCGATGAGCGTGGGTGTGGATGGAGCACCGCGCCGAGCTGCCGACCCGCTGAGAAGCACGGCCATGGATGGGGAAGAGCAGCTGGGCGGAGCAGCAGTCATTCTACCATTCTACGGCGTAGGGAGAAGAAGAGTTGCGGCGGATCCAGAGCAGCAAGCACCAGAAGCAAGCCGGAGCGTGGGCGTTGGAGAAGAAAAGGGGATTTGAGACTGGCTGTTGCTTTGAGATTCGTTCTGCTACGTGTCAGCTGCAGGAGATGGTCTCACCGATCAGGAATGTACGACCCGGTCGTATAGGATTTTTTTTCCGACTCCAGCGATCGGCCGGATAATGAGGTCGATCCCCAACCCAGCCAATCAACTGGCCGCTTGCTCTTAGGCCTTGTACAATGCTAGGTGCTTAGGGAGATGCTTAGAAAAATAAATCGAATTTTTCTGAAGCAACGGTGCCTATTTCTACAGAAGAGACGCCTAATTAAGCGTCTACCCTGTACAAATAAGCATTGGTGCTTAAGGAAAGCCTGATTTATTTTTTCAAGCACCTCTCCTAAGCAACTTGCATTGTACAGGGCTTAGCAGCCTGCAGGTGCCTAGTCTCCATCGAGCAAAGGAAAGGTATCAGATCTGGGAAGCGCAGCTCAGCACACCACAACCCAACCTTTCCTTCGCTGCAGCTGGAACATCACCACGGCTGCCCTCGCTCATGCGCGAAGCCAGGAGCGTCGTCACCACACGTTGGGAACGCGCCCAGCACGCCCTCCGCGCATCGACGTTGATCCACGGCCCATCCGCCTGCCAGACCTTGGACAACACCACACCACTCCTCCGAGCAGCGAACGACGTCGTGTCACGTCAGTTGGAGATGCGCCCCGCAGCTGCTGTCCCTGGATCCTAGCCGAGCTTCGTGGGCGCGCGCCTCTGGCGGCGGCGAGACGGGCAGGAGTACGAGAGTACTAGGTGGCGGCGGTAGGGTTTCGCCCCCCGAGTCGCCAGAGGGCGACGCGGGGGTCACGCGATGGGGTTTCGGTTTAACACTCGTACAGATACACTGAGTTTCTCCCCTAACAAAATTTCAAACTCTTGTCTCTTGGTATACGTACATGCCTCACTCATTTTTAATCCAAAATGATTTTATTCCATGGAGATGGAGCGACCTCGTGTAGGTGCTTGAGATTGTTGACCGACGTAACAGTGGTGATGATGCTATGTAACGGTGGTGTAGTTGCAACAGGTACGGCCGCATGCTAGCTGCATGTTCTCAGCTCTGAGGTCGCCGTCTTCATTCGTTGCCTTCCACCATGAGTAAGTAGGCAAAGCTAAACAGTGGATGCGTCTGACCGTGAACCGTACGAGTCTCCCTCCTTCGTCAACTCCATCCGTCCTCCGTCGAGCTGAGCTGCGTGACGACGCCGTGCCTGATGGCCACCGCCCGACGCCGCGTGAGCGACATGAGGAGGCCGCCATGCCACCGCCACCACCACAAGCACGGCGACGCTGGCCGGGCTTCACGCTGCTTCTGTCTCATCGGCAGTTCAGTTGCATGCGTAGCCCTTTTTACGTCCCGCCGTGATCTTGGAAGACTTGACTCCGTTCTGCTTCTACAACTCTGACAAGGTGGGGTCTGCTTCGCTCGACGCGTGCATGGAGACTCGAGGGGCTACGTACGTACTCCATGCACACATGCACGACGACCAACCAATAAAAGGCGAGACATTCCAGTGGTGCACATGGCTGTCCACACTTCGGAGATGACCCATGAGATGGCGGAAGCTCAATAACATTTTGTTTGACAAAGGGTGAAATTTATTGGCTCAAAAAGGAGTATCAATAGAATACAAACCCAAAGAGTACACACCCGGCCTCTACATAACTAGGATGCACATAACCAACACAAACGCACACACACAAAAACACGCCGGCAAATAGCAAAGTCAATAAGTCCAAAACTATGCGTACACGGAAAAAAACCCAAAGCAATTAGATCCGTGATTGGCAAATTACAACGAAGACCATATACACACTAACCATCTCATGACATCACATAGACTACGAAGTTCTTCAACATCAACGCCTTCAACAAGCTAGCGACACTCAAGTGTCACCGTCATCGGATCCAACAACCAAGGCCAGAATCTAGCCTTTCACCCTGAAGAATCTATCCGAACATATCCGAGCAATGCTTTCAACAAGGTAACGACATAAGAACATCGCCATTGCCAGGTATAACCATCATCCAGTCAGACCTAGGCTTTCACCCCGGTTTTCATGATTAGTTGCTTGATTAACACCATCATTGAAGTCACTTAAGTGTTGTTGCCACCACTTTTCCACGAATCCAGCAGTTACATGCAATACCGCCGCAACTGCACAACCATCCCTTTGCATCAAGTCATCGTCCATAATTTGCATCTCATCGACAAAATCAACCACTGGATTTTGAGTAATGAACACTCTTGACGATCTTTCAGTAACCACCACTGCCGTGAAGCGTCGTAGGAGATCACTGCATCATAGTATGCAGTTACCCCACTCGACCGATCAGATCTGAATCACGACCACCGAGCCATTGACCATAGAGCCGTAGACCTGTCTCCAGCACCTCACCACCAAGGTCTGCCTCCCGGCATACTGCCGCCAGTCCGGTTTCTCTGGACATGGCTAAAAACTAGCAGCAGTCCGAACCAACGTCGTGCCTTGGGATTGACGAGGACTAGATCGGGCCTGACCCCGCCAGATCCAGCTGAGCAGGAGGCCGCCGGCCAAATCCAACAGAGCCTGAGGGCACGAACCAGATCCTCCATGCGGGCAGCACCAAGCGCCTGGCCGCCGCGGACAGGACGTCGCCAGTTCGCCAGCCACTGGAGATACAAGTCGGCCGAGCCCGCAGCCATCACCCAGCTTGCTGCCTCGCCCCCGGACGAAGAGCGCACAACACTCGCTGTCGCGCCCCTGTTTCACGCACCAGATCCTGGCCAATCCCGCCTTCTAGTGCCAGCCGAAGAAACACCCCGCCGCCGTCGTCACCGGAACCTGCCAAGCTTCGCCGGCTTGGCAGTGACGAGATGAGGTGAGGGACTGGAGGAACTAAGGCGCGGCGACAGTTTCGCCCCCGAGTCACCAGGGAGAGTGCGACGCGGGGGTGTTCTTTTGGGCTATGGATTTAATGGTTTCCCCGCTCAATCACATAGCTTGCTATCACTGTATTATCATCTGCTGGAGGCCACCGGTGCTTCAACTGTGCCATGGTCTCGTCGCATGCAAACGGTGGCCATGCATGGTGTTAGCCCAATCTTAGCTTCAATCCTCACAACCCTCGCCTCACTAGAATTTCCATTCCAAATTTCCAAGGATTGAAGGCACTACACTCCCACGATGATATTTGTTTGAACACTTGATAAACCTCACGGAATTCCCTATCGAGTACTGACTCCCACTGCATGTCAGACTGCACAGCCACTGCGTGTCCGTTGCACAACCCATTTGCATTCGTTCCTTAAATTGGGCTTGGGCAGCTGCTCATGTGGCATTTCGGTGAACTCAGCGTGGACAAGTGGACTAGCTCAAATACGACTATCTACAGCTAGTTTCTGCACTTTTTCTTGGCACGTTGTGGTGATGATTGAGTTTGCAGCATGCGGAGTGGACGAGAGTGGCACCAACGTTGTTGTTGACCTTTGAAATCCCGTCAAACACTTCACATGCACCAACTTTTCGCTCTTCTCAACTGCAGCCGAGCAAAGTAATTGATGGAAAAGTTGTACATGGTTCAGGGTGTGTTCCAACTTGGTTTGGCACTCAACCCATTTGGTCCATCATATTGGTGACCGCACCCAGCTGCTGCTTAATTTCATCTGACATGTCAGCTCTTCCATTCATGTGATGACCACCCAAGTGTGCTTCCTTGCCACTTGAATTTTGAGCAATGATTGTTGCCACTGACATGACATCATCATGGCCTTGATTAGGATCAACAAGGGCCATGTCTGTTGACACTTGGACATCTTCGTAGAGCTCGGTGATGGGCAGTGGCGATGCTCCTTGCACTGCAGCCTGTACAGAGGTAGGTGGTGCCATCTTCACACAATCTAAGTCCATGAAGACGGTTGGACAATATGATGATGATGGATGGCGGGGCATGTTGTGTGTGTGTGTAGAGGGTAACAACTATGATAGATCCACCGCCCATGCAAGGTACCCCATGCTTGGCTTGCATCGTACCATGAATGGAACTCTAGGAACACCTCTAAATGTGTGGGATGTTGCAACATGCACAACTCGTTCACCCCATACACATCAAAGAGCTGGTCAAATGCCTTCTTCGTCGCCGAGTACTTAAGGCTGGTAATGATGACCTGCAAAACAAGTGGTGAGCCGTGGAAAGGGACATGGTGGATTTCCATTTCGTCGAACAAGTGGTGAGCGGTGGAAATGGACACAAAATATGGTGGATTTTTTTTGGGATTTGGAGAAATCAATGGGTGGATTGAACAGCTCTAAATACCAATTGTCACAATCCTTGATCAAGTGGTAACAAATCAAAACCGAACAATACAAATGAATGGATACAAGTGCTCCCAATGTATGAATCAATTCACTAAACCATGGATCACGAAGGGACTACAATCCAGAGAAGAGAATGGAGGATGTGAAGAGCGCGTATCAAGGTAGAGGAGCAGAAGAATCAAAGAGATAAGAACACGACGCCAAGGCCAAGCATGATCTGTTCCGTTCCCTCCCTACTGGATCGATATCATGTGTGTTTTATCCTTCGTGCACCAAGACTTGATCGACTGGGTCGGGCCTGAGTTGCAGCAGTCCAGAAAGCGGCAACTGCACACACTGCTTCAAAGGGACGTACAGGGTGTCGCCTGCTGATGGATCAAGACAATCACGGTTAGTTCCTAATCTTCTACATAAGAGGTGTTCTAATTTAGAGATCAAGATCCTATTATGTTAATCCTAAAGAATTATTTCGAACATAGGCCACTGTCTGCAGACTTGCTGGAGGAAGTAACAGCAAGCCCGGTTTTATGGCGGAGGGTAAAGGAATGAGACTGCTTACCATAATGTGTGTAAATCCTATGAACTTGGTAGGATGGCTTTGAGGATTCTGGATCGATGCTCTTAGTCGTACCAGACACAACAAACCGAGCTGATGGCGGACGATGCCGTCGGTTGTTGGAACGACGCGAGCCGGGCCGGGCCTCGATTCCTTTCAAAAATATGAAGGGTGGCATTCCACGTCGTTACCTTGATCAAGGCATCGTCATGTGACTACTGTCGACCCACTCGTATTGCTCCGGGGGAAACCCTAGATCTGGTATTCCAGACCGAACGATGGCGGCACTGCGGTGTCATTTCTCTCTTGGGAGCATCATTTTGTGGAGCAGCGCTGGAAGTCAGAGGCAGGAGGTGGAGCGGCTTCGTCTTGCACGGAGCTTCGGTGGAGATGTCAAGTCATGCCTGACCGACAGGTGCTACGCTTGGTCATGCCTGGTCGGCAGGTGCTACGCACGACAGATCCACCAAGGGCTTCAAGCTGTGTCGGCTGGTGGTACTTGGCAGCATGACGCTGAGGTGTATTAGTGGAGACCGTGACGTGTTCAGCTGTTTGCGCGCAGGGAGGAGGTGCCGTTAGATGGCATGGTGGCGTCGACGATAGCTGGATCAAGCAAGGTTGATGCATTAGTACAGTTCTGAAGATGGAGCAGTGGCAGTTGGCGGCGGAGGCCTCTGAGAGCACACCGGACCAGTGTGTGCCCTAGACCCGACAAGTGGCTAGGTTGTGTCTCAGGTCTTAGATGTTAGGCTTGGCTGCGATGTCTGTTTGGTATTAGGCCCAGGCTATCTGCGCCCCTTCATCAACTGGATAGGTGTAGCGACAGTTTGTTGCTTAGACGGCAGCTTTAGTCTTACTGTTGTATGACTTTGTAACGTCTTGTAAGAATAATTAATAAAGTGGCCTTATGCATCGCCCAGATGCAGAGGTCGGGGGTCATCCTCCTTTTCTAAAAAAAAACCTTTGAGATAACAGCAGCAGGCTCCCTTAGGGTAGACTGATTTCCCCGTGGAGATTCAATAACCTGATCCAGAGGCATGTTGCCTCATTGTTCGCATCTAAGGATGGTCATGAGAGACTTACCAATAATTTATCTTCCCATCCTATCAAAGACCAGTTTAACCTCAGCAGTACCATCACTGCCAACAAAGAAAATTGGAGAAAGACGTGCCTTGCCACGAGGAAGAAGAAGGCATCATTTTTATCATGTCTCCTTGACCCACTTGCAACCATGGTCCATTGCAGGCCGAACCTAGCACATATGCAGTTCTCCACACAAACCGGTCCATGAGATTCCCCCCCTTGAAAACTGGCATGCCCCCATGCCGCTCAACCTGAAGAGCCTCCCAGATCCCATATCAAGCTGAGAGACAAACTATCCAAGCACCCAACTTGATCAGCATGATGTGACAATTGAATTCTCGGAACATAGTTGGGATGCAAACACAAACGAAGGAAGGGCCAAAAGCACCAGTTCAACGCAAATGGTCCAGAACACATTCGGAGCGCAAATGGTCGAGACACATTCAGAGCACAATTATATGTTCCACACTTCTGTCAGACACATATAGAGAGCAACTGGCTGGTCAAATAGAAAGGTCAAGCGAGTAACCAATTAATCAGCTCATGTAGCATAGTACGTCCCTGGAGAAAGTGGTGGCCAGCAGTGACATAATTTTCTTGCTAGTACAGTATCAGCTGGCCACCTTGCAAACAACGCACTCCCATATATTACTAACCAAGTAACCGTAGAGAACACAACCTGAAGAATGATGCAAGTCAGTTGTTAGGATCCAACTAGTTGATTCACTCAATCACCATGATCTAGCTGTGATTCAAGGGTTACAGGAGGAAGAACCAGAGAGAGAGGGAGAAGACAGAGGAGGAAGACGAGCTTTACAGAAAGAGGAAGAAGGAACTCGGACGCCTCGCCGAGCCTAGGCCGAAGCCCATCCGTCCAAGCCGCCTCGTTCGATCGTTTCTCCAGGTATTTGTAGTGGCTTCCTCTGTTAACTTGAGCACAGTCCAAGGCCCAAGAGCAGCCCACCATCCAGCCCGATGTCCAGTACAAGGAGGTTGCTGACATCAGTCTTCTTGTCAACATCAGAAGCCCATCCAATTTGCTTTTCTCTATCTCTAATGTTGTGTTCTGAACAAATTTCAGGAACAGGCAGTAAGTCGCTGGGGTCCATTGTACTTGTATCTCCAAGAACTTGAAACATGTCTCTGCAAGTATGATAGCTACCAAGTGGTTCATGAATAGTAGCAAGATCAAGTCCATGTTGTTCTTGCAGTAGTAGTAAAAGTCCCAGAATCGCCACCGACGCATCAAGGTTGGGCCACAAGGTCTGGCAGATGATGTGCTGAAATGTAGCAGATCCCATGGCAAGGTGAAAGAAAAACAGTCCATGAGATCCCTTTTTTGTGAGCATACATAGCTGGCTGCACCTCCAGAATTCTTTCATTTGTTTCTGTACTGACACCTAATCCATAATAGCACATCATGCCTGGATATGCAAATAAATCCCTGCAACTAACTAAGATAGATACTCAGCGGTCCTTTTTCCTTGCTTGAAAGCCACTCAATAACTCCTATTAGCTTGCTGAGCACTACTACTTCCATAAACTGGACAATCAATGGTGATTACCAAAGAATGAACTCATGGGCCACATGACAACTTAAGCTTTCTCTCCACTGTATTGGTCATACACCTGCCCTTGTACAACCAAGTGGCACCAACTTCCCATGCCACTAATCTCCCCAAGGCATCAATCAATAGAATGTTGTATTACTGACAATAGATGAGAATACCACAAGTACCAATCTTGGAGGGCCAGTGGGGGGTATTGGCTACATACATAATATCATGATTTTCTAAGTCATCAGGTAACACACGTACCTCAGAAGTAAGTAACAGGTAGAATTGCTACCAAAACTGGGAATCTTGACTGAAGCTTCCTTCCAGTATCAAAAGCCAAGCCATTATCCACTTGAAGTTTGTTTCCCATGTCAGCGACTGGTAGCGCAGCATGTACTGGATGGGTGGATGACGTGCTTGACGGCAGAGTCGTGATGTCCAACTTGGCGTGCATGGTGTCGACTTCATCCTCGACAACACCTTTGCATGCAAGACTCCTTGAGATGCATTGGCCCACCTTTATCCCCGAACGGCGGCCACGACATTGGTAGTAGTTCTTCGGCAGTGGTATACAGAGCTTTGGTTTGGACGATCACCGGCGACCATGGCGCTAGTCCCGCACGGCGGAGGAGCGGGCGGGTCGGCGACGATGGCGATGCCGATGCTGACCGTGGACAACTACATGGTCTGGGTCATCAAGGCGCAGGCCATCCTCGACATGCACACCGTGTGGGAGGCGGTGGCGCCAGGCGACGCGGTGGTGAACGCGCGGAAGGACAAGACGGCGCGCGCGTTGCTGCTCGGGGCGTTGCCGGAGGACGTGCTGCTGCAGGTGGCGACGAAGCTCACCGCTAGGGAGGTATGGGACTCCCTGAAGGTGAGGTTCGTCGGTGCCGATCGGGTCCGCATGGCGAGGCTGGCGACACTGTGCGGCGAATTCGACCGCCTAGAGATGGCGGACGACGAGGAGCTCGACGTGTACGCCAGGAGGCTCGCGGCAATGACGGTGAGGTACACCAACCTCGGGGAGACGCTGGGCGACGCAGCGCTCGTCAAGAAGCTGCTGGATACGGTGTCGGATTGGCTCTTCCCCATCGTCGTCAGCATCGAGCAGTTCCACGACTTGACGACGATGCCGTTCGACGAAGCGCTCGGGCGGCTGCACGTGTTCGAGGAGCGAGTTCGGCGTCGACGACAAGACGGTGGCGAAACTGCTCATGACGGCGTGCAGTGGGCAGCACGGGAGCGTCGACACGGCAGTGCTCGAGACAACGACGACTGCAAGAGCGTGGCGTCGAGCAGCGGTGGGAGCCGGCGCGGGCGCTGCTACAAGTGCGGCGAGCGCGGCCACTTCAAGAGGGACTGCCCCAAGTTGCGGAGGGAGCCGGCGGCCTCCTCTGATCCGTGGCTTAGGGGGTGAGTTTTGGGTGAATAAGCTGCGGCGTCCGCGTCGGGAACTTTGATTTTCCAAAGGAATTTGTTAGGGAACCCCACATCAGTCTTAACAAGGAAAAGATACAAAGATTTGACAGAATTTTTTTTGTCAGCTGTTAGCAACCATTGGGGCTGATCTTTTCCATCATGCATCCTCACCTCCTCACACCTCAATTTACGGCTAGTCCAAAGAAGATATTTATCACCAATTAGAGTTCTTCTAAAAGTGAAGCCACTCCATCCCATGTCTATAGCTTCTGCCACTGAAATACCATGATCAAGGCTCATATTATAGAAACTGCGGTAGGCCTCTTTCAAGGTCTTGGATTCCACCCACTAGTCTTCCCAAAATCTGGTGTTTCTACCATCTCCTAACTTTTTCTTAACAAGTTGATAGAATAAGTCTTTTCTTTGCATAAGACTCCCCCAGAACTGGAAATCTCTAGGTCTTTTTTTATCCCAGGGATGCATTTCCCTTTTACATATTTGTTAAGCAGAATATTTATCCAAATTCCTTCCTTAGTTTGTAGTTTCCAGAACCATTTGGCCAGCAGGGGTTTATTCATCAACTCTAAATTTAAAAATCCACAAACCTCCTAAGCGTATGAGGAGGCAGCAAGTTTTCTAATTTACAGATGATATTTTCTTATCTTCATTCTCTTGCCACACTAATCTGGCTCTAAAAAGATCAGCTTTTTTTCTGACACTTACTGGGAAAGGGTAGAAAGATATTATATAGATTGGGATATTAGATAGGCAGGATTGGACCACAGTTACTCTCCCTGCCATATTCAACAATCTCCCTTGCCAGCAAGCACACCTTTTTTCAATTTTCCGAGTGACCACCTTCCAGAACTTATTTCCCAGTCTCACATCAGAGACAGGTAGTCCCAGATATTTAAATGGGACATCTCCTTTTTTACAAGTGAAGGTTTCTTGGTATAGATATCTTTTATCTCTAGCCTCACAAAATAAGAAAACCTCACTTTTGTGGATGTTTATTGTCAATCCAGACATTTTCTCAAAAGCGATTAACTTAAATTTCTAGCACTCTCCTCATCATCCTGGATCAGAAAAATGGTGTCATCCACATATTGAAGCATGTTCACCATTGTTCCCAAATTCAGGCATAACTCCTTTTACATATCCAACAAGTTTGCCTTTATCCAAAATAATGGCTAAGGCATCAGCTGCTAAATCAAACAGGAGAGGAGACATGGCATCACCTTGCCTCAATCCTTTATAGGTTTTAAAACAAGGACCTATACTGTCATTCACTTTAATCCCAACATGCCCTCCAATCATAGTGTGCATTACCAAATCACACCATTTGTCAGGGAATTGTTTTAATTGAGTAGGAGGAATTATTGGTTTGATAACTTTACTCAACCTGTTCATCAAACTTTTGTAATGATTTTAAAGCTAACATTAAGCAAATATATTGGTCTGAATTTCCGAATTAATTTGGCATCAGAGACTGTTGGCACTAGTGTGATGATACCATAATTGAGTATTGAGATGCCCAATTTTCTAGCATGGAAATCATTTAAAACTTTCATGAGATCCCACTTAACTAGGACCCAAAAATGTTGATAAAAATATGCAGGCAACACATCAAGGCCTGGGCTTTTATTTTTTTCCATGCCAAACACCACAGAATGTTGATCCAATGGTTGTGCACGTAAACGAGACCAAATCAGCAATCACGTAGTTTTTTCATGTGTGACATGGGTGTTGATGATGCAAGTTTGCAGGAGCGTTTCGAGTTCTACAAAATCCTTTCTGGGTCATAATTTTTTTTCTAATTCAATGTGTGCCTAGCGTTATGAAGTGTAGATGTGGATGCCTTTGTGCATATGTGAGGCACCAAAACCAGAAAACTACGCCTGTGAGAAGATAGATGACAAACTGATCCATTTAATCATTAGTGGTATGTATTTACCAATTACCATGTAATTATCCTATGCAGCAGAGTATCAACATCATTTCCTTGACTGCAATTTAAATAGTATATCTTAGCCGAATTAAGCTTTAGCTACTTCCCGAGGGGAGCACTGGCCTTGCATTGGCCCGGCATGTGCTTGCTGTGATGGCAATGCATGCACCTCCTTATGGACATGGCTCTGTGCCAGCCTATCCGCAAGCAGGGATTTCCTCTGGCATGCATGGTCGTTGCGATGCCAATGGCGGCCATTGCCTTGTGTGGGCTCATGACCAGGGCATGCTCGTGATCATGATGTATGGCGATTTGGGATCGCTCTTCGCACCCGCTGGTGTTGGTCGTCTCGCCCTGGATCTAGCTCCAGCTGCCATGTGACCCGACCGGACTGCCACGCCAACTTTCGCACCTCTCCCATCCGGATCATCGGCGATGGCAGATCCTGCAAATTCTGGGCGGATCACTGGGTGGATGGTTTGTCTATTTCGGACTTTGCTCCCTACCACCCTTGTTTCTCTCGTTCCCCGGCATCACCCGTGTGATTCGCACCATGGCTGAGGACATATGGCCTCTCCAAGGTTCATGGATCTGCCACATCCACGGTGCCCTCTCCCTTGCGGCAGTGGTGGAATATATTGAGCTATTACGCCCATTCGGCCATACCATCCTGACGGACCGACGAGCCTGACACTCACACATGGCGTTGGACGGAAAGCGACATATACTCCCCCAAATCATGTTACTTGGTAGCTAACCTAGAAAGCTTGGGCGCCCTTGAGAGTAAAAAAATTCACGTGGTTGGCGCTGCAAGACCGATGCTAGTTGGACGACGGTGCGCCATGGGCTTCCTCACCAATCACTATGCTTGTACTGTGATCCGGCGCCCTAATCCATGCAACACTTGCTGGCTGGATGCCCGTTTTGTCGTGGGCTATGGCATGAGGCCAACTCCAACCGTCGATCCCAAACGCATGTCCATTTTGTCTGAATTATGTCTGTTTGGGTCGGCAAAACGGACGCCCGTGTCCGGTTTTGGCAGTCCACATGTCAATGCACACAACGCGCGTCCGCATCCCAAACTTTGTGTGCGCGTAGACATCTCCCGCGGTCGAGAGCGTCAATATCTCCTCCACCCCCTCCCCCCAATTGCTCCTCATGGCTGCGCTTGTACTCCTTCTCGGGGTCCTTCATCATGGCCTACACCAGCCGCTCCTCATCCCCGGCCGTCATGGTGGGAGGTGGAGGTGCCGGCGGCGACGGGGAGGGAAGAGGGCATCGGCGTCAGGCCGCACACTCTGGGTGTGCTTGATGCGCACACACAAGGCGCGCCTGGCGGGCTACGAGCACGGGGCGGGCAAAGAAAGGTTGCCGATGCATGCCGTGCTCGTCCTGAAACCATGTGTCCCAGAGGGGTGAGTCGACGTCGTAGCGCCGGTCGGTGAGGTACTGGCGCGGGACAGCTGGCGATCTACTGAGGCGGGCGCGGCCGCTCGCCGGGACATGGGGAATGGGCACCCGATCTGGGCTCAGTTGCCACCCATTGGGGGGTGGCATCGGATCACAACAACGGGGTGCCAGTAGATGTCGACCTTGACGTACGACCGAAAGCATGGCACGGCTGCCGAAAGTAAGATCAAGAACACTGTCGGTGAGGTGCAATGGATGGCCGCGCTTCCAGACGAGGCGGACGACGACTTCGCCTCGTGGTCGTGCTTGGCTTTCTTCCCGGCCACCCACCTCCAGAAGCCCATGGTCTACGGGGCGCGAGGTGGGGAGGGGGTGCTAGGCTAGGAGTTGCTGTCTGGGCGGGAGGGAGCAATGGCGTGGACGCGGTGGGGAAATGGAACGGCCAGTCCACGACTTCGCCATAAAAAAGGATGCGGCCGGGGGTGGCTGGGTGGCTGACCGGCGGGCCCGCCCATTCGTGTGAATTATATGGGGTCGGTGGGAGGTAGTTGGACGGCCGATACACTGGCCAGAGGTGGATGATGAGAGAATGCGTGCACGTCTGTTTTGTGCCTATTTGATCGCAAAGCCCGATCAAATTTGCGCCTGGAATGGATTGAGCTGGACTAGAAACAGACTCATTCTATGAAAGGGGTCGCGCGTTGGGCCGTCTCGTCTGTCCAGTTGAGTCAAAACGGACGTCCGGACGATTTGGGAAGTTGGCCTGACATGCTCACCCTGGTGCCGGTCCTCGGCTCGTGCTCCCTCGCCGGATGCATGACGTATTTCTCAAGTGGCGGCACGCGGCGTACTCTGCAACCCTTGTGGCTTTGACGGCCGGCAACCGTCGATCACCTAGCTTAACAATAGCATCCAGGAGGAGGGTCGATCTTCGCCAGGGGACTAGGTAATGTTGTGTCCATTCTTCTCCTGCTGCTCCGTCCAACTACCTCCCACCTAGCTTAACAATAGCATCCAGGAGGAGGGTCGATCTTCGCCAGGGGACTAGGTAATGTTGTGTCCATTCTTCTCCTGCTGGAATTATACGGGGACGGAGCAGGGGAATATGGGTCGATCTTCGCCAGGGGACTAGGTTGGGTGCTGTTGGGGCTGAGCAAACCAATATTCTTCCATGCTCAACCTAGTTTCTACGCTCCACCAGCCTCTTTTCGGCTATGTTTGGTTGCCAGGGAGAGAAATTCCAGGATAAGCACAGGTGTAATTTTCTTGAGACATGTGTGCGGCGATGAGATGAAGTCGACCAGAACGGCCGCAGTGGTCTGATCCATGGGAGCAAGAGGAGAGAGAGAGAGAGACGGGGAAATCTTCCACAGAGTCGGGGGTAGTTTATTTTTTGCCCAGGAATTTGACAGGGATGGGGCAGGATATCTCTCTCTCTCTCTCTCTCTCTCTCTCTCTCTCTCTCTCTCTCTCTCTCTCTCTCTAGTGCATCCACCAAATTCATAGTTGGATAGCGCTGAGATGGCTTTTCACCGGTGACCGTGTACTAGGGAAAGGGTGGGGTGGGGATACCGGTGGGATCCAGGACAACCAAACGAGCCTTTCTGGGGCGAACCGCGAGGGGAAGTGAAAGGGCGGTGGGGACGGGAGTTGGCGATTGGGGAAAAACAGGCAGCCCACGCCACGTGTTGGCGCGCCCACGGTTCGAGCGGAACCAATTTTTCGTACGCGCCAATAGCTGGCTTGCCATATTTTGGCAGAAACCAATTAGGCTCATAATCCTCATAAACTCCCCCGCACGACCAAGCCCCAATCAAGGTCACAACAGTCGGCCCTCCCATTCATGCACAGTCCCACGTTCCATCGCCGATCGAGTAGCTTGTGCACGCATACGCATGCATGCAATGCAACCACGGACGCGGCCCGCGCCTCTCCCTCTTCGCACGCCCACATCACTCGCTGCCCTCTCGTACGTGCACCGCTTTCGTGGGGTCTTCCCTCCGTCGTCCGTCTTTGCAGCAAAACGCCGGTCGATGCCTTGCGCACATGACGCGCGCGTTGGGCTACAGAGACCTGCTCCTGGTGCAGCGCCGTCTCTACGACTAGGACCACGACCACTACAGGCTCCCTACGTACCGAGGACCAGTCATACACTGCACCCTTTACAGTGTGCCGGCTGACGTGAGATTTAATTTTCTTGTCGTTTTTTCTGAATCTCAAACAGAATTAGATTTGCTTGGTCTAGAATGTGCTTTGATATTTTGCAGAATCGATCCCCTAAAACTCTTTTTTTTTCGAATGTTGGTAGTTGATCTACCAAATTCATTGATCAGAAGAAAGAGGGTTGGTCCAGTTTATGAGGGAAACCGGACCAAAAAACCATACAAACGTCGCCTTTCGGCAAACAACACACACATCCCCACGAGCCACGGGTCCCTCTGACCGGATCCATCTCCAGGACGATGCCCCCAAGAGAGAACGCGACGCCGAATGGCGCCGCCACCGTCCGATCTAAAACTAGATCAAGGGTTTCCCCCGGAGCACGTCGGGAAAGGCAAGGTGAGAGTAGCTACATCGATGCCTCCAGCGAGGGAATGACGCCTGAAAGCGCCGCCATCAACGACTCCGGCCGGAACCGGAGTACGACTTTCGCCGGCAGTCTCACCTGCATAGCCCGAACCCAGGATCCGATCAACCTACACACCGAACCACTACCCCTGCCTCCACGGCCAACCGCACCTCCCCGGCGAGTTCGAAATGCTTCCAACCTTGCATCCACATCCCCACTGGACAGAGGATGCAACCCCTAGCGGCGCCATTCGTCTCCCATCGGAAGGATGCAACCAAGCACAACGCCATTCGTCTCCTCGAGGATGCAACGCCTGCCGGCCATTCCTCTCCCGACGAAGGATGCAACAACCACAACGAGGCCATTCCTCTCCCTCCAGCCACCTCCATCTCGTCCTCCCACCCGAAGCAGCGTCGAGCTCACCGAACCACCAAACAGGAGGATGCAACACCAGGCGAGGTGCCATTCATCTCCCTCCACTTCGCCCGCACGGCCAGCAGAAACCCAGATCGAGCCCTGCTGCCTGCGGAACTCACGCCTCCAGCAGAACCGTCGCCTTCATGGCCACCTCCTCGAGTAGATCAGCTCCTGGCACGCAAAGGGGAGGAAGAACCGTCCGCCCGTCCGCTGGGCCGCCGAAGACAACCGGCAGCCACCCAGCAGATCCAGCGGCTGGGCGCCACTGCGCGCCTCCCTCGCCCAGCGCGCAGAATCCATATGGGAGCAGCGCTGGCACCCTGCCCACGCCGCCCGAATCGACGACGACCACCACGCCGCGCCGGCAGCGGCCATCGCGCCCACCAAGACGCCTCCCTCGCGTCTGCTGTGCTTCCTCAGCCAGCGAGCCACGCCCAAGCCTCCAGCCACGCGCCACCTCGGGCCACTCCGCCGCAGACGCGCGCCCCCGCGCCGCCATGGCAGCCAGCACGCCAAGCTCGCAGTCGAGGGAGATGAAAGGGCCCCGCCGCCACCTTCACTGGATCCGGCGCGGGCTTTGCCGGCCGCTCCTCCGGCGGCGGCGAGCGATGGGGAGGGTGGAGAGGGGGGCTGGCGGCGCCGATCTAGGTTTCCCCCGTGTCGCCAGGGAGGGCGACGCGGGGGACGAGAGAACCGCATCCCCTAAAACTCTAATTAAGCTTCCAGGAAAGCAGGCCTCCTGCTGCGTCCAGGCTGTGGGCTGCATGCGCACCTGTCTGTGTTTGTACAGCGGGGTGGGAAAGCTTTAACCATGAAGGCGCTCACTGGCAGCAGTAACATGCGCTACTACTGGCCGTCGCTTTCAAGACATGGAGCAGCGAACGGCAGGCGCGCACACACCCTGATTCAATCTAGATTTCAGTTAAACTGCACGTTATTGAAAATTCGTTCTAGTGAGAATTAGTAGAGCAAACAACTTAGCCTAGCCTGCCAATTAAGTAATACTAAAAAACAAATGGAGTATGTTTGACGTAGGCATGTAGGTGTATAACGCTGATCATCACGTACTGCTTGTTTTCTGATGTTGGCCGCATGCATCATTGGATCCATCCAGATTCCTGACCAAAGTGAAGGAAACACGTGCCCAGCTCTTGATCATATGACGCAGTCAACACCATGCTCGTCTTATTGGACAGACTCACACGCGTTTGCCAACGTCGCCGGGTGTAGCGGCGGCGATAATGCATTGGCGTGCATGGAACTGATCGAGGAAGGCATAATTGGCTGTGATTGTTTAATAATTTATTCGATGGTCGGATGTTTCTTCTTATTGTGGGATTTTCTAGCAATTCTTTCTATTTTCTTCCGTATAGATAGATAGATAGATAGTCTAGCAAAGTGGCCCGCCTATTCGTGCAATGTCTTTTAGTTGTTTGTTATATTTTATGAATGACTTTGTTAGATGAAGTGAGTATAGAAATTTAAAAATTAAATCTGTTTTTATTGTTTCTTATAATTATTACATTTTCTTACAAAAAACAACTCTATTGGAAAGAACAAGTGTTAATTCAAATATGGCATTTTCAGCCCTAATTTTCCAATATTTTTTGCAATTTGATTTTTTATATCATTTTTTACAAATTGTATTTAGAGTATAATAATGTAGCATTTTTTGTAAGCTACAAATATGCATCAAACTTGTACTTTAGTAGATCTTGGAACTCGACTACAACATCTTAGCTATTCTATCACTTATATGGTTCGAAATTCCTATATGTGACTTACCATGTAGAATCCATAGCGATATACTTTGTCAGGTTTCGCAGGAGGAGGAGGAGTGGCAGCTTGTTGTTCGTCAGGTCTCGCAAGGTGGGGATGGACTCTCAAGAGTGACGGAGAACCATGAGGTGTCTGTCTCTTATTTGGGCGGCTCGACTATCAGCACTACTTCAATGACGAAAGGTGGTTGCGTGGGCCTTCAAAGGTTCCACGTCAACCAGATGCGCATAGCCACATGGTGATTAAACCAAAGGGTGAGAAGTAAGTGTTCATATTGACTCTTATAAATTACTAGCTTTTGTACCTTGAATATTTCATTAAATATAAATTGACTTGACTTTTCATTCTACGGGATCTTAATAAAAAGTTGGTGAGAGGTGTCTGCCACGTCTACCAAGCGGCATCATTGAGGGTCAATGTAGGTTAAATTACCCTGGCCTAGTCACTTTGCCGGATGGTACCATTGAGCCAACTCAGTCATGGGAGCACTATAAACACGCTCCGGATTTACCGGACCGTACATAGAGGGTTTACGATAACGTCGCCTTGCGTGTGATCAGTGGTTTCTAGGTAAGTCCTTTGAAACACCATAATGTCAATACCTATAGCTTTAAAATTGCTATAGTCATGATTTTACCCTTCTCCCATGTAAGGATGATTGTTGGATTTCTTTACTTGCACTGAGGGTCAGCGGGATGGCACAAATGTGGTGATTGGTAATATTGCCAAGAAACATGCCCACGACATGCACTAGGAGGAGCGCGTGCGGTTAGTGGTGAAAGTGCAACTAATCCCCACAAGTGGTTTTGGTAATTCATAACAATGTATATCTCATTGACTACTATCCATTCAAGATAAATATTTCAGGATGTTCAGTGATTGGCATGGCATGACATAGAGATGTGGACCCCTCAAAATGCTAAGGATAAGGATTGGCAAAAGCTCAAGACTCTACATTTTTGTTTAAGTGATCCAAGATCACATTGAATCCATAGGAAAACCAATACTATTAAAAGGGGATGAGGTGTTGCTTAATGGATTACTTGCTCAAAGTGATTAGTGATATTGCTCCAAAACCCTCGACCACTTTCTCTATCCAAATATGTCCAAAACATAAACTCCAAACTCAGCCCCACCGATAATTCCTACCCGGAGCCACCGAGTTCGCGTTGACATAGCCACTGCCAAAACCCTAATAGTTCGGTCACACCGATATGGATCTCGGTCTCACCGAGATTTCCTTGCCAGCTCTCTATGACTTGTTGCACTCACTCGGTCTCACCGAGATGTTGCAATCGGTCCCACCGAGTTGAGTTGACTGATTCTCTGTTGCTCATTGCATTCACTTTGGTCTCACTAAGATGATGCAATCGGTGCCACCGAGATGAGGTTTGCCCTAAGCCCTACCACATCAGTCTCACCGAGATTTCTAATGTTCATATTCTTGTACAGATCGGTGCCATCGAGTTTTCTGATCGATGCCACCGAGATGGGTCAAAAGTGTGAAACGGTTGGATTTTGTGTGGAGGCTATATACACCCCTCCACCTCCTTCTTCTCATTGAGGATAGCCATCAGAACGTGCCTACACTTCCACCATTCATTTTTGACAGAGAACCACTTACTCATGTGTTGAGATCAAGAGATTCCATTCCTACCATTTGAACCTTAATTTCTAGCCTTCCCCAAGGTGCTTTCCACTCAAATCCTTCTTCCAGCATAGGCAAATCTGTGTGAGAGAGAGTTAAGTGTTGGGGAGACTAATATTTGAAGCACAAGAGCAAGGAGTTCATCATCAACACACCGTCTATTATGTTTTGGAGAGTGGTGTCTCCTAGATTTGTTAGGTGTCGCTTGGGAGCCTTTGCCATGATGTGGAGTTGAACCAAGTAGTTTGTAAGCGCAAGGAGATCGCCTACTTCATGAAGATCTACCCGAGTGAGGCAAGTCCTTCATGGGCGATGGCCATGATGGGACAGACAAGGTTGCTTCTCCGTGGACCCTTCGTGGGTGGAGCCCTGATGCGGCTTGAACTACGTCGGTATTTCCCCAAAGAGGAAGGGATGATGTAGCACAACTACAGTAGGTATTTCCCTCAGTGATGAGACCAAGGTTATCGAACCAGTAGGAGAACCACACAACATTACGTGAATGGCACCTGCACACAAATAACAAATACTCGCAACTCGACGTATTAAAGGGGTTGTCAATCCCTTTCGGGTAACGGCGCCATAAATTGGCAAGTAGACGGGATAAAAATTGTGATAGATTGATAAATGCAAATAAAAGCAAATAAAATTCAGCGAGGTATTTTTGTGTTTTTGGATTAATAGATCTGAAAATAAAAGCAAATAATAATATATCGCGAAGGAAAATATAATAAAGAAGAGACCCGGGGCCGTAGGTTTCACTAGTTGCTTCTCTCGAGAAAAATAGCAAACATGGGTAAACAAATTACTGTTGGGCAATTGATAGAACTTCAAATAATCATGACGATATCCAGGCAATGATCATTATATAGGCATCACGTCCAAGATTAGTAGACCGTCTCCTGCCTGCATCTACTACTATTACTCCACACATCGACCGCTATCCAGCATGCATCTAGTGTATTGAGTTCACGGAGAAATGGAGTAATGCAATAAGAATGATGACATGATGTAGACAAGATCTATTTATGTAAAAATAGACCCCAACTTGTTATCCTTAATAGCAATGATACATATGTGTCGGTTCCCCTTCTATCACTGGGATCAAGCACCGTACGATCGAACACATCACAAAGCACCTCTTCCCATTGCAAGATAAATAGATCAAGTTGGCAAACAAAACCCAAATATCGGAGAAGAAATACGAGGCTATAAGCAATCATGCATATAAGAGATCAAAAGACTCAAATAACTTTCATGGATAAAAACATAGATCTGATCATAAACTCAAAGTTCATCGGATTCCAACAAACACACCGCAAAAAGAGTTACATCATATGGACCTCCAAGAGACCGTTGTATTGAGAATCAAAGGAGAGAGAGGAATCCATCTAGCTACTAACTACGGACCCGAATGTCTACAAAAGACTACTCACGCATCATCGGAGAGGCACCAATGAGTATGATGAACCCCTCCATGATGGTGTCTAGATTGGATCTATTGTTTTTGGAACTTGCGGCGGCTGGAATTTATTTTCGTCGACTCCCCTAGGGTTTCTGTAATATTGGAGTATTTATAGAGCAAAGAGGCGGTGCGGGAGGCCACTGAGGTGGGCACAACCCACCTGGGCATGCCTGGGGGCCCAGGCGCACCATGGTGGGTTGTGCCCCCCTCAGGGAACCCCCCAGGTGCTTCTCCGGCCCATTAGGTGTCTTCTGGTCCATAAAAATTCCACAAAAAGTTTCGCTGTGTTTGGACTATGTTTGGTATTGATTTCCTGCGATGTAAAAAACAAGCAAAAACAGCAACTGACACTTGGCACTATGTCAATAGGTTAGTACCAAAAATAATATAAAATGATTATAAAACATCCAAGAATGATCATATAACAACATGGAACAATCAAAATTTATAGATACGTTGGAGACGTATCAGCATCCCCAAGCTTAATTCCTGCTCGTCCTCGAGTAGGTAAATGATAAACACTAAAGGTGTGGAATGCTGCCTAACATGTTCATCGCACAATCTTTCTTTTATAGCATGGACATTTGGACTTTTATATGGTTCAAAGCAATAGTCTAGTTTTGACATGAAGACTTTAATACTCAAGCATATCAACAAGCAACCATGTCTTTCAAAATATCAATGCTAAAGCAAGTAATTCCCTAGCCCATTATGTTCACTCATTGATTAATTCATGAAACACACTCGCATATTAGCTACACCCAATGATCAAGTATGATCATAGTGCCCCTTAGTTGGTGCTTTATAAGAGAAGATGGAGACTCAAATAAAAATAAAAATTGCATAAAGTAAAAGAAAAGCCCTTCGCAAAGGGAAGTATGGATTTGTAGAGGTGTCAGAGCTCACAGCGAAAAACATAGAGATAAAATATTTTGGGAGGCATGGTTTTACTGTCAGTGAAAACGATCGAGTAGTTCCTAATACTTTCCATGCTAGATATATCATAGGCAGTTCCCAAACAGGAAATAAAGTTTATTCCTTTTTCACCATACTTTCACTTTCCATGGCTAACCGTATCCACGTGTGCCTTCAATACCAACACTTTCCAAGGAGTTTATTATTTGACAACATAAAATAAATTTATTTTTTATTTCGGGACTGGACATCCCTAATACCTTTGACAACATAAAGTAAATTTATTATCCATGCTGGAATCTCTTCTCTCCCCTTTTTCTTCACCCAATCTCTTTTGTCTCTTTCTTTTTTCAAGATGGAAACCTTTTTTTCTTCTACATTGTATTAGGTCTCTCCCTTTTCAGTATTGAAACGTACTTAAGATGGATAGTGTATTGTGCTGTCATGAAAAAAGATGGATAACGTATTGTTTAGGTGAATCTCCACCGTTTAGATTTCATAGTTTTAGACTGATGAATCTGCATCGTTCGTTTTCTATCGTTTTAATAATATAATAGATAGATAGATAATAGTGTTCTATTGTGATTATTTTTCGCAAGAAAATTTCTGATCTATTCATCTTCAATCATGGCAGTACAACAAACACCAGAAATAATAAAAATTACATCCAAATCCGTAGACCACCTAGCGACGACTATATGCACTGAAGCGAGCCGAAGGCGCGCCGCCGTCTTCGCACTTCCCTCGTCGGAGCCGGGCAAAACTTGTTGTATTAGACAGTCGAAAAATCATTGTGCTAAGACCCTATTGGACCAGCACACCAGAACAGTAACCGCCGCCGTTGAAGAGTAGTGTATCGGAAGGATCCAACTTGAAAACACAGGAACATCAACAAACTACGACCAGATCCGAGCAAATCCATCAAAGATAGGTCTGTCGGAAACACATCTCCACACACCCACCTACGATGCTAGATGCACCATCGGGACGGGGGCTAGGCGGGGAGAATTTTATTCCATCTTCAGGGAGCCGCCACCGTCTCATCTTCCTGAGCAGGATACAAACCCTAACAAAATTTGAAAAAACTTCTAAAAACAGAGCCCTCTCGCCGGCAAGGGTCGGGATCCACGCGTCACCACGGCCCTAAGGCCACCAGAGACGAGACGGACAGGCGACGCCGACGGGAGGTTAAGAAACCCTAGTTCTATTATTACCCGAAAAAAAGTAGGGTTCCACGAAAGCACGTGGCATGGCCTTTTTTGTGTATTTTCTGATGTTTACAAGAAATCGTACAAACAATTTCCCGTCCTAGACTTCTGGCATCGTTGGTGGCAGTCACACATGCACCTGACGTGTACGCACGTCCACCTGCTCAGTCTTTGCGTAATGTTCGTCGTCAGGGCCATCTCCGGGTGGGAAACGCAAAAATGAGTGCCCTAAATTAGAAATATTACAAAATATACTCTCAATTCTCAAAAAAAAAAAAAATACTTCCTCCAACACATGATATAAGAGCGTTTTTTATACTAGACTAGTGTAGAAAACACACTTATATTATAGAACGGAGGGAGTACTCTTGCTTAATTATATAACTTCAATATGTGTTATTTCATACTTTTTCCGTCCCAAAATAAGTGTCTCAACTTCGTACTAGCTCTAGTACAAATTTGTACTAAGCTCAAGACACTTATTTTGAGACGGAGGGAGTACAAGATTTAAAAATATATCTATACCACTACTAATAAAATAAGGTGCGCTTTTTAATGTTTTGATCTGTTCACTCATACTATTAATTTGATTTTTTGATATTCCTTTACTAAGGTGGTACTAATAATTACATAAAATGTTTCGTTGTTTCGTTGCGTCAAATAGCCATAGACCCCCGACTGGGTCGGCCCATTAGTAGTTGCTGTGCGAGTGCGCCCATTCGCCCGCTGGAAATCAAACTAGCAAAAAATTCACAAACACACTGATATTATTTTTTTTGTTTTTTTCGATATTTTTTTACTGTTCTAAGGTGAGATAGTACTAATATAATAACGACATAGAAACATTTTATTGTTTCCTTCAACATCAAATAGCATTAGACCCCCGACTGGGTCACCGCATCACGGGCCGCTGTGCGAGCGCGCCCATTCGCCTGCTAGAAATTGAACTCCCAAAACTCGCAGGGAATCAAACTTCCGACCGCCGCCGGGTAAGGGAAACCAGCTAACCAGTGGAGTTGAACACCGTTACATAAAAAGGAGGACCACACATGTTTAAGAACTAACTATAATGCAGAATCCGGACACCCATTTGAAATTTCTTAACTTCTTTGGAAATTATGAATAACTTTATATAAAACAAAGAATGTTTGAAGATCCAGAAAGAATTGAACAACTCGAACAAATTTTAAAATTTGATTTTTTAAAATAAAAACATGAACATTCTTTTGAATGTGGTATTAATAGTTACGTAAAAACATTTCTTGTTCGTTCAGCATCAAATAGCCGTAGACCCCCAACTGGCCGGCCATTTGTGGCCGCTGTGCGTGCATGCCTGCTAGAAATCGAACCGCAATCTTTTTGCAAAAACACAGGGAGACCTCGCTGGAATTTAACTTGACATCTGCCTGCTATGGGAGACTAGCTAACTAGTGGAGTGGAAAATGACACGAGTTAGTGCAAAATATGGAGCGGGCATGTCTAGAAACTAACAATAAAGCAGAATCCGGACACCTTTTGGTCTTTTTAGATTTTTTTTCAAAATTGTGAATAATTTTTTTTAAAACTGATTACTTTTAGGAACTCCAATTTTTTTTTGAACAACTCAGAAATTTTGGAATTTTCAATTTCTTAGAAAAGTGAGAACATTCTTTTGAAAATTTGTTTTTAAAAATCTTGATTTTTTTGACCAATTTAAAAATAATGAATATAATTTGAAACACTGACAGTTTTTGAATTTTTGAACAAAATTTAGAAACATAGAAAAAATTGAAAACCCGGAACAAATTTTGAAATTACAAATATTTTTCTAATACATGATTTTTTTTTGAAAAGGTGGACATTTTACGCGTTCTGATAATTTCCCCTTTTCATATGTCATTAACTGGCCATCGATTTCAGCCCTGACCTGAGCATGAACCGCCTTGGCAAGCCATAGTGATAAAAAAGGTGAAAGTTTTGAACTACATTACAAAGTTGAAAACATTCTTTTGAAAAATATATATACCCCCGTGTATTTGGGGGAATTTCCGTGTCTTTTGCCTAGCCGTTTAGAAGTTTCCCTTTTTATTTTTTGACCAAAATGTAAATCATTCAAAAATGCAAAAAATCTGAATTATCTTTGGTAAACGAAGCTATCTGCCCTCAACACCAATTCGGGTTTTCAACCTATTCAGGGACTTTTTGGATCACATGATTGTGAAACACAGGAATATGACAAATATAGGAAGCTGACAGGGTTGACGGTGCAAACCAAGGATTACAAAACACAGGAAAGTTGCAGGACTGGTCATTTGGATGGAACACATGAAAAACACAGGAAAAGTGCCTCATCGCGTTGTAGTGAGAGAGGGTGGACAGGGTGGTAGCTCGAGATCCACTTTGTCCACTGTCACCCGGCGACATAGCGGGGACATCAACCCCCGACCTGCTGTGCACTAGGATCAACTCTGCGCACTCCGCTCTGGTGCCCCAAGGCCCTCCCCAACCCCTTCGTGGCTGCTCTCATGCCCGCGCCACCACGGATGCACATGCGGATGCCCGAATATGTGGTTGCGGCCGAGGAAGAGGGTAGGGGTGGCAGAGGTATCTTCCTCCCGTCGGTCCTACGCCTCCGCGATGGTTGGTCTGAAGGAGTAGCACCTCGCGACAGTCCTTCGCCGCTCGTTTGCCATGGTGGAGACAGGCGCACGATGCCTCCGTCGCAAGAAAATGTGAAGGCACTCCTTCTCCGCATGGAGCAGTCGGAGTGCCTCGCCACGAAGAGGGCGGCCGCCGACACGAAAGCTACCAAGCTCACGAAGCAGCTGGCGCGCGCCCTTGGTAGCATGGCCGGCATCGTCTCCTTCTCACCCTAGAGCAGCACTACCGACACCAACAACGCTCTCCCGCTGTTGTATCCTACGCGGAGAACTACATCTATTCCGATGACCACAAGGGCAAGGGGCGGCAAGGAAATGGTATTTTCGTCGCCCCTGTCCGTCCCCGTTTAGTATTTAGTTATCTTTAGTATGAGCCTATGTTCGTTTGGTCCAATGAACTGCCTCTTTCGGTCCGATGAATTATGATGTTATATCAGTATGCATTTATGTTGTTTCTCTCACGTTGTATGGATAGCATAAATTTGAGGGACTGGATATGTGGGGAAGGACTGCGGACGCGGAGAAATAATTGGTGACCGATCACTGTCCACGAATCCACCCGGATGCGTTCGCAGACGTAAGGGATCAATTTTGCAACCTAGAAGAACTAGTACATACAGTTTTTGTAAAAGTCTTACATAGAAATAGGATTTTCAATTTTTATTGGACGCGCGCGCACACATAAAATAACACAAATGGTCCTTATGGTAATTTGAGAATACCTTATATGCGAAGTGAAGCACAGCAAGCTACTCTTTTATTTCTATGTAGTGAAAAGTGTGCCAGGAAAACAAAAGCAAATGGTTAAAATCCACTGGATAGCACTGTGAATAGTAGCTCGTGCCCCAACAGTGCTGCAGCAGCATCGTAAAGCTGGATTCCACTGGACAGCAGCATCGTAGAGCCTTGACGATGGAATCGACGATCGAGCTCTCCTATAATCGCTAGCATAGGAAAACAGGGGCTGTTAAGTTAAGTTAAGTTAAGTTACGGTGGACACTGTTCGGTTAGGACTCTGCAGAGTCGTCGTTCCATTTACTCACTTTTTTACGTGGCTACTGTGGAGTAACTTGTTCCGTTGGTGGGCTCCTGGCTATAATGTCATCTCATCTCCTGGCGCAGTTTCCCTTCTGCCGCAGATCACGTGCCGGTCATAGACGCTCTTTTTTGGGAGCATGTAAATGGAACCAATCGATCGGCTGACCCACACCTCTGGTGGTTGGTCGGATATGACAAAGGGTATAATCCCATTTCTCTTTTTAGAAATCCTTTAAATCAAAGCGGGTCTCACTATGTTTCCACTATTTAAAATTTAAATTTGCCAAACATACTCAATATTAGACTTGTCGGTCACAGCCAGCTGTTAGCATAGGGAAAAGTTTCCGCGTCTGGGCGGGGGCGCGCGTGTGTGAGTGAGAGCACAGCCAGTCGCACGTGTGATGAACTCCTGGTGACCACTGAGTGATGAACTCAGCTCTCCTGCTGGCACGTGGGTGATGATATGCATGCCCCTGTCGCAGCTACTGTAGGCACAGTGTGGCCGGTCCCGCATAGTGGACGGTTGCTCCATCCTGTTTATGGCAACCGATTTGGCCAGGAATATTGCACATTTTTTGCACCAGTCCCTGTACCTCTGTTATGCACCATTATTTTGCCGGTGCGGTAAGAACTTGAGTTAATAATCCTGCAACAAGGCGCGGAAATTCACACGACACGCACCTGCGCGGTCAGCCTCCCCACTCGATCACGCCGTGATTCATACGTACTACTGCCGTACATACTGAATACGTGCGAATATGTTCGAATATACATGTCGGTGTTATACGTATATGTCGTACATACTGCCGTATTCTCCCGCGTCGAAATTCGGGTGAATATTATATGTGTACCTTTTTGTTTCATGTTCTTCTCCTTCCTCCCGTCTCTTCATTATTACTCTGGACGAACTATTCTTCTTTCTCTACATCCACACTATTCTTCAATGTTCTCTCATGCGTTCCTGTCTATTCGCTTTTAGAGCGGAGTTTTATAGATTAAAATTACAATTCGACAGGTAACATCTCGTTTTATTCTTTGAGTTCTGCTACTCAACATACAGCCATATGTTGCCGTTTTATGCGATTTCTAGTGCACCGTTCATCTTCTTCTTCCTTCGTTCCTGTCCTGTTTCGCACTTATGTTCTAATTCTGTTCCGTACTCTTTTTTCATGTTTGTTTCCGTTCCGTGGAATTAATTTCCTTTACTCCCTCCATTTACTTATACAAGGCCACTATGGAATATACGTTTTACATCTATACAAGGCCACCAACAATAATCGAGGAAAGAATTAATGATATTTCTTCGTACTAGCAACCTGTTTACTACTTGCATGCTTGCAGTCATAATGACACTAGCTACTTCCTCCACTTAATTTTCTTGCATGCATGTAGCGTATTAATTATCCCAGTAAACGAAAAGAAAAGCAAGTTTGCATTAAGTTTTACCTTGGTACCTGTAATCTGAGTTTGTGGCCTTGTATATAAAAATGGAGGGAGTACGTCATCTGGGCTCATGTGTTCGTCCTGTACTACCACTTCGCTAACGCTAATTAAGCATTGTTCTTCCCACATAAAATTACTACACTCTTCTTCCCAAAAAATTATTTTCTCTTCCCTCAAATACCCATCCTTGTATTCTTCAACAATTGCGTCCTCGTACTGTCAAATAGTAATTTGTTGAAAGACTTTGATGTCTTCCTACAAATTTCTCCAGCAATGTAATTTTCAGGTATAAAAGAAAATATACTCCCTTTGTCCCAAAATATATGTCTTAACTTTGTACTAACTTTACAATAAAGTTGTACTAGAGTTGAGACACTTATTTTGGGACGGAGGGAGCACACAACAACGCTTTCCTAGCCAAATTACATCATTATCCGGTTTACCAACAATAAAATCAAGTTTGATAGTACTATATAGAGGCAAATAATAGCATTTGAGTTAAGTTCAACAAACTACTAAAAAGAGGCAAGTAACACACATGTTAAACTAAATAGCTTCCATGGATTTTTTTTTTATCTTGACACCATTATTGGTGTTTCCATTAGTCGATGAATTAGCTTCCATGGTAAATGATGTTTGCTTCCTGGGTATAAGATTTTGTGTCTAATAATATATTATTTCAAAAGCATCACATATTGTTTCCATGAAAAATGAAAATATCCGCTCCCATGGATTGAAGAATGGTTGGTTTTATAGATGGAAGCACCATTTTTTAGGAAACAATCCTTGATAATTGCTTCCAATAACCTCGGCTATTCCAACCGGGTTTTTAGCGCTACATCTAACATACATGGGCCATGCAGTTTGCTTCCATATGAGAAAAATTATTTTCAATTGTGGTGAACTCGATGGAATTTGATTTTGTTTCCGGCCTAGAATATTTTTTTTCCTTGTCCAACGAGATTGCTTCCAAGACATCTGAAGCTCATCCCCAACACAGAAAAGAAATATACTTTGCATAATCTGCTTCCAAAGAAAATATTATTTGCTTCCAAAGTTAGAAATATTTGCTCAGATCTATGATATGTCTCCGACGTATCTATAATTTTTAATTGTTCCATGCTGTTATATTATCATTCTTGGATGTTTTATATTCATTTTATAGCAACTTTATATCATTCTTTGGGACTAACCAATTGACATAGTGCCCGGTGCCAGTTGTTGTTTCTTGCTTGTTTTTACTTCATAGAATATCAATACCAAACGAAGTCCAAATGCCACAAAACTTTTTGGAGATTTTTTTCTGCCCAAAAGACAACTTGGGAGCCAAGGAAGTGCAAGAGGGAGGCCCATGGGGCCCAGTACCCACCAGGGCGCGCCAGAGGCCCCTGTCGCGCCCAGATGGGTAGTGGGGCCCACGGAAGTCCTTTCCACCGCCTCTCAGCTATATAAATACCCAAATATTTCAGAAACCCTAGAGGGTCGACGAAACACAATTCCAGCCGCCGCAAGTTCCAGAACCACGAGATCCAATCTAGAGCCCTATTCTAGCACCTTGCCGGAGGGGAACACGATCGCGGAGGGGTTCATCATCCTCATTGGTCCTCCTCTGATGATGCGTGAGTAGTTCACCACAGACCTACTGGTCCGTAGCTAGGCAATTGCTAGATGGCTTCTTCTATCTTTTTGATTCTCAATACTATGTTCTCCTCGATGTTCTTGGAGATCTATTTGATGTAATGACTTTTTGCGGTGTGTTTGTTGGGATATGATGAATTGTCAGTTTATGATCAGATCTATCCATTAATATAATTTGGTCTTCTTTGATCTCTTATATGCATAATTATTATAGTCTCTTATTTCTTCTCTGAAACTTTGGTTTGGTTTGGCCAACTAGATTGATTTTTCTAGCAATGGAAGAGGTGCTTGATGTCTACTACACAACTTGTTCTTGTAGACTCGTGTTGGGCCTCCAAGGGTAGAGTTTTGTAGGACAATACCAAATTTCCCTCAAGTGGATGACCTAAGATTTATCAATCCATGGGAGGCGTAGGATGAAGATGGTTTCTCTCAATACCCCCCAACAACCAAATAATAAAAAGTCTCTTGTGTCCCCAACACAGCAAATACAATGGTAATTTGTATAGGTGCACTAGTTGGGCGAAGAGATGGTGATAAAAGCATAGTAATGATAGTAGATATTGATTTTTGTAATAGGAACAACAAAAAATAGCAAGGTAGCAATTGATAAAACGGATCACAAATGGTATTGCAATGCTTGAAAATGAGGCCCAGGGCCCGTACTTTTGCTATTGCAATCTCTCAACAATGCTAATATAATTGGATCATATATCCATCCCTCAACGTGCGATGAAGAATCACTCCAAAGTTTCTATCGAGCGGAGAACATAAGATGAAATTGTTTGTAGGGTACGAAACCACCTCAAAGCTATTCTTTCCGATCAATCTATCCTAGAGTTCATACTAAAATAACACCAAGCTATTCTTTCCGAACGATCTAACTAAGAGTTCGTACTAAAATAACACCACTTGATACACATCGACCGACTCTAATGCCACCTAGATACTCCAATGTCACCGCGAGTAGCAGTGAGTTGATTATAAGATATGCATCAAACATTTTAGATTCATAATACTCAATCCAACACATAGAACCTCAAATACTGCCCCAAGATTTCTATCGGAGAAACAAATACAAGAACGTGCATCAACCCCTATGCATAGATTACCCCAATGTCACCTCAGGAATCCGCGAGTTGAGTGTCAAAACACATATTAAGTGAATCAATATGATACCCCATTGTCACCACGGGTATTCATAGCAAGACATACATCAAGTGTTCTCAAATCCATAAAAGTATTCAATCTGATGAGAACAAAATCTCAAAGCGAAAACTCAATTCATGACAACAAGATAGAGAGGGGAAAACACCATATGATCCAACTATATTAACAAAGCCCGCGATACATCAAGATCATTACATCTCGAGAACACGAGAGAGAGAGAGAGAGAGAGAGAGAGAGAGATTAAACACATAGCTACTGGTACAAACCCTCAGCCCTGAGGGTGGACTACTCCCTCCTCATCATAGTGGCCGCCGGGATGATGAAGATGGCCACTGGTGATGATTTCCCCCTCTGGCAGGGTGCTGGAACGGGGTCTAGATTGGTTTTTCGTGGCTACAGAGGCTTGCGATGGCGGAAATTCTTATCTAGGGTTATTTCTGGAGGTTTCAGGTTTCTGTATTTATAGGATTTTTTGGCGTTGGTTTCACGTGAAGATGGAGCTCGATTTGACCACAACCCCCTGGGCGCTCCTGGCCTCTTGGCGCGCCCAGGTGTCTTGTGCTCACCTCCTTCACCTTCGGGTCCTCCCACGAAGCTTCAAGTGCCTCTTTTATTAAAATAACCATCAAAAAGTTTCATTGCATTTGGAGAACTTTGAATTCGGCACAAAAACACCACCACGGTAGTTCTGCTGAAAACAGCGTCAGTCCGGGTTAGTTCCATGCAAATCATACGAAAACCATATGAAATTGTTGTAAACATGGCATGAATACTTCATAAATTATAGATACGTTGGAGACGTATCAGTGCTTTGTAATGGGTTCGATCTTGCGGTGTCCTCACCCAGTGACAAAAGGGATAGTGAGGCACGCATGTACCGTTGCTATGAAGGATAAAAAGATGGGGGTCTATTCCTACATATCTTTTCTACATCATGTCATTGTTCTTATTGCATTACTCCGTTTCTCCATGAACTTAATAGACTAGATGCATGCTGGATAGCGGTCGATGTGTGGAATAATAGTAGTAGATGTAGCAGACTAAGGCATAGCCTAGTGGTGGAAAAGGGGTTGGTGCCTTTCCACCCACCGAAGTTCAAGGCATGGTACTTGCAATTTGGGTTTGTTGCACCAATTATACTGTAGGGGCCTCCCTTACAGTCATTCTGTCAAAAATAATAGTAGATGCAAACAGGAGTCGGTCTAGTTATCTTGGACGTGATGCCTATATACATGATCATTGCCTTGAATATCATCATAATTATTTGCTATTCTATCAGTTGCCCAAAAGTAATTTGTTCACCCAATGTATGCTATTTTCTCGAGAGAAGCCACTAGTGAAATCTACGGCCCCCGGGTCTATTTTCTATCATATTGTTTTCAGATCTATTATTCGAAAAACCCAAAAATACGTTGCTACACTTTTTCTATCTTTATTTTATTTTGTGTTTTTTAGATCTATCTATCCAATCTCATACATTTAATCTATCTCAATACCGATGAGGGATTGACAACCCCTCTTACGCGTTGGGTTGCAAGTATTTGTAATTTGTGTCCAGGTACCGTTTACGTAGTGTTGCTTGGTTCTCCTACTAGATTGATAACCTTGGTTTTATAACTGAGGGAAATACTTACCATTGTTGTGTTGCATCATCCTCTCCTCTTTGGAGAAATAACAACACAGATACAAGCAATCAAGAAGAATTTCTGCCGCCGTTGTTGGGGAGATATCATCAACATCTATCAGGTTCCTAATCACAAATCTCATCTCTTTGAAACTTACATTATTTTCTATTTGCCTCTCATGTTCATCTCCCCCACTTCTAAAACATTTTTGCAAAAAGTACAAAAATATTTGCCTTTTATTTCGCCTTCTTTTTGTTTGCTTTTTTCTCGTCGGATCTCTTATTTGCTTGCATTCTTGTTTGCTTGGTCACGATGTCTCAAGAAAATACCAAGTTATGTGATTTTTCCAATACTAATAATAATGATTTTATTAGTACTAAGATTGCTCCTCCCGCCGCTAGTGTAGAGTCTTATGATATTAATGCCGCTTTGTTGAATCTTGTTATGAAAGAACAATTTTTCGGTACTCCTAACGAGGATGCGGCTTCCTCTCTAAACACTCCCGTAGAATTGTGTGATATGCAAAAGAAAAAATATTTGTTCAATGATATTGTGAACTTGAAATTGCTTCCTTTCTCTCGGAGGGATCATGCAAAATTTTGGTTTTCATCTTTCCCTCGTAATAGTATCGATTCTTGGGATAAGTGCAAAGATGCTTTTATTACTAAGTATTTTCCGCCCGTGAAAATTATTTCCCTTAGAAATCAAATCATGAATTTCAAGCAATGAGCATGAGCATGTTGCACAATCTTGGGAAAGAATGAAATTTATGCTAAGAAATTGTCCTACTCATGCTTTAAATCTTTGGATGATCAAACAAAATTTTTATGCGGGACTGAATTCTGTTTCTAAAAATCTTCTAGATTCTGCCGCGGGAGGTACTTTTATGGAGATTACTTTGGGTGAAGCTACTAAATTTCTAGATAATATCATGGAAAAATTATTCACAATGGCATACCAAAAGAGCACCTACTAGCAAAAAGATCAATTTCGTTGAAGAAATTAGTACTTTGAGTGAGAAAGTTGATGCACTCATGAAATTGGTTGCTAGTAAAAGCACTCATATTGATCTTAATGATGTGCCTTTGTCTACTTCGATTGAGCAAAATAGTTATCCCGTAGATGGGAATTTTGTCTCGCAAAACAATTTTAATAATAATGCTTATAGAGGTAATTTTAATCCTAGGCCTTTTCCTAGAAATTACTCTAAGAATTATGGCAATTCCTATGGTAATTCTTCTTACAATAATAATAGAAACCCCTCTGATCTGGAGAGTAATATTAAAGAATTTATCAATGCTCACCCAATACTATAGAAGAAAAGTTGAATAAGATTGATGATATGTCTAGAAGTATTGATCGAATTTCCCATGATGTAGAAAATCTCAAGATTATTTTTTTTCCACCTAAGGTTGATGTCAATGAATCAGTTAAAGCTTTATATGTTTCCATGGATGAAAATAAGAAAAGAACCGCTATGCTTAGAGCTAAAAGAGAATTTTAGAAAAAGCGTTTTCTACCTATTGCTTTCATAATAATGACGAAGATCTTAAAATGATTGGTGTTTCTTCTATTGATTCCTTGTTTAGTAATATTAAACTTGATGATAAAGGGACTGAAGAAGAGTCAACTTTATCTAGAAGGCGTCCCCATAATTCGGAGGGTGAAAATCTTGTTGAAAATTTGATAAAAGTGGGTTTGGAGAGGTCAAAATTTTTGTTTTCCATGCAACGTTCCCCAACACATAACACATAATAGTTTCATATAACTTGCATGGTAGGATCAAGAACAAAAATATATTGGTGAAAACATATACAGTTCGATCAGAAATCATGGCACTCGGGCCCTAGTGACAAGCATTAAGCATAGCAAAGCCATAGCAACATCAATCTCATAACATAGTGGATACTAGGGATCAAGCCCTAACAAAACTAACTCGATTACATGATGAATCCCATCCAACCCATCACCGTCCTGCAAGCCTATGAAGAAATTACTCACTCCCGGCGGTGAGCATTATGAAATTGGTGATGAAGGATGGTTGGTGATGACGATGGCGGTGAATCCCCCTCTCCGGACCCCAGAACGGACTCCAGATCTGGCCTCCCGATGAAGAACATGAGGTGGCGGGGGCTCTGTATTGTGAAACGCGATGAAACTTTCTCCTCTATTTTTTCCTCGGGAAATACGAATTTATAGTATCCAGAATAGGGTTAACGAAGCCTTGTGGGCCCCACTACCCACCAGGGCATGCCAGAGGGGGCTGGCGCGCCCTGGTGTTCTAGTGGGTCTTGGTTCCAGTATTTTTTATTTATTCCAAAATAATTCTCCAAAACGTTTCATCCAATCCCGAGAACTTCTATTTCTACACAAAAACAATACCATGGTAGTTATGCTGAAAATAGCGTTAGTCTGAGTTAGTTTCATTCAAATCATGCAAATTAGAGTTTGAAACAAGAGAAAAGTGTTTGGTAAAGTCGATACAACGGAGACGTATCAGCAACCCATGTGGGCTGGGCCTTCTAGAAACACATGGGCTGTTTTTTGTTTAGTTTCCTTTTCTTTTTCTGTTTAAAGTTTTGCCATTTTTTATATTTAGCAAAAGAAGCTTCTTATGGCTCAAACCTTGCACAAAAATCCAATGCAGCATTTCAAGACTACACACCAAGTTACATATTATTTGGCAACATGTAAATATTTGTGTGCATTTAAATAACCATTTTAAATGTGTTGAACATGGTTATTTATTTCTGGGCCTAATTTAGTGACCCAAATGGAGTTGCTTCACCTTGACAAATATCTAGGGATTAATTGAAAAAACATGAACATTTTTCTTTATCCACCATTTGAAGAAATATTATTTTGAATTTATATTGTCAATTGAAATTGAGTGTGATTTGGAACAAAGTGACGATTAGCCAAGATAATTGTGATGACTTGGCAGTCGTTAGCAGAGTAACAGTGGCATAATTATTGGGGTATTACACCGGGTATGCATCTTTCCTCTCTCTCGGGTTATGATTTGAAATTAAGGGTTTTAACTGGCGGCCGATTTGAGTCATTTCTTCCTCTTGTAGCTCACACTACAAAAGAAGACACATCCGTGACATTTTGGGCCGAACGATTTTTTTTCTGTCGTGTTTATGACACTTCTATGGTGATAATTGTGACAAAACTCGGTATCATCATAGATGTGGTGGGATTCTACTTCTATGACAAAACAATCATGATTGAAAATGGGCTTTTCGTCCTGGGTGGGCCAGAGATGCACATGCATGACATTCTTTGGGTCGTCCATAACGAAAAAAATCATGGTAGAAGCGATGGGCGAGGAAAATTTCGGGGAGTTCCTGGTTACGGCGGGTGGTCGGGGCCGAGCGATGCACGGAGGGATTGCGCGTTTCTATCGTACACATACACATGTTTGTGCGAGAGGCGTTGGGCTCTAACTAAACTCGAGCTAGGCGTTTGCTTACTGAACCCGAGCGATTGCACTGGCTACGTTACTGAACCCGAGCAATCGATCGATCCCTGGCTGTTAACTAAACCCGATCGAGGGATTCCTTAGCTACTGCTCCTAACTAAAGCCGATCGAACCTGCTGCCTCTTGATGAACAGTGAACATGGGGGTTGGTCGAACGAGTCGAAACATACGTGGTTGGGGTTGGATGAACAATTCCCGGCGGGGTTGGATGAACATGACCCCGTGGTAGTAGTAGTAGGCCATTGCCGCTGGATGAACAGGACCCCGAGAGGAGGCCGCCACAGCCGAGCTGGTTGGGGTGGATGAACAGGACCCCATGGAAGGTTGGTTGAACAGTAGCCGGTGGAGGGCTGGATGAACATTAGCCCATGGATGAACAATAGCTGATGGAGGCGGGAGGAAGACGCTGTGGATTTACAGTGTAGGTGGAGGCTGAAGCAAGTTGATGGTGCGTGAGCAGTAGCCCATGGAGTCCCATTGTGTGGTATGCCACACCCCTCCGGTGAACAGGACCCCCGTTTCGACCATAGCGCTCCAACAGAAGTCGGTTTCCCCCGTTTTGCGGTACGCCACACCCCTCCCGATGAATAGGACCTCCGTTTTGACCGTAGTCAGTCGAACAGAAGGTTGTTTCCTCTGTACTGCGGTACGCCAGACCCCGTTTCAGCTGTTCCGTCCAAGCCGGTTGGCTCCCGTTGAACAAGATGCATCCGACCCAATTAGTTGCCTCCCGATGAACATGATGCTATTTTTTCGTTCTGACCCAACCGATTTGCTGCTCGATGAACAGGACACCATTGCTGCCATCCGTTGCCTCTCCATGTACACGAGCCCTGGCTATACGTATGCGCGAGTAGGCGTTCGAGACCCACCCGTATGTACTCGTATGTGGCCGTATTTTTTGGCATGTGGTTATACATACGTGTACACGGTTTACAAGGGATTGCCTAACTGCTACGTCGAGGGCTCTACTACTATGCGCGCCCTGCTTGCTCGGCCACGGTTCATCATTGCAGTGAAACCGATCAACCAGTATGTACGTACACGTTCGCGACAATGCTACGTACGCTTTGACCAGGTGGGTCCCGGCTGCCGGGGAGGATAAGGAGGCACTTCCTTGCGTGTGAAGTTATTCCGGCACCCTGTCGAAGGGGGATTTGATCACGGAGGGATTCTACATCAACTCTATTGCCCCTCCAATGAAGCGTGAGTAGTTTACCACAGACCAATGGGTCCATAGCTAGTAGTTAGATGGCTTCTTCTCTCTCTCTTTGATTCTCAATACCATGTTCGCCTCGATGTTCTTGGAGATCTATTCGATGTAATACTTTTTGCGGTGTGCCAAGATCTGATGAATTGTGGATTTATGATCAGCCTATCTATAAATATTATATCAATCTTCTCTGAATTCTTATATGCATGATTTGATATCTTTGTAATTCTCTTCGAACTAACGGTTTGGTTTGGCCAACTAGATTGGTCTTTCTTGCAATGGGAGAAGTGCTTAGCTTTGGGTTCAATCTTGCGGTGTCCTTTCCCAGTGACAGTAGGGGCAGCAAGGCACGTATTGTATTGTTGCCATCGAGGATAAAAAGATGAGGTTTTCATCATATTGCTTGAGTTAATTCCTCTACATCATATCATCTTACTTAATGCGTTACTCGGTTCTTCATGAACTTCATACTCTGGATGCAGGCAAGAGTCAGTCGATGTGTGGAGTAATAGTAGTAGATGCAGAATAGTTTCGGTCTACTTGACACAGACATGATGCCTATATTCATGATCATTGCGTTAGATATCGTCATAACTTTGCGATTTTCTATCAATTGCTCGGCAGTAATTTGTTCACCCACCGTATTATTTGCTATCTTGAGAGAAGCCTCTAGTGAAACCTATGGTCCACGGGTATATTTTCCATTATATTAGTTTCTGATCTTCTATTTTCCATCATATTAGTTTCCGATCTACTATTTTGCAATCTTTTACTTTCCGATCTATAAACCAAAAATACCAAAAAATATTTACTTTATCGTTTATCCATCTCTATCTGATCTCACTTTTGCAAGTAACCGTGACGGGATTGACAACCCCTTTATTACGTTGGGTGGAAGTTGTTTGATTGTTTGTGCAGTTATTTGGTGATTTGTGCGTTGTCTCCTACTAGATTGATACCTTGGTTCTCAAATTGAGGGAAATACTTATCTCTACTTTGCCACATCACCCTTTCCTCTTCAAGGGGAAAACCAACGCAAGCTCAAGAAGTAGCACTCCTTAGTTGGTGCTTTATAAGAGAAGATGGAGACTCAAGTAAAAATAAAAATTGCGTAATGTAAATAGAAGGACCCTTAGCAGAGGGAAGTAGGGATTTATAGAGGTGCCAGAGTTTAAAGCTTAACTTAAGAGACAATTCTTTTTGAGAGGCATACTTTTCCTATCAACAAAAATGACTTAGAGTTCCCAATACTTTCCATACTAGATACATCATAGGCGGTTCCCAAACAGAAAAAAAAATTATTCCTTTTTCCACCATTCTTTCAAATTCCATGGCTAGTCGTATCCACGAGTACCGGCCATACCAACACTTTCCAAGCAATTTATTATTTGACAACATAAAGTAAATTTCTTTTTCCTTTTGAGAATGGGTATCCCTATTACCGCCGTACTCTCGTGCAATGACAAGTGAATAAACACTAATCTTGAGAATAACACATATAGCATGGAAAAATATTAGCCACCCCTCACTGCTTCATAAGCGGTACGAGCACACAAAAGAGAAGAATATTTTGAAATTAGAGATTAGAGATAGAACACAGATCGCTCGCGTCGCTCCCTGGGGGCGGCTCGGGCGACCTAGCCGCCGCCGCCGCCCCCGCTCCCCTTTCCTCCCTCGTTCCACCCGCCACCGCCGGAGGAGGCCGACGGGCAAAGCCCACTCGGCGGACGGCGTTGGCGGGTACTCGTCGCTGCCGCAAGTCTTGACCCGACGGCGAAGGCACGCATCCGGCGGCGGCTGCGTCGCCAGCGCGGGCAAGCGGGCGGCGGCCCCGGCTCGGCGGCGGCGCTGTGTCCTCCTCTCCCTCGTCGGGAGAGTGGGGGGCGGCGCTGAGGCTAGCCATCTTCGATCTGGTGCGGTGCATCTGGTGGCGTGCGGCGTGCCTGTGGGTTCGGCCGTGAGGACGGCGAGCCGTAGGCGTGCCAGATGAGGAGGTATTGCCCATCTCCCTTCCATGCATCCCTTCCCAGTCCCCGGTTCGGTTTGGATCTTGCCGGATCCACCTCTGGTGTGTTCTGGTGGAGTAGATCGGTGTCCGGGGGAAACCTTGGCTGCCTTAGGCTGACCGGCAGCGGCGACGCCGCTTTTTGGTGCCGCTTTCCTCCATGGGGGCGTTGCTGAGGGCACCATCTCTCCTCTCCAACCCATGTCCGGGTGAAAGCCCAAAATCCGATGCAGATCAGGCGTCGGCGGCGCCCTGTGCACCGTAACCTTCCTGGAGGCGATGCCAAGGACATTGGGATCGGATGGAAGGGTCTGCAGGTGAGGGGTGGGGGTGTGCTGCCTCCCTTCGGTGGAGCGGTGTTTCGTTCTACATATTCTTGGCGGCGGCTCTTGGCGGCATGGAGAAGCGGAGGCTTGGCGTCAGATGTGTGGTGACGGACACGCGCAGGAGGTCGACGCTGTCAAGGCGTCGTGGTGGCGTCGGCGGCAGCGAGACCGGCAAGGCCGTACAATGATACAACTCGAAGATGGATATGTGGTAGGTGGTTGTGGCGGCCTCATACCCGGCGGGCGGCCTGGTTGAGGAGCACGCCGGACTGGTGGGTGCCCATACCCGACAGGCGTCCAGGTTGGGACCTCAGGTCTTAGATGTTAGGTTTGGCTGCGAGGTCTGTTTGGTATTAGGCCCAGACCATCAGCGCCCCTTCATCAGTTAGATAGGAGTAGCGATAGAGGTTGCGAAGATGGTGGCTTTGGTCTTACTGTTGTACGACTTTGTAAGGTTTTGTGCTAATAATTAATAAAGTGGCCGTATGCATCGACCAGATGCAGAGGCCGGGGGTATTCCTCCTTTTCGAAAAAAAGAAATGGAACATACAAATTTGGTTAGGACGGCAAGGAAATACCGCATATAGGTAGGTATAGTGGACTCATATGGCAAAACCGAGTTTAAAGAGTTTGGATGCACAAGTAATATTTCTACTTAGTACAAGTGAAGGCTAGCAAAAAGATTGAGAAGCAACCAACAAAGAGACAAAAAATCACATAAGCGAGCATTGAGCACAACTAACATCGAATAATGCACCACAAGTAGGATGTAATTTCATTGCATAACTATTGACTTGCGTGCTTGCATAGGGAATCACAAACCTTAACACCAATATTCTTACTAATCCATAATTACTCATCGACATGACTCACATATCACTATCATCATATCTCAAAACTATTACAAAGAATCAAGTTTATTTTGTCCAATGTTCTTCATAAAAGTTTTTATTATATCCCTCTTGAATATCTATCACTTTGGGACTAGTTTCATATGTTTCTTTTGATAAGCTCAAACAAATCTAAGTGAAGAACATGAGCATAAAATTTCCCGTCTCTCAAAATAATATAAGTGAAGCATGAGAGAATTTCTTCAAAAAGTTAGTAACTCTCAAATAAATCTAATTGAAGCATGAGATTATTTCTTCAAAAAAATATTAAAGCATGTCTTGCTCAAAAATACATAAGTGAAGCACTAGAGCAATTCCATAGCTCTCAAAAAAATTAAGTGAAGCATAAGAGCAATTCTAATAAATCATATCATAATTTTGGCTCTCTCAAATAGGTGTCCAGCAAGGATTCTTGTGACAAATTAAAAAGCAAAACAAACAAAGACTCATATCATACAAGACGCTCCAAGCAAAACTCATATCATACAAGACGCTCCAAGCAAAACTCATGATATATCACTTTCTTGATGTAGAGCTCATTGGGCGACGAAGAAGTGGTTCTTGGTGACATAGTCGCGATCGTCACCTTGCTCCTCGAAAGGTGGGTTCACCGAAGAACTGGGACTATCCATCATAACCAAGTGGGGGTGAGTAGGAAAATGAGAGAACAATACTGAAGTTACCTTTTCTGAGGATTGTAGATGTATCAAGTATCGCTCAATGTAATGCCAAATAGGAGAATTGGTACCGGGTTTGTTTCTCACACCTATACAAGTAAAGCTTATGGAGGAGCTTGGTTAGGATGGTGGCACAAAATTTCAAGCAAATGTTAGTCAAGATATCGATAAGGTTAAGAAGGTTCACAAAGTTGCAAGTAAAGCAAATACATCAAAACCAAGAATATCTCTAGGAACACACACACACGAAAGATAGATCGGACCCGCACAACCAAGGAGCGAGCTCAAGATGTGTAACCACGGAAAATGCTCTTGTTGTACGGATGCTAGAGAGACGCTAGCTCGATTGCTCAAATGGGCAAGATACACTTGTACACCAACCTATGAGAGAAACGTGTCGTCTTCAATCCCTACTATGCTATGTATGTGGTGACTAAGATGATGTAGCGATGCAAAATTGCTCAATGCTATTGCTTACAAGCTCTTTATTTCTCCTTTTTTTTGCTTAAAAGCTTTTGTTTCTCTTTTTTTACTATGCTTGATGCTGGAGCCGAGTATGATATGAGACTAGTATGTAAGATATGCACGGGGGAGACTTAGGGCACATGATGATAGCAAGATCACTACGGTGCACAATATAGCATGGCCCGGCAATTCTCAACTAGCTAGTCTCGATGGGTAAGGGATGCAAAATGGCTCGGGTTAGCAATGCAAAAGCAAGGAAATGAACTAAGTGTCGTCAAGGTTACCGTCCTTGCTTACGTTTAGCGGTGTCAAAGTTTAAGATCGTTGGCAATGACGACTCCGAGGCGATGATGAATGGCGGTGATGTTGATGTCACATGTTCCTAAGTAGCCGAAACACCTTAGGAAACGGAAACCAGAACTCAAAATCGGTCAAATGCGAAAGGTGGATGTTTTTGTGGTGAAATTGTTGATGGAGGCAAATGGTGGCGGTAATGATATATGTGGATGGGGGATGTCAAGAGCTTCCAAACGAGCTAAAGAACACGAAAAACAGACTTGGGAGATGAAAGCTATGGCCAAAATGGTGGTGTAGTTGGGCTATTTCGGGGGGGGGGGCACTCGTGGGTGGGAGGTGCGGGTGCCCGGGGTGGTCAGGGGAAATTGGCCCGGGGGTGCGGGAACTAGGGGGTTTAGGGTGCGGGCACCTGGTACTCTCCGATTTGGGCAGAAATCTTGGGGAAATGGCCAAATTCGGTGGATTTCATGGTGGGAAGGGTGGGGATGATGGTGTAGGGGCAAGATCCACTTGCCAAACAACAAATCCATGGACCAAAACAACCAAATCTCACAAGATCCAACAAATTGCAAGAAAAATCTTTGGGGCTAAAAAGCAACGAAATTATGCTAGCAAATGGGGGGGTAGGGACTCAAAGATGTGAATCAACCTTGCTCATGATACCAAGATGTTGTAGGGTGAAACCCGAGAGGGGATATTTTCACACTTGGAGGGGAAAAAAGAGGAAGAACACACAAGAACACAAGGAGGAAATCACTCAAACAAACCCAAATAACACATCCACTAGAGTAGCATACATGATATCCACAAGCATACAAGAACAAATCTAGGAAATTAGCACTAGGGTAAAGTTCTTCCCACTCCTAGGAGATGAGGTCCTGATGTTGATCTTCCCAGAGGAGGACTTGATAATCCACAAGGATTCTTCCCAAGATTGGGGCTTGATCTCCAAGAGGAGGGGATACAAAGAGCAAAGCTCTCTAGTGTCTATCAAATACTTTGCTAACCCCACAAATGAGCTACGGGAAGAGTTTATATAGCCTAGGGACGAAATATGAGGGAAAGAGTGGTACAAGGGTCAAAAAAATCCTAATTACACGCAGCCAAACTCGGAGTAGTCCGGGCACCCGGGGTAAAGGGGCCCGGGCACCCAGAGTAGAGGTGGCTGGAGGAGGCCGGGCACCCTAGGGCTGATGGCCCGGGCACCCAGACCGGTCAGGATGGCCGAGGCCGAGGCGCGGTCGGGCCCGGGCACCCGGGTGTGATGGCCTGGACACTCGGGGTGGTAGCTGGTGAGGTGGCCGGGCACCCGGGGCGAGGCCCAGGCAGCGACTGGGCAAGGTGCCAGGTACCCGGGGCAAGCAGGGGCGCGGCCCAGGCGGAGGCCGGGCACCCGGGGCCGAGAAGGCTGGGCAGCCGGGGTGTCTAGGGGGGCCTTCCCTCCCCAAGGTTGTGTGTCCTTCTTCCTCCCCCCTCTTGGTAGATGATTGGGTCTTCCCCCTAGCTTCTTCATGGCTTCTCCTAGGTACATGAGGATGCACAACACCTCTGTTTTAGGTAGGACCCAATTCATATGCGAATCCGAATGAAACTCGAAGAGGAAAGAATTCACCTTGTTCTCGATAGCGCGTGCACGTGCTCTTGTCATAGGTCCTATTTGTGCTTGTGGTGGTGATGGAGTGTCCATGGGGATGGTCGAGGGATGCTTCGCATCAACTATGTCAATAGGTTAGTCCCAAAAAATGATATAAAGTTGCTATAAAATGATTGTAAAACATTCAAGAATGATAATATAACAGCATGGAACAATCAAAAGTTATAGATACATTGGACGTATCACATCACCGGGTAGTATGCAGTGAAATATGCAAACAATACCTAGTTCGACAACATGTGATCTTGCAGTTTTAGGGCGCTAATCTGGAAGATTTGCCTCCGGTTAAGATCAAGATGTTCCTTTGGCTGTTGCACCTTGATAAGTTGTGGTGCAATGATCGACTCCAAAGAAGAGGATGGGAGAGTGGATATTTCTACCAGCTATGTAGAAGGAACCTCGATTCATCTATCGTGGGAGTGCCCCACCGCCCTGCAAGTTTGGCGCAGCGCGACTGCATTGCCCTGGATCAGACATGTTGGAGCCCGAGAAATTCCACAAATGGAAAAAATTCAAATGATTGTCAATGCCTAAGCTCCGAGCGCCGGGAAGGGAATCAGAACTGTTGAACGAACATTGTCTACTGTATATGTATAGGACTAGGGTCTTGTATTTATACCATTGTATCTCCTCTCTCCCTCCTGTATATTTGTACATGTTGGGAGACAAATAGAGGTCGGTCCACCCTGTACCTATATATGTACATCATGCACACGATCTATGAATTATCGATGCATGCAATCCTTTCTTTCCAACTAACATGGTATTAGTTTAGCATGTCGATCCCCTTCCTTGCTTCCGCCTGTCCCTGCCGCCACCGCCCTATAGCCGCCGCCAATCTCTCTCGTCGTAGCCGTTGTAGCTTGCCGCCGCCGCCCTCCCTCTCTCCGGCAGCCACCGCACCCCTCCCTTGCCGCTGCCACCTCCTACCCCTCTCCCATAGCCGCCGCCATCAACCCTAGCCTCCACCCAAATCCCTAACCCACGCCACCGCACCATGGACTCTACCAACTCCAACCCCTTCGCTGGACCCGAGCCCTCCATCGCAGACATCCACGATCTCAACATCCATACCCACGTCCCCATCAAACTTGATCAATCCAACTCCTCGTACTACGCATGGAAGACCAACTTCAACCTTGTCTTCCGTGAGTACTACCTCCTCGAGCACGTCGATGACTCCGCTGACAGTGCCATCATGCGCGTGGCCCGGAGTGGTCCGCAATTGAGGCCACCCTCATCCGTTGGTTCTACCTCACCGTCTCGGCAGACATCTTCCACACTGTCGTCTCCGAGGATGATGACGCTTGCCCCGTGTGGACCGATATCAACGCGCTCTTCACCGACAATAAGCTCCAACATCTCTTTTTTTCACCAAGAATTTTTTGGGTGCCATCAAGATGACTCCTCCATTGATGACTATTGCATGCGCCTCAAGAGGCTTGCTAACAAGCTTCGTGACATCGGTGCCATGGTGTCTGATGAGCTTATGCTTAGCACCCTCACCGCCGGCCTCAACGAGGACTTCGGCAACCCGGCCCCCAACCTCACCTTGCTGCCGAACCCTACCTTGCACACCATTGTCACGTACTTGTGCCTGGAGGAAGGATGGATGAAGAAAGTTAAGGCTCGGGTGCGTCACACCGTCCTCGCCATCGGGACTTCTCGCGGGACGCCCGCGCCAGCTCCGCCCCAGCCACGGTCTCCTGCCCCACCGGGGTTCTCCCCCCTGCTTCCCGCGTCGCCGCGCCATAGCAGCAGCAGGGCGGTGGTCGCCGCAACAGGCGCCATGGGGGTGGCCGCCCCGCACAACAGTAGCAGCAGCAGCCAGGGTACGGAGGGATGCCACGCCAACCCCAGCCCTCCCCGCCCTGGATTACCGGCGCCAACTCGTGGACTGGCGTAGTTCATGCCTACCACATGCCGGTCCCGCTGGCCCGCTCCGTGTCTCCTTGGACCACGGCCCGCTTGCGTATCTGGCGGCGCCCTACCAGGCGGGAGGGGGGCTACCCGATGCTCCCAGCCCCACCGACTACCTATGGCTACCCGACACTGTTCGCGCCGGCTCCGCCCCATGGGGCCTACGCCCTCCCACCTGCACCGTGGGATACGGCCCTCCTCGCCACACAGCACTCGGCGCCGTCACCCAACAACTACGACAACGGATGTGATTGGTAGGTGGACACGGTGGCTACTGCCCACATGACAGCTCATCCCGGTAACCTAACCTCATCCTCTCCGGTTAACACCTCCACCCGTATCACCCTGAGTGACAGTCCTTCCTTGCCTATTACTCATATCGGTCATAGTTTCTGAATTATCGATGCATGCAATCATTTCTTTCCAACTAACTAGAACAATGATTTCTCTAATCACTTGACATAATATATCTGGCGGGAGCGTAATGCATGTGTTTTGAGAGCAGAGCAGGCGGACGCGAGTCGCATCGTGGATGCGTGTCGGCGGGACCCGGAGCGATGGAGGCTGGCAGGCGCAAAATGCATTGAGCACCCAGTCGGGGATGTAATGTGAGAAGTTTCATTTTTGTAATCGGTAGCCGTAGCCCTGGCCAAACCGGCTCCTCTTTTAGCCTCTTGATCACCTTGATCACTTTTTTGTAACATCAACCAGCGCGCTGGATATTTCTTCAAGAAAAAAAAACTTCCCTCTTCCCTCTTCCCACTGTCATTTCCCATTTTACCCCTCCGCATGTTATATTGCCATGTTATATTTCCCATCTTCCCTCCCTCCCCCCGTCTTCTTCTCCGCAACTGAAACACCGCCTCATCCTCCCTCCCTCCCTCCTCCCATCCAGTCTACCCTCTGCGCGCGGCCATGAAGGAGGTGATGAAGGCGCTGCTCAAGGGAGGGGCAGTCGTGGTCGGCCTAGGCGTGGCGGGTGGTGTTTTCTGGGGCCTCCGCTGGCTAGTCCGGCGGTATGGCGGCGGCCGCGGCGGCGAGCGCCGCATAGTCGTCGTCGTCCGGGAGGAGGACATCGACCTCGCACCAGTGGCGGAGGATGGCGCTCCCCGCGCTGCACTGCCACCTGGGCTGGACGGCGGAGCGGAGGAGGGTTTCGACCTCGAGGGCGGCGGGGGCGGCGCGCGGCGGATCATTGTCGGCGGCGGGGAGATCGTTCCCGCGGCGGAGGAGGCCGACCCCCGCGAGGCGGCGGTGGGGGGTGGAGGTGCCTCTGCCGAGCTGCACGGCGGCGCGGCGGCGGTGGGTGGTGCAGGTGCCTCTGCCGAGCTGCACGGCGGCGCGGCGGCGGCGGGGGTTGCAGCAACCGCGGCGGCCGAGCTGGACCTGCTGGAGGGAGGCGTGCTGGACGACGTCCGGATGAGCAGGTTTATTCAGTACCTCCACGCGCAAGCCGGCGGCGCACTGCGCCTCAGCGTTTCGGAGCCGAATTACCATACCATTTGAGCGTTCCATCAGGGTTTCTGAGTTGATCGTAGTTGCTCTTTCAGTTATGTGCTATGTGCTGTCTCGAGTAGCTTCCTGAACTTAATCTTGATCGTACTATTTCATTTCGGGGTTTCAGACTTGATCGTACTATTAATTTGCGCTTTTCAGTTATGTGCTAGTATGTGCTGCCTCGAGTAGCTTCCTGCACTTGAAATATAATCTTGAACTCGCTTTGAGTCCGTGGGCATATTTCATTTCCGTTGTATTGTAACGAGTACTCTGCTACGTGCTTCTCTGCTTGCTACTACTAGTTGCTAGTACGTGCGACTCCTGTACAACCAGGTTAAAACATGTTCATGTGGGATCCTCATCCTCTACGAGTTAATTGTTGGAGCAGCGCTTTATTTAATTGCTCGAGCTAGCCGTTTTCCCGTTTCGGTAGGGCTACTGTTCAGCGCCTGTATCATAGCATGGGGGTATTGTGCGCAGCTACTGGACAAGCTCTTTGCTGTGCGGCCAGCACTGTAGCGCAAAGGCAGCGGCGGCAGCGTCCAAACTGGTAGCAAGATTATTTGCTAGTAGTACACGAACTCAGCTGCAACACCTAGAGCACCTCCGTTGCTTGTGTTTAGGAGAAAGGGAACAACTCTGCTGATTAATAATAAGAGAGTAAACCAAATACGTACAAAGTTGCGTGGTTTATGAGAAAAACTAGGTTGAAACCAGCAAGCCATGGTCTAGTCAAGAGGAGGAACTCATTGGCAGCAACTCCAAAGAGGAGGGCGCCATAATGCCATCATCGCCGGTATCCTTCAAAACCAAATGGAACCAAGGCTTCAAAACAAAATGAAAATTGATTGAGGGGGCATGGCTAGGAAATCGCGTGCGTGCCGCCGCAGGGCGAAGAGGTGCAATGCGTGCCTACATCCGCATCCGCATGCGACTCCTGTACAACCAGGTTAAAACATGTTCATGTGGGACCTTGTACGAGTTAACTGTTCGAGTAGCGCTTTATTTAATTGGTCGGCCAGTGAGAGGAGCCTTTTTCCCGTTTCGGAATAGAGCTACGTGTCATAGCATGGGGGTATTCTGCGCAGCAACTGGGCAAGCTCTTTGCTGTGCGGCCAGCACCGTAGCGCAAAGGCAGCGGCAGCGTGGGGTATGCATGTCCAAACTGATGGCAAGAATATTTGCTAGTGCAAGAACTCAGCTGCAACACCTATGATCTACTCCCTCCGTTCCAAATTACTTGTCGCACGTATGGATGTATCTAGATGTATTTTAGTTCTAGATACATCCATTTTGGCGACGAGTAATTTGGAACGGAGGGAGTAGTACTAAAGCACGTCCGTTCCTTGTTTCTAGGAGAAAGAGAACAACTCTGCTGATTAATAATAAGAGAGTAAACCAAATACGTACAAAATTGCGTGGTTTATGAGAAAAACTATCTTGAAACCAGCAAGCCATGCTCTAGTCAAGAGGAGGAACTCATTGGCAGCAACTCCAAAGAGGAGGGCGCCATAATGCCATCATCGCCGGTATCCTTCAAAACCAAATGGAACCAAGGCTTTCGCCCTGAGCCCTAAACCCCTTCACCTAACCGAGCCCCAAAGAAGGAACCCAGGCAAAGAGCAAGCCGAGACCACGCTATATCGTTAGTAAAAACCATGACCACCGGATCGGAGAGCCCTCCGATCGAGCCCCACACTACTACCATGGAGGCAGGCATGAAAGTTTTTAGGGCCTTTTTCTCTATAGATATGTTCGTTGCTCATCTAAAAATTTACTAGTTCATTTACTATTTAATTAGGGCCGCACAATGCGTCCGCCGACTGATCGGGTCATGAACCGTTTGGTGGGCAAAATCGAGCGGCCAACATTGCGGCTCCCTTTGCAACATGGAGCTTTATCCATGTGAAATATTAGGACATTTGTGCCAATACTGTAGCAGTGAAATTATTTACTACTCGGCCACAAGCGACCCAGCAGCGTCACTCCCAAAAATGAAAAGTTGTTGCATGGAAAAGGAAATTGAAAGCTCGTGGTGCCTGTCAAAGTTGCCCATCGCCATCAGTTATCGGCACGGAGCCACGGACGCCGGCGACCAATTATTGCACGGGCCTAGACTAGAGCGACCAAGATTCATTCCCATCAAGATTTTGACGACAGGGCTGCAACAGTGACAGCCGCGCGAACACGACCCGAGAATCAATCTAGCTTCGCGTGTCTCAGCACAATCGATCAACTAAGTGGAGTTCGGGGTTAGCCGTTTGCGTGTGTGGTCTTATTCTAACCTAAAAACACTGGCAGCTGCATAGCCTGGGCATGCTCTATCATATGTTATCGCGTACGCATCTTAGCAGAATTGATCGCTACGTGGGGTTTTGAACCAGACTTCATCATGTGTGGTCTTGTACTCAAAAGCACCGGCGATAAGTACATCCATCAGGCGAGGCATCGCCTCCAGATAGTTCTTCAGCAACTTGCGTTGGCTGATCGGGCCCGAACCGATGGAGGATGTCAGCTTGATGAGCACCTAGCAGGTTGGCAAGACACATCATGTCATCTGCACGACTGCACATGCTCTGCCATCGGCTGGACCTGTACCTTGAAATCGACGAGGTTAACCTAAAGCTACACCAATCGGCAGCCTATCCGGCCAACACAAAAGTACGCACACTTGTTCAGTTACAGTCCTTTACTCTCCCGTCAAAAAAAAACAATCCTTTACTCTTGTATAACAATAATCCTCAACTTCAAATAAAACTTAATTCATATCTTAAAAACATCCAAATTAAAACATGCATAGCAATAAATCGTCATAACACAAAGTTTCATCACCGCGTTTTCGACATAACAATAATCCTTTACTCGTGCGCCGGAGCAGTTGCCGCACGAGGCATAGGCCTTGCACAAGCCGGCGCCACAGTATTCTTCGTCTTCCTCTTGGCGGCCGCCTCGGTGAGCGCCGACGCCGTCGCCATCGGCTTTCGAGACCGTTTGCCCCCGGTAGGTGCGGCGGGAACGCGGACTGTCGTTGCCGGAGACTTAGTGGCCACGTCGGACACCATTGGTGCGGTTGGAGCCGGCGCTTGGATGCGGTGATTCTTTGACATCCCCAAGCTTTTTTTCGCCATCGGCGGCGGCGCGTGGGTGGATTCCGGCCGCTATTCGCCGGCACCGGTGGCCGGCGGGGTGAGTCGGGGGTGTTGGCTATCCATTCCGGCCAGCTCGAAGGTCATCGGTGACCGCAGCGAAGCGAGAGGCAGGCGGGCGCGGAGGAGAGGCTTGGTTTTACTCAACCGAGCAAAGTTGGACTAAATTTATGATTTTTTTTGGGGGGGGGGAATAGGGAGTTGGAGTAAAAAAAATACTTCCACTCCTCGCACTCCTCGCCAGCCGCCATGGCCCAGACCCAAGCACCACCAGATCCAGATCGGATCGGGGTCAAGGGCCCCAGGCCGCAGCCGCCGCGGAGGCAGCACCACTGGACGGTGCCCAGCCCTCCACCCGCTGTAGGACCGAGTCATCGCCGGAGCTCCGCCGTGCCACGCCGCCAAGCCGCCGCCGGGATAACTCGCGCCGCCGCCAGAGAAGCCGCAGCCGCCAGTGGTGCTGCGGTAGGCTTTCGAGACCGTTTGCCCCCGGTAGGTGCGGCGGGAACGCGGATTGTCGTTGCCGGAGACTTAGTGGCCACGTCGGACACCGTTGGTGCGGTTGGAGCCGGCGCTTGGATGCGGTGATTCTTTGACATCCCCAAGCTTTTTTTCGCCATCGGCGGCGGCGCGTGGGTGGATTCCGGCCGCTATTCGCCGGCACCGGTGGCCGGCGGGGTGAGTGGGGGGTGTTGGCTATCCATTCCGGCCAGCTCGAAGGTCATCGGTGACCGCAGCGGAAGCGAGAGGCAGTGCGGCGCGGGAGGAGAGGCTTGGTTTTACTCAACCGAGCAAAGTTGGACTAAATTTATGATTTTTTTGGGGGGGGGGGGGGGCGGGGAGGGGGAATAGGAGTTGGAGTAAAAAAAATACTCCGTTAACTGTTTTAGAGATCGGATAGGTCCCTTGTAAGGGAGTAAACAAAAAAATTTACTCCCTTATGGCATTTTAGGGGATCGGTTAGAAATGGTCATAGCTCTTTAAGTGTCCGATGAATTTCTAACTTTCCAAGGCTTCCATTCTAATAGAAGGAGTAATATGGATGTACTCCCTACATCCATTCAACCGACAAGCATTTCCAGACAAAGAAAGTATTCAACTGCCATTTATGTCAAACAACGAGTAGTACCATAAAACTGAAAACAATTTTGCTAAAGCACATCTAGATGTGCCATAAGGGCATTTCCAACGCTGACAAGCAAATTGGCTCCGACATCTGTCTGCGGACAAAAGGGAACCAGTCCGCGGACACGGATGTGGAAGGCGGACATCCAATGATGCCCGCATACATTTCAATCCGAGTTTCAACTAAACGGACGAAATTCATCAAATCCAGCAGAAATCATGAAAGTTCGGATATAAAATAGCACAAATCATCCATACATAGCATCCATATAAGTCTAGTACAATAATAGTTTTCAAAAAGATATAGTTGAAATTGAATGAGATTAACCAAATGCTCAACAAGTTTTTCTTGAATGGATCATGTCGTGCCACCCATACCTCCCCTTCAGCTTCATTCAGCAGTGTATGTACATAAGTGACCGTCTCTCTATCCTGTGTACGGGCGACATAATGTGTAGATCAACATTGAATATATGAAGGATTCAATCAAACAAGTTGAGGAAGAATAAGCAAAACTTACGATCACCTCTGCCATGCGCAATGGCCGCCTTACCACGTCACAAAACATGGTGGCAGAGGTCTGGATGGCGTACCATCAATACGATAATGACTTCATATTGCGATCATGTATGATGTTCATGTCGTAGGGCCCAATGTGCTTTCGCGCGTGAAACAAATCATGCAAGCGCTACCAGAAGAGCCCCCTTCTGCTCCTGCCTACGAACTCCGTGGATACGGACAACCACGCATCACACAACAACTCATCGTCCATGATCGAGTACCCCCGCCATCCTTCGTACTCTTAGAAAATGACATGGCACTCGAAATAAGCTCAATGGCATTTCACCGAACACCTAGCTTGCATGGTGTCCGTCATGGACGCCATCTACACGGGTAGAGTGTACCTGGCTGCGGACGAGTCCTGTATGGACGGCACCATCGTGAAACGAGAGAAGGCATGTCTTTGCTAGTTGCGGACGTCCGACAATGTGTGCGGCAGACGAAGAGGTACAACACCGACATCAGAGGAGGAGGGTGCGGAAGCAAAGTAAGGGGCGGCAAGGGGTGGAGCATAAGAGAATGGGACCGAGAGGGGATTTGAGTGGTCCCGGGGTGTCAGAGTCCTACGTGGCGGCGGTCCGGACTCCCACAACCCCCCCCCCCCCCCACCACCACCACCACCACCACCACCCACCCACTTTGCTTCGAATTTGCGAAAAAAAGTGTGTCCGGACCGCCCAGCAGGCTGGTTCAGGCCCAATGGCACAACACGTCCGGACTACGCGGTCCAGACGGTTGCGGGCGGTTTGAGGGTCGACATTGGAGATGCCCTATGTATTTGATATCTAAGTCCTATATCATTGATCTAACGCGAAGATTCATGTGGGGTTTTTTCTTTTATTTTTCTTTTTCTTTTTCTCTTTATTTTTTACGCTTGATTGACTCACTTAGATGTGCAATAAGGGCATATGCAATGCTGACCCGCAAATTTGCTCTGGCAAACGTCCGCTGACAGGCGGGCAGTCCTCATGCGGGAGGCATTCATCCAAACCAGCCGGATTTGTGTGCTTACATTTCAACGAATTTTAATGAAAACGAACAAAAATGGATGCAAACTAAAACAAACAGGGCGATATTCATTTACACTTAGATAATTTTTACATAAAACCGGGCGATATTTCGTCCAGTGAACTAAAAACCTAAAAAAAACTATTCCTACACTACCCTATACTTCATGGTGACCTCGTAGGCCATGTTGAGCTGGCTGGCGGCTCCCCGTCATTGTCGTCAGAGCTGTTATCGTCATCAACTCGTCGTTGCTGGGGGGGGCTTCGTGCGGCGGAAAGGTGCGGTGTCGCAGTAGGGCTTTCCGGCAGCTGCCTGATGCTTGCAGATGATCCGCTTGGCTACCTCCCACATAATGCATAGTACGGCTATGGCCATCGACGACATGGGCAAGAAGAGGGCGGCACGTCCTTGGAGAAGGCAGCATTGCCAGCGGCGATCTCATTGAGAGACCACTCTTCGTTGTACTTGGCCATCTCCTCGTCGAGGCGGCGGACACGGCTCTTGCTTGTCTCTGCCGTCGTCGCGGAGTGGTCCAGGGCCAAGGCGTACGCCATGTCCGGGTCCGCCGCGATGTTTGGCGGTGGGACGTCGGAGTCCGCAAACTCTTAGAGTTAATTAAGAAGTCAAAATTGCGTAAATGTGTAGTCTAAATATATTTTTTATTGAGCACTGCCAAGTATTTTGTTTCAGAAACCATTAACTAAACTTCTACGCAAACTAGTTTCTTACTTGTGCACCTAAGGTTAGCCCAAGTAGTACCAAAGTATCTAATGTGAGTTCAATAAATTAGCTTGGTGAAATGGACATAAAATTTTTGTTTGAAATGCAACGATTCATCTTTTAGATAACACTAGCAGGTCAATTGTGTAGTTCCCACATATACTTTATCCATGGGAAATATTTTTCCATTTATGCCAGTACTGTAGCAGTGAAAATAATTCAGTGTGGGGCCCCACCTTGCATGTGTACCACGAGCAACCCAGCACCGGTCACAACTAGGCATGTGGTGTCCATTTGAGCACTCTGCATAGCACTACCACGCAGCAGCTCGGTTTCGGCACTCCCAATCAGAAAAGGGATACGAAAAGTTGTTGCATGGCAAAGGAAACTAATGCTGGTGCGGCAGCAGCCCCATTGCATGCCAAAGTTGATCCCACCGCCATCACTTATCCACACGGGCGAATAATTGTACGGGCCTAGAGTGACTATTATGCCGCCCCCGATTCCCCAACCAACCAGGGCACCATGAATATTATTCTGAATAAAAACGGGGCTTCTAGAGGTACTCCCTCCGTCTAGGTCAGTACTTATCTATCGATCCATTTCCATTGCACAAAGGAAGTACAGCGGCAAAAGTTGAGAGGACAGAGAAGGAACGTACGTACGTGACTGGGAAGTAACTAGCAGGAGCAGGAGCGATATGAAATCAAGCCTAGCTAGAAGGCCAGGATTAAGAGGAATGAGGAGAGATAAGTAAATGTAGGTTTTGGGATCGAGGCATAATTAACCTGGCCGACTTAAATTGATGGACTAATTTTTTCCCCGTCGAAATGACAACGGATGAACGAGTCCCTGAAAAGCAGACGATGCACGAGATCGATCGCTCCATCTCCCACGCCCTGGTGGCATCCCTTCTTCCAGTCGGCCCCGCCGCACGCACCAGGCGCCCTAATCTTGTCTCGTTTCTCCCGTCCTCCCTGGTACCAGGGCCGCAGCAGTGACAGCCATGACCATGACCAGGAGCAGGTAGTTCTCGATCCAATCATCCGCAGGACCAGGACAGGGCTGCAACAGTGACAGCCACGGGAACATGAGCCGAGAATCAATCTAGCTTCGCGTGTAAGTAGGTAGTACTAGTTGCGTTGCGTGCGTACGGGTGTCTCAGCAGAATCGATTAACTAGGTGGAGTTTAGGGTTAGCCGTTTGCGTGTGTGGTCTTATTCTAACCAAGAACACAGGCAGCTGCATATAGCCTATGCTCTATCATCTGTTATCGCGTGCGCATCTTAGCAGAATGGATCGCTACGTGGGGTTTTGAACCAGCCTTGACCTGAGTGGTCTTCTACTCAAAACTCAAAAGCACCGGCCGGAAGTACTTCAGCAACTCCCGAACCAACGGAGGATGTCAGCTTGATGAGCACCTACCAAGCTGGCAAGACACATCTTGTCATCTGCAGGACTGCACATGGTCCGCGGTCGGCCGGATCTGTACCTTGAGATGGACGAGGTTAACCTGAAGCTACGTACGCCAATCGGCAGCCTATCCGGCCAACAGAAAAGTATGCACACTTGATGAGAACTTAAAATCCTTTACCCTTCATCTGGCTCATTATGTTTTTGGCTTGACTTCAAATTAGAAAGCCACCACATTTGTGGATAGGTTTGAAGTCTACCTAGTCGCTAATTTTTCGTAAAATTCACCATGTTTTTTTTTTGCAAAAGGCATTAATCGGGTGATTTGACCCGTTTGATCACTTTCTGACAAGTGAGGCTGGATTGTAAGGAGACGAATTAGCAAAAAATTACACACACGCACACACACGCGCACGCGCGCACGCCCCTGGATTTAAAACATAAAAGCAATCCAACCCCCACTAGCTAACCTGGCGGCACCCCCACCCCCCTCGACTTGCTACGCACACACGACTGCACCCCCTCCCCATACAATTGCGCCGCCCATGACCCACGGCCTCCCAGGTGAGCCCACAAGCAAAACACACCCCCTCTCGCGGCATCGGCCGTCCGATTTAGGCACTGGCAACCGGATCCAAGCACCCACCGCCTGCATTGAGCCTGTTGTCGACCTCACGGATGTAGGCGTAGCCGCGGAGGAGGCGCACATGAAGACAGAGTCGTGCGCGAGGGCCAGCACGCAGCGGGCGGCAGATGTGTGGCCCGTGACGCCGGCCACAATGGGCATGGGCAATGGAGGAGGTCGGCCACCAGGGTGCAGAAGGCTCCTCTCTTGAGTCGTGGAGTTGGGGTGGGACCCTGCGCGCTCAGGCTTGGTCGAAGCCGTTGGAGGTCACCGGCGGCCAGCACGAGGCCACCGGCACTGGGAGGCACGGACAGTGGCCACGCTGGAGTTGATGGCCGAGATGAGTGATGGGCGGGCTCTGGCTAGCAGCGGCTATATAGGCCAGGCAGAGGCGAGGCCTGATACGACTCCAACGTATCTACAATTTGGATTGTCTCATACATCTCCAACGTTCCCAAAGCCACGATTGCGGTGACATTCGAGAAAGAAGTCCCAATTTACCTTATTTGTAGGCTAACTTTGTCAAGATCTAATTTCAGCGCACCTCCCACTTTTTTCTTATGATGTGTGTGATGCAACACCTCATGCAGAGTGAGGATTCCATCCATAACATTTCTATCCTTGATAAACATATTTTGGTGCTTGCTAATAAGCTTATTATCGAACACGACAACTCTGTTGTCCATCACCTTGGTTATCAATTTATAGGGGCATTGGAGGAGGCAAATAAGGTGGGCTGAATTTTTTTGGCCCCATTCAACTTTGGGATCAAGGTAATTACCCCATAGTTCAAGCGCGCAACATCTAGTCTGTTGTTATGGAAGGTTTTGAACAGACACATAATATCTCTTTTAACAAAGTCCCAACAATGTTTACAAAATTCAGTTGGGATATTATCTAGACCAAGGGCTCTGTTACTTTCCATACTAAACAGAGTTTTTTTAACCTCCTCCTCTGTAATGCCACCGGTAAGGATAAGGTTATCATCATCAGTAAACCTCTCTTCCCTAGTCTAGGTATCAGGGGCCAGATGGAATAAGTTTGGGCCAAAAAGATCTTTGTAGTAGGTAGTGGCATGGGAAAGGAGGTTTTGTGTCCCCTTAATAACCACATACCCATCTGTAATGGAGTGGATAGTGTTTTTCTTTTTTCTTTTTCTCCCGTTGGCTATGCGGTGGAAATAAGCCGTATTTTGATCTCCTTTGAGCAATCAGCGTTCATTTGAATGTTGTAACCAAAAAAGTTCTTCATCGGCAAGGATTTCGTTGAGTTCTATACATAGAGAGGTTCTCCTCTCGTATGATTCTGGGTCAAAGGGTCCAGACTCTTCTTCTTTTTCAATTCCTTTCAACTCATGTTTAATCCACTTCTTTCTCTTTCTAGCACGGCCAAAGGAGTGTGATCTCTAGCCTTTGAAATATTTTTTTGATGCGTTTTAACTTTATATTGAGGATATCGATATGATCATCAGAATAAATTAATTGTTCCGAGATGTCCTTAGCCTTAATGTAAAACTCCTCATTCTTCAACCAACTCAGCTCAAACCTAAACTCACGATGGTGTCGGGGGCTTTTTTCATTGGGTTCGAGGATAGCAACAAGGGATTGTGGTCTGCACGTCTCTCAGTAGCTTGCAAACAACAACTAGTGGAAATTGATCTTCCCAATCAAAACTCATGAGAACCCTATCTAATTTCTCTAGAGTAGGGTGTTTATGTTTATTGGTCCAGGTGTACCTCCCCCCTCCCATGTGAATCTCTCAAAGATTCAGAGATTGGATGGTAGAACTAAATCTATCTATGTATTGGGAGTGGGTTAAGTTTTTATTCTTCACACTACTCTCCCGCAGCATATTAAAGTCACCACCAATCACATATGGAATTCCAAAATTAGCATAAACCAAGGCTAACACTGTGAGAAAATAATCTTTTCTATCATAATGGGCTGCCCAATAAACCACTACAAGGTTCCAAACACATTTGGTATTCACATCAAACACCGTAGCATGTAGGAATAGTTACCTATACTGACCAAGAAATAATTTCCAAGGATTCTTTTTTGATCCCACACAAAATTCCACCTGATTTTCCAATTGTAGGGTTCCAGTTCCAACTAAATTTGTCAAAGGGATCAATTTTCCTTAGGTGTTTAGGAGTAAAATTCTTCTTCTTAGTTTCTTGAATGCCAATAAAATATAGGGAATGATCTCTGATGATGTCACAGAAGCGGTAGTCATCCCTTTTTTACCTACTCCTCTACAATTCCAGAAGATGCCATTCATTTTTTTCCTTTTTATGCCCCCCTGTCTGGTAGATCTACTAGGAAGCAAAGTAGAATTACCAGTCTCATTCTACAAGGAAACCCCCCCACCCCCCTTTTTGACTTCTGGTAAAATGCCTAGCTATAACCACATTAACCTTTCTCTCCTTTTTTTCTTTCTATACCAAACCACAGTAAAGCTATCATAATCTACATCATTTTCTTCTTCCCAATTCATATTTAAAGGTTTCTGGTCCCCTTTAGCATTAGTTAACATCATATGTTTACCCCCCCAAATCAGATTGAGCACATTTGTCAATTAAGATTTCCATATTTCTACATTATTCAAGTTCTCTAAGAATATCAACACTCGCAAAGTCAGCATCTGGAATATTAACTCCCATTTTAACAGCTCTAAGAATAAGATCAGGATTGGAAAGGGTATCAAATGAGTTGGGATTTTTGGGAGTACCTTCAATGTCTCGTTTTTTCGCCACTGCCATGGACTTTTCGTCCACCCTCTCCATCTTGCTCTGCACATTTTGCAGGCTGAAGCGTAGGTTTTCTTCAATAACCAGAGGAGGAGTAGGGATCACCTCAATGTTCATCTCAATGTCAGGCGATTCGACCTTGTACTCATTAGTAACAGTCAGATTAGGATCATATGATCATTCACCTCCGCAACCTGGTGGGAAGATTGAACAACATCAGAGTATGTGTTTTTAAGTTGCTCATGCATAGAACAGTAGGTTCCTCATCACAGAGCCTTACTTTTTCATGCTCCATCTCCTGAGCCATGGTATCTATGAGCAGCGAAGTGTGGAGTGAGTCATCAGACTCCACACTCTCCTGTGACTCCCGAATGGGGTCTTGTTTTCCTCCGTGGGGAATGTAGGAAGATTTCCCTTCAAGCCCAGTAGGAAAACTGCCCAGTTTATCTCGAGGAGTCGATAAAGAGGCATTTTTTAGTTGTATTCTTATCAGGGTTAGAGGATGCCTGAACAACACTTTTTTCTCTGTCAGGATCCCTCACCAAGATTTGGTCCACCTCATAAAAGAAATCATAGAAATGATCTTCAATAATAGCCTCAGCGATCACAGGAATCTCCTCCACATTTCTGCATCCTAGCCGGACCCGAGCAGAGGTCGGGCGATATAAGGTAGCAGCATCTATTTCCAGAGGAACACCAACCAACGAAGCAACATACTCCAGATTTCTTTCACTTATTTTGTCCAGAGGGACATTTCTCACTTTAACCCATGCTACTTCCATCACCCCTTTTGCCCCGATGGCAGACGACCATTGAGTAGCATGGATTACATCACCACTAGTTTTAAGAGTTACCCTTCCCACATAACAGATCTGTGCCACTACATGAGGATTAGGAAACCACACCACAAAGACTCCTGACCCTATTGCATGAGCGGAGCAGCGCCAGCCAGCGGCCAAATAAGCGCTGAGATCTAACTCTATTTTGTGGGTAGATGTTTCCCCCTCCACAATTGTAACTACAACATTATTAGCCCTCTCCTTAAGGTGATTGGCAGTACATGAATCATGGATGTAGTAATAAACCTACCCCTTAGATTGAAATGCACAAATCGGTGGATGCACTCCCAAGGCAAAAATTCGACACAAACAGAGGCAAGATGACCTAGTTTGCTGCACCTCTCGCAATATGCTTGAGGGCAATGAGCAGGAGGATGCTCATGCGACTTGCAAATAGGACAGGCATCGGGTTTTCTTGGTAGGAGGCAACTGAGCAGGGTTTGTCTTCCCCTGTGGACGGCGCAGTGGGGATGTAGACTGTTGCCCGGTGGCTGCCACCCGAGTCCGACGAGACCTGAGTCTTCTACACCCAGACTCTACCGTCCTGGATCTCGCGACGTTTGGGCGCCGCCGCCTCATCCCAACGCGAGCTGTCCCCCGAAGCCGACGTGATGTTGGATGAGGTAGAGTTGGTGTGGTCGCCGCTGTCTTCACGCTTCCACAAGTACTTGTTCCGGTCGCCTCCTCGACCGTTGTCACGGCCAGCCTGCCGCCCCGCTCCGTGACCCATGCGGCCAGTTCCGCCTTCTCCACATCGATCTCCATGGTAGACGTGCCCTGCATCGGTCGCCATGGGAGGAGAGGCCGCGGCCGTCGCGAATGAGCGAGGATCTCCACCCACCTTTCCCTACCACCACTCAAATGAATTTGGAGTTCTGGATCTAGGGTTTTTCGCCGCCGCCCAAAAGTGGGAGAAGGAAATCTCTAGGTCAAGGATCGGACAAGGTGAGGACTTTATACCAGCGTTACAGCCTCACGGGTGGGAATGGATGTTCGGATTTGCCCCCACTGGCAAGCATCCGCCATTGAGGGATGGTAGGTGGAGTTTGGGTCTGCCACGGTTCGGCTTGACCCGTTTGCACGCAGTCCCATGCGCCCTCCGTGCACCGCATCGCCCCGTCCCGCGCCACTCGACATGCCCGTTGGAGCAGAGCTCGTCATGGGTAGCCGATCTCGCACCTTCGCGAAGTGACACGAGAATGAGACGACGTCGCCGACGTCGATGTCTTCCCCCGCTTGAAGGAACGGCACGTCGATCGTGACCCCACGCATGCCCGTGAGGACGAGACGGAGAGCATCCCGTCACAGTGTAAGTACGCCGTCGTTGAATGAAAGCGTGCGCGACATGAGATCGGCGGCGAAGGATACCCGCCATCTCTCGTCGGGCGCGTCGCCATTTGTGCCCCTCGAGCACACCATCACCAGGGTTTGGTTGCTTAGTGGTAGTAGTGGGTGGCTTGAAGGCGTCCCTGGCTGAAGAGGTGTGTTGATGCCTTGTTGTTGAAGAAGTCGATGAAATCGTGTCCCACACCGGCTTCTCGTGGATCTGCTCGATGAACTTGATGTCGATGTTCAGCTCGATGGAGGATCGACCGCTTGGTGTAGCATGTGGATATAGACGATCAGCAGCCTGGTCGCCTCGGGTAGATCGATGTACTCATGCATGTAGTGATGTAGATGAACGCGTGGGCATAGATGCCATGCATCTGTCGATGCTGTGTCCGAGTTGCTGCCCGGCCATCGGGAGATCCGCGTACCCGTACGTACGCGATGGAAATCGCCGCAGGAGCTATCGGCCTCCCGTGATCGGACGTGCATGTCCTTCCCCAGCTGCTCGCAGTAGATCGGTGACTGCTTCCCCGTGCTTGTCACCGGAAATTGATGTCGCCTAATTATCTGGTGCCGATTTTTTTTATCTACTAGATGGAATTTTTTAATCGATATAATCTAAACTAGAGAACCGATCTAATTTTTGATTGATCGGGTGATGCGCCCGCCAAGGAGAGGAGATTAATCTCTTCGAGCGTGGCGCGCTGCGGGAGCGGTCGAAATCCTAGGACCGGCGTCGTTAAACTAACCGTTCTAATACCGTGTAGAAAAATGTACGATGGCTAGAATATTGTGTTATTCTGTTGTATTGATCTGACCATCATATGATGTATATATAGAATTACATGGAAGAGAGACTTAGACTAGAGGGCAAGTCATACATGATTTACACCGATTCTATACATAACTCTTAAGGTCCAACTTAAACATGATTCTTTACCTAATATCTTTATCTTTATCTTTATCTTTACCTACTAATAAAGCGGCTATCGCTTCTGGTCGTCCGTCATTAAAATTACCCTCTAAGTTGGTAAAAATTACCCACCAATGCCATCCATAAGTGGGAAAATGATTCAAGTTTTCCGATCAAAAATCACCGTCTCCTTCGTGGTCATATAGCGAGGAGACCAGGGTTCGAATCCCCGCTTCCACAATTTTCATCTTCCTTTTCTCACGCATGTCCTACCCATGTATGCATTCATGGGCCGGCCCATGTGCGGGGCTTTACTCCCCTGTTTTCTTTTTCATTTTACTATTTTTTCTTTTCTTTTCACATTTTGTTTTCTTTCTTATTTCTTATTTAAATTAATTCTGGATTTTAATATTCTAAAAGTTGCGAGTTTTCAAAAAAATGTTTGAGAAATCATAAAAAAATATATGTGAATTCAAAAATGTTTAGAAAATCATAAAATTTTTGCAGATTCAAAAAATGTTGGTGTTTTTGCAAAACTGTTCACAAAATTAAAAAAAATCACAATTTGGAAAAAATGGTCGGGAAATAAAATCATGTTCATGATTTTGAAAAAATGACCGTGTATTCAAAACATATTCGGGAATCTGAAAAAATGTCCATTCACAAAAATAAAAATAAAATTTGTTCTCCAATTTTTTTCAAAATGTTCGTCCATTCAAAAAATGTTTGTTGAGTCAAAAAATGTTAATGAATTCGAAACCGGTTCATACATTTAAAATATTGTAAACAAAACTAATGTTCATGATTTTTTTTGAGAAAATCAAAAATTTCTAAACAAAATTGTCGATCCGAAAAATCGTTCACTGATTCAAAAATATTTTATGTCTAGGATTTGATTAGTTTTTTGAAAGTCTTCATATATCTTGGCGTTGGGAGTAGTTCATGGTCAATGAGATTTGTTTTTAAAGTTTGAAACGTTCCCTTGCGCAACATAATGATAAGTGTGGCATGCACTGGCAAATTCATAGCCTTGGGATTTACCGCGGAATGCATTGTGACCATGTGGACATCGCGATCATCATCGGCTAGGGTGACAAAAATAAATAAATGGCAACATGGCGAGCCACTATGTTAAAATAGAGTATGCTCATACATCAGGATATTGAGTCATGCTTATTTGGTGAGCCATAATTTTTTGTCTCCCGTTGCAACGCACGGAGTACTTAACTCATCTGGATTGTTTGTGCACAATTACTAGAGAAGAGAGGGGGTGGTTGAAAACAGAAGATAAAGAAGAATAGAAGTATTTTTGTCGTGCACGAGGATCTTAAAGGCACATGTTAAATACGATTGATGTTGAACTAGAAAAACATGTATGTCCCGTTGCAACACACGGGCATTGTCCTAGTAATAATAAGACGCATCGCTTCCGCAGTCCGACCCAAAAATACCCATGAAGATGCTATAAATTACACACTATGTCAATCATAAGTGAAGAAAACGATTTGACTTTTTAGATCAAAAGTCAACGTCCAGTTTCGTTGTTTTATATAGGTGAGACCAACATAAGTTGCAGATCCACAAGCAGCGGAGGGGTTCGGTCCCTAAGCGTCCACACCGCTACTTTTTAGTTCCTTTTCTCACGCATGTCCTCCCCATGTATGCATTCATGGGCAGGCCCATATCTTGGGCTTCACTCCCCTCTTTTATTTTGTTTTTGTCTTTTCTTTTCTCATTCCATTTTCTTTCTTCTTTAAATTAATTTGGGATTTTCAAATCCTAAAAGTTGCGAGTTTTTTAAAAAGAAGTTCAAGAAATCGTGAAATATACGTGATTTCACAAAATGTTTACGAAATCATAAAATTTTCACAAATTCAAAAAATGTTGGTGGTTTTGCAAAAATGTTCGCAAAATATATTTAAAAATCATGATTTGGAAACAAGGTCAGGAAATAAAATCATGTTCATTATATTGCAAATATGATTGTGTATTCAAAACTTATTTGGGAATCTGGGAAAAATGTCCATGAAATTTTAGAAATCACAAAAATAATAAAATTTATTTTTTTTAAAAAAATTTCCCATTTTTTAGAAAGTTCATTGATTCGAAAAATGTTTCTTGATTCAAAAAATCTTAATGAATTCGGAAACTGTTCATGCATTTAAAAAAATACACGTAAACAAAACTAATGTTCGTGATTTTTCTGAGAAAATCCAAAATTTCAAACAAAATGTTTGTCGATTCGAAAAAACTGTTTACCGATTCAAAAGTCTTTTATATCTAGGATTTGATTAGTTTTTCAAAAGTCATTATATGTCTTGGCGCTAGGAGTAGTTCGTGGTCGATGAGATTTGTTTCTAAAGTTTTAAAAATTCCCTTGCGTGACATAATGACAAGTGTGACATACACTGGCAATCTCACAGCCTTGGGATTTATCACGTTGAATGCATTGTGATCACGTGGACATCGTGACCATCATCGGCGAGGGTGAAAAAAAAATTAAGTCGCAACATGGTGAGCCACTGTGTTAAAATAGAGTACACTCAAATATCATCATGATATTGAGTCATATTTATTTCATTAGCACATAAATTTTTTTTGTCTCCCGTTGCAACGCACATGCATATATGCTAGTAGTTACTCTAAACCCCACAAGTGTGCTAGCAATCTTCGTTAACATCATCCGCCTCTAGAACACACAATCTGTCCTAGACAACCGAAACCGGCCAGGCATCCTAGTTATACATCTAACACAGTCCGCCTCAACTTGCAACTGAGCCTGACTTTTTCCGTCTCAGTTGCAACTTTCAACTGGTGGAAAAAAGGCCTTTGGTCGCGGTTCGCAACTGCCATTAGTCGCGGCTGCGCAACCGCGACCAAATAAGCGCGACTAAAGCCCCCCACCTTTAGTCGCGGCTGCTTAAGAACCGCGACTAACGGCCCGCCCACGTGGGCGCCAGTGGCCGTCGGGCGGAGGACCTTTAGTCGCGGTTCTTCGCCAACCGCGACTAAAAGCCGCCTTGCAGTTTAGGGTTTTAGCCCCCTAAACCTGTTTTCTGTTTAATTTGTATTGTTTTATTTCTTTTGTGCTTTATTTTAATTTTGAAGGAGTTTCATATATTCTACGGTACTACATACATGCATATGAATGTACAATTTCAAATAAATTTGAAATTAGAACCAAAAAATTCAAGAGGAATATACAATATATATTCAATATCATCGGATGACCATATACAATTTTGAACAAGTTTCCATACATGATTTAATCCATATAAAGTTCTACGTCCTCGTAATTGTGTTCTCCTTTAGGATGGAGGACTTCCTGCTGAACCATCCAGCTAGTTCCTCTTGAAGTGGTCGGAAGCGAGCTTACGGACTAAGCATCCACTGAGGTTATTCCTCCGAGCATTGGTATCACTCGGAACCCGCCAGAGGTGTATCTCGGATCATCTCACGACATAGTATCCACATAGATTGGTCTCCGGTGGCTGAATATCCCCAAAGATTCTTAGGCTTTAACCTTTTGAATTCTAGCTCTTTTTTGAATTCACCGACCTTTGTATCTACGAACCGTCTCCAAACCCTACGAGGCAAAGAAAATTAAATGAACAAGAGAGTTATTAGTTACTTGATATTAGGAAATGAACGAAATAGGCCGATCGATATAGAGCGCAAATGAATGAAAATAATTACTTCTGCAGCATTCTTCTCATGTCGCCCCAAAGCTTTGGATCCATATTCAGAGAGTCGTGGACGAGACATTACGAGGTGTTAACTTTAATTACTAGCAGAATCCGGTGGAACTGCGGACACGATACATGCACAAGACGTCATGCATAACTCATCGATTAGCCGCCACATACCATGCATGGAGTAAACAAAAGAGAATGTGCTCAAGATGCGAAACACTCACCCAAAATGGTAAGGAAATAGAATATCACTTTTGAGTTCCTGCTTTGTAAGAAACGCCACAGTCCGCCTCCACGTCGGCGGGGTGACGCTTCAACACATGTCCATTAACGATGTGTGGGTCAATGAACCCAACATCATGGATGTTCCTTACTCGCATTCCTTAATCTTCATTCTGCATGTATAATAGCGGACACAACAATATAGTTAGGACATATATATAGTGCAGGCAATATGAACGAGATGGGGTAGAAATTAATAAATCACTTACGTAACGTAGCAACCGATGATAGATTTGTCGAGCTCAGCAGATTGAAAAGCTGGAACAATTCACTCAAAGGCAATTTGTACATAGTAATGTTTGAAGTGATGCTCATGTCTAACTTCCGTATAAATATATTCTTTGGCGTTTTATTTTTATGTAACCCTTGTACCAATTCAGCAGACCTTTCATTTGGTCGTAGATCCTTTTCTGCAAGCAGCTCGACGAGAGGCCCATTCTTGACATATGTAATTACTACCTCCTTCATTGGCGCCTCATCAAGGCCTAATAGTTCACGAAGAGTAATACCTAAGTTGGCCGCTTGTTCTCTCGCACTCGTTATATCAATCCTCGTGTTGCCGCAGCTTGTATGATCTCGGGGCATCCGGACGAAGGCTTCCACTATAAGCGGGCAATCGATTGTTTACTTTGTTCCCGAGCTGGGCAACTTGTTTCCGCTTTTTTACTTCGGCCTTCTCCGCTCTTTGTTCTCCTTGAACATGAGTGCCTGCTGCGAAGTTCACGTGCATAGTCGTTAAGCGATTCTTCGCGGCTTGGGACGGTGTGCTCAAAATGACTTAGCCCACTTCTTTTGCTCATCGAAAATCTTGGCTTGGGCTCGGGCTCTCTTTTCTTCTTGCAGTCCGCCTTCCATTTCTCCAAATCAGCAGCAGCGCTGCGTCGACTTCCTCGGCACTACGCTCCCAAGGCCTTGTGGGGAGAGGCTTGATGATGGCTCCGTACCTTTGTGGTCTTAGGTACATAAGGGTCCGGGTTAATAATCCAGACTGCTTCGCTTTTTGCCGAGGTGGATTGGGGCGGCGTCGATCACCCGCCGGACGAGGATCGGGGCGGCGGATGATCACCCGCCGGACGTTGTGGATCGGAGGCGGCGTCGGTGATGTGACGGAGGTGTAGGTGAACCGCCGCCACCAACACCACCACCACCACCGCCACCGCCACCACCACCACCGTGAGGGGTGGACTTGTTGTCCTTGGCGCCTCGCTGAAACTTGATAAACTTCTTTTGCCATAGAATGTAATGGCGCTTGACATCTCCAAGTCTTTTCTCCCTTTGGTGTAGCAATGTCAATCTCTAGGTCCTCAAACCCTTGGACTATGTCCTCCACCGTGACACGAGCATAGCCATCTTGAATGGGGTTGTTGTGGTGGAGTGCTCTGTAAACATGGTAAAGCATCGCCGATGGCTACCTTCATGGACATGTTCCCGATAGGATAATCAGATGACATTCTTTCATCTCCTTTATATCGCCCACGGGTAGCGAGGAGGCTCCGGTGCAGTAATTTCGACCACCGAGGCTCGGTGCAGTAATTTCGATCACCAGAGGCTCGGTGCATAATTTCGATCGTCGGTGCATCCGCACCAGCCGGTGGGGCCTCCGTGGAAGCCACGCCGCTTCTCCGCTGCTGGCTTCCGAGATCCGCTGGATGATCTTCATGCTGCACCCGAGCTGCATCTCTTTCGCTACTAGTACACTCATGGTTTTCTTCATCACATCCATTTCCGATGCCAACGCGCCACAACATCCGCTTCCCGATCCATCTTTCTCTTACGGCTTCAGAATCAGACGGGTCATCGCTCGGGGAACCCTATTTTCCACGGAATGTGCCCCATGCCTCGTACACGTCCTCCGTGTTCGAGATTCCCGAGGGCTTTTGTCGGTAGCGTCGTTCTCTCTGTTGAACTTGATCTTCCCTGTTGAGCATCCTTCATTGCGTCAATAAGGGCTTGGGTGGGTTTAATTAATTTGCCCTGTAAACACACTCCGCATCTCCGGGTTCAGCGTTCCCCATGCCCGTACCACCAGCTTTTGGCCCTTGGGTCCCATCCTCCGCACTGGGACGGATTCTCGCGCCTCACTCGTTCTCCATCTTTTCCAACCTAGGCACCCAAATGCGATACCCTCCGGCCCCATAACATGATTGTACTCCTTCTTAGCCGCATTTTCCTTATTTTTTCGATATTTGAATGAACTGCTCCGATTTCTTTTGCTTCACAAATTCTGGCCAATCATGTTTCAGTTTCTCATATTGTCCTTTGAAATCCGGAGTCTTGTTCGCTTGACAAAGTCACGGGCTAGATTTTGCTTGAATTTCCGGAATCGTCGGCCATCTTATGAAGAGCGAACTGTTTGACTAGCCTCCTCCTCTTCTTGTTTTCCTCAATCTTGTTACCCTCCTCATCGAATTTGTTGTATTCGGAGGTAGAACGAAATGTTCCATAAGCTTCTTGAAGCAATCTTTTTTGTTCTCTTATCGACAAAAGTGAAACCATCAATTCGTGCCTTCTTTGGCTCATTCCACTCTGGACGGTGATCGAGACGTTGTCTCTAACAATGGCTCCGCATTGGTCGACAAACTTGGTGGCGTTCTTGCGGGGCTCCAGGTGCCTTGCCGGTTGCCTTGTCGACAACCTCGATGGTGCATGTTTCTCCTTGTTTTATCGTCTTGGTTGCGCCACGCTTTGACGACGTACTCGATTGTTTCGACGATCCGGCCGAGGGCTAAAATAAGAAAGAGAGTCGCGCGCGTTAGTACACACATATTTATTCAAATCAGTTAGTTTGTATCACCAGAGGCTCAATGTATATATATACCTCGGCGCCGGAGGTGGTTGCTACTTCCATTTGAAGATCGTCGTTTATCGAAGTTTGTTCGGCATCATCTTGCTGACGGCGCCCTTCATCTTCACCGTCAAGGTTCAGATAAGAAGAGATATCATCTTCTTCTTCTCCGGTCGGCACATATAGAATATCGCCGTTTATGATGCCGAACATATGTGATTCACCGTCCGGATCATAGTTGTCCATAATCGGTCACTCTATCGTCGCCATTATGTCAGTCCTGAAAACATGTAGTAAAAACAAATTAATTAAGTGAAGAAGGGGGGCGGTGGCGGTGGCGGTGGCGAAAGGGCGGTGGCAAAAGGAGGGGGCGAGGAAGGGGTGGGAGAGGGTGTCGCGGTAGAGCGCGAGACGGGGCGGCAGACGACGGCGTCACGGAGAGGGAGGCGAGGACAACACACATGTATAACCCTCGCCGCCCCCTCTCGATCCCAAAAAAAACACCGCGGAGTTTTACTTTTTTTGTTGTTAATTATCAAGTTTTATATACGTCTTTTTGGTTAATTATCAAATTTTACGGTTTTTTTGTTAATTATCAAGTTTTAAGTTATTTACCGCTTTTGTTAAACTAATTAACTAGTTAAAATTAAAAAAGAAAAAAAGAAAAAAAGAAAATATTCGGTGGCCTTTTTTCTTCCTTTTTTTGTTTTTCATCTGCTTTTTCTTTTGTTTTCTTCTTCCTTCTTCTTCTTCTTCTTCCTTTTTCCTTTTCTTTCTTCTTCTTCTTCCTTTTCTTCTTCTTTCTTCTTCTTCTTGGCTACTGAGGACGGCAGCAGTGTGGCGGGGCCAGGCGGCAATGGGCGGCGAGCAAGGGCGCAGGCACAGGCGGTGGGCAAGGGCGAGCCGGGCGAGGCGGCGCCATCGGGACGGGCAGCGGCGGGCCTTGCAGGCCAGGCGTCGGGGGGCTTGGCGTCAGGCAGGGCTCAGGCGTCGGCGTCGGCGTCGATCGGCGTCGGGTAGCGCTCAAGGCCGAGAGAGAGGAGAATGGGAAGTGGCAAACCGCTAAGTCAGTTATAGACGCACCTTTAGTCGCGGTTGGGGAGGCGGGTCGCGACTAAAGGTACCCTTTAGTCGTCCGCCTCCCCAACCGGGACTAAAGGGTTTTGTTGCCGCTTCGTTCTCACAGAAGACCCTTTAGTCGCGGTTGGGGACAACAACCGCGACTAAAGGGTACCTTTAGTCGCGGTCCGCCTCCCCAACCGGGACTAAAGGGTCATGGCTGAACTGGCGTGCGGTGGGATGTTTAGTCCCACTCGCTAGCCGAGAGGCTTCGACAGTGGTTTATAAGCGGCTGCGCCACCACTTCGAGCTCCTCTCAAATGCAAAGCTTACGGGCCTATTCTCATTACTATGAGCTCAGGCCTATTGGGCCCTGCGGGCTGAATCTGGCCCATTAATGGGTTTCTAGTCGTATTCGGGCCGTGGTGGCCCAAAGAGGTGGCATATTTTTATTTTTGCCTGTTTTTTGTTTTCATTTTTGCTTTATTTATTTTGTTTTGTTTCTACTTACAACAAAAAACTTATTTATTTTATTTTATTTTGTTTCTAATTACTTATTTATTTTACTTTATGATAATTATTTTTGCTATTAAAGTTTCTAATTACTTATTTATTTATGTTATTAAAATCTTAAAATACAATTATATATCAAAAAATCAGAAAATAAAACTAATTCATTTTAAATTCTTGTTTTTCTTCTGCTTTTTTCTTCCTTTTTTTTCTTCTTTTTTTCTTCTGTTTGTTTCTTCCTTTTTCTTGTTTTTCTTCTTTTTTCTTCCTTTCTTCCTTTTTCCTTTTTTCTTCTGTTTTTCTTCTTCTTTGTTTTTTTCTTATGTTTTTCTTCATTTGTTTTTTCTTCTGCTTTTCCTTTTTCTTCATTTGTTTTTTTCTTCTGTTTTTCCTTTTTTCTTCTGTTTTTTTCTTCTGTTTTTTTCCTTTTCCCTTCTTTCTTCTTCTTCCTTTTTCCTTTTAAAATCAGAAAAATAAAACTAATTCATTTTAAAATCTTAAAAATACAATTATATATCAAAAAAATCAGAAAAATAAAACTAATCCCTTGAAGGTTTGACAAAAGGTTTGATACATCATTCAGTTCATCGACCAAATACAAAGTTTGGTACAATAAATTATTACACATCAATTCTTCCCTTGTGTCCCTGCTTGCTTACGATTGTGCCGTATCCATGGAGCATCCTCATCATTTAACTTAATGCTTGGGTCGGTGTTCACTTTGAAGGCGGAATTTCAGCAAACATATTATAATCTTCGACATGTCCGTCTTGTCCTCCACTCCCACGATGTTTCTTTTCCCGAAAGAACAATGTGGCGCTTTGGATCATCGCATGATGTCTCGATCGTTTTCTTATCTTTCCGTTTCCTCGGTTTGCTACTCATGTCCTTCACATAGAAAACCCGAGCGACATCTTTCGCTAGGACGAATGGTTCGTCAAGGTATTGTTGAAATCCACCATTGTCATTCCGTATTGCTGGTCCACCTTTACCCCACCTCCCGTTAGCTTGAACCATTTGCACGGAACAAAGGGACCTTAAAGGAGGGTCCATAGTCAAGTTCCCATATCTCCTCTATGTAACCATAATATGTGACCTTTTGCCCATTATCGGTTCTTTGCATCAAAGCGGACACCACTGTTTTGGTTGGTGCTCTTTTTATCTTGGGCAATCGTGTAAAATGTATTCCCATTTATCTCGCACCCTTGGAAAGTCGTTATAGTCGAAGATGGTGTCTTGGCCAACATGTACAACTGATCTACAACATCATTGTCATTCATTAAATGTTTTCTCAACCAACTGCCGAAAGTCTCCATGTGGGCCTTCCTAATCCAGGATTCGAGCTTCCCGGGTTGTCGAACGTAAAATATTCTTGTGTTTCTCAAAGCACGGAGCCACCAAGCTGGAATTGGTCATCTGATGTGGTGTGCTTCATCGAGAATGGCCGTCCATACATATCATTGATTTCCTTCCGATCGTGTTTTTCCACTTAGTCTCCCTCGTGCGCGATCGAGGAAGACCAATCGGCTTAAGGTCGGGAACAAAGTCAACACAAAACTCAATTACCTCCTCATTTCCATAGCCCTTGGCGATGCTTCCTTCCGCCTAGCACGGTTCTGAACATATTTCTTTAATACTCCCATGAACCTCTCGAAGGGAACATATTGTGTAGAAATACAGGACCGAGAACGAAAATCTCTTCGACTAGGTGAACCAGGAGGTGCGTCATAATATTGAAGAAGGATGGCGGAACACCAACTCAAATCGACAAGACATTGGATCACATCGCTCAGAACGTGGTAGAACTTCCGGATTGATTACCTTCGAGAGATTGCATTGAGGAATGCACATAGCTTCACAATGGCTACTCGAACATTTTCCGGCAGAGCCCCTCAAAGCAATCGGAAGCAATTGCGTCATAATCACGTGGCGATCGTGAGACTTCGTGTTTTGGAACTTTTCTCCGCCATGTTTATTATTCCCTTTATATTGGACGAGAATCCAGACGGGACCTTCATCTGCTCGGGCATTCAAAAAGATGACCTTCTCTTCTTTGGTCGAGCGTAGCTGGCACGACCTTGAAACCATTCCGGATGCCGGTCATCGTGGTCTTTCAAACGTTCTTTGGTCTGCCGTGCTTCCTTTGTATCATTTGTCTTCCCATACACGCCCAAGAAGCTTAGGAGGTTCACGCAAATATTCTTCGTAACGTGCATCACGTCGATTGCAGAGCGGACATCTAGGACTTTCCAATATTCTAGCTCCCGAATATAGATTTCTTCTTCCACATGGCTGCGTGCCGTCGGCTCCCTTCGAACTGATTGTCCGCCAGACCCTTTCCAAAGATGACTTTCAAATCCTTGACCATATCAAATACCTCGGCACCGGTCGTTCCGCGAGCTTCGCCGGTGATCTGCCTTGCCGTTGTAATGCTTGCCTTTCTTTCATCTTGGATGAATTTTGGAAGAAATCGACGATGCCCAAGGTACACGTTCTTCTTACAATTTGGCAAATGTACACTTTCGGTCTCATGTAAGCGGTGCGTGCATGCATTGTATCCCTTATTTGACAGTCCGAAAGGTTACTAAGAGCAGGCCAATCGTTGATGGTTACGAAAAGCAACGTCGAGGTCAAATTCCTCTTGTTTGTGCTCATCCCACACGGACACCACCCCACAGGTGTAAAAGTTCATCAACTAATGGCCTTAGGTACACATCGATGTCGTTGCGGGTTGCTTCGGACCTTGGATGAGCACGGCATCATAATGAACTTCCGCTTCATGCACAACCAAGGAGGAAGGTTGTAGATGCATAGAGTCACGGGCAGTGCTATGGTGGAGCTCGCCGCCAAAAGGATTCATGCCATCCGTATTTAGAGCAAATCTTATGTTCCTTGCGTCATTGCAAAATCTTTGAACCATCTGTCGATCTTTCTCCATTACGCTCCATCTGCGGTGTGTCTCAACTCCCGTCCGACTTACGGTCCTCTTTGTGCCATCGCAACAACTTGGCATGCTCTTTGTTCTGAACAGACGTTTCAACCGTGGTATTATAGGAGCATACCACATCACCTTGGCGGGAACCCTATTCACGGTTTCGCCCTCAACATCGTCACCGGGGTCATCGCCTCGATCTTATAACGCAATGCGGTGCATACCGGGCATTCATTCAAATTCTCGTATTCACCGCGGTAGAGGATGCGATCGTTGATGCATGCATGTATCTTCGTAACCTCTAAACCTAGAGGGCGACAACCTTCTTTGCTTCGTACATCTTGGCGGGCAACTCGTTATCCTTTGAAACATATTCTTCAACATTTTCACAAGTTTTCAAATGCCGAGTCAGCTACACCGCCTCGCCTTCCATTTCAGCAAATCCGATTGTGCAGCCCAGCTTTTTCAGACCATCATCGCATCCGGGTACAGCGCCTTTCGTGATCCTCTAACATGCGATCCAAATTCTCCTCTCCTTTTCGGGCAGGCGTCTCCGTGCATCGGCAATGGTCCGACCAAGATCATCAACGGGATCATCACGTGCCTCTTCTTCACCTTCCCTTCACCTTCAAAGATCCTCCATGAAAGTATCACCGAAATGAGCAAGATAGCTTTCATCGATGAAATCATCCCTTCTTCATCTTCTTCCATTATAACCCCTCTTTCTCCATGCTTGGTCCAACAATTATAGCTTGGCATGAAACCCTTCAAGCGAGATGCATGTGAACAACTCTTGAGGAAGAGTAACCCTTCTCATTCTTACAGATAACACATGGACAGATAACAAAACCCCCGCTTGTTCGCATTAGCCACTACGAGGAAATCTTTCAAACCCGTAGTGAACTCGCGGAGAGTCGGTTATCGTACATCCATTGCCGATTCATCGCATTATTATAATATAAAATATATAATTAACCATCATGCATTTGTTAAACTAACTAGCTACAAACAATATAAATTAAACAATGAACTACACACATGCATATTGACACATCAAAGGTTCATCAAGTTGCTAACCGCGATCGAAGAGTGTGGCTCCAACACTTCATGTCATGTTTGTTTCATGCTCTTGGGGCATTTCATCAAACACCTTATGTGCATAAGAGGAACCAAAAGCAAACCTACACCCACTTGTGAAGAGAATGGCTCCAAATGGCTAAGTGTTAGCTGCTGGATGGGTATATATAGGGAGGGCTTTAGTTGCGGTTGGCACAGCAAATCCGTGACTAAAGGTGCCGAAAACCTTTAGTCGCGGTTGTCCCGCCAACCGACTAAAGCCCTCACGCACCACCGCCACCGAGCGCCACAGGCCAGCCTTTGGTCGCGTTCACCTCGAACCGCGACTAAAGGTCCCATTAGTCGCAGTTCCTACTGACCCGCGACTTATGGAAATTGGACGGAAGCCTGTTTTTCCACCAGTGTGATCGGGTGATGCGCCCGCCAAGGAGAGGAGATTAATCTCTTCGAGCGTGGCGCGCTGCGGGAGCGGTCGAAATCCTAGGACCGGCGTCGTTAAACTAACCGTTCTAATACCGTGTAGAAAAATGTACGATGGCTAGAATATTGTGTTATTCTGTTGTATTGATCTGACCATCATATGATGTATATATAGAATTACATGGAAGAGAGACTTAGACTAGAGGGCAAGTCATACATGATTTACAATCGATTCTATACATAACTCTTAAGGTCCAACTTAAACATGATTCTTTACCTAATATCTTTATCTTTATCTTTATCTTTACCTACTAATAAAGCGGCTATCGCTTCTGGTCGTCCGTCATTAAAATTACCCTCTAAGTTGGTAAAAATTACCCACCAATGCCATCCATAAGTGGGAAAATGATTCAAGTTTTCCGATCAAAAATCACCGTCTCCTTCGTGGTCATATAGCGAGGAGACCAGGTTCAATCCCCTTCCACAATTTTCATCTTCCTTTTCTCACGCATGTCCTACCCATGTATGCATTCATGGGCGGCCCATGTCTTGGGGCTTTACTCCCCTGTTTTCTTTTTCATTTTACTATTTTTCTTTTCTTTTCACATTTTGTTTTCTTTCTTATTTCTTATTTAAATTAATTCTGGATTTTAATATTCTAAAAGTTGCGAGTTTTCAAAAAAATGTTTGAGAAATCATAAAAAATATATGTGAATTCAAAAATGTTTAGAAAATCATAAAATTTTTGCAGATTCAAAAATGTTGGTGTTTTTGCAAAACTGTTCACAAAATTAAAAAAATCACAATTTGGAAAAATGGTCGGGAAATAAAATCATGTTCATGATTTTGAAAAATGATTGTGTATTCAAAACATATTAGGAATCTGAAAAATGTCCATTCAGAAAAATAAAAATAAAATTTGTTCTCCATTTTTTTTCAAAATGTTCGTCCATTCAAAAAATGTTTGTTGAGTCAAAAAATGTTAATGAATTCGAAACCGGTTCATACATTTAAAATATTGTAAACAAAACTAATGTTCATGATTTTTTTTGAGAAAATCAAAAATTTCTAAACAAAATTGTCGATTCGAAAAATCGTTCACTGATTCAAAAATATTTTATGTCTAGGATTTGATTAGTTTTTTGAAAGTCTTCATATATCTTGGCATTGGGAGTAGTTCGTGGTCAATGAGATTTGTTTTTAAAGTTTGAAACGTTCCCTTGCGCAACATAATGATAAGTGTGGCATGCACTGGCAAATTCATAGCCTTTGGATTTACCGCGGAATGCATTGTGACCATGTGGACATCGCGATCATCATCGGCTAGGGTGACAAAAATAAATAAATGGCAACATGGCGAGCCACTATGTTAAAATAGAGTATGCTCATACATCAGGATATTGAGTCATGCTTATTTGGTGAGCCATAATTTTTTGTCTCCCGTTGCAACGCACGGAGTACTTAACTCATCTGGATTGTTTGTGCACAATTACTAGAGAAGAGAGGGGGTGGTTGAAAACAGAAGATAAAGAAGAATAGAAGTATTTTTGTCGTGCACGAGGATCTTAAAGGCACATGTTAAATACGATTGATGTTGAACTAGAAAAACATGTATGTCCCGTTGCAACACACGGGCATTGTCCTAGTAATAATAAGACGCATATCGCTTCTGGCAGTCCGACCCAAAAAATACCCATGAAGATGCTATAAATTACACACTATGTCAATCATAAGTGAAGAAAACGATTTGACTTTTTAGATCAAAAGTCAACGTCCAGTTTCGTTGTTTTATATAGGTGAGACCAACATAAGTTGCAGATCCACAAGCAGCGGAGGGGGTTCGGTCCCTAGCGTCCACACCGCTACTTTTTAGTTCCCTTTTCTCACGCATGTCCTCCCCATGTATGCATTCATGGGCAGGCCCATATGCGGGGCTTCACTCCCCTCTTTTATTTTGTTTTTGTCTTTTCTTTTCTCATTCCATTTTCTTTCTTCTTTAAATTAATTTGGGATTTTCAAATCCTAAAAGTTGCGAGTTTTTTAAAAAGAAGTTCAAGAAATCGTGAAATATACGTGATTTCACAAAATGTTTACGAAATCATAAAATTTTCACAAATTCAAAAAATGTTGGTGGTTTTGCAAAAATGTTCGCAAAATATATTTAAAAATCATGATTTGGAAACAAGGTCAGGAAATAAAATCATGTTCATTATATTGCAAATATGATTGTGTATTCAAAACTTATTTGGGAATCTGGGAAAAATGTCCATGAAATTTTAGAAATCACAAAATAATAAAATTTATTTTTTTAAAAAATTTCCCATTTTTAGAAAGTTCATTGATTCGAAAATGTTTCTTGATTCAAAAATCTTAATGAATTCGGAAACTGTTCATGCATTTAAAAAATATACGTAAACAAAACTAATGTTCGTGATTTTTCTGAGAAAATCCAAAATTTCAAACAAAATGTTTGTCGATTCGAAAAAACTGTTTACCGATTCAAAAGTCTTTTATATCTAGGATTTGATTAGTTTTTCAAAAGTCATTATATGTCTTGGCGCTAGGAGTAGTTCGTGGTCGATGAGATTTGTTTCTAAAGTTTTAAAAATTCCCTTGCGTGACATAATGACAAGTGTGACATACACTGGCAATCTCACAGCCTTGGGATTTATCACGTTGAATGCATTGTGATCACGTGGACATCGTGACCATCATCGGCGAGGGTGAGAAAAAAATTAAGTCGCAACATGGTGAGCCACTGTGTTAAAATAGAGTACACTCAAATATCATCATGATATTGAGTCATACTTATTTCATTAGCACATAAATTTTTTTTGTCTCCCGTTGCAACGCACATGCATATATGCTAGTAGTTACTCTAAACCCCACAAGTGTGCTAGCAATCTTCGTTAACATCATCCGCCTCTAGAACACACAATCTGTCCTAGACAACCGAAACCGGCCAGGCATCCTAGTTATACATCTAACACAGTCCGCCTCAACTTGCAACTGAGCCTGACTTTTTCCGTCTCAGTTGCAAGTAAAATATTGACTCACAACTAGGGGTTGACCTTTACCCGGTTGCAAGTCAACCATCAACTTGCAACCGAGCTCGACCAATTTTTTAATCCTTGTTGTATGTCCTCCATTGACATGCAATTGTGTCCTTAATATTTTTTGACTAGTTCCAAGTCAATTGACTCACAACTTGGCCCGATGCTTTTTTTGTCTCCACTTGTAAGTTCACCTTCGACATGCAACTGAGCTCGATGATTCTTCTATATCGCAGTTGTGTCCGACTCTTTTTTTTTTGCATTAGTTGCAAGTCTGCCCTCAACTTGCAGCTGGGACTGACGCTTTTGTCTTAGTTGCAACTAAGGGTTGATTTTTTTCTCAGGTGCAAGTCAACCATCGACATGTAATTGGGCACATACCTTTTTTTATCCTAATTGCAAGACAACCATTCACTCACAAACTGGTCTCTCAATTATTTTTTGTCGCAGTTACAAGCCAACCAATGACACGCAATTGGGCCCGACCATTTTTTCTGTCGCAGTTGCTAGCCCATCGTTGACATGCAACCGGACCCTTGATCATTTTCATGCCCCAGTTGCAAGTCCACCCTTGACCCACAACTAGGCCCAATGTTTGAGGCCGACTGTTCCTGCTTTTTATTTTTTTAATGGTTGTTTCATTATCAAATTTTGACTAAGTGGTTGTTTAGCAAAAAGAACAGAAAATGCATTCGATTACTGCTAAAAGTATGTTCGACGTATATTACAAAAAGAGTCAACGTACATTAAGAAAATGTTCACCCTGTTTGAGAAATTGTTCACCATGTTCAAAAAAATATGTCCGCTTGTTTGCAAGGTTAATTACAATTTTAGAAAAGATTCACGTTTCAAAAATATTCACTTTTAAAAAAAAAATGTGTTTTGAACTTTCAGAAAAATGTCTTAGATCTGCCGCTGCAGATGACTATTTTTTTTTGCTCTTCGCTGCGTATTTGCCACCAAATCTATAATCATCTCGTGTGGCTAGTCGGGCATGCTCAAAGAAAGGAGGCCTTGTGTTCGAACGTGGCGCACTTTTGTCGGATTTTTTAATCCTTCGACGGGCAAATGGGCCTCTTCTTACGGCCTGGACAAGGTAAGCACGAGAATAAACAGAAAACAAGCAACAAATAGAACTTAGATATGTCCCCCAAAAAAACTTAGATGAGTCTTGGTTACTCAAAGAAAAAGAAAAATATCTAGATAAATGTTAGACACACCACCCTAATAATTAACCCTTTATGGAAGCAAACTATCCCTTGACCATGTGGCAGACAGTCTTCCTTTTAAAATAGTATCCGATATCTCCATGGCAATTTCTATCTCCAACTAAATTTCCTGGCAACTGGTCTTCTCGTGTAGGCGTGTAGCACGTACTAGTTCATCCTTGCACAAACCATCAACACGTAGGCATGTATAGCTGGATAACACGTACATGTCTATGTCATTGTTCATATTCTCTCTCATGCCTAAACGTTGCAAAGCAGGTCGTCTGCATCTTCGCAGATAATCGGTAAGCACCTTGGTGTATACGGCATTAGATGGAACAGAACCGACCACAATTGACTTCCAAAAATGTGATACGACCGTGTGTAACCTATCTATGGTGAGGGGCTACGATTGGACAACTAACTTTTGAGGCAAGTTGCACACCAGTCAAGTATACTTCGGGTAAATCCCCCACATCTTCGTGTTGCAAGCACATCATAGCGGCAGTGATCCTGAACACAAATTAATATCGTTAAGACCCCGAGCACAATATTTCGCAAAAAAAAGAGATCCCGAGCATTAATATAAGGTTGTGAGAGTCAGACCTCATACGCATGCATGTTTTTAAATACTAGTGTGTACACCTCTAAGGTTGTTAAAGGTCCGGTCAAAAAACTGGAATTTAATTTGTTAATAAAGATTTGCCAGAGCCTTTATCATAGTGCACATCCTCTCGTGGGTTCAATAACTCAGGGTCACTTCTTGAGGAAAAGCCACAGAACGTTCGCTATCCAAACCAAATCTCAAAGGCCATAAGGGGCTAGAATGTATATCATGAGAAGCACACGCCTTAGTAATCTGGATTGGGTGGAAATCCGAAGCTGAGACAAAAGCCAGCCCAATATGTCTTTCAGTAGCATTGGGAGCAGTTTTCTTGATGGCTAGGTCCAATTCATCAATGGAACCATCCTCATTATTATGCAAATATTTATCCATAGGGTCAGTTCCCTCTTAAGCATCTTTATCCACATCAATATCCACATGCCTTGAATCCTCATTGGGATCATCACTACCATATTTCTCAAAACCTTCCACTTCTTTTTTTCATTTCCACCAACCCCTCAAAATGAATTTTGGTTGGATCCCTACAAACAATTTTAACTCTCGGTCTCATAAAAGTTTCTGTCAATCATTCGATTCTAGTCCACATACACCAAAATTCCAAAACAGGACGCAATTTGAACTAGCACCTTCCAAGAATACAATTTAGGAGGGATCCCTTCATCCTTAACCCAAGCTTCAACTAGCTCACCGAAGGGATCAATTGGACTAATCCATTCCACCACATTAACAGAAACACCATCAATAGGCAAGTGAAAAGTTGGGAGTTCAATCAGATCTTCCACCTAGCTTCTTCCTTGGGGGAAACTTGGCTAGAAATGACTTAGGAGAAATTGAATGAATATTCCATGGCCACTTGTTTATTTTTGCGAAAGATACCATCCAGATTTTTAACCGGATAATCATTGAAAATCTCTCCTTTAACCACATTGACCAGTCCACAATTTTTGAAATTAAGCCATTTTGATTCATCCCTAGCAGGCAGTTCCAAATGATAAACCCTAAACCTAGAGCAGAGCTACCAAAATATGCAACCACAGTGTGTAACCGAGTCCAACCAATGCCGTTATTCACATTATAACCTTCCAAGCCAAAGATGAACAAATCTTGGAGCTAATGTAATTACCCACATAGTGGCCTACACCGCCACAAATAAAGCATATCATATCTTTACAATAGGGAATTAATACATGTTTAGTAGGCTTAGGCGGAGGAGGAACAACATCTAGTCGCTAAGAGCTTTATTTTCTTATTTTTTTTTTAACTGAGCCGGTCGCTGAGAGCTTTGGCATGGGGAGGTGATGAATTAGGCACATCTGAACCCGCAAAAGCTTTTTGTTAAAAATATCTCTAGAAGATCCAGCAAGCCGGGCCATCCGGTATAATAACCACCGGTTTGCGGGATTGATCTCGTATACCCCGTCCAGACTAGATCCTCCAAATATGGCCGTCCCTATTTTTTTGTGGGATCCAGAATTTGCGATCCCATTTCCTCCATATCTACGGGATTTCACACGATTTTGCCGACCCCCTTTTCCTTTGCGGGAACCCACTTATGCCGGCTTCACTTCCCGCCTCGACTCCCCGCCACCGCCGCCGCACATAGTTTCGGCCGCGGGGGTGCCCCTTTGTGCCCGCGGCTCGTGGCCGCCACCGGCTCCATGGATCCGCTCGGAGCTCGACGCGCGGGCTTGTAGCTTTCGAATTTGGTTGGTTCTGGTGGCTGTGAGCGGCGCGCATCGGAAGAAGAGGGCCACACGACTTTGCTTTGGCCAGCAGGGAGAAGAAAGGGGCGGCGCAACCGGGGTTTGATTCGGCTGGTGGGGCGGCGAGGCTTTGCTTTGGAAGGTGAGGGAGAAGAAATGGGCAGAACCGCTTTGCTTTGGGCGAGGTATGTCCAACACCCGCGGGTTCGTGCTCGATTTGGCTAGAGTAGGTTCGGGTGAAATTCATGGCCATTTTGTGTGCATTTTGTAGATGGATTGGAGTTCGTCCTCGTTGTCTTCGTCCGATGATTCAGGCATAGAAGAGATGATCCTCGACGACGACATCGACAACCTAGTGTTGTTGCATCTCGTGGAATCAGTTGAGGCGAGGCATAAGAATAAGTGGTGCGGATCCATGGTTGGTCGGCTATGCATTCCCAGCAAACTGAGCTCTCAGCGACAAGATTCTTATGAAAGACTACTTCGCCGAGGTACCGACATATCAGGCTCACCTCTTTCGTAGGTGATACCAAATGCGTAGGTCACTTTTTGTCCGCATCGTCGAGGCTTGCGAGCAATATTGTCGTTTCTTCACTCGGCGTAGGAATGTCGCCTGTTTGATTGGCTTTAGCATATCAAAAAATATCAGCGGCGATGAGAGTGATTGCATATGGTGTTCCCGCCGACTACGTGGACAAATATCTTTGCATTGGCGAAGGTACCACTATCAAATGTGTTTGTGTCTTTGTGAAGATAATGATCCGGGTTTTTGCCCCGGAGTACCTTTGAGCACCAAATGAAGAAGACACAAAGAAGCTCATGGCAATGAACGAAGCAAGGGGATGCCTGGGCATGCTTGGTAGTATTGATTGCATGCATTGGAGGTGGAGAGCTGCCCGATGGCTTGGGTAGAGCAATACACCAGCCACAAACGTAAACCCACCATCGTGCTTGAAGCCGTGGCTTCATATGATTTATGGATTTGGCATTGCTTCTTAGGTATGTCCGTGTCTCTCAATGATCTCGATGTTTTGTAGCGCTCTCATTTATTTGCTCAGCTAGTTAGTGGCAAAGCTCCGGCTTGCAATTATACCATCAATGGCTATGACTATACCTTGGGGTACTATCTTGCCGATGGTATTTATCCTTCATGGACAACATTTGTGAAGACCATTAGTGACCCCAAAATGAAGAAGCGCAAATTTTTGGCCGGAGCACAAGAAGCTTGTCGAAAGGATATTGAGAGGACATTTGATGTGTTGCAAGCCCGGTTTGTTTGAGGTTCTACTCGCTTCTAGGGTAAAAAATCCCTCATAAACTTCATGACTACTTGTGTAGTTTTACACAACATGGTCGTCGAGGATGAGAGGGATTTGGATTTGGAGTACAACTATGACAACTAGATCATTGATGACGCGCGTTGCCGCGCCCGTCAGTTTGTACAATGAAATGATCTGAATTTTCATAAATATGTAATCACATGATACATTTTAAATTTTCATAAATGTAACAATACATTAGTGAGTAATCAAAAGAAATCTCATATATAGTCCGCAAAAGCATAAAAGTATACAAGTTAGCTTTCAATTGGTACAACAACATTCATAGTAAATACAATTATTTACTACTGCCAAGACATATGATAAGCATTACTCCCTCCGTTCCTAATATAAATGTAAGACGTTTTGGTAGTTCAACTGAGTACATGGTGGAATAATGAAACCTTTGCAAGCATCTAAGAAAGGGGCCACCACATTCAGTGGAAGAAATCACAGAAATGACAGAAATGACAACTGCACAAGAAATTACCATGGAAGATTGATCTCAAAGGAACCATATGTTCTGCAAAAATGGAAGTGAAACATCATCATTACCTTGCAACACCTAAAAGGGAAGTCCTGGAAGTCATCATGCTCATCAAACCTTGAGTAGCAAAACTGTGAGCAAAATAAGGAAATGCACAATTGAAAAATGGTTGTGAGAATCATTCCTGCCGTAACCTGATTTTTGTTCATTTTTATACGAGGAGATCATATCATTGTGGTAGATTGCAAAATTGCAAGGCAAATACAAAATAAGTAATGTATCTTATGAGATAGCGGTGGGCAACGATATAACAATACCCTAAGCACCTTTGATGTCGAACCTCAATACCTTGTGACACCTAAAGGGAAGATGCATGCAAATCATCATGCTCTTTAAATCCTAAATAGTGGGGTGTTAGCAAAAGGAAATCACAGAAAAGCTAATGCGAAAAGTATACACTCATAATTTGATCCTTCTTGCATATAGTGTTCTCATCTGAGCCACCATATCAATCGAGTCCATCTGCAACTTTGTAATAAATAGTCTTGTTTGATGTTTCCGCCAAAGCATGTTCAATAATATGTTTATACTATTTGGCTCAGCAACGAAAGAACGGAGAAAATAAAGACAAAATCTGCATATAATAATAAAAAATGTGAACATCATTGAGATGAGACTGATGCAACGAAATTGTTGACAAGCAATCTCATACCAGAAAGCATTGTACATCACCTATCAAGTGAAAAAACAGAAATTTAGAGACCTCATTATGAATTAACAGGCGGGACTTACAATCATCATCTTATTGTCCAACTACAGTTAAAAAAACATCTTATTGTAAAATCAAGTCCAGAAAACACACATGTATGCTCATTTTCTTTGATTAAGAAGTAATACATATATTCTTTCAAAATTGGAGATGAGATGGACAACCTACCACACTTCTGAATATTCCTTGTTGTCACAATGAGCCAATATGATGCTTAGGATCCCAATAGACCTTCATTCAGGACAAATAAACGCCGGCCTAAAAAAAGGACCAATAAACTTCAAACCTAAAAAAAGCCACACAAGTAGAAATATTAGCGGCAAATTACGAAACTAAAAGGCACACCAATGTATGATAAGATAGTTTAAGAGGATCAGGGTCAGCTCATAGTAAAATAGCACTGTTCAATATATCGAACATGTTAAGCTGAAAGAGAACATCTGAATATTGATCGTAGTTGCATCATCTTTCAAAGCATCATGATGCAATGATACAATGGTTGAAAAATCTATCAGGGCAACTTCTTATTTCTGAATCTGTAACAGAAGAAAGGAAACATTCGCATGTCAAAACGGAAAAGGCAGTACTAAGCAAATTCATATACCTATAGCACATAAGCATTCAGTTCTTACAGAGAGACTATCCAACCTGAGTCCTAAATTCGGCAGGAATAGTTTATATTTCTAGTTTGACTTAAAAAGACATATTTCAAATGGGTCATCCTGTGTGTTCACTGAATCTTATTTCTAATTACACTAAGTGTAAAAAATGTTTTCCGCGACATATCAATATCTACCACCAACCATAAAAATATTAGTTTCTAAAATATGCATACGACATACCAAGTTTCTAATTATACTCTGTGCATTGCTTTCAATTGGAATCAACCCGGATCTCATTACTGAGATAACAGGACACATTATTCGAGTTCAGGCCTTTGGGGGGCAATACCAAAATGCCGGCAAACACAAAACATGTTTCTGCCCACATATAGAATATATCAGCAGAACGACTAATCTACTGCCAGAAGTAAATACTAAACCTATTAGCCTATTACAAGGTACAGATCAACACTCAAATCATCATGCCAAAAATATATACCTATAGGCAATGATTATAATTCACGCATGATCCATCAGCTGAATGCAGCTTTTCCTCTTTCTGTGGAGTTAGCACACGTACCAGAACTACCAACCTAGGGGTCATCACCAGCTCTTGTACGAGGTTTCATTCTCCAAGTTCAGGGTCACCTGCCAAGAGTCGACGTAGATGCATGTTAAACTCCAAATCAACATGTCAAGCTAACGAACAACCTGGATCTCGAAATCTGTTGCACGTTCAAAGGACAGAACAATCTACCCGTGGATCTGGATTGATTCGTCGCCGTTGCGCTGGCGACGGGACTACGCTGCCCGCTGTGGTTCCACGGGAACAGGATCCGGAGTTCCCGCCACTAGCGCAGGCGTTGTGCGCGCCCCTGAAGCCTGCGCGCGGGAGGGTCGCGACGAGCGTGGGGAAACTGATGTATCACCGTCGTGGTTGCCATCCACGTGGGAGAGGAAGAAGTGCCGCCGTCAAAGGTGTGATCCGGGTAAGAGAGGAAGAGGCGCGAGAGAAGGGAGGTCGGAAGGTTTTTTTTAGGGCAATACTCTGCGCCGCACCGGCGCGAGTTTCGGCCGGTCCAACCCGAGCCGCTCGATTTGGACGCACGGGACCGTCTGATCTGTCCCGCATCCCCTTCCATCATCCTCCGCATAGGGAAAAAGGGGGAGAAAAAAGCGAGCGCCGCCGCCACTCGCGGGATCCCACACGCTAGCCCCCGCCGCCCTCCATTGGACCCTTGCTGCTTCTGCTCACCGTCGGCGCTCGCAGCCTAGCCGCCGCTGGTGAAGCAAAACGCCACACACCTTCACCACCACCGGCGAAGCAAAAAATGCCGGTTCCAGCAAAATTGAAAGACGGTTGGAGAAACTTTTAGGCTGGTTCTAGCAAAATCAAAACAAAAACAAAGGGGTTGTAGCAAAAACTCCTGATGCTTCGAGCAAGACTCTGGTAGTAGCAAAATGGCAACTCCTATAGTAACAAAAATCCGAGACGGTTGCAGCAAAAAGTAAGCCATCGCTGCCGTCGACCAACACCGCCGTTGGTGGATGTAGCAAAAATTATCTTCGGTTCCAGCAAAATCAAAATATGATTGTAGCAAAAATTGTCTTCGTTTCCAGCAAAATCAAAGCATGGTTGTAGCAAAAATGAACTGAAAAAACAGGCGATGTCATGGAGATGGATGTAGCAAAAATTCACAAAACACCAGTAATAACAAAACCCAAAAAGGTTGTAGCAAAGTGGTTCACTGGTTCCAGCAAAAAATCACCATGGTAGCAAATTTGAGGTGAGTGGGTGGTACCAAAAACATGGGTTGGTTCCAGCAAAAAAAATCATGGTGGTAGCAAAAATCTTGTTGCGGCGGTCATGGAGAGGAGCGCAACCAGCTGCGGGCGGCCATGGCGACGAGCGCTGGTTGCAGCACGCAGCACGCTCGTCGCCGCATGCAGCAGCGGTGTTTGGGATGTCGCGGCGGCGCATGTGCAAGGACCACCCCCTTGCAGTAGCTCCGCGAGAGAAAAATGGCAGCATCCGATGCCTTTAGGAAGGAAGCGCCACCAGCTATGGCTGCTGTAGAAAAAGGGAAGAGAAGGAGCAGATCTTGATGGGGGCAGGCGGGAGGTTGAAGGAGAGGGAAGAAAGAAGATATGACTAGGAGTCCACGGGAAAGGATAGGATAAGGATAGGAGCGAGAGGGCGGCTGCGGGAGCAACAAAGGACACGTGGCATGCATGGTGTTCGCTGGATCGGGGCGATCGAACGTCGCGCACGGGACCGGCCCAATCGCTAGCCGGTGCGCCGGAAGCCAACGTTTCCCTTTTTTTAGGGGTTGGAAGGGGTGAGGTGTCAGGTGTGGTTAAGGTAGCGCACACCCTTGTATTGTATCTCAATCCAGTCAGCTACATGGGCTGCCTTTAGTGGAGACTGAAGCCCAATTTAATACCCAACGCCCAAAATTTGTCATCAGAGCAGCGGCCCAAGATGTTAGTGCTCGTTTGTAGTCCCTCTGTAATCTAATATAAAAGCGTTTAGATCAATACTTTAGTATTCTAAATACTCTTATATTAGTTTACGGAGGGTATCGATCAGAGCGACCAGAGATGGGATTAGGGCAAGTACATCAGTTCAGACGGCTGCTGTCTGCAACACCTTGCCACCTCTCGTATAGACAGCTAAATAGACACCTAGTGCAGCGAGCCGTCTAATTTACTGTCTGGAAGTGTTTAGGGCATGTGCAATGGTTGATAAGATAGTTTTATCTTAAATCTTGCATGTAATTTAGAGATGACAAAAAAAATATGTCTACAGTGGGTTATATCTTAGTCTTATCTTCAATAACTAGTCATTCCTTAAAACATGGTGAGACAAATTATGCTAAGAGATCATCTCTTGTCTTATCTTAAATAAGAGAAGACAAGTCTTCTCTTATGAGTTCTCTCTCCTCCACCTCATCATTTATCCTACGTGGCACTCCTAAGATAGCACCATTGTACATGCCCTTAATGCGATGCATGCATGCACGATCAATTGAAGATTATTTTATTGGAGAAAGGAGGCAGATGTACTTTTGCAGACGGTCACTCGATACAATGGTGGAAAGCTGTCTGTAGCGACCGGATTTTCAGCGCTGCAGATCGTTGGTAATTTTACCGACGGACGTTTTCTCTCTCTTCATTCTCTCTCCTCCACATAATCTGAAATCCTAGTTGTCATCCCTTACAAACAGCTGACTGGACATCATTGTACATGCCCTTAACAGCTAATCTAATGGCCAAAACTGCCTAAAAGTGGTGATCCGACGGCCGAAAACACTGATGGCTTGTAAGGGCTGGAAAAGTGTGCAGTTTTAATGTATCTAAAAATAAATATTGGTAGCCGTGTGAAGCCTTTCAGGGATGTAGATGGGATCACTGCATTTCTTGAGACCTACCGGAAGATCGAGAACCGTGATTCACACAACTAACTCCAACATGATCTTATTGAGCATAGGTGGCAACTCGATGGGGGAGATAGATCCCCATTTTTATTTATTTTTATTCATGTGAGATTTGAGCAATTTGGTATTGTAATAATTATTTGAATTTGAACATTTCTTGTAATGAAAACTATTGTTGTATTGTGAATCGCTTTTCGAACAATTTATATATTCGTATGTTGAATTTATATTACAATTGTATTCGGTTCATATCATTGAAATGTGTAATTTGTTTGCTGCTATGCAAAAATTACGGTCCTGTGAGCATTCCGGCTAAATCTGTTCTGCTGAAGCGCTCGCGGCACCGTAATTTTTTTACGAACGCCCTTATACTCGTTTCGCTTGCCGTCCGGTTGCAGGATCTGCTAGAGACGCTCTTGCCCAAAATCGTATAAACATCCTTGCCAAAAGAAAACCCTATAAATAATTCCCTTACGAGACTCGTGTCCTTGTGGCGCGGTAGTGGGCCGCACACATGTAGCTGGCACGACACGGACGCACGTCTACCCGCTCAAAGTCTTTGCCTAAATCCAGTAGTAATACGCATCGTGCCAAAGCCTTTCACGCACACAAAAACGCACTGGACGCCATGCACGGTACGGATAACGATTCTCTTTATACCTAACTAACGTATTTGCTTAGGGCATGTACAATGGTTGATAAGACAGTCTTATCTTAAATCTTGCATGTAATTTAGAGATGACAAAAAAGTATGTCTGCAATGGGTTATATCTTAGCCTTATCTTCAATAACTAGTCATTCCTTAAAACATGGTGAGACAAATTGTGCTAAAAGATTATCTCTTGTCTTATCTTAAATAAGAGAAGACAAGCCTTTTCTTATGAGTTCTCTCTCCTCCACCTCCTCATTTAACCTACGTGGCACTCCTAAGATAGCACAATTGTACATGCCCTTAGTAGCCATCGTGCACAGTAATGGTTATCTACTAGTAAAGTCTATAACTAAGCGTGTTGGCGTAATGGCGTTGCACCTTGCGTTACTCAACTGCGCGCGCGGCTGTGCTAGTGTTACGTGGCCACTGGCCGGGAGTGCAGCCGGAAGCAACCCAAGGCAAGGCTTTGACTTGAAGCGGCAAAGGGTCGGGTCGCGTCCCGCGTTTCGGTCCACCTCTCTTGCAAGCAACGGCCAAAAACCTCCACCGATTTGTGTCGGTTTCAATCAAGGTTCCTGTTTCTTGCAAGCCAAGCGCAAGCGCCCGCCGGCCTGCCGGCCAGCCGCAAACGCCCCGGCAAGCTCGACCCGTGTCGTCACGCCGCGCGCGGCATTCCCTGAAACCCCCCTTTAAATCCCTTCTCCGTTGCACCGGCTGTCACACATCATTCGCATTCCCCTGCCCCTCCTTCCGGTTTATTCATCATCATAGGCAAGATTCTTTCGTCCAGAGGGTAGATCGAACCGAGTCTGGAAGCGGCAATGGCGGCGGCGGCGGTGCAGAACGAGGTGGTGGCGCGGCAGGGGCGCGAGGACGAGGTCGACGAGGAGCGGCCACTCCTGGCGAGGCCGCCAGCCGTCCGCGACGACCCAGCTGGCGACGGGTTGAGCCCGATGCAGAGGGCAATCAGCCAGACGTACCAGAGCACGGCGCACCTGGCCAAGCTGCTGCCCACGGGCACCGTCATGGCGTTCCAGCTGCTGTCCCCGATCGTCACGGACCAGGGCCACTGCGTCCGCGCCAACCGCGCCATGGCGGCCGCGCTCGTCGCGCTCTGCGCGCTCTCCTGCTTCGCGCTCAGCTTCACCGACAGCTTCCGGGACGCCAAGGGCGCCGTGCGCTACGGCTTCGCCACGCGCCGCGGGCTCTGGGTCATCGACGGCGGCGCGCCGCTCGACCCGCAGGCCGCAGCGGCCTACAGGCTGCGCTTCCTCGACCTCGTGCACGCCGTCGTCACCGTCATGGTCTTCGTGGCCGTCGCGCTCTTGGACCGCAACGTCGTGTCCTGCTTCTACCCCGTGCCGTCCGAGGACGCCGCGCAGGTGCTCACCGTGCTGCCCATCGCCATCGGGGTGGTCGGGAGCATGCTCTTCGTCACCTTCCCGACCACACGCCACGGCATCGGCTTCCCGCTCTCGCAGCATTGATTGATTCCCTAATGCTGCCCTTCCTACTATTCCACGATTATTTCTTCTTCTCTCTTGTATAAAGAAAACAAAATGCTACTCCTTTCGCCGTGCGCCAACCGCGACGAGGGAGTACAAGTGCCGGGCGGTAAAGAGTAAATATACCATGCTTTTTAAAGAAAAAAATGTCCCTCATATTTGCCTCACCTTCTGTCTGAAAGACCCACATCCCAAAGAGTAAAGTCTGTTTTAAACATCAAATTCGTAGAGCTCGTCGAAATCGAACCCCGACGTCCGAATCCCTGAAATTGATACCCCGACCTTTATAATCCCGGTCAATATCAACCTTGGAGCAGTTTGGCGCACCTGGGAAAGATCCATCCCGTCCTGGATCGCAGGCTACTTTCACTGACATCCCCGCCCCACATGTCATATCCATCTTCTATCCTAATCGGCTTCCCCCTCTCTCTCCTGAAAGAGCCTGCGGTTGTGCCGCTGGAATCTATGGAGGTCCGCATGTAGGTTCTGGCGTTTTTCTTAATCTTCATGGCTCGCGCGGGGGCATCCATGGAGGTTCGCTCCATATAGAGCACGACGTGGCCGGCGGCAGCTCTTGTGGCGAGACGTGACACGTGAGAGGAAGAACCGGAGCTGCGAGGGGGCGGCCTGCGATGGCGCGCATGACGTAGAGGTGGCCGGTGCACGCCGACGTGGTGGGAAAAATGTCTGCACGTTGGGGATGAGGGCGGCGCGAGCTGCTGGGCCGACGAGGCGGACCCGCGTGCCGGCGACTTCCGTCATGGCGATGGCCAGCAGGAGGTGCGCGACGCTGCGCTGTACGGTTACGCTGGCCTGCTCGGCTTTGTGCTCCAGTCCCTCGGCTATCAGTCTATCACATCGTCCGCAACTATGTGGTGCGGCGATGTACAGGCGCGTGATCAAACCGCGCGTTGATTGTGAGCAACAGATGCTCGGAGCTGGTTCCGCCGTATGAGACGGTGACCATGCTGGCGCATGACACCGTGGGTGAACACGCACAACAACAAGATGCCGAATCGTCGCCGAGTACTCTCCGGCGAACACTAGCTATGATGCTAGCTGACTCAAACAATGCGGTGGGTTAGGCAGCGTACTTTCACATAGAAGTTGGCAAGCAGGTGGATGGATTTTTCAGCATCTAACTCACGACCTCACGTACATAGCAACTTGTTACACACCGCCGCGAGCCTTGATCGATCTGTACTGGCGAAACTTGGCGATGCACACGCTGTGGACACTGGACACGTTGAGCGGCACGTGGAGCAAAGGCCGGCGGCGCAACACACGCTGGACCTGCGCGCACACCTGGCCGGCACGGGGTTCCGCCATGAGCATCGTCGCTAGCTCGGCTAAAATTCAGCACGACGAGCTAAACTGAAGACGTGAAACCACAAGAACGCGTTGCCGCGGTGCATGAGCATCGTCGCACGGGAATGCATGCAGTGGTGAGCATCGTTGCTCGGGCAGCTCGACGCAACAGTAGCAGGGAAGAAGATGGATATGACGCGTAGGACCGCTGAGTCAGTGAGAGATCCTAGTAATCCCGGCCGGGATAGACTATTTTCAGTGCCACAAACAGCTCTAGGGTGGATGCAAGGTTGATATTGACCGGGATCTCAAAGGTCAGGGTACAGATTTCAGGGATTAAGACGTGGGGGTTCGATTCCGACGAGCTGTATAAATTTAGGGTTTAAAACAAACTTTACTCCATCCCCCAAACGCAGTGACTATTTATCGCATTATTTGAAAAGTAAGATGTCTCGCTGAAGCGTTTCGAGAAATCGGGCTGGCCCATGTTCGCGCAGAAAAAGAAAAATAATATATGGATGAAGCGGGATTGGACCCTGCTCGCCACTCTGACCAAGTCTCGCTAGTGATAAGTATGAGATGCCTTTTGTTTTTAGAAGAACAGGGAGGCCATTTGTTTTCCACTTCGAACAAAAAAGTCGGTTTTCCATTTGTTTTCATGTTTTTTCTTTTCGTCTTTTCTTTTCTCTTCTCCACTTTTTCTTTAGTTTTCCTTTTCCTTTTCCACTTTTTCACTTTCTTTTTTTTTTCTTCTCCGGGCGTATGTTTCACTTTTGGTTTTTCCTCCAAATGCTTGTTTAACATTTTTTAAATACTTGTTCAACATTTTCTCAAATACTTGTCAACATTTTGTCAAAATACTTGTTCAAAATTTTCTTAATACTTGTTCAACATTTTTATATACATGATCAACATTTTTTTCAAATACATGTACAACATCTTTTTAAATATGTGTTCAACATTTTTCAAGTACTTGTTCAGCATTTTTATATACATGATCAACATTTTTTCAAAGACTTGTCAACATTATTTTTTCAAATGCTTGTTCAACATTTTTCAAGTACTTGTTCAGCATTTTTATATACATGATCAACATTTTTTCAAAGACTTGTCAACATTATTTTTTCAAATACATGTTCAACATTTTTCAAATGCTTGTTCAACATTTATAAATACTAGTTAAACATTTTTATATAAATGATCAACATTTGTTCAAATACTTGTACACCATTTTTTCAAATACTTGTACACCATTTTTTGAAATACATGTTAAAGATTTTTGAAATATGTGTTCAACATTTTCCCAAATACTCTTTCAACATTAATGAGGCAAAGATTGTAGATCGCTCAGGATCTGTGATCCTAGAATATCTTCTGCTAGTGCCAACAAACATGGTCCCGCTGAAACCAAGTCTGAATATCAAGCAAGTAGTTCTGGTCGGGGGCTGGTACCTATGGTGAATCCGACGCCAATTTACTAACGGTGGCTCTCCTCCACCACCTTTTAAATGGCCTATGTCTATCCTTCCTATTGCTAACAATTTTCAGTAGGCTGACGAAAAGAAGAGTTCAGCTGTGCAAGAGAGATGGAAGAAACTTGACCCCAAATTTGTAGAGCTGAATGTAGACGTTGCATTTTATGCTACAGAAGGTGCTGGTGCCACAACAACGGTGATTAGAGATGATAAAGGGATCTTTCTAGCAGCACAATGTATCTTCGTCCCATATGCTTCTAGCGTGGTTACCACTGAAGCCCAAGCAATGAGGGATGGACTAGACTTTGCAAACTCTTTGGGATTCCCACGAGTGGAGGCGGAATCAGATTCATTGATTGTAATTGAAGCATGTGAGGGGCAGTCAAGATGGTGGGATGAAGCTGCTGTAATTTTTGCTGAATGTGTGGATGTTTCAGTTTTGATTGGGAAGGTTAAATTTAAGCATTGCTTTCGTGCTTCAAATCAAGTGGCTCATGCGCTAGCCAATTATACTTTTCGTAATAAGACTTCTAGTACGTGGACGGATGAACCGCCAGGATATCTAGTTTAAAAACTTGTGGATGATGTAATTCCTATCTAAGTTAATAAAGCTAGCCATGATGACCTTTCCTCAAAAAAAAAAAACTTTTGGTGGCACCTCCATCCCCCATAATGTTTTCCATACAAGCCCAAGTCCATCTGACGAGCTGGACGCACCACCTGATCTTCCATGAAATCCAATCAGTTCTTTATGTGCTGACCGTACTGAGAATTGCCCTCACTTGCCGGTTGCCACGCCCAAAAATCCTCTCCCGTGATTACACAAAATCCTAGGCATCTATTTAAACCATCCGAACTATGCCAGTCCTTTCCAATGAGAAAACTGGCTCACACATATTTTTCAGGTCATAAAAATCTTCTTAGGAAAAATTAAAAGGAAAATAAAAATATCTCAGAATCAGTAGAAGTAGATAATTTGGTGTGGTAGATAACTTCTTTTTTTGCTGGATAAACTTTCGACCTAGTCATTCTCAATCATGGTAGTACGACGAACACTAGAAATAATAAAAAATACATCTAGATCCGTAGACCACCTAGCGACGACTATAAGCACTGAAGCGAGTCGAAGGCGCGAAGTTGTCATCGCCCCTCCCTCACCGGAGCCGGGCAAACCTTGTTGTAGTAGATAGTCGAGACTTCGTCATGCTAAGGCCCCATAGAACCAACGCACCAGAACATCAATTATCGCCAATGAAGATTGTAGATAAGAAGGATTCAACCTGAAGACACACGAACAAAGATGAACGACATCAAATCCAAGCAAATCCACCAAGGACAGATCCGCTGAGACACACCTCCACACGCCCACCGGCGATGCTAGACGCATCACCTGAATAGGGGCTAGATAACTTAATCTAAACAAGGCAAAACAACTTGTCATTATTGTATACTAGATCATTGGAGGTGTGCGTTGCCGCACCCGTCTATTTGTACAATAATATGATGGTATCTTTTGTAAATATATGACTACGCGAAACATATTAAATTAGCATAAACATAACCATCCCCGCAAAAAAAGGGGGCCGACTAAAACTCAGTCGACTGAGTTTTAAGGAAGTCTCAGTCGATGTACTCAGATATTGTTGCTTTCGCCGACTTATGTATTCGGGTCCTCGCGACCCTGCCTTGTAATTTAAAGCTTTATGTTTGAATTTGCGTTTAGAGTTGTGTTGTGATATATTCCCGTGAGTCTCTGGCCTTGATCGTGCATGTTTGCATGTATGATTAGTGCATGATCGAGGCGGGGTTGTCACATGAGCCCAATGACTATAATAGATTAAGTAAGTACTTCCATGAGTATGTATTGCATGACATGAAAGTCATTCCAAATGTATAAACATAAAATGTAACTCCATTAGAAAATAGGTTCATAATGCATTATGCATATGAGATTATAGAGATAAATGATGATGGTAGCATACATGTACTTCAACATAGAACAAATAGTAAAGAAATATCGTGCCGTGCTGCGAGGGAGGGGGATAGCCCCCTATCCTAATAAAGTGGAGTGACACGGTCCCAATAATCCTTATTTAATTGCACGTCAATATAATTTCAAATTTTTGAAGCTTTGGCATTATCCTTCACAGACTCTGGAATCTTGGTAAGTTAGTTAGCCCAACATGTGATTAACATGTCAATTGACCAAAAGTTAGGTGAAAAGGTTAATTCAACAAACGATTAGTAAACATAAAAATCAAAAATCAAAAGGATATAGTGAATATTCCATGATTTGCTTGTATACGAACATAAAAGGCTAACTCGGGATTACAAACCAAACACGGTGAGAACTAACTTCACTAACATGAAGCGAACGATCTTGAACTCACGGGTTTCATCATGGTGGGTCTTGAGCTTTATGTAAAGACCTGATTCATACCGGTGACGTCACGGACATTTCAGAGGCCCTACTACAATATGGGCACAATGAGCCCAACAACTATAATATATTAGAGGGAGTACTTCCATGAGTATGTATTGCGTGCCATGAAAGTCATTCCAAATGTATAAACTAAAAAATGTAACTCCATTAGAAAATAAGTTCATAATACACTACACCAAATGGATTACAGATACAAGTGATGATGATAGCATACATACATGTATATAGAACAAATGTTAAAGAAACATAGTGGCGTGCTAGGGGGGGGGGGGGGCGGCATAGCCCCCTATGCTAATAAAGTGGAGAGAGGGCAAAGGGTTTGATGCCCTTTGAGACTTTTTAACATTCTTGTCTCAAGCAAGTTCTTCAACCTAACATTTTCATCAGAGATAACAACATTTTCATGACAGAGTACTTAGTATTTATAATAATACTTGAAACATTTGTTTCAGCAGCATGTGAGAGTTCAACAGTAGAATCAATATTGTTATACTCTAGGCATTTTAATGACGGTGGGACAAATCTATTAGGAATTGCATTAGTTTGTTTGGTGATGAGAGAAGATCATCATAAGACTATCTCAGTTGTTTGAGTGCTTGTTTCCTTTTCAGGAAACCATTGGTAAGTTTCTCGTATCAATTGAGATAGAATCATGTTGCGTTTATAAATCCTCAAAGGTTGATAAGAGAGCGGAGTGCTGATACGTCTCCAACGTATCTATAATTTTTGATTGCTCCATGCTACTTTATCTACTGTTTTGGACTATATTGGGCTTTATTTTCCACTTTTACATTATTTTTGGGACTAACCTATTAACCGGAGGCCCAGCCCAGAATTGTTGTTTTTTGCCTATTTCAGTGTTTCGAAGAAACAGAATATCAAACGGAGTCCAAACGGAATGAAACCTTCGGGAACGTGATTTTCTCACCGAACGTGATCCAGGAGACTTGGACCCTACTCCAAGAAGTGCCAGAGGCGGTCACGAGGATGGAGGGCGCCCCCCTAGGCGCGCCCTCCTACCTCGTGGGCCCCCTGTTGCTCCACCGACGTACTCCTTCCTCCTATATATACCTACGTATCCCCAAACGATCAGAACAGGAGCCAAAAACCTAATTCCACCGCTGTAACCTTCTGTATCCATGAGATCCCATCTTGCGGCCTGTTCCGGAGCTCCGCCGAAGGGGGCATCCACCACGGAGGGCTTCTACATCAACACCATAGCTCCTCCGATGAAGTGTGAGTAGTTTACTTCAGACTTTCGGGTCCATAGCTAGTAGCTAGATGGCTTCTTCTCTCTTATTGGATCTCAATACAATGTTCTCCCCCTCTCTTGTGGAGATCTATTCGATGTAATCTTCTTTTTGCGGTGTGTTCGTTGAAACCGATGAATTGTGGGTTTATGATCCAGTATTATCTATGGAAACATTTGAATCTTCTCTGAATTCTTTTATGTATGATTGAGTTATCTTTGCAAGTCTCTTCGAATTATCCTTTTTGGTTCGCACTAGTAGAAAAAGGGTCAAACGTGCAGCACATTAGTGCCGGTTTGTATTAGAGCCGGCACTAATGTATACATTAGTGCCGGTTCCAACGGCTAGCCGGGCCGCTCTCATTAGTACCGGTTCGTGGCTAACCTTTAGCACCGGTTCGTGCCACGAACCGGTACTAATGAGGGTGGTGGCAGGATGTTGTCAGTCTAGGCCCCCTCCAGCACCTTTAGTACCGGTTCGTGCCACGAACCGGTACTATAGGTCCTCCTGCATATAAACCCTTCGTCCAGCTTGCTCTGTTCTTCCCCCTTTCCCCTCTCCTCTCCTCTCTGTTCTTCCTCTTCCCCTCGAGCTCACCACAAATTTTGCCCAGAATTTGTCAAGATTTGAAGGCCCCCATCCATTCAAATGATCACAAAGGTTAGCAACTTTGTCCTTTCATCTCTCATTGCTAGATTATCTCTTGCAATGCTTTATATAGTTACTAATTTGTGAGTTTAGTAATTTGGGAGGAAATATATATATGTGCTAGTATTTGATTTATATGTAATTTGAGGTCAAAAATAACACTTAGTTTGCATATGTAGGTGTTGTTTACTTAGTGCCTTCTAAATGTCCGTCGTAACCACCGTCGATCACCCGCACCGTCCCGTCACCGGCACCACCTTGTGGTGAGCCTCTTGTTCATGTAATTTTATATAAAAAATTGATGTTTGTGTGATTTGGATATATAGTTAATCATGTAATAATTATCTTACCCGTACGTTGTTTGTTATACATAGTGCCATGGTTTTGATATCCGTCCCCATCGGCCCTCGTCCTTGTTATGATTCGGATGTGGTATATTCTCTTTTAAAACTATTAGTTGCATTTCGTGTTTATGACAAATTATGCCCATCAAGTTGACATAGATATTTTTATCTAGGAGGTATGTGAACCGGAAATTCCAACCGACCCTATTGTCGAGAGGTTAAATTTAGTTGAAAGAGAAAACGAGTACTTGAAAGAAAAATTGAAAAGAATTGAGGGGGAGAAGATGGAATTGGAGTTGCATGTTGCCGATGTCGTCGATGATCACAAGATCAAGATGGAGAAAATGCGCTTGAAGAATAGAAAATATGCCATCGATAGTGAGGCTTGGTATCATTATGCTGTTGGATCAATTGTTCCCTTAGTTGCGATCTTGATCGCATTTGTTGTTGCATTTAAATGCTTTAGCTAGAGAGTTATTTGTTTGTTGCATTTAAGTGTTGTATGAACTTTATGTATGAACTTGTATTAATTTGGTCTATTCGGTGTTGTGTAATGAAGATGAGCCGGCAATGGATGTACGATGACCGATGCTCTCCCGATTCGTTGAGGCGTGCATAATTTTTTGCTTATGGTGAGGCAAACAAGCGGGCGGATGGTTTTATGCCTTGTCCATGTGGTGTCTGTAAGAATGGTCACAATTACTCTCGTCAAGAACCATTCCGTCCACTGTTTAAGTCGGTTTCATGCCCCACTATAATGTTTGGACCAAGCACGGAGAAAGAGGGTTATGATGGAAGACAATGAAGAAGAAGAGGACGACGACAGCTATCCGGCCATGGGTTCCCTGAATACGATGATACAACAATGGAGGAAGAAGCTGAGCGATGAATGCGGAAGAAGCTGAGCCGGCAATGCGGGAAGAAGCTGAAGAAGAGGCATCGATGAGCCCGTTGATGATCTAGGTCGGGCCATTGCCGATGCAAAGAGAAACTCGCGCAAGTGATTTGGAGAAGAAGAAGTTGCAGCGCATGTTAGAGGATCACAAAAAATGTTGTACCCAATTGCGTGAGGTGACAAGAAAAGTTGGGCACCACTGCTGGAATTGCTGCAATGGAAGGCAGAGAATGGTGTATTTAACAAGGGATTTGGAAAGTTCTTGGTAATGATAAAGGATATGCTTCCAAAGGACAACGAATTGCCGAGAATGCGTCTGAAGCAAAGAAGGTTGTCGCCCTCTAGGGTTAGAGGTGCAAAAGATACATGCATGCCCTAATGATTGCATCCTGCTGCATGGTGAGTACGAGGATTTGAGCGCTTGCCGGTATGTGGTGCATTGCGCTATAAGATCAGCCGCGATGAGCTCGGTGATGTCGAGGGCGGCGCCCAGAAGAAGATTCCTGCCAAGGTGATGTGGTATTCTCCTATAATACCACGGTTGAAATGTTTGTTCCAAAACAAAGAGCATGCCAAGGCGATGAGATGGCATGAGAAGACCGTAAGAAAGGCGGAAAGTTGAGAGTACCCACGACGGGTCGCAGTGGAGAAAAATCGAAAGAAAGTACGGAAGGAGTTTGCGATGGCGCAAGGAGCGTATGGTTTGGTCTAAGCGCAGATGGCATTAATCCTTTTGGGGAGCAGAGCAGCAACCATAGCACCTGGCACGTGACTCTATGTTTGTATAACCTTCCTCCTTGGTTGTGCATGAAGCGGAAGTTCATTATGATGCCGGTGCTCATCCAAGGCCCTAAGCAACCCGGCAACGACATTGATGTGTACCTAAGGCCATTAGTTGAAGAACTCTTACAGCTGTGGAATGGAGCAGGTGTGCGTGCGTGGGATGAGCACATGGGGAAGAATTTGACCTTAAGGCGTTGCTGTTCGTGACCATCAATGATTGGCCTGCTCTCGGTAACCTTCGGGACGGACAAACAAGGGATACCGCGGATGCACGCCTGTTTGGATGGTACCGAAGCGATATATATTTGAATAGTTGTAAGAAGAATGTGTACAGGACATCGTCGATTTCTTCCGAGCGGGCATCCGTAAGAAAGAAAGGCAAGCATTTCAAAGGTGAGGCGGATCACCGGACGAAGCCTCGCCATCGTCTTGGTGCTGATGTACATGATATGGTCAAGGATTTGAAGGTGATATTTGGAAAGGTCTGGCGGACAACCTGTTCTGAAGGACGCGGACGGACGCGCACCCATGTGGAAGAAGAAATCTATATTTTGGGACCTGCCATATTGGAAAGACCTAGAGGTCCGCTCCGCAATCGACATGATGCACGTCATGAAGAATCTTTGCGTGACCCTGCTTGGCTTCTTGGGCGTGTATGGGAAGACAAAAGATACACACGAGGCACGGAGGACCAGCAACGTATGCGAGAGAAGGCGGCATACATCGAGGGTCATGCAAGCTACGCTCTTACCAAAGAAGAGAAGGAAATCTTCTTTGAATGCCTGCTCGATATTAAGGTACCGTCGGCTTCGTCGAATATAAAGGGAATAATAAACATGGCAGAGAAAAAGTTCCGAACCTAAAGTCTCATAGCGCCACGTGATTATGACGCAAGCGCTTCCGGTTGCATTGAGGGGCTTCTACCGAAAGCGTTCGATTAGCCATTGTGAAGCTATGTGCATTTCTCAATGCAATCTCTCGAAGGTAATCGATCCGAAATCATACCAAGGTTCTGAGAATGATTTGGTGCAATGTCTTGTCGGTTTCGAGTTGGTGTTCCCACCATCCTTCTTCAACATCATGACGCACGTCCTAGTTCACCTATCTTGAAGAGATTAACGTTTTGGGTCCTGTATTTCTACACAATATGTTCCCCTTTGAGAGGTTCATGGGAGTCTTAAAGAAATATGTTCATAACCGTGCTAGGCCGAAGGAAGCATCTCCAAGGGCCATCAAAATGAGGAGGTCATTGAGTTTTGTATTGACTTTATTCGACCTTAAGCCGATTGGTGTTCTGAATCGCGGCATAAGGGCGCATGGATGGAAAAGGCACGCTAGGAGGGAACAAATAATATGTATGGACGGACATTCTCTCCTTTGAAGCACACTACAGTTCTCTGAATTCCACCTTGGTGGCTCCGTATATGGATGAACACAAGAATTTGCTACACTCCAAACACCGGAGCGGTCGATGAGTGGATTACATGTGAACAAACCAGGAGTTTCGCCAACTGGTTGCGATACGTACCATGCATGCCACCTCTATTGAAGATGACCTGTACTTGCTGTCCCGTTACCATCTTGAATATAATGACTTTCAAAGGGTGCGAGATAAATGGTAATACATTTTACACGATTGCCCAAGATAAGAAGAGCACCAACCAAAAGCAGTGGTGTCCGCTTTGATGCGAGAAACCAAGACGGAAAGGAAACATATTATGGTTATATACAGGACATATGGGAACTTGACTATCGGCGTGGTTTAAAGGTCCCTTTGTTTGGTGCAAATGGGTCAATATGACACGAGGCGGGTAACGGAAGACCCGCGATGCGGAATGACAACAGTGGATCTCAACAATCTTGCGTATGCGACGAACCATTCGTCCTAGCCAATGATGTGGCACAGGTTTTCTATGTGAAGGACATGTCTACCAAGCCAAGAAAAAGAAAAGATAAGGAAGCGAATGCATCGCACGATGAGCAGAGCGGCACATAGTTCTTTCGGGAAGAGAAACATCGTGGGAGTGGATGACAAGACAGACAAGTCGAAGATTATGAAAAGTTTGATGAAATTGCTCCATTCACAGTGAATATTGACCCGAGCATCCCGTTAAATGATGAAGATTTTCCATGGTTACTGGCGCAAAGGGACACACCTGAAGAAAAAGTTTCACACCCAAAGATCGGGATGTGATCGGCTTCACTATCATCACTTTCTTTCGTGTTTCACACCCGGAGGGAATCTCTGTAATAGTTAGGGTAGTTATGTGTTTTGGCATTTGAAAGCGAAGAAATTTTATGTGCAAATAAATTCTTTTCATGCATTTACTGATTTTTTCCAGCTAAATGACCCTGAAATTGAAAAGCAATTCAAATGAACTCAGAAAAGGTTGAAAGTTGGCATGGTATCATAATTTCATACAAATAGCATGTGCAAGAAAGTAGAGAGGGTTACAGCAAAAACTGGATGCACTTCGTGTACAAAATGGACAAACACTTTCAAGTATCGGGGTTTAACTTAAAACTGAACTGTTACAAAGACATTTCATTTTTTAAATAACCTAAGCATTACTAAATTGAATATAATGATAAAACACACTAATATTGAACATAAGAAAAAAGAATCACTGAAAAAACATTTTTCAAAGTTAAGTTATTCACAAACTAGTGATTCACACAAATTTCAAATAATTCAAAATTTAAACTATTGAAATTTGAAATCTCCCGGCACTAACAGAAAGTTTGTAATTTTTTGTACCTAAAGCAAAAATATTCACAAAGAAACTCTAAATACAGCAAAAAACAACTCAAAAATAAATAAAACAAAAAAAATAAAGCAAAAAAAAAAAATTAAGAAAAAAAGCCCGCCAACTGTACCAAAGCGGCCTGCATACGACACAACCTTTCATCGGGCCAGGATGCAGGCCCGCGAAGGCCCAGTTGGCCCACAAGGCGAGGAGGACAGGTAGGCCCAGTAGGGCTGATTAGGAGAGGAGCTCGAGAGAGCTACCGCACTGGGGCTTATAAACCAGTGCGGTAGCCCCTCGACTAGCGAGGTGGGACTAAACTTCAAGATCGCACTGCTTGCCTAAGCCCCCTTTAGTACCGGTCGTGGCACAAACCGGTACTAAAGGGAGGCCTTTAGTACCGGTTTGTGCCACCACCGGTACTAAAGGGTCGCTTCCGCCGCTTGGCACTGGTTAAACAGACCTTTAGTACCGGTTGGTGGCTCCAACCGGTACTAAAGGTGCCTTCTATATAAGTAAACACTTCAAAATTTCGTCGGTTTCTCATCTCTCTCGCTTCTTCTCCTCTCGCACTGCCGCCGCTTCGCCGCCGCTTCGTCCCGTCGCCGCCGCCCGTCCCGTCGTCGTCGCCGCCCGTCGCTGCCTGGCGTCCGTCGCCACGTCGCCGCCTGCCCGTCGTCCCTCCCATCATCGTCGCGCGCCTGTCGTCGCCGTCGCCTGCCGCCTTCGTCGCCTCTCGCCTAGCCGGCCGTGAGCGCACACACACACACACATACATTTTAGTTATAGATTTTTTGTTTTAAGAAATTGTTAGACATTTTCTGTTTTTAGAAATAGTTAGAAATGTTAGAATTGTTAGATTTGTTAGAAATGTTTGAAATTGTAGAATTTTTTTGTTTTTAGTTATAGAAATATATAGTTATAAAAAGTTAGAATTGTTAGAAATTTTTCTGTTTTTAGTTATAGAAATAGTTATAAAAATGTTAGTTATATATATAGAAATGTTATAATTTTTTTCTGTTTTTTAGTTATAGAAATATTAGAAATGTTATAGAAATGTTAGTTATATATAGCATTGTTAGAAATGTTATAGAAATGTTAGTTATATATATAGAAATGTTAGAAATTTTAGTTATCAAAATCCAATCATTAAAAAAATGGGACAATTGCCTTTTTACCCCTAGTTGGTTCCTACCCACGGGTTTTGCCCTTACTTTTAGAGCTTGCTCAGTTTTGCCATTACTTTTTCCATCAAGGTCCCTCGAATGCCCTTTGACCGTTTGACCAAAACTTTGAAAATTCATAACTAATTCATATGAACTCAGAAAAATGCAAATAAGATATCAAAATGTTCAGATAAACATTACCTTCATGTGCATATCATTTGCATTCAGGACAAAATCATCATTTAAACTACCCGAGCTAATTAATGTTATTAACATTATTAAAAATAAATAGGTATAAACAATATTTTTTTATGATTAAAAATTACATGGAAATGTAGGTGATGTTTTCTGAACATCCTAATAACTTATTTGCATTTTTCTGAGTTTGTATCAACTTGTTATGAATGTTCTAATGACTTTGACCATTATTTGGAAACTTCATAACAAGTTGATATGAACTCAGAAAATGCAAATAAGGTATCAAGATGTTCAGAAAACATCACCTAAATTTGCATATAATTTTTATTCACGAAAAAATATTGTTTGTACCTATTTATTTTTAATAATGTTAATAACATTAATTACCTCGGGTAGTTTAAATGATGCTTTTGTCCTAAATGCAAATGATATGCCCATAAAGGTAATGTTTATCTGAACATTTTGATATCTTATTTGCATTTTTTGAGTTCATATGAATTAGTTATGAATTTTCAAAGTTTTAGTCAACGGTCAAAGGGCATTCGAGGGATCTCAACGGAAAAAGTAAGGGCAAAACTGAGCAAGCTCGAAAAGTAAGGGCAAAACCCGTGGGTAGGAACCAACTAGGGGTAAAAATGCAATTGTCCCTAAAAAAATGTTACTTTTTGCGGGCATATAGCTAGTATTTGTTCTCGACGATGCCCGGCCCGCATCCTCGCCGTCGACCCGTCCGCGACGACGTCCAGCCGACCCATGTCCGGGACTGGGCTCTGCCGGGTGGCACTGGGAGGTGCTGCTTGGAGGGCGCGCGCTTGACGAGGAACCGGCCGCGGGTCGATCGTCGACCCCGATCTCGTTTGGTGGCGTTCGCGTGGGCGATTTGGTGCGGAGGGACCCGGCCCGCCGGAGGTGGTACGTCGCCGTGTCGAGGAGGAGGACGAGCACGTCCATCGCTACATGGTTGCGTTAGAGGCGGCGAGTTCTCCAAGACGTGGCAGTATCTTGGGATCTCACTTCAGCTATGATCCTGTGAGGTTCCTTCTCTTTGGTGTCCATCGCCGCACGGAGGAACCGCGAGTGTCCTAGATTCTTTCGTAGTATTCGATCTTTATTAGCTAATAGCCGATGATGTACTATTCAATAATATATATTATTCGAGGCGATGTATTCGAGATTATATCTATTATTCGGGACGATGTATTCGAGATTATATCTATTATTCGACATTTGAATACTAAATTGTTTTATATTTCTTTTGGATTAGTTAAACAAAAGCTATGGCGAACAATACCGACAAAGAGGAGAACAGACCATGTTCGATATGATCTGTGAGGGAGATGATAATCAAAATGAAGAAGATTATGGCGGCTCGAATTTCTAAACGACACGGAGAGGGTGATATGATATTCGATCACGGCGAAGTCATGAATGATTATGACGATGACGAAGAACATGATCCTGAAACAACAAACACCGACGAGGTATATATATTTATATAAGCAGGCATCTGGTGATCATCAGATGTTTTAAATGACTTGAAGATATATTAACGAATCGATCTTTGTTCTTTCAGCCATCCGGATCGAGCAAATCTTCAGACAAAAGGACGAAACGAGGCCCAAACAAAAAGTTGAAGCCGGGCGTAAAGTACAATATCGAGGCATGCGGCCCTACTGGCAAACCAATAGCGCCTAAGAAGATTGCGGACAAGTTCGTTCGTCAGTGCGGAGTTCTTGTGAAGGACCAACTGCCGATCAAACTTCAAGAATGGAGAGCGCCAGCAAAGCCACGTCCAGATGTTACTTATGTCGACAAGAATCAAAAGATCGCTTTGGGATACTCTCATGGAACATTTCACCCTACCAGATCATTTCACGTAGCGGATGTACGAGAAAGTCAAAGAGGCTGCTCTTAAGATGATGGCGATCGCATTCAAGAACTACAAGAATGGTGAATGGAACAAATACGTCAACGGAGGAAGGAAGACTCCAGTATTCAAGGGAACACTGGAGAACCAACGTGATCATTGGGCGATTTCGTGAAATTCAAGGATTCGGAATTAGCTAAGGGCGGTCGAGAATAAACAAGAAGAATGCCGAAAAAAGGATAAGTTCCATAAGTGGGGCCGGTGGCTATGCGGTGGCAATGCCTAAGTGGGATAAGTCCGAGAAAGAGATGGAGGATGCAGGTGTCACTCCGGCTACTAAGAGCTGGCCGCCAGGTCGGGACTTGGTTCTATGCGCATGGGGGGGAGTTGGACCGGGAGATAGGCAATGTTTCGACGAGGCAAGTCTGAAGGAGACGACGATGCGATACTTGTTGCAATAGAAGAGGCACGAACGGGGCTGTTCTAGCCCAACAGAGAGAACGACGAGCTTACGCGTGCCACGGGAAATCTGAACACCGGGAAGAACACGAGGCAAGGCGCTCTGCCGTGGTATGAGGGTTTTCGATGGAACAACGACTACAGTAACCGTGCGAGAAAGAAGATTGCGGAGGAGAAGAAGAGGAAGATGGAGGAGGAGCAGAGGAAGCGGGACTATGAACGCCTTCAAGGCCTAGAAGCAAGTCAAGCGGAATTAGCAGTCAAATTCCAGCGGCAGCAGGAGCAGATCGACTCACTTACCCATCAAAGGGGGTCTCAGCAGCTGCAGCAGCTAGCGGATGATCCACCATTGGATAGCACCGGCCCATCCATGCCGAGAAGCAGCGTGGGTTCCGTCCCGGACGACCCAATGCTGGGTAGATACCCCGTGGATGACATCACGGAGAACACTAACTGCGAGCTACACGTCAAAATGAAGAACATATCCATGAAGGTGGCGGACGGCTATGCTTTCACAAATCCCCCCGAGGCAACCTTCCATTGCAACTTGATTCCAGCGGGCTTTGCTCGTGTCGTGGTTGATGAGGTCTTTGGACCCATATTCGGGCTACTGACTTGACATTCTTTGGAGGTGACGGCGAGCGCTTTCTCGGAGAGGCCAAACATCATATCATCCTATGGAAAAAGGATTGCATCATCTTTCCAAGGACACCGACACCGCGTCATCCGAGTCCTCGTCGAAGTCCGCCACCGAGTCAGCAGACTCCCGCTCCTCCAAGTCCGGCAAAGTGTCAGGACAATCCTCCTCCTCCAAGTCCGGCAAAGTGTCAGGACAATCCTCCTCCTCCAAGTCCGCCACAGCGTCAGACGTCCACTCCTCCTCCAAGTCCGGCACAACCTCAGGCCACTCCTCCTCGTCCAACTCAGTCCCGTCAGCCATCTCCGCCGCCTCACCAATCGCAGAGACACCCCGCAGCTCTGGTGCGTAGCCGTACGAGTCGAGGTAGTACAGGAAGTACAAGCGGAGGCAAGCGGTATAAATATGGTCCAAGCTCAAGGCTCTTCCATGAAGGTCTTATGACAAGTCCAAGGAGGAAATCACAGCCATATCGAAGGCGAGGTGGAAGCCCATTTTGCATCGAAACCGCCACCGCCGCCAAGGGAGAAAGTGCACGAGGAAATGATTGACCACTTCATTCGTATGGCTCAACCACCAGCTTCCAAGCTGTTGACACAGACTATGAGCGCCACATCGGGAAGTTAAATCGAGCACGTCTACAAAGGGAGGCGAGCATGTCTACATCGGGATCGAGCAAACAAGAAGCAGGTGGCAAAAATGCGGAAAACCATTCCCACTGGGAGAACAGCGGTATAATCGATCCCTCGCTTGTTGTGCCAACAACAGTGTGATCTGACGCGCCCAATAGATATTGTGGGCAAAGCAGTGCATGTTCGAGGTGGGCAATGTGGTAATAATGGAGGAGCATATAATGCAGGCTGAAGTTCTCAACATCATTGTTGGACAACTCCTCGAGATCGAGCCCATGCCTTTGCTTAGAGGATGAAGTAAAACGGAAATATGTCCGGGGCCAACCTTTGGTCGCGCCAGACAAGGTCAAGAACCTCCCAACGAGAATGTATGAATTGCATCAATGGTACATGAACATTACCAAGATTTCAGATCGAGTGTCCCTCATGGTGAATGTCAAGGAGGACCATTACTACCATGAGAAAGCTGGGTCCGTTGAGTATTTAGAACTGTTTCAGTTATACAATAAGGAAGCGATCGACAAATCTATCGTCGATTGCTATTGTGCGTAAGTGATTTCTTTCTATAATTTAAGTCTCAAGCTAGTTGTAGTGATCCTTTTGAGATCAATCATTACCTGTAATTATCCTCACTATATATATTCTTTTATGTGGTATTATGCAGGATGAAGATATATGAAATGAGAAAAGGTGGACGCTATGGCATTGGGTTCATTGACCCAAACACCGTTAATGAATTCACATGGAAGATAAATGAACATCATGCAAAGGAAGTAGAGGACAGCATGCTAGAGTTCTTGAAGCGCCTCAAATACAATAAAGATATACTACTTCCTTACCACTTTGGGTGAGTCACACTGTCTTGTACTACAAATTCTCTGTTTTTGCCTACTAGCTAGCTACATGTTTTTGCTTACATATGCCCGCTTAATTAAGACATGTAGCGTGTGTGCATGCAGATTTCACTGGGTCTTGTGTATCATTAAAGTTGGCCTTGAACAGTTGAAATCTTGGACTCACTAGTCTAAAAAACTGACTTTAACATCTTGTATGGGATAGTCAACAGGTAATTTCAATCATTATTAACTATATATCTCGGCCTATTTAGTTCGTCATTTCATGATATGAACTATTTAATAACCCTTTATTCATTTTCTTTGTCGGCGGGCAGGGCTTGGGCAAGATTCATCGGCGTCACGCCTGCCCGTGGAAACAAAAGCTTGAATGGTTTCAACCCAAGGTAAGTAATTAAGTAGTACTAGCTAGCTAGCTAGCTAGCTGCCATCTCTTTAATTATCATGCTTGATTAATTTTTATCTCGATCAAATTCCATTCTCGTAAAGGCCCAAGCGGTAGCGCAGGTACTGATCTGTGTGCATTCTGCGTTTGCGAGAATATTCGCATGATGGCGTCCGAAAGGAGCAGATCTCAAAGACAGCAATGTGTACGCTTGTCAGAACACTATTCACAATTTTTACATCATTATCGATATCTAGCTAGTCACACAACTAATACACATGCATATTGATCTCCTTCTTAACAGTTCAAAGAGGTGCGGGAGAAGCCCATAGAAACGGAGCGCGTAGAAGCACTTCAAGAGGAAATAGCGGGATTTTTGCTCGACCAGGTCATAAATCCGAATGGAGAATTCTATTACCCGCTACTGCCCCAATGAAAACCACTTTCAATTGTCATCGTGCTCCGAAGGCACCAATTAGACTGGCTCCACAGGCAACATTCATATGTAGGAGAAATTGTATATATCTGTACATGTGTGTATGTGTGAATTAATTAATATGGTGGTTTAATTAGTGACACATTGATGTGATATATATATGCATGATTGGTTCTACTTGAAATTATATATATATATATATATATATATATATATATATATATATATATATATATATATATATATATATATATATATATATATATATATATATATATATATGCATAACGTGTACAATGTGTAGTATCGTAAAATACCAGCAAACGAAAAAGAATTAAAATGGAAACACAAAATTAAATGAAAAAGAAATCATAAAACTAAAACCCTCCAAACCTTATAGTACGGTTGGTCTTACAAACCGGTACTAAAGGGCTCAGTCCCGGAGCTGGCTCGTGCCATGTGGAAATGCCCTTTAGCACCGATTCATGCTGAACCGGTGCTAAAGGGGGCCTTTAGTGACCACTAATTAGTGCGGTTATGTAACGGCACTATAGAACCTCTGAACCGGTGCTAATGCCCGGTTCTGCACTAGTGTCGGACAACTAGATTGGTATTTCTTGCAATAGGAGAAGTACTTAGCTTTGGGTTCAATCTTGCGGTGTCCTTACCCAGTGACAGAAAGGGTTGCAAGGCACGTATTGTATTGTTGCCATCGAGGATAACAAGATGGTTTTTTATTATCATATTGCACGAATTTATCCCTCTACATCATGTCATCTTGCTTAAGGCGTTACTCTGTTTTTAACTTAATACTCAAGATGCATGCTAGATAGCGGTCGATGAGTGGAGTAATAGTAGTAGATGCAGAATCGTTTCAATCTACTTGTCTCGGACGACGTGATGCCTATATACATGATCATTACCTAGATATGCTCATAACTATGCTCAGTTCTGTCAATTGCTTAACAGTAATTTGTTCACCCACCGTAGAATATCTATGCTCTTGAGAGAAGCCACTAGTGAAACCTATGGCCCCCGGGTCTATTCTCATCATATCAATCTCTATCGCTTTATTTACTTGCTTTGTTTTTTTACTTTGCCTTTTACTTTTCAGTTTGCATCTATCTATCAAAAATACCAAAAATATTATTTATCATCTCTACCAGATCTCACTCTCGTAAGTGACCGTGAAGGGATTGACAACCCCTAATCGCGTTGGTTGCGAGTAGCTATCGTTTTGTGTAGGTACGAGAGACTTGTGCATGGTCTCCTACTGGATTGATACCTTGGTTCTCAAAAATAGAGGGAAATACTTACGCTACTTTGCTGCATCATCCTCTCCTCTTTGGGGAAATCCAACGCAGTGCTCAAGAGGTAGCAAGTGCTCATTTGTCAATGATGGATTCTTCTCCATCTCTTCGACTAACAAACCTTAAGACTTCCCGAGGGTTTTCTCAAGTTTTTGAAGTAAATCTTGCTGAACTTTGGCAATCTTATTAAGCTTAGCATAAAATTCATCTTTAGAAGAGAAAAATTCATTACCATAGGTTTTTTTCTAAGGAGATACCTCATCTCTTAAATCTTTTCCATGGAAGAAAATGATGGTGCTTTATCATCGCTCGAGCCACTATCGAAGAAGGCTGATGAAGTTGTATAAGCACGAGCGATGCAGGCATGACCGCAAACGGATTCAGGATCAGATGAATCACCTTTTCTAGTATCAGACTCTGATATTTCATCATCGGAGTCCATTGTCATTCCTGCTTTGGCTCCAGCTAATAAAAAGATTTGCTTCATGTTGGATTGGATCTCCATATTGGGAGGGTGATTGTTGAATGTTCTCGATGATGAAGCTGTTGGACCAATCTCAATCTCTGTCTTGAATTTGGTGTATCGTCTCATGCGAGTGAACCCCACATGATGAATTGCATTCCATCTGCTGTTGGGCTTGATTTCCACTATAGGAATGACACATCACGCATGACCCCTCCTCAAATTCTGCGACCTCGAGTTCAAAGGTAACCGCGCCCCCATGGCAGCCTCATGCTATGCAGACCTCCTCGAAACCTCCATTCTGCCAACTCAGAGGTGGCTTAGTTATTTCACGTGTCACTACATGGACAAGCACCTACCCAAATAGTACCCATCAGATCAGGCACACAACTTTTTTTATCAATGTCCACCGAGAGCTAGCTAGCTTTTACTTCCTCTCTGCACATACACTTAGACAAATGACTACCTAGTGGAGGAATTAGGAATATCTAGCGTGCATTGAATTATGAGAAGGGGATGGTTGTTCTACCTAGTGGAGGAAGTAGTGAATTAGAAGAAGGCGATTGTTGTTCTTGTAACTAATTAATCTGGAGTGTATTGAAGATTGATGAAAGACAAGGCCACAAGGGAAGAGGATCACTAGTTTCAATGGATAGATGAAGGTGTCCGGTTGGAGGATCACGATATGGCGGAGTTGAAATTAATCATAGAATGCATGCAATGATGCAAATTAATTGTGTGTGGCAAATCTTAAAATTAGTTCTGTTATGCACTAGGAGCAGTACAAATTAAGTTTTTTGTGGCAAATTCTAAAAATTTGATGCATGCAATTTCCTTGTCAAAACCTAGATGCAAATAGAATTAGATTAATATAACCCTAGAGCTTGGTTGACATGCTGGTTTTTAAATGCATTGATACAAATGTCAGGAGCAATAAGAGCACTTCAAAATTCATATATACACATGTTAATTATTATTTTGAGTTTATATTAGGGGCTTTGTATTCTAGTTTCAACCTAGGCCTCCAAAATCACAGGACCGGCCCTGAATATACTCTTGGACCTCAGGAGGGAGCTCGAGAGGGGTCACATGATAGTTGGCGATTGTAGTGAGGACCATCTGGGCCAAAACAACACGTCCAGCAGGCAACATGCTTCCCAAGCAAAGTAGTTGTCTTTGAGGTGTTGAAAGTGTCAATGCCAGAAGGAGGAAGAACCACATCCATAGAATAAAGCATGAGCATGGATGGGTGACAGAACATGAGGAAAAGGAAAAGATTATTCACGAGAATGTCTCCAAGGTCATGGGAATGGTTGAGGGGAGCACCAAAGACTTCAACTGGTGTGAACTGGACATAGATTCGCATGACTTGAATGATCTCGAGGCCCCCTTTTCCGAAGAGGAGGTTTGGGTGGCCATTAAGGAGATGCCTGGTGATAAGGCGGGCCCGGGTCGGATGGCTTCGCCATTGCTTTCTTTAACAAATGTTGGGGAATCATCAAGCCCGACATCATGCGTGTGATCCGCCAATTTGAATCGCTTCACACTTCCAACCTCCAATGGCTGAACTCTATACTTGTGGTGCACCTACCCCAGAAGGATGGCGCAGAAGGGATCGTCGACTATAGGCCTATTAGCCTTATTCATGCAAGCGCCAACATCTTGGCTAAGGTCCTCTCCATGCAACTTGCTCACATGGATGCGCTTGTCTCCAATGCCCAAAGCGTGTTCAAAAAATGAAGAAGCATTCACGACAACTTTATGTATGTCCGGAACTTTGCACGCGCCCGCCCTTCTATTTAAGCTAGACATCAAAAAGGCTTTTGATTCGGTCAAATGGAAGTACCTGCTAGACCTACAGAGCAAAGGCTTCCCTAGCAAAGTGCGAAATTGGATCACCGCCCTCCTTTCCACGTCCTCTTCGCGTGTCCTCTTGAATGGGGTGGCCGGACCCCCCATTTTGCACAACAAGGGTCTACGGCAAGGGGATCCCCTCTCCCTGCAGCTCTTTATCATAGCAATTGCCCCCCCCCCCTTCACCAGCTTCTTGACATGGCAACATAAAACGCCTTCTCCATAAAATCCGTGCTTGAGGTGCCATGGTGCAAACATCCCTCCATGCAGACAGTGCTACTGTCTTCATGGCCCCAATTAAGGGGGCTATCGACAACCTTGTGACCATTCTCAAGGGTTTTCGTGAGGCCACGGGCCTTTCCACCAACTTTCTCTAGAGCTCAGTTGTGCCTATTTGGTGCGGCAACATCAACTTGGAAAATCTCCTACAAAACTTGCCGGCTTCAAGAGCTTCCTTCCCTATGTATCTGGGTCTTCCCCTTTTAGTTTGGCACCTCAAGAAGGTGGACTTTCAATTCCTCAAGAACAAAGCTGCCGGAAAGTTGTTCACTTGGGACGGGAAGAACATCACCACCATTGGGCGTACGGCATTAGTCAAGTCGGTTCACACTTCTCTAGTTGTGTACTTCATCACCCCTCTTGTTGTCCCTCCTAGCACCCTTCAGCGCCTCAATAAGATTCAGTGGGCTTTCTTTTGGTCCGGCTTGGATAAGATGACGGGTGCCAAGTGCAAGGTCAGCCGGGACATTGTGTGCCGCCCACTTGATTATGGTGGTCTTGGGGTGCTCAATACGAACAAATTTGTGCGTACTCTAAGACTTTGGTGGCCTTGGTATGAGTGGAAAGAGTCGAACAAATTGTGGGTGGGCCTGGGAAACCCATGTGACAAGAAGGACCTGGATTTTTCTATGCTTGCACCACCATCACTGTTGGCGATGGAGCAAAAACACCATTCTGGGATTCCCCTGACTGCTTGGGCGTAAGCCAAAGGACATTGCCCCCCTCACTTTCGAGGCTTCGAGGCGAAAAAATTGGAAGGTGTGCGAGGCCCTTAGGGACCATGCTTGGATTTTGACGATTGATCCCCACACTACCATCACTGTTAACCACATTCGGGAGTTCTTTTTCTCTCTGGATGCTACTACATGACTTCCAACTTGATGTGCACACGGAGGATGACATCGTTTGGAAGCTCTCCAATGATGGTACTTACTCGGCGGCGTCAGCTTACACAGCCCAATTCCTGGGCATGATCCTATCTCCTATGGACCATATGGTCTGGAAGGCATGGCATGGGTACCACCAAAGGTGAAATTCTTCGCTTGGTTGGCACTGCAAGACAGGATATGGACAATGGATAGTTTAAATAAAGGAGTTGGGAAAATTGTGGCCTATGCTCTGTGTGCAAGAGGGTGCAAGAAACGGGAGCCCACCTCTTCTACAGGTGCCGCTACACCCTTAAACTATGGAGGATGGTTATTAACAAGTTTGGACTGACGCATGTGGATACATCCACATGGCAGCTTGAGGAATCTATAAGTGATTGGTGGATGAGGAGAACCGACATGCAAAACCCTGATCGGAAGGCCATGGCCTCCCTCACCATGCTAGTCTCATGGACTATATGGAATGAGAGGAACTCGTGCGTCTTCCGTCACAAGAGCGCTCCCCCGCCAATCTTGTTGGGTGTCATTTTGAGTGAGGCCAAGTTGTGGTAAATTGCGGGAGCTAAGAAACTAGGGGGTATTGTAATGCGCAAGTAATTGTCATGCCGTGTGGTCGAGGTAACTGTAAAACTCTCATCTCTCTTTAATTAATATATGAGGCAAATCTTTTACCTTCCGTTTCAGAAAAAAAGTGGCGCGGTTGTTGACTGTTCTGCAAGTCATGGGAGGCGGATGATTTAGGATGCTGCTCGTGTCTGAGTGGTTGAAGCCTCTGGTCTCCCTGTTCAAGTTGGGCGTTTTGATTGTTTGCGCATGTAGTAGTTTTCACTGGTACTAGTCCCTCCATCCATATATGTAGGGCCTAATGCATTTTTCGAGATTGTCTTTGACTATTAATAAGACTAATATTATATGAGATGTATAATATAAAAATTATTGGAAGCTCCTTTTACGTACTAATTTGATGGTATGCTTTGTGTAATTTGCATTGTTGAGATCCTCATGATCGCATGTACTTAGGCAGCTAGGATCTTATTTTATTGTTTCCTAGTATACGGATATCTCCCGATCCTTTCCTTGTATAGCGGATACGGTTGAGATATCCTTGCCCTTGTACTCTATATATGCTACGGTATACGATCAATGAATGTATCGCATATTCCACATGGTATCAGATACCGAGTTTTCTTCCTAAAACACGCTTCCGCCGCCGCCGCCGCACCTGAGCCGCCGCCGCCCCTTGCCGCCGCAGTCCCTCTGCCGCCGCACCCCATCCCCGCTGCCACCCTCTCCCGCAGCCACCTCCCTCCCTCTCCCTCTACCTCCGCCGAACCCTAGCCGCACGCCACCATGTCGATCGCCTCATCTGACACTTCCTCCTCCTCCCTCATGTCCGGCGCCACCCAACCCTCCAACCCCTTCGCTGGCCATGCTCCCATCCCCGCTGAAGTCATCCGCAACGTCGACATCCTCGCCCGTGTGCCCATCCATCTCTCCCAGGAGGACTCCTCGTACTATGCATGGAAGACTCACTTTAACCTTGTTTTTCGTGAGTTTCACCTCCAGGAGCACATCGACGGCACCGTGGACGCCGCGACCATGGCGTTTGACGCCGAGTGGTCGGCGGTCGAGGCGACGCTCATTCGCTGGTTCTTCCTCACCATCTCCAAGGATTTGTTCTACACGGTGGTGCACGACGGCGATGACGCACACGCCGTTTGGACGAAGCTCAATAGCCTCTTCACCGACAATCGGCTCCAGCGGCTCGTTTTTCTCCAACAGGAGTTCTTTGGGTGCCATCAAAATAGTTCCTCCGTGGACGACTTTTGCATGCGCCTAAAGCGCCTCTGTGTCGAGCTCCGCGACATCGGCGAGAACGTCTCCAACGACCTCCTCCTCAGCACCCTCGTCGCCGGTCTCAACGAGGAGTTCATCCACGTGGCTGCCAACCTCACGCTCATCCCCAACCCGACTTTTCCCAAGGTCGTCACCTACCTGCGTTTGGAGGAATGCAGGATGAAGAAGATGAGGGCCCTGGCGGTTCACACTGACCTCACCGCCAGCACGTCGCGTGGCGCGGCTCCCCAACAGCCGCCGGCGCCCTTCCCGCCCCAACCGGTCCAGCCGCCCCTCCCGTACCCCCAACAGGGGGCGCTGCAACCTGCTGCCTCCAACGAGCGCGGTGGTCGCCGCGGCAAGGGAGGCCGCAAGGGCCAGCAGCGGGCGGCCAACCCCGTCGGGACGCCCCGCGTCCAACAACAGCAGCAGCCCGTGGCGCCATGGGCTTACGGGCAAAACCCTTGGACCGGCGTCGTCCATGCATACTCTATGCCGGTTCCCCGCCCCACCGCCCCCGGCATCCTAGGTCCTCGGCCAGCGCAGCACCAAGCCTACCACGCCGTACCGCAGCCACCTGCGGCCTTCGCGGCGTTCCAGCAGTCCGGGGCCTACCCGGCCTATCCACAGCTGCCGGCCCTTGCACCGCCGCAGCCCGGCACCGGCTTCTACAACTCGGCTCCAACCTTGCTGCCTTGGGACCCATCTCTTCTAGCGGCGCTGCAGTCGGCCCCCACCCCCAACACATACACAGGTGGCGGCGACTGGTTCATGGACTCCGGGGCTACCGCACACATGTCCTCCAACCTGGGTAACCTCACCTCTTTCTCTCCCACCAACACCGCCACTCGCATTACTCTCGGCGATGGCTCTTCCCTTCCCATTACACATGTTGGTTCTACTTCTTTTCCGTCTTCTATTACACCCATTAACATGTCTCATATCTTAGTTTCTCCTGAACTAATCAAAAATCTTGTCTCTGTTCGCCGTCTTACTCGTGAAAATCCAACTACGGTTGAATTTGACGGTTGTGGTTTTTCTGTGAAGGACGCCCGTTCCAGGATGGTTCTTCACCGATGTGACAGCCCGGATGACCTCTACCCGGTCCACCCACCATCATCCACTGACGCCGCTCCTGTCGCCCTCTCTGCCGGTGTGGACCTCTGGCATGCTCGTCTGGGTCACCCTAATCACGCCTCGCTCCGTCACATTCTTCGTAGTTTTTCTTTCACTTGTAATAAGGTCAATGACCATACTTGTCATGCTTGCCGTGTTGGCAAACACGTGCGTCTACCATTTAGCAACTCTACCACTATTGCGGCTTATCCGTTTCAGTTGATACACTACGATGTTTGGACATCGCCCATTGCGAGCAACTCCGGCTATCTTTATTATCTTGTCATATTAGACGATTTTACACACTATGTGTGGACTTTTCCCCTTCGGCAGAAATCGGATGTTTTTTCAACACTCACATCTTTTTACTCATTTCTCTCTACGCAGTTTGGTCGACCCATTCTTGCGTTTCAAACAGACAATGGGAAAGAGTTTGATAGTCTTGCCGTCCGCAACCTCCTCACCACACATGGTACTGTCTTTCGTCTAACTTGTCCTTACACCTCGCAGCAAAATGGGCGGGCCGAGCGTGTACTCCGCACTCTCAACGATTGCGTCTGTACCCTCTTATTCCATGCCAACATCCGGCTTCGCTTTTGGCCCGATGCTCTCGCCACCGCGACTCTCCTTGTCAACATCCGGCCATGCCGTGTTCGCTGGAACTATACGCCGCATCAGTTGCTCTATGGGACTCCTCCCTCATATGATAATCTTCGCATCTTTGGCTGCCTCTGCTACCCTAGCACCACCTCCACCGCCCCCCATAAGCTTGCTCCGCGGTCCCTCGCTTGCATCTTTCTTGGGTACCCCTCCAACACCAAGGGCTACCGGTGCTACGACCCCGTCTCTCATCGGGTGATCACTTCGCGACATGTTTACTTTGACGAAAAAGTGTTTCCAGTTCAGCAGGTACCTCCCTCGGATGCACCAACTTCGTCGACCCCGCCTTCCCTCGGCGGGCCTTCTGTCGCGCTGCCGGCCCCTCGCGGCGGCCGCCCTGGTCTGACCATCTCCGAGCTTGGCAACTCTGTAGGCGTACAGAGCGGCTCGGATGTCTGGGCACCAGGCCACTCCGCGACCTCGGCTTCCTCATCGGCTTCGGGTTCGCGCACCTCCACCTCGGGTGCCTCGTCCGGCTCGCGTCGGCCTCCTGCGGCTTCGACCGCGGCTGCCCTGGGCGTGCCACCTACGGCCTCGCCCGTAGTCGCCCCGGCCTCGCCTCCTGCGGCCTCGGCTGGAGCCACTCCGGGTCCGCTGCCTGCCGCGGCATCGCCCGCCGCGCTTGCGGGTTTGCCACCCGCGGCCCCGATCGCCTCTTCGCAGGTCTCGCCACCTGCGGCCTCGACCGCCGCCCCGCTGGTCTTGCCACCCGCAACCCTGGCAGCACCCGACCGGCCCGCTGAGGACGTCCAGCCGCTCCACATCACCACGCGCTCCCGCACCGGTGCTCTTCGGCCCAGCACACGCTATCCCTCGGAGGAGTATCTCTGCGCGGCTTCCTCCTCCTCACCGTCACCGGTTCCGTCGTCTATTCGGGCTGCCCTCCGCGACCCCAACTGGTTCGCAGCCATGCAGGAGGAATTCGATGCGTTGCAATGCAACCGCACCTGGTAGCTGGTCCCACCTCCCCGCCACGCCAACATCATTATCGGGAAGTGGGTTTTCCGGCATAAGACCCGACCCGACGGCACCCTTGAGCGGTATAAGGCTCGGTGGATGGTTCGTGGTTTCCGGCAACGCGCCGGAGTTGACTTCACCGACACCTTCGCTCCGGTCGTCAAGCCGGGCACGATCCGCACCGTCCTCCAGCTTGCGGTGTCTCGTGCCTGGCCGGTTCATCAGCTGGACGTCTCCAACGCGTTCCTCCATGGCCATCTCGCCGAACAGGTCTACTGCCAGCAGCCCACCGACTTCGTCGACACTGACCATCCTGAGCATGTGTGCCTGCTCTCTCGGTCCCTCTATGGACTGAAGCAGGCGCCGAGAGCTTGGTACCAGCGCATCGCCACCTTTCTTCAGCAGTTAGGCTTCCGAGCTACCCGCTCCGACGCCTCCCTGTTCGTGTACCATCACGGATCGGCGATTGCTTATCTTCTACTCTACGTCGACGACATTATCTTCACGGCCTCCTCGGTCCAGCTTCTCGACCAGCTCACTGCTCGTCTCAGCACCGAGTTTGCCTTGAAGGATTTGGGGCCGCTCCATTACTTCCTCGGCATTGAGGTCATTCGGCGTTCCGACGGGTTTTTCCTTCATCAACAGAAGTACGCCCATGAGCTTCTTGAGCGCGCCGGCATGCTTAACTGCAAGCCCGCTGCCACTCCTGTTGACACGAAGGCCAAGCTCTCCGCGCTTGAGGGTTCTCCAGCACCGGATGGTCCGTTTTACCGGTCTATTGTCGGCGCCCTTCAGTACTTAACCCTCACACGACCGGATTTGCAGTATGCAGTTCAGCAGGTGTGTCTCCACATGCATGCCCCCCGTGACAGTCATTGGAACCTGGTTAAGCGGATTCTACGCTACATCCGCGGCACTATGTCCCTTGGGCTCACCCTGACAGCATCCTCCTCCACCGACATGGTCGCCTACTCCGATGCTGACTGGGCTGGCTGTCCAGATACTCGTCGTTCCACCTCCGGCTACTGCATTTACTTGGGGCCCTCCCTCGTCTTGGCAATGCAAAACAATAAAAACAAAAACTCGACAACCATCTAAATAATATCAAACATTTTATGACAGGTGAAATCCCATCTTATCCTTGATACTCCCTCCGTTCCATAATGTAGCGCCTATAGATTTTTACAAAAGTCAAACATTACAACTTTACCATGTTTATAGAGAAAAGTAGGTACATCTAGAAAGCCAAATGCACATCATTGGATACATCGTGAGTTATATTTTCAGACTGTACATTTTTGGCATTGTAGATGTAGATAGTTTTCTATATACACTTGGTCAAGTTGGCAAAGTTTGACTTTCATAAAAATCTATAGCAGGCACTACATTGTGGAATGGAGGGAGTATAACTTTTAAGTGTGATCCCTAATTCAACTACAATAGTTGTTTTGTTATGGTAACCCTGCCATGGACAGGTTCATCTAGCATACTTTTGCCGATTCAGATTAGCATTTAGGGTAGCAGGTTGGGCATTTTGCCTTGCACTCTTCAAAAGTGTGCCAACATGGGGCGCCCGGCAGCGAGAAGCAGCATGTGCATGGTTGGTGATAGCCTTCACCTGGGAAATTGGGGTCGCAATTCCTTGAGACACACCATGTCAAGGCGAGCTTATCCTCTTCTAGTGGTGACTCCACAGCAGTAGCATTATCAGTTATATTGACATCAGGGCCGGTCCTGACATTTTGGGGGCCCGGGGCGAAAATAGATCCCAATCCCAAGCCCCTTAACATAAATACAGTCAAAAAACAAAAAAATATGTTGAATGTCAGCCAAAGAAAATAAAGTTTTTCTCTTATAAATCTTTTTCTTTACTAATATATTCAAGTAAGATTAACCTAATTTTTGGATCACAATCTAGAAGCGGGTTCATCAGCAAGACTAGCAGATGATTTAAGTGCCTATGATCACTGGCTTTGATATGTATAAAGTCTCTCGTCTTATTCCTGCATTTCAACTGTCAGCATATCGCCGTACTAAAAAATTGATAACCCCAATAATACCTGTGTATAAACTGTATCTATTCGCAAAAAAATGTATCTACTAAATCAATTATCACAGGCTAGTTGCGATAGTCAAGAGGCAATGTTGTTAATCTTTTATAAATTTTGATCAACCATCTTGGTAAAATCTCATAGGGATAGACTACCTGTATAAATAGATATCAGAAACATACCTTCTCTTCTTTGTAACTTGTATAATTTTTTGCGGGCCTTTGTAACCTGCATGGGAGGCAGCTGCGTCGTTATCTCCGGCGGTCATGCACTGCTCTAGGCGGCGGTGGCATGCACGAGATGAATATCAATCGCAAGCAGGGTGGTGATCCGTTCCCTCAGCGCATGGTTGTACACTAGTAGTAATCTCATGGATTAAGGAAAGAAATCAGGAGATTTTATTCATAACTCCTACGATGTTTCCCAATCGGGCCTTTGCTGGTAAGGAAGGAAAATAGGAATAAATGGTACCCTATTTTGTGGATCGTAGATTAATGAAGGAAATAGTGGATTAAGGAAGGACATCCTAATTATGGAAGGAAATCGTAGAAAAGGAAAAACAAAATCAACGACAATACGTAACAGCTCAGGGGCCCTCTCGCGCCGGGGGCCAGGGCGGCCGCCCGTTCGCCCCCCTCAGGGCCGGGCCTGATTGACATGATGGTCTTGATAGATACTTCTAGCTACAGGCAATATGTAGAGTTTGTCAGTCCACAATGCGCAAATATATATCTCATATAACCAGACGCAACAAAATTTTCAAGACAATAAATTAATTAATCTTTATAATCGATCTGTTCTTTTCAAAAAAAAAAACATGCAAGGCTTTGACTCTTGGAAACTAATTAATCAAGATCATTTCTAACACTGGTGCGGTACATAATTGATTGGCTGAAGAAGGTAAATCATATTTGATGGGGTACTGATGAGTGACTGAGTGGTATGATTTTCTGTGATTGATTTCTGGCTGCTTTGTGAGTCGATTTTAGTTCATGTTCCTTATGCTTTTCATGGATTGCTGGTCCTTGTACATTCTCTAAGAAGAAGATTGTGATGGTGCTTGATCCAAGTGAAACTGATCCAACAGATGAGATGAAGAGGAAACTATGGGCATTGGCGAGAAATTTCAGCGTAGATTCTGCCACGTTTACAATGACATGTTCGGTGCAGGTTTGTCGAGGCGACTGGACGTTTGTGTACCCTTAGGGTATCCACAATGTGTGTATTTGCTGCCTCTAAGGCTGCCTCCAAGCCTATAAAGGTTGCCTCTATACATTGCATCCCCAGCCTCTAAGCAAAAACAGCTTGAGACGCCTCCAAGCTTAGCGCTCGTCTCCAACTCTCCTTGCTGAATAAAATGTTCCAATGTCCCCACTTGTCAGTCATTTAGTTGTATGTGGAAGCCATGGGTTGCTTGGTAAAGACAGCATATAATATTCACTTACAGATACAGTTTTGACACTAGAACAAGAGGCGACACACTGCATGGTTTTCGTCTGGGATTAGAGGCAGGACCATGGGTCCCAGTTTAGAGGCAACCGTGCCTCTAGACACTGTGGATGCTCTTAGTGGCTCATTACGAGCGATGCGAGAGGTGAGCTATGATACTAGTGTATGATACTACATCTATAGTGCATAGTATCATAGATAGTATCATAGGTGGTCTCATTTATTGACATGCATGACACATAGTAGCATCATATTTTTATGTTAAGATATCTACCTATATAATCATCTCTCTCTTCTTTAATTCCCTGTCATATAAGCATGTTTGCGAGTCCCAAGTGCATGCTACTACTTATGTTGCCCCACTATGGCCAGCCTTAGAAAGTGCACCACAACCTAGGTGCGGAGAGATTGGGCTAGGAAAAAAATTGAATCACGAATGCAATCACATCATTCCTTTCTCAACTAACAATGTGCTACTTCCTCCATTCCACAATGTAGTGCCTATAGATTGTTTTTGAAAGTCAAACTTTGTCAACTTTGACCAAGTGTATAGAGAAAACTCTCTACACCTACAATACCAAACATGTACATTCTGAAAATATAACTTAGATATATCTAATGATGTGCATTTGGTATTCTAAATGTAACTACTTTTCTCCATATACTCCTATATGGTCAAAATTTGTAATGTTTGACTTTTGAAAGAATCTATAGGCACTACATTGTGGAACGGAGGGAGTATTAATTAGAAGACCTCTTAAAATCCCAATAGCGTGCCGCAACAATTGCATGCATTGGTCTTTTAATTAATAGATGGAGTCTAATTAATATGCATGCAACTAGTACTACTGTTTCGCGCCTTAGCGTTTTGCACCGAGACGGTGCTATTAATTACAAGACCTCTTAAAATTCCAATAGCGTGCCACAGAAAATTGCATGCATGGGTCATTCAATTAATAGATGGAGTCCAATTAATATCATGCAACTAGTACTCCCTCCGGTCCTTTTTACTCTGCACATTGGTTTTGCCGAAAGTCAAACTTTGCTAAGTTTGACCAAATTTATATTAAAAATTATTAGCATCTATAATATTTAATAAATATAATATTAAAATATATTCCAAGATGAATCTAATGATATTGGTGTTGTTATGTGAATGTCTATAATGTTTTATATAAATTTGGTCAAATTTGGATGAGATTGACTTCAGACAAACCTAATATGCAGAGTAAAAAGGACCGGAGGGAGTACTACTACTATTTCGCGCCTTAGCGTTTTGCATTGAGACGGAGGGAGTACCTGCCTTGACATTAGTAAGCATTTACCATGCATGTAGGGAGGACAGCGGCGTTCATGTCGTGCACTACATTATGGAGTTCACCGGTCTTTACCTCCGTTCGACGCTTATGAAGGTGAGAAAAGTGGCAAGCCTCTCTGTTTGCTTTCCTAGTTCGATAAACATGTGTGAAAATGTACAGCCGTATGAATGTCACTGACTTATTGTCTTCCTTTTGTTATTTCCGCATGAGCACCTAAGGAATAAAATCGCATACGACATTGTCATCATGAAGGGGAACAAATGACATACACCACCCCATCGGTCCGCACTATGGACCAGTATTTGAATTTGTAGTACTTGCAGACTGGTGTGCCTGTATGGACCAGTATATGAATTTGTACTTCCAGACTAAAGAGGACCAATTAGCACTACGTCCATGGTATCGTAGTTGTATGGACAAATTACTTCTACATGTGAATCTGAATTTGTATACAAGGCCACAAACTAATATTACAGGAACCAAGGTAAAATTTAATGTCTTACTTTGTAAACCCATTTTTCTTTTTGTTTAGTGGGATCATTAATACACCACATGCATGCAAGGAAGGGATAGAAAGCTGATTGAAGTGTCATTATGACTGCATGCATGCAAGTATTAAATAGGCTACTAGTTCGAGAAAATATCATTATCTTTTGTCTCGATTACTGTTGGTAGCCTTATATAGATGCAAATTGTATTTTCCATAATGGCCTTGTATAAGTAAATGGAGGGAGTATTTATGTTGTCTCTTAGTTTGCAAGTATGATTTCTCCATCAGTGTGCTGGGCTACGTGAATCTGAATTCTCTATGGTCTATCTATTTTGCATGTACAACTTCCATATCAGTGTGTTGGGCATAAAACCAGCTTAGTGACGTTCAAACAAAAAGTGATTGCTGGTGGGTGACAAAAAAATTGCAGTCTTTGTTCACAGCAATGTCATGCATGCATGGCGAACCGTTGTTACTGCCCTTAGAGTCGCGCAAGTGTGATTGCACGTAGGAAGCGACTGGAAGAGGATTGGGCACGCAAGTACGGGGACACGCACTTTGTGGACCGTGGATCTACGTGGAGATTCACGACATATACATGTCGATTATTGTGGGCCTTAAAAACAGAAAATGAAAAGATAGGAATAAATATAGAACAGAAAACAATATCTTCTTTGTTCTTGTTTCTTCTTATCTTCCTCTTCCACAGAGCATCCATGGTTAAGCCAACTTTGAATTGGTCCTTGCATATTGAAGGCCTCGAAGATAAGAACACACGTGACAGCATATTGGTAAGAAAGGGACATATTTCTCTGAGCAGGGCCGGTCCTGACATTTTGGGGGCCCGGGGCGAAAATAGATCCCAATCCCAAGCCCCTTAACATAAATACAGTCAAAAAACAAAAAAATATGTTGAATGTCAGCCAAAGAAAATAAAGTTTTTCTCTTATAAATCTTTTTCTTTACTAATATATTCAAGTAAGATTAACCTAATTTTTGGATCACAATCTAGAAGCGGGTTCATCAGCAAGACTAGCAGATGATTTAAGTGCCTATGATCACTGGCTTTGATATGTATAAAGTCTCTCGTCTTATTCCTGCATTTCAACTGTCAGCATATCGCCGTACTAAAAAATTGATAACCCCAATAATACCTGTGTATAAACTGTATCTATTCGCAAAAAAATGTATCTACTAAATCAATTATCACAGGCTAGTTGCGATAGTCAAGAGGCAATGTTGTTAATCTTTTTATAAATTTTGATCAACCATCTTGGTAAAATCTCATAGGGATAGACTACCTGTATAAATAGATATCAGAAACATACCTTCTCTTCTTTGTAACTTGTATAATTTTTTGCGGGCCTTTGTAACCTGCATGGGAGGCAGCTGCGTCGTTATCTCCGGCGGTCATGCACTGCTCTAGGCGGCGGTGGCATGCACGAGATGAATATCAATCGCAAGCAGGGTGGTGATCCGTTCCCTCAGCGCATGGTTGTACACTAGTAGTAATCTCATGGATTAAGGAAAGAAATCAGGAGATTTTTATTCATAACTCCTACGATGTTTCCCAATCGGGCCTTTGCTGGTAAGGAAGGAAAATAGGAATAAATGGTACCCCTATTTTGTGGATCGTAGATTAATGAAGGAAATAGTGGATTAAGGAAGGACATCCTAATTATGGAAGGAAATCGTAGAAAAAGGAAAAACAAAATCAACGACAATACGTAACAGCTCAGGGGGCCCCTCTCGCGCCGGGGGCCCGGGGCGGCCGCCCCGTTCGCCCCCCCTCAGGGCCGGGCCTGATTGACATGATGGTCTTGATAGATACTTCTAGCTACAGGCAATATGTAGAGTTTGTCAGTCCACAATGCGCAAATATATATCTCATATAACCAGACGCAACAAAATTTTCAAGACAATAAATTAATTAATCTTTATAATCGATCTGTTCTTTTCGCAAAAAAAAAAACATGCAAGGCTTTGACTCTTGGAAACTAATTAATCAAGATCATTTCTAACACTGGTGCGGTACATAATTGATTGGCTGAAGAAGGTAAATCATATTTGATGGGGTACTGATGAGTGACTGAGTGGTATGATTTTCTGTGATTGATTTCTGGCTGCTTTGTGAGTCGATTTTTAGTTCATGTTCCTTATGCTTTTCATGGATTGCTGGTCCTTGTACATTCTCTAAGAAGAAGATTGTGATGGTGCTTGATCCAAGTGAAACTGATCCAACAGATGAGATGAAGAGGAAACTATGGGCATTGGCGAGGAAATTTCAGCGTAGATTCTGCCACGTTTACAATGACATGTTCGGTGCAGGTTTGTCGAGGCGACTGGACGTTTGTGTACCCTTAGGGTATCCACAATGTGTGTATTTGCTGCCTCTAAGGCTGCCTCCAAGCCTATAAAGGTTGCCTCTATACATTGCATCCCCAGCCTCTAAGCAAAAACAGCTTGGAGACGCCTCCAAGCTTAGCGCTCGTCTCCAACTCTCCTTGCTGAATAAAATGTTCCAATGTCCCCACTTGTCAGTCATTTAGTTGTATGTGGAAGCCATGGGTTGCTTGGTAAAGACAGCATATAATATTCACTTACAGATACAGTTTTGACACTAGAACAAGAGGCGACACACTGCATGGTTTTCGTCTGGGATTAGAGGCAGGACCATGGGTCCCAGTTTAGAGGCAACCGTGCCTCTAGACACTGTGGATGCTCTTAGTGGCTCATTACGAACGATGCGAGAGGTGAGCTATGATACTAGTGTATGATACTACATCTATAGTGCATAGTATCATAGATAGTATCATAGGTGGTCTCATTTATTGACATGCATGACACATAGTAGCATCATATTTTTATGTTAAGATATCTACCTATATAATCATCTCTCTCTTCTTTAATTCCCTGTCATATAAGCATGTTTGCGAGTCCCAAGTGCATGCTACTACTTATGTTGCCCCACTATGGCCAGCCTTAGAAAGTGCACCACAACCTAGGTGCGGAGAGATTGGGCTAGGAAAAAAATTGAATCACGAATGCAATCACATCATTCCTTTCTCAACTAACAATGTGCTACTTCCTCCATTCCACAATGTAGTGCCTATAGATTGTTTTTGAAAGTCAAACTTTGTCAACTTTGACCAAGTGTATAGAGAAAACTCTCTACACCTACAATACCAAACATGTACATTCTGAAAATATAACTTAGATATATCTAATGATGTGCATTTGGTATTCTAAATGTAACTACTTTTCTCCATATACTCCTATATGGTCAAAATTTGTAATGTTTGACTTTTGAAAGAATCTATAGGCACTACATTGTGGAACGGAGGGAGTATTAATTAGAAGACCTCTTAAAATCCCAATAGCGTGCCGCAACAATTGCATGCATTGGTCTTTTAATTAATAGATGGAGTCTAATTAATATGCATGCAACTAGTACTACTGTTTCGCGCCTTAGCGTTTTGCACCGAGACGGTGCTATTAATTACAAGACCTCTTAAAATTCCAATAGCGTGCCACAGAAAATTGCATGCATGGGTCATTCAATTAATAGATGGAGTCCAATTAATATCATGCAACTAGTACTCCTCCGGTCCTTTTTAATCTGCACATTGGTTTTGCCGAAAGTCAAACTTTGCTAAGTTTGACCAAATTTATATTAAAAATTATTAGCATCTATAATATTTAATAAATATAATATTAAAATATATTCCAAGATGAATCTAATGATATTGGTGTTGTTATGTGAATGTCTATAATGTTTTATATAAATTTGGTCAAATTTGGATGAGATTGACTTCAGACAAACCTAATATGCAGAGTAAAAAGGACCGGAGGGAGTACTACTACTATTTCGCGCCTTAGCGTTTTGCATTGAGACGGAGGGAGTACCTGCCTTGACATTAGTAAGCATTTACCATGCATGTAGGGAGGACAGCGGCGTTCATGTCGTGCACTACATTATGGAGTTCACCGGTCTTTACCTCCGTTCGACGCTTATGAAGGTGAGAAAAGTGGCAAGCCTCTCTGTTTGCTTTCCTAGTTCGATAAACATGTGTGAAAATGTACAGCCGTATGAATGTCACTGACTTATTGTCTTCCTTTGTTATTTCCGCATGAGCACCTAAGGAATAAAATCGCATACGACATTGTCATCATGAAGGGGAACAAATGACATACACCACCCCATCGGTCCGCACTATGGACCAGTATTTGAATTTGTAGTACTTGCAGACTGGTGTGCCTGTATGGACCAGTATATGAATTTGTACTTCCAGACTAAAGAGGACCAATTAGCACTACGTCCATGGTATCGTAGTTGTATGGACAAATTACTTCTACATGTGAATCTGAATTTGTATACAAGGCCACAAACTAATATTACAGGAACCAAGGTAAAATTTAATGTCTTACTTTGTAAACCCATTTTTCTTTTTGTTTAGTGGGATCATTAATACACCACATGCATGCAAGGAAGGGATAGAAAGCTGATTGAAGTGTCATTATGACTGCATGCATGCAAGTATTAAATAGGCTACTAGTTAGAAAATATCATTATCTTTTGTCTCGATTACTGTTGGTAGCCTTATATAGATGCAAATTGTATTTTCCATAATGGCCTTGTATAAGTAAATGGAGGAGTATTTATGTTGTCTCTTAGTTTGCAAGTATGATTTCTCCATCAGTGTGCTGGGCTACGTGAATCTGAATTCTCTATGGTCTATCTATTTTGCATGTACAACTTCCATATCAGTGTGTTGGGCATAAAACCAGCTTAGTGACGTTCAAACAAAAAGTGATTGCTGGTGGGTGACAAAAAAATTGCAGTCTTTGTTCACAGCAATGTCATGCATGCATGGCGAACCGTTGTTACTGCCCTTAGAGTCGCGCAAGTGTGATTGCACGTAGGAAGCGACTGGAAGAGGATTGGGCACGCAATAACGGGGACACGCACTTTGTGGACCGTGGATCTACGTGGAGATTCACGACATATACATGTCGATTATTGTGGGCCTTAAAAACAGAAAATGAAAAGATAGGAATAAATATAGAACAGAAAACAATATCTTCTTTGTTCTTGTTTCTTCTTATCTTCCTCTTCCACAGAGCATCCATGGTTAAGCCAACTTTGAATTGGTCCTTGCATATTGAAGGCCTCGAAGATAAGAACACACGTGACAGCATATTGGTAAGAAAGGGACATATTTCTCTGAGCAGGGCGGTCCCGACATTTTGGGGGGGCGAAAATAGATCCCAATCCCAAGCCCTTAACATAAATACAGTCAAAAACAAAAAATATGTTGAATGTCAGCCAAAGAAAATAAAGTTTTCTCTTATAAATCTTTTTCTTTACTAATATATTCAAGTAAGATTAACCTAATTTTGGATCACAATCTAGAAGCGGGTTCATCAGCAAGACTAGCAGATGATTTAAGTGCCTATGATCACTGGCTTTGATATGTATAAAGTCTCTCGTCTTATTCCTGCATTTCAACTGTCAGCATATCGCCGTACTAAAAATTGATAACCCCAATAATACCTGTGTATAAACTGTATCTATTCGCAAAAAATGTATCTACTAAATCAATTATCACAGGCTAGTTGCGATAGTCAAGAGGCAATGTTGTTAATCTTTTATAAATTTTGATCAACCATCTTGGTAAAATCTCATAGGGATAGACTACCTGTATAAATAGATATCAGAAACATACCTTCTCTTCTTTGTAACTTGTATAATTTTTGCGGGCCTTTGTAACCTGCATGGGAGGCAGCTGCGTCGTTATCTCCGGCGGTCATGCACTGCTCTAGGCGGCGGTGGCATGCACGAGATGAATATCAATCGCAAGCAGGGTGGTGATCCGTTCCTCAGCGCATGGTTGTACACTAGTAGTAATCTCATGGATTAAGGAAAGAAATCAGGAGATTTTTATTCATAACTCCTACGATGTTTCCCAATCGGGCCTTTGCTGGTAAGGAAGGAAAATAGGAATAAATGGTACCCCTATTTTGTGGATCGTAGATTAATGAAGGAAATAGTGGATTAAGGAAGGACATCCTAATTATGGAAGGAAATCGTAGAAAAAGGAAAAACAAAATCAACGACAATACGTAACAGCTCAGGGGGCCCCTCTCGCGCCGGGGGCCCGGGGCGGCCGCCCCGTTCGCCCCCCCTCAGGGCCGGGCCTGTCTCTGAGAAGCTTGATTTTCTTATCTAAAGGGCAGAGATCATTTTCTTTCGCCAAAGACGATACTATATATATATATGAAAATGTAAGACTTACCCATTTCACCTCTCCCCTTATGAACGGCGTTCAAAAGCAACAGGCGGACAAAAGGTGGAAATTGGCAATGGCAAATATATAAAAACAAAAACTCAAAAACAATGTAAATAATATCAAACTTTTTATGATAGCTAATATCCCGACTTATCCTTGATACAACTTTACCGTGATCCCTAATTCAACTAAAATAGTTGTTTTATTATAGCAACCCTGCTACGGACACGTTCATCTAGCATACTTTTGCCGATTCAGATTAGCAGGTAGGGTGGCAGGTTGGGCATTTTGCCTGGCACTCCTTCATAGTGTGCCAACATGGGGCGCCCGGCAGCGAGAAGCAGCAGCTGCATGGTTGGTTAAAGCCTTCACCTGGGTACTTGGGGTCGCATTCCCTTGAGACACACCATTTCAAGGCGAGCTTATCTTCATCAAATGGTGACTCCACAGCAGTAGCGTTAGCAGTTATGTTGACATGATGGTCTTGATAGATTCTTCTAGCTACAGGCAATATGTAGAGTTTGTCAGTCCACAATGCGCAAATATATAAATATATACCTCGTATAACCAGACGCAACAAAATTTTCAAGACAATAAATTAATTGCAAAAATATATAAATAAGATAATGATGTTATGCTTGCCTTGTCCGACCACAACAAGGCACCCGATGAGCAAGAAAGTAACCACGTACGCCAGACCGCTCCCTCTCATGTCTGATCTTCAACTTCTGACTAATGAACTTTAAGAGAGAGTTAGACGCAAGAGGCAATGGCTATGACCTCGATCTCACGGCTTATATAGAGAGGTGCTGTGCAGTCTTAATAAAAGGATCTGTTGGCACATTCCATACACGTAAGCTTGCGTTTCAATTTGCAGATCGCAGAGTTAATTATAATAGCTTACATGCATGTGCATTATGGGAAATATACTCTGGTAATTGCTGGTTGCCCTAAAAAAAGATATACTCCTGATTATATATGAATGCGTATAATCGGCCGGATCTGCCGATCTCAAAGTTACTTTTTTTTGTAGTAGTAGTACATACATCTTCGTGCGAGATATTCCTGAGGTGCTGATCACGAATGCGTACACGGCAAGACTTTTTTTAAGAATACGTACACGGCAAGACTTGTTACCATGCATGCGGATTTCATGCACCTGGTGCTGGTGATCCGTTAATCTACCGAGTTATTAGTTACCATACATACGTGTGTGTAATTTGTGAGCTTGTTAGCAGTTTATCCCATCCGTGTGTGTAATCACGTTCCCTCAAAAAAAGAAAAACTAATCACGTACGTGTCATTTTATTTCTCGGTGCAACACAAACCAGGGCCTTTTCAGAGACATGTTGTGAAAAACGTTTTTTTTTTGAAACTAACGATCTTTATTTAGTCATCTCCCGTGGGGATCTCGTCTGAAATTACATGCAATAAGAAATCTGGGGGCATCGAGCGCCACATATAATCAAGCCTATTGGTCACTGCTTCTCTGGCTACCAAGTGTGCAGCCATGTTTGCCTCTCTTCGTGCCCACGACACCTTCCATCTCTCCCGCGATGCAAGCATCTGCCTGACTTCCTCCACAATCGGTCCCAATGGCGACAAGTCCTTCCCTTTACTCTGGAGCTTGCAGGCAATCTCGTGGCAGTCGGTCTCAATGTGTATACTTTGTATGTTCAGTTCTACTGCCAGTCGTGCTGCTTCTTTGCAAGCACGAAGCTCCACGGCCGCTGGATCACTGCACATTGGGAAGAAATGACTTGCTGCCCCCATGTATGCGCCCACATGGTTCCTGAGCACGACCCCCGTGCCACCATTTTCCCCCACCTTGGCCGTAGCTCCATCTACATTGGCTTTCACCCACCCCTCCTGTGGTGGTCGCCATTTTTCCTTCACTGTGACTGTCTTGGGCTGGTGTTTTCGGCCATGTATGGACTGCCATTCCTCCATTAATCTGACAACTCTTCTCGCTATCTCCTCCGCATCTTCAATCTTCTGGCCATCCCGCGCATTGTTCCTTGCTAACCAGAGCGCATATGCGCCCTGTACTAGGACAGCTCGTTCATCATCGGATGCTTCTGCGAACCAAGACAAGAGCCACCGCGACAAAGTACTCTGGGAGCAGACCGACGCCGGTGGGATCGCCACCGGTACTCCCAATACCGAGTTCATTGTCTTCCAGAATTTTGCAGAATGGAAACAACTCCAGAATCTGTGTTGATTCGTTTCCTCACGTCCACACGCCGGACAGAAAACACCCACCTTGATCTTCCTCCTTGACAGCTCCGAACCCACAGCGAGTCCATTTCGTATGAGCCTCCACATGTGTGTCTTGACCTTGCCTGGTGCCACCGTATCCCATAAGTTTAGCCATGATTTATGATCCGCTATAGATGAGGATGTCTCCGGCCGGCCCGAGCGCATCCGGTTCTGACTCATCCGTAGGTGATAGGCAGACCGTACCGTGAAGACCCCGTTCCTCGTGTAATTCCATGCCTGGTAGTCCTCCACCTCCGGGCCACCAATCGGGATTTGGCAGATCTCTCGGGCCTCATCCGGTGGAAACATTGCTTCCACTTTGTTCACATCCCAGGAGCTGCCCGTGTCATCCATTAGGTCACACACCCTCACAATCCCATGTATGTAGCTCTGGCCCAGTGGCTTCAAGCTACCCTTCCTCGGAATCCAATTATCGTGATGTATCTTAATTTTGGAGCCATCTCCAATCCTCCATATCAGACCGTCTAGCAAGAGATCTCTCCCATGCAGAATACTCTTGAAAGTGTACGAGCCACCGGTTGGACAAGTCGCATTCAGAATGGATCCATCAACATAATATCTGGCTTTCAACACTCGAGCACATAGTGAGGCCGGTTCCTGGAACAGTCTCCATGCTTGTTTGGCAAGCATGGCTTGGTTAAAAGCCTCTGGATCTCTAAAGCCCATTCCTCCTTCATGCTTTCTCGTACACATTTTGTCCCAGGCGATCCAATGCACTTTCTTCTTACCATTCGCTTCACCCCACCAGAAGTTCGAAGAAATAGAAGACAGGTTCCCGCACATTTTCTTTGTGAGTTGAAAACAGCTCATGGTAAAAGTTGGTGTAGATTGGAGGCCCGATTTGACGAGAACTTCCCTTGCGGTTTTTGATAGTCCTTGCCCTTTCCACCCCGAGACCTTCCCCCTCGCACTTGTCTCAACATATTTGAAAGTTCCGTCCTTCGACTTGCCCACAACCGTGGGTAGTCCAAGATATCTCTCACTCAACGCCTCCTCCGAAATCCCTAGCACCTGTTTTAGTTCCTCCTTTTTCTCATCCGGTGTTCCTTTCCCAAAGAAAATCGCCGATTTGTGGAGGTTGACCTTCTGTCCCGAGGCATCCTCATACACTTTAAGGATGGACCATAGCTTTTCAAAATTATCTCTTGAGCCCTCCACAAACACCACACTGTCATCAGCAAAGAGAAGGTGAGTCACCGTAGGTCCACTGCTCCCGAAAGCCAAACCCTTCACTTGCTTCTCCTGTTGCGCAGCCCTCAGAAGCGCCGAGAATCCCTCTACACAGAATAAGAATAGGTATGGAGAGAGGGGATCACCCTGGCGCAGCCCTCTGGTCGGGTTGAAAGAATGGGAAAGTCCACCGTTTAACTTCACTGAAAAGGTTGCTGATTTCACACATCGCATGACCATCTCTGTCCAGTGATCAGAGAAGCCAAATTTCAGCAGCATTTGCTCCAGAAAATCCCACTCCACCCGATCATATGCCTTCATCATATCCAACTTTACTGCACACATCGGCTTTTTTCTTTTCCTCTTCCTGATTGCATGGACACATTCATAGGCCACTAGCACATTATCCGTTATTAATCTTCCTGGTACAAATGCACTCTGTTCATCAGATATCATAACGGGGAGCACAACTTTTAAGCGGTTGGCCAGTGCCTTAGCCGCAATCTTATAAAGAACATTACATAAGCTAATTGGGCGGAACTGTGAGAGCAACTCCGGTGAGTTTACTTTCGGAATCATAACAATGATGGTGTCATTAAACCCGTTCGGTGCAGCCTTCCCTGCTAAAAACTCTCTTACCGCACCACATACATCGTTCTTTACCAACTGCCAGTGCCGTTGGTAGAACATGGCCGGTAATCCGTCCGGACCCGGCGCCTTTGTAGGTCCCATTTGGAATAGGGCCGCCTCAATCTCCTCATCTGTGAAAGGCGCACCAAGGTTGCCGTTCATCTCATCCGTAACTACTCTCTCAATATGCTGTAAAACTCTGTCGCTGCCCGTCGACCCTTCAGAGTTAAAGAAGTTTGCATAGAAGTGAGCGGCCATCGTACGCATACCATCGTCATCTGTACACTTTGATCCATCTTCTCTCCTTAGCGCCTTAACTGTATTTTTCCTCTTTCGATGCGAGGCTCTATTCTGGAAATACCGTGTGTTTTGGTCCCCCTCGGCTAGCCAGTCAACCCTCGATCTTTGTTTGTAATACACCTCTTCCCTCTCATATAACTCATGCAGCTGCTCCTCAATCTCCTTAACTTCTTGCCTATAGCCTGTCCTGGCAGCTCGCTCCTTAGCATCAATGAGTTGGCCTTTCAGATGCGAAATCTGTTTTTTAATTGAGCCAAAGACCCTTCGGCTCCAATCTTGCATGGCCATCGAAGCGGTCCGCAGGCGGTTGCATGCAGTCTCGAGATCCCCCTCATGCTGATTGGCCGCTTGGGCCTCCCCCCATGCAGCATCTATCATATCCTCATACCCCTCATGCCTTGTCCATGCAGCCTCATACAAGTTATGGCATGATGAACATGGCACCAGAATGCTGAAAATTAGGGACAGCGAAAATCTCACCCCGGGGAAAAGTGGACGGAGGGGTTCCGGGACGGAGCGGTACGGGACAGACGTGCCGTTTGGTTCGAGGAGCGGGTGGATCTCGTCCATCTTCCTGGATCCGGCGAACACCGGCGAGCTCCTAGCGGCGCGGGGAGGAGCGGGAGGTGGCCGACGACGACGGGGAAGGACGGATCCGGCCGTGTCCGGCCCGGATCCGGCCGGAGGAGAGGCCGGCCGCCGGAGCTGGCGCCGAGGGAGGCGGAGAGCTCATGGCGGCGGCGGCGCTGTTGCCGGCGCGAGGCGGCAAGGTGGCGGTGGAGTTCGGGCGGCGGGCGGCGGCGAGGCGCTGGTCGGCGGCGGCGAGGCGGCAAGGCAGCGCCGGAGTAAAGCGGATCGGCGAGGCGGCGGCGGCGATACGCCAATGGCGGGATGGCGCCCGTGGCGCGAAGCCGAGGTGGCGGCGGCGGAGTTGGGCGGGTTCCGCTGGCCGGAGATGGACACGGGCGACGGAGGACGCGCGGCACGGGCGGCGCCGGATGGGCTCGGTGGGCCGCTCCGGGCAGCGAGCGGGCGGCGGCGGGAGGCGGAGGCGGGCCACGTGGCGGCTGCCGGTTGGCTACGGCGGCGGGGCAGACGTGTCCGGCGAGGGAGCGAACATGTCCGGCAGCGCGAGGGGAGCGGGGCTAGGGTTTGGACCCGAAAATGGAGGTGAGGGGGCGTGTTTATAGGTAGAGGGAGCTAGGGGAGTCCAAATGGGGTGCGGTTTTCGCCCACACGATCGTGATCCGACGATGGGGAGCATGGAGGGGGTTTGGATGGGCTCATAGGCTGTGGGAAGAGGTGCTGAGCTGCAAAGTGAAGGGGCTTTCGGGGTCACACGGTTAACTGTTGGGGCGTCAAACGACCTCCAAATGGAACGAAATTTGATGGGCAGTCTACCGGTGATATACCAAGGCCACTCGGCAAATCTCGATCCATTCCGAGAACGTTTTTCTCCCGCTCACGAAACAAGGTCTGAGAGGTGCGACGAGCGCGTGCGAGTGTGTCTGTGCTCAGAACGGACAACGGAGAGAACCGGGGAAACCTGAACGCACTACAAGAATGTTGTTGATCCATGACGGACCCAAACCTTCACAAATCGTTGCAACAAACGCCCATCGATGACATTTTTGACAAAACCATCATGTATTCCCTGTCATAAATTGGTCTTCGTGACGGAGAACCGAAATCTTCACAAATTATGCTAACCCATGACGATTCTTGGGCATCATGGATTAGCACTGAGCCCATCCAGTTTGGGTCCGGCCTAGGCCCGGCCCGAGCCTTTGTGACAGGCTCAACCCGTCACAGAATTTCATGACGTGGCGTGCGCATGGACATGGCGACCTACAAGGCCCATGTAGTGGTCGGCCCAATTAACTTTTGGCTTCCTATTTTCAGCCCAATATCTTTGGTCCAATTTGTTAGCCCGTAACATGTTACCTTCGATCCAGCCCATTAGCAGCTTCACCTTATTCAGCCCATTATGTTCTTTCAACTATGCAATTGTTGGGCCTGATTACTTCAGCCTTTGTTTGCTGGTTAATTTCAGCCCGGCTATAGTGCATCACCCAACCGAAAGCTTCAACTCATTGGGCCCATTATATTTTAACACGTATACAATATTAGGCCTGCTTATTTCAGTACAACTTCAGCCCAGTTCGGCCTTGTATTTCTCAAAATAAAAGTTCAGCCTGGTTAGCATACCAATTTTAGCCCACTTCTAGTCCATCATCAACACAGCTCAAAACAGTATAATATTGCTTCTAAACCATCCCACAATTTATATATGAACAATAATGTAGGTTCTGATCCAGCAACAGATCACAGTACATATATATTATGTTTCAAAATCAGATCACACATGTTCTGATCCAACATAAATATGAATCTACAATCACTCCAGTGCCACAAACTACCTACAGCAAAATGCATGCATTCATATCCATGAACAGAATGCATGCAGTTTGCAGCAGCAAAAGCATTACCAGGTACTCCCTCCGTTCCAATTTACTCATCGCTGAAATGGATGTATCTAGAACTAAAATACATCTAGATACATCCATACGTGCGACGAGTAATTCAGAACGGAGGGAGTAGGTTCCAACAAAAGCATCGCACCAGCAAAGATCACATATTGCCATCACCTTACAACAATATTGTGTTTCAACAACGACGCCTTACCCTGTAGATGACCTTGATCACCTCTAGCTTAGCAAAAAGTCATGTTTTGCGTCCATCTCGGCTTGCTTCTTCCTGTACTCCCCTTCTTGTCTGGCCCTTGCTTCTGCTGATTCCTCTACCTTCTTAGTCAAGGTGTTGACAACCTCCTAAAGCTCTGCATTACCTTTCTTCTCCGCTGCCAGTTGTGCTTCAAGGTTGGTACCACTGCTTCTCTCACACATATGCTGGATCCCCACATGCTGAAGAAACTTCGGCTTCTTGGTGTGCTGAGTGAGCACATCAGATACAACCTTAGTCACAGAGATAGGTTGTTGTCCATCTTCGTAGGTTGAGAGACCTTCTCTTCCATTTGAGTCTAGCAATGCAAGCAACAAACAAACATGGTTATGAGGTTACGAGACATCTTTGCCACAAGACATAAAGACAAATGGAAAAATCTAATATCAGCACTATGCACCACTGTTTTACCGTGTGGCAACTCGCATAGGACCGGCACGTTACATCACATGGAGAGGAGAACAGCAAAATATATTTTTGAGTCGCTATATAACTACACAGGAATCTATTCTATGCACTGATGCGCCTGCACTTATGAGTCTACCATTGATTTGATAAAGCATTTACTGGCTGAAGCCAAGGAAACAGTATATACAATACCTATGTAAAAGCAAAATTGGACAGGTGGAGAATCTACAACCACAGGTCTAACTTACCAAATTATCACAGTGCACAGGATAGCTGCGGGAACCAGTTGCTTGATGGAACTTAACTTGAGCACGGTTAGCTTTGTTCTTTTACAGATCTCCTACATCAAAAGATCGAATACAAATAAGGCACTTTGTAGGTTAGCATGTACTACCTCCGTCCAATAATATAAGATGTTGTTACAACAATATACTCACAGTTGTAATAATATCTTATATTATGGGACGGAGGGAGTAAAAGCAAAGAGTTAGGTTTTCAGGAAGAAGTGTACCATCTTCTTTGGATTCTTCTAGCTTTCCACAAGGGCATTCCACTAGTCATCAATCATCGATTTGAGAGGAGAAATTCTGGTCACCAAATTGAGCAGGAAAGGATCAAAATACTTCTGCTTGAGCCTGTATCGCTGCTAGCGGACTGCAGACTTCATTTGGGTACAAGCCTTCATAACTGGTGCAGCTTCAGTGTCCATGTGGAACTTTATCTACACAGAAGGGAAAACATGTGTAAGAATCACTATATAGATGTAGAGTTTAAGTACATAAAAGAAGAGACATCTGCATATCTGCCAATACAGAAATCTTTGTGTTCACGAACAAATCTATCCTAACTTCTGTTGCTTTTCTTAAATTCTTTACTTTTCCATAAGATCAAGAAAATGGATCGCGTTACTATCAAAAGATAGCGGAATATAAAAGAAAAACAGCATCCTGGTGCAAAAGCAACTACAAATTCAAAAGTTCCGGCAATCATCTCCCCCAAGGCAGCCGCATCTAAATGCTAACAGTTGACTACAGGAGCAACGACAGTAATCTGCCCTGAAGAGCAAACAAATCTTTAGCAAAGCATAATTATCTTAAATCATTGCTGTTTTACTTTTGTGATAATCCTTTCCCTAATGTTAGCATACAGGACTATAATTTGTACTCCCTATGTCAATTAATATAAGATGTTTTATATCACTAAGCCCACTGTTTCTCTGAAAGTGTTTAACATCTAATAGTCTACGCAAATAACAACGGAAGGTGCAAGACTAATGAGAATGGGGTCAAGGTTTGTCGGTTTCATGTTGTATTTGACTTGCATTTGCTAATTGATAGATTGCTAGCCATGGAAGAGGGGAAAGGCCTAAACTGTGTACAACCAACTTTGCCAACAAAATCTTGGAAGATCCCAGTGTTGTCCTTTTTCTTGTAATCCTTCCAACACTGAAGTACAGGCACATGGTTTCTGACAGCGATGTTGCATTCAGTTGCAAACTTTGCCGCAAGAAGAGGTAACTCCGGCCTTATCTTCCCCTCTGGTATAATGAGCAGCATTTTGGCCCACCGGGCTCGACTGATCCTGTTGAGACCTTTCCCATATTGTTTCCCCTTTCCCCATATTGTTTCCCCTTTCCCATTGCTCCTCTACCAACTGCACACCTACAACAGCAACTAAGCTCAGAAGATAGCCAAGACAATATGTTAGTGGTCGTATGGCAGCAGCAATCAAAGAGCAAATGGCAGTGATAAGAGGAGCTGATGATCTATGCACCAATACATGATCTCACAAGCTTAAAGAGTTGACAGTATAGCAGATAAACAAATGAAGAATGGTAAGGAACATTTTCACAAGCATAAACAACTGTGCAAGTAGTATTTTTTATCAGTTTCTTTTGGTATTGAACACAAGAAAAGTAACTACATATGGTTTTATGGCATGCAGTTGCAACACTAAGCAGATACTACATATCCGAAACAGTAGCTAATTAAGCCGCCTCTATTCAGAAGTGCCCACAATGGTATTACATAGCAATACCCGCAATGGTATATTATATTACATGCCATAACCATGACTTGGTGGATATCAAGAATGAATGTTCACAAAATTAAGCACATATATATGATTGAATTGCTAAATTCAGAATTTACACAGAAAGATGCAGTCAACAAGATCTGAAATTAGGATTTAGATTAAGCATGTATGATTGAATTACTGAATTCAGATTCTAGAATTTCATCTCATTATTAAATGTAAATTTCATCTCGTTGTTGTCATCACCTTCCTTGTTCACCGTCTGGTTGTGCTCATCAGGCTGGGCAACAAGATCAGTTCCATTGGCCATAGAGGTGTTGTCATCATGATGGACAGGGTCATCGTCTTCTAAAAAAAAGGTAGTGAGATTGCATTGATCATATATAATATAATCTAACAGACAAGGCTCGCTATTTGAAAAACATATAAATCTCCAATACTGGTTATTTATAACATATGCAAAATGAGATTAATTACAAAACTATTACTACCATGAGGAAATAGATAGACATCTAGCTATTCCACTGAAATAGGCATAATTTTATGGATATTCATGGCTAATCCATGTCAAAAGACAGAACCATGAGCATGGTGAGATTTTAAAAGGAACAAAGTGCAATGAAACCAATTTTTTTAAGAAGCATATATGATTGAATTGCTGGATTCAGATTCTAAAATTTCATCTCATGGCTAATCCCTGCAGTTTTTTAAGAAGTGTAGATAAAAGTCAGTTCGGTAGCAACCGAACAGGCTGATTGTCATCACCTTTCTCATTCACCATATGGTTGTTCTCATCAGGCTGGGGATTGAGATCGCTTCCATTAGCCATACAATTGTTGGCATCACAATTCACAATAGACAAGGTCATCATCTTCTAAAAGAGGGAGCGTGTGAGAGTGCATTGATCATACAATAAAAGCTAATACATAGGCCTCACTATTTGAAAACAATTTATTCTAGAATACCAGACATTTATAACATATGCAACATAAAATTACTTATCAATGGTCAATTTCCTGCCTTCATAAAGTGAACATCAGTATTCAGGTGAATCCATTTAGTTTTATGTAATATGGTAGCACACAAAACTTCAAAGAAATAAAACCTTCAAAAACATGGTACCACTTGTGCTGTACGGAAGAATTCAGAGAAAACAGTAGGGCTACACACACAAAATTAGAGAACATTCCAGCTAGTTGCATCATCAAACTAGATGGAAGAAAATATGTCATGTAATGGTGTATATCATATTGTGTTATATGTTAGTATTACCATGTCAATCTGCTGTGTGCCACAATATGATCAGGATCTACACGTGGACAATGTAAACCATTGTGACTATTGATTTCAACGCACCCTCCTTTCTTATCCTAGATTAAACATTGTGCTCAACAGTTCTTAATAACAAATTATTATTTTTTCATGGTGAGTTTACATATATATGAGACCCAATCTTACACTTTGTAACACATGGTCATTGTTTCATAGGAACGACCAGAGCTCTGATGAACCACAAGCACTAGGAAATGAAATCAAACACAAGCACGAAATCTCTTATCAGCAGTGGCGAAGCCAGCGAATTGACAGAGCCTGGGCACACCACAAGCTAAAATACTTTATTTCATCTACCAAGTATGACATGCTTGAATAAAACCATATGCAGTATATACAAAATAGTTTATACTCTCATCTCAAGGCTTCTTGTTGCAATTTATCACCAATGACCATCATCAATTGGAGTTGCTACTCTCGTCTCACGTAGAGGAGCAAGCTAGCAAAGGTAGCAAGCGACTAGGATCAATCCCCTTCTCTCCTCACGAACAGAGTTGGCCTGCTGTAGCCCATGTAAAAAAATGACTACATGGGTCTATAACCTCCCTGGTTGTTGCAAGGCCAAAAAACAAGGAAACGCCTGAAGCTGGCCCGGTTGAATAAGCTGTCGTATATTTAGCTAGAGTGAGATAGTTGGTTTTCAGCGTTTTTGTCAATTTCCACTACCCTGAAAAGTTGCCAGCGTTCAAGGACGTAGCAGTATCAAGCCCGGACGGTAAAATCGCCCCCTTCTTATCAGCCACCTCAAATTACACACATACATGCGTACAGACTGACCATGAGGTGGGTTAAGGACTATTACCATCTTGTTCGTCGAGGTGTCTTCGCTGAAGATGTCCTTGAACCGGCGTATGTGTGGTGCCGGAGAGGTACTTGAAGCGGCGACTGTATGGTGCCGGAGGAATCGACTGCTTGGTCCAGGGTTTGGTGGAGGCGGAGAGGAAGGGGGGAAGGGGACGTAGATCTACCGGATGCGGGATGGGGAGATAGAGGTGGGGTGCTGGCCGGCAGCGGAGGCAGTGAGGCGGGGTCGTGACGGGTGGTGGAGCTGGAGTCGCGGTCGTCGGATGGTGGCGGGATGGATCGGCTTGGTCAAGGGGTCGGTGGACGCTGATGGGGACGTGAGGAAGTGGCCGGCGGTTGAGGCGGAAGGGAAAGGTGGAGCTGACGATGGAGGCGGAGAAGTGGCCGGCGGCGGAGGAGGTGGAGCCATGGCTGGGTGTGGAGGTGGAAGGTGGGATTTGGGGGATTTGGGGGCTCGGCGCGGGGCGTGGGTTGGGTTATGGAGTTCCGTATGCGTCAAATTACCAACAGGCCCTTCGTACGCAGTAGCTGAGTTTGTATAATTTAGCAACCTGAACATAGGTAATATGGTCAATTCACGTCCGTTCTTTTTTGGCTTCGCGCCGTTAGCGCGAAAACTGGACGCGTGCGCGCCGGTTTGCTTGCCGCCCGAAAACGAGAACGCGTAAAAATAACGTTCAAGAAGATATACGCCGAGTAGTATACACAAGCACTTTTTTCGGAAAACTTTACACAAGCACATTGTATTTGAAATTTCTACACTATGTTTTAGTAAATATAAATTCATCACAAAAACATACTATTAAATAATTACTACTTCTTTTTTTGCGGGGAAAATAATTACTACTCCCTCCATCTCATAATATAATAACGTTTTTAACGCTACAATAGCGTAAAAAAACGTCCTTATATTATGGGACAGAGGGACTACTTCTACTCTCATGACTCTTGTGTACCTGAATATGAATATAGTCAAATAAGACGAATGTCGACCTGATTACCCCTCGACGCCTGCTTGACTACGTGTCGGCACACTAAATCTGGGCTTGATTACCCGTCGGTGCACCAAATTTTACCCCTCAATGTCGGCTTGATTCTCTCTCAACACACTAGGTCGCGACTTTGAGCCCCTTAGAACATCATGCCTCAATAGCCGATAAGATGGAAAATAGCTTGATATCATCGGACGGTCGCCTTGGAACGGTAGAAGACGCTGATGCTTGACTCCATGCGAGAGAGAGGGGGAAAACCATTGGTCGCGTAAGAGCCCCTCCCCTCTCCCACAATGCTCGACGACCACCTCTCTTTGTACTCACCATTGTGTGCTACTTTGGTTATTTAAACAGAATCACTATGCAAAAGCTTGCCAAGTTATATTGGTCGCCGAAAGCTTATATTGATTTCAACACTTGCTGATTCGGTATGTTAAAGGACGTCAGGTAGTATACTCGCCAAGAAGAAACACAAAGAGGTGGTAAAGGGGATCGGGGCCTTCCATGCTCGGAGGTTGAATGAGGGATATGTGATCATCGTTAGGCCATTGGTCAACCTGTGATCGACAAAGCATGTCTATACCCACCAATTCTCGTGACTAGCCCGCCTTATTTTCAAATTCACCTCTAGCCATCCCTAACAAATATAACAACGAGGGAGGGGTCGTCGAATGACATCGAACTTGCATCATGTGCCCATCTGCATCCTCCCTCTCGGCCTCGCTCATCTCTCTCTAACCTACATAACCCAACGACGGCTCCTCGCTCCCGTCGCGACTACGCGTGCACACAACCACCGCCCACCGGCGCATCGCAGCCTGCCATCATGTCTTCGGCAGCGACACGTCGCCCCTTGCCGTCACGGCCGCCGGTGCCTTGCTTCCTCGTGTATCCGGCGATGGGCGCCTTGCCTCCCTTGCCGACGCCTTGCTCCCTCGGTGTCGAGCAACGGCGCCTCGCCTCCCTTGCCGTCATGTTCCCCGGTGAGGCGGCAACTCGCCCAGCCCATCCGACGCCTTGTATGATTGGGGGGAGAGAGAGAGAGAGAGAGAGAGAGAGAGGAAGATTACATATGTGTTTGGTGGTGTATCAAATAGCGGTATAATATAATTGTATCTGAGGAAACCGGTGCAACTTATATGACGCGAAACGATGTTTCCGAGTGCGATCTAATGTCGATCTGTTTTTACCCCGGTGTAACTTTTATGGAGGAGTTCCGGCTGAAATATGACGTTCCAAGCGCAGCCTAAGAAAATCAACATTTTACTTTACTATCCTCCTCGAGGAGAAAAATCATGAACAAGTGCAACTTAGAGAATTCCCGTGTATTTTTTATTTGATAAATTATAAACCAACGGACATCAGTACATGTAAAATGGTCTCCCGCGTATTTTTGGCCGAGCGCGCTCAAATTTTTGGTGGCCTACCATACTTTGATGTGGACCCACTGCACAGTGAGGAAAGAGGTGGCCGGCCGTGTTAGGTCTCCTCCTCCCCCCTCTCTCTCCAAAGGAGCGCCGCCAGAGTCCAAAATTTTCCCCTTCTCAAGCTGAGATCTCCCTCCCACCCCGGATCAGCGCCCCGCCCCGCACCTCGTGCTCTTCGCCCCTTATCTTCCTATAGTCCTCGATCCCCAGCACAATCGCCATCTCCACATGGATCTTGGCGACCCCGCCGCGCCGCTCGTGGAGATTCACCGGGCTGCCAAGCCCGCGGGGACCGCACCGTACCCTGCCGACTCGAAGCCGACCGGAAGCAAGCAAGGAAATGGCGGTGCCGGCGGTCAGGCTGTGGCCTATGGAGGCAAAGGTTGGAGTCGTTCCTGCACGAACTCCGCGGACGATCTCGGCGTCTCACTTCTCGACGTAGCCACTGACTCCGAGGCGCATACAGGGACAACGAGGGCGATGACGACGACGGAGATGCGGTGGCTTCAACGGCGAGTGACTTGGTATACCTATTCTGAATATTTTTGTTTAATACTTTACAAATTTATGCAAAGCCACCTCTTAAGGGCCTGTTTGGAATCTCTCCGATCTCAAACTACTCCGCTCCGCGCTCTCAGGAAAAGTGGAGCTCGGTTTAAGCCACTCCGTCGAATTGTGCTACCGCTCCCTCCGCTCCGGGAGCTGCAGTTGTGGAGCGGAGGGGATTCGGACAGGTCCTAAGTTGCTTAGTTCAGGTTCCGTTGTATTTGTATAATGCTATTAATATAGTGTTGATGGTGATTTAGGTTATATGCATGTGGCCAGCAAATGCAGTGATTCATGTAGGGGCTCACTCTATTGGTCTATCATTCATCTACCGGTTAATTGACCATAGAAAGGTCATGGCATAAATAGGATATATATTTTCCATTTTTTTTCCTTTACAAAAGAGATTATTATCGGGCTAACAATGACTCAATACATGGCTTGACAGAATGATTGAGATTAACTAAACGAGGGAGCTTATTCGTAGCTTCCAGCCCTACATAAAAATGGCTGATGGTTCAGTTCCTCATTTGGTGATTTTTCCTTATTCTCCATCTATATTATACCATGATGGTGCCCTTGAACGAGTGAGACAAGTACATCGTCTGCTCAAGCTCTCAGTTGGCCGAACTAAAATGTTTTATCTTTCTGAATTTTTTCCTCTTACTTGGTAAGGGGCGGTAATGGCAAGCACTCTTAAGGCCTTTTCAGTTTCCTCTAATCCAGTGGCAGCATATTGATGCTTTCATTTTAAGTGGGTCATGCTAGCTGAACAAAAAACTTGATTTGCTGTTCCTTATACCTAATTGTGCCTTCACAGTTCTTGTGATGGTTGCTTGTGAGTGTTTGTTTGATAATCTTATATAGGATTTGAAACACTGTTTTTGAGTCACGCGACTAGTGGTCGATTAGTCGATGAGTCGCACTGCCAGGATTGACTCAAACCTCGAGACTAGTCGCGACTAGTCGATCCGCCAAGCTCGACTCATCACGAGTCACTACCTTAGAACGACTCATTGACTCGAAAACCATGTTTGAAATTGATGTAACATGTGTGCTGCTACAGTTTTCTGAAGTAACTATGCAACATCAGGGTGATACACCTTTGTTGTTTAGAAGTTGATATATTTGTAGTAAACTTACTGCTATTGATACATGTGAACTTATTGCTATTGGAAATCATTTCAGTAAATTAGTATTAACATTATCTCCTACTACCATCAGTGCATTATTTCTGCTGCATGCCTAAGTATTTTCACATCTTGTTCTCATGATATAGGCTAGTTATTGTTGGCTCACTGTAGGTCTCTTGAAGCTTTATATAAATGTCCACGCTCTGTTTAGGGGCTTTTGTCGCTCTTCTCTAAAATGACTACCCTTTTTATTTGCAGGTTCTTGATTGGATTACGTATTTTGGGCACTTCGCTGGTGCCATCTTCCTCGAGGTGAGAGTCGATGTATGTGGTGATGTGCATGTTATATTGTTTTGCGTGCTAATTTCATAACCATTACCACACTTCTGCAAGAGGGAAAGAATATTAGCGAAGGATTTATCTATTGTAAAAGTTGTACATTCCTCAGTTATTGTCTATCCAAGCAAGAATAGTCCTCCTATCGTTATGGATGGTGCTTACTCTTTTAGCCCTTCAGAAGTTTCTGAAACAACACATACATTTTACAAATATTACAAACTATTTAAAAATCATTTACTACTATATTGATGTGGGTAATTCACCTGATTTGACATAATGATTAGCATGTCTCAACATTTCATCATTAATTATACTGAGCATCATCTCTAAAAGGATAAAAGCTGCCAAAACATGTCAGGAGAATGATTCTGGGGTGTCGGGTATTGATATTAGGGCTATCTTGCTTGGAATTAACATCTTTTATATTTAATATACTTTTGCACGCACCAGACAAGTAATGGAACTAGGCAAGCTTATATTAGTGAAAGATTGTCTACTGATAAAATATATATTGTTGCACCTTGAATCGAGATAACTTCCGCAACCTTCACTTTACTGAACTCTTCCAGAAGTTTATAGTTCACTGTACTTGTTTTCTGGATATGATAATTTGAAAAGAGTGCTGCTATTGCCACTTTCCTGGAATCCTTTTTTTTACATGGTATCATATTTTATTTATGCGTTTATGTGCCTTCCTCACCGGCAATACAGTAAAGCACTGTAACTTCATTTTTTGGCATGCTACAGAATGACATATTGTCTTGAACATCCTACAAAAAGTTGCTCCTGATGCCTGTAGAACCTTTTGAACCTAATAGATCATGCTATGTCTGCTCTGAGGTATTTTGCACTGTCTTCAGATATCTTGTTCTTATATGTTATTCTTCTCTTTTGTATCTGACACGAAACTGAAACTGAATGCATCAAACCCCTCTTCTGCTGGATGTTAACACTAAGGCCATGAAGCTTAGGGAGGTTATTGACAAGACTATAAAAAGCAAACTTGGAATGAACCTACAGCTGGTAATTATTGGCTCTACGCTTGTTTTTGAGGATGGTGACGGCGAGGAAGACAAGGCTGCAAACTATCATCATACTCATGATGTTTCCTGTTCAAGGCAAGGGTCAATGGAACAATGCACTCCAGTGCCAGTTTTCTCCTTTTTTGGCTGTGCCCTTGTGCTTCCATATTGTCGGTTGGAATATATTTGTTGCCAGCTTAGTGTTGATCAATTATTACAGGTCTTGGCTGAACTGCCGGCTCCAGTATTAATGACACAAAGCTTACTGTTGAGGATTTCCGGCAGGAGTTGTCATGCAGAAGACATAACTGGCCCTGAGGTATAGTTTTAGAAGACATCTGTGTTTTCTATGTATTAATGCTTTGCTAAAAAACATGTTGGCTTCTTATGGGCCAGTTATGTCTTCTAAAACTATACCTCAGCTGGATGTTTGCATCGAATATTTTTTTTGTTTCCCCTTGCCTTCCAACAGCCTTTATAGAATATTAGTTATGATGACTCCTGCACAATAAAAACTAGGTGGCCATAGATGATTCTAGTTACTTACTACTCCCTCCGTCCCGTAATGTAAGACGTTTTTGTAAGCTATGTTAGCTTGTAAAGACGTCTTACATTATGTGACGGAGGGAGTAGCTTAGAATATACATGAAAATCCTTCATACAGTTTTGCTAATTAAAGTTAGCAGACGATTTCCCACTGTCCCAGAGTAGTAGCATCATACTGAAACTGCTGTTTTATAAAATGCTCTCACATACAGATTAGTTTTATCATGTATTTTTTTCCACACATTCAATGCTTAATATCATACTACCTCCGTCTCAGTTTACAAGTCTTGCGCGTATACCTAGGTTGCCAATTTTATCACCCTAATATAAACTATATAACACAAAAATTATACCTTTTGAAAGTAGAAACTCCAAAGTTTATGTTGGTATATTTTTTGTAATATATGACTTGTATTAGGTTGGTCAAATTGACGACCTAGGGGTACGCGCACGCCCTGTAAACTGAGAGAGAGATAGTACCTCAAATACATTGATAGGCCGCTATGTTGTAGAGGCAAACGAGACCTGAACATTTTATTTCTGTCCTATCTACTTTTTCAATTCAGCACTCTGTCAATGACTAGAGCTTCATTTCCGTGATCCATGCAGGGAAGAGATTGATGAGGAGAAAGAGCCTGACAGAATAGTTTTATCTGGATGGTCTGCTCTGGTGGAGGAACATATTAACAGTAATGGGGAGAACAAACCGACAACTTCGTCATCCTGGTCATCCTGTGCGCATGCCGCTGATGGCACTATTGAGGATCCATCGACTAGACCTGGGATGAAGCACAAGCCGGGTGAACTGTTGGAAATAAAGGAAAACTGCGATGCATCTAATAGTGTATAAACTCTTTAGTGAAAGCCAACTATGTTATTTTTCTGAAGATTTAATTGCTAATAGATATTTGTAAAAGCCTAGTTTTGAGCACATAGTGCTGGTCTACTTTTTATTTTTATTTTTTTAGGCGTTAGTGTGGTCTGCTGGATGCGATCGATAGGATCTCATTCGCACAGCGCTGCCCTGAGTGGGCCGACCCATTTAACATGTGGTATTCATTGCCCAATCGCCATGGCGCGTGCTGTAGCAACGCACATTATAGCAACAGTTTTTATTTAAGAAAATACAAAATTTATTTGAAAACAAATATTCTTGAAAGCGCAAACAGTTTATAAAATTACTAAACATTATTGAAAAGTAAAAATATTTTTTAAATCGGGAAAATTGTTTGGAAACATGAACAAGTTTTAAACATTACTGACCATGTTTTTAATCTGTGTATTTTTAAATCTGGGACCATTTTTGGAAAATGCGAACAACTTTCAAAATTTCCATATTTTTAATTTATAAACTTATTTTTGAAATGGGAACTATTTAAAATTTTGCAAACAATTTTTTAAAGCACGAACATTTTTAATATTTGGAACAAAATATTGTGGACAAATGAGAGAACGGGTACAATTTTCAGAATTCGAACAACAATTTTCAAAATTTGTGATTTTTTGGAAAAAACAAAGAAGAAGGGAAAAAATTATTTATAAAATTTCCAAAATTTATTGAAATAGTGAATATTCTTGAGAGCGAAAGTAGTTTTAAACATTTCTGAACATTTTTTGAAATATACAAATATTTTTTTAAACCGGCAACATTTAAAACAAATATGAACAAGCTTTGAACATTTTCGACCATATTCTGTGTATTTTTTGAACTAGAAATAATTTAAAAAAATTCCAATTTTTTTTGAAAATGCGAACAACTTCCGAAAATTTCTAAATAAATTGAAATTACGAACTTATTTTTTAAATGGGAACTCTTTTGAAATTTCCAAACAATTTTTTAAAGCACAACAAATATTTGGAACAAAAAACTGTGAACCAATTTGAAAATAGGATTTTTTTTCAGATTTGGAACAAATATTGAAAACACAAACTCTTTTGGGAAAAATATAGAAAGAAGGAAATAAAGGGACAAAAAAAATAAATAAAAAACGAAAAAAGAAAAAGAAATAAAACCGAGTAAAAACCATTGGAAAGAGAAAAAACAAAAAACAGTAAAAAGCCGGATCGAAACCTTCTGGAATGTTGCTAAACTTGGACAACTTAAATGGACCGGCGAAGTACGTTCGCTCCTTCCTTTTTTATGAATGTCTGATAACGTGAAATAGGATTTGTCGAGATCGAGTTGCACGAGTTGTGGGTGCTTGAACATGGTCCAAGCTGCAGGAGCTCCTAAGCGGATAAAAAGAATAACATTGGGCTGGTGGGTCCAATAGCAACAGTCAAGTCGAAGAGGTGTGACCCGCGTTATGATGCCGACTGGGTCTAAAGCAAGCTGACTGTCCGAGTCCTATACGACAACCTGAAATCTCTGCATCCCATGTCAACCTAATAGGTTGGGCCTGGACCATTTTGATAATAGGGACTACCTTGAGCACGACACATTAGGGACAAAAATCAACGACTGCTCAAAATTGGAGTAAAAAGGGAACAAAAGCCCGTTGGTAAATCCATGACGATTTACATATTGGGCTTATGACGGTGAGTACATGATTGTCATAAAATCGTCACCAGTTTTTAGGGCTCGCGGTCCTCTTGATGATCCATGATGGATCTAGGCTAACCGTCACTCATGGAATACCATTGATGACGGTTTCTAAAACCATCACCAGAAATCCATCATAGATTAACAGGTTTGTTGTAGTGACGGACGCAAGTTTTGAAAAATATGCAGATGAAATGCAGATGATGACATGGCAAAATGCAACACGCAAGCAATGACATGGCAACGAAGGCGAGTAGCTGGAAGACACCCAGCGCATCGGTTTCGGCGCGTTACAGCTGTGGAGGCAACGCTTCCCGCAACACATCATCAACGAGGAACAGTTCTTCGCCGAGAGGTGGGCGGAGAGGGAGGAGAGAAGGAAGGAGCGAGCCGCCTATCGCGAGGACAAGCGAACGCGGAAGGCGGTCGCTAAATACAACATGGCGCTAGGAGATGCGTCCTCCTGGGACTCCCGCGACGAGCGGTTCCTTGACGCCTATGCTCAGACGCCGGAGGAGGACATCACCCGAGTCGGACAACGAGTAGTAGTAGTTAGTTTTATTTTGTATTGTAGAAGCAGGCTATATGGATGTAGTAGAACTATATATCGTTCGAGAAGCCTAGATGTACACATTTTGTATTGTAGAAGCAGCCTATGTGCCGAACTATTTTCATATTTGTATGCTATGTATGCAATCGTCTGAAAAAAAATGAAATATAGCGCGCCTGCTGGAGCGGCTTGGGCGCGCTTTATTTTGCGGCGGCCGTTGGAGCTAGCGCAGCGCTGCGCGCAAAACCTGGCTCACCCGGCGCGGTATTTTTATTTTTAGCATGCCGCGCGTTGCGCGCCTGTTGGAGATGCTTTTAGCGTAGTACCTATCAGAGTATTTGAAACACGGGAAAGAAGTACCACTCGGATAATAATCACTTCAATGAAAAAAACCACAGATAAGCAAAATCATTAATTCACCCTTCCTTAGATTTTAACCATCGTGGAATTCGAGCTTGTGAAATCTTTTATCAGTAACCAATCCACCTCTTTTTTTTAAAAAAAAAACCCTATCATGCGTCCATGGAGAAAACTGCAGAGAAAGTAAACTTCATCTAATACAATTACATTGACTAACAGAAAAGCTTTCGGACACCACGATGTTAGAATAGCTTAAGTAGAGATAGTCAGATATGTTTAAACTGTTTCTGTTTCTATCTCTTCTTCTGTTCTTCTTCCTCAAGTCTCTCTCGATGTAATCTGGAAGAATTCTAGCGGTATTCCAAACGTGTAAGCTACGACAAATCTCCTATAAATATACATGTGGCCCGAGCAAAGGGTTCAACGCTTCCTATCAAATCTTACATGGTCATCAGAGCCCTTCCTCTCGTATGTCTAGCCTTCCTGAGATCGATCTAGTTGATCGAGAGAGAAACCTGAAACCTACCCAGAGAGATCCATCGAGAGAAACATGGCAGGCACCAACGCCAGCACCGCTGCTTCCACCATCGCCTCCACCAACTCCGCCCTGATCGGATCCACCATGAGCGCCCTGCCTACCCAACCTGAACCTTCCACCTATGCATCTTCTTCCACCTACAGCAGCGTCTCCTCTCTCGGGTCTCCTCCATCAGAGAAGCTCACGAGGGCGAATTTCCTCCTCTGGAAGGCCATCGTGCTACCCCAAATCAAGGGAGCACAGATGGAGCACTTCTTCGATGCTGCAAGCCCGGCGCCCCTCCTACCATCACCATCACCAAAGATGGGAAGGAGGAGCAGGTCTTCAACTACGCCCGGCCGATCTGGTACGCCCAACAGCAACAGGTACAAGGATACCTTATGGGATCTCTGTCACGTGAGGTTCTTGCACAGGTCGCTACCCTTCAGACGCCAGCCGAGGTGTGGAGTGCCATCCACGCCTCCTTCACTGCCCAGACGCAAGCACAGATCATCAACACCAGCATCGCCCTCGCCAATCTGCATAAAGAAAGCATGGGCATGCCCGAGTACCTGGCGAAGATCAAAGCCTTCGCCGATGAGATCGCCTGCACCGGTGACCCCCTCTCTGAAGGAGAGATAACCTCCTATGTGCTCAAAGGGCTGGACATCGAGTATAACCCGGTGATCTCAGCCCTGGCTGCACGCATCGAACCGATGACCGTCCAGGAGCTCTACAACCAGCTGTTAAGTTTTGAAGCCCGGATGAATCTGCTGCAAGGTAACAACACCCGCCAGTCATCAGTTAATGCCCTCACACGCGGTCGCGGCGCTGGAGGCCGAGGCCGTGGTCACCGCGGTCACCAACAGGGGCGTGGACGCGGCAACAACAACAACCGTGGGTGTGGGCGCTCCAACAACTCTAGCCCACGCTCCTCCGGCGCTTCCTACTCCAACACTAGACCCCGTTGCCAGCTTTGCAAAAAGCTAGGGCATGAGGTGAAAGATTGCTGGCATCGCTACGATGAAGATTACGTGGCCGAGGAGCGCCATGTTGCTGCAGCCATCAGGGAGCAAGAAGAAGCTGGGGACACCGTCTGGTATGCTGACTCTGGAGCTACAGATCACATCACCAGTGAATTGGAGAAGCTTGCAAACCGAGAAGGATACTATGGCAATGATCAGATAAACACCGCCGCAAGTGGAGGAGGTATGGACATATGTCACATTGGTCAATCTTCTATTAATTTCCCTCATACTAAACGTGATCTTCTTCTAAAAGATGTTCTTCATGTCCCTCAAGCCAAAAAAAATCTTGCTTCCATGTCTCGCTTGACAGCCGATAATAATGTCTTCTTTGAAACTCACCCCATGTATTTTTTTTCATTAAGGATCGGGCAACGAGGGAGCTCCTCCATCACGGTAGATGCGTCGGCGGTCTATATCCTATCACATCAAGAGCTTTTAGTTGCAAGCGTCATCGTCAAGTATACTCCATGGTCAAGCCGTCCTTAGAGAGGTGGCATCAAAGATTAGGTCATCCTTCATTAAAAATAGTTGATCAAGTAGTGAATAAAGGCAATCTTCAGTTGTCTAGTAGTGAGAATAAAGAGTCTGTTTGTGATGCTTGTCAATGTGCCAAGAGTCATCAACTCCCGTATCCTAGGTCAAATAGTGTTTCTCATGCTCCGTTGGAACTGATATTCAGTGATGTATGGGGCCATGCTAGAGATTCCTTTGGAAGAAAAAAATATATTATGTTAGCTTCATTGATGATTATAGTAAGTTTACATGGATATACTTGCTTAAGTTCAAATCTGAGGTCTTTGTTGTCTTCCAAGAATTCCAAAAGCTTGTTGAGCGTCAATTTGACAAGAAAATCATTACAGTCCAGAGTGACTGGGAAGGAGAGTATGAGAAACTCAACTCTTTCTTTCGAAGCATAGGTATTGAGCATCATGTTTCGTGTCCTCATGCACACCAACAGAATGTTTCTGCCGAACGCAAACACCATCATATCGTTGAAGTAGGCCTTTCCCTTCTTGCTCATGCATCTATGCCTCTAAAGTATTGGGATGAAGCGTTTATTGCTGCCACCTATCTTATCAATCGTTTGCCTAGCAAGGTTATTGGGAACACAACCCCCTTAGAACGATTGTTTCATCAAAAGTCAGATTATAATTCTCTCAAAGTCTTTGGATGTGCATGCTATCCTAATCTTCGTCCATATAATCGCCACAAACTCGAGTTTCGCTGCACTCAATGTGTTTTCCTTGGCTATAGTCTGGAGTGTTCAAGCCTAAGGAGTACAAGGATGGTACAGTAAGGTATGATTCTCACAAAGATGCTTTTCTTACCAGCTCAGGTGAACCTACTCATTTAGCAGAAGCTCTTGCTCACAAAGAATGGAAAGGGGCTATGGACAATGAATATCAAGCACTCATGAAAAATAAAACGTGGCATCTTGTACCACCAAAAAAGGGAAAGAATTTGATTGATTGCAAGTGGGTCTATAAGATTAAAAGAAAGTCTGATGGAAGTATAGATAGATACAAAGCTAGATTGGTTGCAAAAGGGTTTAAACAAAGGTTTGGAATTGATTATGAGGATACCTTTAGCCCTGTTGTTAAGGCAGCTACTATTCGACTTGTATTGTCTATTGCTATTTCCAAAGGGTGGAGTTTACGCCAGCTAGATGTTCAGAACGCGTTTCTTCATGGTGTTCTTGAGGAAGAAGTGTTCATGCGGCAACCACCAGGTTATGGGAACAAAAGCACACCTCATTTTGTTTGTAAGTTGGACAAAGCCTTGTATGGATTAAAACAGGCCCCAAGAGCCTGGTACTCCAGGTTGAGCACTCAGTTACAACAACTTGGTTTTATTCCAAGCAAGGCAGATACCTCACTATTCTTTTATCACAAAGGCAATATATCTATGTTTGTTCTTGTCTATGTTGACGATATAATTGTTGCTAGTTCCAGCTCAGAAGCCACTACCTGCCTGCTTCATGATCTTAAAGTGGAATTCACACTCAAGGATTTGGGTGATCTTCATTATTTTCTTGGTACAGAGGTAAAACAGATCAAGGATGGAATACTTATTACACAAGAGAAATACACCACAAATATTTTAAGAAGGGTATGCCTGGAACATTGCAAACCGGTAAGCACACCACTCTCCACTTTTGAGAAACTTACAGTTGAAGGAGGTGAGTTACTTGGACCGAATGATGCAACAAACTATAGGAGTGTAGTTGGTGCTCTACAATACTTAACATTGACTAGACCTGATATTTCATATTCTGTCAACAAAGTATGTCAGTTCTTACATGCACCCAGTACAATTCATTGGACTGCAGTAAAGAGAATTCCGAGGTATCTAAAGTTCACAATTGGACTTGGAATCAAGATTGTTAAATCATCATCCATGCTAGTTAGTGCATATTCAGATCTTGTCGGGCAGGATGCCCCGATGATAGGAGGTCCACAGGTGGTTTTGCTGTGTTTCTGGGATCAAACCTTGTGTCATGGAGTGCAAGGAAACAGGCCACTGTGTTAAGATCAAGCACTGAAGCAGAATACAAAGCTCTTGCAAATGCAACAACTGAAATCATGTGGATACAGACTCTTCTATATGAGTTGGGGATCAAGTCTCCACAAGCAGCAAGGTTATGGTGTGACAACCTTGGTGCTACCTATCTGTCTGCAAATCCTGTGTTCCATGCACGTACAAAACACATAGAGGTTGATTTTCATTTTGTGAGAGAAAGAGTAGCACGGAAGCTACTTGACATCAAGTTTATTCCCACAGGAGATCAACTTGCTGATGGTTTCACTAAACCACTTACTACGAGAAGACTGAATGAGTTCAAGTACAATCTAAACCTAGAGAAATCATAGGTTTGGATTGAGGGATGATGTTAGAATAGCTTACGTAGAGATAGTCCGATATGTTTAAACTATTTCTGTTTCTATTTCTTCTTCTGTTCTTCTTCCTCAAGTCTCTCTCGATGTAATCTGGAAGAATCCTAGCGATATTCCAAATGTGTAAGCTACGGCAAATCTCCTATAAATATACATGCGGCCCGAGCAAAGGGTTCAGCGCTTCCTATCAAATCTTACACACGCTGCATACAGGTAAGGCAATCGGTGGAACTTTTTTACGCCAAATTGACAATTCAAGACATAATCCATTGCTTAGTTTTGGAGAAGTGTAACCCTTTACTCTAGGTGGATGTTCAACTTTAAACGGTCTCCACTAAAATTTTGGGTATATCAAAAACCGTCTTTGGAACAAAGAACCACATAATGTGCCTCCGAGATATGGTGTGGGGTTATTGAATTATAGATGTGTCTTCGGTCCATATTTACTCCTATAAAGGAAGGTGGAGTACCTGCCTCCTGAGGGCCATCGGCGTTTTACTCATATTTTTTTTGTTTCTCTCTTGGTTTTCAGCGTTTTTTTATTCTTTGTCTCTTTATCAATTTTTACTATTTTTCCATTCTTTTTGCATTTGTTTCTTTGTGTTTTTGTTTTTTTTTCTTTGGTTTATTTATCGGTTTTCACTATTTTTCTTTTCTTTCTTTTAGTTTTCATTCTACATTTCTCGAATATGCTAAGAACATTTTTCAAAGACACGTTTAACATTTTTTAAATACGAGTTTATCATTTTGTTTACTACGTGGCCAACATTTTTTCTATACACATTTTCAACATTTCTTAAATACTTGATTACCATGTTTCAAATGCTTGTTTGACATTTTTCAACTAGAAGATTAGCATTTTTTTATATTTTTGTTTCTTTTAGTTTTCATTCTACATTTTTCATGTACGTCAAGTACATTTTGAAATACATGTTTAACATTTTTTGAAGCATGGTCAACATTTTCTTATACACATTTTCAACATTTCTCAAATGCTTGATTAACATTTTTCAAATGCTTGTTTAAATTTTTTTCAAACTACAAGATTGGCATTTTTAATACATGGTAAATATTTTTATACATGTTTAACATTGTAAAATGCTTGATTCACATTTTCATATACTTATTCAACATTTTGTTAAATGATTGATTAACATTTCTCATAGACAAGTTTAAGACTTTTTTTAATACGTGGTCAACATTTTTTCTATAAACATTTGGCAGTTTTCAAATACTAGTTTAACATTTTTTTAATACATGGTCAACATTTTTTAGTACACATTTAACATTTTTTGAAATGTTTTATGTAAAGTATTTTTTGTAATATAGAATATCTGGAAACATAAATAAAGTAAACAAAAACAAAAAAACATAAAAGAAACGAGAATATGGCATGTGACATGTGGTTAGCGGCATGATGGGCCGGCCAATATGGAGCTCGCCTTCAGGGAGACTTCCTCTTGTCTTGTTGTAGGCGAGACATATCCACGCCCGGCCGAGGAGCGAGGCAAGCGGGCACATTTAGGGCTCATTTGGTAGCAGGGGAAAACAGCAGGGTTCCCAGCCAAATCCTTGGAAATTTCTGCCCTTTGGCAATTGGGTCCTGGTTTTGCCACAGCGACATTTGGTTGAGAGGTGGTAGTGCTAAATCCACCCTCTTCCCCGTCAAAATCCCTAGGATGAAAATAAACGCTTTGTGAGGCGTGGAAGGAATTCCCTATCTCTCTCGTGTCTATCTTGAGCAAAAAATAAATGATGCCACACGGGCGGCCCACCCATGGTTTTCTTCCCCATGGATTCCCGTGCACGCGGAAAATTCTCAACTATGGGAAGCGTCTGTTATGATTCCGAGCTCATGTGAACAGTATTTTTAAAAAATTCTGATTTTTTTTGGTATGAAACTTTGACAAATGTTTGTATGATTGCTTACAAAATTTCATCATCAGATGACATTCATGTAAAATGTTACAAAAAAGAAAACCAAAATCGATGCTCTAAAATGTTATTTTTGCTATATTTTATACGAATGTCATCTGGTGATGAAATTTTGCGAGCTATCAAAATATTTGTTAAAGTTTCACACACAAAAAAAATTCCATTTCATTAAAACGAGGCCACATAAGCCGGGCCCCACACACAAACAGTGTGCTGCGTCCAGGTGTGGCAGCCTTTTCTTCCTCCTGCGGACCTGCCTTCCCAATCCTCGCCCACTCGCTCGTCACTTGATCGCTCTTCACCGCCCTCGATCGCTGCCTCCGCTTGCGTCTCCTCCTTCCATGCTTCGGTTCCCTTCCTCTTACATGGTCATCGATCAAGCCCGCCCTTGATCGTCCTTCAGCTCGCTGCTCGGGGAGGTTAGTACGTTTTTCCTTTCCTTGCTCGTTTTCTGTTCGACAGAATGCGCGTGAGCTGACATGCCTTTATTTCTTGTTTTGTCCCGCGTCCAGGTTCTTTGCTCCTCGCTGCGCGTCGGCGAGACAGGTCGGGCGTAATTTCCCTGCCTTTCTTTCTTGTTTGGCTATGCCTGCCTATCTTGCCAACTTGTGGATTATTCGTCCTCTCCATTACGTTGGAAAAGAACACGCGCGCCCTTGTATGCTTATGGTAGCTCTGAAAGCTTATGTTTCCGCCTGCTGCTTTCCTTGGCGTACGTGCATCTCTTCGTTTAAGAAACAGTCCTTGTTTGCTTCGTCATTGTTGGTGCGGCGCCCGAGTCGATTGCTACTGCTTTGGTGTATGTGATTTCGTACCAAGAAGGTTAGCTCCTGCTTTAGGATCGATGCCCCCTTTCTATGTCTTCTTCTTCTTGATACAAATTAAGTTGGTTAGCCAATCTCTGTGTGTTCTTCTTGATGCAAGGTTTGTTAGCCACAACCCAGTAAAATTGACTTTTGGTTCTAGGGACCAGTAGTTCTTTTGGTTGCTGCTTGGTTGTGCATGTTACTCGCTACTGCTTGCAGGTTCATTGTCAGGTTTGATGGCTGTTTTCTTGCCGCACTGATTTCTGCCAGTTAATTACCTATCCCAGAAAATTAAGCTTGGATTTTAGGGCCCGGTAGGGCAGGTTCATTGTCAGCTTCGTTGGCTGTTTTATTGCCGCACTGATTTCTGCCAGTTAATTACCTATCCCAGAAAATTAAGCTTGGATTTTAGGGCCCGGTAGGGCAGGTTCATTGTCAGCTTCGTTGGCTGTTTTATTGCTCACCGATGCATGCAGATTAAATGCCCATCGAATAAAATTAACCTATGGTTTCGGTGTCTTTTGTTTGCTTCCTTATGCATTTTTGTTCGCTTGCGATTTCCTCTGTTTCTTCCATTCTTTTTTTCTCGCTGCCTCTCCTGACGTTCTCTTCCTTCTGCATGTCCTGTTCGGCGGAATCCCTATGAGCAGTCGTAGCACCGTTTTATCTGTCTGTGCCTGTACTGCTGTTTATGTGGTTGCCTTCTCAGTCTCGTGGGTGGGGGCGCTTGGTTGGCCCTTTGGGAGGCATGCCTTTGTTTAGGTTTGATCGATGCTTCTGTGACCTTCATGATTTCCTGCACTGCCTCTGGCAGTTGCTTTGCTGTTTGTCCTTCAGGACAACCTTCTTACATGTATACATGATGGCTATACTTGTTCATTCATACATGCGGCTTGTCGAGCCATCAAATATGGTGATACTTTGGTTTTGGTGCTTTCGGTCTAATGCCCGATGAGTCTTTTCTTTGCTTCTTATTAGTGTTGTCTTCTGTTTGTTCTTCCTGGCCTTTTCTTCTGTTTGTTCTTCTGAATGGTGCAGCTGCTACTTACAGGCAGTTTACTCGGCACTCCATAAGCATAAGTCAAAAAAAGGTTTGATCATTTTACAAAGTACATAACTCGAAAGACAGTACTAATTTAAAAAATAGCACGAGTAACATCTAAAAGCCATATCATATGTAGGCGCATCTAATATAGCACGAGTAACAGTTCCTTTTAATGTTGTCGTCTACTTTTTCTGAAAAGAGATAAAACACGGCAAGGCTTCAAGTAGTTTTTTATACCATGCTGTCGAATGCAGATTAGGTTGGTTCCCAGTGGGCTTTGACGGCCCGTCTGGCAAGTTGTTTGTGCGCTTGGAAGATCTTGCTGCATTTTCTTCTCCACTTTCTCTGTATGCACCTCTTACAGTTTGTCTCCACCTGTACTTTGGTTTTGCAGGTCCTGTTGTCAGCATCTTCAACTGCTTTATTGAGTACCGGTCACTAACTCGTCAGTTCTCCATCTTCGTGTCAAGGTTTGCTTTCAGCCGTGGGCCCTCTGTACTGTTGATTGCTTGCTCTTTTCATACTGACCAGGCATTGCGTACGTGTTGCTGTTTTGTTCTTTCTTCTGCTGGGCGGCTTACTTTTTATACACTGCAGCTGGCCTATTCATTCTTATACTCGCGGCTGCTATCATCCATGCATTCCATATTGTTACGTTCTTCTCTCATGTATTGTGCCGCTTCCTGTTCAATGCCTTTATTCATTATTGTATTAGAGCAATGTTGTTGTGCCTGCTCTCTGCTTTTTTAGTTTGGGAAATTATGCCAGTGAATAAAATAAATTGTACTTGCTACATCCCATGCACATTTTATGCCTTTGTTATTGTGATGTATTGCTATCTATCCTTTGATCTGCTTATGTCTTTTCCCCATTTGTGTCCCTTGTTTTTCACTTAAACTTGTTATTTTGTTGTTCTTTGTGCTCTGCCTTGCTGCAGTGCAGTTCTGGTTCTCTTCTTCTGGTGTTTTTGAGGGGTATGGTCTAGCGCCGACATTATGCCTCCACGGCGCACTGCTCCTCTCAGGGTTCCTGTGCCTCTTTTGGCAGTTAGACCCCCAAGAAGGGCCGTTCGATGCGCAGCTCCTGTGCCTGTATTGCCAGTGACACCAATTCCTCCAGAGGTTCTTGTGCCTCTTTTACCGGTGAGACCCCCGCGTCGAGTGGTGCAATGCCCAGTTCCTGTGCCTGTGTTGCAAGTACAACCAGCTCCTTTGGTCGTACGAAGAAGAAAATGTATGTTGTCTTTACCTTCATGGTCTCTCCTGCTCTTGGTACCTTGACCTCCTTGCCTGGCCTTGACTTCTTAATTTAGCCGTGCTCTGCCTGCCAATAAGGGATGGTTTCTTTCCTCTTCTTCCTCCTGATGTTACTGCACAAAACCGTAAAAGATGCAGGTTCTTCTTGAATAGGTTGCGAGCTCATAACAAGCACGATTGGTCTATAGCCCATGCTGTCGTCCTTTGTTTTCCCCATGGTTCGTTCTTTCCTTTTTTCATTCTGCCTCTGTTACCTTTCCTCTCTTCTCTTGTACACAGAGGATTTGTCCCATTCGCCGCTTACACCTGATTGGGTAGGATTTTCGCCTGAGGAGGTTGAAATCTTAAAAGGTACAAAGGTTTTAGTTGTCGTCAATTGTCATGCTTTTGACTACGGGGTGCCAGTGTCATTCTGACAATAACGCTCCTGTAGCTTTCCATCTGAAAAGATCCTATTATGGGAAGCCAGAGTGTAAGTGTGGTCGGTGCCATGTTGTCTTCTGGTGGGGTGAGAGAGTACAGTCTCTGTCCAATCACAAAGCACTGCGTCGTATACAACTTATGTTGTAAAGAAGGGAAGGTGTTCACCCCACCGTTTTAAAAAACCCTGATGCGTTTCTAAACAACTTGCTTGCTTTTGATGGGCCTCCAGAGTCTAGGCAGTTTATTAGAAAGATACGCCAGTACAATTGCTTATTTTCTTTTACTTCCATGGGGGCTAATATAGACCGTTCGGTTAATGGTGGCGGGGAACCAACTGTATTTAAGATCAATGGCAAGGTTTGCCATCTTTAGGTTCGCTTTTGCCAGAAGAAGGAAGTACTCCAAAATATGCTGAATTATATATACATGATAGACAAAATGAGGTGGACAATAGGATCAGGCACTAGACAATGAGCATGAATCTTCTGGTGGGTTGAAAAATCCTATAGTTGAAAGGCTTATGCATATGCTGAATGCTAACAATTCATTTGTTAAGCATTTCCGTACTGCTAGCGAGATTTTAAAAGATAAAAAGCATACCACAGTTTCAATGCTCATTCTTGCCCCTGGCGAGAATGATGGCCCTCAGTTCAGTCTCCCTACAACAGATGAGCTTGCGGGTTTAATAGTTGGTGATGTTAGCTTGGAAACTCCTTTCAGGGACTTGATAATACATTGTCGAGGTCTTGGGCTACAACATATATCTTGTTTGGACCCTTCCTATTCCTTTGCAATACCCACTGCTTTTCTCATACGGGGAGCGAGGGTTCCAATTTGGTGTGCGTTATATTGTTGCTGATCTCAATGATACAACAAAGAGGGTTAAAATGACTATGCAGGATTATTATTGCTTCTGCTCTCATTATAGAGCTGAGCAGCATAACCCATATCTATGTTGTGGTTTATTGTCCTCTCAAGCTGTGATTGATGGACACGCTTTCATAGATGAGTGTAGATTGCATTTCATTATAAAGGTCCAAGAGGACATGCGTGCCGAAAAGTTACAAACCGTTGTTGATGCGGTTGGCTTAGGTAAGCTTGATGGGGCAGAGGTTGTTAAGAACAATATATTGCCATCGTCTTATACCGGCGGCCGTTGATTATGGTTGAAAACCTCGAGGATGCGGTTGCTGTTTCGCGTGTCCATTCCTCGCCTGATATTTTCACAACCTTCACATGTAGGCCAAAGAAGCCAGAGATAACAGGGTCTCTTGAACCTGGTCAAACTGCGTCTGATAGGGCTGATATTGTTGTTAGGGTGTACCACATGAAACTCACCTACTACCTTCGTAAGATCAAAAATGGGAAGGCTTTCGGACGTGTTGTTTCTGGTACTGTTTGACACTTACTTATCTTTTCTCTTCATTCCCTTTAGGTTTACCTCTTACCTTTTTTGCCTCTTTGGCCTTGCTGTACCCCAGTTTTGTACCCCAGTTTTTTCCTTCCAGTGGAGAGCTATATTATTTAGGATGTTGATGATGGTCACAGGTGCAACGTGCTTTGCTGACGTTAGAATCTACAACGACGTTGTATACCGAACTTTTAAAGAAGCCTGTGCAGCAGAGGGTTGCTTGGGGATGACTTGGAATGGTATAATGCTTTTGATGAGGCTTTAACCTGGGGGATGGGAGGTCAGTTGCGGCAACTATTTGTTACTATGCTGGTCCACTGCAGTGTTAATCATGAGAGTGCTTTCTTTGAGAAATATTAGGTTTACTTGAGTGACGATATTAAACATCGAATCCAGTCTGCTCGAGGAGGTTCTGCTCATGTGGTGCCTCCTGTTACATTGAGAGATTTATTGCTTGATGAACTTGTTGTTTTGTTTCCTAGGAACGGTTCTTCTATTTTAAATCATAGCTTGCCGTCAAAGTCCTCTTATCCTGGTCCACCATTGCAGGATGATGTGGTCAATGCTGCCTTAGATGTTGATTATGAGAGTCTCCTTAAAACAACAGGGGTGATGTACAATAGGCTAAACAGTGACCAACTGCATGCTTATACATCTATTCTTGATCGGATTAGGTCTAAGCAGCCTGGTTTCAGGGTATGGTCGTACTGGGAAAATTTTCCTTTGGAATGCGCTTGATGCTTATCTTAGAGGTCATAAGATGGAGGCGTTGGCTGTTGCATCTTCGGGAGTAGCAGCCTTACTTTTGCCTCAGGGTAGAACCGCCCATCCAGGTTCAAAATACCTATTGATCTTGCCGAGAACAGAACCTGTGATATTAAGAGGTCTACCATGCTTTCTGCCTCGATTGAGTCGTCCGCCTCTCTTATCATATGGGGCGAAGCTTTAATGGCGCATTGAGGGTGCTTCAAAGCAGTGGATCGGTCTTTCCGTGATGTCCTGTCTGCCATTGATCCTGCACTGGCCGATGTTCCATTCGGTGGTTAAGTTGTTGTTGTAGGAGGTGACCTAAGGCAGATTTTGCTGGTCATTGAGGGTGGCAGTAGGGCACACATTGTGGGTTCTGCAGTTACGCACTCTATTGAGATTTTGCACCTTAACATCAACATGCGCCTAACCATGCAAACTGCATATCCTCTGTTACAGAGTGAGGTTGCTGCTTTTGCATAGTGTGTTCTTATTATTGGAGGTGGGACAGCCCCTGCTGTTGCACGGAAGGACAATCGCTCCCTTCATGGGTAACTATTCCTCATGAGTTCTTGGTGCATACTACTGGTGATAAGATTGATGCTATTGTCCAGGCGGTCTATGTGAATTTAGTGTCCAGGTACTCTGATCCTTCTTATTTGCGAGGGAGAGCTATCCTGACACCAACAAATGATATGGCTGAAAAGATAAATGACCATGTTCTTTCATTGCTGCCTTTGGATACAGAGAGTACTTAAGCTTTGATTCCGTAGAAAACTCTTCAGATGGCGTACGAAATACAGATGCTTCTATCATGTTGAGTGCCTGAACAAGAAGATTAACAATTTCCCATAGCATAGGTTGGTCCTTAAAGTAGGTGTGCCCATTATGCTACTTAGAAATTTAAACCAGTCAGCGGGTCTGTGCGATGGCACTCGACTTATAGTAACAAAGCTTGCTGACAAAGTAATTGAAGCGGTTGTTATCACTGGCTCCAATTTGGCGACGCCGTTTACATCCCAAGGATATGTTTGACATCCAAGCAACCTAAATGGCCATTTAATTGCATAGGCGCCAATTTCCTGTTAGGGTTTGCTATGCTATGACGATTAATAAAAGCCACAGGCAGATCCTTGCCAACGTCGGTTTGTATCTCAATTCGCCTGTCTTCGCGCATGGCCAAGTATATGTCGTTGTGTCCCGTCTCCCGTGTGACCTCAAAGGTAGCTTTAAATGTGTTGATTGAAAATGAAGATGACACTACTGGTTCTCAGACAAGGAACATTGTGTTCCTTGAGATCTTTCAGATGGTTCTTAAATACCATGTCCGTAATGCTTTTGTCTTGTACATACAATTGCCTCCTCTCTAGATATTGCATTGCAGCTCATAATCTTTTGTCATCGCTGTCCCTTAAGCTCTTGTCCTTGCTACCTTTTGACAAATTTATGTTTATATGCCTGTTCTGAATGCACTATGTTTTGTTTGTGCTCAATACTACTTGGCTGCATGTACTATGGCCTCCTACTTATCTGCCGCATCTCATGAATAATCTGTTTGCTATTAAACGTACAAGCTTCCATTTGCGTGTTGCTTTTGGTTTCTTCTTTCCTGATGCCTGTATTACGGTGCTTCCTTGCTGCCTTTCCAGCCTCTGTTCTTTTCTTTCTTTCTTCTAAGGTGAGTGCATATGCATTTTTTCTTCATTTGTTTCCTCTTTCCTTACCATTCACCCCCTCTGGTTTATGTTATGCTTGTAGATGGCTAAGAATACAATTAGCTTGCTTTCACAGATACATGACAAGGAAATCAACTGGAATGTGTGTGTGTTCCTCTCTCATCTATGACATTATCGTGGGACAAGCGATGACGGCCCAATTCTGCATACTGACCTTGTGGTTATCGATCAAGAGGCTCATTTCATACTCTGCTATGTTTTAAATCATTATACAGTAGCTTACTTGTCATGCTTCCTGTGCTGCTGTTGAGTTTTACTAATATATGTTTTTCCACTACAGGGAACCACCACATGTATCCACAGCTTCCTCCTGAGGCATCTGAATGCTTGAAGGATGTTCTAGAGGAAGGAAAGGTCTCCCTCATGAAGAAGTTCATGTGCGACAATCAAAGTCATCTTTCAGGGCTGTTGAGAGCCCTTACATGATTCAGTTCACTCGATACAGCACCGCTGTGCCTCAGCCAGTCTTGAGGATGCATATCCATACTGCACGTACAACCTTTCGCCTTTTCCGGGTATCCCAAGGCCAACTAGCAACACACCTCGCTTTCTAGATTAGTTAACCTGTGTCAAATGCACAACTTGCTTGTGTTTGCATTGCTCGCTTTCACGCTTGCACTTGCTGCTTTTTTTGTTGCTTTCAGATGTCATTGGCCAGATTACGGCATTGTCAGACATAATCCCTGTGCAGTCCATGTACCAGCCACAGCCTTCTGACACTAGGACTATAATCCTGACTGATCTGATGTGAGTTTCCCGCTTCTTTGCATTCGCTGATCTACATTGTTTCGTGCTGCTTGTTGATATGCCAGACCAAAAATGCAGGTGTAATGAGATCAAAATCCTTCTCTGGGGTGCTCGTGCTCATGAATTTGCCGCCGAGGATGTTCGTGCTGCAAGTATAGAAAGTGTTGTTGTAGCCATATTTGTAGGGACCCTGCCAAAAATGTCTCAAGGTATTCATATCTCTCAATCATAACACGGTCTATTGATGTATATACTTGCTGATTGTGTCTTCTACTTATTCTATCTTTGTATCTGCTTCTTTAAACCAGGTGTTAAATCGCTAAGTGGTAGCTCCGCCTGCCATTGGTACATTAACGAGGATCTGCCAGAGATCAACGCCTTCCATTCTAGGTCTTTCTCCTCGTTGAAAATTTCCTGTGCTTGCCCTTGTTGATCACCCCTTTACTAAATCTCTATTAGTTTATTCTCTAGTCTTGGGAAAGAGGTTGCTCCTGTTGTAGTTTATGCACCGATAGAGCAAGGCGTTGGGGCGTCCATTTGTGAGCCTCCAGTTGAAATGACTTTTAAGCAGCTTCTTGCTCTTGATCCATTAGATAATTTGGTATGTTTCTCCTCTTTCAAACACTTTGTTTTTACTGCCCTGTCTATATTCTCTTCAAACAGTACACAGTTTCATTTCTGTAGGGCAAGCCTTTCATTTGTAAGGTCACCATCACGCGTCTGGGCTCTGATCAGCGTTGGTGGTTCCTCTCGTGCGTTGCCTGCCATAAGACTGCGTAGGTTAATGGGCCTAGGTTCCGTTGCTCAGACCAAGGTTGCTCTTCCGTTGGGGCAGAGCCGGCGTAAGCGCTTTTGCCAAGTTGTCCTTCAAGTCAGTGTGTTCTGCTCTGACTGATTAGATCTTTTGTGCTTTGTTGTTCAGATATTCTATCTGCACATTTGCAACTGATGGATCAGCTGAGGCTGAATCCAATGTTCTTTGAGAGTGCTGGCAGAGCAGCAATAGGCAAACCATTTCTAACCTTGCTGCGGCAAAATTATCCAGGGTATTCACTATTCAGAGGTTCGCGACCTTGCGCAGATAGGAGGAGCTGATGTAACCCTCCCAGTGGAAGTTACCAGAATGGTCACAAAGACGTAGTGCCTGGTGGTGGCCATTTCCAACAAAATTTTCAAGCCTACAAGCAACCGGCTATCTTTCCAAGTTAATAGGATTGACCAGACCTTTCAGCCTGAGCTTGGACCATTAGAATCTGGTCCTGCTTCCCCAGCTTCTCGCCCTTCTTCTGGTACAGGCTCAGTTGGTGTACTCTCTGAGTTCTCACTGATGTCGCCAGTTGGACCATTCACACCTTCATCAAAGGATGCACACGGCCCAGGAAGCTCTAGCCTTGTTTTTCAGTCGCCTCTTGATGAGGTGCGTTTCATGTCGTTGTCTCTTGATTTTCTTATTTGGTCCTAACTAGGTGCTTATGACAAACAGATGAACACCCCCATATCAATGATGAAAGGGAAGGGCCAGTCCCTTCATACCTCTGTCACTGGGTAAGCCCATAAACTTTATACTCCATTTGTATCAAAATATAAGACGTTTTTGGCACTGTCATAGTGTCAAAAAACGTCTTATATTTTGATACAGAGGGAGTACATTCCAACGTCTTTCTCTTTATTGTCCTTCTGCTTACAAACCTTCTGGCTCTCTACTTTAATGCAGCAAGTCAGCCTGTCCCAAGAATGCACGTCGTAAGCTGATACTCACACCCGCTAAAAGCACATAGGTTGATACACCGGCTGAAGGTGTGCCAAAGCTTTCTGTTGAGGCTGGAGAAAATGCTTCAACTGGAGATTCAGCTGGCTCTGCATCCATAGCAACTGTCGATGTACGGGCTTATTTCCTTTGCTTGTTCCTTTTTCTAGAGCACATTTTTTCTTCTGTCATAGCCATCTTTCTGTGTTAGGAGCCTACACTGGGCACTGCAGAGGCTGATGTTTCGCCTTCTGGGAATGGCAAGGCTGTGCAATCTGATCAGGCCAAGACCAAGAGGTAAACCCCCTCTGGTAAATATGAATTATTCATCGTCTATTTAACTACGAAGCTCATTTCTTTGTGTTGGTTTATACAACTTAGGAGCAATTCTGGTGTCAAGAACGCTGGCAATGCAAAGAAGACAAATCAATAACTAATCTATGGTCTTGGGTGATCATGGACGTACGGTAAACCAAATTCTTCTTCCATGCCTTCTGATAGGTCTCTGTTTCTATAGAATGCATGTTTTTGCCCCTTCTAGGACAAGTTCTTTTAAAAGGTTTGCTGATGGCTGAGTGGTATTTATGCCCTTTTAAAACAAGTTCTTTTAAAGAGAGTTGCTGGTGGTTGGGTTGTATGTATGCTCTTCTTGGCCAAATTGTTTTGGAAAGCTTTGCTGATGCTGTATGATACTAGAGGTCCACTGATTTCACCATTCCTTCAGCCTTTCATATGAATGTGTTGTGAATCACTCCTATAATGCCATTCGGCTGTGCCTTCTACTGCCATGATACTTGCCCTTGTACTAAATGATCCACAATTTGTGCCTATGACTGATGAACTACATATATGATTCGTTCCATTGTACTAGCCGTTTATCCCTTGTATACTTGTGAATGCCATGTGGAGGCGTTCATCTCATGAATTTCCTTGTCTTTTTCATCAGGTTGTTCTGTATATAGACGGTCGCTACTTTGGCGCAGGCCCCTAAAGCCTATGCCAACAAGGACAAGCCAAGACTAATTCACTGCAGTTGTCTTCGTGTGCCTGTCTTTGCACCCTTCTGGACACGCTCCTACTATGTTTGTTGCGTGTTTGCAAACCCAGTCTTTGGCTCTCAAATAGCCATGTCAAAGCTCTGTTGATATTCCCTGTTTAAGATCTCAACCAGGCCACTTTCAAGCATTGTAAATATCGCCGTTCGAACTCTCTGCTCTCCCCCGCCTCTCCTGATGATATTTCTGTACTCGTTGGGCTGCGCTACCAAATCTATCTATAATTATCAGTGCAATGCTATGCCTGTGTATTCCCTATGTCCAACCTTTTTATTTGGTCATAAGGTTTGCTCTCCTATCACCGTGCCTTCTTGAAAATGGTTGTGTGCTTGATCTTCAGCCTGTAGTAGATTTGCTGCTTTCTTATTTCACCTGGTGTATTCAGGTCATTCCATCATTGAGATATGTGTTTCCTAAGTACTCCCTTCGTCCCATAATATAAGAACGTTTTCAAGCTATGTTAGCTTGAAAAATGTTCTTATATTATGGGATGGAAGGGGTACATGTTTACTGAGGATTACCATTTTCATGCTTATTTGTGTACTGATGCAGTTATTCATGCCGTTTTGTCGTTGTTATGATGGCTTGCATCTAATCCTTGCTTTGCCATACACCAGTGAGGTCACATATGAGTTACCTTCACCCTGCTATATATCCGACTTCAACCTGTTTGTGTTGTTGGTTTATATGGAATTCTATCAGAAAGTTCAGACAAAAGACCTGATGGAATAACGATATTTGAAAATCATATTAGGATGAAGACAGAAGCGGAAGCTTATTAAATGTGTGATGCTCGGTAGGATGAAGACAGAAGCGGAAGCTTATTAAATTCTAAGGACGCCTGGGACTGGCAGCGTACCCTGTTGAGCAGCTGCGCTTGATAAATAGCACAATGACTTCACACGTGCAAGCATTAAACACTAACTGCACGCGAATTAAACATCTGTTTTATGGCTGTTTTGCTGTTTTATGGCTGTTTTGCTGGGGCAGTTAAATTATGTCATGTCCTTGATACTTTTTTGAAGGCATGTCCTTGATACTGAGAGCATCTCCAACAGCCGCGTTAAATAAGTGTCGCGCCGTAAATTTGTCTTTTTAGCGCGCGCGCAATCGAGATCGTCGGCTATCCAGGCACCCGGCCCAGTCTGCATCCCAGTAGGTGACCGTGTTGGTCGATGGTGATGCCGGTAGGAGAAGCCCATATATATGTAGAGGTGTCGCGAACACACCGCAAGATCCGCTTGATGATGGAGAGATGACATTGGTGAGGATCATGCATACGCAAGCACGCCTGCTACTGTACGGTGTACGCCAAGTCTGGGCGAGTCATAGTGAGGTATTGCAGGCCACCCGCAAGGCTGCAATACTCAGCGGAATCACAGATGGGTGATCCGGCATCGACGGCGAGCTTGGGCGACATGTCGACCAGAGTGGAGACGGGATGGCACTGTGACATGCCGGCCCGTTGAAGAAGTTCCTTGGCGTATTGGGCTTGGCTGAGGAAGAACCCACGCGAGGTGCGCTGTACGTGGATGCCAAAGAAGTAGTGAAGAGCGCCCATGTCCGTCATCGCAAACTCTCGCTGTAGCTGACCGACGACAGTGTGAAGAAGAGACGTCGATGAAGTTGCGAGGACGATGTCCTCGACACGTACAACAGCAGGTAGGCGGCATCATCGCCCTGCCGGAGGATGAACAACGAGGCGTCTGAGCGCAAGGCGGTGAACCCGATCGTGGCGGCGAAGCGATGGAACCAAGCCCGTGGGGGCTGCTTGAGACCGTACAGGGACTTGAAAGACAGTAGACATGATCGCTGCGAGCGTTGTCGACGAAGCCAGCGGGTTGATGGCAGTAGACCTGCTCCTCGAGAACACCGTGAAGGAAGGCGTTCTTCACATCAAGCTGGTGCACGGGCCAACCACATGAGCACGCCAAGATAAGCACTGTCCGAATCGTCGCCGGCTTGACCACCGGAGAGAAGGTGTCACCAAAATCAATGCTCGGGCGTTGAGCGGAGCCACGGGCCACCCAGCATGCTTTATAGCGTTGGAGCGAGCCATCGGCCTTCGTCTTTTGCCGGAAAACCCATTTGCCAGTGACGATGTCTGCACTGGGCGGACGAGGCACGAGTGTCCACGTGGAGTTAGATAGACATGAGGGCATCGTGCTCACTTTGCATGGCTGCACGCCAGTTTTGGGTCACCTGAAGCGGAGCGAACGGATGTAGGAAGAGTAAAATGCATAGGTGATCATTGTACTTGTGTCGAAAGCTCACTTTGATCACTGTACTTAAAAATACGGTCAATACGGTCACTATATACGTCATCCGGTGATTATACGGTCGCTGCTCATCGTATAGCATCGTATTTTGTCTTTGTTGACTGGTCAAAATTCCCAAGTGGCAAATAACGCAGTTTAGTCGGCCGACCTTTTGCGGGACCCATCTGTCTGTGTGCGGAAATAAATTAGTAGTAGTGGAAATAAAAGCAAAAGTCCCGCATGCAGTAGTGATTCGAATCAGAAACCCTACGGTGGAGACACGCGCGCTAGCTTCGGTGTCAAACCGGATAGTGATATTCTTCACGTAAACTGGCAACACGTAACACGTAGTTGTCACACACGAACGCACTGCACCACACACTCACACATTGCCGCCGTCTCCACGCCCAAGTCCCTTCACTGCCTCGCTAGGCAGCTCATGGAGCCCTCGCAAACGCCTCATGAACGCTCGCTGCATCACCGTCGTCCGGTACGTAGAAGCAGCCGGACAAGGTAGCGAACGTATACTAATTCTTTGCCTGCGTGAGGTGGCCACACGGCCGACAGTGACGACACCCGCACGGAGTCGCCCTCCTCGCCGTGCGCACGATGGCGGCACGGCTGTCGGAGCACAACCTGGCGGTCTCAGTTTCGTCGCTGGTGTCCTAGTCTGCTAGCTAGCGAGTCTGCGAGTGTGTGCAGGGGTGGTAGTGTGCGTTGTGTGTGTTCATAATGCGGGCGTGCTCTAACTGAATCATGCATTGCATGTGTTAATAATAAGGATGCATTCTAAGTAAATGACACTACTTGTTGACGGTCCAACTGGCTTGCTCGTCTTGGCGTAGTCACAGACGTCCCTGGATCAATTCCGGTTGCCCGCAAGTCAAAGTTTTTGTATTCATTTTACATCCTCCCACTGACGAGTGGGACCCACATAAATTAGAAAGAGGATTAGGCTGCATTATATGTCACATAGGACGATTGACTAGTCAACGCAGAGCAAATACGAAGCTATACGGTCAGTCAGTGACCGTATAATCATGAAAACGTGTATATAGTGACTGTATTGACCGTATTCTTAAGTACAGTGACCAAAGTGAGTTTTTGACAAAAATACAATGACCGCCGATGCATTTTACTCATGTAGGAATGGGAGAGATCACGGACGCGTGAAGATTGGTGTAACGTGGGTTGGACTGAAAAATCCCGTGCCGCGCAGCGCTGTGGAGGACGAGCAACCGTGGGGGCAGGCGCGCGCGGGAGAGTTGGGCGTGTGGTTGGGAGTTGATGGAGCTGGGCGGGGAAGTGGTGGATGGCTGGGACGTGGGAGTGGGTTGCGAGCGGGACGCGGTGTGCATGGGCTGCATGGCAGCCACAAGTGGCGAGCCGTGAGGCGTCTGTTGGGGCGGCGTCCGTGCAGGAGGTACGTGAGGCAGATTATGGATCTGCGGCTGATTCTGGTGATTCAGGAGAGGATTGGGATAAAGTTTTGAAAGGGAAAACGCTCTCCACGAACGTAACGTGCCGAGAGAAGAGGATTCGCCGGGTCAGAGGGTTGTAACAGCGATAGCCCTTTCGCTCGTCCGGGTATCCCAAAAAACCGCAAGCCACCGATCGTGGCTAGTATGTTGGGATAACAAAGGCAGCCAGCCGACTGTCAAAAAAAAAAGGCAGCCAGCCGAACACACGCAAGTCACGGAAACCTGGTGTGGCCAAAGAGAAGGTCGTGCGGCATGGTGAGAAGATTTGGTTTGCACGGGCGCCGGTTGATCAAGTACGTGGACGTGGAAAGGGCTTTGGCCCACCAGCGATGAGGTAGTAAAGTCTATTTTAAACTTTGTGTTTGTGGAGGTGGTCGGAATCAAACCCTGAACTTCAAAGGTAAATGTTTGGCAACGGAGCGACGGCCGAACTTTGCGCCAGTCGCGTCCACGCGCGCTTCGCCCCAGCCATCCACCAAGTGACACGTCGGATGCGGGCCATCCAAATCGCTGCTTTTCTTCAACCTCCCGAGGATCCCACCCCATCCCCGTCTCCCAGCTCCGCGGATCTCGCCCCATTCTCGTCTCCTGCCTCCGTCGTTGCAGCACGCAGCACCAACGCCCGCATCTCCTGCCTACATCGCTGCAGCGCGCGAGTAGCTCGCCGTCGGCCATGGACGATTGAGTCCCCGCCAGCCATGGATGTAGATCTCACCCCGCCACGCTTGCAGCCCCACTCGCCATTGGATGCAGCAAGGCCGTTGACCAATCCCATTCCTGTCGGTTGCAACCCCCACGCGCCTCGTGCTCCGGCCTCGCCGCCAACGAGCCGGGCGGCGATGGACGACATCAGAGGCTTCTGCAGAACCGTCTCACCCCCTCATGTTGCAACTGTTTAAAAAAAGCTTCATCCCCCTAGATGAAAAGCTTTAACCGGATGTAGAGAAAGCTACAAGCAGTCAGCGCCATTGCCGGAAAGCTACAAATGTTGACATGAAATGCTACAACCTTCGATGGAAAAAGCTTCAACCGAACTGACACAAAAATCCTTGACCAAGCGCTACTAAAAAGAAAATAGCTACAACCTTTGGTAGAAAAGCTTCAACGGTTGTTGGAAAAAGCTCCAACCATTGAGAGAGAAAGCTACAACTAGACACTATGAAAATAAGAAAGCATCAACCAGTGACGGCTGGAGCTGGAAGAAGATGATAAAACGCTGCAGTTTTGCTACATGCTTCAACCGGCATAGATTTTGCTACAACCGGCATAGCATTTTGCTACAACGGGCGTCACGTTTAGCTACAACACATAGCCGGCGTTGCGTTTTGCTACAACTAGCATCACTTTTTGCTACAACCGGCATAACGTTTTGCGACATCCATCACGGCTGAGCTGCGAGGCTCGACGGCGATGACGACATTTTTGCTGCAACCGTCGTAGGTTTTTGCTATGTCCGGCAACGACTTTTGTTACATTCGTTCATTTTTTAGATGCAAATGTTCTACCTGCAACAGTGAGCTACACCAGCGACGACGGCGACGTTTTTTTTTTGCTACAACCGCATCTCCATTTTGCTACGACTGACAACGAAAAATGCTACAACGGGAAATTCTATTTGCTGGAACCAGTCAATCGCTGGCGAGACGGAGCTGCAACCATGGCGTGCGCGGGCGGCGAGGGCGGGATCCATCCATGGCGAGCGCGGGGGGCAGCGAAGTTGCATCCATGGCAAGCGCGGGCGGCGGAGCTGCATCTAGGGGGTGCGAGACACATTGAGATGCAAAGACAGAGCTGCATCTGGCGAGTGCCCCCGGCGAGCTGCGCCGGCGAGCGGCCCCGACGATGAGGATGGCCGGCGAGGGCGCCAACCGGCGACGGGGACGCCGCGGTGGTTCTTCAAGCTTGGTCGATGGGGGATGGCGGGGTGTCGAACGTAGCTGTGGGCGTTGCAATTTTTTTTCAGGGGGAATAACTGGGAGGAAGACGAATCAGGGATCAGATCTAACGGCCCTTAATTGTTTTATCGGGTGGCTGGGGCTGAACCGGCCGAACAGTTCGGCTGGCGCGCCGGCGCCTATAAGCGCCCAACTTCAAACCCCTGAAGTCGACACCCTGTATTCGTTGATCCCGGCAACCCTGAACCTATTTGTCGCGTCGGGACTCGGGAAAAGGACAATCCCGACCGGAATAACCTACTTCTCTCACTGCCTATTGGGACCCACACGTCATATCCCTCTTCTTCCGATCTTTCGCCTCAGCTAGCCTCGCAACAGATCCATCTGCCTACATCACGGACAACGCGTGCACCTCTGGATCCAGCACCGGGAATGGTAGCTAGCGAGGTGGCTCAGAGGCTGTGACAGGAGAAGAGCGCCGACGAATAAAGGAGAGGAGCACCAGCGAGATACGGCTTGGTGGCCAACTTCACATAGTAACTAACCAAAGCATAGCTTGTTGAGAACTCCCCGTCCCCTCGCGTCGCCCCTGCTCGGGCGACTCGGGGGTCCAAACCCTAGCGCCGCCACCTCCTTTTCCCCTCCCTCCCCTCTCGCCGCCTGAGGCCGCGCAGGCAAGCCCGGGCGCCGCCGAGAAGGTGGCGGCGGGGCCCTGGCTGCCCTGCCTCTTCTGCGGGGGGCCGAGGTCCCCGGGGCGGCGGCCCTGTCGGAGAGACATCACAGGCCCTGCGACAGGCGGTGGCGGGGGCGTGGGCCAGCGAACCTCGCCGTGTGGACGGCGGGTGAACCGGAGGACGGGTGGCGTGGTGCTGCGGCAGATCGGCAGCGCCGGATCTGGCCGCCCCTGTCTCCCCTGTTTGGCGAGCTCCTCCCCGGCCAGATCCGGTCTGCTCCTCTGCGGGCCACCAGGTCTCGCGCCGTTGGGGTAAGGGTGGCGGGGATTCGAAGACCGGGAGAAATCACAGGCCGGTCTCGCCGGTCTTGGCGGCGGCGACGCTCGAGGGCGCCGCTCCCCTCCTTGGAGGCGCCGTCCAGGTCAGATCTGCCGCCCCCTTCCCCTCTAGTCTCCCGGGTGAAAACCACAACTCTGTTGGGCGGCGGCGACGCCCTTGGCGTCGCGTTCCTTCCTGAAGGTGCCGTCTTTGGGAACTAGGTGGGCATTGGGCTTGCTCGGCGTTGTGGTGGGTGTGCAGCGGCGGAGGTAGCTGGACGCTACTGCTCTTCTCCGCCCGTTCCGGCATCTCTTTCTCATTCATGTCCAGTCCGTGGATTTGGTGGTGCTCTGCTTCAGGTGTGCACTCCGTGGCTTGTCGAGTGCGCTCGGTTCCTTCTCCAGATGCAGCCTGCCGGTGTCCTTCCTCCCAGGTTCTAGGGTGAACCGCGACACTGTCAACGGTTCGGCGCCTTCGATCCAGGCGAGGAGGCAGGGGCTTTCTTTGACAATGGAGCTGGGAGGTCATGGCATGTCGGGGCCGCTGGCGATTTGGCGACGGCGTGCCCCTCCTCGCCGTCGGAAGTGCGTCTCCTGTGCTGACATTCTCCTACTTCCTTGGTGACCCGTACGCGATTGAGGACCTTCACATCTCCGAGCTGCGTGTCTCCATGTTCGATCTTATTTAGCTTGGTGTGTGTGAGGCTTGTGAGCTGCTGTCCATCGTCTTTGTACCTTGTCGTTTTTCTGTTTTCTTGTGTTGGTTTCGCGCTTGTATTACTTTTTCTGGCCGGTTGATGGCTTTGTTAATTCAAAGCCGGGCTCCTCTAGAGCCTTCGTTCTAAAAAAAAGATACGGCTTGGTTGCAGGTTGCCCCTGGGGCTGGATTGGAACGCCGGGGGCGTGACGTGGAGGTCGATCTCGACGATGATGACGCGGTCGACTGTGCCCTTGGGAGGCGAGCAGGCGGGCTAGTTCCGGACCTGACATCGAGTTTGGCGTTGTCTGAGCAGAGCGCGGCCTGACGCGCCAGTTGACGAGCATGTGCTGTGCCCAGCCCACGGCGTGTACAACTGGAACCGCCAGTCCCACGCGGCCGCACGCCGGTGCAAGCTGCTACGGGGGTTCGCTGTGTGTCGGGCACTAGAGCGTTCCCGAGGCCGACGTCGAGGCCTCGGCGACGAACAGGTCCTGGAGCACGGCGGCCGGTGCCAGGAAGCCGTCGTTGGTGTACGTCTCAGCCTTCACGATCAGCCCTACGAGGGAAGCATCGACGGCGCGCGCGCGCGCGCTTGGGCCGGCGCCGGCGTTCGATCGATTTCCTAGCTAGTACTGTACAAACTAGTGCCTAAGCAGTTGCAATGCTGGATCGATTTTCCTAGCTACGCTACGCAACACACGCACAGGTACGTAGCTAGCTCCAGCTACACACGTACACACCTGGGTGCAGATCGGCTGATCTCGCCGGAACGCACGAGGCACGGGCACCCGGCCAAGACTAGCCGCGGCTGTATCATAATTGAAGCACCATTGACCGCGAGGGGACCTGCTACAGCCGCAGCTAGCCTCCTAGGACCGGCGTGAGCGCTTTTCCTTTTAGGGCATCTACAACACCTGTGCTTAGACAAGGAGCCAGACTTCTATTCCTGGCCGTTATGGCCACGACGCTTGGTCTTTTCTTCTTTCGCGCTAGCATTTTTTATCGAGTGCTACCTAGTTTGGGCGTTTTCAATGCAGAGACGCTTGTTTGGGCGCTTTCACTATTTAAAAAAGGATTAATCAATAAGCACCGGTGGAGGAGTTCGCCTTTCCAACGCACGAGCGTCAGGTTGAGCGCTTAGCTGATTTTTTTTTTATGTCGATCTAGCGCCCGACTAGCGGCAAAACAGATGCATGCAAAAAAAAAAAAAAGCCTCAAGCGCCCGATGTCAGGAGAGGCATCGATGCCAAAGGAAATCCTGGGATTGACCAGGAATCGAGGGGAACGGCCGGGAAAGAGACCCTGGCGCCTGGGCTACCGCCTGGGTTGTGGATGCACTTAGCGCTCAAATAGGCGCCCGAGTTGGACAGGCAGACTCCTACCACGATCTTATTTTCTTAATTAATTCTTTTTATTGTCTAAGCGCCCAAACAAGCACCTTTGCATTGTAGATGCCCTAATTTGAGTCATTATTGTACTAGACCATGCTGGGGCGCCCGTCAATTTTTTAGATCTATGGAAGAGCTTAACCAAAGTTCATATGTTTCTGATACACCATTCCAGCCAAAAATGTAACCAATTGACCACGCATCAACATGGCAAAAAATTGCCTTTGCATCGAGAAGAATTTCACATGTTCTGAACCATAGTGTCACCACCTGCATTTGGTTTGGTGGTTAACCATGACTCTCCATCTGATTTGCATGATTTTATTTAGAGTTAAGCAATGAAAGATTTAAGGTTACAATTCAAGATCTTTGTCATCTAACTTGCTTTGTCAAAACTGTCAAACATAATTTCTTTACACAGATATTGCATCTGATGATCCTACTGAATAAATGAGAAGACCTTACTAAGGTCAGAGGTCAAACCTGCAGGTTTCATGAAGATGACCAAAATGAGATTCACGAGTAAACAAAATATCTAACATGTTATTTACAAAGCATTATATTATGTTCCCTACTTATAAAGGTTGGAGTTGGTGGTGAGCTTACATGTGAGACCAACAACCTTCACCAAACAAATGCAACCTTACCCACATTGAGAATAGCAAACCTTTCATGAACATAAATAAACAAATATATTTGTACTCGCACGTGGGACCAAACACAAATAGATAATACACTACTATTCGTGTAAGACTAACACTTAGGCACAAATAACAAATGGGAAATGCGACAGCTCAATATAATGCTATTGTTTTTCTTTTCTTTTTTCTTTCAAATCAAGTTATTTCAGTTTTATATCATAGAACAAGGGTGTAAACAAATTGAAATCCAAAATGACAATAGACTTCCTCCTACCCGATCCAACCTTTTGCAATCAACTTACCAATGTCTATTTTCATATGTTTTAACATTCGAAATGTTGTGTCTATAAAGGACCATGGTCACTTAAGATTCTCCAATGCTTGACACGTAATCTTTTGTTGTATTTTTATTCTTTTAATAGTGAACCTCGAGCAAAGGCCGCATGACGCCAGTGTATTTTGACAATTGCCTAAGAGCATCTTCAACAGCCGCGCTATAGCGCCGCGCGCAAAAAATCTGTTAGCGCACGCGCTGCGGCTGGTTTTGCGCGCCCGCCTACGCTGGCTCCAGCAGCGGCGCCATAATGCAGCGCGCGCCGCACAAACCACATATACATTTGCAAGAAGATGAGCAAAAAGATCAAACAAACAAAATAAAAATCAATAACAAATAGTTTAAAATAAATCATTACAACACAAACAAATAGTTTATCGTTCAGTACAACAACAAATAGTTCAAAATAAATTGTTACAACACAACAAATAGTTCATGAAGTTCATGCTCTTTGCCGTCCATACCATGCCCACCACTCTTCAATTAATCTTTCTGAAGTTCATTGTGCGTTGCGGGACGCCGAATGGCATGATAGGAGGCAACAAAACGGGCTACCCTTTCAGCCCTTCGCCGCACTCGCACGGGATGCCCCAAGAGCTCATACTGTGAGTAGTCTAAATCTTGGCCACGCTCATTCTCGATGATCATGTTGTGCATGATCACACAAGCGTGCATGATGTACCAAAGCATTTGTTGATCCCAAAATCTTGTCGGTCCTCTTACAATAGCAAATTGGGCTTGCAAAATCTCAAATGCTCTCTCCACATCTTTTCTAGCCGCCGCCTGAGCATTGTGGAAATCAAGATTTTTCTTACCTTCCGGTTTTTTCAACGGCTTCACGAAGGTTTGCCACTTTGGATAGATGCCATCCGCTAGATAATAGCCATAGTTGTACGTATGGCCATTTGCTACAAACTGCACAGGTGGCAACTCACCGTTTGCAATCTTATTCATCAGTGGTGACCGGTTGAGAACATTGATATCATTCAAAGATCCGGGCATTCCAAAGAATGCATGCCAAATCAAGTCTCTGATCGGCCACCGCTTCAAGGATTATAGTGGAACCCTTTTTTTGGCCGCGGAATTGCCCATGCCATGCCTTTGGACAATTCTTCCAACTCCAATGCATGCAATCTATTGAGCCAAGCATGCCAGGAAAGCTGCGCGCTTTGTTCATCGCCAATAGCCTTGCGGCGTCTTCAGCAGTGGGAGCTCTCAAATACTCCTCGCCAAACACTTGCACAATTCCCACTGCAAAGCGCTTGACACACATGATGGCTTGGCTCTCACCCATAGCCAAATGATCATCAACTAGATCAGCCGGGATACCGTATGCCAACATACGCAAAGCGGCTGTCACCTTCAGAAAAGTGCTATGCCCGAGCTCTCCGGCGGCATTCCTCCTTTGCTGGAAAAACCGGTCATGGCTCGCTAGTTTCTCTGCAATGCGCCTGAACAACTCGGTGCTCATCCTAAACTGGCGACGAAAATACGACTCCGGGTACGTGGGATTCTCCACGAAATAGTTCTTCATCAATCTGTTATGGGCATCAATCCTATCTCTCCAAATTTTCTCCCGACCCATAACCGAACCACCGTGCTTTGATTTTTTATTGATATGCATAGCTACGATCATTGCAAGATCCTCCTCCTCTTCCATATCAAATTCTTCTTCGGAAGAATCATACGACGAACTCATCTACAATGTTCAATACTATACTATAAAAACTACAATTCAAAACATGCACCAAATTCATGAAGTTTGAGCAATACATACCTTGTAGGCGTTTTGTGAAACACCTTGCGGGCGCGGCGCGGCAACAAGCGCTCGGGCGCCGACGGTACTAGGAGGGGATGGGCGGAAGTCTTGGTAGTGAGGATAGGCCGGGAAGCCTGAGGCAGTCGCCGAGGTCTTGTGGCGGCGGCGGCGCCGGTCGGAGGTGGAAGCGAGAGAGGAAGCGAGCGCTTGGCCTTCGAGTGTGCAGCTGTAGTGGGCGCCTGAAATCGCCGCTGGTAAGTGTTTTTGCCCGCGCCCAACCCGTTTTAAGCGCGCGCCGTTTTTTTGCGCGCATTTGGAGCGCTCTGACGCGTTCTTGCAGCGCTAAAACGCCTATTTTGCGGCGCGACGCTAGTTTAGCGCGGCTGTTGGAGATGCTCTAAGTCATTGGCCTGACTCCTCGTATTTTATAGTTTCGTAGCAATACACGAGCATTGTGCTAGTATATTATATATATTGCAACATCACAAAAAAATCACAGGCAAAAACTAAGATGGAGAAATACACGTAGAGCAATGTGATTTTTTTGTGCTCCCAAGAGTACATACTCCCACCTCTTCACGGCTATTTTTTTGGGTTGATCCAATCCAGTAGCAAACTAACTGCTCGCGTGCAACTAAATTGGTTACGTGACCATGCGTGCATGTAGCCATGCATGGAACTACCTCACTAGAATCATGGGAGTCTGTGTGTGCAGTACTATTTCATTATTAATTGCAAACGGAATATGGTTTATAATGCGTGATGTCTACGTTGTTTGATGAAATGGACTAGTATATCCAGGCAGATGCTCATCACGCAGAAGTTTAAAGAGAACTAATTGAAAAAAAAAACAGTATATATTGTAATGGGGTATATACTGCTTTTTAAAGGAGCATATACTGTGTTGTTTCAAGGGGTACATACTGAATTTTTCTGCATGAGTACATACTTTATTTTTAAGAAGTACGTACTGAATTTTATGTTTAGCACATACTATTTTTCCGGACAATATACTCTTAACGGAATGTGTATTGCGTTTTACGGGGTATATACTGCTTACTTTATGGACCTTATACTGTTTAATTTCTAAAGAAGAAGTATATACTTTTTTTTCGTCAAGAGGAGCACGAATTGCTTGTAATGGAGATAAGTATATACTTCATCGCAAAAGATAGAGTAGTCATGCTGATGTAACATGAGTATATATCCTATGCTCCTACTACTTAGTAGAAATCAAAGGAGTATATACTACATTGTGTTGGAAAACAAGGGAGTATATACAACATATGTTTTAGAAAACACAAAGTAGTAGTACAATATTTTAGATCAGGTGAGTATGATATAAAGTATACTACTTTATTAATCAGATCGGGAGCATATTTACATAGCAAGCAAATGATATAGATTAGTACTTCACTCTGTATGTTCCGGACATGTAAACAAAAATCATTGGGAGACAAATGTTTACAGAAACGCCATCAGTTGAGATGGGCGAAGTAACAAGCAATCAACTCATGAATTATATTGTAGTAGCATCTCTGATCTGACGTCTGTTCAGAGGAGCTGGGCACTATGGGAGTTTCGGCCAGGTGCTACAATCAACTCCTGCCCTTGCTGCTGCATGCCCGCATCATGCTTTGAGCCGTGGGGGGCGAACACGGCCGACGTCGCTTGTGTGGCTCCGCTGTAGAATATAAGATCATACGGTCCACTATCACAGGCAACTGCGAGAATTAGATGGAAATCTTGATAAAATCCGCATGCAATTCTCCAATCTGTTGTCTCCCCTGTTGGGGTTTCATATGTCAGATTTCACACGGGAAGAAAGAACTAGAACCTCTACCGAAGATGGAAAAAAAAAAATCAAGACGTATGTAGATGTGCAAGTAGCCGTCGGCAAACATTTTTCTCACCTGATCCTAGCAGTGAGCCGCTGGTCTACTTCCACGCAGGCCGCTGCCGAGCGATACCTTTCTCTCCTGGAAGCCGGTGATGTGGCCAATGCGAGCGGCCGCCGCCATTAGATGTCGATGCTACTGGTGGAGAGACGGATAAGCTCAGAGGTGGTTGAATAGCAAATAAAGTGACTAGAAAATCGGAGCGCCAACAACCCAACTTTTTTACTTTTGTTTTTGAGATCTAAATCAAAATGGGTTTGACGCTAGAAAAAATCAACAAGAGACGTGGCCAGGAGTATGTACTCCTAGGAGTACTCCTAGAATATATATACAGGCCAAAACAATAATTTGACTTCGATTTAATGCTACCTTGCGAAGTTTCTGGATAGCATAGTCATCAGCAAAATATATATTTTGCATCTGATGAGTGAAAGAGAAACATGACCTTTTATATTCTAGTGTGGTGTGTCAAAGCAATCCAGATTAGGCACTGGAGTTGCGCTCCTACAGCGGCGAGTAGCAAAAAGTGCTTTGGATGCAATTGATGATGGATAAGGCAGACGGGAGAGAGGTAGGGAAAAGACAAAAAAGGAGGAAGGTTGAGAGGCCGCTCACTGTTTTGCCGGTCTGCTTCGTCCCAAGTTCCATGGTGACATCTACCTGCGTCTGTGACGCTGGGACGGGAAAGAGAACGAGGATATGGGCGTCCAGAGAGCACTCTACTAAATGGCCTGTAGGAACGGCTGGCTGATCTACTCCTCACGTTAACGACGGCAGATGTACCCCAATCGCCCACGACGCAACCCTTCCGATCTCTTTGCCTGATCGGCCGGCGAATTAATAGGTCATTCGGCGCCCTCGTCGCTGCCACTGTCCGTTTTTTAGGGGGGGGCACCGTCCGGTTAATGAAAGGCATGGGCTGCGCATTTCATAGCAAGTCGGCCCGATTAACCAGAAGAAGCACAGGTTGTTCTCGGGAGCAGCATCCTAGAGACGTTGGGCCCATGAGAGAAGCGGCTTGGCGTGGTAAAACGGGCTGAGTAACGTGCAGTGAGGTCATCAGTGATCTGGAGCGTTGAAACAATAGATCGAACGGTTTAGGGCCTGAAATCGCTGTGAGAGGTCATAGCTAGCTCAGCTTTACTGTTTAGTAAAATGGGGGGGGAGAAGGGAGATATGTGGGCCAACATAGTCAACCAAAGTAGTGGGTGATCCCGACCGGGATCGTCTTTTTCCGATGCGCCAAACAACATTGAACAGGTTTGAGGTTGAGATTGACCGGGATAGCTGAGCACAGGGTACCGACTTCAGGAATTCAGAGGTCACGGCTTGATTTCGACCAGTTCGGACGCCGTCATTGAGGGTGCGGAGGGTACACTCTGCCTTGTCGTTCTGTTGACAAGTGTAGGGGCATGTAAGGCGAAGGAGTGTATCGTGGGATGCTAGGAGGGAGCTATTGTCAAGGTTGTTGAATTCACGGCCATTGTCAGTTTGAAAGCTAGGATAGGGCGAGAAAATTGAGTTTTCACGTAGGCATAAAATAGAACAACTAGGCGGTGAACTTTGACAAATGGAAAAGGTCCATACATAATGTGTGTAGTCATCAAGAATAACCAAATAATACTAGGGCACTGCTAGGCGCCGGCGCGCCAGCCGAAATTTCGGCCGGTCGGCTGCCTAGCATTCGATCGAGCGCGTATTAACAGTCTTGAGTAGCGCACAAGCTAGACCCTCCCTTTCCACAAAGGCTTGGAGAAAAAAAGGACGACCGTGGCTCTCGCCGGACGCCCCACGCTCGCCATATGCAGCTTCACTGCTGACTGCATAGATCTGTCGCCGGCCAGACGTAGCTCCGCCCTTGTCCCGCCTCCATGGATGAGCTTGCAGTGTACCTCCTTCAGTTGCTAGTTGCAGCAAAAACGCCCGCCGGTCGTAGCAAATGCCAAAAACAGTTGCAGCAAAAAAAGTCATCTTCGTTTTCCGTCGCTCACCGTCGCACCAACTCGGCTCGCCGGTTCCAGCAAATTTGAACCTTGGTTCCAGCAAAAAAAATTGTTTCATCACCCAGCCATAGTAGCTTGCGGCGCTGCCGCTTGCAGCTCGCCGTGCCGGTTGTAGCAAAACACGACATTGGATGTAGCAGGACGTGATGCTGATTGTAGGAAAATCTGCGACGCCGTTTTGCACAATGAAGCAAAATGTGACGCCGGTTGTAGCAGTGTGGGGGCTGGTGGTAGCAAAACACGACGCTGGATGTAGCAGGCTGTGACATCGATTGTAGGAAATACACTACGATGCCGTTTGCGCGATGAAGCAAAATGGAGTGCCGTTTGTAGCAGTGTGGGAAGTCGGTTGTACTAGCACTTTGCGATGTGGTTTGTAGCATGCATGTAGCAAAAACCAGGGCGTGGGGTGCCTCGGGTAAAGCGCCAACCCGTTCTTGCTGCTCGCGGTCGCCAAGCCCGCCGTTCGTGGCGGCAGCTCCCCCCTGGACACCGGACACCGGACACCGTTTGTAGCTAGGGACGCCATGCAGCTACTCAACTTTATGGTGCGTGTGTGTGTGTGATATGGCTAGTTGGGAAAGAAGAAGGTTGCGTCCAGGGGAGGAAGAAAGAAACGAATGGAGGACATCGATCCACGTGTAGTGCTTGGGGCCACCAGCACGTGCTCCAAAAAAGAAAGAAGATCGCGACCCGTAGGCAGCCAGCCACACCGTAGGATTAGTGCTAATCCTATGACGCGCGCTCGGCCGGCGTGTAGACGCGAAACGTTTTCCATAATACTAATAGTCGGATACACTCATGACACGGCTTGTCCATGAATCACAATGACAAAGTTCAAAGGGCAAAGTGGTGGAAGAAGTAGAAGAAGTAAATGGAATTCTAGTGTGTTTGCCGAGACGACAAGCGGCACAATGGGTCGTCAAGCTCTTATTACAACTAAAATCAGAGTAGGTAGAAGCCTTGGCGGGAACGGCGGCCGAGGCACTGGTGCCAAAGGTCGGCGGTGACGGTGGTGATGAGGCAGTGTCGTGGCGGTGCGAGGTGTAGAGATCACCGGAGGAGTCACATCGGAGAAGCACAGTCTTGGTAGCGAGGTCCTTAATAGAAAAGCCATAGGGGTCAAATTCAACCGAAACGGAATTGTCACGAGTAAACGCACGAACGAAAACGAGATTTTTAATGAGAGATGGGGAGATGAGGATTTCAAGAAGAGAGAGAGGGCGGGAGGGGCAGGGAAGGGTATTGGAGCCGACGATGGTAATGGGCAATGTGGAGCCATTACCGACGAAGATAGAAGAAGAAGAAGAGGGCTTGGGAGGGGACTAGGGTATACCGGAGCCGGAGCAAATGTGGGAGGAGGCACCGCTGTTGAAGACCCACTCGCCGTCTGGTGCAGATGGCGGGTGCAGAGACATCTGGTTGAGAGCGGCAATGAGCGCCGCTTGATCCTACTGAGTCGCAGGCGTGGCCGAGGCCTGAAGTGCCTGATGCATGGCTGGGGCCGGGGGGGCGCCAAGTATGCCCTGAAACGTCCCAGCGACGGTGGTGGGCGGAGCGGGCGGGCGTGGGCCTTGGAGCGGGCCCCACCGAAAGACGAGCTACCGCCGTTCGCCGAATTATGTTTGTGTTTCTTCTTGCCACGGTTGTTGGGAGAGGAAGCCGACCCGCCTGTGCCTGAGGAGTTGGCCCCGAGGAGAGCTGGGTTGAAGGAGACCAGGGCTGGGGCCGGCGGCGGCGTTGGGCGAGCCGCGTAGAAAGCGCCGGCCTGGGCGAGCAGGGTCGTGCCTGCGGCGACACGCGCCTGGCGGCTAAGGCGCTGCTCTTCCAATTGAAGGAATGGCCGCAGCTTGATGAAGGTGGGCCGGCGGCCCCTGGTCATGTGCGGGACGGCATGCTGCAGGCGTTTGTCGAGGGCGCGCAACACATTATGGACGAGGTCGCGGTCCTTGATGCGATGTCCCAGATCCCGAAGAGTATCGGCCATCTGCTTGAGCCGATACGTGTAGTCGACGAGGGAGAGATCCCCTTGGATGAAGCTGTGGAACTCGTCGAGCAGGTAGGTGATCCATGCGTCACGGTTGCTATGGAAGAGAGAGCGGAGAGAGCGCAAGAGAGAGTGTGACGTGTCCTTGCGATCCTCGACGATCTCCAAGGTCGAAGGAGTCACTGTTGCGTTGTACCAGGAGACGATGGCGAAGTCGTTGAGGGCCCAATCAGAGGTGGCATGTGCCGGCGAGCGATCTATGTTATCGGTGAGGCCGAACTTGGCGAGAGCGGCGAGGAATTGATGACGCTATAGCCCGTAGTTCTCCATCTCGTAGTCCAGGGTGACGAGGACATGATCCCGGGTGCGCAGACCTTGGATGAGAGTAGTGGCAAGGGTTTGTGTTGCGACAGGGAGGTCGAACTCTTCGACGGAGCTCGAGCCGTTGGAATAGATGGAGGAGTCGCTCATGGTCGCAGGGAAGAGGAAGAGAGGCAGCGGAAGGTGAGGATCTTAGATATCTGATACCATGTCAGAGACCGAGCGAAAGGAGGGAGAGAGGGGTTCGTGCAACACACTGTTCTCGTATTGATTGACCTGAGTGTTACAAGATATACATGAGTGCCTTAACTAATTCACGCCAAAATAGGCCAAGGACTAGCGTTAGACTATGTAGAGAATACATGTTCGCTAACACAGAGAATCTTAAAAGTAGAACTAGGTAACTCCCCGTGCATTGCAACGGGGCATAAATATTTTGTATGCAATCATCGTGATTTACTTATCATAGCATAGTGCACATGCTTTGCTACGGGACCATAATAAAAAGGTGCAAGGAAATACTACCTCCGTTTCATTTACAAGTCCTACGCGTATACCTAGGTTACCAATTTTATCACCCTAATATAAACTATATAACACAAAAATTATGAGTGGGGCGTTATGGAGGACGAGCTACATGGAGCTCGTTATCGCCGGCGTTGGTACTTCTCGGGATCAGGCCCAGTGGCGTATTCCTCTCATGTATTTCACCTGCAGTCAATTTCCGAGCTCCCGTATCCGCATTTATGCACAGTGCTATCTCAGGCGAAGCAGCCGAGTCTGGCCGCGCATGCACAAGTGCCATCGCGGGATCGATTATATCGTACTACGAGGGAGCAAGACAGTGGAACATTGGCACATCTTGGGAACAACTCATCTGAGTCAGCCACCACCTAGCTACGGCCATTGTATGAGTCCTCCTCAGTCACGATTGTTTTCCCTCCCCCGGCTGCAAATATCCTGACGTGCAGCACACCCATGGGCAGCATCATTCCCAATTCGGCCCATAAAATAAATCCAGCGTCCAACCTAGGAACGATCCTGCATCCCAGACAGAACGAACACCACGTCTGATCTACTAGGCCTGATGGAGGGTGGTGAGTAATACTTCCTCCGTTCCTAAATGTAAGTCTTTGTAGAGATTTCACTATGGACTACATACGGAGCAAAATGAGTGAATCTACACTCAAAATGCATCTATATACATCCGTATGTGGTTCATAGTGAAATTTCTACAAAGACTTATATTTAGGAACGGAGGAGTATTTCACGACAAACGCGATGGCAAAGTCGATCGCAAAAAGCCACTAAGCGCATCCCGGACCGCCAACAAAAAGCGAGATCTGGCGAAGATTACCTGAATTGCTCTCCCGAAGAAGCACTCCATTGCATCCATGGCGGAAGTGCTTTCCTCCAGTGTGGCAGAGGAAGGGATGGCGAGCATAACGAAAGAAAAGAACACCTATACAGACTCATGGGCCCATCGAATTAATGACACATCCGCCACCGAGCCTGGCGCTGGGGGAAATTCATATCAGCACATCACGTCAGGCTCGGCCCACGTATAAATCAAGCACAGGAGCCCATGGCACCTACGTATTCCCAAATAACAGCGAGCGTATTGAGCTGTAAAGCAGCGCCGCGCGCATCACAACCTTATAACGATCGACCAAGATTACGAGCACCATGTAGCTCGTCCTCCATTGAGCATTTTCGAAAAATTATACCTTTTGAAAGTAGAAACTCCGAAGTTTATGTTGGTATATTTTTTGTAATATATGACTTGTATTAGGTTGGTCAAATTGACGACCTAGGGGTGCGCGCACGCCCTGTAAACTGAGAGAGAGGTAGTAATTTTTCAAATGACTACGCATTCAACTACCATTTCTGCCTTGCCACAATGCAATGTTTTCAAATTCAATCCCTTTTAACAATCATTTCAACTACATTTGCAGTAGCTTCATTTAATAGTGGTTATAATTTCAACAGTGCGCTGAACTGCATCATACATACAGATGCCAGACCATACGCATCAGTCCACAAGCAACTGATTTGAAGATGTGGAAAAGAAAAGCTAAAGCATTCAAAAGTGTTGTTAGTAGCAACTCTTATACAAGAGTACTCATACAAACCAAAATATGTTTGCAGTTTACCTATCTAATAATATAATAGTTGAAGGGCAAGCAAAGACAACCGTGCAGCATGCAGGCGTTCATGCCCCTGCTTGGGCGGCGATCGCTTCCGTTGGTGGGAGAGCTAGCCTCCTTGGATCGGGGGTGGGAGGGTGGGTTTAGTTGCGGGGGAGGCCGCGGCCGGCAGCCGCTGGGTGAGCCAGGGGCGCGTGACTGCGGCGATTTGAACTGGAGTGGTTGCAGCGTGAACCGGAACCAGCTCGTTCTGCGTCTGCCAGCTCCACGCGGGGGCTCCCCATATATAGATGCAGCCGGTGGAGTATATGCGTGGTCCCAATCTAAATGCATGCGTCTTCCATCTTCCCCACCGGCAATCCCCATACCCTCGTCGCCGATTGGCTGCGTGGTTCTTGTTGGAGCGTGGCTTGAATTCTAGTGATGCTTGTACTCTGGATGCTTTTGAATTTCAGTGATGCTTGTACTCTGTATACTTTTGAATTTCAGTGACAAGTAGCATGGAAATTAACCAGTACTGATAATGCTAAGAATTGACCTGTACTGGTTCTTGTAACATACTGCATATACAGATAGTGGATTTGATGGATAGGATTGACTGATAATGCTAATAGTTTGAGCTTGTTGTCTCAAGGAATCTGAACAAAAGTGTATTGTGAAAGCATGGAAATCTTGTTTGATTCTTCTCTGCACTGCTTGTCATGCATTTTAATTGTACTGATGGCAGCATAACAACCAAACTCGATAGTGTTCTGATGGAAGCATGCATTTAAATTTAGAGAGGTTCCAATGCATAACAACCAAACTCTATATCTGTCCACCACTAATTATACATGTCTTTTTGAATTTTGGCAGAATTTGGGTGTTATGTTTTTGTGGAAGTGTTGTGTAATGGCAGAAATTAACAAGAGGATACCTCAAGTTGGTATGAGATTTAGAGATTCAGATGAGGCTTGGGTGTTTTGGATAGAATATGGAGGTGACATAGGTTTAGATGTGAGGAAAAGATGCACCAACTTAAGCAAGTTTGATGGAAAGGCGACATCACACAGATTTGTTTGTTCCAATGAGGGCATTAGAAGGAAAGGGCGACGAGAAAGATGAAGTGGAAGAGAGAGATGAAGTGCTTATCTCTGCTCATGTTTATGCAATGGAAGGATACATGAAAAATGATTCTGAAAGACTGTTGTTTTTGTTAACTAACAGTAAAATTGTTGCTTATATCAGTACAAAACTGTTGTTGTTTGTTAATTGAAAAATTGCTATTTATTTTAGTACTAAAACTGACTAAAAACCTGATGCTTATCTCAGTCTGTTTGTGAACACTGAAAAACTGCTGCTGTTTGAACCTACTCTTTAGCTTATAACTATATTTCAGTAGTAAAAAGAGCTTCCACACTGCTATTTGTTTACTGGAAAACTGTTTGTTAACTGACTGAAAACAGGCTGAATAACTGAACTGTATTTAGGCTGTATTGGAAGGATGCCTCGTTCACAAGTGTGAGAGCCCTTTTTGCTTTGGATGGATGTTGCCCCATGGATGTTGTTTCAACGGTGGATGAGAGGGGGCCAGTTACCACGTGACTTGCTAGAGGCAAGTCACTGGATCTCAGTCCCATGGCTCTGCTCTACTACCCTCAAACCATACTTCACTCGTGACAACGGCAGGAGGCCGTGAGGGGCCGCGAGAACAACCAGGACACCCGATTAGTCGATTACAAAGTTTGCTGGACACTGCATGTGTCGCGATGCTGTGTGACATGGGGATTGCTGATGCAAGTTTGCAAGAGCGTTTCGAGTTGTACAAGCTCCTTTTCAGGTCATAATTTTTTTGTAGTTCAAAGTGTGCCTAGCGTTAAAGTGCAGATGTGAAAAGGATGCCTTTGTGCATATGCGAGGCACCAAATTAAACCACAAACTACGTATACGCCTGTGAGAAGTTAGATGACAATCCGATCCATTTAATCAATATTGGTACGTATTTACCATGCATCTAATTATCCTATGCAGCAGAGTATCACTATCATTTCCTCGTGGCGTGGTAGAGGGCGCCAGGCCTTGATCCGGCATGCATGCATGTGCAACGGGCATGCACACTCCTTATGGTGGCCATGGCTAGCTCTGCCCGCCTATCCTCGTCGTGAAGTGCAATTCTGGTCATTGCCAGGCCATGATCGTGTAGTCATGCCTAATTGTGGCCATGCGCATGGCTGGAGCCATGTGTGAAGTATTATGTACTGCTGCAGTGCTCTGCTTACTTATAGTTCTACCTACTCGAGCATGCCTACCGCGCACATCGGAAATCGCATACACCCATAGATAACACGCTGACACACAAAACAAATAACATACTCTGAGTCATTACACAGTCTTAAACTCTTAATGACTAGTAGCAACATGAATTAACAATGCATGTGAGATGCATCGCCTTCCTCCTTCGCAGCAGAGTAGGCTAGCAACTACAGTAGAGAACTTCCCAAATTGTGTTCATCCGCACGTAAGTAGAACCGAACAACCAAAGCAAACGCAAGATCAGTTCCGCAGCAAAGGAGAGGGCCGGTCCCGGTTGATACTCACTCAACGGAGCCCGAGGTGGAGCTGGAGAACGAGGTGGAGCTCCTGCCCGACTGCGACGTGGAAAAGTTGGTGCCGGAGTCGCTGATGTACTGCACCCCGCCTCCAACGCCGCCGGCCATCGCGTCCTCCGCCCCGGCTCCAACGCCGCCGGCCACCGCGTCCTCCGCCCCGGCTCCAACGCCGCCGGCCACCGCGTCCTCCGCCCCGGCTCCAGCGCCACCGGCCACCGCGTCCTCCGCCCCGGCTCCAACGCCGCCGGCCACCGCGTCCTCCGCCCCGGCTCCAGCGCCACCGGCCACCGCGTCCTCCGCCCCGGCTCCAACGCCGCCGGCCACCGCGTCCTCCGCCCCGGCTCCAACGTTCACCGGATCCGCCGCCCCGGCGGCCGCGACCACGGCATCTCCCTCTCCATCGCCGGAGACCTCCTCCGCCTCGTCCTCTCCAGCTCCCGCGCCACCGCCGGGGAGTCCCGTCTCCAGGTCCCCGGGGACGACGCCGGTGGCTCGCACGCGAGCCCGCCAGGCAAGCCGCAGGTCGCCGGCGACGACGCCGATGGCTCGCACGCGAACCCGCCAGGCAACCCAAAGGCGGCGTAGCCCGTAGACGATGGCCATGAGCACTGCCACTCCGAACAAGATGGCGAGTCCCTTCACAACTGCTTTCATCCTCGGGGTGAGGGAGTTCTCGAGAAGATGCGTGGGGCCGAGGGCGCGGCGTGGACGGTGGGAGCTCGGAGAGAAGATGGGTAGGGCGGGGTAGAAGAGAAGTGGAGACCGTGGGCGCGGCCTGGACGGTGGGAGCTCGGACCCTCGGAGTGGAGATGGGGAGGGCGGGGTAGCAGAGATGGAGTGGCACTATCTGACCCTTCACTCCATCTCTTAAGTGACGACCCGTTGGCGACGCAGCATGCACCGCTGACTGCTGCTGGAAATAGCTCCATCCGCTGACTGCTGCTTGCTAGTAGTAGATATTGGTACGTAATGTCATCAAAGCTTGATATTCCTAGTTTTTTGTTTGGTGCAATGCACTCCCAGCATTCTTGAGCAAAGGTGCAATCCCCAAAGATGCGTCTCAAGGTTTCTTCAGCTTGCTCATTACAGTAAACACAGTTGTAGCTATCCAGATGCATTTGTTTCCTCCTCAGTAAGTTTCTGGTGTCAACTCTGTCATGAAGTAGAAGCCAGAAGAAAATCTTGTGTCCAAGTCTGTTTGAAGACTTCCAGATCCATTTGAACAGGGAGTTGCTTTCATTCTTGGGCCAAATAGCTTTATACATCTTAATTGAAGAGTAGTGTTGGCCTTGTCCAATCCCCTTCCATTCATCCTTTCTTTGATCACTCCAATTTGTGTGTGACAAGTCCTTGCAGTTCATTCAGTTGTCTGTACAAACCCAACACCTGGGTTCAAATCCTCACGGAGGCGAATTTAGGTTCCTATTTATTCCTGAGGACCGGCCTTTCCTGATACTCACGCATTTATTGAGGACTGGGCTCGGTGCGTAACCGAGATGAAAAATCTTAGTACTCATACTTAAAAGGCCGTATGCATCCCTAGTTGGTGCAGAGGCCGGGGAAGTGAAATTCTCCCCCAATTTTATCCTTTTCTAAAAAAATTCAGTTGTCTGTAGGCCAGCTTAGAAAGAGGAGTGTGTAGTAATTGATGTGGGTTATCTTCTGAAATCCATGTGGCACTGTGTGCAAGTCATTTTTGACAAAGGAATGCAGTTTAGGGAATTTACTGGTAAGAGCATTATCAAGCCACTTGTCGTGCCATAACTGTATGGTTTTTCCATTGCGCATAGTGCACTTAGAATTTTCTTTGAAAGGAAGAAGGAGCTTTAAATGGCTCTCGCGGCCCCTCATGGCCTCCTGCTGTTGTTACAATAATTAATAAAATGGCTGCATGCATCGTCCAGATGCAGAGACCGGCGGTAATCCTCATTTCCAACAAAAAAAACAATGCATATTTACCCATGATTGCTTCTTCTAACTATGATTTTCCTTTTACATATTATTCTTGGCATTAAATAATAGTAAAAGATTGATTATAACTTCATTACGAATATATGAAACTCTCCTCGCTGAAAAAGAAAATGCAGATCTTTCTTACACTATTCATTTTTCCGGTCTCATTAAAAGAACAAGAAACTGCAGTACAAAACGAATGCCCAGCATAAGGAAACCCTCCAAATAGCATACTCCCTCCGTCCCATACATAGCTTGAAAACAATCGTAAATTATGGAATGGAGGGAGTATTAAATATCTCCTTGGGCTATTCAATATATACAACATTACATCTTATTTTGGAGATTGAGCAATGCAACTCAACTCACCAGAGTTGTGCACATTCCAATTATGTTTCTTTCTCGCTTCCTTGCACATGCCAGTTTTAGTTTCTCATAGCTATCCTTCGTCGATCATGCAATTCCTATGATCAAGTGGTAGAAGAAGGTAACCCATCATGATGCAAGCAACTGATTGTACATTCTTCCCAATCAACACTTTTAGTATATAAAAATGAGACAAACCAGGGCTAACCCATGTTGGCTTTTTTATAGAAGAAAACTCCACGAGCACAACGCGCTAGAGCACAGACTCGAATGCGGGCGGGCTGCCAGCCAACGGAGAGACACTCCGTTTTCCAACACTGTCACTATGATAGTTAAGCGTTTGAAAGACATAACCCGACAATACATGTGCGACTTGCAAGAATATACTTGTGTGACTTGCAAGAATCTGTGAATTTTGCAGTGAAGACATGGTAGCTCTTTATGAGCTTTCTTTTTGAAGTTTAAAACACTCTTTATTGCATGATAATCGACACAACATTGTTTACAAGTAGGCTAACAAAACCATCGGGTGGTTCTTCCATCCACGCACAACATGACCTGTGTCTAGCGAGAGTAGCTGAATCATGAGACATCTGATTTGCTTCTCTAGGTGTGTGCTCAAAAATGACATTTGGGAAGTCACATGCACTATGATAACAAGAATCAATTGTTGTAGTTGTCACTCTATATGATCGCCCACCATTAATCATTGTCTCAATCCACTCAACATTATTAGAGTTAACTTCCAAGAAGTTACACCCCAACGTTATAGCCGAAGTAAGAACGAATCATAATGTTGTTGCTTTTGACATTAGCGCATCTCCACACAACAATCAAGTTTCCTGTTTCCAGCGCCAAGAAATTTACCGCTAGAGTCCCTCAAAACAGCTCCATATACCCCTTGGACCAAATTAGGATCAAAAGATCCATCAACATTTAACTTGACATAGCCTCTCTTTGGTTTCACCTATCCATGGTGTTTAATCTTTGCGCCAGGGCTACTAGTTGTAGAGAAATTTGCAACCAAAGCTCTTGTAGCCATAGCAATATATTTGGGCTGTTGCGTCTCCTCTCGGTGTACCATATGTTTGACACGAAAAGGAAGAGACACGCTCATGAAAAAATAAAGAGATTTCGTATAAGCGTCTCCCTTGCACCGGGGAACAAAACGTTGCGAGCGTACCAGTGCACATAGTACACAAATACAAGAAGAAAGAAAAGAAAATATGGGGCCTGCTGGTGCGGCCAAATGATCAAGCTATCGTGGTCTCCTGGTTCCCGGGGGCCTCGGCAAGCCCCCGGTTAATTACTCCAGCGGATAGTACCGCGGGACACCTCCGATTAAGCTACACAGTCGTCGTCTTCAGTCTCTGCTTCGCGTTCCTCACGCATGGTGGTGGTGTGCGTGCGGCGGCAAAGTCCGTGTATGGGCTGGGCAAGATCTGCAGTTGAGCCTCCTCCTCTACCCTACTTTTTTCCCCAAACAAAATTCCTTTTTCCTGAAACAGATACGAGGAAGGATGATTGGAAGTTAGAAATTTTGTCTGCTCATTATGAAGACTGGTCTTTGTATGGAAGAAAATTACGATCTGCTGAAACTGAAATATAGTTTGTGGAAGAAAGTGATGTTTGATGAGAAGTGAAATATGTCAATCTATACTTGCGGAAGTGATGTTGATGTGTGTAAAGAAAGTGAAACTGATATTTCAATGTGTTGCTGCAAATTCTGAAATTATTTTGCTTGAAATATATGAAATTACTTCTTTGAAATGTATGAACCTGATATTTCTTATATGTGTACATTGTTACTTTGGTGTGATCTGTATTGAAATATTTGCTGAAATACAAATCAATTTGTTTGTATCACTTTTCAAATAATCAATTTCACTCTTTTTGGGTGAAATGAATTTGGAATGATGTATGAAATGTTTGTGAAATCCATTGAAACAAGGTTTGCAAGACATGATTTATGAATTGTGGAATCCAGTGAAATAAAATGAATTCATTGAGAAGGTGATAAATGAATCCAACTGTTTGTTATTTGGTTGCGTGAAATCAAGTTTTTTTGTTTATGAAATTGATAGTAGAGCTGAACTTTGTTTCTGGCTATGTGATATATGAAATATGAAATGTGTGTACCCATTGAAACAAGTTTTGCAAGACATGATTTATGAATTGTGGAATCCAGTGATATCAATTGAATTCATTGAGAAGGTGATAAATGAATCCAATTGTTTGTTATTTGATTGTGTGAAATCAAGTTTTTTTGTTTCTGAAATTGATAGTAGAACCGAACTTTGTTTCTGGCTATGTAATATGTAATAAGAAACAAATTTTGTCAGAAAAGAGTGAAAAAAGGGTATTTCAAAATAACTAAAATATATGAAACTGCTATTTGTCATATCTGTAACTTGTTATTTCAGTGAGATATATATTGAGCAAAATATGAAATTACTAACCTGCAATATTGATGACCCACAAGTATAGGGGATCGCAACAGCTTTCGAGGGTAGAGTATTCAACCCAAATTTATTGATTCGACACAAGGGGAGCCAAAGAATATTCTCAAGTATTAGAAGTTGAGTTGTCATTTCAACCACACCTAGATAACTTAATATCTGCAGCAAAGTATTTAGTAGCAAAGTAGTATGATAGTAATGGTAACAGTGGCAAAAGTAACGATAGCAGTTTTGTAGTAGTTGTAACAGTAGCAACAGAAAAGTAAATAAGCGAAGCACAATATGTGGGTTCAGTAACGCATAGCCTGCAGTGCAATCGCTCGGGTTCAGTTAGAGCCCAACGCCTCGCTCGGGTTCAGTTAGAGCCAAAGCCTCGCACACACACGTGTCTACGTGTACGAGAGAAACGCGCATCGCTCGGCCCCTGACCTCCCACCGTAACCGGGAACTCGCCAAAATTTTCCTCGCCCTCGCTTCTACCATGGTTATTTCCGTCATGGACGGCCCAAAGAATGTCATGCAACTGCGTCTCCAGCCCGCCCAGGACGAAAAGCCCATTTTCTGTCATGATTTTTTGTCATAAAAGTAGGAGCCCACCACATCTATGATGATACCGGGTTTTGTCACAATTATCGTCATAGAAGTGTCATAAGTATGACAGAAAAAAATTCCGTTCCGCCCAAAATGTCACGGATGTGTCTTTTTTTTGTAGTGTAGCTATGTGTTTGATCTCTCTCTCTCGTGTTCTTGAGGTGATACGATCTTGATGTATCGCGAGCTTTGCTATTATAGTTGGATCTTATGATGTTTCTCCCCCTCTACTCTCTTGTGATGAATTGAGTTTTCCTCTTGAAGTTATCTTATCGGATTGAGTATTTAAGGATTTGAAAACACTTGATGTATGTCTTGTCGTGCTTATCTGTGCTGACAATGGGGTATTCACGTGATCTACTTGATGTATGTTTTGGTGATCAACTTGCAGGTTCAATGAACTTATGCATAGGGGTTGACACACGTTTTCGTCTTGACTCTCCGGTAGAAACTTTGGGGCACTCTTTGAATTACTTTGTGTTGGTTGAATAGATGAATCTGAGATTGTGTGATGCATATCGTATAATCATGCCCACAGATACTTGAGGTGACGTTGGAGTATCTAGGTGACATTAGGGTTTTTGTTGATTTGTATCTTAAGGTGTTATTCTAGTACGAACTCTATGATAGATCGAACGGAAAGAATAGCTTCATGTTATTTTACTACAGACTCTTGAATAGATCGATCAGAAAGGAACTTTGAGGTGGTTTCGTACCCTACAATAATCTCTTCGTTTGTTCTCCGCTATTAGTGACTTTGGAGTGACTCTTTGTTGCATGTTGAGGGATAGTTATATGATCCAAGTATGTTATTATTGTTGAGGGAACTTGCACTAGTGAAAGTATGAACCTTAGGCCTTGTTTCCTAGCATTGCAATATCGTTTACGCTCACTTTTATCATTAGTTACCTTGCTGTTTTTTATATTTTCATATTACAAAAACCTATATCTACCATCCATATTGCACTTGTATCACCATCTCTTCGCCGAACTAGTGCACCTATACAATTTGCCATTGTATTGGGTGTGTTGGGGACACAAGAGACTCTTTGTTACTTGGTTGCAGGGTTGTTTGAGAGAGACCATCTTCATCCTACACCTCCCACGGATTGATAAACCTTAGGTCATCCACTTGAGGGAAATTTGCTACTGTCCTACAAACCTCTGCACGTGGAGGCCCAACAACGTCTACAAGAAGAAGGTTGTGTAGTAGACAGCAAGGGATTGATAATTTTTTGCGGGGGAGAGAGGGATTGATAATTTTGTGCGAGAGAGAGAGAGAGAGAGGGTGGGGGGAGGAGTCAGTCAGCCGTCGTCACATCATCCTGCTTCCAAATGGCCCCGCATTCTCAAGCGCGGTGTGGTCGCCGTCTTCGATCTCCTCGATGCCCTCTTTGAAGATTGAGGTGTTGTACATGTTGTGGTGCAAATAAGCACAAGCGAGAATGGTCGCCGTATAACCTTGGATGGGGATGAATTGTGTGCTCGGGAGAGGGTGTGTGTGTGTTGTGTTGTGTGTGTCTGTGTATGTGTGTGTGTGTGATATTGAGAGAAAACAAATCTAAGGATAGAAATGGGTATTCACGAAGAGATTGTGCGGGCCTTGAGGTGGGCAGGGGCCGGGTGAGGGTGTCAAAATGTGCGCGTTGATGCATGTGTTACATGCGATCATGCGAGGGACAGACGAATCGAGGGAGATGGTTGTTGTGTTACGGATGCTTCTCTCTCTCTCTCTCTCACACACACACACACACACACACACACACACACACACACGCACACACACACAAGTAAACTAGAAGACCGTTTTCTCATGTATACACAATGTATCGGCATCTGTCTATGTCTCACTCATGCATGATCATTTGCACATTCACACCTCTCTATGTCTGTATATATCACACGCACACCGTCTCCACATTGCCCTTCCGCCACAACACACATATGGACACATACACACACTCTCTCTCAGTCACACACACAAAATTAGTATTAAAAAATTAGGGCGCACCTAAAACGTCCAAATCCAAATAAACACGAACTGGAGCTAAATTAAAATATATGGAAATATTTTAGCGTCAAAAACTTTTCCAGGAAAAAAAAGTTGAGTAATATTCGGGGATTGTTTTCACACACACAAAAAGGTTCGGTGGATGTCCTTCGAGTGCGACACGGTGACGCACCGTTCGATCGACCGTGCGGCCGCGGTTCACACGCTTGCACAAGGTTCCGTATCGTGGCTGTGGTACTAACTAATAAAAGCGCTGCCTAAGTCTAATGTTTACGTGTACCAGTACGGTTTTCTTTTAAGTTTGACCAACTCTATATAAAACTAAAGTAAGCTCCCATACGCGCACTCATCAATATGCCGCCGCCGTTGTGCATGTTGGCACCCGCCTACTCTGGCCAACAATTTCTCACCCATCACCGCCGTGTCGCTGCCATCTCTGTGCCATGAAGCTGAAGGCTCACCCGCTCACGTTGTCTGCAGTCCCTCCTCGCGATGCCGCCGCGCTGCCAAGCACGCGAGTAGCTGGTGGAGCCGCGTCTATGCATGCAGTGTACGAAGAGGAGGACGAGCGCGTGCTCCAGCATGCCGGCGAGGAGGAACTAGCGTGTCATTATCGTCTCCGCCCGCGCGGAGGAGGCGCGCATGGTGGCTGTCGTGGGGAAAGCCGGTCGCGCGCGCGCGTCGAGCCTGCAAACCGGGTGCGGACGCGAAATCTACCTTCGAGACCTTGAATGCCACGTGGATCCTGCAATCTGAAGGAGCAATTTGGGTCAGTCGACTCTTTTGAGCCGTTTGATGCAACATGGATGGCTAGAAGGGCTTCTTCCACCTCTTCTGCCGTCTTCTTCCTTCGCTCTGTCGAACTTCTTTCACAAATTGACTGACCCAAATTATACTACTAGTACGAACGTACTAAGTACAGTAGGAACACGAAGATACGAGCAGTAGTACCAACTGCAAGAAGAAAAGTATTAAGACATAGTACTAGTACTACTATACGTACTAAAGAGTTCAAATAACGAGAAAGAACATAAACATAGTTCTGCTGGGGCCTCAGCACAACACACCCTTAAAAATAAACTAAGCAACTAGTCTGCTTGACACTACAGTAGAACCAGCATGAGCGACGGCACTGCCACCTACTCGGAGTCCGAGTCCACATCCTCGACTTTGTCCTCGTCCCTCTTCCTCTTCCTCTTCGCCGACGCTTCTTTGCTTGAACCGGACACTGGGCTCTGCTTCTTCATCCAACCCTTATAGATATTTAAACAAACGTAGGCATCCATTGTTGCGTACAGGATGTGATCTTCATCTAATGTCTTCGACTCCCATGCATGATGAAACTCGTGATGAGGTTTCTTCAGTTTAGCGTACGAAGGATCAATCATGGCTGCTACCAGGGTCAGCATTGAAGGTTGAGAGGAGGACACCAGGCTTGCCTTCTGGAGATCGAAGGGCTAGCCTGTTGGGGAACGTTGCAGAAAATTAAAAAAATTTCTACGGTTTCACCAAGATCCATCTTTGAGTTCATCTAAGCAACGAGTCTAGGGAGAGAGATTGCATCTACATACCACTTGTAGATCGCGTGCGGAAGCTTGCAAGGTGATGATGGAGTCGTACTCGAACGTGATTCAGATCACCGATGTCCAAGTCTGAGCGGACAGCACCTCCGTGTTCAACACACGTGCGGAGACGGCGGCGTCTCCTCCGTCTTGATCCAGCAAGGAGGAAGGAGAGGTTGAGGAAGACAGCTCCACGGCGGCCTGACGGCGTGGTGATGGTGGAAGCGATACTCGGCGAGGCTTGCCAGCGCCTACGGAGGAGGAGAAGTGTTGGGGAGGGAGGGCTGCGCCTTGGAGATGGGTGTTGCAGCCCCCTCCTCCCCTTTATATAGGCCCCCAGGCAGGCCCCTGGAGATCCAATCTCCAAGGGGCGGCGGCAAAGGTGGAGTGCCCCAAGCCAAGTGGGGCCCCCCCCTAGGGTTTCAACCCTAGGCGCGGGGGTGGGCCTGAGGCGCACCAGCCCACTATGGGATGGTTCCCCTCCACTTCAGCCCACAGGGCCCTCCGAGATAGGTGGCCCCACCGGTGGACCCGGGACCCTTCCGGTGGTCCGGTACATTCAGGAGTCCCGAAACTTTCCGATGGCGAAATACCACTTCCTATATATTATTCTTTACCTCCGGACCATTCCGAAACTCCTCGTGGCGTCCAGGGATCTCATCCGGGACTCGAACAACATTCGGTAGTCACATACTTGACTTCCTACTAACCCTAAGCGTCACGAACCTTAAGTGTGTAGACCCTACGGGTTCGGGAGACATCTGAACATGGCCGAGGCGACTCTCGGGCAATAACCAACAATGCGAGTGCGGATACCCATGTTGGCTCCCACATGCTCTCGATGATTTCATCGGTTGAACCACGATGTCGAGATTGATCAAACCTGTATGCAATTCCCTTTGTCAATCGATGCGTTACTTGCGAGACTTCGATCGTCGGTATCCCAATACCTTGTTCGGTCTCGTTACCGGCAAGTCACTTTACTCATGCCGTAATGCATGATCCGTGGCCAACCCTTGGTCACCTTGAGCTCATTATGATGATGCATTACGAGTGGGCGAGAGATACCTCTCCGTCATACGGAGTGACAAATCGATCTCGATCCGTGTCGACCGCGAGATACTTTCGGAGATACCTGTAATGCACCTTTATAGTCACCCGATTCGTTGTGACGTTTGATACACCAAGGCACTCCTCACGGTGGCGGGAGTTACGATCTCATGGTCGAAGGAAGAGATACTTGACATTGGCAAAGCTCTAGCAAGCGAACTACGATCTTTTATGCTATGCTTAGGATTGGGTCTTGTCCATCACATCATTCTCCTAATGATGTGATCCCGTTATCAACGACATCCAATGTCCATAGTCGAGGAAACCATGACTATCTGTTGATCTGTGAGCTAGTCGACTAGAGGCTCACTAGGGACATTTGTGGTCTAAGTGTTCACGTGTATTACGATTTCGGATAATACAATTATAGCATGAACAAAGACAATTATCATGAACATTGAAATATAATAATACTTTTATTATTGCCTCTAGGGCATATTTCCATGATCTCCCACTTGCACTAGAGTCACCAATCTAGTGACATTGTGATGAATCGAACACCCATAGAGTTACGGTGTTGATCATGTTTTGCGAGAGAGGTTTATGTTGGAAATATGCCTACAAGGCAATAATAAAAAATGATCTCAATTCATGATAATATCTTTATCCGATGTAATGGGAGCATCGGATGAGAGAAATCGGAAAGTGAGCCAGTACCCAGTGAAATGGCATCCAGCATGGAAGATGGGAGGGTGAGCCCAAACCAGAAGTGGGTCCAGGGTGGTCATGCTGGTGGGGTCAGGGTGAATCCCGAGGCAACAGGTGACCATCAGGTCCTGAGAATCTCCTTCCCCTTGCTGGATCAAGAAGGAGGAGGCCCCGACTGGCGTGTTGAACGCGGAGGAGGGCCCTGTCCGCTCAAGATCTTGGCATCGGTGATCTGAATCACGACTACGACTCCATCATCACCTTGCAAGCTTCTCGCACGCGATCTACAAGTGGTATGTAGATGCAAACTCTCTCCGCTACTCGTTGCTTAGATGAACTCATAGATGGATCTTGGTGAAACCGTGAGGAAAAATTTTAATTTTTCGCAACGCGTTCCCCAACAGGGCATCATGAGCTAGGTCTATCGTAGTTCTCTATTGCACGAGTAGAACACAAATTTGTTGTGGGCGTTGATCTTGTCATCTTACTTGCCTCTACTAGTCTTTTCTTGCTCAAGCGGTATTGTGGGATGAAGCGGCCGGACCAACCTTACGTGCGCTTACGTGAGACCGGTTCCACCGGTGACATGCACTAGTTGCATAAGGTGGCTGGCGGGTGTCTGTCTCTCCCACTTTAGTTGGGCGGAATCGATGAACAGGGCCCTTATGAAGGGTAAATAGAAGTTGACAAAATCACGTTGTGGTGATTCGTAGGTAAGAAAACGTTCTTGCTAGAACCCAATCGCAGCCACGTAAAAGATGCAACAACAACTAGAGGACGTCTAACTTGTTTTTGCAGCGATTGATCATGTGATGTGATATGGCGAAGTTGTGATGAATGTTGAATTGTGATGTATGAGATCATGTTCTTGTAATAGGATTCACGACTTGCATGTCGATGAGTATGACAACGGCAGGAGCCATAGGAGTTGTCTTTATTTTTTGTATGACTGCGTGTCATTGAAGAACGCCATGTAAACTACTTTACTTCATTACTAAACGCGTTAGTCATAGAAGTAGAAGTAGTCGTTGGCGTGACAACTTCATGAAGACACGATGATGGAGATCATGATGATGGAGATCATGGTGTCAAGCCGGTGACAAGGTGATCATGGAGCCCCGAAGATGGAGATCAATGGAGCTTGTTGATATTGGCCATATCATGTCACAACTATATAATTGCATGTGATGTTTATTATGCTTTTACATCTTGTTTACTTAGGACGACGGTAGTAAATAAGATGATCCCTTATAAAATTTCAAGAAGTGTTCTCCCCTAACTGTGCACCGTTGCTACAGTTCGTCGTTTCTAAGCACCACGTGATGATGGGTGTGATGGATCCTTACGTTCACATACAGCGGGTGTAAGACAGATTTACACAGCGAAAACACTTAGGGTTAACTTGCGAGCCTAGCATGTGCGGACATGGCCTCGGAACACGGAGACCGAAAGGTCGAACACGAGTCGTATGGAAGATCGATCAACATGAAGATGTTCACCGACGATGACTAGTCCGTCTCACGTGATGATCGGACATGGGCTAGTCGACTCGGATCGTGTAACACTTAGATGACTAGAGGATGTCTAATCTAAGTGGGAGTTCGTAATTTTGATTAAGAACTTTATTATCATGAACTTAGTCTAAAACCTTTGCAAATATGTCTTGTAGATCAATGGCCAACGCTAATGTCAACATGAACTTCAAGCGTTCCTAGAAAACCAAGCTGAAAGATGATGGCAGCAACTATCTCGGATTGGGTCCGAAACACGAGATCATCCTCATAGCTGCCAAGAAACAGTATGTCCTAGAAGCACCGTTAGGTGACCCACTGTTCTCCGGCCTTTGCAAGGCGATTTGAGCGTCTGGCGGACTCGTTCGATGATTACTCCCTCGTTCGATGCGGCATGCTCTACAGACTTAGAACCGGGGCTCCAAAAGCGTTTTGAGCATCACGGAGCATATGAGATGTTCAAGAGCTGAAACTAGTTTTCCAAGCTCATGCCCGGTCGAGAGATATGATGTCTCGACAAGTTCTCTGAGTTGTAAGATGGAGGAAAACAGTTACGTCGGTGAGCACATCCTGAAGATGTGCGGGTTGCACTTCGTATGACCCAGTTGAACATTAACCTCCCGGATGAGGCGGTCATTGGCAGAATCCTCGATCGCTCCCACCAAGCTTCAAGAGCTTTGTGATGAACTACAACATGCGGGGATGGTAAAGACCATTCTGAAGTGTTCTCGATCTTGAAGTCAGCAGAGGCTGAAATCAGAAAGAACATCAAGTGTTGATGGTCAATAAGACCACTAAGTTCAAGAAGGGCAAGGGTAAGAAGAACTTCAAGAAGGGCGGCAAGGATGTTGCCGCGCCCGATAAGCTTTGTTGCGGGAAGAAGTCAAAGAATGGACCCAAGCACGAGACCGAGTGCTTTTATTGCAAGGGAAGGGTCACCGAAGCGGAACTGCCCCAAATACTTAGCGGATAAGAAGGCCGACAACACCAAAGGTATATTTGATATACATGTAATTGATGTGTACCTTACCGATTACTCGTAGTAACTCACCGGTATTTGATACGGTGCCGTTGCTCATATTTGTAACTCACGGCGGGAGCTGCGGAATAAGCGGAGCTGGCGAAGGGCGAGGTGACGATCTTGGCGTCGGGAATGGTTCGAGTCGATGTGATCGCCGTCGACACGCTGCCTCTACATTTACCTCACGGGATTAGTTTTGAACCTCAATAATTGTTATTTAGTGCCAAGTTTGAGCATGAACATTGTATCCGGATCTCGTTTAATACGAGATGGCTACTCATTTAAGTCGAGAATAATGGTTGTTCGATTTATATGAGAGATATGTTTTATGGTCATGCTCCGATGGTCAATGGTTTATTCTTAATGAATCTCGGCGTAATATTACACATGTTCATAGTGTGGATGCGAAAAGATGTAAAGTTGATAACGATAGTCCCACATACTTGTGGCATTGCCGCATTTGGTCACATTGGTGTCAAGCGCATGAAGAAGCTCCATGCTGATGGACTTTTAGAGTCTCTTGATTATGAATCGTTTGACACATGCGAACCATGCCTCTTAGGCAAAATGACCAAGACTCCGTTCTCCGGAACAATGGGCGAGCAACCAACTTGTTGGAAATCATACATACCGATGTGTGCGGTCCAATGGCGTTGAGGCTCGCGGAGGATATCGTTATGTTCTCACTCTCACCGGCGACTTGAGTAGATATGGGTATGTCTACTTAATGAAACACAAGTCTGAGACCTTTGAAAAGTTCAAGGAATTTCAGAGTGAAGTAGAGAATCAACGTGACCGTAAGATAAAGTTCCTCTGATCGGATCGTGAGGCGAATACTTAAGTCACGAATTTGGTACACACTTGAGAAAATGTGGAATCGTTTCACAACTCACGCCGCTGGAACACCTCGGTAAAACGGTGTGTCGAGCGTCGTGTCGCACTCTATTGGATATGGTGCGGTCTATGATGTCTCTTACCGATTTACCGCTATCATTTTGGGGATCGCTCTAGAGACAGCTACATTCACTTTAAATAGGGCACCGTCTAAATCCGTTGAGACGACACCGTATGAATTATGGTTTGGGAAGAAACCTAAGTTGTCGTTTCTAAAAGTTTGGGGATGCGATGCTTATGTCAAGAAACTACAACTGAAAAGCTCGAACCCAAGTCGGAAAAATGCGTATTCATAGGATACCCTAAGGAAGCTGTCGGGTATACCTTCTACTTAAGATCCGAAGGCAAAGTCTTTGTTGCCAAGAACGGATGCTTTCTAGAGAAAGAGTTTCTCTCGAAAGAAGTAAGTGGGAGGAAAGTAGAACTTCGATGAAGTACTACCTCTCGAGCAGGAGAGTGGTGCGGTAGCAGAAACCGTTCTGTGATGCCCACACCAAGCGAAGAGGAAATCATTGATGATGATCAAGATACTTGGATCAAGTTACTCTTGAACTTGAAGGTCCACAAGGACACGTTCCGCACTGAGTGGTGCGGCAACCTGTCATGGAAATCATGTTGCTAGACAACAATGAACCTTGAACTATGAAGAAGCAATGGCGGGCCGGATTCCAACAAATGGCTTGAGGCCATGAAATCCGAGATAGAATCCATGTATGAAAACAAAGTATGGACTTTGACAGACTTGCCCGATGATCGGCGGCGATAGAAAACAAATGGATTTTTAAGAAGAAGGCGGACGCGGATGGTAATGTCACCATCTATAAAGCTCGACTTGTCGCTAAGGGTTATCGACAAGTTCAAGGGATTGACTACTGACGAGACATTCTCTCCGTAGCGAAGCTTAAGTCCGTCCGAATCATGTTAGCAATTGCCGCATACTATGATTATGAGATATGGCGAGATGGACGTCAAAACGGCATTTCTTAATGGACATCTTAAGGAAGAGCTGTATATGATGCAGCGGAAGGTTTTGTCGATCCTCGAGCGCTAACAAAGTATGCAAGCTCCAGCGATCCATTTATGGACTGGTGCAAGCATCTCGGAGTTGGAACATTCGTTTTGATGAGATGATCAAAGCGTTTGGGTTTCTGTGAGACTTATGGAGAAGCTGCGTTTACAAGAAAGTGAGTGGGAGCTCTGTAGCATTTCTCTGTTATATGTAGATGACATACTCTTGATGGGAAATGATACAAAACTCTTCGACAACATTAAGGCCTACTTGAACAAGTGTTTTTCAATGAAGGACCTTGGAGAGCTGCTTATATATTAGGCATCAAGATCTATAGGGATAGATCGAGGCGCCTCATAGGTCTTTCACAAAGCACATACCTTGATAAGATTTTGAAGAGGTTCAAAATGGATCAGTCCAAGAAGGGTTCTTGCCTATGTTACAAGGTGTGGCCGAGCTCAGCTCGATCACCGACCACGACAAAAGATAAAGAAGAGATGAGTGTCATCCCTATGCTTCAGCCATAGGATCTATTATGTATGCCATCTGTGTACAGGACCGATGTAAACCTGGCCGTAAGTTTGGTTGCAAGATACCAAAGTAATCCGGCAAGGAACACCGGACAGCGGTCAAGAATATCTGAAGTACGAAAAGGACAAAGGACATGTTTTCGTTTATGGAGGAGCGAAGAGCTCGTCGTAAAGGGTTACGTCGGCGCTAGCCGACTCAGATCTGGATGACTCTAAGTCACAAACCGGATCGTGTATATGTTGAATGGTGGAGCGATGGCTGGTGCATTTGCAAGCGAGCGTCGTGGCGGGATCTACGTGTGAAGCGGAGTACATGGCAGCCTCGGAGGCAGCGCATGAAGCAATTTGGGTGAAGGAGTTCATCACCGACCTAGGAGTCATACCCAATGCGTCGGGGCGATCAAACTCTTCTCGTGACAACACTGGAGCTATTGCCCTTGCCAAGGAGCCGGGTTTCACAAGAAGACCAGCACATCAAGCGTCGTTTCAACTCCATCCGTGAAAATGTTCAAGATGGAGACATAGAGATTTGCAAAGTGCACACGGATCTGAATGTCGCAGATCCGTTGACTAAACCTCTCTCGCGTGCAAAACATGATCAACACCAGAACTCTATGGGTGTTCGATTCATCACAATGTAACTAGATTAGTGACTCTAGTGCAAGTGGGAGACTGTTGGAAATATGCCCTAGAGGCAATAATAAAAGTATTATTATATTTCAATGTTCATGATAATTGTCTTTTGTTCATGCTATAACTGTGTTATCCGGAAATCGTAATACACGTGTGAACACTTAGACCCCAATATGTCCCTAGTGAGCCTCTAGTTGACTAGCTCGTTGTGATCAATAGATAGTCATGGTTTCCTGACTATGGACATTGGATGTCGTTGATAACGGGATCACATCATTAGGAGAATGATGTGATGGACAAGACCCAATCATAAGCATAGCATAAAAGATCATTATAGTTCGTTTGCTAGAAGCTTTGCCAATGTCAAGTATCTATTCCTTCGACCATGAGATCGTGTAACTCCGGTTACCGTAGGAGTGCCTTGGGTGTATCAAACGTCACTGGCGTGGCGGGTGACTATAAAGGTGCATTACGGTATCTCGAAAGTATCATTGGGTTGACACGGATCGAGATAGGATTTGTCACTCCGTATGACGGAGAGGTATCTCTGGGCCCACTCGGTAATGCATCATCATAATGAGCTCAAAGTGACCAAGGTGTTGGCCGGGATCATGCATTACGGATATGAGTAAAGTGACTTGCGGAAGCGAGACCTGAGCGAGGTATTGGGATACCGACGATCGAGTCTCGGGCAAGTAACGCATACCGATTGACAAAGGAATTGCATATGAGGTTTGATCGAATCCTCGACATCGTGGTTCAACCGATGAAATCATCGAGGAGCATGTGGGAGCCAACATGGGTATCCAGATCCGCTGTTGGTTATTGCCCGAGAGTCGTCTCGGTCATGTCTGCGTGTCTCCGAACCCGTAGGGTCTACACATAAGGTTCGGTGGCGCTAGGGTTAGTAGGAAGACTAGTATGTGAATACGAATGTTGTTGAGTCCGGGTGAGATCCCGGACGTCACGAGGAGTTCGGAAGGGTCCGGAGGTAAAGAATAATATATAGGAAGTGGTGTTTGACCATCGGGAAAGTTTCGGGGTTACGGCAAAATCTGGGACCACGGAAGGGTCCGAGGTCCACCGGTGGGGCCACCCATCCGGAGGGCCCCATGGGCCATAGGGGAAGGAACCAGCCCACAGGGGCTGGTGCGCCCCTAGGCCCACCCCTGCGCCTAGGGTTGAAACCCTAGGGGTGGGGCGCCCACGGCTTGGGGGCACTCCACCCCTTAGCCGCCGCCCCCTTGTAGATTGGATCTCTGGGGGCAGCCACCTGAGGTCCTATATAAAGGGGGGAGGGGGCTGCTGTACACATCTCCCAAGGCGCAGCCCTCCTTCCCAACACATCTCCTCCTCCGTAGAGCTCGTGAAGCCCAGCCGAGTCTTGCTTCACCACCATCACCACGCCGTCGTGCTGCCGGTGGTGCTGTCTTCCTCAACCTCTCCTTCCCCTTGCTGGATCAAGAAGGAGGAGGCGTCGCTCGTCCCGCACGTGTGTTGAGCAGCGGAGGTGCTGTCCGTTCAGCACTTGGCATCGGTGATCTGAATCACGTTCGAGTACGACTCCATCATCACCTTGCAAGCTTCCGCACGCGATCTACAAGTGGTATGTAGATGCAAACTCTCTCCCGTTACTCGTTGCTTAGATGAACTCATAGATGGATCTTGGTGAAACCGTAGGAAAAATTTTAATTTTCTGCAACGTTCCCCAACAGTTTAGTCAACGGATCTGCGACATTCAGATCTGTGTGTACTTTGCAAATCTCTATGTCTCCATCTTGAACATTTTCGCGGATGGAGTTGAAACGACGCTTGATGTGCCTGGTCTTCTTGTGAAACCTGGGCCCCTTGGCAAGGGCAATAGCTCGGTGTTGTCGAGAAGAGTTTGATCGGCCCGACGCATTGGGTATGACTCTAGGTCGGTGATGAACTCCTTCACCCAAATCGCTTCATCGCTGCCTCCGAGGCTGCCATGTACTCCGCTTCACACGTAGATCCCGCCACGACGCTCTCGCTTGCAGCTGCACCAGCTTCTTGCTCCACCATTCAACATATACACGTATCCGGTTTGTGACTTAGAGTCATCGGATCTAAGTCGAAGCTAGCGTCGGCGCAACCCTTTCGACGAGCTCTTCGTCTCCTCCATAAACGAGAAACATGTCCTTTGTCCTTTTCGGTACTTCAGGATATTCTTGACCGCTGTCGGTGTTCCTTGCGGGATTACTTTGGTATCTTGCAACCAAACTTACGGCAAGGTTTACATCGGTGCAGTACACTGACATGGCATACATAATAGATCCTATGGCTGAAGCATAGGGGATGACACTCATCTCTTCTTTATCTTTTGCCGTGGTCGGTGGTCGAGCTGAGCTCAATCTCACACCTTGTAACATAGGCAAGAACCCCTTCTTGGACTGATCCATTTTGAACCTCTTCAAAATCTTATCAAGGTATGTGCTTTGTGAAAGACCTATGAGGCGTCTCGATCTATCTCTATAGATCTTGATCCCTAATATATAAGCAGCTTCTCCAAGGTCCTTCATTGAAAAACACTTGTTCAAGTAGGCCTTAATGCTATCCAGGAATTTCGTATCATTTCCCATCAAGAGTATGTCATCTACATATAATATGAGAAATGCTACAGAGCTCCCACTCACTTTCTTGTAAACGCAGGCTTCTCCATAAGTCTGCATAAACCCAAACGCTTTGATCATCTCATCAAACCGAATGTTCCAACTCCGAGATGCTTGCACCAGTCCATAAATGGATCGCTGGAGCTTGCATACTTTGTTAGCGTTCTGAGGATCGACAAAACCTTCCGGCTGCATCATATACATCTCTTCCTTAAGATGTCCGTTAAGGAATGCAGTTTTGACGTCCATCTACCATATCTCATAATCATAGTATGCGGCAATTGCTAACATGATTCGAACGGACTTCAGCTTCGCTACGGGAGAGAATGTCTCATCGTAGTCAATCCCTTGAACTTGTCGATAACCCTTAGCGACAAGTCGAGCTTTATAAATGGTAACATTACCATCCGCGTCCGTCTTCTTCTTAAAAATCCATTTGTTTTCTATCGCTCGCCGATCATCGGGCAAGTCTGTCAAAGTCCATACTTTGTTTACATACATGGATTCTATCTCGGATTTCATGGCCTCAAGCCATTTATTGGAATCCGGGCCCGCCATTGCTTCTTCATAGTTCGAAGGTTCATTGTTGTCTAACAACATGATTTCCATGACAGGTTGCCGTACCACTGCAGTGCGGAGCGTGTCCTTGTGGACCTTGAAGTTCAAGAGTGACTTGATCCAAGTACCTTGATCATCATCATTGTTTTCCTCTTGATTGGAGTGGGCATCACAGAACGGTTTCTCGCTGCACCACTTTCCCGTTCGAGAGGTAGTACTTCATCGAGCTCTACTTTCCTCCCACTTACTTCTTTCGAGAGAAACTCTTTTCCGAAAGCATCCGTTCTTGGCAACAAAGATCTTGCCTTCGGATCTTAAGTAGAAGGTATACCCGACAGTTTCCTTAGGGTATCCTATGAATACGCATTTTCCGACTTGGGTTCGAGCTTTTCGGGTTGAAGTTTCTTGACATAAGCATCGCATCCCCAAACTTTTAGAAACGATACTTAGGTTCCTTCCCAAACCATAATTCATACGGTGTCGTCTCAACGGATTTAGATGGTGCCCTATTTAAAGTGAATGTAGCTGTCTCTAGGCGTATCCCCAAAATGATAGCGGTAAATCGGCAAGAGACATCATAGACCGCACCATATCCAATAGAGTGCGATTCGACGTTCGGACACACCGTTTATTTGAGGTGTTCCAGCGGCGTGAGTTGTGAAACGATTCCACATTTCCTTAAGTGTGTGCCAAACTCGTGACTTAAGTATTCTCCTCCACGATCGATCGTAGGAACTTTATCTTTCGGTCACGTTGATTCTCCACCTCACTCTGAAATTCCTTGAACTTTTCAAAGGTCTCGGACTTGTGTTTCATTAAGTAGACATACCCATATCTACTCAAGTCATCGGAGAGTGAGAACATAACGATATCCTCCGCAAGCCTCAACGCTCATTGGACCGCACACATCGGTATGTATGATTTCCAACAAGTTGGTTGCTCGCTCCATTGTTCGGAGAACGGAGTCTTGGTCATTTTGCCTAAGAGGCATGGTTCGCATGTGTCAAACGATTCATAATCAAGAGACTCCAAAAGTCCATCAGCATGGAGCTTCTTCATGCGCTTGACACCAATGTGACCAAGGCGGCAGTGCCACAAGTATGTGGGACTATCGTTATCAACTTTACATCTTTTGGCATCTACACTATGAACATGTGTAATATTACGCTCGAGATTCATTAAGAATAAACCATTGACCATCGGAGCATGACCATAAAACATATCTCTCATATAAATCGAACAACCATTATTCTCAGACTTAAATGAGTAGCCATCGCGTATTAAACGAGATCCAGATACAATGTTCATGCTCAAACATGGCACTAAATAACAATTATTAAGGTTCAAAACTAATCCCGTGGGTAAATGTAGAGGCAGCGTGCGGCGGCGATCACATCGACTCTAGAACCATTCCCGACGCGATCGTCACCTCGTCCTTCGCCATCTCCGTTTATTCCGCAGCTCTGCTTGTGAGTTACAAATATGAGCAACGGCACGGTATCAAATACCGGGAGTTACTACGAGTCTTGGTAAGGTACACATCAATTACATGTATATCAAATATACCTTTGGTGTTGCCGGCCTTCTTATCCGCTAAGTATTTGGGGCAGTTCCGCTTCAAATGACCCTTCCCTTGCAATAAAAGCACTCGGTCTCGGGCTTGGGTCCATTCTTTGACTTCTTCGCAAGAAGGCTTACGGGCGCGGCAACATCTTTGCCGTCCTTCTTGAAGTTCTTCTTACCCTTGCCCTTCTTGAACTTAGTGGTCTTATTGACCATCAACACTTGATGTTCCTTTTGATTTCAGCCTCTGCTGACTTCAGCATCGAGAACACTTCAGAATGGTCTTTACCATCCCCCTGCATGTTGTAGTTCATCACAAAGCTCTTGTAGCTTGGTGGGGAGCGATGGAGGATTCTGTCAATGACCGCCTCATCTGGGAGGTTTATGTTCATTTGGGTCATACGGTTGTGCAACCCGGACATCTTTAGGATGTGCTCACCGTGTAACTGTTTTCCTCCATCTTACAACTGTAGAACTTGTCGAGACATCATATCTCTCGACCGGGCATGAGCTTGGAAAACTAGTTTCAGCTCTTGAACATCTCATATGCTCCGTGGTGCTCAAAACGCTTTTGGAGCCCGGTTCTAAGCTGTAAAGCATGCCGCCTTGAACGAGGGAGTAATCATCAAGACGAGTTTGCCAAGCGTTCATAACGTCTTGGTTCTGCAGGGACGGAGCGGCACCTAGCGGTCCTTCTAGGACATATTGTTTCTGGCAGCTATGAGGATAATCCTCGGGTTCGGACCCATCCGTATAGTTGCTGCCATCATCTTTCAGCTTGGTTTTCTCTAGGAGCAGCGTTGAAGTTCATGTTGACATTAGCGTTGGCCATTGATCTACAAGACATATTTGCAAAGGTTTTAGTCTAAGTTCATGATAATAAAGTTCTAATCAAAATTATGAACTCCCACTTAGATTAGACATCCCTCTAGTCATCTAAGTGTTACACGATCCGAGTCGACTAGCCCGTGTCCGATCATCACGTGAGACGGACTAGTCATCGTCGGTGAACATCTTCATGTTGATCGTATCTTCCATACGACTCGTGTTCGACCTTTCGGTCTCGTGTTCCAAGGCCATGTGCGCACATGCTAGGCTCGTCAAGTTAACCCTAAGTGTTTTATTTGTGTAAAACTGTCTTACACCCGTTGTATGTGAACGTAAGAATCCATCACACCCGATCATCACGTGGTGCTTAGAAGCGACTTAACTGTAGCAACGGTGCACGCTTAGGGAGAACACTTCTTGAAATTTTGTAAGGATCATCTTATTTACTACCGTCGTCCTAAGTAAACAAGATGTAAAAGCATAATAAACATCACATGCAATTATATAGTTGTGACATGATATGGCCAATATCATAAAGCTCCATTGATCTCCATCTTCGGGGCTCCATGATCATCTTGTCACCGGCTTGACACCATGATCTCCATCATCATGATCTCCATCATCGTGTCTTCATGAAGTTGTCACGCCAACGACTACTTCTACTTCTATGACTAATGCGTTTAGCAATGAAGTAAAGTAGTTTACATGGCGTTCTTCAATGACACGCAGGTCATACAAAAAATAAGGACAACTCCTATGGCTCCTGCCGGTTGTCATACTCATCGACATGCAAGTCGTGAATCCTATTACAAGAACATGATCTCATACATCACAATTCATCATTCATCACAACTTCTGGTCATATCACATCACTTGATCAATCGCTGCAAAAACAAGTTAGACGTCCTCTAATTGTTGTTGCATCTTTTACGTGGCTGCGATTGGGTTCTAGCAAGAACGTTTTCTTACCTACGAATCACCACAACGTGATTTTGTCAACTTCTATTTACCCTTCATAAGGGCCTTGTTCATCGAATCCGCTCCAACTAAAGTGGGAGAGACAGACACCCGCCAGCCACCTTATGCAACTAGTGCATGTCGATTCGGTGGAACCGGTCTCACGTAAGCGCACGTGTAAGGTTGTTCCGGCCGCTTCATCCCACAATACCGTTGAGCAAGAAAAGACTAGTAGAGGCAAGTAAGATGACAAGATCAACGCCCACAACAAATTGTGTTCTACTCGTGCATTAGAGAACTACGCATAGACCTAGCTCATGATGCCTTTGTTGGGGAGCGTTGCGAGAAAATTAAAATTTTTCTACGGTTTCACCAAGATCCATCTATGAGTTCATCTAAGCAACGAGTCTAGGGAGAGAGATTGCATCTACATACCACTTGTAGATCGCGTGCGGAAGCTTGCAAGGTGATGATGGAGTCGTACTCGAGCGTGATTCAGACCACCGATGTCCAAGTGCTGAGCGGACAGCACCTCCGCGTTCAACACACGTGCACGGGACGGCGGCGTCTCCTCCGTCTTGATCCAGCAAGGAGGAAGGAGAGGTTGAGGAAGACAGCTCCACCGGCAAGACGACGGCGTGGTGATGGTGGAGAAGCAAGATCTCGGCAGTGGCCGCCAAGCGCCTACGGAGGAGGAGAAGTGTTGGGGAGGGGAGGGGCTGCGCCTTGGAGATGGGTGTTGCAGCCCCCCTCCCTCCCCCCCCTTTATATAGGCCCCCTGGGGGGGCGCCGGCCCCCTGGAGATCCAATCTCCAAGGGGGGGCGGCGGCCAAGGGGGTGGAGTGCCCCCCAAGCCAAGTGGGGCGCCCCCCCACCCCTAGGGTTTCAACCCTAGGCGCAGGGGGTGGGCCTAGGGGGGCGCACCAGCCCACTATGGGCTGGTTCCCCTCCCACTTCAGGCCACGCAGCCCTCCGGGATAGGTGGCCCCACCCGGTGGACCCCCGGGACCCTTCCGGTGGTCCCGGTACATTACCGGGAGTCCCCGAAACTTTCCCGATGGCTGAAATACCACTTCCTATATATTATTCTTTACCTCCGGACCATTCCGAAACTCCTCGTGACGTCCGGGATCTCATCCGGGACTCGAACAACATTCGGTAGTCACATACTTGACTTCCTACTAACCCTAGCGCCACCGAACCTTAAGTGTGTAGACCCTACGGGTTCGGAGACATCTTGAACATGACCGAGGCGACTCTCGGGCAATAACCAACAGCGGGTGCGGATACCCATGTTGGCTCCCACATGCTCCTCGATGATTTCATCGGTTGAACCACGATGTCGAGGATTCGATCAAACCCTGTATGCAATTCCCTTTGTCAATCGGTGCGTTACTTGCCCGAGACTTCGATCGTCGGTATCCCAATACCTTGTTCGGTCTCGTTACCGCAAGTCACTTTACTTGTACCGTAATGCATGATCCGTGGCCAACCCCTTGGTCACCTTGAGCTCATTATGATGATGCATTACCGAGTGGGCCAGAGATACCTCTCCGTCATACGGAGTGACAAATCCGATCTCGATCCGTGTCAACCCAGCAGATACTTTCGGAGATACCCGTAATGCACCTTTATAGTCACCCGATTCGTTGTGACGTTTGATACACCCAAGGCACTCCTACGGTAACCGGAGTTACACGATCTCATGGTCGAAGGAAGAGATACTTGACATTGGCAAAGCTCCAGCAAGCGAACTACGATCTTTTATGCTATGCTTAGGATTGGGTCTTGTCCATCACATCATTCTCCTAATGATGTGATCCCGTTATCAACGACATCCAATGTCCATAGTCAGGAAACCATGACTATCTGTTGATCACAACGAGCTAGTCAACTAGAGGCTCACTAGGGACATTTGTCTAAGTGTTCACACGTGTATTACGATTTCCGGATAATACAGTTATAGCATGAACAAAAGACAATTATCATGAACATTGAAATATAATAATACTTTTATTATTGCCTCTAGGGCATATTTCCAACATAGCCTACAACGAGACCTATCCGACGCAGGACATCCCTGTCGTTCCTAAAGTCTATAGTAACGAATTTTACTCTTTTGTCCTTGAGGAAGTTCTTAAAATCCTCGCACTCAACATCGGCATGGCATATGTGGTAGACCAAGCAAACATTATGTACGCAAACCTGGATCACGGCGGGCTTCTTACTCTCTGCCTCCTTTAGAATCTTCTCTCTTTCCAGGACTGTGGTGTACTCAACATCTAGCCCAGCGATCCACTCATCCGTTGAATTGTTGAACATGCGTAGGAAGCGAGCAAGCCATGCTTTCACCGTCGCGGATCCACGTGTGTAGATGACGATGAACTCATCTCCGGTGATGGCTCTAACCTGGTACTCAGCGGCGACCATGGAGATTTGGGAGGCCATGGATTTTGGAGGAGGATTAGGAGAAGTTGAACTGTTGTACCCCGCAAACAAAACTGGGAGCGAACTAATGTGAAAGGACGGGACGACTGGGAGCGAACTGTTGTAAGGTAGAAGATGGGGACGAGTAGGGCGTGCGAACGGCGTGGGGTTGCTGGCTTGCCCGGTGGATAAAGGGCTGCAAGCCCCCAAATAGTTCTCGAGAACTATGCGAGACCCACTAGATTTCATGTCTACTAGACCCATATCGTAGTGCTGACGGTATAGCTTCTACCTGTTTGCACGCCATGCCGGCACATGGATGTAACTTCACTTAATTCCGTCAACCGTCGCGCCTCCCACGACCTTCGCCTCCCTCGCTTGGCCACGCCCTTTGAGACATCGACCGGCTATAAATGAGCAATTTTTTTGCCTACTCCGCATGCATGATACTCCCTCTGGTCCTTTTTACCCCCGTCAACCGTTTGCAAAGTGTTTGACCAAATTTATACTAAAAATATCAATATCTACAATACTGATTATAATGATTATAAGAACTATGTTTTATAATGAGTGTAAAAATATTGATTTGACATTGTGAATGTTGATACATTTTTCTATAAGTTTGGTCAAACTAGAGGTACATTGACTTCAGACAAAACTTAAATGCACAATCAGACTAGTTCCTCCGTCCAGGTGCATGCCATGTCCTATCTTGTCATCACAACAAGGTTAGCTATTAGAGTTCTACTACCTCCCTTCTAGTTTAAAGGGCTAGATTCAAAAAATTCACCTACTCTTAGCAAGATAGTAGAGGCGGTGGAATAGTTTTTGAAGTCTGCAAAAGTATTCAACTAATGTTGTCGTTCTTCACAAAAAAATGTGTTTACCAATGCATGCATGAACACTAGTTACTCTAACCCCCCTCTCTTCTTTAATTCTTTGCCACATCAGCATGTTTGCTATTCCCGTGTGCATGATACCAGCTAAGATACCACCATTATGGCCAGCCTTAATCATCGCATGCAATAATTTAGTGCACCTTGAAATATGAACATGTGTGGGGCGTGTATGTTTTTAATGACTTGAGACTATACCTAGCCCGGCATGCAAGATGACTTATTATGCAGCGTTCCCCATACCTACAGGAAGCCCGTTCATCTCCAAATCTTTTCCTCTCCATGTGTGGAAACAATATGCCTGCCAGACTCTCCTTCTCCCTCCGGCGGTCCCACCACTCCACCCCGTGTGGAAAAAATCTGCATGCATGACTCTCCTCCCCCCACGCTCGTCCAATCCGTTGTGACCAGCAATATTTCCACCCCTTCCCTCCCCCGTAATTTACTCCAACAAATATGCCCACGTAGATGTTATGTTAATCACGCAACATATCTTCCGGGACGCTGCTTCAGTTACTTAACTCAGGTACATTGGGTCACTGACATATGGGCCCAACAAGGGTCCGGCCCACATGTCAGTGATGCAACTGGACCTGCAGTTAAATCAGTGCAGCTTAGTCCATATCTTATGTAGGTGTGTCATTGCTCGCTATAAATACTATGCCTCCCACGGCATTCGGAAGAACGCTCACGTTCATCGCTATCTCCTCCCCTCCCTCTCACGTCGACCACCATGGCATCGCCCCTCCCAAGCCCTAAGCGCCCCTCGCTGCACCGCCCGGACGGCCACGCATCACCGTTCCGTTCCTCGCCGCCACTAGTCGAGGAGGACGCGTCGGTGTTCCACTCCTCACCGCGATGCGTCGAGGTGGACGCGTCGGCGTTCCCAATCTCGCCAGCACGCGCGTCGCAGGACGCGTCGGCTCCCTGCTACGAGGAGAACGCTGCGCCGCCCGCCGAGCCCCCCAGCCTTGAGTAGCTTTGGAAAGAAATGGATGTTGCCATGTGGGAGGCTTTGCCGCCGGCAGAGCACACCAAAATAGAGGCGGAGAAGAAGGCCGAGGAAGAGAAGCGCGCCGCGGGACAAGCTGCCTGGCAGGTCTATGTCATGTCCGAGAAAGTCAGGCAATTGGCTCTTTGGCAGAAGGCTTGTGCAAGGGCTGTGAGGGTGGCGGAGGACGCCCGTGCCAAAGCTCTGAGTGCAGTCGGGCCCAAGCGCCTCATCTACGCTTGGCGGTACGTGGACCGGGTGCACGCTTCCGGCCAGGAGGAGTACCTGCTAGCGCCGGATCACCACACCGGTGAGATCGCGCTCGCCCGCCGGCAAGCCGCCAATCAGCACCTAGCGAGTTGTGAGGCTAAGGAAGAGGCGTTGTGTCGGCGTGTTGGGAAACGGCCGCGCACCAGGGCACTCGTGGCGCGCCGCAAGCACTCCTACGAGCGTTGTGGCTTTTAGTAGGGAGTATAATTTAGTTTTGTAAGGTGATCTCATTAGTTTTGGGACGCAAATGATAAATCCCGAACGTTCAAGAATTATAGTGTCCTTAATTAAGTGTGTAAGAGGGGATGTTTGGAAACCTTGTGTATCCATACGCATTTTGTAAGTAGGTGCATACAGCACAAACTTTAGTACTATATACTATCGCACTACACGTCTCTCTATATATATGCTTGCAGACTGTGCTACTCCCTCCGTCCAGGTGAATAAGTCATCTTTGGTTGTGCACCGTGACCAAGTAGGAGGGAAGACTTTATACACCTAGACGGAGGGAATACTACTACTATTACTTATGTACGGGCAAATGCACGTTCTAACATTACGATGCGGTTTTTGTAAACGATTCAATGCAAAACAAATGCAAAAATGCTCGTTTGATTGTTTACTTTTAGCTTCCTTCTCTATGGTTATTTCTCTATCGTATTTTGTGCGGAGTATCTCACTAGTCGGAAAGGCATGCAAATTCCCAAACCGCTTCCTACACCCTGTATCGCATTTTTTATCTAACAAGTTGTGCCGTGCAATTGGAATTCCAACTTGAGTACTAGTACTACTAGTAGGAGTACCAGGGGCCAGTTCGTTTAGGCTTCTAGATTAGTAGTAATCCCTTTACTACTAGCTCCGTCCTGGTTTATTGGTCCCCATGGTAATCTGTGTCAAATTTTGTTCATAAATTTAACTAATGAAATGCATGTGATGTCACATGCACTAACATTTTATCAGTTAAATCTTTGGTCAAAATTTACCACAAATTACAATGGTGACGAATAAACCAGGACAGAGGTACTCCCTCCATTTTTGTATACAAGGCCACTATAAAAAATACATTTTGCATCTATACAAGGCCACCAACAGTAATCGAGACAAATATTAATGATGTTTCCTCGTACTAGTAACCCATGGCTTAATTACTAGCATGCATGTAGTTGATGATAATGAAAAACTCATCTACTTCCTCTCTCACGGCCACTCAATTTCTTCTAATGTGCATGCACCCTATTAATTAACCCGGTAAACGAGAAAATAAATTGACTTGTAAAGCAGACATTGATTTTTATCTTGCTACCTGTAATTTGAGTTTGTAGCCTTGTATATAAAAATGAAGGGAGTACTAGTAGTAGTTTATAAGCCGAAATAAATGAGTGAGGCGCCTTAATGTTACTCTCCACTATGACTAGTCTTATGGGAAAAGCTGGGGAAGAGACGGCTTATTTTCTAAGCCACCAAAAGAACTGGCCCTAGGAGTAATAGCTAGGGCTACTAGGAGTAGTAGCTAGGGATCGAGTGTGTGAGATGAACTGGAGAAAGTAGATGCTGAGAGATGGAATGCCAAAAAGAAGGATGGATGTGATGGTTGCTTGTCCATTTATTTTACCAGGCCACTTATTACTGGCAGTGGTTGGGTTTTGTGATATGACGGCTTTACTGCCGCATCACGAGCGGGGTGACACTCCCGTGCAGCGCCGCCCTCTACACTTGTACTACATCGGTCGTGGTTTATTAGTCCCCCATTGAATTTGACTGAAGATTTAACTGACAAAATGTTAGTGCATGTCAACAAAAACTATATCATTGGATTCGTATTTGAACCAATGATATAATTTTAGGTGACATGCATCAGCATTTATCGTACTATATATAATGTTAGTTCAATTTTTGGTCGTACTAATCTATAGTAGTAACCTGGTCGTGCGTTGCATGGAAGAGTGAAATGCATTGATCAGGGAGTTGTTTATTTTGAAAAAGGATGTGGGGGTCATCTCATGTGTAACGGGTATCGATAGGTTTCTTCGGATATTATTTCATCTCTAGAGCTCACAAACATCCGGGTGAAATAGATAAAAAGGTATCTTTTGCAAACAAAAGTGTTCAACTGTTCAACCTGCATCCAAAGCTTGTGAAGAAATAACACTTATTGTGCTTTGCAAGAAATGATCTTTAAGAATTAGTTTTTGAGTATCGATTGTTATACATGTTGGCTACAGATGACATGGCACTTTCTTATAGTCAACAGTTGGCTATACTATTAAGTATTAACCATGCCCTTATACACCTAGATGGAGGGATTAAATCAGGATGACTTGGAAGGGGACAGAGGAGATGTAAGAAATGATTCACCGTAAGTCTTTCACCAGTACTGTAGTAAAAATTCATACATGGAAGATTCTAGACTAAACCATAAATGGATACACTTTTATTCATGCGCGATACTCCAATAGAGCAAGATCATGCATGGAAGTCTCCACATGCTTAGACAGCAGATTTCATTGAGCGAAGACTAATGATCAAAATTTAACTTGGTAATGCATATGTCCAGGTGAACCTCCTTCGAGTCCTCGTGCGCCGCGTTGCGGGGTAAATCATACCATGCATCTTCCATATCCACATCAGCGGGAAGGTCCCAGCTCTGCACAGTCCTAGTCAGCATGATGGAGCCGGTGTCGCCGCCCACGTACCTCTGAGGGGTATAACAGTGAGCACGCACCCGTACATCGGCCTCATGTCAGCGTAAGTGGAGTCGCCCCTGACGCACACTACAGAGACGGGGCGGCGGCCTGCACGGGCCTCGCCGGTGCCCATGATCAAGAGGAAGACGATGCCGTCCTCCTCCGAGACTAGCAGGCGGCGGTGATCCTCCAGCGACTCCGGCATGGTGAACGGGTAGCACGTCTCGTACTTGATGTTCTCCGCCAAGGGCCAATAGTGACAGCTGCACGCATCCATGAGGTGATGCACGATGTCCGTCGGCGAGCCCCAAAACGGCATCGGGCACTCATAGCAGTAGACGAAGGGCTCCTTGGAGGCATCGACCAGGCCGTCCATGAAACGGGAGTGGTTGTAGGGGACGTTGTGCCCGTTGAATATATGAGCAAGTTACTACGAGATTTAATCCGAATAAGCACAAAATAAATCATGACGGCTATAACAGAGATTAAAATAATCATGTGGACTAGCATAGTAGATGAACAGATATAATCTAGTAGGATACAGAGTAGAAACATGAATTCTACCACGATTTCGAACAGGAAGACAGAAACACATACGGGGCAACGGGAGCAGCACCATTGGCGTTGAGGTTGTCGCCCATGTCATTGAGGAAGAGGTTGCCGATGTCGGGGAAGAAGTCGTCGTCGGTGAAGTCGTGGCTACCAGAAGTCGCGAGAGTGCGCTCCCCAAATTTCAACAGCGCTCGCCGAATGGAGCGCAGAAGGGAGTGGCTGTAGGGGACGTTGCGGCTGCCGAATGAAGCGCAGGAGTAGCACACGAAGCAGTAAATGGTGCTCCTCCCTAAGTCTCCATCTCTACTCTTATCTCTATATCTACTACTCTTCTTTGTTTTTAATAACAAATTGAATAGTACTGCGCCATCCGCTGCATGCCCGGCTGAACACGCCTCCTCGCCTCCATCATCACCAACTGAGTCTTTTATAGGAGTAGGAGTAGAGAAAAAACCGAGTTGGTGATGATGGTGTTCCGTGCAATGCACGGGCATCTTGCTAATTTTTTGCATATAATTCCAAACACCACGTAGACAAGGCCTTTGACCATTTTACAACTATGTTAGTATCATTGTTTTTTTTTTGACGGGATGTTATCATTGTTAGTGGTAAGCCGGTGCAAGTTATTGCCGCGGGTGTTTTAACCTTTTTTTTAGTAATGATATCTGGCAATTGTTCGGCACGAGCTCAATCCCGGAGAATCCCACGTAATTGTCATATTTCCATCCGACGGTGGCCTGTTTTTAAGCCATACACACGTACTGTAACTGCGTTGCGGGCGTTTGCGACTGCCATGTCTCCCAGTGAACGTTTGCTGGGGATTGGAGTTAGCACGGTTCGTAGTGGTTCCACACTCGGGCATTGAAATTTGTAACTATTTTAGATTAGAATATACTACTCCGGGCTAGTAGTAGAGCAGAGTCCTACTCTACTACTCTACTCAAGCAAGTTAGGGCATAGTAGTAGGTACTATATGGAGTACCAGTACTGTGATCACTCGAGCAAGTTGTCTGGCATCGATATGACCCTACGCTGCTGGTATGTGTCTCGTAAGTCAAGCGGTGTGTTGTAGTCATCATCACCTGTCCACTTCCCGCAGCACATATTCGCTTCTCCATCTTTGTCCGCACATAATCTAGTCCAATCTTCCATCCCGATAAGGCGCCTCCCCCCCTCATCTGAAACCCAAGCACTAACAATGGCAGAACCGAGCAGCGTCCGCCAAAAGAGTGGCCAGAATTCGCTCCCCACAGAGGTAATCAAGCTCATTATTTTGCGTGTGGACAATCTCAATACCATGTCGCTCGCCGCGTGCTCGTCGGGACTATACCGTTTACTCAAAGCCCTCAGGCCGGAGCTTTTTAAGCCAGCTCCTTGCTTGCTGATGCGGCCTGATCTTCAGAGACGGCGTGTCACGCAGCATAACAATCGTAGGGTGGCAAGCATCAACTCCCTTGACTGCAATCCGATCCCTGTCACCCTCAACTACATTAATGGTATGTACTGGGTCGGCATGAACACGTCTTGGATGGTGCTCGTTGACGGTCGCGGCAGCTAGATGCTCGTGGAGGTCTACACCCGGCGATTGATCCCCCTTCCTTCGAGTAACACTGCACTGCTTTGGCACCGCGGCCCAGAATACTCAGAATCTTACAGTAGCCAACATGATACCAAGTTTGATTTGCTCAAGGTTGTAATATGCCAAGTGCCCACAAGATCTACGAATTATAAAGACTTTAGGCTAATTGCGTTCTTCAACCGCGGTCTCGCCTATCTGACAGGTCACTGCGGTAAGTGGATAAATCTGCACGTCCATCGCAGGATCATACATCCTCCATGGTTCTCTGATGCCATTGAACACAAGGGCTTCATTTACGTTGTCGACTCCTTCTATGGCTGGACGATTGCCGCCTACTCCGATCATCGCTACAATCGGTCATTACAAGAGTATGTTACTTTCCTATGATATCATGATGGCTTGCTTATATTATGTCAACATTCTTGAAAAAATATTCATGCTCATAACATGCTGTTCTTAAGATTGACTACATCAAGAGCCCTTTTTATTTGACTCAACTTGATATGATGTTGTAGGCACCTGGTGTCCCTACCCTTCGTAATCCCGAACCTTTCAAAGAAAAGTGGCATGGCGATTGCGGTGGTTCTGGCTTGATCGGACGACGGCTAACGATTGATGATCGTCAGACGCACTGACGTGTTGTTTCGCGGAATACAATCACAGTCACTACAAGGTCTTTGAGCAGGATCCCAGCTTCTCTGGGCCTTCAGGAATTTTTGACTGGAGGCTGGTAAGTAGCCTTGGTACACGCTCTCTGTTTATCGGACTGAATTATCCGATTAACCAGTATATAACCGACGACAAGGATCATGATGGCAGCGCGGTTTCGTTCATTAGACAAAACTGTGTGTACACAGTGTACCATGTAACATGTGTCTCTGCATGCACCATACCCTGATATGTGCTGCCACGCTTTGCAGCCCAAAGTAGGAGAGAGGGTCGAAAGTATCAGACTCCGACCTGCTGGCTGGAGTTTCCCCCGTCAGGCACCCATGTGGTTCAAGCCGTCAGCCAATCTCCACAACTTAATAAATAGTAACATCTAACTGAGCCAGTTAGTTAGATGTGTACACTTGGTGTAGTAGGATCTTTATTTAGTTTGATGCATACACTTGTTCTTTCTTGGTAGCCCTTTTGTAATAATGGCTGATGTTTGGTTTGGAAGAGAGAGCTACGTCTTCACTCTTCTGGCCTGCTTACTGCTTCTGTTGCACCCCCAGCCCTGGTTGCTGTTGTTGCTGTTTTCAATGTACAATCAGTAGTATATTTCATCTATTGGTTGAATAAATGTGTTGTTAGAACGACAAACACAATGTTTTGGAAGTCGTTGCACGGTTCGATCCTTAGTGCCCCGTACCGTACGTAACACATACTATTTTTCGTATGGAACACATTTTCCAGTTGTTGATAACATGCAGCCCAGTGATGAAGGCCCAATAGAGGAGCCCATAATTAACTGGAAGGGAGGCTCTCACATGAATCTGGCCCAGGTACATGCTCATGGTCCCCTAAACATAAATAAGTAAATAAATAAATAAATCTAAATGCTCATGCACCAGTTCTTTAAATTCATGATTTAACAGGAGGATATTATTTCCTATGATAGTGTCGTTACATTCAGTCAATATTATTCTTAGGCAAAGATAGCGACCAGTCTTCTTTCTCCTAGCATTTTCTTCCTGCAACCAGCACACCCATGCAAATCGTAGTCAACGCCGTAAATAGTTCTGGTCCATTTTTATTTTTCAATAAGAATGTCCAACCCAGCCCAGCACATTGGCGACAGCACTTTATCCTCCGCCTTGGTGCCCTCGCCGTGGCACCGCCGTCCGGCCCTGTCAACATAGTTTTTTTTCACAATGGTTCTTGTCAACATAGTGAATCGGGAGAGAACTGTAGTTGTGAGTATGATAGTACGGACCCACCAGGTCCACTCCCAAACACAAGCAAGCGCCTCTTTTACTACTCAGATGCACCCCTCGTTTTTTTACTCTAATCCACCCTGCTGATATCTGGGACCCACATCATTTTTAACGTATAGTCAATTAATGACAGAATTGCGCAACTTTTTTTTTGAGTAGTAATTCGGAGGAGAGAGCTATAAACTGGGTTGTGCAGTCTCTATGGCTCATCTAACAACATGACCAGCCCAACAGGTTTTTCTTTGGGAAAATAGGTAGCCTAGTATTTCTTTTTGAAGAATACCCAAGCTAGGCCTATTTGTTTTCTTAGACTTACTCGGCTGCAAATCTTTCAAGACGAGGAGGGATGCATTTCGGCCTAGCCAAAGAGTATGGTCAGTGTCTGTTAAAAGTAATATCAAAGGGGTTGAAGATTCCAAAAAAATTATAGCAAATGGGATATTAGTTTATTTTTTTTGTTTTTGTTCTTCACTGATATTTTTATAGTATTTCATTGGATTTAACACGACATAGTACTAATTTATTTTTAAATTTGTTTTAGTATGGCTATTAATTTTTGGATTAAGAATATTTTGTTCCCCAACCAAAATGTGCGAATTTTCAAAATTTCGCACATTTTACTTATTTTTTAACCCTGGTACTGACCAAAAAATGGGCAGCAATTCTAAAAATGGAAAATGGGCTGCAATAAATTCCATATGAATTAGAAAATGAGTAAAAATTATAAAAATAATAGCAAATGAGTTGTACACGCCACAGATTTCGAGGCTGACTTGTTTACACAAGGCTTTGTCAGTCAACACATGATTCTAGCAGCAGTGACTGTTGGATGTCCATCCAACGGCCGACGTCTTCTTTAATCTCTCGATCCTCCCGCCCATTTGCTTAAACTAGCGCCGCAGACTGCTCGCTCCTCCTCTTTCGCCCGGCTGTGATGCCGCCGCAGCTTCCCGACCCACCCTACTCCCTCTGCTGGCCTGGCCGCACGCAATCGACTGCCTCCTTATTACGTGAAAAAAATGATTCTTCCCACTGACATCTGGGGCGCACCGGTTGGGAGGCTGACCTGTGGGCCTACTAAGTTGATGCGTACACAGGACTTGTCAACTTAGTCCACAAACGATTGTAGCAGCAGTAACCGTTGGATTAATTAGGATTGAACGGTTCTACTGCTTCTTCAAGTGCTGCTCTTCTTGCACCAGCCGCCCAAACTAGCGCCGGCGAGACCGCCTGCTCCTGCCTCCAGTGGTCGGCTGTGCTGCCGTTGAGGCCTCACCGCCCCCTACTACTCCCACCGCTAGCCAGGCCCTGCGGCGACGGAAGCCTCACACCGCAGCCGAACCAGTGAACCCTCGTACTCCTCTCCGCGTGGGCATCCACTGCCGTCGTCCACCGCCCTGGTGCTTTCGGCATGGCCTGGTTAACGTGGTCATGGAACGACTTCCATCGGACATGGACTATATGTGGAGAGGCTGACAGCTAGGTCCACGGCCGCACACAAGGAAATGCCTCCTTATTACACGCAAAATAATGATTCCTCCATCTGACATCTGGGACTCGCCGGAAGGGCCTCTGTATTTCGCGAAAAAACATTCCCCCCACTGACAGGTCGGACCCACCAGCTATATCTTCGCACGCAAGGAAGTGTCTCCTTATTACGCAGAAAAAAATGAATACCCCCTGCTAGCTGGGACCCACCATAGTGGGTGGCTGACTTGTGGGCCTACTAAGTTGACGGGGACGAAGGGCTTTGTCAACTTAGTCAATACTCCAGTGACCGTATGATGTCCATCCAACGGCCATAGTGCTTCTTCAACCTCTGGTCTTCTTGCTCCAGCCGCCCAAAGCAACGTCGGTCGTGTCGCCTGCTCCTGCCTCCCGTGGCCGACTGTGCTGCTGCGGAGGCCTCACCGCTCCCATACTACTCCCACCGCTGGCTAGGCCATCCCTCTACTCACCCACACACCTTGTTATTCTATAGCGACGTCAGCCTCACACCGCAGCCGAACCAGTGAAACCTCGTACTCCTCTCCGCGTGGGCATCCACTGCCGCGTCTTCCCCAGCTCCGCGTCGTCCCCTTCTTAGGCCTCGCCTTCGTCCACTGCCGTGGTGCTCTCCACGCGGCGTGGTCAACGTGGTCAAGGAATGACTTCCATCGGACGTGGACCGTACATGGAAAGGCTGACAGTTGGGTCCAGGGCCGCAGCAAGGAAGTGCCTTCTTATTACGCGGAAAATAACGATACCTCCACCTGACAGCAGGGACCCACCGGACGGGCCACTATACTTCTTGAAAAAAAAACGTTTCCCTCCTGACTGCTGGGACCCACTAGCTACATCTTCGCACGCAAGAAAGTGCGTCCGGGCAAAAAAACGATTCGCCCCCTGACTGCTGGGACCCACCAGCTACATCTTCGCACGCAAAGAAGTGCATGACAGTCGGGACCCACCTGGTCGAAGCGTATGTAGCGTTGTCATTCTGGTCGCGAACATGTACGTACATACTGGTAGATGTAGAGGCGTGCATGTGTCGTAGTAGAGGCGCGCACGTAGCATGTACACGTACGTACAACGACCAGTGTGCAACAAAGAAAATACAGTCACGTACGTACATACGGGCGGGGTCTCGAACGCCTACTCGCGCATATATACGTACGGCCAAGGCTCATGTACATGGATGGGTCGGAACAGAGAAACAGCGTCGTCGTCGTGTTCATGGGGAGCCAACCGGCTGGGTCGGAATGGAATGTGTCGTCTGTTGGGGAAACGTAGTAATTTCAAAAAAAATCCTACGCACACGCAAGATCATGGTGATGATATAGCAACGAGGGGAGAGTGTTGTCTATGTACCCTCGCAGACCGAAGCGGAAGTGTTGACGCAACGTAGAGGAAGTAGTCGTACGTCCTCCCGGTCCGACCGATCCAAGCACCGTTACTCCGGCACCTCCAAGTTCTTGACACGCGTACAGCTCGATGACGCACCTCGATCTCCAATCCAAAGAGAGGCTCGAGGGGAGTTCCACAAGATGACGGCGTGGTGACGATCTTGATGTTCTCTGTCGCAGGACTTCGCCTAAGCACTGCTACAATATGATCGAGGTGTAATATCGTGGAGGGGGGCACCGCACACGGCTAAGGAACGATCAATGATCAACTTGTGTGTCCTAGGGTGCCCCCTTACCCCCGTATATAAAGGAGGGAGGGAGGAGGTGGCTGGCCCAAGGGGGGCGCGCCATGAGGAGGGGGAAACCTACTCCAAGTAGGTTTCCCTCTCTTTTCCTTATCTTATTTGGAGGGGGAAGGAAGGAGTACTAGTAGTAGGAAGGAAGAGGGGGAGGAAGGAAGGGGGGCCCCCTCCCCAGTCGGATTGGGCTTGGGGCGCGCCCCCCTCCCTTGCTCCTTCTCCCTTCCTTCCACTTAGGCCCAATAAGGCCCATATACTTACCGGGGGGTTCCGGTAACCTCCCGGAGCTCCGGTATATTCCCAAACTCTCCCGGAACCTTTCCGGTGTCCAAATATATCCGTCCAATATATCAATCTTTATGTCTCGACCATTTCGAGACTCCTCGTCATGTCCGTGATCATATCCGGGAATCCGAACAACCTTTGGTACATCAAAATACATAAACTCATAATATAACTATCATCGAAACCTTAAGCGTGCGGACCCTACGGTTCGAGAACAGTGTAGACATGACTGAGACACGTCTCTGGTCAATAACCAATAGCGGGACCTAGATGCCCATATTGGTTCCTACATATTCTACGAAGATCTTTATCGGTCAAACCGCATAACAACATACTTTGTTCCCTTTGTCATCGGTATGTTACTTGCCGAGATTTGATCGTCGGTATCCAATACCTAGCTCAATCTCGTTATCGCAAGTCTCTTTACTCGCTCAGAATACGTCATCTCATAACTAACTCATTAGTTACATGCTTGCAAGGCTTAGGTGATGAGTATTACCGAGAGGGCCCAGAGATACCTCTCCGACAATCGGAGTGACAAATCCTAATCTCGAATTATGCCAACCCAACATGTACCTTCGAAACACCAGAGAGCACCTTTATAATCACCCGATTACGTTAGACATTTGGTAGCACACAAAGTGTTCTTCCGTAAACGGAGTTGCACAATCTCATAGTTGTAGGAACTTTGTATAAGTCATGAAGAAAGCAATAGCGGTATACTAAACGATCAAGTGCTAGGCTAACGGAATGGGTCATGTCAATCACATCATTCTCCTAATGATGTGATCCCGTTAATCAAATGACAACTCTTTTGTCCATGGCTAGGAAACATAACCATCTTTGATAAACGAGCTAGTCAAGTAGAGGCACACTAGTGACACTATGTTTGTCTATGTATTCACACATGTATTACGTTTCCGGTTAATACAATTCTAGCACGAATAATAAACATTTATCATGAAATAAGGAAATAAATAATAACTTTATTATTTCCTCTAGGGCATATTTCCTTGATCTCCCACTTGCACTAGAGTCAATAATCTAGTTCACATCGCCATGTGATTTAACACCAATATTCATATCTCAGATATGATTAACACCCATAGTTCACATCACCATGTGACCAACATCCAAAGGGTTTACTAGAGTCAATAATCTAGTTCACATCGCTATGTGATTAACACCCAAAGAGTACTAAGGTGTGATCCTGTTTTGCTCGTGAGAGAAGCTTAGTCAACGGGTCTCATCACATTGAGCCGTATGTATTTTGCAAATATTTTATGTCCACATTTGCACGGAGCTACTCTAGCTAATTGCTCCCACTTTCAATATGTATCCAGGTTGAGACTTAGAGTCATTCGGATCGGTGTAAAAGTTTGCATCGATGTAACTTTTACAACAAACTCTTTTATCACCTCCATAATCGAGAAACATCTCCTTAGTCCTTACTAAGGATATTCTTGACCAATGTCCAAAGGATCTACTCCTAGATCACTATTGTACTCCTTGCCAAATTCAGAGCAAGGTATACAATAGGTCCGGTACATAGCATACCATACTTTATAGAACCTATGGTCGAGGCATAGGGAATGACTTTTCATTCTCTTTGTATTTTCTGCTTTGTGGTCGGGATTTGAGTCTTACTCAATTTCATACCTTTGCAACACGTGCAAGAACTCTTTCTTTGACTGCTCCATTTTGAACTATTTCAAAATCTTGCCAAGGTATGTACTCATTGAAAATCTTATCAAGCGCCTTGATCTATCTCAATAGATCTTGATGCTCAATATGTAAGTAGCTTTATCGAGGTCTTTTCTTTTAAAGAACTCCTTTAAAACACTCCTTTATGCTTTGCGAAAAATTCTACATCATTTCGATCAACAATATGTCACTCACATATACTAATTAGAAAAGCTGTAGTGCTCCCACTCACTTTATTGTAAATACAAGCTTCATCGTAAGTCCATATAAAGCTATATGCTTTGATCAACTTATTAAAGCGTATATTCCAACTCCGAGATGCTTGCACCAGTCCATAGATGGATCGCTGGAGCTTGCACATTTTGTTAGCACCTTTAGGATTGACAAAAACTTCTGGTTGCATCATATACAACTCTTCTTTAATAAATCCATTAAGGAATGCAGTTTTGACATCCATTTGCCAGATTTCATAAAATGTGGCAATTGCTAACATGATTCAGACAGACTTAAGCATCGATACGAGTGAGAAAATCTCATCGTATTCAACACCTTGAACTTGTTGAAAACCTTTCGCAACAAGTCGAGCTTGGTAGATAGTAATACTACTATCGTTGTCCGTCTTCCTCTTGAAGATCCATTCATTTAACATGGCTTGTCGATCATCGAGCAAGTTAATCAAAGTCCATACTATGTTCTCATACATGGATCATATCTCGATTTTATGGCCTCGAGCCATTTCATGAATCTAGGCTCATCATCGCTTCCTCATAGTTCGTAGGTTCATCATGGTCTAGTAACATGACTTCCGAACATGATTACTACACCACTACAGTGCGGATCTTACTCGGAAGACCTACGAGGTTCGTAGTAACTTGATCCAAGTTTCATGATCAATATCATTAGCTTCCTCACTAATTGGTGTATTTGTCACAGAACTGATTTCGTGATGAACTACTTTCCAATAAGGGAGTAGGTACAGTTACCTCATCAAGTTCTACTTTCCTCCCACTCACTTCTTTCGAGAGAAACTCCTTCTCTAGAAAGGATCTATTATCAGCAACAAATTTGCCTTCGGATCTGTGATGGAAGGTGTACCCAACAATTTCCTTTGGGTATTCTATGAAGACGCACTTCTCCGATTTGGGTTCGAGCTTATCAAGTTGAAAAACCTTTTTTCATATAAGCATCACAACTCCAAACTTTAAGAAATGACAGCTCAGGTTTACTGCTAAACCATAGTTCATACGGTGTCGTTTCAACGGATTTAGATGGTGCCCTATTAAATGTGAATGCAGCTGTCTTTAATGCATAACCCCAAAACGACAATGGTAAATCAGCAAGAAACATCATAGATCGCACCATATCCAATAAAGTATGATTACGACGTTCGGACACACCATAATGTTGTGGTGTTCCGTTGGCGTGAACTGTGAAACTATTTCACATTGTTTTAGTTGAAGACCAAACTCAGAACTCAAATATTCGTCTCGCGATCAGGTCGCAGAAACTTTATTTTCTTGTTACGATGATTTTCCACTTCACTCTGAAATTCTTTGAACCTTTCAACTATTTCGACTTATGTTTCATCAAGTAGATATACCCATATCTGCTCAAATCATCTTGTGAAGGTCGAAAATAACGATACTTGCCACGAGCATCAACACTCATTGGATCGCATACATCGGTATGTATTATTTCCAATAAGTCAAGAGCTTGTTCCATTGTTCAAGAACGGAGTTTTAGTCATCTTGCCCAAAAGGCACGGTTATAAGCATCAAATGATTCATAACCAAGTGATTCCAAAATCCATCATTATGGAGTTTCTTCATGCGCTTTACATCGATATGACCCAAACGGCAAAGTGCCACAAATAAGTTGCACTATCATTATTAACTTTGCATCTTTTGGCATCAATATTATGAATATGTGTATCACTACGATCGAGATCCAACAAACTATTTTCATTGGGTGTATGACCATTGAAGGTTTTATTCATGTAAATGAACAACAATTATTCTTTGATTTTAAATGAATAACCGTATTGCAATAAACATGATCAAATCATATTCATGCTCAACGCAAACGCCAAATAACATTTATTTAGGTTTAACACTAATCCCGAAAGTATAAGGAGTGTGCGATGATGATCATATCAATCTTGGAACTACTTCCAACACTCATCGTCACTTTCCCTTCAACTAGTCTCTGTTTATTTTGTAACTCCTGTTTCGAGTTACTAATCTTAGCAACCGAACAAGTATCAAATACTCGGGGCTACTATAAACACTAGTAAGGCACAAATCAATAATCAGATATCAAATATACCCTTGTTCACTTTGCCATCCTTCTTATCCACCAAATATTCAGTGGCATTTCCGCTCCAAAGGATCATTTCCTTTGCGGTGTAAACACTCGGCCAGGCTATGGTCCAGCTTTGGGCTTCTTTGCAGGAGTGACAACTTGCTTGTCTTTCCACTTGAAGTTCCTTTCTTTCCCTTTGCCCTTCTCTTGAAACTAGTGGTCTTGTCAATCATCAACACTTGATGCTCTTTCTTGATTTCTACCTTCGTCGATTTCAACATCACGAAGAGCTCGGGAATCGTTTTCGTCATCCCTTGCATACTATAGTTCATCACAAAGTTCTACTAACTTGGTGATGGTGACTAGAGAATTCTAACAATCACTATCTTATCTGGAAGATTAACTCCCACTTGATTCAAGCGATTGTAGTACCTGCATAATCGAGCACATGCTCACTAGTTGAGCGATTCTCCTCCATCTTTTAGCTATAGAACTTGTTGGAGACTTCATATCTCTCAACTCGGTATTTGCTTGAAATATTAACTTCAATTCTGGAACATCTCATATGGTCCATGATGTTCAAAACATCTTTGAAGTCCCGATTCTAAACCGTTAAGCATGGTGCACTAAACTATCAAGTAGTCATCATATTGAGCTAGCCAAACGCTCATAACGCCGCAGATCGCTCCTGCAATAGGTCCGTCACCTAGCGGTGCATTAAGGACATAATTCTTCAGTGCAGCAATGAGGATAAACCTCGATCACGGATCCAATCCGCATCTTTGCTACTAACATCTTTCAACACAATTTTCTAGGAACATATCAAAATAAACATATGAAAGCAACAACGCAAGCTATTGATCTTACAACATAATTTGCAAAATACTACCAGGACTAAGTTCATGATAAATTTAAGTTCAATTAATCATATTACTTAAGAACTCCCACTTAGACAGACATCTCTCTAGTCATCTAAGTGATCACGTGATCCAAATCAACTAAACCATAACCGATCATCACGTGAGATGGAGTAGTTTTCAATGGTGAACATCACTATGTTGATCATATCTACTATATGATTCACGCCGACCTTTCGGTCTCCGTGTTCCGAGGCCATATCTCGCATATGCTAGGCTCGTCAAGTTTAACTCGAGTATTCTACGTGTGCAAAACTGGCTTGCACCCGTTGTAGATGGACGAGAGCTTATCACACCCGATCATCACGTGGTGTCCAGGCACGACGAACTTTGGCAACGGTGCATACTCAGGGAGAACACTTCTTGATAATTAGTGAGAGATCATCTTAAAATACTACCGAAAATCAAAGCAAGAATAAGATGTATAATAGATAAACATCATATGCAATCAAAATATGTGACATGATATGGCCATGATCATCTTGCGCCTTTGATCTCCATCTCCAAAGTACTGTCATGATATCTATCATCACCGGCATGACACCATGATCTCCATCATCTTGATCTATATCAATGTGTCGTCACATGGTCGTCTCGCCAACTATTGCTCTTGCAACTATTGCTATCGCATAGCGATAAAGTAAAGCAATTATTTGGCACTTGCATCTTTATGCAACAAAGAGACAACCATAGGGCTTCTGCCAGTTGCCGATAACTTCAACAAAACATGATCATCTCATACAACAATTTATATCTCATCACGTCTTGACCATATCACATCACAACATGCCCTGCAAAAACAAGTTAGACGTCCTCTACTTTGTTGTTGCAAGTTTTACGTGGCTGCTACGGGCTTAGCAAGAACCGTTCTTACCTACGCATCAAAAACCACAACGATAGTTTGTCAAATAGACTCCGTTTTAACCTTCGAAAGGACCGGGCGTAGCCATACTTAGTTCAACTAAAGTTGGAGAAACTGACACCCGCCAGCCACCTGTGTGCAAAGCACGGCGGTAGAACCAGTCTCGCGTAAGCGTACGCGTAATGTCGGTCCGGGCCGCTTCATCCAACAATACCGCCGAACCAAAGTATGACATGCTAGTAGGCAGTATAACTTATATCGTCCACAACTCACTTGTGTTCTACTCGTGCATATAACATCAACGCATAAAACCTAGGCTCGGATGCCACTGTTGGGGAAACGTAGTAATTTCAAAAAATTTCCTACGCACACGCAAGATCATGGTGATGATATAGCAACGAGGGGAGAGTGTTGTCTACGTACCCTCATAGACCGAAGCGGAAGCGTTGACGCAACATAGAGGAAGTAGTCGTACGTCCTCCCGGTCCGACCGATCCAAGCACCGTTACTCCGGCACCTCCGAGTTCTTGACACGCGTACAGCTCGATGACGCACCCTCGATCTCCAATCCAAGAGAGGCTCCGAGGGGAGTTCCACAAGACGACGGCGTGGTGATGATCTTGATGTTCTCTGTCGCGCAGGCTTCGCTAAGCACCGCTACAATATGATCGAGGTGTAATATCGTGAGGGGGCACCGCACACGGCTAAGGAACGATCAATGATCAACTTGTGTGTCCTAGGGTGCCCCTTACCCCGTGATATAAAGGAGGGAGGGAGGAGGTGGCCGGCCCAAGGGGGGCGCGCCATGAGGAGGGGGAAACCTACTCCAAGTAGGTTTCCCTCTCTTTTCCTTATCTTATTTGGAGGGAAGGAAGGAGTACTAGTAGTAGGAAGGAAGAGGGGGAAGGAGAAAGGAAAGGGGGGGCCCCCCTCCCCAATTCGGATTGGGCTTGGGGGCGCCTCCTCCTTTGCTCCTTCTCCCTTCCTTCCACTTGGGCCCAATAAGGCCCATATACTTACCGGGGTTCGGTAACCTCCTGACTCCAGATATTCCCAAACTCTCCGGAACCTTTCCGTGTCCAAATATATCCGTCCAATATATCAATCTTTATGTCTCGACCATTTCGAGACTCCTCGTCATGTCCGTGATCATATCCGGAATCCAACAACCTTCGTACATCAAAATACATAAACTCATAATATAAGCATCATCGAAACCTTAAGCGTGCGGACCCTACGGTTCGAGAACAATGTAGACATGATCGAGACACGTCTTCGGTCAATAACCAATAGCGGGACACGGATGCCCATATTGGTTCCTACATATTCTACGAAGATCTTTATCGGTCAAACCGCATAACAACATACTTTGTTCCCTTTGTCATCGGTATGTTACTTGCTCGAGATTTGATCGTCGGTATCCAATACCTAGCTCAATCTCGTTACGGAAAGTCTCTTTACTCGCTCAGAATACGTCATCTCATAACTAACTCATTAGTTACATGCTTGCAAGGCTTAGGTGATGAGTATTACCGAGAGGGCCCAGAGATACCTCTCCGACAATCGGAGTGACAAATCCTAATCTCGAATTATGCGAACCCAACATGTACCTTGGAAACACCAGAGAGCACCTTTATAATCACCCAGTTACGTTGTGATGTTTGGTAGCACACAAAGTGTTCTTCCGGTAAACGGGAGTTGCACAATCTCATAGTTGTAGGAACTTTGTATAAGTCATGAAGAAAGCAATAGCAGTATACTAAACGATCAAGTGCTAGGCTAACGGAATGGGTCATGTCAATCACATCATTCTCCTAATGATGTGATCCCGTTAATCAAATGACAACTCTTTTGTCCATGGCTAGGAAACATAACCATCTTTGATAAACGAGCTAGTCAAGTAGAGGCACACTAGTGACACTATGTTTGTCTATGTATTCACACATGTATTATGTTTCCGGTTAATACAATTCTAGCATGAATAATAAACATTTATCATGAAATAAGGAAATAAATAATAACTTTATTATTGCCTCTAGGGCATATTTCCTTCATCGTCGTGTTCATGAGGAGGGCTTGGACGGAACAGGCGATGGAAACAAGGCCTGGCGTACCGCGGAACGGAGGAAACGGCCTTGTGTTCGACCGGCCATGTTCGAAACGGGATCCTGTTCATCGGGAGGGGTCTGGCAAACCGCAAAACGGAGGAAACGGACTTGTTGTGGACCTCCTACGGTCGAAGCGGGGTCCTTTTGATCGGAAGAGGTGTTGCATACCGCAAGACGGAGGAAACGAACTTGTGTTGGAGCGCTACGGACGAAACGGGGGTCCTGTTCATCGGGAGGGGTGTGGCGTACCGCAAAACGGGACTCCATGGGATACTGTTCATCTCCACCGTCGACCTCCTCCAGCCTCCACGGGCTACTGTTCATCCACCGTCGACCTCCTCCAGCCTCCACCTGTGACTGTTCATCCACGGGCTCCTGTTCATCCAGCCTCCACCGTGCGCTACTCCACCGGCTACTGTTCAATCACCCCTCTCCACGGGCTCTTGTTCAACCACCCCTCCATGGGCTACTGTTCATCCACCCCTCCACCGTCTACTGTTCATCCAGCCCTCCACAGGGTTGTCATGTTCATCTAGCCCACTACAGGGTCCTGTTCATCCAGCCCCAACCGGCTCGATCGATCGGGGTCCTGTTCATTCAAAGGCAACACCACGGGGTCCTGTTCATCCAACCCCCCCCCCCACAACTCTCACTGTTCATCCAAACCCCCCTGCAACACTCACTGTTCATCCAGAGGCAGCATCAATCGGCTTCAGTTAGCAGCAGTAGCGAAGGAATCGCTCGATCGCTCGGGTTCAGTAAAGCGTAGCCTGCAGTGCAATCGTTCGGGTTCAGTTAGGCGATGCCTCGCTCGGGTTCAGTTAGAGCCCAATGCCTCGCACACACGTGCATACGTGTATGAGAGAAACGCGCATCGCTCGGCCCCCGACCACCCACCGTAACCGGGAACTCGCCGAAATTTTCCTCGCCCTCGCTTCTACCACAATTTTTACCGTCATAGACGGCCCAAAGAATGTCATGCAGCTGCGTCTACGGCCCGTCGACGACGAAAATCCCATCTTCTGTCATGATTTTTTGTCATAGAAGTAGGAGCCCACCACATCTATGATGATACCGGGTTTTGTCGCAATTATCGTCATAGAAGTGTCATAAGTATTACAGAAAAAATTTCGTTCGGCCCAAAATGTCACGGATGTGTCTTTTTTTTGTAGTGTCAAGGGTGATGTCAATAGTAATAACTCAAGATCACTCACATCCAACTGGATATATGTTCCTAGATCTTTCTCCACCACATGACGCTTGCAAAAGACAAAAATAAAAGGATAGAGGAGAAGACTATTGACTCTTGCATAAAAAATAAATACATAAAAGTAAAAGATAGGCCCTTCGCAGAGGAAAGCAGAGGTTGTCATGTGCTTTTATTTTTGGATGCACAACATCTTAATGCAGAAGAATGTCATGTTATATTGCCCCTATGACAGCGACCTTTATTATGTAGTCTGTCGCTTTTATTACTTTGACATCATAGGTTTGTATAATGCTTATTGTCCCTTATAATAAAAGATTAAACATATTTAGAAGCATTTTTTATTGCTTTATCCACCAATGACAACTTACTTGAAATTGGGTTTAAGGGTTTTGGATGCACAAGTAGTATCTCTACTTAGTGCAGATTTTTGGCTAGCAAAGATATTTGGCAAGCACCACATGTTAGAGGATCTATGACAATATAACTTCTATGTGAATATGAACGAACATAAATCATTACGTTGTCTTGAAGGAAATATGCCCTAGAGGCAATAATAAAGTTGTTATTTATTTCCTTATTTCATGATAAATATTTATTATTCATGCTAGAATTGTATTAACCGGAAACATAATACATGTGTGAATACATAGACAAACATAGTGTCACTAGTATGTCTCTACTTGACTAGCTCGTTAATCAAAGATGGTTAAGTTTCCTAACCATAGACATGAGTTGTCATTTGATTAACGGGATCACATCATTAGGAGAATGATGTGATTGACTTGACCCATTCTGTTAGCCTAGCACTTGATCGTTTAGTATGTTGCTATTGCTTTCTTCATGACTTATACATGTTCCTGTAACTATGAGATTATGCAACTCCCGTTTATCGGAGGAACACTTTGTGTGCTATCAAACGTCACAACGTAACTGGGTGATTATAAAGGAGCTCTACAGGTGTCTCCGAAGGTACATGTTGGGTTGGCGTATTTCGAGATAGCTTTTGTCACTCCGATTGTCGGAGAGGTATCTCTGGGCCCTCTCGGTAATGCACATCACTATAAGCCTTGCAAGCAATGTAGCTAATGAGTTAGTTATGGAATGATGCATTACCTAACAAGTAAAGAGACTTGCCGGTAACGAGATTGAACTAGGTATTGGATACTGACGATCGAATCTCAGGCAAGTAACATACCGATGACAAAGGAACAACGATGTTGTTATGCGGTTTGACCGATAAAGATCTTCGTAGGATATGTAGGAGCCAATATGAGCATCCAGGTTCCGCTATTGGTTATTGACCGAGAATAGTTCTAGGTCATGTCTACATAGTTCTCGAACCCGTAGGGTCCGCACGCTTAACGTTACGATGACAGTTTTATTATGAGTTTATAAGTATTGACGTACCGAAGGAGTTCGGAGTCCCGTATGAGATCGGGGACATGATGAGGAGTCTCGAAATGGTCGAGACATAAATATCGATATATTGGACGACTATATTCGGACTTCGGAAAGGTTCCGAGTGATTCGGGTATTTATCGGAGTACCGGAGAGTTACGGAATTCGCCGGGAGAAGTATTGGGCCTTATTGGGCCATACGGGAAAGAGAGAGGGCTGCCTAGGCAGGCCGCCCCCAAGGCCTAGTCCGATTGGACTAGGGGAGGCCGCACCCTCCTTCCTTCCCTTCTCTCTTCCCTTTCCTTCTCTCCTACTCCTACTACATGGAAAGGCTCCTAGTTCTACTAGGAGAGGGGGAATCTACCCCGGTGGTAGTAGGACTCCCCTAGGCGCGCCCAGAGAGGGCCGCCCTCTCCTCCTCCACTCCTTTATATCTGAGGCGGGGGCACCCCATAGACACACAAGTTGATCTTCAAGATCGTTCCTTAGCCGTGTGCGGTGCCCCCCTCCACCATATTCCACCTCGGTCATATCGTCATAGAGTTTAGGCAAAGCCCTGCGCCGGTAGAACATCATCATCGTCACCACGCCATCGTGCTTATATTTTGCTGAAATTTTGAGAGCAGATGCACCTTTATTTTCGTCTCTTGTCAGGTCGTCAACAATCTCCTGCTATTAAATACTACTCCCTCCGTTCCATAATGTAGTGGCTATAGATTTTTGCAAAAGTCAAACAGTACAAACTTTGACCATAATGATAGAGAAAGGTAGGTACATCTAGAATACCAAGTGCACATCATTGGATACATTATGAGTTATTTTTTCAGAATGTACATGTTTGGTATTGTAGATGTGGACATTTTTCTCTATACACTTGGTCAAAGTTGGTAAAGTTTGACTTTCACAAAAATCTATAGGCACTACATTGTGGAACGGAGGGAGTAGTTTTTTGTTGAGAGAGAATAAGTCATATTGTTTTGAATGGAAATATATTGTAGTGGTTTCTTTAGGGCTGGACCAAAAGCTTGTAGCTCACGAGCTTAATGAGTGCTCGATAGTTCGACTCGTTAAGCTCGTAGCTCGCTTCTTAATGAACAGAGCCAATCATTGATCTCAACTCGTTAAGCTTAACGAGTTAACAAGTTTCACGAGTAGCTCGTTAACCTCGTTAGTAACAACACAACACATATGTTCATCTTGCGTGGCAAACTTTTTATAGTACCTCGGCTCATCTATTCAATCTAATCGACATAGGAGACAACAAACTAGTGTATTTCTTTTTGTAGCCACCATATTTCATCTTAAAAACCACACCTATGTATTCATCATGTAGACAGTAACACATTATAATCTGTTAACGAATGCTCACGAGTCACGAGCTTAACGAGCTTCAAACGAACCGAGACGAGCAGGGTTTTCTACTCGTTAATCTTAACGGGCTTAATGAGCCGGGCCTTAAAAAGCACAAGCTTGACGAGTATGGCTTAACGTGTCGAGCGGCTTGTTAATCCACCCCTATGTTTCTTAAATTGTGTTGTGGCCTATCTTGTTCAAAAAATTGCCTTAGATTATTAAAAAAATCATCTTATTTAGATCGAAACTAGCCCGAGATTGAATCGAGGTCATTATAAGATGAGCACGAACCACTTTCTACGGCCCGCCTCAAGATTCGCTTAGTTCGAGCTTGTTTGAATTTTATCAGAAGTTAAGCTGGGCCTAGTCTAAGGGCCTGTTCTGATCTCCTCCCACTCTAAACTTCTGAAAAATTCTGACTGAAGCCGGGCCAGACGGAATAGCTTCTCGAAGCTGCAATCCAGGAAGCCACGATGGGCTGCTGTTCATTTTTTTGAGCCGACCGATTCCCAGCTTCATGTATTTGTGAATCGGAAGCTGCAGTTATTTACAGCCGGATTGCCACTGCCAAGAAAAACGGTTCGCTCGTCACCTCCAACTCGCTCGACCCCGCAGAAACCCCCTCGCTCACAACTCCCCTTCCCCTCGTTCTCCTCTGCAACCCTAGCACCGCCGTTCCCGCCGCCACGCCCGGCAGCCCCCGTTGCCGGCCAAATCGCCCCCTGTGACTACAGATCCGGCCGCCCCTGCCTATTTCCCGCCGGATCCCATCTTCGCCGCCGTCCGACGCGCCTGCTGCAAGGAGCTGCGTCCCCATGTCTCAGAGGAGCTACACCCCGATGCCATTGACGCCCGAGCGACGCTCCCAAGCTAGGAGCGGCACCAGGACGGCCACGCCCAGCTCGTTTCTCTCTTTTTTTTGGTCTGTTTGCAGTTTAGCCCGAAATGGGCCGGCCCAAGGTGGCAAGAAGCTGGGCTTCACCGCCCCAGTTGGGCTGCCAGCTCACGCAGGCGCTGGGAGAAGCTGCCTCGCTCCAGAACAGTTTGCTGCACTCCACGTGAAGTGAGAAGTGAGGCTAGAAGCTGGATATGAGAAGTTTTTGAGAAGCTAGCAAGCCTCCGAACAGGCCCTAACTCACACAAACTCGACTCGTTTGTAGGCCCTAGTCCAACTCACTCGAACTCGACTCGTTTGCAGCCTACACTCAACCAATAGCCTTCCTTTGTCAGGTGGACGCACAGATAGTGATACATCATTCTGCTACATAGAATGTATGATAACTATGATAATTAATCTTGTAATACTTGGGTTCCTGCTAATGTGTAGTATGATATGGATCTTTGTTTTTCAAACAATGGTGGATTTTATTGATTGAAAATGAAGTTTCAAGAGGATACGAACACAATAAGCACACACATGAACTCTGCATAGTTAGGATGCACACAATCAGAGGCGGAAGACGAAAAAATTTTAAGGTGTGGCGAAGTCTTAAGCCAAGATTATTCTTACGCAAACCAAAAGAGTCAATACACACTAACATTGCACACCACAAACTAATAACTAAATACAATGAAAATGTAGACATGTTTCAATTGAAAAAACAACCTAAAATATACCGATAATGAAGGTTTCAATGCCGTCTAGAAGATCCAGGCAATGGCAGATCCCTACGCTCCTGCAATTCACAATTTCACACCATTAAATTATCACTACATTGCATTGCTTCCAAGATGCCAAAAAATGTTCTCCAAAAATAATTTATAAGTCAAGAAATATACATGCATCTAATCTGAATAATTACAGCCCATACAGTACCAAAAATGATTTCCATTTGCAATAGAAGAGATAAATCATTGGAATTGAAACTACTGATTGCTGTAGATTACAAGGTATCAAAAAATTCTACGAAATTCAGAAAATATACCTCTCCCGTTTCGCCCCTTCCCCTTACTCTCCATCTTCTGCAGGCCAAGACAAGAAGGACGTGAAGCTGGGCAGCTGGCTGCCGCCGCGCTGTGCTGCCGCACCATCCGCTAGGCCCGTCCGCAGATGCCGCTCGCCGCCTGCCCGAGTCCCTGTCTCGGCAGAGCCCAGCCACGCCTCACGCTTGCCCGATGAGTGCTCGACGCCACAGCCGCCGACCCGCCGCCCCGTCGTCCGCCACTCCGCCTACTCCTGGCCGCCGCCGCCGCCGTCATGCTAGGGTTCGCTGCTTGCTGCGTGCCTATGCCGGTCTGCGGGAGTGGCTGCGTCGCTGTTTGCCTGACTCGAACCGCTCGATGTGTCGTTCGTGTGTGATGTGTCGCTAGAAGGCCCAAATAATGGGCTGGCTAAGGCTTCCTGGCCCAATAAAATGAATGGCCTCTCTCTTAATATCTCTACTTAGCGATTCCCAGCGATTAGTGAACCAAGTGTATATGTATAAAATAATTTGGACCAAATCAAGGTGTGGCGGCTGCCACACCTTGCCCATCGGGGTCCTCCGCCACTGCACACAATCAACACAAAAGCGTGCACGCATAAAAAAACACGCTGGCAACTAACAAAGTCAGACCAAAGATTTGCCTAAGCGAGGAAAAAAGAGAAAACCTGATGTGATCAAAACAGTGATCGGCCATACAAGAACAAAGTGTGACATGGGATCTATAGGTAGAACTCTTTCTCCTTACTTTTTATTCAGGATTATATATTGAGTTGACATTATTTCATTATACCATGGAAATGCAGGTAACATAAGTTGTGTCGGATTTTTGCAGCTGTGTGCAGCACAAAAGCTTTTGCATTGCTCCAGCCTCACATGCATGGTTGTTCGTAGTGGGAGGGCGGAGCCAGGATTTAGACATGAGGGGGGCGAGAGAGATAACATACTTGAGAGAGCCAATACATGAATTTAGTCTCAAAAGTAGCATTGATACGAAAGCATTGGAAACAAATATATGACAGTACAAAATGTTACATCGCTATTAGTTTAAATTTAACTCTATGAATACGTCAGGTGGATATGTATTTTGGGTAGCATGAATATTGGAGCTGGAAGCATGCCTCTTAAAAATAAATATATTTTTGTTGTATTCCTCTTCTTCATACTTCAACCATTGAAACATTGAACAGAGTCTGGAATTAGAATTCTAAATTGTAACCTTGCCATATCTAATAGGTAGATCAAACTATTTTTATATGTAGTTGGACTAGTTCATCATATGTCTCTCTGATCTGAAAAATCTACTCGGAGTTTGTTGTATTGCGATAATACCAGTGGCGTACCTTAAGTTGTGCCAAAATCAGTTGATGAAGCAGCCCTGATTCAACCGCTAGATTAGAAGCACGGAATGAATGCGCAGTGCTCCAGCATCGAGGAAAGGAGCAGCGAGATCCGGCAGGCGGCGGCGCATGGGCGGACGAAGACACGAGAAAACCTAGGAAGAAAACTGACTACTCGATCGATGGCTGCGGCTGCAAGTACGCCTAGTTTCCTGATGCGTAGGTAGATTCTGTATGTTGGGCCTTTGGGCTGGATTATTGGATTATTTAACTCTAAAATAGTACGTCAGCCCAGCCATGTCTATACGTATATTTACGTTACCAGTGTACGAATACCCAGCGAACATTCAAGGGGGGCGAGATGATGGGGGTTGTCTGACCCCTGCTCGCACCCGCCTGCCTCCGCCTCTGGGAGTGATGTGTGTGAGGAACCCATCGAGTAAAAACAAGATATCGGCGCGAATCCGGCAACCTGCCTCGCGGTGAGGATCAGGTGCTGCTCGCCTAAACTCGGCAACGGGACAATGAGCCTGGCTGCCCTGATCCTAATAGAATAAATGTACACATGCAATAATGTGATATGTCATAATAGGTTGGGGCAGGCATGTTACTAATAGAATCATGGAACTAGCTAGCACTAACTCAACTCGTATACAGAGGCTGGGCACACACAAATGTTCAACAATGGTCGTGTTGGTTGTTTTGAGCTGCACTGTGCATGACAGCTACACATGCATATATGGAACGATCTGCCCATAGTTAGTTCGTGTTCTCTTAATTAATTACCTGCATAAGCATAACCAAACCAGTTTGCCCAATATTAGACTAACTAGCAGTGTGACCCGCGCATTGCGCGGCTATATTTTTTTTATGTAGTGTATTTTGATTTCACGTTTAGTTCTTGGTGTACCTACTATAAGATAAAAAAATTCAAACTATAGAACTAATGGTACCAAATAACATCAAACAGAGTTGGTCTCATACTACCTCCATATCATAAATAGGAGACACTTCAGATATGAGTTATGTCAAACTATTAAAACTTTAACCATTAATGTCATTTTTATTATTAGATCTGGTGGACATCTATATATAGATGTGTCTCGGAAATTTTGTAGAATCTTAAAATTTTATAAGTTTATACATATGTTGTACTACAAGTTAATGGGCAAAGTTACATCTTGAAAACGATGCTAGTGTCCAGAATGCCCTTTTTATGTGATATGGAGTGCGTTATTGGATCTCTAGCTGTTTTACCTCTAGGTGAACTGCTATTAATTTAAAAAAAATCTACGTGATTGTATCTTGGCTAATTATTCTATTAAGTAAAGTATGTTATTGGCAATATTTTATGTGGGCGGCAGAAAGTGTATGGTAGATGGATTGCTATGCAAAATTCTAGATGTCTATATTTTCACCAATTTTCAAATGTCTTTCTATCAAAAACTAAATCAAAAATATCGATGACCCTTAGATCTTGTGTTGTCTTTGTTTGTCACCATCAATATCGTTTGTTTATGGTAACATAAGTTTCTTTGCTTCGCCATGTCTCCAGATGTTTTCCCATCTGATCCACGTATCCATAAGAAAGATATTAAAGCATTTATCTCTTGCACAGTCTCAATCGAGTTATGTCTAAGCATTCACATATTGTTTTGCATTGTCTTATACTTATTTGACCTTAGTTACATGACTCATTTCTTCGAACCCTGCTGCTTAAGTGATAACATCTTTTATTGTGTTTTCTTCACAAAATATGTCCAGTCGAGCAATAGCATGCTTGCATAACCATATCATTAATATTACTCCGCATCATGCATGTCATTTATGGGATTCTTGCACATGCAAGCGCTATCTGGTTCTTTCCTATCTACCACTTATCTACCGTTGTGAACGGCAAGAACTTCTTGAGTGATCTCTAGGTCATGCATCTCTACCCCCACCTCTGATATGTGACATCGAGCTTTTTTTGTACTACTGAATATATACATGTTGATACATTTAGAGAGAACTAAATGTTTATTTTTATTATTATTCCAGAATGCCGCACATGGTGATTTCAAATTTTGGCTTTTTTTGCCAAATTTAAACCCAAGATATACATATTGATACCTTCCAAGAAAATTGCATTTTTTTATTCAAATTCAGAAACTGATACTATCAATTTTTGGATATGTGTTGACCAATGTTCGTCAGTTCTTAAAACGGTTTGTCTATAATTCGAGTTGTACTCTCAATAAAAAAAATTGACTGTACTCTCAATAAAAATTTAATTTCCATTACAAATCAATTTGAAAATTTAGTTTTTTGCCATACCATGTGTAGAAATCAAATTATTAATATCACTTTAATAAGTATAACTTAAATATAGTTGTATTATTTCTGATTCCTAGTTCAACCAAATTAGTCTGAGTAAGACTTGTGGCTCAAATGCTCATAAATTCTACGCGGCTACATTTAGTCTATAATACATATCACTCCTTTCACTTTGTTTGGTATTATTTCTGGTTCCATTTTAACCAAATTAGTCGGAGTAATAGCTCAAATGCTCATAATTTTTTTGCTTGTTGTATTTTGTTTGGATTCCCATTGTTTTGTACGGGAAGTTTCCGGTTGGAATTTTCCCTGACTGATCGTTGATATGGTTGTATGTGTTTTTTTAGCCATTTACGTATATTTTTTTGTTGTACCTCATATTTGTCGGATGCTAAATATTGCACATAATATTGTCCTGCGTATTTTTAGATCTTTTAATCTTAACCATTATAACCAAAATCAATAATCAATGGATAATGTATGTATTATTTTTGGTTTTATCTTATATTTGCCAGATGCTATAAATTGCACATAATATTGTTCTACATAATTATTATAGCGGTCCTTGTTTATCCTCTGTAGGTTGATCTATTATTATTTTTTGAGAGATGTGTAGGTTCGTCTATTTTGGCTGATCGGGTCCTGGCAGAGAGTGATCTGAGTGTGCGTGTGTGTAGTGGCAGGTTTGCCAACATGGGCCACGGGGCTTGCCCTTTTTCGTTGATGCCTTTTATGTTTGTCCGTACACAATTAGGATTTTAACGGAGACTGATTGCATGTCCCTTCAAGTGTCCTTCTCTAATACGTGATGGTGTTTGGATATTTTTATCATATTTTTTAAAACGCGTCTAGGGAGCAACCGGGTGCTCCCTAGCGTTCCATGGCATCCACCCCAAATATAGCATGAGACAATCCACCTTTCCTGGAAAGGAAAGGACTTCCTGGTCCCCGCGGGCAACCATCGCCCCGATTCCCCGCAACCATCCATCGAGCGGCGAGAACTCACCTGGTCCCCCCACCCCCTCTTCGCCCGATCCCTCTCCCACCCCGCGTCTTCTTTCCCCTTCTCCTCACCTAACCCCGGCCCCATCTTCTTCTCTCCCAAGCCAAGGACAGACGCCCTTCTCCCTCACCACTTCCAGATCCAGAAAATCTTCACAGCCCTCCAATGGCTGCTCCAATGGTGTTTCTTCTGTAGGCAAAATCAGGGTGCCCTATCCCTTATTTCCTGGCAAGAAGGCAAGAAAACAAGGCAAAAAGGTCAGATTTTGGCTCATCTTCCAGATCCCCCTCCTCTTTGCAAACGATTTGTACAAAAAAGCATATTTAGTCTGCTGTTAAGGCAAGTTTTAGCCCCCTGATTTCAGAATCTATTTACAAATCTGTAGGCAAGTTCTTGATTGTAAGTGCTGGGTACAAAAAAAATTAGGAAAATATAATGCCTTAATCAAAGAACAGCAACTGAGCAAAAAAAAACAGTACTTATTAAGAGGATGAGAAAAACAACTGATCATGATCTATTTCTGATGTATTCCGGTTCTATTTGGGCAAAAAAGACATTCTATTTGGGCAAAAACAGTGCTGTGATGAGGCAACTAAGTGTATGTACGCACAAAAACTTTGAAAAAACTACTGCCATGACAAAACATGAACACTTTTGAAACTTATAAGACAATGATATCTCGACATCGCTATGGAAAGAGAAATGGAAAACTAGAGAAAGATTCCCTTGGTTTCAGAGTGAAAAACACTAGAAGAAAAATAAAAATGTAACTAAAATGGAACTAAAACACAAAGAGACAGTATGTAATACAATTTACCTTTGTTGTATCATATTCTTCACCGTGGTCCAAGAAAAAACTGGAAAGTTCCCAGCATACAGTGGCAAAATTATTGGTGTTTCATCCTGCAAAAAAAAAGAGGAAAAAGCCAACAAGAAAATCCATATACGAACAGCTATCTCAGCAGCGAAAAACGTTACTTCAAACCATGCTGAGTAGTCTGAAAACACACAAACTTGCCTGCTGTAGAAAGAGATGAAACTTAAAACAGTCAACTTAAGTTCTTTCTAACACACAAAACATAAGTACTGAAAAAGCAGGAGTAGTCTGAACATAAAAGAGCAATCATGCCCATAATTCTGACTTAAGTTTTTCATAACGCTAAACATCCTCTAATCTCTCTGGTTTGGGAGTGAAATCCATTCTGAAATGCAATTCAAAGTAGCACTTCTATGGCAGTATGCTTGCTCCCCCCCGGAATCAACTGTTGCCTGCGTTTAAGAAAAAAACAAAATAAGACCAAGTGAACAAAACATGATTCATACAAAACATGAAGAACATGCATATCCTGAAAAAAAAAATATTGCCTGACATATATATTTGACTTGCCTGATTATATGGTTTGGGTTGCCTGATGGTGCAAATTGAATTGGCTGCTTAATGTTCAATTGCTATCTTATGAATCTGGTGTCTTGCGTTGCTGAGTTGTTTGCTTGCGTTAGTGTGGTACTAGCTTGCCTCAACAACATAAAAAAATGCTTTTATTTTTTTTGGTATAAAAAATGCACATGTTGAACATGATTGAGCTACTTTTCTGTGCTTGGGGCAGGTGTGCTATTGGCTTGCCTGAATTTACTGTGCTACTTGCTTCCATCCCTCTGCTGACTTGCTTTGCTTTTTCCCATATTCTCAATAAAATAAACACAGGTTGGCGATGATTGACTTAAATGAGGAACCAGCTGAAAATAATGATGAACCTTTGTACTGTACACAACATGCTACTGGAAATGCAGAACTTGTGGCGGAATCACCTAATCCCCCTGTCATACAAAGAGTGGATGTTGCTGCTACAGATGCAATGGAGACGGATCGGCAGTCGAGTCATGGGGGGCGTGCTCCGGGCAGTACAAAAGTACCTACAGCTGTAGCAGCTGGTAGTGATGCTCATACCCTTGATGCCACAGGTCCTGCGGGTGATATCGGTGGCACTGTTGGTAATGGTTTGGGTGCTGAAAATGATGATGAAGCTTGGTCACAGCCCAAGGAGCCTTACGTGGGCATGAGATTCGACACTTTGGAAGATGCTAAGGTGCATTACAATGCATATTCCTTGCAGATGGGGTTTTCAATCAAAATGAATAGTTCAAGGAAGGATATGAAGACTGGGGAATTGATAAAACAACAGTTTGTTTGCAACAAGTTTCGAAAGCCTGATGTTGATGACGGAGGAGCAGAGAAGATTCCGTGCTAGATGACATTGTTGAACAAGCAAAAGATGATAATGAAGATGAGGCTATTGTCTTTCTTGATGATGATAGTAAGGGCAAAAAAGCAGCAAGAAACGAAAAAGAGATAAAATTGTACAAACTGGTTGCAAAGCTAAGATGATTGTGAAGGTAATAGATGGCGATGGGAGGTGATCTACTTTGTTAGCGAACACAACCATCCGTTGATTGACAAACCATGTTTGACTAAGTATTTGCGATCACACCAAGGGATACCGCCAGAAGAGAAGGCCTTCCTTACTCACCTTCATAACTGCAATTTGACTACAGGTTTTGAAAAACACACCCACCTCCTCCCACTATATTCCAACTTTAAGAGCTTGGACATGCCTGCTGGTTGTGTGTTTCTTAGCCCATCAACAAGTTACATGATTTTGCTTGAAGCATGACACTAATCTGCTTGAAACATATGCCTTAGTTGCTTTATATTGACACTAAATTGCTTATAACAGTACAAAAAAGAGATAAAATGCCTAGTTTGTTTCTGGATGCTCAACTTCCCTAATGTTTACATATTTCTTGCTCAATTCAAAAAATTACCTACTTGCCTGCTTTTTTTTATAAAATAAATTTGGTGTTGAACCTGAGCTTGCTCACTAAAGCATGGTTACCCCCCTGGTTTGTTTTCTATATCTTGCTCATGTGTTCCCTGGGGCGTACGGTTGTAGTTGCTTGAAACATGGCACTAATTTGCTTGAATCATATGCCTTAGTTGCTTTATATTGACACTAAATTGCTTATAACAGTACGAAAAAGAGATAAAATGCCTAATTTGTTTCTTGATGCTGGACTTGCCTAATGTTTACATATTTCTTGCTCAATTCAAAAGTTCCTACTTGCCTACTTTTTTATAAAAATAAATTTGGTGTTGAACCTAAACTTGCTCACTAAAGCATGGTTACCCCCCCCCCCCGGTTTGTTTTGTGTATTTTGCTCATGTGTTGCCTGAGGCGTATGGGTGTAGTTGCTTGTGTAGCTTCATGAATTGCCCCAAGCTTTGCATTTGAGTTGCCTTGCTGGAAAAAAAAGAAGCTATTTTTGGCGCTGTTTTTGTGTGGATAAAGAATTGACCACCATTGTGACTTTCATGTCAAACAGGTCGTATGATGCATATCATGTCAGATTTCTATGGGACAGAACTCATTGTACCTTATAGCACAAAACACATTACAAACCTCAAGACTCTCTTGAACAAGGATGATACAAAAGAAGGGGATATGATAGAGACAGTTGCTTACTTTAAAGATCAACAGAGGGAGGATCCAGATTTTTTTTACAAGATAAAATATGATGAGGAAGACAGGGTTGAGAATATTTTCTGGGTCGATGGTCCAGCAAGGAAGGCGTACGTGGAATCTTATCATGACTGCATCTCCTTTGACACAACATATATGACTAACATGTACAACATGCCCTTTGCACCATTCATTGGAATTAACAGGCATGGGCAGTCATTCATGTTGGGCTGTGGGTTTGTTAGGCAAGAGTTGGCGTCAAGCTTTGATTGGCTATTCGAAACCTTCCTTGAGGCAATGCATAATGTAGCACCCACCAACATCATAACCGACCAAGACATCGCGATGGCACAATCGATTAAAAAGATCTTTCCTACAAGTGTCCACCGCTGTTGCCGCTGGCATATTATGAAAAAGGCACAAGAAAAGCTTGGAGCATTGCTGGGGCGAAACCCTGGCCTATCCAAGGATTTCAACACCTGTGTTGACTTTAGCTTGACACCGGGAGAATTTGAGGCAGGGTGGGCTGAGTTGATGATGAAGTATGAGGCTATGACTGACTCTCACTTCGAGAATCTATACAAGTACAGAGAGACATGGGTACCCTGCTACTTCAAGCACCGATTCTTCCCTTTCTTGCAGTCAACTCAACGCAGCGAGGGTTTCAATGCTGTCCTTAAACGATATGTGAACCCACACAAGTCAATTTTGAACTTTGTGAAGCAATATCAGAAAATCCAAACACACATACTAGTCCGGGAGGGTTCGAAAGACTACAGGACAGCACATTTACAGACTGAAATGTGGTCATCTTACCCAATAGAGAAGCAGGCGTACAGATCGTATACTAGGGACTTGTACGAGAAGTTCCGTGATGAGTTTCAGTTGACTACAAGGTACAATGTGCGACCACATGGTGAAAACTTGTATGAGGTTTACCCCAATCAAGAGTGGGTTGCCAAATATGGTTCCAGGGGCTATTTTGTCACGGTTGAAGCTAGTGCTGGAGACTACAGGTGTGACTGCTGCAAGATTGAGCGGGACGGCATGCTTTGCTGCCATATCTTGAAAGTTTTCAACCAACTTGGTGTTGACGAAATCCCATCGCATTACATACTTAGAAGATGGACACCTATGGCAATCCCCAATGCACCCCCGCCGTCGAAGACCAACTCGATGAGATGCCACCACGGTCGAAGAAGGAACCGAGGCATGCAAATTTGATGATGGATTTTGGTAGTCTTGCCGGGTTGCTAGTGCATCGATGCTGCAACGGATATTGTGAAAAAACATATGCGTGGTGCGCGTCATGAAATCAAAAATCTCAACATGTCAAAGAAGAAGAAAACAGAAGACCGACGGGGGCCCTCTGGTGGTTCTGCGCCACCATCACCGGTGGTTCTGCGCGTAACCGATTAACTCTCAGCAATCGTGGCCTGCGGTGCATCCTAAAGGGCCTACGGTGCGTCCTGGATCTAGACAACAGCAACATACTTCTGCGCCGCCGCCGAGTAACACTCAGGCAACTAGTGACCCGGCGGTGCGTCCTGATGAACTTGCACAAACCTCTTTCGGACCTAGGCAAGAAGCGATCTAGTTACGCACCGCAGAGGAAAAAGGCAAAAACTAGCTGGCCACTCTATGAGTGAGGATGGACATCAACAAACAGTGTTCGTGGCTGCACCGCAAACTATGGGGGTATACAAAGCTGCTGGCCTGCACAAAGAATCGTCGGGATATGTGACACTAAGCGGTGGAGCAAACCGCGCCTTTCAAGCGGCTCAACAATGGCAAGGCCTATGCAAGCGCTTAGAGGAGCTGCGCCACAACTTTTGGTCCATACGGAGATCGCCAGAGGTCTGCGCGACCTCCTATGGGCCCTAGACCAGCAATTTGGCCTGCACCGCAAACTATGGGGGCTATACAACCACCGCGGGGGCCTGCAGCGGCAAACACAACGCATGTGCCTATCCCTGGACTGGCACCATCGCCGCATCACCAGCAACAGTTGAAGGCAGGTATGGACATCACCCAAGTTCTTCAACTACACAAGAAGAAAATGGCAATGCAATTCCATCTCCTATTGTGCAAGCTCCTAGTGGACGTGCGCACCACCACTCTCTACGGCATCTCTACATGCATTTGTTCTTTGCCGACAAGGTACTACGATGGTTGAACCACAATTTGGGAGACATAGTGCCACCCTTGGCCTGTAATTCCTAGAGACCCTCCAAATCAACAACAAAAGGGAGGGCAAAGTCAAGAAGAATTCAATCAGCACTTGAGCTGCATCCAAGAGAAAGAACAAGTGCACCTATTGTGGTTCTTTTAACCACAATGGTGCAAGCTGCCCAACCAGATTGGTGTAATAGTCAAACAGGACCATATGGTGAAAAGATGTGTCGAATGAAATTGACAAATTAAACTATTTGTTGGTCTGTATGTTTGAACATCCTAAACTATTGTTTTCTTGTTTACAGTTTGTTCTGGCTAACTTGCCTCACACTAGAGTTTTTGAGTTGCCTGGCTAACTTGCCTCACACTATAGTTTTGAGTTGCCTGGTTATAAGTTTTGAATTGCCTATTGTGTGCTTTGAATTGCCCCGCAGACACCCTTATCTCCCCGTAATGGTCGAAAAGCTTGCACACATAAGATTCTGCAAATGCTAAAAATGCAACAATTCCCTCGTTATGTAATGATTATATTATTTGTCTTTTATTGGGTTATTCTGAAAAACTTGCCTCGCCGTAAAGCTAAAATTGCCTGTTTATGCAATTGAGTTGCCTGCTCCAATTTCTTATGCAGGCAACTCCCCTCCCCTCCCTCTCCCCCCCGGGCACTCCGAAAAGTTCGGAAAAGAAGCGAAAAGAAAACAACACATGCATTTACGTGGGATGTAGTGTGCGTGAGGGGAGAAAACAACTGACCTATGCTAACTTGAGTATGCTTTTCCATGGAGCCTTGTTGTTGGTGTTGTCAACCCACGTGTTAGTCAACTGTTTTCTTATGCTTGGAATATCCTCCGCTGTGAAATTTGGAACAACCCTTGCCTCCCATCCATTTGCTATTGTCGAGCAAAAACACCACAATCGAACCTAAAACAAAAATTGAAAAAGGAACTTTTCTAGTTAGCTACTTCTTCTAGGTAGAAGCTAGCTTCCTCTATGTCACTTGTAAAAACTAAAACAAAAAGCATAGTTAATATGTGAAAAAAAGTGGATGCTTACTCATTGTTCTGCTTTTGGGACGCCGATGTTGGTAAGCCCAAAGTCATCCAGCGAGACACGGGAACTGGCGTAATGCTCTTCCCATAGACACCGGAAACTTGCAACCATTTTCCTAGCACAAACATCTAGAGACTTGTTTTTTAGCGTCCTCCAAGAATCAAGAGCTTCGAAACGTCGATCCCTTATGTTCACGTTAAAAATCCAGTAATGATTGCCTGTTTTAGGCTTTGTCTTGTCGATGTTCTCTAAAACTGGGAACATAATCTGTTAGAACAGAAACAAAATGGGGTTAGTGCCCAGGTACTAGAAGCTGGATTTGAGCAACTTTTTTCTGTTGTGCTCTTGCAAATTACGACATGGACTGAAGAAAGCGTACATGCACATGCAAGTTTGGGTGCTAGTTATGTACTTATGTAAGCAACCATCTAAAAATGCACAGGCAAGTTATGGGCATATGTAAGCAACTTGTCACAGAACGCAATTTCATTGGCGAAAAGTTTTACCATAAAGAGTCATGTATAATGTATTGGTGAAAAGTAAGAAGAAACCATTGACATACCATGTCTTTACGGTCCAAGCGATTCGACTTCTTGAACCGGGAAATGAGCTCCTGGCCGTTCAATTCCATGTTTTGCATCTGGACCTGGTGTAAAAAGAAGAATACAGGCATGACCATGACCTTTTGTGAAAAAAAAGAAAAAGAAAGAAACGCAAAACTACACTGTTTAGTTGCTTCGCTTCTTCTTACCGAGAACCTCACTGGCATCACAAGCTTCTTTGATTCTGGTGACAAGTTCATCATTATGCTCTCTATACCAACTTCCATTACGTGGCTCACGACAAAACCTCCCTTCTTCATTGAGTTTGCGAGCTCCCTGACAGTGACAAAGTACTTTTCATATTCAATTACCCTTGGGCTGCATGAAAAAAAAGAGAGGCATTCAGCTCATAAAAAATCCTTCTGTAATTTGCTTACCACCATTACAACTTATAAAAAAACATATGGGCAAAAGGTAATCTCAAAAAGGGAGACTGTTTGAACAATAAAGAATTTCACACTAAGACAAGTTGCCTGATTCCAGATGTGGATTGCTTCTAAATACAGTTTGAATTGCCTGGATGAACATGCTAGCCAGGTTGTTCGTGGGGAAGTGCATTGTGCAAAAAGTCGACAAAAAAATGGATTGGTATCTTGTCATACCTGGTATCCACATCTGGTGATTCTTCTTCATTAATTCTTCCATGCAAAATAACTGATGCATACAATCTATTTGCTTCGGGTTTTGGTATGTAGACTTTCTTCTCATTATAGTCAATAAATGGTGACCTCTTGCAAGGAGGTGGCTTAATAATCCTTCTCTCGAATTGATGTGGATGCATCTCTCCCGAGCTACTACTGCTGTAAACCTTGCTGCCTGACCCCACTTCTCCTTGGTTAGAGCTTTTTTCAGGTGTTTTGTACACATTTCCTTCTGCTTGCACACACGGGTCAATGCCTTCAATGTCCAACAGATAATCATCCCCGGTTATATCAATGATTGGCTGGTTATGTGCTGGGAGTTCCTTGAACTCATACTCTGCAAATGTGCTTGACCCAACATGCTCGTGTGCTTTGTTGTCTCTAAATCTTGTGGCCAAATCATCTATGCCTAGATCGAAACTTGGTGCTGGGCAGTACTCTTTGAAAAAATCATTAGATCTTCCGGTGTGCCTTTGCTCAAAACTTGGTGCTAAGCTGTGATTTGTGGAGTTTGATTGGGCATTCTTGCTGTTTGGATCAACACACCTAGCAAGCAGCTCACTCACACCTAGAACATTGATTTCTAGTGCATTGGTTGCCTTCCCATTGACACGCATGAATTCGTGGTACAACTCCTCCACATTAGAGAAATGTGTAGTATTCCCCTGGCCAGTTGGTTCTGCTGCTTCTGGAACACAAATGGCCTCAGCTTGGGCAAGTGCAGTTTGGCAGGCAGGCAATTCCCCTATGGCTCTTGGCAACTTTTGTTCCGGGCTTTTTCCCATGGTTACAGCTTTGGGCAGGTGCTGTATCCTATTGATCTCCGTACATAGTACCGGAGGGATGTTCTCTTTGTCCTTCTTGTGACCAGCATGGTTTAATGATCGAGCCTCCGGAGATGCCTTCAAGTCTTGCACCTTGGCTGACTGCGTCACATTCCCCCGAGACGGGGGAGGCACTTGACCATTTAAGTCAACTAGTGGTTGTCCTCTGCTGCTATTTACTGTGCTTGCTAGCACTGTGGCACCCTCCTTTGGTTGTGTTGGCCTTGCTTTTGTGGGGTCCAGTGTTTCCTCTGCAGAACTTGCCTGAAAAGCAGCTTGTCTTGCTCCCTCCATGGGTGACTTGCGTAATATGTGATCCACTTGCTTGACCTCAGGAATGAAAAACCCAAAGCTTTGGATCTACTCCTGTAGGTACCGCCTCATCTCCAACTTTGCTTGTTGAGCTTGATGTTGTACTCTTTACTTGTTGAGCTTTGGATCCACCATGAATTGCCTCTTTTGTTTCAGAATTTGCTTGTTGTTCTGCTTTGAGAAGGACCAGCTTTTTTCATGGCGATCGCCTTGGCTTTCCCCTTGGTCAGAACGGGATTTTCGGCACGATATGCTTGCGGATCCATTGCTGTTTTGTTCATCATGGATGGCTCCAATACGAAACTGACAGTTTTCTTCATCTTCTTTGATGGTGGGAGTGGTGGTAGTTGGTTTCGAGAAGCAATCTTCTGTTCTGTAGCTTCATTTAGAGCGGCGCCAAACTGTCTCATTATTTTCTGCCGAGTTGCCTTTGGGCATATTTCCTTGGGGTTGAATGTCAAGCCCAGATCCAAGTCTTCCCCTCTAAGCAACTCTTCGAACATCCTCTTCGCTTCGGTAGCCATGGTTATGTCATCGATGTCCCACATTTCTTTCACTTCGAAAAAGGGGAAACGTGGTTCTTGGGAAACAACATTTTTGAATTCTGTCAACACAAGGTCTTTTATCTGATGCTATCCGCCTCATCCATCCTTTGCCTTCTGTCCTTCTTCTTTTGAATCGAAATTGCAGCGTACATTGTTCATCATCGTCCGCCGCTCGACCGCTCACCGGGATCTCTCGCCGATCGGAGCCACCATCGCCGCTCGAACCGCCGTTGCCACCTCCGCTGTCATCTTCATCATCTTCATCCTGCTTCCCTTGCCCATCGCCTTCCTTGTCTTTGCCATCCCCATCCCCATCCCCATCCCCATCGCCGCCATCGTCCTCCTTTCCTTCACCATCTTCTTTTCATCATCCTCTTCTTCCTCATCATCGTCGTTGTCCTCGCTTTGGTCTTCCGTCCCGTGTCAACCGTGAGGGCCAGTGTCCCTGGTTACTTGATTTTGAACTCCACTTGATCCATCATGACCATCATCGCTGTCTCGAACTTTCATCATTGCCGCTTCCACCACCGCCTTTATCTCGCCATCTCCTCGCTTTCACCGTCACTGCCTCATTGTCATCATTGTCTGAATCAAACGACTCCTCCTCACTTGGTAAGCTGTCTATTCCGCTGGTACTCGCTGTTCTTCGTTAGGGCTGTCGCCTACTTGTCTCTGCAGTAGTAGGATCTGCCTCCTTTGTCCCCCATTCATCGTCGTCTATCTTCCCGACCCCAGTCACGAGCTTCCCCACTGCATGAGAAATTACAGAACACATTTCGTGCACCAACCCTGTGAGCTTCTTTTGCTTCTGTAAAACATGAAAGTGGATGTTAGAGACACATGATAAGTACATATCTCCTATTAAAAATATAAAAAAAGGGAACTGCAATGAAAGCAAAAAAACAGTGCTCGATAACTTACTGATTTGTCATATGACTCGGGCAATCTTGCTGCAACAAATTTGGTGATGTGGTCCATACTGCCAAACAAGCTATCATCCGCACACCGAGAAAACTCCGTCTTGAGCTGGTGGTTTATAGCAAAAGAAGATTTAAAAAACTATGAGTGACAACATTCTAGCACTCCCATAACAAAAAAAAGAACTGAGAAAATGAAAGAAAAACAGATCACTGCGATAGTCTTGTTGCCTACTATTTAGTGGATATCAGAATGAACAAAAATGAATAACTAGTTTGGATAAGTTGCTAGTTTTCGAACATAAGTTGCTTGGGTGGATGTATAAAATTGCTACTTTCCAACATGTGAATTGCACAGACAAAAAAAAAAGCTAATGAAAATATGTACTCCAAACTCATCGTTAAAAAATACAACAAGCCCACAAATCATTCCTGTGGACATAATCCAATTGTGTGCATGCCAAATGAAAAATTCTGGTAACTACTTGGACCAACTTGAAATATATGTATGGCACTTGCCCAAAAGGTACATTAACTTGCCTGCTCTTTCAAAGTGAATTGCCCATCAGAAACAATTGTAGTGTTATATCCTAAAGCAGAGAAATTGCGTTACCGCAAATGGTCAGATTCTCTGGTGCCTTCCTGTCCTTCTTGATGACTCGGAGATTAAATCTGAATTCCGATGAAACCCTTGGCACCAAGTTTGGGATTGGCTCATCAACATCCAAAGAGTCTAGGTACAACAACTGCGTAAAAGACAAGGAAAAGAAGCGAAACATTAAGTTAGCTAATGATTGCAAAAGAAAAAGAAAAGATAAGTAAACAATGGATGCTTAAAAAATAAAACAGCTTGAAGCACTTACGACGAGGTGGAAAACACAACAACAAACAGCCTTCTTGTTGGCACGCCCGAAGTGAACGCAAGCTTTAATTGATCAACAACAAACCGGCATATGTTGGTTTCGTTATTCCATTGACATCCATGACCGCTGGAAACTCTTTGGGAAATGCTCAAACTAGTTGAAGGGCAAGGAAGCACGAAAAACAAGAGCTAGCTAAGCGCGGGCAAAGTCATCATCGTGAGACCCTCCCATGTCTACAATCATCTTGCACCATTCTCGTGAGGGTTGGTGAGTTCTTCGATGTGATGTTGTAAATCTGACATTGCCTTTGTGATTTCAGCCGATTCTCGAAGCACACCTTCCCGCCTGTTTGGCAAACCCCATATCCTGCGAACACTAGCGGCATCTACAGGAATCTTCCCCCTTTCTGGAATGACTATCTGCGAAATCTCCGGATCGTAATGCTTCATTATCCACTGGCTAAGATCTCCGGGCATGCTACTCGCTGCAAGGTCCAGAATGCCGCCAAATTCTTTTGCGATGATGACACCCTTTTGGTCAGGGACCAAGTCCTTGTTCAACTTGAAGAGCCTCGCAGGAGATGCCCTGTTCCTACGACCCTATAGCACACAAGGAAAAAAACGGAAAAAAGGGGATTAGCAAAACATAGATGAGGATCCACAGCATAGGTAACTTATGCATATTGCTGGGCAACTGCTGATTGAAACTGAGGCAACTATGCAAAATACCTCAGTTCCTCCCGTCTTCTGGCGTTTTGCTTTTGGAGGTTGGTCGACATCTGCACAACCTTCATTTTTATTCCCAGCATCTGCAGCTTGGCTCTCGTTGCTATTGTCGTTACTAATGATATCAGCAGGCGCTTCCCCTTCAATTCTTGCTTTAGTTCTCATACGCTTGTACCCAGATATTTGTGCACCGCCCGTGGTGGAAGATAGAAAACACAAAATGAATAAAAAATGGAAAACAAAATCTCTTAAGTACAGTAAGAACATAAAAAACTCCTGAGCATGTGCACACCTCTGTTTGATGCTCTTCGTCCCCATGAGATGCAGGGGCATCGTGGCTTGATCCAGCCATCTAAATTCTGCTGCATATTTAGATGAACAGCGTGTTAGAAAATAAATGGGCAATGAAAAGCATCGTAACCTATCTGATTTTTCAATATATGTTACAACATTAATACAAACATGCATACAAAACACCTAAGTAAAAAAAGCATCACTGCAAGGGACAACAAAAACACCCTATTCCACGTCAATTATCCCTGGCAACACATGTTGGCATTTTAGGCAACCGGCTAAAGAAAGCTTGAGCAAGTTTGAGATTCACACAAAAATACAGTGCGTATGGTGCCTGCTAGGCAACACATAATGGCATTTTCAGGCAAATGCCTGATAAAAGCTTGAGCAAAAAGCCAAGCATTACACAAAAGACACGGACAAAAAAACGGTTGATGGCTTATTAGGGCAATCGACTAACAAAACCTTGAGCCGGGCACACTACGCAGCAGCTTGAGGCCAATTCAGCAACCGACTAGCAAAACTCCAGCAAAAAATCATGACACTAAGACACATAACTTAAGCAAAGCTGGCATGCATATCTACAACTCACTCAAGACAAACACCAACGTCAAGCACAACACATAACCCCGATGCACAAAACATTTCACCAAACATGAACATATAAGGTTGCTACGAACTATATGAGCATCCCGTGAATGTTGTTGTCTAGTCAATGAAAATGCTTCGGTGAAGAAAAATCTCAAGCAAGTTCATGCCACGGAGAACGGACAACATTGACATGGGAGAGGCATTACTGTCCGCACTAAATCAAAACACATGAACCACTGCGCAGCAACACATGAACCATAACAGGCAAGTCGCTCACAAAACAAGGGCAACGTTGACATGGGATAAGCATTATTCTCGCACTAAATCAAAACACCATCAAAACGCCTCGCAGTAACGACGAACCATATTGAGGCAAGCCATTCACACATCAGCCTCAAAAATAGTACCCCCGAGCAACACCAAATGCTTGCCTTCGAGTGCTACCAAAACTTAGTTCAACAGTACCCCTATGAACCACGAAAAATGCCCCCGTGTGGTCGTCCCTCTCCAAACTAACGAGTTCTCCATCGAGTCTACAACCTGCTGCTCGATTTCGTCAATTTATTCAACCGTGGAAGGCGCATCGACCCCGCCGCGATTCGGCACTTCTACAACAACCGCACGACGGTCGAACACGCGCCGTTCCTCCCCTGTTCGCGGCGGAGCGGCAGAGCGCGTCGATTTGGACAACCTAAACGCGCATGACCAGAAGAGATCTACGCACATACCGGGGATTCGCCGCGATTTTGCCCTTCTGCGCCAACCAGAACAACGGCCGCGCTCGCCGTTTCTCCTCTGCCGCGTCTCCGGTACTGGTCCTTCGCCGCGGCGTGCAGCGCGTCGTCCCTCCTCGGTCGCGTCTCCGCCGCTGCACCGCCTTCGCCAGCGCCAGACTTCGCTGTCCCCGCCCTCACTTCGGCGGCGCGTTGCCACTGAATGGCCCGCCTCGCCGTCGGCTGCTCACGGGATTCGACCGCCGGATTTGGGGGAAGAGTGGGGGATTGGAAGGGGATGCGCTCCGCTGCGCTCGCTCAGGGAGCAGTTTCGAATGGGGCGGAGTGGGAGAGTGGAGAGGCGAGATGAAACCGCAGCGAACGCCCAACGGGTCTCGACCGGGACGCCACGACCAGGGGACACCTGGCGCGCGCCTCGATAACAACGGGCGGTGGCTTTCCCACAGGCTGGCGACCGCTGGATCTGGATCGGACGGCGCACGAGGCAGAGTGCTGGGTAAGACAAGGTGGCACTCGACCACTTTTTAGGATTTAGGTTTTTTAAAACAATGAATCAGATGACATCCTTGCGGCTACATTTAGTTTATAATACATATCGCTCATTTTATTTTGTTAGGTATTATTTCTGGTTCCCATTTTAACCAAATTAGTCGGAGTAAGACTTATAGCTCAAATGCTCATATATTTTTTTTGCTTGTTTTATTTTGTTTGGATTCTCATTGTTTTGTACTGGAAATTTTCGGTCGGAGTTTTCCCTGACTGGTTCGTTGATATGGTTGTACGTGTTTTTTTAGCCATTTACTTTTTTTTGTACCTCATATTTGTTTGATGCTAAATATTGCACATAATATTGCCCTGCGTATTTTTTCGATCTTTTAATCTTAACCATTATATCCAAAATCAATAATCAATGGATAATGTATGTACTCCTTCCGTCCCAAAATTCTTGTCTTACATTAGTCTAGATATGGATGTATCTAATACTAAAACTTGACTTGATACATCCGTATTTAGACAAATCTAAAACAAAAATTTTGGGACAGAGGGAGTATTATTTTTGGTTGTATTTTATATTTTCCGGATGCTAAAAATCACACATGATATTTTTCTACGTAATTATTATGATATATTTTTTTCAAAAATGTGTAGGTTCATCTATTTTGGCTGACCGGGTCCTGGCCGAGAGTGATCTTGGTGTGCGTGTGTGTAGTGGCAAGTTTGCCAACATGGGCCAGGGGGCTTGCCCTTTTTCCCCGAGAAAGAGTTGATGCCTTTTATATTTGTCCGTACACAAATATGATTTAAACCGGAGACTGACTGCATGTCCCTTGCAAGTGTCCTTCTCTAATACGTGATGGTGTCTGGACTTTTAGTGGTCGTGTCCATCTCATATTTCTAGTTAAGACGTGTCTCCTCTCCTTATGTACATTTATAACCGGGCATATTTTTAGATATGTTCTGATCTGATTGTCTTGGACGCACCTTTTTAATATAAAAAATATGTGACTTGGATTAAAGATGTGTCGAACTGTTTTTAGTGTGCCAGGCCAAATTGTTTGTACACAACTATATTTGTATGTAACGCTACATCTTTTAATCTTAATCGTTAACATATAAAATTAACAATCAAAATAATTTAATATATGTGGATGAACGTGATGGCAGCTAGATGGAAGAATGAGAAAGAAGGAGATAGAGGGCAGCACAAACGAGGTAAATGTTTGCATGCAGCCTGCGCTAGCTCCTCCCTCCCAATCACATGTCTCCTTTCACATGCACACATTAAATGCTATAGTTAATTAGTACTCCTAGTCATCTGCTATACCCTTTCCCTTCTTCTGGTACTAGCACCTGAACCGTTGCAAGAAAAACCATTGACGGAGACTTGTTTTCTTTGATGTTTGTTTTTCATACAACGGATGATTTCCTTCCTTAATTTGTAGGAGTATGTCTCTAGCTAGGCATTGGATTCTTTCACGGCCGGTGCGTGCCCATCTTTTTCTTTCGTTTTGGAAGGTTTGAGTTGGCTGACAAACTAGTACATGTGATGAGTACTGCTCCAAACCCTTTGCATGTGATGAGTACTGCTCCAAAACCCTTGCTGCTTGTGTGTGGTCAGTACTAGTACTAGTACTCCAACAACCCTTGTTTCTTTGCACGTGTTTGTCCGAGCTATATTAATTGATGTCGGACCTAAATAAGAAGCCTTTGCTCCAGGCAGTGTGTGGTCACTCGCATAGCCAATCAGCATAAAATATTCTTCCTATGGGTACAAACCAAAACGCAACATAGTTCATCAGCCTGTCAAGTGCATGCATGCTGGCTACTCCACTAATTAATTTACCGTTGCATTGCAAGAACGCCGTGCTGTATGTAAGTGTTGAGCAAGAAAGCTGTCACCCGATACTCGAGATGATCTGATCTACAAAAACGTACGGCTTGTGTTTCAACTAGTACAGACGAAGCAATGATCAAGGCATCATGGGTTGGGATTGGTGATGATGAGTGAATAAGGAAGGTTGATCTTCTCTGTAATTCAGGTCTACCACAGGCAGTTGCATGGAAATGTCCACTGTCATACAAAATGGAGTTGACGCTTTCTGCAAATTAATATTCCGGACTAACCACAGATGATTTTGATGCCATCCAAATGGTTTTATAGCTAGGTACACAACGATGATGAGGTAAGAGCCTTGTTTAAGCAACTGCAAGGAGAAGTCCCCAGATCGCCTATATTTATTATGAAGGTGGCATCCGAGGTGAGAAGTGGTACTCTATATTTATTATGAAGGAGTAACAGCTTCGATTTACTTCTCCATTATTCTTCCATTTTTGCTCACATCACATGCTATCCATCAGGGCCGGTCCCCCCAAGACGGACAAAATTCCTGTTATGACCTTTTTGACGAACTAAATCATGATTTGACCCTGTTTTAAAAAGAATTTCGTTTCTGACCATTTTTGGTCACGCCAACATCCTTGGCGTCTGGCTACTCCACTAATTAATTTACCTCCATGGACGCTCGTGCATTTCGTTATGATCTGCCATGTTATGCTCGTGTCATGTACGCTGGTTTACATCAATTCTTACCATTAGTTGCTTAAAGAACAATGTACTACCGTAGGTTCAGTCTAATTACAGAGTTACACTCTCTGCAAGTTTGATTACTGTACATATCGATAGTATTAAGAAGCATGAATGCACTGAAGGTTAACCTTCTGGCTACATTGACTATTCCAATAGCTACTTTTTTAGGACGTATATATGTACTTGGTGGTGTATTGTAACAGTTGCAACATATTCCTACAAGTAGTGTGATGTGCTTTGTATATATAAGTACTCGATGCAACCCAAATGAAGAACAAAATCATCTTTACTTAGTTAATTAATGCAGTTACCTGAAAATTTTAATTTTGTACTACTAACCGAGTGTTTACCAAGCCAACAACAAAAAGTGTGCACACGATCAGCCCATACAACAACGTACGTACCTGTGCAGACTTGCAGTTCGAGTAAAAGGGTCTGTTGTAGTACTATGTGCAAGGACATTAGGGAAAAGCACACGTACCATAGCCGAGGAGGATGGAGGTCGTGGAAGCGAGGATAGCGCAAGTGAAAGGTGAACATGACGTTGCCTTGTACCTGAGGTTGACGGGCACTGGAGCGCAATTTTCCAAATGGGTATACAATTTTTTTGAGAGTAATCTAGTAAATTTGTCTACAAAAAATATTCGTTCTCATGAATTTTGAATATAACAGTTAGTTCTTGTGAAGTCTGAGCATACCCTTTTGTTTTCTCCTCTTCACTGGGACATTTGAGCCCATTTGCTTAGAATTCAATCTTTTTGAGCAAAACACATATAAATAAGTCAGTTATATTCCATCAAACTGATGCTTCGTACAATATGATATATCTTTCTTACATATTGCCATATACACACATCCATTATATGTACACACCACTTCTTTTATATAGTGGATGTTGATAAATTTTTGTAGAGAATTCATGTTGTATTATACATGAATAAATAAAGCAGTATAATACACATACCTGGCATGTGTGTATCTGTACCTAGCTTCTAACTATGTTATGAGGCATGTTTTACGATCAATTCTTGCACCTATGTGTGCATCATAACTAGCATCGTTGCACCAACTCGTTCAAATATTCACATGTCGTGAGCCGCGCATGTAGGAAGCAATTGATTCCAGCCGGCCGGTCATGCAGCGATGGCCAAACCTCCGTACTGGAACTTCCAGTCCGTTCTTCTCTCGCTTTGGACTGCCGTCAGCGACAAGAGACATGGCACAAGTGTGGGCGGCCGAGCTCGTCCATGTGCATGCTTCCAACTTGTCCAACGTGCGCATCTACACTAGGCCATATATGCATGGCGTCCTGATAATTTCATTATATTTTTGTTCTCATACCTAGTTCCATGACGGGAAGATGCATGCACATGCACGCTCGCCCATACACGTCCAAGCTATTCTTCCGATCTCACAATAGGCTTCATCATGGATGGATGTGCATGCGTGAAGTACGTATGAAACAGGATGCCCCTGTCCATGTGCGTCGCTGCGCCCGGCCGGTCTTCCGGCTGCGTGATCGTGAGATAGGGTTTAGGTTGATGAGAGCAAGGAATTTTATTGATGGCATTGGTGGGTAAAAAATGATAGATGTTTAAAAGTTATCTTTATATAATGGCAATGGTGGGTAATTTTTACTGTTTTATGTTGTAAAAAAATTGCCTCCATCCAACGGCTATTCTTTCTTTTTATGCGAATTAAGCAGCCAGATCTTTCTAATTATTCTGGGATTTTCTAAAATATTCTCTTTTTTCTAGTGATCCCATCAAATACTTTTTATACATAATAGATAGATAGATTTACTGCACATGGAATTAACTCACACAGAAGTACACAAATATGATTTTTCAAACCGTTATGGTTAGCCGTTGCATGTAGATGTAGTTCAAATTTGAATGACGGTCATTAAATGGCTAGAAAATCACTTAAATGTCTTCAAAAGGTCAAATCACCCCTGAAATTTTCCAAATTTTCACATGACAGTTGTATTAGTGCACGTTGCAGTAAAAAAAATTTGAAGGCTGTAAGAGGAAGCTATCTCCCGTTCCTCATTAAACATGCATTGTTCCCTCTCGGAACCAGAGCCTTCTAGTGAGTTGCTCCGATTTGTGAGGGGTATGTGTCCAAACTTTTTTCAAACAGGCCAATATTTTACCACATCATCTTGGTGGCATGACATTACATCAAGGAAGGTTTCATGTTTTTCTGATCATTTTTTAAGTTTTTGGAATTAAAATGCCATGGCACTCCATGCATGTGTCCATGTCGTGAGGACAATATGTTTGAAAATTCCTTCTAATTTACTGCATATGGAATTAACTCGCACACAAGTACACAAATATTATTTTTCAAACCATTATGGTTAGCCGTTGCATGTAGATATAGTTTAAATTTGAATTACAATCATTCAATGGCTACAACATCACTTAAATGTCTTCAAAAGGTCAAATGACCCCTAAATTTTTCCAAATTTTCGCATGACAGTTCTATTAGTGCACGTTACACGCAGTGGCGGAGCCAGGAATTTGCTCCTGGGTATTCATTGCAAAAAAAAATTTGTAATTCAATAGAAACTAGTAGTGATGTCCGTTTTTTGGAAATGCAATAGATGGCGGAGCCATATTTTTTTCCCAATGCAACAGAAAACAAATACAAATGTCCGAAATGATGCAAATTCTTACGTTACAAGAACACAATAAAAAAATCAGATTCCTTCTAGAATTTCATCAAAGTTGCAATCGGTAGCTGATGCACACACATACAAAGACTGGCAATGAACTATCCAGCAAAGCTCCAAGCGGTCACATTCAAATCACTTTTGGAGTTTTGGTCTTGCCAATAAATAATTTCTCAGTTTTTTTTCTTTTGAAAATAGAACAATACACGGCTGCATTGCATGCAGTAAGCTTGCTGGAAAATATATTCTTATAACAGCAAAATCTCCTGCTCTTAAAGTTGTTTGCATAGTTGATATGTCTGAAAATTTCTAAATGATTACTTGATTTTTATTTTAATAGTTGGCAAATGGAAAGGATTCATGAAAATCAACATAATGCCAGAATTATACTATTACTATGGCTGATTCTTGACCTTTCTATTCCGTTCTAAATCAGAGGATAAATTTACCTCGGCGGATGGATCTCGTGGAGCTTCTGCAATGGCGGGCGCCGAGAGCAATGACCTGGCACCGGCGGAGGCCAGAGGGCCGGACCCGGAGTGGCAGTTCCCAGACTTGCTTGCTTGTCGCGCCGCCGCCACCACTTTCCTGCAGGTGCCATCCGCCGCCGCCTCGGTCGGCTGCAGCCTGCAAGCAGCTGGTCGTGGGGAGCAGGGGAGAATAGATGATGCGTACTGGACTGGAGTCGGCCAGTTTGAGGCCTTCAGTTGTTGTGTGGGCTGGACCTGGACATGTGTCCAGTGGGCTTTGGCTGTTTTGGTCTATATACGTAATATATGTATATATAAATTTTTTTTGCCCCAAAATCAATGGTATTCCATGGAATACCAGGGAATACCCCTGGCTCCGCCAGTGGTTACACGTAGAAAATTTTTGAAGGCCGTAAGAGGAAGCTATCTCCCATTTGTCATCAAACATGCATTGTTCCCTCTCGGAACCACGAGCCTTCAATTGAGTTGCTCCGGATTGTGAGGGGTGTGTGTCCAAACTTTCGTCAAACAGGCCAAATTTTTTACCACATCATCTTGGTGGCATGAGTTAAATCAACCAAGGTTTCATGTGTTTCTGATCTTTTTTTTTTTGGAATTAAAATGCCATGGCACTCCATGCATGTGTCCATGCCGTGAGACCAATATGTTTAAAAATTCTTTCTAATTTACTGCATATGGAACTAACTCGCACACAAGTTCACATCTTTTTACATGTAATTTGACAACCTTAGATGGAAAAATAGACAAAAGTGTAAAATTTAGACTCCGCGTTGCATAGGGAAGAAAAAGTCTTCTAGTGTTGAATAGGAAAACACATTTTAAGTTAGTGTTAAATAAGGCTCCAGCCTCACATGCATGGTTGTTCGTAGTGGGAGTGATGTGTGTGAGGCACTTCAATAACTTCAATGCATTGATGAACCCATCGAGTAAAAACAAGATATCGGCGCGTATCCGGCAACCTGCCTCGCGGTGAGGATCAGGTGCTGCTCGACAATGAGCCATGACTGCCCTGGATGGTATATTTATCAAGTTTGGATGATACTAGCAAGTAAGGGACTTGCATGTGAAAGGTGTCAGGCAATTGGAACTATGGACATCTCGTCTGCTCTTCTGCCTAGCTAGTAGCTAGGTTATCCTCCCTCCATGGACGCTCGTGCATTTCGTTATGATCTGCCATGTTATGCTCATGTCATGTACGCTGGTTTACATCAATCTTGTTGTTTTGTATGTTGCGTCTCTTTGAGGAAATCGATCCATCTCGCATCACCCTTTCCCTTCGTCTGGTACTAGTACGTGAACCGTTGCAAGAAAAACCATTGACGGAGACTTGTTTTCTTTGATGTTTGTTTTTCATACAACGGGTGATTTCCTTCCTTAATTTGTAGGAGTATGTCTCTAGCTAGGCATTGGATTCTTTCACGGCCGGTGCGTGCCCATCTTTTTCTTTCGTTTTCGAAGGTTTGAGTTGGCTGAGAATTTGCTAATCAGGAACCATTGACAATTTGCTGCCTGTGTGTGGTCAGTACTAGTACTTCAAAAACCCTTGTTTGTTTGCACGTGTTTGTCCGAGCTATATTAATTGATGTCGGACCTAAATAAGAAGCCTTTGCTCCAGGCAGTGTGTGGTCACTCGCATAGCCAGTCAGCATAAAATATTCTTCACATGGTTACAAACCAAAACGCAACATAATTCATCTGCCTGTCAAGTGCATGCATGCTGGCTACTCCACTAATTAATTTACGGTTGCATTGCAAGAACGCCGTGCTGTATGTAAGTGTTGAGCAAGAAAGCTGTCACCCGATACTCGAGATGATCTGATCTACAAGAACGTACGGCTTGTGTTTCAACTAGTACAGACGATGCATCATGGGTATCCTGCCTGCAATGATCAAGGCATCATGGGGTGGTGATGATAAGTGAACAACGAAGGTTGATCTTGTCTGTAATTCAGCTCTAGCACAGTCAATTGCATGGAAATGTCCACTGTCCATACAAAATGAAGTCCCCAGATCGCCTATATTTATTATGAAGGTGGCATCCGAGGTTTCATTATTCTTCCTTTTTTTGCTCACATCACATGCTATCCATGTCCCTATCCATCAGGGCCGGTCCCCCCAAGACCAGGCCAGGTTCGCCTGCTAGGACAGGCCATTATTCTTTTCTTCCGATCGTAGCACGACTAGTACCAAACAGCAGCCAAACCGAGATAATGAGCCTGGCCCACTAACGGGCGGCAATACTTGGCATATTTAGGGCACGACACCCGTCTTGTTTTCCCCTCGTTTTTCGCCCACGCTAAACTCATATTTGATTAATCAAATTGCCCAACTAGAAACACGCACGCGCCCTATACTACCGGATGGAGGAAGTAGTAGCACGCGATTTTGAGTAATAGACCATAAGTTACACTTTGTAATTCAGAAACTAAAAAATTTAGGAAATGCAGAAAATGTTTTGGAGAATGTCACACCTATCGAATTTGAAGGAAGGCAGAGAAGTTATATAGTTGTCTTCTTCGAATATGAGATGATGTCTACTAAAACATGATCTACTAAATCTTTATGAACTCGTCTGTTTAATTCGATGATCAATTTTATGGTTTTGTGTAAAATCGTTATCTCAAAGGCACGCTGATAGCCCCTTCCCCATAGAATATTTCAAATTATAGACCTCTAACATATGAGTGGATAGAAAATATGTATATTGAATATTGATGTTTATATGAACGGGCCCCAGTTTTTAGTTTCGCCCCGGGACCCAAAAATCTCAGGACCGGCCCTGCTATCCATATAAATATCATGTGTATAAGCGACAAAGAACACCCCTAACCGATCCCCTAAAAGTGTTCTGAGGAGTAAATATTTCATTTTAAGCGGCTAAACCGCACCTAGCGGATCCCTTATAAGGAGTAAATTAAGTGCCGCCCCATCCAACCCTCAAATATACTTGACCTTTCCATTTTAAGCGCCACTTCTCAAGATAATCCATCTCCCACCACCACCACCCCCCCCCCCCACCCTTCCCCTGCGCCCGGCCCTCTCCCCACTCGCACCAAAGCTTAGTTGGTACTCTCTCTGGTTGTCGAAAAGAGGGGAAGTTGCATGTCTGTCACTAGACACGTCCAATTTATTTCACAATAAATTGACTTGAGTTGCACACTATTTTTGAAAAAAAAAATGAATATACATTTTTATTGATAAACATTTTTATAAATAGGTGATGAGCAGCTAGGGTCATATTTATAAGGTGAAGAAAACAGGAAAAAAGGAGAACATAAAAGTTAATGACAAAAACGAAATAGAAAAAAGAAATAAAGAATACCAGAAAATATGCACTAGCCACGTACAACAAAACAGAAAACCCATTTTAAAAAGCCATGCTCTAAAGCCAAATATAATCACACATATCTTTGGCAAAGCAACCCAACTATACTACATATACTAAATCTAGAACTGTTTAAATTTTCTGGTTTGTTTGAGTTTTTCTGGCAGTTTGAACTGGTAAATAGGGTGATGACACGTGCTATTTCGTTGGGGCCTGGATGGGTAAGCTTCTGGGGTGGACGCTGCTTTTTTGTGCGATTTAATTCTTGGTCAGACCTCCTATCTGCATGAGGTCGATGGATTGTTGACCCCGTGCATGTACTAATGGATGTGCAGGGCAGTGCAGTGCATGGCCTATGGGGTTGCATGGATGATTCTATTTGCCTCGGGATATCTGGATGTGTGTTGGTTTGTGCATGTGATCGACTTGACTACGCCCGACGTGTTGCATGCGCCGAGTCCCGCGGTGCATGTGGTTGATTTCACCACGTATATTTACCTGGGCTACTACACGTATAACATGCAGAAGGTCGGCACCGCCTGAAAATCAAAGACCCGGCAGCCCCTAAACAAGCGGTGACACCAGGGCGTGACGTGATGAACCCCATGCAGCCATGCAGGCAACGCAATCAATGGGAACCAACACGTATAAAACATGTTTCCGAATACTACTTTGTTGGTGGTTGGTGTACTACTCCTGCATGTTTCTGAGCCCCTAAAACACGTACTCCCTCCGTTCCTAAATACTTGTCTTTCTAGGCATTTCAACAAGTGACTACATATGGAGCAAAATGAGCGAATCTACACTCTAAAATATGTCTACATACATCCGTATGTAGTAGTCATTTGGAATGTCTAGAAAGACAATTATTTAGGAACAGAGCGAGTATAAAACATGCAGGAGTAGTACACAAATCAAACATGCCTGCATGCAGCATACAACCACCAACCAACGACGCCGTGCCGCGCGCTGTTGCCGTATATTCTGGAGGCTGCTGATGGTTTCGGTAGATTAATACTACTCCCTCCGTCTAGGTGTGTAAGTCATCTTACGTTGCGCACCGTGACCAAGGTGGAGGGGAAAACGAGAGAACTTAAGGTGTTTTTGCTAATTAATAACAATGCATGCAACGAACTAACCAATGCATGTCGTGTTTGGTAGTCTCAAATCATTTAAAGCTTGCATGACCCACATCTCTTATTGGTTGATATGTCATGAAACAACAAACGAGATGAGAGTTAATGTACCGTGCCTAAGTGTTTTGGGATTATTTGGTTTTCGTAAGATGACTTACACACCTAGACGGAGGGAGTACAATTTTGCTTCGTGTTTCTGAGCCCTATAAATACTGCTTTGCACCTATGTCTTTCTCCATCTTGCGCGGAGATGGCCTGTGGCCTGACGCGTCCTGGTGCTGCTTTGCGTGTCTGTGCGGCTGGCGTGATCGATGCTGCTGCTGCATGGGTGGTGTATAGGCTTGATGCTTGCAGGCCGAGCAGCTCGCCGGCGACGTGCTCTACTACGGAGAAACCACTTTGAAGTGGTGCATCTGCACAACCGGGCGGGAACGTAGAGGCACTCATGTTCTGTTTGGCGGTGGTTGTCCACGCTGCGCCCCTTATTTCTTTCGCCCGACGAGGATGGCAACACCGTGTCCACGCGCCCGCGGCCTTCAATGGCGAGCAGCGCCGGTTGCGCTCAAGGCCGGCCTGCTAGCTAGCCGTTTTGTCGCCGACAGCCGACTACCCCGAGGATCGCCAAGAGCTCTCATGCCAGGAGGCACCCGGTGTAGCCCTCCACCGTGAAACGGTGGTGCAACGACGGTGCCTGCAACAGCCTTCAATGCTGCCGCTCTTCATAGTCGCAGTCAGCAGGAGAGCATGTTGGCGCCATGGACGTGGCCGTCGCACGGCTGGCAGGGCCCCGCAGCGCCTGCCCGGCAGTACACCACGGACGCCGCAGAAGCAGGACTCCGCGCTGTGGGCAGCATGCATGTCGGCAGAAAAGCCCTGGCACCCTGTACAAACGATACACTTATGAATACTTATGTATAGTTTTTTGGTAGAGAGATGAAGAATGACCTGTGCATGTCGTTCTTGGCTAGAGCATTATCTAGCGAGATTGGGTTGACTCACCATTATATACCTTATATTGTATCAATTGGTTACGATCAGTATGTTTCACAGAGTCAAAAAAAAAAAAAGGTTTGGTGTGTTCCACAGTACATTACTATTGCTCTGCTCAATCTTGTGGGCTATCTGAATGAATGCAGAGGCATAACTTGCTAGCTAGACATACTACTATATCATTCGTGTGACCGTATTATGAAAATATAATGTTAAAATCATATACTGAGTTTACTTGGGCGAATCTACTAATATTGTACTTATTTCTTCTTTTGCATAGACGGTATCGGATAAAATGTTTTGCGTCGACTAACCTTGGGCTGTTCTAATTCTTTGAGTGGCCAGGCTTCAAACTTGCATCAGTAATTTATTTCGTTCTTTCGTTTGTTGATTCTCTCGCTTAAACTGTATGCACCATGCATAGTTGGCGGTGTTCATCTCTCTCTCTCTCTCTCTCTCTCTCTCTCTCTCTTCAATTTTATTCCTTCATATTTTGCAGATTGAAACCAGCCTGAATACTTTTGAGTGGCCTCCAAACAAGTTTTTTTGTACCTTTTTATTAATACAAAAAACATGAAATTGCTATGGTGTTACACCACAAATTCGCAACAGTGACTTGATTTTTTGTTTGCGTTGGTGAAGTTCTTACATTGTCATTCAATTTGAGCGCGGCTTCAAGACACAAGGGTCAAGAGAAAGAGGAGAGAGCAGTAGCAGGCTAGCATTCTCTTTCTTTTCATGCAACAATGATTTATAGATCTGGTCACGTGCTCATATCCATTAGATTAGATCATGAGAATGGACTTTTTGTTCCAATTGGTAAAGTGCCAGTCAGACCATTTTTGATGCTGGGTAACAATGGATCACATCATAAGGAAAACTGAAACGGCGCTCTTCAACTTTGTACGTGTGATACTCCCATTTGAAAATTCTTTTAGAAAAGAAGCATATGGTTTAGTGTTTAGGGTTCAACTGAAACATCAAACATGTTTGGCCAATTGTCCAAGGATATGAATATCAAGGCGCTCTTTACCATTTCATCACGGGTACCAATCCTGCAGGAGGTTCCACTAGAGTGACGTCGGACAAAAATGAATGCCACATTTTAGATTATTATAAATGTATCAACATGCACTTTCTGTTTTCCAAGTTGCACTATACATGGTGACAATAGATTTATCCTTTCCGGTTTTGTTTCTATTCATAACTTTCCTTTTTGTGATTACAATCTCATACAAATAATTTTCTTATTTAAAATTTATATTCACTACATATATAGAATAAGAACATTATATATAAACATGATGTATCAATGTGCGCAGCGTGCCGCCGCGCGGGCATGCTAGTATAAGCTAGGAGTATTTGTTTATTCGTCATCCGCCAACTACAAGCCCAAAAGGAAAGTGCAAACTCCGTATAGGCCAACCAGGGCAAGACTGATACGGGCCCATTTTAGCATAGATAGGCAGGCGGTTTTTTGTTTCTTTTATCTTTATTTCAGGTTTCTTCCTTTTTTTCTCTATTTTTCATTTTCCTTTTAAATTTTTCTGCTTCTTTTTCGATTTTATTTCCTTGTTTCTTTTTTAAAAAAATGATCTTGTTTTTTTTGTTCAGAAATTTCAAAAGATGTTTGTTTTCTTCAAATTTTAAAATCATAAATTCAAAAATTGTTACGAGAATTTCAAAAATACTCAAGTTTTTCAAAAATTGTTCAGAATGTCAAAAGATGTCCGATTTAAAAAAATTCCTTGCAAAATCAAAAAATATCCGCATTTTCAGAAAATGTTTGAAGTTTCAGAAAATTCTTTTCAAATAACGTTAAGGATTCCAATATTTATTCATTTTTTCCAAAAAAACAAAATATTTTCGAAACTTACAAATATCATGTTTAGAAATTTTATTCTTGTTTTTCAAATAATGTTCACAATTATTTTTAAAAATGATCGAAATTCCAAATTTTGTTCTTGTCTTTGTAAAACGGTTTTGGAATTTCAATTTTGTTCACATTTTTGCAAATAATTGTCTGTGCTTTCCAAAATGTGTTCAAAGTAATTCAGAAATTAAAATTCTACAGTACATATGCGTGCTACAGTGAATACCCTGCTGCCCCTGAGCACTTAAAAATTTCGCGGTGCACCAAGTCAACAACATCAACTATGGTGGATAATTTTTTTTTGCGGGAAAACTATGGTGGCTACTAGCATGCCTGGTGTACAGGGAGTTTGAGGGCTTGATTCCTGTGATTTTTGGGAAAAAAAATTGCGTTCGGTGTTTACCAGTGGGGCAGCCCAGTCGTTAGTGCCTATGTGTTTCACACGCTATTAGACAGCCATGAGCGTCTAGGATAACGGCAGCCGACTGAGTAAGTCTCAGTCGACAAGAGCATTAGACCAACCATTTGTCAGCCGCTAGGGTTCAAATCCTCGCGACAACGATGCTTTTGGGGAATTTTTGCATTCGGTTTTTACAAGTGGGCTGACCAAGTCGTCGTAGCTTGTGCATTCTGTAGGACCGAAGTATGTCTACCTGGGGGGGGGGGGTGAGTGGGAGTTTTAAATTTTCTTCGGAAAAACTTGAAACCCTCGGAACCTAGTAGCGGAATGAAAGAAAATTAAGCAACAACGAAGTAAAACTAAGTACCGAAGGAAAACTAGACTAAGCATCATAACAGATTACGTGAGCTAAATGCATCGAGGTAAACAGGGTGAGAGAAAAGACCAGTGATGCTCGAAGGCGACAAAGGATTAGTTTGACCAGTTCGTCCTTCTACACAAGGACTACGTCTGGTTGGAGGGGTTGTCACTTAATACGGAAGATAAACTCTCTTCACCCCATTCTCCTCGACAATCGATTCGTCAACCGATGCCGATCACTCGTGGTAGATAATTGAAGGCTATCTCCGAACCTTTACAGACTTCTTCTTTGAGAACCACAATCACTCTTGGTCTCTTAAGAAATTGACACCTAACTGTCTAGAGAGTTTGCAGCTCTCAAGAGTAATAGGCGGAGCATACTAAACTTAGATCCCAGTGATGCTAAACCACTATCTAATTCTTCGACTCTAGGGGTTTTCTCTCAGTCGATTTTAAACTCAAATCGCTCCGAGAGTGGGTTGCTTAAAAATATTCTCAGAATCAAACGGAGCAACCACCAGACAAAGCCGGTGGAGGGTGGCTATTTATAGTCGCAGCCTTCCTAGAAGGGAAATGACCATTTTGGACACCAGGTCCAGCCAATGGCCAATTGACACGTTCACAACAGTCAGATTTTTTTAAGCAACAGTAACATTACTTGAGAACAAGTAATGCTAACTCCTTGTCTGAGAGAAATCTCTTGCAGCGAAGAAGACAAGTCTCTTGATGGCAAGTATTTGCTCGGAACACAAAGAGATTTCTCTCACAACTTTCATAGGTTTGGGTTTAGCATCAGAGAATCAAAACTACGGACGCTACATCCCTCTTGATAGTACGGCGGTCCTATGACTTAATGAAAGAAGAAGAATAACGAAACAAATGCTACGTCTTAACTTCGTCTTCTTTCTTCCTCGAGCGGAGTCATGTTCTTCGGATAGGCACCGGACCAATTGCGTGAACTTCAGCAATTTTTAGGGGTCAGTCTTGTTAGCTTTTATCTTCGATGATAATCTTCGCTGCCACGCAGGGAGATTATCTTCGTCGTTTGCAACAAACTCCTCGATACATCAGGGACCTGTTACTCTATGTGCACGAGCAAACACATAAGTCACATACTGTTTATCTCAACAAACTCTAAAACACAAGGGGCCTATTATTGCACTAACAATCTCCCCCTTCTTGGACGTTTGTTGACAAAACAGATAATCATCAGAGTGAAGATAGATAAGTGAAATGAAAATATGAACAAGAGTGAACTTGCGTTACTTGTCAGGACGATGAAATATACTCCCCCTACATGTATGTAGGGTTTATGATATTCGACAATATGCACTGCAATTCATGAACTTATTTGGAGGATTTTCAATCATTCGAGGTGATGATTCGCACTGATGAGATAATCCAACGAGAATATAGTGCAATCATACAAGACTTCTGTTAATAATTCCATCTGCAAAACAAAATGCTTCGAGAGGACATAGTGCAGCAGGCGGGTTATTAATATTACAGCCCAATCAAAAGTTTTACATCAGAGCACAAGGTCAGACATAAAATTCTTTGAGGCGAACAGCGCAAAAGTCTCAACACCAAAACCAACAGAGCAAAACAAAGCAGATCTATCGAAACTATCGATGTAACCCCCCCCCCCCCTTTTTGTCAACTAATGTCAAAAAGGTGACAAATGACATACTTGTTCAACATTTTTTTTTCAAATGCTTGATTAACTTGATTATTTTTTAGTAAGTGATCGACATTTTTTGTATACACGTTCACCATTGTCCAAATGCTTGTTCAATAATTTTCAAATACTTGCTCAACATTTTTTAAACTTATTAAACATTTTTCAAATACTTGTTCAACAGTTTTCAAATACTCATTCTACATCTCTTTTTAAATGTTTGATTAACATTTTTATATACTTGATCAATGAATTTTATCATTTTTTAATACATGGTCAATGTTTTTTGTATACACATTCAAAAAAATCAATGCATGATTAACATTTTTAAAAATATTATGGGAAGAAACATTTGGTAATATATATTCTTAGAATATTTAAAAGTGTAAAAAAGTAAAAAGTGAAATAAAAAACGAAATAATAACATGAAGAAAAACAGAAATGAAAACGACGCAGTGTACCGACCGCGAAATGTTGCGGCCCATATGCTTGCGCGAGACATATCAGCGCCCGCTATCGCTTGAAGGGAATAATAGTTCCTCACGAAGCAACTAGGCTGGCCCGTTTCCTGTTTTTTAGGTTTTCTTTGTTTTCGTTTCTTTTTTTCCTTTTCCTCATATTTTCTTTGTTTTTGGGTGTTTTACTGTTTTCTCCTTTTCTTTCTTATTTCTTTGTTTCTTTCACAGCTTTCACTATTCTTTTCTCTTCATTTTTCTTCAGTTTTGTTTCTTTCTCGTTATAGTGGGTTATGTGTGTTTTCTTTTATTTCATTCTCAATTTTCACTGTTAACATTTTTTGCACCCGTTTTTTGGTTTTCTGTTTGATTTTTCTTCTTTTGTATCTTTTTTGGGTTTCATGGTTTTTTCTTTTTTATTTGTTCCTTTCAGCTTTCATTTTACACTATTTGTATATCTCAATAACACTTTTCAATACAAGTACAACATTTTTCTAAAAGCATATTAAATATTTTTCAAAACCTTGACTTACAGTTTTAAAATACAATTATAATAATTTCTGAATACATGGTATATAATAATTTCTGAATACATGGTAAACATTTATTATAGACATTTTAAACATTTTTAAATGCCTGATTAAGATTTATCAAATATAAGATTAATATTTCTTGAAAACATGGTCAAGGCTTTTTATACACATTTAACATTTTTCAAAAGCAAAATTAACATTTTTGTATATACATTTAATGTTTTTCAAATACTTTATTAACATTCTTCTATAACATAATAAAAAGTCAACATTTTTTGAATATAGGGCCAACAACTTTTCTGTATGAATTTAATATTTTTTTAATGCTTGACTAATAATTTTTAAATGCTTTACCAATATTTTTCTATACACATTTACCATTTTTAAAATGCTTGATTAACTTTGTTGAAATAGTTTTCTAATTTTTGAAATTCTTGTTTAAGATTTTTAAATACATGATTACCTTTTCCCATATATTGTATATTTTTAATACAAATGAATACATTTTTCTATACACATTCAACATTATTAAAATACTTGTTTAACATTTTTTAAATGTTTTATGTGAAGTGCTTTTGTAATATATTTATGTAAAATATCTGGAAGTACAAAACTAAGTAAACAAAATAATATATATTGAGTAAAAAAAAAGAAACTTGGTTGTGGCTTCCACTCGTCTGGGCCGCACATTAGCGCTCCCCTCATGCCCTTCCCTACGTCACACCAACTAAGGAAGTAGGGGGTTTCCTATTTGGCGCATATGCGCCCGCTTACGAACCGGCGCCTGCAGCGCTCGCGCGATGGGCCGGCCCAATAGCTTTTTTTTTCCTTCTCCGTTTTAATCAGCAAAAAAACTTGTGTTAGACGTGATTCGAACCAGGAACCTCACGCACGTAGAACCGCCGGTGCAACCAGCACGCCAACCCACATTATTTGTTTAGAATAAACTTTTACATTCTTTTACCCTTTTCCCTTTTACCTTTTTCTGTGTTAGCTTTCTTTTACGTTTTTTTCAATTCGATGAACTTTTTTCAAAATCATTGAAATTATTTTCAAATTCGATGAACTCTTTTCTAATTCGATGAACTTTTATTGAAATCAATGAACTCTTTTCGAAATTCGATGAACTTTTTATCTAAATCAATGACTTTTTCAAAATTCGTGGACTTTTACGAAAATCGATGAACCTTTTCAATTTTCTTGAACTATATTGAATTTCATGAAATTTTTCAATCCGTGAACTTTTTTCAAACTCGTGAACTTTTATGAAAATTGACGAACTTTTTTAAATTTTCTTGAACTATATTGAATTTCGTGAACTTTTTTGATCTTTGAACTTTTTTCAAACTCATGAACTTTTTTAAATTCATTAACTTTTCTGAAATTAGTGGACCTTTTCAAATTTATGAACTTTTTCTTGAACTAGTGAACTTTTTTCAATTTTCGTGAGCTTTTCTTTAATATCTGAACCATTACTTTTTTGAAACAATTTCGTGAACTATTTTTAAATCTGGGAACTTCTATATTTTGGAACAGCGCAGTAGTAATTGTACTTAAATAACACACAGTACCAGTGGTAAGTATTATGAGGTGGCTGAAGTGGCTAGCGAAGCGCGTGGATGATGCAGCGGCGCGAGTTCGAATCCCCAACACAATTAACATTTTTTCCTATGATTTTTTGCTGCTGCTGCTTGTTTGTTGGCCGGCCCAGCGCGGGGCGCTGCAGGCGCCAGAAGCGCGAACGGGCGCCTGCAGCGCCGCATAGGAGCTCCCAGGAAGTAGTACTCCTTTGGGAACCCCTACAAGGGCCATCTAAGGTGGGCTGAGAGCCCACCGCTTGCACGCCCTCAGCCGTTGTCACGTATTGCGCTTTAGGCGCTCATTTTAATTTTTTTATCGGACGTGTTTTTAGCTCTTTAGATGGGTTTTTCTGCTTTTTCAATTTTTCATCGGTCTTTCTTAGCTTCTGGAAAAAAGAAAAAAAATGATTTTTTTGCGTGAAAAAACGCATTGTTTTTTGTTTCCGCGAGAGGCACGGATTTGTTTTCGCGAGAGGCATTCCCGCGCCTCTCAGAAATGAAAAGAACATGTTTTTTTCACTTCCGCGAGAGGCATGAATTTGGTTACGCGAGAGGCACGACTTTTGAAAACGGTAGAAAACACGTTTTTTTCGAACCACGAGAGGCACGGTCGTGGCTCTCGGAAACGAAAAAAGTGGTATCTTCTTTTTCTTGCGCGAGAAGCACCGATTTAGTTATCGTGTAGATACTGATTTGCTTCCGCGAGAGACACGGTCGTGCCTTTTGGAAACAAAAAACACATATTTATTTCCTTCCGCGAGAGGCACGAGTTTACTTTTCGTGGAGGCATAGATTTGCTTCCGCGAGAGGCATAATCGTGCCACTTTCAAAAAGAGAAAAAAACATGCTTTCGGTCCGGCTTTTTTATGAAAAAAGTTTGTCAAAACTTATCAACATGGGATCTAATTGGAAGATCTCGACATGAGAAATCCAATGGTAAAACAGTTCAAGATTTTGATGCAAGGTTAAGAGATAAAACGTTTTGAATAAATGGCTCTATGAAAAAATGGAAAAACTTCCAGGTTGCAACAGGTGGCACACATGCAATACGCGACATGTCGCAACTTGAGGAGGTGGGAGTGACCTTTGCAAAGACTGCTCTTAATTAGTGATTTCACCTTGTAAGGGAGGGGCGAGACATGGGGGGCGGCCCAATCGGGTAGAAAGCTCCAACCCCCTTTTTCTGTTTTCCTTTTCTTTCTGTCCTCTGTTTTCTGTTTTCCTTTTTTCCTTTTTTTGTTTACTTCAATTTATACTTTAAAGTATTATATATATAAATTAGAATTTTGAATTTTTTGAATAAGTACTAGAAAATGTTGAACAAGTATTTGAAAAATGTTTAATAAGTCTTAAAAATGTATAACAAGAATTTAAAAAATGTTGAGCAATTTATTGTTTTTTAAAAGTTTTAAAAATGTTTAACAATTATTTAAAAATATTGAATAAGTATTAAAAAGATATTGAATGAGTAAATGAAAAATGTTGAACAGTATTTGAAAATGTAGAGTAAGTATTAAAATGTTGAACAAATATTTGAAAAATATTGAATAATTGTTAAAAATGTTGAACGAGTATATGTAAATTTTGAGTACGTATTTAAAATATTAAAAAATTATTTTAATAATGTTGAATAAGTATTAAAAATGTTGAAGGATTATTTCAAAATGTTGAACAAGTACTTGAAATATGTTGAATAAGTATTTGAAGAATGTTGAACAAATATTTGTAAAAATGTTGAACAAGTATTTTTTAATGTTGATCAAGCATTTGGAGAAAAAAGTTTGGAATGTATAAAAATCTACCAATCTTTTCATTTAAAAACTTTTAATCAATCATTTAAAGAAAAAGTTTGGAATGTATAAAACAAACGTTGTCCATGTATTAAAAATGTTAATCTTGTTTTGGGAAAATATTAATGAAGCATTTTAAAAGACCGTTAAAAATTTTGTATAGAAAAAAGTTGATTGTGTATTAGAAAATTGTCTATTTGTATTGAAAAAATGTTACACGTGTATCGGAAAATCTTTTTGTCATATAAAAAAATATAGAATAATAATCAAAAGACAAAGGAAACCGGGAAGATAACAAAAATAAACAAATGAAAATGAAACTGAAAAACAGCGAAGAAAAAATGCAAAAAAGAATGAATGTAAAAATGGAGAAGAAAAAGAAGAGAATCAAAAGAAAAAGAATGAAAAAAAAGGCTTGAATCAACTCACGCAGGACGCGCTCCTGCAGCTATGCACGTATGGGGACTGGGTGGGGCTGGCCAGCAACGCACTTGCTGTCTCTCGTTTTCTTAGGTATTTTTATTACTTGCTACCCTCGCCCGTGGCCCAATACGACGCGCGGAAGAGAAACCTTCAGCGAGACATCCCCCACGCGATCGCTTGATGCGATAAATAGCGTTCGCGGTAAGGGAGAGGGACGCCCCCACAGAACCTGGAGTATCCATGACCATAGAGCCCACAATGAAGAGCCACAGAGAAAGGCCATTGTGGTAGAAAAGCGAAGCCCACAAGCCCAAGGAGGAATGGCACCCTTGTTTCTGGCTGGAGCGCACCGACCTTTGCATAAATAAAAAAAAAACAGAAAGACCAACTCAGCGAACCGACCAAGGCCCCACCCCACCCCACCCCTAGCGAGGTCCAGCCAGCGCAACGGGCGTCGCGTCCAGCCCAAAAGCCGACCGACCGCCACGTCGCCTCCAACACCGCGTTGGTTCTACTCCAACTCGACCCCGCACGGACGACACGCTCCATCTCCGCATTCTCCTCCCCTTTTGAAACACAGGCAGCGCGACAGAGAGGGAGAGAGACCGAAGCCCCTGACGGCGACTCACGGCGCCGCGATGCTCCAGAGGCTGGGCCTGCGCGGGAGCCCCAGCGCCGCGGCGGGCGACGCGGCGGCCGTCTCCCCGCCTCCTCCCCGCGGCGCCCGCCGCGGCAGCGGCGGGGGGCCTGGGCCGCCCGCTGCGGCTCGTCTACTGCGACGACAAGGGCAAGTTCGTCATGGACCCGGAGGCCGTCGCCGCGCTGCAGCTCGTCAAGGGCCCCGTCGGGGTCGTCTCCGTCTGCGGCCGCGCGCGCCAGGGCAAGAGCTTCGTCCTCAACCAGGTACCCTTTCCCTCTGGGCCCCTCGTGGGGCGGGCGTTTTGGGCTTGGCTCGTCCGTCGGCGAATGCGCTTCTAGGGTTTCCGCGGCTCGGTAGATCGGCGCGTTTCGCTCCGGCGTCAGGACGTTCGGGAGATGCAAGGGGTGGTTTGGTGACCCGAGTGAGCGGGTTAGGGTGGATTTGGGGTTCTAGGGTTTAGTTATTTGTTGGAATTGCAGCGGGATTCGGTTGGTGTTTTACCGTGAGTGAACTCACTCTGCTGGAGTGGACCATTTAGGACCCTAGTTGGAACTCAGAGTGCAGATTTCGCAGCTGGTTCGGGGTCGATAAAACGTTTAATGCTGAAGAATATTTGTTGTGTCATTGTGTTATAAGAGGATACATTTTATTTGTGAGGAGGACTTCATCAGTAATATAGACCAGTTCCAACTCCTGGTGGAATAGTTGAACTACAAAATTGGTAGGACAAACACAGTTGAGATTGAGATGCAGTGATTGGCGTCATCTTTCCAAAACCATTGCTACTGTTTGTTGTTATGTGCCTCTAGCATGAGAGTGCTTGGAAGACAGAATGGAGAATTTAGCAACTGGAGTCGTATTTTGGGTGGTTTAGAGGGTTATATGGTTTAGGTGCCTCTAGTACACACTTGTGATTTCGTTGGTTCTACCGTGTGCTCACTTTGGTGGATCTTTGGCTTCGCTTAACACGTACAGTTTGTAACTGGTCTGGCATTAAACCCCAAGATATCTCTTGGAATAGTGGAACTATAAAGTTGGTAGAATTGCAAACTTGATACTAACAAGACGAGAAGACTGCAAAAGTTAATTCAAACAATCATTTGAGATGGAAATACAGTGATTGACGTCATCTTGACAAAATCGTTGGTACTGCTGTTAGGTACCTCTGGCCATAACGACATGATTTTGGGTGGTGAGTTACCAGGATATATTTAAGTTTTATGTACTTCTGTTGTAGAGTACATGTATGACATGCTTGATTGTAAGTCATAAAGGAAAGTGTACGAGAAAACTGCTAAAGTTAATTCAAACAATCATTTGAGATGGAAATACAGTGATTGACGTCATCTTGACAAAATCATTGGTACTGCTGTTAGGTGCCTCAGGCCATAACGACATGATTTTGGGTGGTAAGTTACCAGGATCCAGGATCTATTTAAGTTTTATGTACTTCTGTTGCAGAGTACATGTATAGCACACTTGATTATAAGTCATAAAGGAAAGTGTGAACGATAAAACAAGAACGTCGAACCACATCGTTAAGAGACAATACATTGCTGGGTCATTGAATGCACAGTGTTTTGGATTATAAGTATTTTGTACTTCGGAAAAAGAAACTGCTAACACATGAATAGAGGCTGACATCTCATAGCGTGATGTGTAGTATGTACTGAACAAAAATATAACCAGTTACTTCTATCAGCTCCATCAGATGAACCTCACATTCAAATCCTTATCCTATGAATCCATCAGACTGTGTCAGAAGGTTTTTTCTTGCATGGATGGACGGATGTACTTGAATCTTTATGTTTGTTTTGCTAAATAATACTCCCTTGCTGCATGCTTTTCAACCTCGCTCTCCATTTCATCATCAGACGATAATGATTATCTACGTATGCAGCTTCTAGGGCGAAGCAGTGGTTTTCAAGTTGCATCCACACATAAACCTTGCACCAAGGGACTTTGGATGTGGAGTGCACCTTTGAAGAGGACTGGTCTTGATGGAACTGAATACAATCTTGTATTGTTGGACACTGAAGGCATTGATGCTTATGACCAAACGGTATGTTGTGTAACTTCACTTTGAAACTGACAATGTCATGGTCTGCTAAATGATCCTGGAGAATGTCTGTACTTATTTGGATCACATTTATTTGAGTTGCTAGTTGAATTTTGATGTTGAGATGGTCAAAAGATTTTCTACTTCCAATATTTATGGGTTTTCCTTCAATGCCATGGTTATGACTATGACTTATTTGGACATACAGATTTCTCATGCCAATTTTGTTAATTCTATTTTTGTCCATACAAATACAGTCTCTGCAAATTTCGTGTGGTATTTTTTTTAACTTAGCAGGCGATGCACAGTTAGTAGTTTTTTCCCCATCAGTATAAACAGAAGCTATATTTTTAAAGCGTGATGGTCATTTCTGTTGACATTCTGACCACATTTAGATACCTTATTCTGGAGTGTTTTCTCTCTCCAACTATTCCTAGTGAGATGTTCACAACTCTGTTAGGACATCAACCTTCTCTCTGCTAGTTGGCTATTTGTTCAAAGATAGGTTGCTAACTAAATAGTTTTTCTGTATTCCGTTTACACAATTTCATGTTTTCTAATTGTAATTTTGAGCAATGTTTGTTGTCTTTTTTTGCTTCTGGTTTTTTTTTATGGTTGCTTATGTGCATTAGGATATAATTTTCTATCTGCTTTCTATTCTATTGTCTTATTACTCTTTCCCTTTTTGACAGGGCACCTACAGTATCCAAATATTTTCGTTGGCTGTTCTGTTATCAAGCATGTTCATATACAACCAGGTATATTTCTGAGCGAGTGACTAAGGTTTCTGCTATCTATTTTTTTGGAGGGCATGCTACAGTGATATTGCAGAAGCTTGTGTAGTCCCTGGTCATAGATGAGGAGCTGATCAGTAAGCTTACTTGTTTTCCCCCCTTTCATACTCTAATCTATTTTCTTGAAACCTTGTTGCTTCTTCCAGATGGGAGGGATAGATGAAGCCTCAATTGACCGTCTTTCACTAGTCACGGAAATGACAAAGCACATACGGGTTAGGGCCTCAGGTGGAAGGTCCAGTGCCTCTGAACTTGGGCACTTCTCACCTGTCTTTGTTTGGCTGTTGAGGGTAAGATATTGTCTTTATTTTGTCCTAGTAAAGTCTATTTGCACTAAATATGATGGGTAATTGTACACACATGTTCTATCAAACATCTCCGGTGTTTAACCAGACCTGCATTTCCTTTCGTAAATCTTTGAAAATCACTGGCTTGTTGATTTTGGTACCAACAGGACTTCTACTTGGATCTGTCTGAAGACAACAGAAAAATTACACCAAGAGATTACCTTGAACTAGCTCTAAGGCCTGTTCAAAGTGGCGGAAGAGATGTATCTTCTAAGAACGCGGTATGGTCTAATGCATTTCTGCTTAAGTAAATTTGCATACATACTGTTGTGATTTATCTTTTTGTAACATATCTTAAAGATACTGATGCATCTTTTTCTCAACATATCTGAAAGATACGGGAGTCAATCCGCGCTCTTTTTCCAGACAGGGAATGCTTTACACTTGTGCGACCTGTGAACAATGAGAAAGATCTCCAGCGCCTTGACCAACTTCCTGTAAGTATTATTCCTGTGAACTGCAATGGATAACCTACCATAGTACCATTTTATGGCAAAAAATGTCCGCAAGAAGCGTATCATTACCATCCGGGTAGAATCTTAATTTTTGCGAAGCTTTTCTTATTAGCTTATCTATAATGCCTAGTGTAAGACTAGGATAGTTATCCATGCAGTTCATTGTTAGACAATGAATGCCTTTTTGCTTAAGAGTAGAAGTTGTTGCAGGAAAATTCTCTGAAGATTGTATGTACTTGGTTTAGCAAGATGTGGTGTAAATGAATGTTTTGCGTGTTCCCTTATAGAGTTCTGCACATTATAATTTTATACATATTCGTTATGGTCTTATTTGCTTCAGTGTTTGTTCTTGATAAATGCTCTTTATTTTCCTGAAAGAAAGCAGTTGCATTCTACTGCACATATTTATATATATATTCTTACAACTGTACAAATGAAAAGCCATAGCTAAATCTAAGCTAATCTAGGCTAAGTTAGAAGTTCAGGGCAACAAAGTTACCTAAAATTTGTACCAACAGCTGGATGCCTAAAAGCCAGTTTTTTTGTTCTTGACGAATGCTTTCATTTCTGTACTATCTATTTTTTTTTTTGTCTTCTTAGTTTGTCTCTTGTTTGCAGATGAATACATTTCGTCCAGAGTTTACATCTGGCCTGGATGCTTTCACAAAATTTGTGTTTGATCGCACAAGACCTAAACAACTTGGAGCTAGTACCATGACAGGCCCCATCCTTGCTGGGTTGACACAATCATTTCTTGATGCGATTAATACTGGTGCAGTCCCAACAATATCTTCGTCATGGCAGGTATGCCCAAATTGATGACGACATTATGATTCATGTCTTATGTTCTTATGTATAAGTCGCACAACCAACTGTTGGTATCGCTTGCAATTTAATTATGACAATGCTATTGAAAAACATACCTGTTCTGCAGTATATTCATTTAAATTGCTTTCTACTCCCTCTGTAAACTAATATAAGAGTGTTTAGAATAGTAATTTAAACGCTCTTATATTAGTTTATGGAGGGAGTACCTTTTTAGCCCATTTGATCCATAAGCATTTAAAGAGTTTAAACTGTTGTAGAGCTCATTTGCAGCAGGTAATATTTGGAGGAAATGGTGTGTGCTTTATATCTGCTAGATTTTTATGTCATTATAAATATCCCTTGTGCTCCGTTTGGATGTTTGCATTGGGAGGGTTGGCATTCATTGGGTTGAATACCAATATCACAGGATATTGGTATTGAGATTGAATGCCAATATTTATGTTTAGATGTTTAGGTATTCAGAAGGCATACTTGATTGTGGTTGAAAGCCAAATGTTATTTGGATGGTCAAAGTGAGGAATTAAGTTGCAAGAGACTTTGATTTTTATGTTTAACATCTGTATATAGTCAAAGTGAGGAACAGCACGGGATGCAGGGGAGACATGGGGGTGAGCGCCCCTATCTCTCCCTGAGCGCCATGGGAGCTGAAGGATGCAACAGGCTCCACGGGGTGTCGGCGGTGGTGGGCGAGGGGTGGTTGCACGGTCGCAATGAGTGGCACGAGGCAGCGGTCGTCATGGGATGCTGGCCGATCCGTCAAGGAGAGATGGGGGCGGCGCTGCCCCGCGATGGGAGGGAGAAAAGCGGGGGATGGGCGGATGCTCGTCAGAGAGATGCGGGGAGGAGGACGACGATCGGGACCTGGCCTGCGCCGTCGTCCAACTCCGCAGCGCGCCGCTTATAGTCTCCACCGGCTGAATTGAATTTTCAGGGCTGAAGTGGTATGCGACATGCAGGGGAGCGAGCTGGCTGAATACCAAGCAAAACCGAGGGGTGAAGCTCCGAATTGGAGAATGGGTCGTGCAAGTGTTTCCGGGGGCATCGAATATTGGGATTCAGTGCCAAGCGTGAATGCCATGGCCTGCCAAACAGCGGTATTCGGCTACCCGTATGCCAAAGTCTAATTCTCGTTCTCAATGTCAACATCCAAACACAGCGTTAGTGATTATGATGTTATGGATGATATGCTGTGAATTTATCACTTAACTTACATAATTTCTTAGTGGAGTAAGAAGGTAAGATATGAACAGTTCAGAGAACTGACTAAAGTATATTGAGGCAACAGATGAAAGGACTTTATGAACATTTTTGAGAAATGACACACGTAGTGATATGAGGTGACAAAAAATGGTCTGGTGAGCAACTACAGTTATTCGTTAGGACTTTATGAACATTTTAGAGAAATTATACATGTGGTGATATGAAGTGTCAAAAATGATCCGGTGACCAACTAGTCATTTTTTTGAGGGATGGGGGGCCACCGATTCACTGCTCTTTTGTTACTGTGGCTCTACTGTTCTATCATGATTTTGATATCTGATTTCTGTTGAGGAGGAGCTGTCTCATAGTTGTTTGTTATGCAGAGTGTGGAGGAAGCTGAATGTCGTAGGGCATATGATTCTGCTATGGATACTTACAATTCTTCTTTTGACTGCAAAAAACCAGCAGAAGAGGTAGGCATTGCTAATAAGCAAGATGCAATTCTCCTTCCACTTTTTTGGGAGGTTCTGATAAGTTTTGTTTTGGCAGGATGCTTTGCAAGAAGCACATGAACGTGCAATGAACAAGGCCATTAGTGTTTTTAATGCCTCTGCTTTTGGTGCTGGGTCAGCTCGTTCTAAATTTGAAAAGCTTCTTCAGACTACTCTAAGGAAGAGATTTGAGGTGACTGCTGCTCCTCATCTACTACTTTAGTTGACCATGCTTGCTATTACTTGTCTTTCTCATTAATGTTCCATCAATCCATAGGTGCTTTTTAAGTACTCCATGTGATTCATAATATAAGTGGTTTAGAATTTCTGCCATTCATAGAGTTTTAGGCTTGATCATTGATGTAAAAAGAGTTACCAATGTGAAGAATTTCATAATATATGATTTTTTTGTTTGTTTGATAAAATTATGGCCTGAGTGTCATTTCATAATATATGCACTACTTATATTGTGAATCAGAGGGAGTACATCAGTACCAAAGTGTGCTAAATGATAATGCTATGAACGCAGGATTTTAAAAGGAATGCTTTTCTGGAGGCCGACTTGCAATGTTCAAATAAAATACAGAGCATGGAGACAAAAGTGCGGGCAGCATGTAACCGCCCTGATTCAAAGTTGGATGATGTAGTAAGGGTAAGACTATTTTAAGCTTTTCTCTGAGATGCAATACTGCAAACCTTTGGAATGCTGTATTCATTTTAGCTTAAAGTTCAATAGTACTAACACAATTATGTTTGATATAATGCAGATCCTCGATGGCCTCCTCATGGAGTATGAGGCGACTTCTTATGGGCCGAAGAAATGGACAAAGCTCGTTACATTTCTGCATCAGTGGTAAGCACCTCATCATTTTTCGTAATGTTTTCATTTTGGGGACATGATATATCGTAATTTGTACTTTGAACTTGATAATATAACTTTGAAGCTACGTGGTTCAAGCTGGCTGCATGTAGGGATACAAGCGGCACATGCTTTTGCCTGTTTCCTATTCAAAACCGCTCAAATCAGTTATAGCTCGTATTTGCTGGGTTAGTTTACATTGTACTATCTACTTGCGTGGGCTTAGTGGACGCGCCGCTTGCAACCTTAGCTGTATGATATACTTTCAGGAACCAAATCTATCCTTTGTTACCATCTTTACATTATCTGTTTTGCTGAACATCGTAACCATGGCCCTCGCTTGTTTCATTTGCTTGTGTATTCACTTAAATTTCATCATATGCCGATGAATTGCTGCAGTTTGGCGGGCCCAATGCTAGACCTTTTCAGAAAACAATTGGAGCATATAGATGCTGAAAGGAACGCCCTGAGACTGAAATGCAGTTCAAGCGATGATAAGGTATCCTTGCTCAGGAAGCAACTAGAGGCAAGTGAGGGGCACAGAGCTGAGTATTTAAGGCGCTATGAGGAAACTATCAATGATAAGCAGAAAATGTCAAAGGATTACTCTGTTCGAATAGCTGAACTTCAAAACAAGGTTAGCAAGTTGGATGAACGCTGTCAGGGCTTGTCTTCTGCTCTTGAACAAGCAAAACGAGAATGTGCTGATTGGAAGAGCAAATACGATCACTTCATTTCACAGCAGAAGGCAGATGAAAGCAAGTTAAAATCCCTGATTGCTTCTCTGGAATCTCGGGTAAGCATCAGTGAGGGCAGATTATCTGCTGTACGAGAGCAGGCTGAATCTGCTCAAGAGGAAGCTTCTGAGTGGAAACGTAAATATGAATATGCTGCCAATGAGGCCAAAACAGCTCTTGAGAGAGCAGCTTCAGCACAGGAACGCACAAATAAGAAAGTGCAAGAAAGGGAAGATGCATTGAGGGTAGAACTTGCTACCCAGCTGCACGAGAAGGTAAACCTTTCTCTTGCACTTGACATTTTACCTTTTTAATTTAGATGCGTGCGTTCCTGGTTGTTTACTTTTTAGTTTCTTGTTCTGTCAACAGGAAGAACTGATAGGTACATTGAATGCAAAAATCAACCAAACTGAAGTTCACAAGACAAGCTTGATGTCGAGGCTTGAGGTACCCCCCCCCCCCTCCCTCCCTCCCTCCCTCCCCTCTTTTCCCACCCTCAAATGCGATATATAACATGTAATGCCTAATGACCAAATGCAGGTTACTGAAGCAAAGTTGAAGAATCATGAGTCAGATTCAGTGGCTCTGAAGGGAGAAATCAGACTATTGACTGATAACTTGGAGTCTATTAAAACAGAAGCTCAGTCCCGTGAGAAGGAAGTGAGGATCCTGGAACAAGAAAAGAACCATCTTCAGGAGAAGTTCCTATCTGAGTGCAAAAAGTTTGATGAGGCAGACATGAGGTGCAAGGACGCTGAAAGGGAGGCTAAACGAGCAGTAGAGTTGGCTGATTTAGCTCGTGTAGAAGCTGCTGCTGCTCAGAGAGACAAGGGGGAAGCACAGCGACTAGCAATGGAGAGACTCACTTTGATAGAAAGAATGGAGCGACAGGTTGAAACTCTAGAGCGAGAGAAAAGTAAGATGGTGGAAGAAATGGAGCGGCTTCATCAGTCTGAGTTGGATGCTCTATCCAAGGTCAGGATGCTTGACGAAAGGGTTGATGAGAGGGAAAAGCAGATTGGGGAGATGTTGGAACAGAACAACCAGCAGAGATCCAACACGGTCCAAGTGCTCGAGAGTCTGCTGGCAACAGAGCGTGAAGCTTGCGCTGAAGCAAATAAGAGAGCCGAGGCCCTGTCACTGCAGCTGCAGTCAACCCAAGGCAAGCTGGACATGCTCCAGCAGGAGCTCACCTCTGTTCGGCTCAACGAAACTGCACTTGACAGCAAGGTGAAGGCCTCCTACTCTAGGCGCACGAGGGGCGAAGCCACCGAGTCCGTCCATTACATGGACGTCGACGACGATGACACCGGGAGGCGAAGGAAAAGGGCGAAGAGCACAACGAGCCCGTTCAAGAACAATCACACGGAGGATGGTGGGTCTGTGTTCTTCGGAGAGGACACCAACAATGGGAGCCAGCAGCTGGAGGGGACCGAGACCGAGACCGAGGACTACAGCAAGTTCACGGTGCTGAAGCTGAAGCAGGAGCTGACCAAGCAAGGGTTCGGCGCCCAGCTGCTGCAGCTGAAGAACCCCAACAAGAAGGACATCGTCGCCTTGTATGAGAAGCACGTCGTTGGCGGCGCTTGATTGCCTCTTCCTCAACAATATGTAACAGCATTTGCTAATTCTAGATTTCGTGCAGCGTTGTGTGCTGGTGACACGCTTTAGGTCAGATTGTAAAACAGCATATGTTTAACTTGGCGTGGGACTTGTTGGTTTGTGGACTTTGTTGTGCAGGACTGTGCGCTTTGCTTTCTTGACTTGCACGAAACTTTCCTGAGCCTTGTTTCAGTTCAGCAAATGCATCTCCCCTTTCTGAGGACAGCCACCCCAATTGTAGCTTGAGATTGATCTGGTGATCTTAGAAGTCACAGCCTTGAGCCTAGCCATCAGTTCTTGCAGCGTCGAGGACAGCGCGCTTGGATAGTGGGTCCCTAGCTTTTCAGCTGCATATGCAAGAATCTTGCAATCCTGCGAGAAAAGAGACTTCGATCCGTACCAAAGCCTTGAGCCTACAAAGTAGAACTCACACGCGCAAAGAAAGCCTGAAGAAAATAGAGTTATCTGAAGGTAACTTCAGCCACGCTCCCAGGTCCAGTTGTAGCATCGTTTCCCTACCTGGAAGGGTTGAAATCTGCATCCACAGAAGCCTTTGGAACTGCAGGGCAGAGAGAAGCAAATGAAGAAACTGCTTCCATGCGGCTTCTTCTCTGAAATCCTACAAAGTCTCCCACATTCCTAAAATCTGGAACTTGGCAGCTCACTCCCTTGCTTTAGCAAGAGCTTTCAAGCATTGCTCTTCCTCCTACTGTCAGTAAAGGTCTATCTATCTTTCAATTTTAAAAAAAAAGCTCTATGTTGTAAAACTAAAATATAGTTATTGAAGTGTCTTCCCTAAGGATCGGAGAGACTACTGTCTGTACACTGTCCTGGAAAGACGAGTTTCGCGAGCTCTCCTTGTGAAGTTCGTGAGCTGAGCTGGAGCTCTCCATTTGGCTCATGGGCGTGGGGCGTCTCGAGCTCGGCGTTTGCAATGGAATTCTTCCTTTCCTTAGACTGATCACCAGGTACATAAAATCGCATTGATTGCGGTTTGACAGTAGCCTCGGCCGCGCTCGCTCTTGCCGGCTGCGTCCGCTTCTTCCTCCAACTCATGCATCAAGCTCGCGCCCGTGCCATCTGCGGTTGCCGCCGGCAGTTGAGTTGACGACGTCCACTATTAGCGCTACTAATCACCATTAGGTTAGTTAATTAGTCCTGTTCGGCTCATGGTGGCACGTAGGAGTACTTGTTGTATGTACTACTGTGCGTGCATGCTTGTACAGCAGGTACGTGCTCACATTGTATCCCATTGCAACCCACAAAGCTTGCGTTCTGGATTAGCCTGAAAGAAAAAGAATTGTGCGCCTCGCCAGCGGTCCTCCGAGCTTGAGTACGAGGCGCCACCGTAATGGTCGCACAGCGACAGCGAGGTGCGTCGGTTGGCAGCTGGTTGCGTGTGCACCCCGGCGCGGCCGCGCGCCGGCGTATGCGCAGCAGGAGCGCGACGGCCCAGACGGCCGAAAGGATCACACGAAACCCGGCTGCATGTGCTGGGCCGGAGCGGCAGCTAGGTTCGTTCCACGACGCGGTCCGTCCGATCAAATGGACGCTGGCCTTTCGAGCTTGGCGCCTGTATAATTAAGAATAAGACGCTGCTGGCCTCGTGCAAGCTGCACGGCAACCTGGAGACGAGGAGCTTACAGAGTTGGAACAATGGGAGTCGGCGAGCTACGTGCTCATGTCAAGCATCGAGGAGATGCATGCACCCCGAGTGGCACGGACATTGGCTCGTGCTCGGAGGATGGACGAGGCCAGGTGCAGGTCACGAACGAGGTGCAACCTTTGCCACGTCACCAAAACCACGTATAATAAGGCTGATCATAGTGGGAGTAACTTAACTAATAACATAACACACTCGAGAGAAATTTGCTTATATGGCGTGTAGTTAATACTCCATCCATTCCTAAATATAAGTCCTGCTTCTCCAACTTCCCTCCTCCTTGCCTCCTCCTCCCGACCATCCCCCTCATCTTCCCTCGTCCATGCGACCATGCCTTCTCCTTCATCTTTCACCCCCCAACACACACAACATTTTGTGTACACGTATGCTGTTTGTAAGTATACTACTGCTGGTTGAAATTATTTAGTAGTTTGATTGGGTGCAAAACATTAGTACCCTTTGTAGCATTAGATCTGTTGTGCTTTTTTTGTTAGTTTGTTCAGTTCAAAATTACTACTCCCTCCGTCCCATAACGTAAGACGTTTTTTGACACTACACTAGTGTCAAAAAACGTCTTACCTTATGGGACGGAGGGAGTAGTACTTTAGGTGTACTGTTTGTAGCATTAGATCTGGTGTGCAAAAAATTAGTACTTTAGGGATGAAATTGTTGAGTAATCTAGTTATAATTGACATGCTGCAAACGAGCAATTGAGCTGTGTGTTTTTCCTGTGAAGCCATCTCTTTTGTGAAATGTACAACTATATCTAGATTACCATGTTCTGTTTGGTATTACAATTTCTAAGTCCACTTGCATGACTAGAGTTGATTATTACCACTTATATATGTGCAGTGTACATCTATATCAAGATAACTATGTTCTGTTTGGTATTATAATTTATAAGCCCACTTGCATGACTAGAGTTGATTATTACCACTTATATATGTTCAATGTATAGCTATATGACAATTTATGAATGAAGAATGTGCAGTTCATTCTGTTTTTTGTTTTTTGCCCAAATGTGCAGCTCCAGCTGTTTTTATATCTCAGATATGTCATCTTGGTTCTTTCAATAGGAACATGATACCTCTTTTTCACCAGAAATAATTGTTAATGTGTAATATTGTGCTCAAACCTTTGATAAGAAACTACCATGGGGGCCAATGCCCCCCCCCCCCCCACACACACACACACACATATTAAGGTGTAAAACTTCTGGTCTTGCCGACTGACAAGTGATAGACCCATATTTCCTTGCAAATATAATTAGTGTTGACATCTTCCCTCTTTGAAATATCTCTTTGTTTGCAGCCGAAAGCGCTTTGCAGAGGGTCCGACTAAAAATTGGTGGAAAGAGAATCACGAGAAGGTTTATGAGCGCTACAATGTGAGGAGCTCTGAATGTGTCTCATCAAGTAATGCGTGTATGTGTGGCATGTGTGTCTCACTTGCAGCCCTGGTTGTCTAGATGTCTCTTCAACCGGTGTCTGGAGTCCAGAGTAACTAGTTATCTGCAGCACAAGTAGTCTATAGTATGGTCTCTCATAACCTATTTATATGTTGATTGTATCTATCACGTATGTATGGCAGCCGGGGTAGTGGTGAATATCCTGGAGACTAAACACATGCAGACATGGTAAGTAGTCACTGCCTTAGTCGTGCAAAATGCATATGCAATGCATGGGATCTTTGTGTGGTTTAATATGACGAGTCTAGCTAATTAACCAGAAGTTTCGCACGTTGCTCAGGCATATGCTGATTAGTTGGTTATGGAGTGCTATATTTTTTGTCCGCTATGGCCAGTGTGACCAAGCAGTGGGGTAGGACATTTTCTTTTGGACATTAATAGCTTGCATCCCCAGAGCCTCAGACTGGCCTACCCTTCCAATCGGGGTTATAACGGGTCCGGTATCAACAACACCAGCAGCCTAATTTATTTAAAATAATTACTGATATCTATAGGATGGAAACATGTTGTGCATATCATCAAAAATATATTGAAATATGTGTTGTTAGGAGCATAGAGTATTAGCATTGCATTATCAGTAAGGCTGGCGATTTTCTTTGACTAAGAAACATACAGATAAGACGTGTTTTTCCTACCTCAAAGCAACCGTTGAACTGGTTGCCATTCAAGAATGGGCGAAACACGAACAATCGTTCTAGTGCGGTATTTGTTTTTGGCTTGTCAGGCTTTATGTGTTTTTGGCGACCCGGTCTCGATAATGAAGACTGTTGCACGGAATCAGTGGCAGAGCTTGACGAGGCTATCCGGGGTGCTGAAATACAAATGTTGGATGTCTGAGGGGGCAAAACACTAGCTTTTCTTCAAGTAAGGCCCCTATACGCTTGAACTCAACTAAGGTCCGCCAGTGCAGGTGAGAGTGAGAGAGAGAGAGAGAGAGAGAAAAAAAGAATAATCCCCTCGCGTCGCCTCTCCTGAGACGACTCGGGGGGCGAACCCTAGATCCCCTCCGCGCCTCCCCCTCCCTCTCCTCTCCCTCCGCCGCCGAGGTGCTCGCTGGCGCTGTGCTGCGACACCTATGAAGGTGGCGGCGGGATCTCGTGGCTCCGCCGCGGAGGGCCCTGGCGTCCGGGCGGCGGGTTCGATGGTGGTGCCGGCGTGGCGGCGCGGCGGCTGCGCCGGCGGTGCCGACGGGCTGCCTTCGCCGCGGCGGACGGCGGGGTGGCGGCGCTGGCGATGCTGGCGCGCCGCGTGGGTCGCCTTTGCGCTCTCGAGAAGCTCCGTCTCCGTCCTCGATCTGCTCCGATCTGCGCCGCTCCCCCTGGTGGTTTGGTCGCCGTCTTGGGGTCTGGACGGACGGATCTGGTGGTTGGCGTGATTCCGGAAACCCCGGCGCGCGCGGCGGCCTCACCAAAGGCGACGTCTTCGGCGCCGTGGTCCTTCCTGGAGGCTTTGGTGTGGTTCTCCTCCCACCTCCCTCGAGCACAGGTGAAGACCTGCCCTCCCCTTGCATGGTCGACGGCGGCATCCGGTGCCGTGCTCCTTCTTGAAGGCGTCTTCCGGGGATTGCTCGTGTGGGGTGGAGCTGCTGGTGGCGTGGTGACGGTGTGAGGCAGCCTGTTCTTCTCAGTTGCGGCCGCCGTGGTCTCGGTTGCTTCCAATCCCTGACCACTGCTTTGGCTGTGCCCCTTTTGGCCTTCTCCTTGGATCTTCGCCTTCGTTCGACGACTTGCGGCTGACGTCCTGTCCTGCGGCTTCCGGCGACGGTGCTCTTGGTCAGCTTCCGTTGCGTGTGGGTCTGCCTCTGCTGGTTCCCTATGGTGGCTCGGCGCCCTGGTCTGGGTTCATGTGGAACCTCTCTGCCGGCCGCCGGTGCGGCTCCCGTCGAGCCCGGGTGAAAGGGTTGTGGCCCTTTGCGGCGGCAGAGACAGATCTTGGGCTGCTCTGTCTTCCGATGCGGTTGCAGTCAGCGGCACAATACTAGCCCGGAGTTGTCGTCCTCCTGTAGCCTTAGTTTGGTTGCTTGTTTGACACTGCTGTGGTCGTTGGCAACACTGTATGTTGTTGCCTTTGAGCCGTTCCGCTTAGCACTTTGTATCTTTGCTCCGCTTGTTTCCTTTGCTTTGTAATGTCGTTCCTTGTAATCCTGGCCGGTTGATGGCTTTGTTAATTCAAAGCCGGGCTAGGTTCGAGCCCTCTCTCGGGCTCGGCCGATGCCTTTTCTCTCTAAAAAAAAAGGTCCGCCAGTGCATGGAGTAGATGAAGCTTCGTTACTATATCCCTGCTGTTGGCGTGGCTGTATGCCTGACACGCCCAACAAAGATCAAGTGTTGTTTTCTTCTGGTCTCCTGGAGCAACCGCTCCTGCGGTTCCATCAAGTGTTCTTCAATTTTGATCTTTTGTGCACCCGTCAACTTTGGTGACCTGTTGTGTTGACATATTTTGATCTTGTGAGGAATGTGTGCCCCAGGTAGAAACGTTCAACTTTTCAAAATCTTTAAAAATCAGTGTAGCTTGTATGCATTTGCTCTTTTGCAGTTCTTTCACCTCGTACGGCTTCATCTTGCCCGCAGCGACCATGCTGCCTCGTCGATGTGCATGTTGATGACGAAGGAAAAGGTACACTAGCTATAGCTTACCGCTGCTGTCTAGCGCTGGTTGTAAGTAAGAGGGAGCTACTCCCTCCATATCAAAATAGATAGTGTCAAAATATGTCTATTTTGATACTGAGGGAGTACTAATTAAGCTAAGCTATGCATGTACTTCCTTTGTTCCTAAATATAAGTCTTTTTTAGGAATTTCAATAAGAACTACATATGGATGTATATAGACATATTTTAGAGTGTACATTCACTCATTTTGCTTCGTATATAGTCTCAATTGAAATCTCTAAAAAACACTTATATTTACGAACGGAGGGAGTATATGTGTTTTTTGGGGGGAGGGGAGGGGGGAATATGTGTTGTTTTCGCTTGCAAAAGTCTGCAACCAGGTGGCTGCTGATTTATATGGAGATGTGTTATATGAACATGTATCGTGTGGGCGGGTTCTAGTATCAACGATACCGGAACAGAAAATAGAAAATCAAGTGCTAACATCCATGTGCAACAAGTAAACAAAAATGAAAAAGGTTCATTTGCAACAGAATCTCATAGACGTCGTTCGGTCGGGTGGGATATGTGCCCCCCTCAAATCATGCTTTTACAACAGAAGAAAACTAAAGATCATGTGTACTAATGGTACTTCTGCTGCTGCTGCTGCTGGTGGTGGTTATAGGTATAGCTGGTTGCATCGGGTGTGTTTGGTAGAATGTATGGGCCTAGCCTAGTTGTTCTCCTATGATACATGCTGAGTGTAGACATGGTGAGTCAATGCATTTGTTGTTGTTCGGCACCGGTGTATGTGCTCAGACATGTTGAGCTGAGACTTTATTTAGCAGCCTGACATGCTGAACAATTTTGAATTCTAAATATTTTTTGAATGGTGAACAAAATTAAAAAATCATAAAAAAAATTTTAAACATATTTTAAAATTCTAAACTTTTATTGAAAGTTTAAACAATTTTTGAAAATGTAAATAAATTTTGAAATTTTGAACATTGTTTAAAATTTTATACTTTGAAATACTGTTTTTTAAACTAAACAAAATAAATTCTGAAGTTTAGTGATTTTTTGAAATTCTAAACATTTTTAAAATATTTTCCTTTGAAAATTTGAACATTTTTACAATTTTATTTTTGAATCATGAACATTTTTGAAAGATTTAAAAAACGAAATTATGGACATTTTCGAAATTTTAAACAAAATTTGAGTATCTTCTTTTTTGAAAATGTAAACAAAATTTTAAATTCTGTTTAAAAAAAACAAATTTCGAAATTTTAAATATTTTTTAAAATTTAAACAGGATTTGAAATTGTGATTTTTTTTTTGAAAATTTAAACATATCTGGACGTGGTCTAGTGGGTGGGACAAGGGTCGAAGCGAGCATGGCTGCCTCCATGCAGTGCATGAGATGGCATGGTCGAGGATCTTTTTTTTTTTCATTGGATGGGCGTAGGCCAGGTGAGCCCATGCACCCTATCAAAAAGCAACAGTGGGTTCGATTGGAAACTTTTGCCCTCATGCACCCTTCATGCTCCCTACCAAACACAATCATCATAAACGGCAAACATATATTGGCTACAACCTATAGCTACATATTTCCATCACTGTATTGATCTGCAGCACCCGATAACTAAAGTGGGAGGCTGTGCAATCTGTCAAAAGAAAGTGGGAGGCTGTGCAAGCAGTGCTTTACTTAGGAGCCGAAATGGCGACAACACTGAGCAGGGGTTACTACAAGAGAACGTTGTTAGATTTTATTTTTGAAAGGAGAACGCTGTTAGATTGGTACCGGGTGTTGCTTCTAAACGGGGAAAGTGTACGAGGGTAGGCCAATCCTGAGAAAGTGAAAGCAAGATGCCACGATTCAAAATGATGAGCTGAAAAAAAGAAAACGCTCAACCTGACATTTTGTCTGGATAGCCTAAGCTAAGCCTGGAATTCTAGAGAGCGGATGTTTCACCCTCAGCCTCCATGGAGGCCTTTTTTTTTTTGCAAAATTCAAAATTTAAACTCTTCTGTTTCACAAAAATCTGAAAAAAAAATATTGTGCAAGTAGACAAGGATGTTATGTGTATGTGTGTAAAAATTTAGGATGAAATACGTTGAAATGCGACCTGTACAGAAAAGGCAAATTCATGGGCTAGAAGGATGAATAGTATCTTCTATTAAAAAGCCCCAGTTTTGTCTTCTTTGCACAGCACTCATTTCATCGTATTTTGCCCTGAAAATTTACACACATGTGTGTTATGCCTTCATGTGTATCTGTATTTTTTTTTCATAATTTTTTGAAATGTAAAAACATTTTTGCCATCTATGATCGATTGCATCATCTCTGTGGTGGCGTTCATGTATATCTGGTGTGCAAAAAAATTAGTACTTTAGGGCTGAAATTGTTGAGTAATCTAGTTATAATTGACATGCTGCAAACGAGCAATTGAGCTGTGTGTTTTTCCTGTGAAGCCATCTCTTTTGTGAAATGTACAGCTATATCTAGATTACCATGTTCTGTTTGGTATTACAATTTCTAAGTCCACTTGCATGACTAGAGTTGATTATTACCACTTATATATGTGCAGTGTACAGCTATATCAAGATAACTATGTTCTGTTTGGTATTATAATTTATAAGCCCACTTGCATGACTAGAGTTGATTATTACCACTTATATATGTGCAATAGCTATATGACAACTTATGAATGAAGAATGTGCAGTTCATTCTGTTTTTTGTTTTTTGCCCAAAATGTGCAGCTCCTGCTGTTTTTATACCTCAGATATGTCATCTTGGTTCTTTCAATAGGAACATGATACCTCTTTTTCACCAGAAATAATTGTTAATGTGTAATATTGTGCTCAAACCTTTGATAAGAAACTACTATGGGGCCAATGCCCCCCCCACACACACACACATTAAGGTGTGAAACTTCTGCTCTTACCGACTGACAAGTGATAGGCCCATACTTCCTTGCAAATATAATTAGTGTTGACATCTTCCCACTTTGAAATATCTCTTTGTTTGCAGCCGAAAGCGCTTTGCAGAGGGTCCGGCTGAAAATTGGTGGAAAGAGAACCACGAGAAAGTTTATGAGCGCTACAATGTGAGGAGCTCTGAATGTGTGTCATCAAGTAATGTGTGTATGTGTGGCATGTGTGTCTCACTTGCAGCCCTGTTGTCTAGATGTCTCTTCAAGTGGTGTCTGGAGTCCAGAGTAACTAGTTATCTGCAGCACAAGTAGTCTAGTATGGTCTCTCATAACCTATTTATATGTTGATTGTATCTATCACGTATGTATGGCACTGAAGGAGCTACATGACCGGACTAATTCCGTTTTTGAAACTTTAAACAAATTTCGAAATTCTGTTTTTTTAATAAACATTTTTTGATTTTTGAATATTTTTAAAAATTTAAACAGGATTTGAAATTATGAACATTTTTTTTGAAAATTTAAACATATCTGGACGTGGTCTAGTGGGTGGGACGGGGGTCGGAGCGAGCATGGCTGCCTCCATGCACCCTCTCTAGGGTGCATGAGATGGCATGGTTGAGGGTCATTTTTTCCATTAGATGGGCATAGGTCAGGTGAGCCCATGCACCCTATCAAAAAGCAAAAGTGGGTTCGATTGGAAACTTTTGCCCTCATGCACCCTACCAAACACAATCATCATGAACGGCAAACATATATTGGCTACAAACTACAGCTACATATTTCCATCACTGTATTGATCTGTAGCACGCGATAACTAAAGTGGGAGGCTGTGCAAGCAGTGCTTTACTTAGGAGCCGAAATGGCGACAACACCGAGCAGGGGTTACTACAAGAGAACGTTGTTAGATTTTTTTTTTTGAAAGGAGAACGCTGTTAGATTGGTACCGGGTGTTGCTTCTAAACGGGGAAAGTGTAGGAGGGTAGGCCAATCCTGAGAAAGTGAAAGCAAGATGCCATGATTCAAAATGATGAGCTGAAAAAAAAAGCTCAACCTGACATTTTGTCTGGATAGCCTAAGCTAAGCCTGGAATTCTAGAGAGCGGATGTTTCGCTCTCGGCCTCCATGGATGCCTTTTTTTGTTGCAAAATTCAAAATTTAAACTCTTCTGTTTCACAAAAATCTGAAAAAAATTGTGCAAGTAGACAAAGATGTTATGTGAATATGTGTAAAAATTCAGGATGAAATACGTTGAAATGCGACCTGTACAAAAAAGGTAAATTCATGGGCTGGAAGGACGAATAGTATCTTCTATTAAAAAGCCCCAATCTTGTCTTCTTTGCACAACACTCATTTCATCGTATTTTGCCCTGAAAATTTACACACATGTGTGTTATGCCTTCATGTGTATCTGTATTTTTTTTCATAATTTTTTGAAATGTAAAAACATGAAATTTGATGAAATTTGAAATTTGAATTTGGAGGCCTCCATGGAGGCCGAGCTCCAAATGCAATTTCCGTGGAATCCTACACCTACATAGTGCACTTGCTGGATTCAGACTCATGCCCTCTTCGGTTTCCTGGATTACCAGTGGTTTGGATCCTTCCTTTATTTCTACATTACACTTACGCTCGTATCAGATGCCACATATTTTTTTCCTACACTGGTCAGTCTTGCGAATCAAAACGTGTATCAGATCAATACAAAGTTTATTTTATGCCAAGCAGAATTGCATAAGAAGAAACTCAACACCTGCTTGCCCTGTCATTTCTGATTACCAGCACACAACTAACATCATTTGGTTTATTCTAAACACAACATAAAACCGATATTTCATTACAAGCAAGACAAATTGACAACATCCTACTAATAAAACAAACAAGATCAGCAATTTATTTTTAGAAGATTGCTGCTGAGGGAAGGGGTACAGCCAGCCAGAGCTCCACCCACAAGGGCTATGGCGTCGCTGACAACTGTTGCCGTTTGTTTCCAGAGACAGGAGCTCCTCAAGCCATTGCAGCTCTCTTTTCTGCCTCCATCTGTTTTAGCTCTGCCAGCCTTTCCACCCATGCCCGGTCTCTTGCCACGGCGGCCATCTTTCTTTCCGTCCGTTCTGCCTCCTTCCTCTTCACAGCAACAGAATACTGTGCTTTGCGCTTCCTTTTCTCAGCCTGCCCAAGCAAAGCAATAATTATAAATATAGAATTCAGGTCTGGGTAATTGATTAATTAGACATATGAACAGAGCATAAGTTTTTGAATCTATCAAGCATCCACCAAGGTAAGCTTCATGATACTAGTAAGTGTTGACGCACTTCAAACTTGTAGCTTCAACCCCATGAGAAGAACACAAAAAGGAAAAAAAGCAAGAAAGAATAAAGAACAGAGTGTTAATAGAAATGTAGGTGTTTGTATTAGCACAATGCTTTCAAAATACCTACTTGTCTAAACTATGATTAGAGTGAAATGCATGGCTGGTCCATTAACTCAAATTGAAAGCACAGTTTAGTCCATAAACTCAAAATCTACACAGATTAGCCATCAACTGAATTAAGAGCACACTTCAGGCCAAAAAACGCTTCGCCGGGCCTGATCCTGCACACATGGCTGCAAGCTCAGCTAAGGCTGGACCGCATCTGCGAGAGATAGCTTTGACAGTGGGCTATGTGCAAAATTGTCGAAAGTAAAGAGTAGCTGGAGTGAACCCCTTCCGTCTCCCCCTTCTCACCTTCTCTCTGCCTCGATGCCATAGCCACCGTGACCATGGGAAGGAGATCAATAATAACAGACGGCGGCTCAACGCCGGCTACGGTGTGTTTTTCTTCTCCTCTTCTCTCTGCCACCCCTGCCTCTTCCAATCAGTAGGGTTTTTTGCCATCTATGATCGATTGCATCATCTCTGTGGTGGCGTTCATGTATATGACAATGGAATGATGCGAAATTATGGTACTGAGGTTTATTTTTGAAGCATGCCTAGGGTTTTGTTCCTGTTTGTGTTGATCTGAACATGTGATCTCTTCATGTAGAAGAACTGAATGTAAATTTGTTTTAGGGTAATATAACTGGGTACATGTGATCAGTATGTTAGCCAAAACTGAACATTTGATCTCTATTAACTGAAATGGTATATTTGATCTCTGTTTAACTGAAAAGGCTGAACCTTTACTTTTGACCTCTGTTTAAGTTTAAAAATTCAGTTGTTCCACAAACCTTCTATAGTTCAAAAACTGAATCTTTAGATATACTATGTTTTAAAGCAGAAAGTGAATTTTAGTGCACAAACTGAATTAGTACAGGAACTGAAAAAACTGAACCAGATACTGGACCTTTACATATACTCTGTTTTAGTGCAGAAAATGAATTTTAGTGCACAAACTGAATTAGTACAGGAACTGAAAAGACTGAACATTTACTGTTCATCTACATTTAAGTTTAAAAGTTCAGCTGCTCCACAAACCTTCTTTAGTTTAGATACTGAATCTTTAGATACACTCTGTTTTAGCGCAGAAAATGAATTTTAGTGCACAAACTGAATTAGTACAGAAACCATTGCAAAAACTGATTTTTTTTGTTTCTTTGCTTTCTTTAAGGGCAGAAATTTATTTATTTTCGTTCTGGAGCTGCGGCCGCCACCACAGAAGAATTGGGGATCTCGAAACGGAAATTTGCAGGTGTGGCCATTTTGCAAATAGGCCCCTGTGAAATCTATGACTCGGGTACAGTCCAGCCACAGTCGAGCTGGCAGCCATGTGTGCAGGTTTAATCACCCCGAAGCGGTTTCTAGCAGATTTTGAGTTTGTGGCCTAAAGTGGTTTATGGACTAACCATGCATTTCACTCCTATGACTAGCTAGTTCCGTTCTAACATGAAATTTGGCACACTCGTAGCATGAAAAAACTACTTTTGTTCTCAGGATTTCATTCCCCTGTTAAAACTACCTATGTTCTCAAAATTTCATTGGCATGTTACTCCAGAGACACAGATAGATTTTGATAACCTTGCATAAACCCATCACACAATCAAAACAAGCATTGCAGGGAACTGAACAAGATGCACACCATGATAAAGTCCTTGCGCTGCTTGATCCGCTTCTTCTCCTTCCTCCCCTGTACGCTGCCCTCATTCGGCTGGCTCGAAGGGATAGGCTCCCCCGGCTTGCACTTCACCCAGTAGTGCGGACCTGCCAACCAATAACAGCAGCATCAGCAGTGTTAACCATACTGAAACTGCAAGAGCGGCGCGCAGTTCAAATGAATCGCACAAATCGGCACAGCAGGCACGCACAATTAAAATGGTGATAATCCAAATTAACCATGCAGATCTCTGAATCGTGACAGCTATGAAACGGAATGGCAGGGATCACTGCACCTTTGGGTCGCAGGCTGGCCCTCTTGCGCCGGGACACGAATCCTGGCCGCCGCTTGGGAAACCTGGTCTCCGTGAGCCCTCTGAAGAGGCTGGCGTCCATTTCTGGCGCCCGCGCAACGGCGGTGGCGGTGGCCGCGGCGGCAGAGAACGGCCGGAAGCCGATCGGATCCAGGAGCCGGAGAGGACGGGGAGGGAGCGCAGGAGGACCTGGGGCGCGCCGGGAAAGAGGCGCCACCGGCGAGTAGAGCGGCGGGAGGGCTCGCCGGAGGGCTCGGAGGAGCGCCATCGAGGCCAATTCTTTTGAGATATCCTGTGAAAATAAGCTCCAGCTAAGCTCATGTGAAAATAAGCTCCAGATAGTAAGCCAACTAGTTCTTTTTAGTGCCTTTTTTTTCAGCTTATCCGTGGTAGAATCAATGAAAAGTGTGTAACGCCCTTGAACTGTATCGTTGTCCTGATTAAATGATATCGAGTTACCTTTTACCATTTTGCTGCCCATACCAACATAAGTCAGGTAAAATTTAATTCAAAGTTAGCTCATCATTAACAACTGGATATCTTAATACCATTGTATGTCTGTACTGTAGTGTTGCATCACAATCCTAGTAACAAAAGATAGCTACTGTATCATTTGTATACACATGATATGTTTCATCAGCACATTATTATCTAAGAAAACTATTATCTTCAGCCCATTGCATGCCTGTACTGTAGTAACAAAGATAGCTACCTCGGTTACTAGTTGATGAAAAAAGAAAACTGGGAAACTTCCATGGAAGACATGGCAGCCGGAGCTCGCTGTTCGAGCGGGGCTTCCTCAACGGTGAACGGAACGTAACGGAGAGAGAGGGAGGGAGAAGGGGCAGGGGAGCTCACCTTGGACGGCGCGGAGAGGAAGCAGGGGAGCTCGGGGTCGTCGGCAGTGGAGGGGGGGAGGATGTGCGTGCGCGCGGCGGAGGGCTAGCAGCTGGGACGGTGGCGGTGTGGAGGAGGGGGAGGGGGGGGGGGGGCGGCGGTGCTTAGGGAAGAAGTGGAGGGCGGCGAGGTGGCGCAGGAGAGGGCGAGCCGGCGGCGGCGGCTCGATCTGAATGAGGAGAATCGGGGGAATGAATGGCGACTCCTATTTGGCGCACAGGTCGCCCGCGAGCTACCTGGCGCATACTCCCCACACACGCTGGGTGTCTGTATGAGCCAGCCCAATTTCCTTTTTCTCATTTCGGTTTTTATTCTTCCTTTTCTTTTTGGGTTTTTTTCTTATTTATTCAAAAAAAATTAATTTTTTACTTCTCAATTCGTAAATATCTTTTGAAACCATGAATCTTTTCTGAAACTGTGAACATTTTTTAAATTCATGAACATTTTTCACAAATACGTGAACATTCTCTTAAAGACTGGACATTTTTCAAATTTGTGATTTTTTTTGAAATCGTGAACATTTTTTGAATGCGCAAACAAGTTTAAGAAAATCGTGAACATTTCTCAAATTCTTAAATATTCTTTACAAATTCGTGAACATTTCTCTTAAATTCTGGACATTCTTTGAATTTGCGAACATTTTTTTGAAATTGTGAAGATTTTTTGAAATCATAAACATTTATTTAAATTCATGACCAATTTTTATTTTGTGAACATATTTTTACAAATTCATTAACATTCTCTTAAACTGTGAACAGTTTTTACAAATTCATGAACATTCTCTTAAACTGTGAACAGTTTTTGAATTCCCGAACATTTTTTGAGATCATGAAGATTTTGGAATTTCATGAACAAACCTTTTCAAAATTCACAACTTTTATGAATTTTAGAACTTTTTGATATTCTGAATTATTAAGAAAAGGGAAAAGGAAAAAAAAAGGGAAAAGGGGGCATCCCAACCCGCACATGGGCCGGGCCAGAAGGGCACAAAGGGGAGCGGGGGGCTGCACGCCCCTAGTTTCTGCCGCGCGGGTTGCTGAACAGGAGGCCCCGGAATGAATATTGCGGGCGGGGGTTAGGGCGAATCCAAACTGACGCATTTGGTCCACACGTGTCGAAACGGACGAAAATGACTGGCCCAACAAGCCAACGCTAACCCAAATCTCATGTGCTCGCTATCCATATGGACCCATTTTGGCCTAAATTCGCGCCCGATTTGCATCCACGCGGACACGAGACAGACGCACCACGCGTTCACTCAGGGTCCGGTTTAGGCCTGCGTGTCGCCGCCCAACTACCACACGGTCATAGTCAATGCCGCCATCTAACTCGGACCCGCATGACAGCGGTTGGAAGCGTCCAGAGTCGACACCCTTTTAAAATGGAAAGTTTGTGGGGGGCTAGCCTCATCCACTTCTTCTTCCCACTCACGTCCACATCTGGCCACGCATGCCCCCTCGCTGGTGACATAAGCCCTAGCCCGCGACGTCGCCATGGGTTTCTTCAACAACAGGAAGGGCAAGGCCAAGCACGACGCCGAGGCGGGTTCATCGAGAGCCTGGCCGCCGCCACTTTGATGTCACGGGGGAGGGCTCACCGTCCACGGGACAGGTTGTACATCCCGGTGCAGCGTGCGCAATACCACTCGGAGTACCGCGTGCTGCTACTATGGCTGGACGTCAACCTCCTGCATGGCTGGCACCTCGACCTCCACCGCATTCCGGTGTCGGTCGTGCCGCAGTCTGAGCGGGCACGTGCGGAGAAGATCTGCAAGTGGCGAGCTCTACTCACGCCGTAGCAGAGCTGCGACTCAGCATACATGCCAGACTCCCCGAACTGGGACGTCTGGTTCGCCACTGAGCACGGCGAGCGCCGCTGCAACGCCGTCTAGATCGACGTCCGCCCTCCACCACCGCCTGTGATGAACCAGGAGGACGAAGAGGCTGAGGCGACGTACCAAGCCGCCCTGGAGAAGACCTACCAACGCGCGCTTGAGGAGCCGGCGCGCTAGGAGGACGCGCATCGGCCTGGCTTGGAGGAGGCGCTCTAGCTCTCCACGGCCGGCGACAGTGTCTTCCCACCTCTGCCACCACCACTGCCACCACCAGCATCACCCACGCCCGCAACCACGGAGAGGTACCAGTGGCAGGGCGTCGTGCAGGAATGGTATAGCGGACCGGCCGTGTGGTTGGGCGTGACGACAACGGTTTGAACAATTCACCCAATTTGGTTGAACGTATGTAGACTCACCTTGGCAACCAATAGATGTATCAACTTCTTTTTATTTTTAATGTATTTGTGACAATTTAAATTTTATTTGGTTTGTAAACTATGAGATTTTTATTTGTTTGTAATAAACTATGTGATTTAAACTGTGGCGGCGGTGATGTCTTGTGGCGGCATCAATGGCTGGCCGGCCTAGCAAGAATGATGCAAATCTCTTTCCTGTAGACGGGTCGGCAGTTTGATGGTGGTAACAGCTTTCTGAAGCGCGTGCATGCAGTGTGTGATCTAGGTTTGCCGTATCGGGTGTATATCCTAGTAAGTTATATAGGTGAATTAGCGGTGATCCCGGTTCTGGATGATGGAGAGTAATGGCATTTCCCATATCGAGCTTGTAGGTGTGAGTGGAGGCTTTAGGTTATTTGATGTATGTTCTTGTCAAATCTTTGTTGAATAATAATTTAATAAAGATGGTTGCGTGCATATATTGATGCAGATGTGGGGTTTCAACCTCCTTTTTGAAAAAAAAAAAACTAGCAAATGATGACAATTTAACCTGCGGTCCTCTAGCACCCTAGATGGGTTTTTTCTTCCTATCCCAATTCATGTCGAAGTAATTATGCAGAGACGGATCTGGACTAGGTAATTTTGTACCACTTTAACGTGATGATTGGTGAAATCCTCTTTTTGAAAAACAAAATGCATTACTTAGGCAAGTGGCAGAAGCTTTATGGCATTCTTGTAGCATCCAGTGCAGCAATGGCCCCTGGAACAACTTTCTTGGACCATTCCAGGGCCATCTTGATAAGCCATTCTGGAAGCTGAGCTGAAAGATAAGCATTATTCCGTCTTCCACTCGCTCAAGTCATTGGCACTTTTGCTCAGCACCAAATGCCTTGTGTATCTCTGGCCAATCATTGCAACAGACGGCATAGGACCCAAAAAAAAGGAAGAGGATTGATATACTCCGTATTCAGACCACAAGTGATGCCTTTCGATTTCTTTCATCTGCCAACTCAAATCATAAGATCTAGATGTACTTTGTAGAGAACCAATCATAAAACGGCCGGAAACTAGTCCTAAAAATTTCCCTTATACTTTAACAAAAGGAAAAATGATTTTTAGCTTTGGGTTTTCTAATTAACATACTCCCTCTGTCGCAAAATAAGTGTCGTACTAACTCATCGACGCTTATTTTTGGACGGAGGATACATTGACGTTTATTTTTGGACGGATCGAGTGTATGTTTATATACAGTTATACATTTGAATGTCCTCCTTGTTCTTGTCAGGAAATCAGGTCCCCTCCTTTTCTCTCTTTCATCAGCGGTGTATTTTCATTCAAATTCAGCCAGGCCGAGATGTACTCAAATTAACTGACATGAAATACATGGTAGAGGAAAGTAAAAAAAAAATGAGGCCTTTCAATGTGTACGACTGAAGCCAGCTGAACAGCGAAGCACGCAGCTGCTGCTTGTCTGCTTGCGTCACACAGTGACAATTCAAACTCACAAGAGTCTAGCCAGACGGATAGCTCCGAAAACGAACATGTTCACAGAATCCACAACAATATCTCAGAGAGATATACAGAATTTCACTCTCAAAAGAAAAGAAAAAAGAGATGCAAGGATTACTTATAATTTATTATGGTTCGTTCATACATAACCGATCGATCACATGTGCACTCGTACTCTTTCTCTCCAAGCAGAGAAAATCACAAGAACTCACCGTAATTCTCTCTGTAACAGTAACTGTAACAGTAACTTTCACTGTAGCAATAAAATCCATGGTTAAAAAATGTACATGAGAAATGAGCTAAAGGCAGTAACGTGTGTCCGTCTCGAATCGAATGGACAAACAGGAACAAGAACAAGGATGGAAGGAAGGAAGAAACTGATGGAGGATCCATGGCGAGGATGGATCAGTTGCGGGTGCACTCGGCGGGGAAGCCGTTGGGGAAGCGCCAGCCGTCGGTGCAGTAGTCGTAGGACATGTACTTGCTCTCGGCCCAGGCGACGGTGCCGAGGGCCTTGGAGTCGAGCTCCGTGTCCATCCACGCGTCGCTGCCGGCGGGGCACGCCGACGAGCCGCCGCTGCTGACGCAGCCGTTGGAGGAGTAGCCGCGGTAGTTGACGACGAAGGGCGCCTGGCTCCAGTCGATCTTGACGTCGCCGTGGCGGGTGGCCCAGTAGCTGCCGTCCCAGAGCGTGGCGTGCACCGTCATCGGCTGGCTGCTCGGGTACGGCAGGTCGTCGTACTTCTTGAAGGTCCTCACCGGCACGTCGTCCACCTGGAATCTGATTTCAGAGAATTCAATGGGAGAATTAGACATGGAACTTGGATGCAAGATGGTTTTGGGGAATGGATTGATGGATGCGTGCGTGCGTACATGATGTTCTTGGGGTTCCAGACGATCTTGTAGGTGTGGAAGTCGGCGGTGGGGTCGAACCAGAGGTAGAACTGGTGCTCCTTCTTGCCGTCGCCGCTGGCCCACACGTTGGTGTTCATCACGTAGGGGTCGCCGCTGAGGTTGCCCATGAACTCGATGTCGATCTCGTCGTGGCCGTCGCCCTCCCCGGACGTCAGCTATTTGTATACAAACACGGGCCAACCACAGTCAGACCACCATGGTCTTCGATCCCTTGCTCCTCTGAAAAGAAAAGAAAAGAAAAGAAAAGATGGAACTCACGTAGAAGGAGGTGACGGTGCCGGCGGAGTTGCCGCCGATGAGCTTCATCTGGACGCTGAACTCGCCGTAGAGGTACTTGTCCTTGGAGCTGAAGCCGGAGCCGCCGTTGCCCTGGTCGAGCGTGAGCGCCACCTGCTGGGCCAGGCCGTCGTCGTTCACGCGCACGTTGTTGCCGGAGCCGACCACGTCGAACTGGTCGTAGAACCCGGCCTCGGACGCGGCGGCGGCCATGGCCAGGACGGCCAGGCACAGGTGGAGGGAGAGGGACGGCCTTGCCATGCCGGCAGCTCGTTCGTGCGTTGCTCCTCTGCTGCTTCCTCTGTACCGCACCAGTGTAGTGCAGTGGTGTGATGGTGGTGTTGGTGCTGTGCGGCCTCGGTGCAGCTTTATACTGCCACCGTGCGGTGTGCACGCTACGCTATGGTCGTCGGCCCCCACCGCGCAAACGGTTCTGTCGGGCGGAGCGCGAAACTTTGGATCTGGGCAGTGGGTGGGTATGGTGCTCTGCTCTGCTCTGCTGGTGTGGTTTGCTGCGTTGCCGAGAGGAGAGGAGCGATGTCTTGGATATTCAATTTTTGATGCTACCAACAAATGCAATGTTTTCACCTGAAATACTGTCGAACTGAATCCTCCTCGTTCTAACGTTGGTAGCGCCCCAAACCCGCCACATACGTCCAGACGATCGGCCCGGTCACAAAAGAGCGACCAAAACGGGCTCTGACTCAAACGTCCGCGTTGACCGGCACCATTCGTATCTAGCCCAAATATGGGGCGGTTATGTGAGTGCCCGGACGTGTCCGCCACGTCGGACCGGACAAGCCTACCCCATCACAAATTGCATCAAATCCAACGGACCCTTTCATATCATCCTGCCTCCCCCAACCTTTTCTAGCATCCACGTCTGAGCCCTCGCCTCCACCGTTGGTCCCAGCCTCACCTCCGGCCCCGATCCACCGCTCTAGATGTCGTCTAGCCCTTCTCTAACCACGAGACTGAGGTTGCGTCCGCCTCGTCCGTCGGCGTCCTGTCACCGGCTTCGTCGCACAAGCCGAAGAACATCGCCCAGAGGAACCGGCACCACCGGCAGCGAGAGAGGGAAGCGGCGGCGTAGGGAGCGGATGCGAACATGGACAAGCAGTTGTCCCTCTTCCCATTCCCGTCGTGCCCGGAACCCCGCACCCCATCCATCCCGCCGCCGACAAGGATTTCGTCGTCGGACCAAGTTGGGATAGAGGAGGAACCGACGGCCAGTTGGGGCATACCAGACAGCCTTCCGCCCACGCAGATGCCACCACTGGACGTTTGACACTCGCCGCAGCTCGTTCGGGCGCGGACAAGCACTGGCACCGGCGGCACCCGGGCTGCCCACGACCTATTTGACGGAATGACACAACAAGACTCGGTATGTTTTTGTTGCCCCTGTCCGATCAAATTTGCATATGACATGATGAATACTTGTAAATGATGATCATTTACAAGTTGTTCATGTCGGACATGATGAATGATAATCAACGGCCGCCCCAAATGGAGTATGAATTAGGGGATCCAAATTGCCCTTTATTTGAAGTTGGGACTACTTCAAATCCCAATCCAAGCAAGAAGAAGAAGCCAAAGACGGCAAAGGCAAGAGGTCCAGCATCCTCAACTTTTGAGGATAGGTCAAAGGTTCGTTGGCCACCACAATGGATCCAATATGCGACACCGAGAAAAAGGGGAACAAGTATTGGGAGAATATTTGGAATGAATACTATGAGCAAAAGGAATATGTCGAGCCGCATCCTATTGTCACTAATCGCAATGTGGCATCTCTCCAACATCAATGAGGGATCATTCAAGGGGAAGTGAACAACTACGTCGACTACTACTCACAAGTGACCTGCCGCCCTCAAAGTGGGATGGGAGTGGCAACTCACGTAAGCTACTTCATCTTGCCATCATTTGCGTATGCTTTTTTTAATACTCTTGTGTTTGCTAGACGGCGGTGGAGGACACTATGTATCACGAAACGGAGAAGAAGCCATTTGCATTTAGCCATTGTTGGATCATATTGAATGGTCGGCCAAAGTGTAGATAACTTGTGGCCGATCTCAAGGCCGGCAATAAGAGGAATGATGGCTCAAGTTCCCACAAATCAATTGGGTTGGACGATGTTGTCGTGGAGAATGGAAAAGCCACCATGCCAAAGGATAATCGAAAAGTTATGGGAAACACGTGGGAGAAGTCAAGGGCATCCCATGATGTTGCGGCTACAAAAATGTCCTCCACATGGACGGGCATTTTTCGGTGAGGGGGAACAAGAAAGAGGAGTGGTACACGCTCATGTTGGATGCGCAAAAGGAGCAGATGAATTGGGACAGAAAGAGGGCGGAGAAGAAACTGGAAATTGAGAGGAGGAAGGCCGAGTTGAAGAAGCAAGAGGCAGCGATCAAATGGGAACTCGAGAAGGCCAAGATATTTGAAGAGATTGAGCTTTAGAATGAGAGGTTGCAAATCATACAGGATGCGGAGGATGCAAAGGTCATGTTGGCAGACGAAATTCTCTTGGATGAGCATGCAAACAAGTGGCTTGTGGAGAAGGAAAAAGAGATCAATGTGCATAAGGACTACGCGGCGGTGAGGGCGGCTATGGCAGCAGCGGAGCATGTGGCTAATATGCATGCGGAGCATGTGGCAAGAATGCAGGTGGAGTAAGACGCAAGGATGACCTCGAAGCAGGTGGATGGATGGCGTCTCGCAAGTGATCCAGCCATCCAGCAAGTGACCCGTCATGCTCGGACATTGATTTCATTTTGACATGTACAGATTTCTTTGCTTTGTTGAACTATGAGTTGTTTGCTTTGTTTCGAACTGTTGATTTCGGACAATTTGTATCGTATGATCACGTGCATGGGTTGCATGGATTTGAGATTCCAAATTTGAGGTGTGTGGATGTGTGAAAACCCATATTAGGGACCGCCCGACACTGTCACGTACGCGTCAGGACGCGCCCTTGGGCATATATGGGGTTGGATTTGCCAAGTCCGGCTGTAGATGCACTCTTAGGGCATCTCCAACGCGACCCTAGAAACATCTGCATTCAACTGGATCAAATAGTTCGAATGCAATTTGTCATCCAACACGATACCCCATCTGTTCGCAGACCTGTCCGATTGTCCGAACTCAAGTAAACCAGAAGCAAAAAAAAGAACCCTCCGCCTCCATGCCGACGTCGTTCATGGCGGACACCACACTCGACAAGTATTCTATCAAATGCAGTCGAGTTTTTTTGTTGAACTTCTCGTTGTTTTCTATAATAAGCACGATGATGGGGTAGTCAGATGGAGGATGAGTTGTTGTGCGGTGCGTGGAATGTTGTATTCGTGGACTTTATACGCATGAGGCAAGGCGGCTCGTTGTTTTGCCAAAACGTGTGTGCTTCATTTCTTGAGCAAAAGCACTTCGTGCCCTATGACATGCAAGTGATCCATGATCGTAATGTGAAGTCACTAGCCCATCATGATATACAATCTCCAACGTTGTCATGAAGTTTTGCCGTGCAGTTGAGCGAGTGATGCGTTACTTACAAGGTACTACAAACTATGGAATTCACTATTCTGGGTACCCGACGGTACTTGAGGGGCATAGTGATTCCAATTTGATATCTGATACTGATGAGATGAAAGGAACAAGTGGACATGTCTTCACACTTGGTGGTGGGGTTGTTTCCTGGAAGTCTTGCAAGCAGACGATCTTAACCAGATCGACTATGGAAGCAGAACTCACAACATTAGACACATCATGCGTCAAAGCAGAATGGCTTCGAGAGCTTTTGATTGATTTGCCGATGGTTGATAAACCAGTGCCGGTTGTCCTTATGAACTATGACAATCAAGCGGTGATTGCCAAGGCTAAGAGTTCAAAGGACAACATCAAATCCACAAAGCACATAAGAAGAAGATTGAAATCTGTCAGAAAATCAAGAAACTCTGGAGTAATAGCGTTGGATTATTTCCAGACGGCTAAGAATCTGGCAAACCCTTTTACAAAAGGGCTATCACGAATTGTGATAGAAAATGCATCGAGGGACATGGGTATGAGACCCACGTAAGTTGCCATGGGGGTAACCCAACCTATGTGATCGGAGAGTATCCTTAATTAACCCACTCTGTTGGAGATGCGCTAATACTCTCAATTATATAAGGCATTCCGACTTTTGTCTTAATGTGTTTCAAAGCTTATGTAGCAAGATGCTAACCTACAGAGCATTCTTTGGAGGCCTTCAGCAGCCATGTATCAGCTGACAATAGGCGAAACTTCTGCACGCCAAACTGACAATTCAAGGCATAGTCCATTGTTCAGTTGTGAAGAAGTCTAATCCTGTTGCTATAGGTGGAAGTTCAACTTAACAGTCTCCACTGGAATTTCTGATATATCAAACATTGTTTGGAACAGTTGACAATCTTATGTGCCTCGAGATCTGGTGGGGGATTGTTGAATCATAGATGGGCTTTAGGCTCATATGAACAATGATTCCTGGTTAATCTTGAGGCCCATGTATGATATAGCAAGTGGTGGGAAGTTTAGTCCCACCTTGCAAGTTGAGGAGAGTTGAGACCCCTTTATAAGGGCTGCTCTACCACTTGCCATTGGGAGCTTGCGAAGAGGAGTGGTACACGCGCGCTCCTCCTTCTCCGCCGCCCGCCTCGCCACGCCTCGTCACGACGCGCACGACGCTGATTGTGGGAATGAGCCGAAGCTTATTTTTGCCGCTCAGGAACAAATTAATTAATCAGGGATTAATTAACGAGTCGCTAACAGGTGGGCCACTGTCTGAGACATTGGACTGTGGGCTCACTTGTGTTCCCGGGATTCGTCGACTCCGTTCGCGGGTGTGCGACCCTTCTCCGGGAACGACGACTCCCTTCCCCGGAGTGCGTTGACTCGGTCGTGGGCCTCCGCCCAGGCCCACGACTTTCTACCCGACGGACCATATCAGAAGGCTCTGGCCAGTGGAGTGACCTAGTTTGGTTCACTCACTCCCTCTCGGGTAACCTAGCCGTCATCTACTGCTCCTCACTCTGTGCTGTCTCCAGCGATCCCATCCCGACGACCGCGTGCATGGTTGGTCGGGAGAGCAGGTGTCTCCGTAACCCTGTCGTTCGAGATCCTACCCGGGAGAACGGCAATAAGGTTTTTTTGGGAGCATCTCGTCCCGACTACTCCCGTTCCATCCACATCTCCCTTCGCCTCTGCTTCCACTACTTCCCCTGCATCAACACCATGGTCGATGACGCTGCCGCCAAGAAGAAGGCCACGGACGACGTCGAGGCTGCTGCTGCCGCCGCTGCGTTGGCCTGGCCAACCGAAGGGTATGATCTGTTCATCTCTCGTTTATTCGTACTCGTGCTAGCCGTATATGTGCTGCTCATAGATGATTCGCTTCTATGTACTGTACGTGCTAGTATGCTTAGGTATCGGTATGAGATGCATACCGTATTTGCAATGCTTGTTGTTTACTCGTGGATTAGTCTAATCGGAAAAGTGCTACAGTAATAGTTTCAACAGCAATTGTCTGATGAAGTTGAGCCGCATTGGTCAACAATCCTACAAAGGGAATGTCAAATAATTTTATCATTTGTTTACTGCTAACCAAACAGTAAAGCATCGCGCAGGAAAAGAAACATTGATAGATTGACTCGAAAAGAAAAAGGAAAAAGCTGGATATCAAAACCCGTGTGAATTGACCGCACGTGCACGGTGCTGCAGCGCTGTCCTTACCCACACGTCTTTGAATGCTCAGTTTATCACTGATTCACTTGTGCTCATCCTTTTTTGAGTGAGGGCCAGGTGTTCGGCCAAAATGTTGACTGTGACAGGAGAAATAACTTCTTGGGACACCTATATACCACAAAAGAGGAACACGATTAACTAACAAATGGATTAATCAGATGAAGTGGCATGTACCCATAAATGCAATGTTTTCCCCTGAAATACTATCATATTGAATCCTCATCGTTCTTAGGTTGTTTTGTTGGAAGGGATCATTGTAGTTGGTTGCTAGTCACTCTTTTTCTTTCAAACTTGTCGATATGTTGTGTTCTCCAAAACACTTTTCTCTTTCCGAAAAGGACGATGAACCTACATGTCGGCCATCATATAATGCACGCAACCATCTTTTTTCAAAACACATGTTTGACATTATTTATTGTCTGTAAATATCATTTTATTTATCCACCCAATGTATTTAAGTGGATCAAATATCAAGGATATTGTTTTTCCCCCAAAACTTATCGTCTAGTGAGGATTGGGTTCATCAACATTAAAACGGACAATTTGTACCCTCAACTTTTGATACGTACCACACAAGTTTGACCCCTCTTGGAAATGGAAGTGGTTTCTTTGATGATGTGGCGTGGTGCTTCAACTTGACGACACTTTTTCCCTATCTTATGGGTTGTTCCCACATGGCGGCTCTTTCTTCAATCACGAGCGGCACATTAACATTGCAGTTTTTTGGTCCGCATGTCGTTGATAAGTGGTCTACGGACATGAATGTATTTTTGTTATCTCTCTCTTCTTTATACTGCCATGATGTTTGGTGAATAGAGTGAAAGTTTTTCCTGCATAATAATAATAATAATAATAATAATAATAATAATAATAATAATAATAATAATAATAATAATAATAAGCTAGACACTCGTTAGCTCAAAAAGGAAAGAAATCCGGAAATCTAGACCCACGACAATTGACTGTACTTGCACAGTGCTGCGGCACTGTCCTTACCCACACCGTGTTCATCAAGGCTCACCCTACCACGGATTCACTAGTGCTCGTCCTTTTCCGAGTGAAGGCCAGATGTTCGGCCAAAATGTTGGGCGAAAAAAAATTAAGTCTCTGACACATTCGTACCACAAAAGTCTAACTAACAAACGGACCGATGAAGCAATCAGACAAAGTGGTTACTGATTCACTGGTGCTTATTCTTTTCCGAGTGAAGGCGAGGAGTTGGGGGCCAAAATGCTGAGCGAAAAAGTACGACACAGACCTACCAAGAAAAGAGAGGAACAAGATTAACTAACAAATGGACCAAATGGACTAATCAGATAAAGCGGCATGTACTACTCATGCAATGCAATGCATGATGATGGAGCTATAGCTAGCTTTGGCCGATTCGTACCAAAGTATCCGTCGGTTGGGCGCGCGTTCGGTAAGCTCTCCGTCTCAGGCGTCAAATCGGGCCACTAATTGATGATTACTACCTCCACTAATGGCCACTGGAATCTTAGACTTGATTATAATTCGTTGGTGGCTGGCTGCTGGAGTGGCTGGCTTCAATCGTACGCCCCATCCAAAGCCCCCTCTAACCGCTCGATCGTCGACGGATTCTCGTGGACGGACGGTGGCGGTGGTGTGCGCGTGAAGCGTGGTGACCGCGCGGCGCGGCTCGGGCGCGGGCAGAGGGGAAAGGCGGTGGGTTGCGCGTTGCACTCGGGCCGACTGCCGTTGCGCGGTCGCTGTGCATGCCCGTCAATTCGGTTCCTTTCTACGGGTCTCGCTTTCACACGCCGCTTGGAGGTTGGAGGCTTGGAGCCCATACCATGCGTACGCACGGTCGCACGCACAGTGGTCAGTGGTGCCGAGTGGACTGCGAGTGTGCATATGCGTGGCTAGACCATCTCGGGGATAAGTGTGGGCCGACGATGCCGGTGGCCAGATGCCCGGGAACGAAGTGGTCGTGCTCGCCGGCCGGTGGCGCGTCCCTTCATCGGTTTGTGCTCAACGCGTGTAGCTGCAGGCCGCGTAGAACCACCCGTTGCTAGCTTAGCTAGATGCAACCTTGGCATGAGATGGCATGCATACGCATGTTGTATATAAATAATAAATGCACTGGCTTAGTTCTATCACGTGTGCTAGCAAGTTACTAGGGTAGCTTTTTATATTTATTTCCTACCAGTGATAAACCAAACTATGCATATCCGGCTAGTTGGCCAAGTGAACTTCCTTGCTTGGTGATTTGTACACCACTAGACCACCATGTGATGACATGCTACAAGTGACCGCAATACTTCGACACAACCTCTTGGATGATGTACTATCGATGGTTACAGGGACTTTGATTCACGGTTGTGGATAACCACGTCAGAGTAGGGCGTGAAATGCTTGTGTTCATGAAACCAAGTGTGTATTTTTGCCCAAAACATTGTGCACTTTTGCTCCGTGCCATCGATCGAATAGAGGCTAGTGGCCAACCATGCATCACACAACAGCTTGTCCTCCTTTATGTTGAAACTTTCTTCTCTACCCCTCTTCTTCAGACTGCCGACTAAATCATCCGGATCATCGTCCTCGCCGTCCTCTACATCCTCCTCCTCCTGTTGTCTAGCGGCCCAATCTTGTTGTTGTGTGCCTGTGCCGGTTTGGGTGTAGCCCTGCTGCGTCTGGGTGTAGTTGCCGGACTGGCTGGGATCTGACTCTTCCACATGCCCATCTTTGTAGCCACCTCCTCCCCCGCCTACGATGTGGATGATGTCGAAGATCTCCCTATCCACGTTATCGTACGCCGACTCCCTTGCTTTAGGCATAGCAGCGAACAGCATGCGGCCACCCATCTGCTCCTTGCCAGCCATCCTTGCTCGGACAAGCTGTGGCAATGAATACTCTGAGAAGAGCATTGGCGCCGCGTTTACGTCAACGATGTAAGGCATTTGCATGGCGGCAGTTGTCGTGGACTGCCTACCGAGCTGCTTGGCGGTGTAGAAGTACGGAGCCTTGTAATGCTCCGGCCATGGTGGCGTCTGTATGGTGGGCGACACTATTGGGGCACCACGCCCCAGGCTGCGACCTCTACCACGTCTGCGGCCAGCACACCCACTGCCACGTTAGACACCAACATGCCCTCCACCTGCATTGCGCTTCTTGAGTGTTTCCTCCTTTGTGGGCCTTCACTTTGACACCGCCATTTTGCTGCGTCGCCGAGTTGTTCTTCCGAGTGAGCGTGATGCTTGGATCCTCCTGCACCTCCACCACCTCCATCTCCGGAAGGCTATCCGCCGGTTCCATGCGTCGACGATGGGAGGGAAGAAGAGAGTGGGAGAAAAGGGTGGGCGTTGGATGGAGAGCGGCGGGATGGAAGAAGAGAGTGGGAATTTTGCCGCGGAAACAGGGCAGGCAGCTACAAAAGCGCGGGTTCCGCCTTCCTTTCGGGTGGGCCACAGGTGTTATAGTCCGACGTGTCTCGTGCCCGGACTCCCGCGAAGCCCACCGCGTTTGGTTCCGGTTTGCGAGAAAATCTTGGTCCGGACTACTTCGCGGACGGATAGGGATCGACGTTGGATGGCTTCTGGAGTCCGGACAACTGCGACAGGACGGATACTACCGGTTTGAGGGTCGACATTGGAGATTTCCTTAGGCCATATTTATCCGTGTGTTGCAGCATGGCATGAATATTGTAATAAGTTAGCCCGTGATTTACCTGCCCATATTAATTTGATTGTGTAAAAAATCATTTGAAGATGCTGGCATTTACACACATACATTCATCCATATGAATGCACACACGCACATTCTATCCCTATGAGCTCCTTCGAGATACTGAGACAACATCTTGAGAGTGACAAAGACACCACATGCACCTCGTATTCGACAGAAACGTCTTTTACCACTAATTGAACAAAGTCCGAAATAAATTCAGAAAAATGTATGCACCAGTGCCAAGCCTAGGATATGAACCCTGGTGGGTTGATTCCATCACAAGAAGGCTAACCATCTGAGCTATTCTCAATCCATGCTCAAAGGGCATTTAGATCTTTGGTGATGGTGGCTGCTAGGGTCGGGAACAACAGAGTGTCTCCCCCCCCCCCCTCCTTTGTTTTTTTTTCAGGCTGCATAGACGGGGTAGGGTTGCAAGATCCCGATCTTGGTAACAAAGGAAACCAAATTTTATTTGGTAAGTAAATAAAAGGTGGGATAGTTGAGCCGATTTTCAAGGAAAATCACTAAAAATAAAGAAGGAGTGAAAAAAACTAAACGGGGGAACAGAAGGGGAGCGTATGGGACGAAAGAAGGGAGGAGACCACGAAACCTTGCGTTCTTTTTAGGTAGGAGAGATCATGTGCTTTGCCGGCTCTTGCAAAATTATTATTTAGGCTTGTGTTATAATAAATCGTTTGCCTCGACCAATGAAGAAAAATGTTTTTTATCAGTATATTTTGCAAATTTGTTACTGCAAGAAAAAAGACCTTACATTTGTTTTGTCTCGGTCAATGAAGAAAAATGTTTTTTATCAGTCAGTTTTGCAACTTTGTCACTGCAAGAAAAAAGACTTCACAAATTTGTTCACACAAATCTAAAAATAAATTCACCATCTTGTAATAATTTATTTATCTAGAACATCAGAATATAATATTTGTTCCAACCGACACATTTGGACACCTACCTTCTCATGATCCTGCTTACCAACTACGTGCACATTGAGTCTTAGCTGTATGAAGAAAGGTGCTTCTAGTTTTCGGCGTTGCCGCGTTGGTTGGTCGTAGTTGCCGGTGAAAAGGTGCAATTGAGGTGTGAAAGTGAAACCTACGCACTAGCCAACTTTGTCATCTCCCTGGAAATTTATTTCCTTCAATGAATAGTGCAATTTGTATATAAAAATGTGCACGCTAAAACACACTTGCAGGGAGTACCTAAAGGAAATAATGTACACTAACCCATCAGTCTGTAGAGCTACACGCCATCACTCTGTAGAGCTACACGGAGGGATTCATCATAAAAGATCCTTGTTAAGCGACGGAATTTTTAGTACCTGTTAAATTTTCTATAAATAAGGGACGAACATTTATATATACAGGAAGAGCATTTTTGTAAAACATGACGGACATTACACTACACGATGAACATTTTTATATTATTTTACTAAAATATATTCGATAACTAAACTAATTTCCGATAGCAAAACTAATTTCCGATAGCAAAATAAGAGACTAGCAAAACTGCACACCAAACTAGCGATCCGACCGTTGTGGAAGAAAAACCGATAACAAGCCTGCTTCTTGGGCCTGGCCCAGTACGTGTTTTGTGGGCAAACACTTGTATAAAAAGCAAATTATTTACCCTCAAAAAACAAAAACAAATTAGATGTATGCGAAAAAAGTACAAGTCCTACTTGGATATCATCAGGCTGGATGTGATGCGAGCCATCAAGGCTTCTCTCTAGAGTGTTGGATGGTCTTCATGCAATAGACTGCTCGCTGGTTAGGCTGCTTCCTAAAATGGACGGCCGGTGAGCCTTATCTATGGGGAGGTTAGAATTTTTTCAAGGCTCTAGCAAAGCGTGTTGCCCTCGAACTACTGTCGCTGGTGGACTGCCATCAGAGTGCCTTTGTTCACGAACGAGTCTTGCATGACAATTTCATGCTCGTTTTGGGCACGGCCAGGAAGTTGCAGGCGATTGGAGACCCAATCCGACTTGTTTGGTCAAATTGGGTGTATCCAAAGCCTTTGATATTGTCGACAGGGTATTCTTGAATTTGAGCGGCGTGGGAGGACTTGGACATATGGTCTACTCTCGACGGCCAATACCAGAGTGCTCATCAATGGAGTGCACGGCAGAAGCTTTTCAACACTTCTGCTTCGATACACCCTCTCCTCCCGTAAACATAAGGACGGATCAAATTGGCCCATACCTCTTAATAAGAAAGGGCATAATGGTCATATATTAGAAACTCATGTACTGTTGTTCTTTTCTTTTCATCTTTCTTTTTCCTTTTTCTGATTTTAAATCGCAAAAAATAATGTGAGCCTGGCAGGATTCAAACAAGCAACTTCCTGGATTAAAGTTTGACTCTAACAACCTAACGACCGCAAGCTGATGTGTTTACATACCTCTTTCTCTTTCTTTTCCTCTTTCCTTTTTCTTGTTACTTTTTTTCTTGTTTGGTCACTTAGTTTTGTTCCTTTTTATTTTCCTTTTCTATATTTCATTTTATTTTCTTTTTTTCCTCTTCCTTTTTGTTTTCCTTTTTCTCAAACTTTTTTAAAACAAATCAATGGACTTTTTTTTATTATTGATGAAGTTTTCTTCAAAGCTGATGAACTTTATTAAAAATCGATGAACTTCTTATCTAAATCGGTGAACCTTTTTCAAAATGAATGATTTTTTTTTCAAAATCGATGGGAATTTTCAAAATTGATAAGCTTTTTCCAAAATCAATGAGCTTTTTTAAAATTCGTGAACTTTTTCAAGATCCTTAATTTTTTTCCAAAATCCATGATTTTTTTTCAGTTCAGAGTATTTTAAATTTGTGCACATTTTGCAAATCCGCTAATTTTTTTCATATCCGCAAACTTTTCCAGAAAGATGAACCTTTTTCATAACCAACTAGATCAGCTCACTTGTTATGTCTAATTACTTATTTTATTCTTTTTGTTGCGCATCTTCTGACTCTGGTTTTTTCTTTTGTTTGGCCTTTTTTTCTTAGGTTTTATTCATTTATTATTTTTCTTTGTTTCTTCTTCTTTTTCATTTTATTAGATTTGTGAACCTTTTTCAAATCCATGAACTTATTTGAAGGATGTCGAGAAACAACAAGCTCTCAGACGGAGCCTTCTGGCTTACCGGACACCATTTGGAGAACATGATCTACTTTTGGACATTCTTCAAATGACCCCAACTTTTGCAGGAAGGTGGGCATGCCCATGATAGGCATCAATGCTAGGTTTGAATGATTTCAGACACCGTATGCAAGTTGTAACACATCCTGCCATTTATCGGTCTTTTTTAACTGGAAAAGCTTCACAAAAATGCAAAATTTGTTGAAAATCGAAACAATTTGGCATGGTGCCATGCATTGGTCATAAGGCCATGGAAAACAATTTGGGTCCGTTTCAAGGATGTCAAGAAACAATGTGCTTTCAGTCGGAGCCTTCTGGCCAATCGGAACCCCTTCACTGAACATGATCTAGTTTTCGATATTCTTGAAATGACCCCAATTTTTTAAGCAGGTGGGCATGCCTATGGTAGTCATCCATGCCAATTTTTGAACAATTTTTGATACCTTATGAAAGTTGCGGCACGTTCGACCATTTATCATTCTTTTTTACCAAAAAAACTCCAGAAAATGCATTTTTTTCAAAAACCAAAATAACTTGGGATGGTGCCTAGATTAGGTCATAGAATGCCATAGGAAAAATTGGGGCCATTTCAGGATGTCAAAAAGTAACGTGTTCTCGACGGAGCCTTCTCGCCTATTCGGATACCCTCCGTTGAACATGGTCTAGTGTTGGACACTCTTGAAATGGGCCCAAATTTCGCAAGAAGGAAGGCATTCCCATGGTAGGCATTGATGCCAGGTTTGATTGATTTCCGACACCGTATGCAAGCTGCGACACGTCCGGCCATTTACTGGTCTTTTTTGACCGGGAAACTCCAGAAAATGCAAAATTTGTCAAAACCAAAACAACTTGGCATGGTGCCTTTAATTGGACGTACAAGTCTATGACAAAACAATTGGGATCATACCAAGGATGTCGAGAAACGAACGTGCCCTCAGACGGAGCCTTCTGGCCTACCCGGACACCCTCCCTTGAACATGGTCTAGTTTTGGACATTGTTTAAGTGAACCAAAATTTTGCAGGAAGATGGGCATGACCATGGTAGGTAATCATGTCAGTTTTGGATATTTTCCGACATCATATGCAAGTTGTGATATCCCCCCACAATTTATCATACTCTTTTTGACCGAGAAAACTTCAGAAAATGTAGAATTTATCGAAAACTGAAACAACACGGCATGGTGCCATGAATTGGTCGTACAAGGCCATAAAAAAATTGGGGCCATTTGAAGGATGTCGAAAGAAAACGTGCTCTCAGGCGGAGCTTTCTGGCTTACCAGAACAGCCTCTGTTGAACATGGTCTATTCATAGACATCTTTCAAATGACTCCAACTTTTGCAAGCAGGGAAGCATGCATTCTATAGGCATCTATGTTAGGTTTCAACGATTTCTGAAACTGTATCAAAGTTGCAACATGTCTGAGCATTTATTGACTTTTTTACCAAGAAAACTCTAGAAACTGCAAAATTTATCGAAAACCAAAACAACTTGGCATGGTGCCTTGAATTGGATATACAAGGCCATGGCAAAAATTGAGGCCATTTTAAGGATGTCGAGAAACAACATGCTCTCAGAAGAAGCCTTCAGATGTCTCCGGACACCCTATGTTGAACATGGTCGACTTTTGGATATGATTGAAATGCCCCCAACTTTTGCAAGCACGTGGGCATGCCCATGATAGGAATCCATGGCAAGTATGAGTGATTTTCGACACCTGCAAGTTGCGACACGTTCTACAATTTATCGCCGTTTTGGACCGCGAAAACTCTAGAAAATGTAAAATTTGTAGAAAACCAAAAACCTTGGTATGGCGCCTTAAATTGTTCATAAAAGTCAATGAAAAAATAGGGTCATTTGACGAATCTCAAGAAACAACGTGCTCACAAACGGAGCCTTCTGACCTACCCGGACACCCTACATTGAACATGGTGATTTTTTTCTATATGGATACAAAAAATGTCCGAGCAATTCAAAAAAAACTGTTACACATTTTTTTCATATTATTTTTATATCTTCAAAATTTCCAAATTTGTTAGTGTTTTTCATAAAATCTTCAAAAAAATTAAAAGGTTCGTGTTCAAAGATTTGTTTGCCCCTTTTGAAAATATTCATTTTTTTATATAATGAGCAATTTTGAAAAAAAAAATATTCTATGGAATTCATAAAATGTTCGCGTTTGTTCGTAGTTTCAGAAAATGTCCGCGTTATCAGTTTTGTTCCTGTTTTCAGAAAATGTTCGTATTTTCAGAAAATTGCTTTTTATTCAAAAAATGTTCTCGTTTTCAATTTTGCTCCAATTTTAAAAAGTTTGTGATTCCGAAACATTTATCACAAAAGGTTTTTTTTAATGTTGACAAATTTTGAAAATGTCTGGGTTCCAAAAATATTTAGTTTGTCAAAAATAAAATCACATACGAAATTTGTATCCAGCGGTGCAAGTGAAACTGTCGTTGTTGTCACAGGTTTGAATCCTAGCTAGCATTTTTTAACTAAAAATGTAAATCACCCCGCGCTACCGGATATGGGCCAGCCAAAGTCTGCTATTCCTGTATGAATAGTTGACTGCTTGCCGTAGTAGGCGGCAATGCGGCATATAGGAGGTCCCATATATACGTGCGAACGAGAGTATTGGCGCAGGGTCAAGTTGTATCACAATCCGTAATCACCAATCAAGTAGCACACTTTACAAAGGTCAGTCTCATCTTTTCGGATTGCAACAAGTGGCGCACTACATGCATGTCACTTGTCACAACTTGGAAGTTTTTTTAGATCCGTTTATTCAAAATATTTTATCCCTTAAACCGTGCGGCATCGAGATCTTCAGAAGTAGATCCCATGGTGATAGTTTTTGACGAAAAAAATTTCATGAAAAATGAGGACAAAAAAAGAATCGAGAGCACATTTTTTATTACCGAATCTACACTTCCATGAGAAGTGACCCGTGCCTCTCACAGAAGGAAAAGAAAATGTATTTTTTTCGTTTCTGAGAGGCACGGCCGTGCCTTCCGTGAAACAAACCCGTGCCTCTCACGAAAGAAAAATAAAAAAGCATGGGTTTTTTCCGTTTTCGAAAGGCACAGCTGTGCCTCTCCTGAAAAGAAACTCGTGCCTCTCGCGAAAGGGAAAAAATAAAAAATGTTTTTTCGCTTCGAAGAAGCATGGCTATGCCTCTCGCGGAAGCAAACCCGTGCCTCTTGCAGAAGCAAACCCATGCCTCTCACGTAAAGCAAAGGAACGTGTGTGTTTTTTGTTTTCAAGAGGCACGACCGTACGTCTTGGGGAAGCAAACCTGTGACTCTCGCGGAAGGAAAAAAACACAATTTTTTTCATTTCCGAGAGGCACAGTTGTGGCTCTCACGGATGTAAAAAACACGTTTTTTTGTGCAAATTATTTTTTGTTCAAAAGCTAAGCAAGGCCGGCGGAAAACCGAAAAGCCAAAAACCCCCGAAAAAACCATCTAAAAAGCCGAAAACACGTGCGAAAAAACAAAACAAATTGAAATAGAGCGTCCAGAGCGCGACACGTGATGGCGGCCGAGAGGGCGCCACTTGACACGCTCTTAGCCCATCCCAAGTGACCCTTGGGTAGGCTCCCGAAGGAGAGCTCCTTGTTAGTTGCTCGCGTAGCAATCTTTCACAAAGAGTACCTATACCTCGCTGTTGCTTGCCTCAGCCGGCCCACCTTAATATGTTGGGCTATATATCGGGAGGAGCGCTTGGCCTCTAGTGAACACTTTATTTTTCTTTTTATTAACTTTACATGTATTTCTGAAGCGGAAAAAAAGATATGTTAATCCACTGTAAACACAATGTTTACGCAACTTATAGATAATGTCGATAACATTCAAAAAAGATGTTGGTGACATGCATTCAAGACATTTTAGACAATGTTTATACAATATAAACATTGTTCATGTACTTGAAAAAAAATTGTACATTTCAAAAAAAAGTTGAACAATGTGTATTTAAAGCAAGGTTTAGCACAGATTCAAAAATGTTCATAAACATATATTTAACAAATATTAATAATTTATTCAAAAATGTTAAAGTTGTATGATTAAATGTCCTGGATGTATATGATTTTTTACAATGTGTATGAAGAAAATAGATGAAAAGATGTTAATCATGTTGTGAAAAATGTTATGGTGTATAAAAGTTGTTCTCAATGTATAAGAAAAATGTACAATACATATGAAAAATAGAAAGTGGCGTTTTGGCTCCTAAGTGTAGATACACCTATTATGAAATATGTATAACAAACGCATTTCAAAATGTAAAAAAAATTTGGCAAAAAAACTCACGTGTACATCCGGGCATCCTATGTTCGCACACAAAATTTCCGTGAAAAAGGACATTTTTGGGGGCATGTACGAAAAACATAAAAATATGCCTCGTGAATAGCTGTAATCAAGCATCGAAAATTGTCTTTTTTTACAGAAGCGACAAAAAATGCCTTTTTTCATCAAAACTTGGTGCACGCACATATAATGTCCGAATTTACAAGTGGGCTTTTTCTCCATTTTTTTTACTTTTTAAAATATGTATTTAGACAATGGATGCATATACACCTGTGAGCCAAAGTGAATTTCCATGAAAGTAGATATTTAAAAAAAAAATTAAAACAGAAAGAAGGGAAAGCTAAAAAATCCGAAGAAAACTGATAAAAATGCAGGAAAATTAAAAAACCTGAAAAACATACAATAAAAAAGAAAAAACTGCAGAAAACCGAAAAACATCCCGATAAAAAACACATAAAAAAAGAGCTGGAATGTTCTAAAAACGGTCCAAACTGATCTATATATAACCTTCCTTACACAGTTTTAAGGGGCCAGTCCACGAACACGTCGTAAGCTAACAAATAGAAAATGGAAGTGTGTTGAGGACATAGTTTAAAAAACCGAACCGGAAATCGAACCGGAAAGGTTGTCGGTTCAGGTTTTTACCGGTCGGACCGCCGGTTCACCGGTTCGATTGTTGGTTTTTTAAGAAATAAAATAATATATATTGATTAATATATGTGCTAATATAGAGTGAAACAATGGTCAAATAAAATTATAACCATGTAGTGGACAACAAAGTAGCACAACCAAGTTGGTTATTGGGCCATGGGCAGGCCCCGCCTACTGCTCACATGCCCTTGGATCGAATCCCATTTTCCCAATTTCTATTAATACTTTTTTCCTGGTTTTTCCCGGTTCAATTACCCGGTTTTTTCACCGGTTTTCCAAAAAACCGGCCGGTTCGATCGGTTTTTTCCAGTTTGATTGCATATCGGTCTTATTAGCTTAAAAACCCGATGAGGCTGCCGGTTCCGGTTTTTTCCGGTTCGACCGCCGGTCCGGTCCGGTTTTTTAAACTATGGTTGAGGATCGATTGGAAAAAAAACTGAGTTGCTGGAAGGGCAAGCTGATGTCGTATGGGGGCCGTCTAATTCTAATTAATTCGGTACTCATGAGCATACCTATGTTTCTTTTGTCGTTTTTCAAGATACCAGTTGGAGTTCGGAAAAAACTGAATTTCTATCGATCCCGGTTTTTCTGGCAGAATGATGACCTGAAAACAAAGTATAGACTCATTAAATGGGATATTATTTGTCGACCGAAAGACCAAGGGGGTCTAGGTATCGAAAATCTTGAGGTGAAAAACAGATGTCTTCTCAGGAAGTGGCTGTATAAGTTATCTGTAGAGTAGGAGGCCAGGTGGGCGCAGATTCTGCATAACAAGTACCTTCACTCCAAAACTTTGTCATAGGTGACAATGAGGCCGACGGACTCACCTTTTTGGAATGGGTTGATGAGATTTAAATCAGTCTTTTTTAACAGAACAAAGTTTCTAGTCGGAAATGGTACTTCCACGAGATTCTAGGAGGATACATGGCTAGGGGAAACCCCTCTCGCACTTCAATACCCCCCCTTTATAGCATTGTGCAACGAAGAGACGCTTTCGTTGCTAACGTGCTTCAGTCCACTCCCCTCAATGTCCACTTTAGGAGAGCACTTGCTGGAGCCCGTTGGGAAGCCTGGCTCCATTTGGTAAGAAGACTGATGGATGTGCAGCTTTCTCAACAGCCAGACACGTTGTGCTGGAAGTTAACCAGGAATGGAGAGTTCACGGTTAAATCTATGTATTTAGATGTGATCAACTCTAACTCTATTCCTAGTTCCAAACATGTTTGGAATGCCAAGGTACCTTTGAGAGTTAAAGTGTTCATGTGGTTTGTACACAAACAAGTCATTTTAACTAAGGACAATTTGACAAAGCGCAACTGGACTGGTTCTACGAGATGTAGTTTTTGTGATCGTGATGAGACCATCAAACACCTCTTTCTTGACTGTCTGATGGCAAAGGTTCTATGGCGGACTGTTCACATTGCGTTTAATATTACTCCTCCGAATAATATCACGTTATTTGGGACGTGGCTTGACGGGATAGAGTCCCAAACAACGAGACACATTCGTGTAGGAGTATGTGCTTTACTTTGGGCAGTCTGAAACTGCAGGAATGATTTAGTTTTTAACAGAACAACAAATACTCATTTTTTTGCATGTTATCTTCCGAGCCACAACGTTGATCCGTATATGTGGTCGCTACTCACTCAGACGGAGGCCAGAGAGCATTTGGTTACTGGATCTACCCGATGGGAGATGGTAGCTCGGGCTATATTCAGCCGGTTTGGATGGCGGTCATGTAATACGATAGGCAACTAGTTTTCCTATCTATCTTTTGCCTGCCGGTTGTGGCTTTTATTTTCTGCTCTTCGTGAGCCTTTTTGTGGTTCGTTTGTTTAAGACCTCATGACCTCTGTTGAACTTATTTGCTGTGCATCGTTCTGATGTAGAGGCCGGGGTTACACCCTTTTTTCAAAAAAAAGTCCATGAACACGTCATAGGCGAGGTTATCGTAGTTCTCGTCTCGCAATAGTTGAGAAATAGCTCTCGCGCCTTTTCACATCTCACTCACTTCGGAGCCTTATGACTTTGATTTCACACCTTGTGGGATTTGCACATAGGCCGTTACAGGAGCAATGAGCTCTTTATTGCAGGCTCACAATGGCCCTTGCGGGGCTAATGTGAGTACCTTCAGACTTTAAAACTGACCGTCATAGCCCATTGTGTGTGCGAGACACGACAATGCATACGACCATCAATCCTAGCCGCCGCCAGAGCTCTCCCCCTGCTGTCGCATTGGACCCTACTCATCAGCGTCATGCGGCCTCGTCAACGGCAAGAGTGAGGACACATTTGTGTATTTCGCTTTTTTCCTTAAATTTTTGGTTTTCGGCGACATCGATGAGGATGCAGCGGCCATGGCATGCTGGAATAAGATCTTTTCGGTCTCTCCCTACCTCTACGACGTCAGACCCAATGCTAGCAAAGGACATGTGAGAGTTTGTGTCACTGGATCTGTGGACTCTCTCTAGATCTTGGCAGCCGGTGTCTGGTTCCTCTGCAAGATGGCTAATGCCCTTCTTTCTTTTCAACGGTTGTGGGCGACATTTTCTTTCTTCGTCAATGAAGATCACGCTAATCCAAGGACTTTGTTTTCACGGTCATGGTGTGTTCATTGGTTTCAGATCTCTAATAGCCTGTGTGGCATAAGCGGCTTTTAAAAATCTCAAGGACGATTTCCTTGGTGGAGTCCTCGTGACGGCGCTTCCTTGCTGTAGCGATGCTCTTCTTGGTGTGGATGGTTCTTGTCATCGGCAAATCGTTGGTGCTAGGGCTTGTTATTTTTCTGTCGTGCAAAGTCTGTTATGTAAACCTGATGTTGCATTATACTTATCAGAATAAAGCAGTATATGTTTGGTTACTTTGGTTGGAGGCTTCCTTTTTAGCAACCTTGAGTTACATTACATTAGCTCCAAACAGGAAACAGAAAGATTGCGCGCATCTCAGAATGACAAAAATAGATGTAGACATTGCTGCATATATGCTCCCCAATTCAGTAAACGGGAATGTTGCATTCGTCTTGGATTAACTAATGTGGATGTAGACATTGTTGCTCTGCATCTAGTCATCATAGACATTGGTTTATTCCCATTTCTGACGCAGCCATAATTGGCTTACCAGATCATGCAAAGCAAACCTGTTACCTGTCCGGGTCCGAACCAAAGACACGTCCCATCGTTACCACATTAGCAAAAGGTGGTTTCAGAAATGCCATGTGGCCCTTCCGGAATTGCATCCACGCTTGGTTTCTCTTTTTATGCAGGACCATTTGCAACAGAATCTCATAGACGCCGTTCGGTCGGGTGCGTTAACGAAATGACTAGAAGAAGATTTGTTCTGATTCCCCAATCCATAGCTATTATTGAACAAGTATTATACGTCCTTTTGTTCACGAGTCTTTTTCTTAACCGTACGTGCAAAAATAATATAGTCCTTTTGTTCGTTAATCTTCTTCTAGTCCTTTTGTTCGCGAGTCTTTTTATTTCAGGTTACAAGGACGCATCGTTGTAGTTACCCCTTTTTCATTTTTGCGGGGGCATCCTTGTAACCTTTGTCAACGCACACGGGACATAGAGAAGACGAGCTATTGTTTGGACGATAGCCTGAAGCTTCCTTATTGTGGCATGCTCCGGTGAAAAATGTAAATGTCGGTGGCCAGTTCAAGACGAGGCACTAGGGATAGAGATACTTCCTTCCACGGGAGTAAGGAGAATAGGGTGAGCCTACGATGTGTCTACGAGGCCTTGGCTCTCACACCAGTCCAACAGAAATAATCATTCCACGAGAATATGAACTTCAGGTTAAATTCTCAACTCCAACTTGTGATTAATCAGTTCCACCCTGATTTACTCTATGTTTGTGCTCTCTAGGCAGCTTGTTGCCGTTGCTTACCTTGTCATATATGTTCTTCATGCCCAGTTGAGTGTCCAGAGAATTTAATTTATCCGCTTTTGTGTTTGTGAGTTATCAGGTGTTGTTTTCCAATGCTTGTATTCTTGGTTTTGGGGGTTTGCTCCGGTTTTAAACTCCGATTTGTTGCGTTTCCATGGTACACAAATATGTTCTTAAATCTAAATATGTTTTCCGTTACGTGAACATTTTTCAAGTGTGTTAGCATTTTTTCATTTACATACATATTTACTCAATATGTGTGATTTTTTAAACTTGCATGACCACTTTTTGAAAAGAACGAGCACTTGAAATGACATGGATTCTTTTGAAAATGAGGAAAAATGTGTTAAAGTATTTATTTGTTGAAAATTATCATCTATTGTAAAATGTCCCCTATGTACTTGAAACATTGTCCATCGTGTGTTGAAACAGTTTCCTTGCAAATTTTGAAAATGTTTGACAAGTATTTAAAATGTGTTCATCAAGTGTTGAAAAATTCTCACCACATACTATAAAATTCTCACCTTGTATTTGGAAGAATATTCATGTTATATGGTAAGAAAATTATAATTTTTTTTAAAAAAATCATGTATAAAAATTAAAATACAAAAGGAAAAGACATAAATAAATATAAATATGGAGAAACAAGAAAAATGAAAGGAAAGTAGAAAAGGTTTTTGTATTTCTTTTCATGAAAAATTAATATGAAGAAAAAATGAATGTAATAAAGTGAAATGAAAAAAATTGAAAAGTGTGAAAAACAACAAAAAAAACAGGTGGAGAATGGGCGCTATACCGATAACTAAAAAACAAACGAAATAAACTGGAATAAACCGGCGAAGCCATATTAAATACAGCTTCTGTAATGGTATAGTTAGGCCGGCCCACGATGGCTCGCACAGTGTGCCATCTCGAATACCTCATGCAATGAGCTTATTTTCCTACTATTCCCTCATCGTCTGGCTTCACCCTTTCTTTGAAATTGGCAATCATATTCATTTTTTGACTCGTAATCAAGTAACCAAACTTGCATCCTAGTTTAGGTCCAAGTAGGCAAGACAGAAGGGGTGCATGCTTCTTGGATTAACTAATGTGGATGTAGACATTGTTGCTCTGCATCTAGTCATCATACACATTGATTTATTCCCATTTCTCACTCAGCCATTATTGGCTTTTACCAGATCATGCAAAGCAAGCCATTTACCTGTCTGGGTCTGAACCAAAGACAAGTCCCATCGTTTCCACATTAGCAAAAGATGGTTTCAGAAGTGCCATGTGGCCCTGCCGGAATTGCACCCCGGGTTGGTTTCTCTTTTTATGCAGGACCATTTGCAACAGAATCTCATAGACGCCGTTCGGTCGGGTGCGATGCGTGCCCTCCTCAAATCTCAATCAATCACGCTTTTACAACAGAAGAAAACTGAAGATCATAGGTGTTCCTTATAAACCGGGAAAGTGTAGGGGCTAGGCCAACCCTGGGGAAAGTGAAAGCAAGATGCTATGTTCAGTTGCAAAAAGAAAAGGCTCAAGCTAACATTTCCACGGTGTTCAGCGTCCAGAATACTAGCTAATCTATATTAGGTTCCCTATCTGATTGCCTAGAGCACTCGCATAAGCTTGTCTAGCACCTGTCCAAATATATACTACTCTCTTTTAGAATACTATACTCAAATGGAGAAGGTGCTAGATTGCAAAGTTCCATTTTTCATTTTGTCTGGACCGCCCAAGTTAGCTAATGTGTCATTTTGTCTGGACGCCTACATAGTGCATTTGCCTGTTATGGTAATCGGTACTTGTTGGATTCAGATTCGTGCATTCTTGGTGCGTTAACGAAATGACTAGAAGAAGATTTGTTCTGATTCCGCAATCCATAGCTATTATTGAGCGAGTATTATGCGTCCTTTTGTTCGCGAGTCTTTGTCAAAGGGAGTAGAACGCTGGGACATGTTTAATCCAATAAAAACTGAAAACATATGGATTTGTAATATCCTGAATGATTACGTGCATGCCGAAGTGTTATTGAAACTCATGCAAAATTTTCAACCTGGGTAAGAAAATGCACATTTTTCTCTGAACTTGCATACAAAGTTGAAAACTGAAAAAAAAACATAGTTTTCTACAAACCAAACAGGCTTCTTAAGAGAAAGAAAAATAATAGGATCATTCATATTCATATAAGTTTCATCGGAACCGAAGAGATGTGTAGTCTGTATTCGTTCGATTTCAAAGGCTCCCTTTGCTAGCATATCAAGGTTTGATCGGACGATGACGGCACCTTGGTGTCGTATTCCCTTCTGAGGGCTTCGTCTTTGGAGCTGGATGTTTGCGAGCGAGACCAGTGGAAGGCGGCGGTGTTGGCACGAGGCTTCTGTGGCAACGATTATGGGGTGAGCAGCGTCGAAGACGTGACTATGGTTGAGGTAGTCGGCTCTTCTTCGGCGTGTCTGTGGGTTCATCTCGGCTGGTTTGTTACTGTGAAGTCGAAGCTGCGGTGGCGGGGCCCCAGTGGTATACGATGACATGCGGCAGGTGGTTCGTTCGATGATCTTATGCGGCACCAGCCATGCCTAGTTCTCCTTCGTGGTTCTCTGTCAGAGTCAGCGTTGCGCTGTCTGGTCACCGGTAGCTGGGTCTTGCACGAACCTTCATGCATCTCCACACGGCCTCTTCAGTGTGGGTTGAGTTGACAATCGTCTACGGCGAAGTCGGGGTCGTTTGCTCAGGGTTTAGGGATGGCGATGACGCCTCTAGGGGAGGAGTGATGACGATGATGCCAGCGTGTTGTCTTGGCAAGACCCTCTATTATGTGGTGTGCGTGAGGTTTCATATGTGTGCCGCCCGGCGGTTGTAATGGTTTTCGCCCAGTTCTCCATAATGAATGTGGGATAACTGCCATTTCGAAAAGAATGTGGCCAATCTGGTGTTCGTTCGGTTTTCCTCAATTAACTAAGCAACTCTTTTCTTCTTAATGAATGTGGGATAACTGCCATTTCAAAAAGATCTTAAGGGTTTTGCTCGGGCAAATACCCTATGGATAAGGACAGGAATAGTGCTATCTGAATATATGGGCTTGTTTCATATGCCTCAGTCGATAGAAATCTGAACATCCACTCCATGATCTTTTTTGCAGTTTTATGCTTAAGGTTGAGGCATTTTCCTGTTCTCCGCGCAACACTTCGGTTTCCGGAATTAGCCTATGGTTTGAATCATTTATTTAGCACTCACACTCATATAAAATCCTGCTGCTTTTTTTCCTGTTCCCTCATTCTTGCGATCCAAAGATATCCTAAACGTGCATCACTCTCAGGGCGCGGTCTCGCTTTTGTGTTTGTGATGTGGTGAGTCACTACCGTATGCAGCCCCTGCTTGGCAAGATCTGTCGCTGGCCGTCGCGCGCTGCAGGGTAGCTAGCTACTAGTATGTGTGCAGCGCGCCCCCCGGCTTCTTGGGGAAAATTCAGGCGATCGCTTTCCACTTCGCACAGGCCCGGTCTTCATCGCTGCTCTGCTTGCAAAAAGCAGCGCGCTCACCGGTCGGCTTCGTGCCATGTAAGATGCAGAGGCAGCATGCATGCATGCATCAGGAGGATTAGCTTGAGTGTAGTTTGTGGAGTGGTTTGGGGAGTCTGCACATTTGGGTGTTGGTTTGGGTTAGTTGACGACTGTCTCGTTCTCGTATTAGCATGGCAAAGAGGCCCACCATAGTTTATACTACCAGTATACTATACTACTCCCTCCGTTCCTAAATATTTGTCTTTTTAGAGATTTCAAATGAACTACCACATATGGATGTATATAGACATATTTTAGAGCGTAGATTCACTCATTTTACTCCGTATGTAGTCACTTGTTGAAATCTCTAGAAAGACAAATATTTAGGAACGGAGGGAGTATGATTTTTGAACACTTTGCATCGTCTAACGGTCTAACCAAACATGAAACATAATCTATTGCTTGGCAATCTATTGCTTGGCACCGTACATGGGGATGGCGGGCGAACCGTTGGAGAGGGAGCGGTTCGAAATGAGCGAGCCGTTGGAGACAGTCTTGGGCGAGCAGGCGTCTTGTGGTCTGCGCCTTGGCCGGAACAGCGTCGGATTCGGTGGCAGCTAGTGCGTAGGGGCTCGGGGAGCTCGCCGGGGCGTGGCCCGCAAGCCCCGCCCGAGTCGCCGGTGGCGAGGCGGCTCGGCCGGGGCGGCCGCTTTGGGCCCTCCGGTCGGAGTCGGAGTCGGAGGCGGAGGCGGAGAGCGAAGTCGGCCGGAGCTGCGGGGGCCGTAAAGCGGCGCCGCGGGTCCAACGATTAGCGACTTTGTGGCGTTCGCTCGAGGAGCAACTGGTCGTGCGGCGGCGAGGTTTCGCCGGGAGGCAGGGGCCACGGGCATTGGCTGTAGCGTTTTGAAACGGCGACGCCGCCAGTGAAACGCTAATGCGGCGGTGGCCGGGCCATTCGGTCCCAATTGGCGAGGTTCTTTGGTTGGCGCGAGGCGTCGGTGGCGCCGCCAGCGGGAGAGTGGCGCGTCGCTGCTCCCCCCCGGCCTGCAGTGGCGGTGGCGGCGGAGACGCCGGCGGGGACCGGGCGGCGCGTCCTGGCGATGGAACCTAGGGTTCTGCGGTACCGTAGCCGGCCGTCGTGGGACACAGTGGGCGGGGCCTGCTTCTTGTGAGGCCGCCAGTGGAAAGTGGTGTGGTGGAGGGCGGGCGGCTGGCTGGGCGAGATCGGTCCAGCCCACCGGGTCAGCCCAGTCGTCCTGCGCTCGGGTATAAATGGGTGGCAAAGGGCAGTCGGGAGGCCTGGTTAGGGTTTCCTGCTGCCAAAAGAGAAGTGCGGCGCTGGGCTCACTTGGCTCGGCGCATCACGCTTGCTCCCCCACTCTCTCCCCTTCGTAGATCCTTCGCGGAGGCGGTGATGGGGGACCGGCGGGCGGAGAAGAGGCCGATAGAGGCGGCGGATCGGCGGGCGGAGAAGAGGCCGATGGAGGCGGCGGATCTGGAGGCGGAGCGCCTTGGGAGGCGGATCGCGCGAGAAGGCGAAGAGGCGTCTGTGGCGAGGCGATGACATAGGCGAGAGGAGCTTCGTGCGGCGCGGGAGGGCGTGGCACGCAGCGGAGCCACTGTGGTCGCGAGGGATTGGGGTCCTCCTCCGCCATGGTGGATCAAAGCAACAAGAAAAAAGCGAGAGGAAGAAGGCAGCCGGGCGTTGGGAGCTGGAGCGCAAGGCGGTGGCGCACCCCTTGTGCAGCGGGGGTCATGGGGATCCCCTGGCACAGCAGCAGCGGGCGTAGGCTGAGACGCGCGGGGGGGCGCCGATCCTGACAGCAAATGGAACGGCGGGGGAGCCAATCCCGGTGGAAGATGTGCCGGAGGTGGAGTGCTTCAAGTGCGGCAGACTTGGACACTACCAATCCAAGTGCACTTTCAAACCACTTTGTGTGCTGTGCAAGGAGGAGGGCCATGCCTCCGCTGCTTGCCCTTCGCGTGGCAAGGCAGTCAAGCTTCAGATTATGGGGAGTGCTATTACGGGAGAGGGCTTCTTTTGCCTTGAATTTGCTGAAGATGCGGAGGAGGAACGGCCGATGGACCAGAAGGTGGCTAATGCGGCAATCCTCTCGGCGGATCCGGGCAAACTTAACCTAAAGATTCTGAAACAGGAACTCAAGAACATCGTCACGAGTGATTGGGATGGCGAGTTCTGCAGTGGGTGACGATGACTTCTGGTGGTGTTCCCCTCTGCGGATCTTCGCACATGGCCAAGTCAAGTGGAAAACTTTTCCTTCCCTCTCATGACATAACCGCAAGGGTGCGGGATGACCGTATGAGGTGATCCAACCGATGAGCATGCGGAAGTGTGGGTTAAGCTTCATGGCATTCCACAAAAACACCATGAGGAGGACAGGGTCAAGGAAGGCTTTAAGATGCTGGGGCACCCAATTGTGGTGGATGAACTGTCGCTTATCCGGTTGGGGCCGGTCAGGATGAAACTTGCTTGCAAGGCACCAGAGAAGTTGAATGGCACGGTGGAAGTTTGGTTTAACCATGAAGGGTACCAAGTTAAGGTCGAGGTGGAGCGACCGAACCCGCGTAGGGGCGTGGGTGGAGCGGGGTCGGGTGTGGGGGGCTCGGGCTCGGGCTCGGGCGCGCCCCAGCCTCTACCCCCACCCAAAGAGGGGGCCACGGATCCGGCGGGCCCTTGTGTTGACAAAGGCAGGGCAGAGGCTGGGCAGGGCTTTGGGCAGCAGCGTTTGGATGTGGTTATGGGAGGGAAAGAAGAGGATCTCGAAGACAGTATGCTGGACACCTCCGTTGACACAGAGACTTGGAACCAGTTGGGCGTGATGGAAGGGCAGGCGATGGTGGTGGCGACCCAGGACACGGCAGTTAGCGGCCCGCACCTGGCGCATGACTTGGCAGGTGCCTTTGACGAGTATGGATCCAACTTACCGCAGCTGCTTCCTACGCCTCGCCCCTCTTTGGCCCTGGCGTCGGGGACGGTGGTTGGCGCAGGGCTGGAGGGGGGAGGACTGCAATTCCATCCTCTCCGTTGGCGGCGCAGGACGGGGCTGCTGAGCTCAACAAGGTTGGCACCACTCCTGGCTCCGGAAAGCAGGGTTCCGGGGGAGCGGGTAGGCCGCCCAAGAAGACGGCGGGCAGGAAGCCGGGTCCCAAGACCGCGGTTCAGCCTGCTGCAAGCATGGCGGCGTCTCTGCGTGGCGAGCTGGGGTCGGAGTTGGCGGCGGGTGATGTGGGCTGCAAGGCCAAGCGCTCCAAGGCCACGCCGGTGGCAGCAGGGAACCAAGCACTAGGGCGAAGGCCAAGCTGGGGACTGTCTTCTCTAGAGAGCGCTTGTCGAGGAGGCGGACAAGAACTTGGACGTGTCAGGTAACCCTCTTCCCTCTTTTAAAATTCTCAGCGCGTTCTCAGACGACCATCTTGCGTCGATTTTACATGATAGTGGAGTGGAGTTGGGGTCTAGCTCTGCTGATATCATCCCATTAGTCCGGGCGCGTGAGGAGGCGCAGGCTGCCTTGGCAGAGGCGGCAGCGTGCTGCTAGGCCTCGGATGCACAGGACAATTGCCCAGGGGGGCAGTTGGTGGTGGTGGTGCCCGAAGGGGAAGCAGAGCCGAGGGAAGGCTCTGACTTACCCTCTTCTAGTCGTGTTCCGGCTCGGAAGCGCGTGCAAAAGGCGGTGAGCTCGCGAGGAGTTCGCCTCCGTAACCGAGTGTTGTAATGCGTTTTTTTATTCTGGAATATTCGGGGTTGTGGGCACGTAGGGCGTCGCACGCAGCTCCGGGAATATATGGCCAAGGAGCGCATCGATATTGTTTTGTTACACGAAACCATTAAGGCCGACTTTGCGCATAGGGATCTTCTGAGGGGATGGGGAGCAGGCCAAGATTTTGGCCCAAATAGCAACGCTTGATGCGGAAGTAGACGTGCGCATGTTCTCCGAGCAGGAGTGGGCGCTGCGATATGCGCTGGAAGACCAAGTGCTCTCCATCCTGAGAGCAGAAGAGGAGTACTGGCGCCGTAGGGGCGGCATCAAGTGGGTGACCAAAGGTGACGCAAACACAGGGTACTTCCATGCGTTCGCCAATGGGAGAAAACGCAAAGGTTCTATTCTACGCCTTAACCACGGGGATAGGGTTTTGGTCACCCAGGCAGAGATTTGCAATCACATTTATGAATTCTTCATTGGCCTGTTGGGGACGGCTGAGGAGAAGCAGCTCTGCCTTCGGGAGCATTTGTGGGGTCCTCACGAACGGGTTTCTCAGGAAGAAAACGCAGGACTTGCCCTGTCTTTTCTGCCGGAGGAGATTGATCGTGCGCTGTCTTCCATGAAGACGGGCACGGCCCCGGGGCCTGATGGGTGGCCGATGGAGTTCTTCAAAAAATTCTGGCCTAGCCTAAAACAAGTGTTCCACGCAATTGTCAATGGCTTCACGTTGGGACAGGTGGACCTGGCTCGTTTAAACTTTGGGGTGATTAGTCTTATCCCCAAAGTTAAGGACGCAGACAACATCAGGTTATTTAGGCCTATCACGCTCATTAATGTGCCATTCAAGTTGTGCGCCAAAGCCTATGCTGTCAGGCTGACTCCTATTGCTCAAAGTGTGATCAATAGGAGTCGGACTGGGTTCATCAAGGGGCGCAATATTTTGGAGGGACCAGTTGCGCTTGCGGAGATCGTGCATGAGCTTAAACGTACGAAAGGGCAAGGAGTATTGCTCAAGCTTGACTTCGAGAAAGCCTATGACCGCGTGAACTGGGAGTTTGTGCGGGAGGTGGTGCTTAAAAAGGGTTTTGACGCAGGCTTTGTTCATAGGATGATGCACTTGATTAGCTGTGGGAATACAGCGGTGTCGATCAACAGGGAGATGGGTAAATTTTTCCGGAACAAAAGGGGTCTTCGGCAAGGAGACCCTAGCTCCCCTTTGATCTTTAACTTAGTGGCAGACGCACTTGCTGCGATGGTCACGAGGGCCCGAGGGGCGGGTCACGTGAAAGGCGTAGTGCCTCACCTCATCCCAGGGGGGGTGACGCATCTGCAATACGCGGATGATACAATGTTGTTATTTCAGCCTGATGATCACAGCATCGCTACGATCAAGCTGCTCCTCCTAGCTTTTGAAATGCTATCAGGGCTCAAGATTAATTTTCTCCAAAGTGAGGTAATTATAATGGGATTGGACCAACTCGAACGTGTCCGAATAGCCAATCTCCTTAATTGTAAACTAGGGAGTTTTCCAATTAAATACCTAGGGCTACCGATCGCGCATAAAAACCTTACCATCTCGGGGTTAGCCAATAGGGTTAGCCCATGGCGGGGACGCTTTATGTCTTCGACGGCTCGGTTGATTCTTACCAACTCGAGCCTGTCTTCCCTCCCTCTGTTTACGATGGGGATGTTCTTGTTAGCTAATGGGGTGCATGGGAAGTTAGATACACCGCGTTCAAAATTCTTTTGGGAAGGAGCGAGCCACAAAAGGAAATACCATATGTTAAAATGGGCGGCGGTCTGCCGTCCTAAGAAGTATGGTAGGCTAGGGATCACTAATTCTAAACTTATGAACGTAGCACTGCTATCAAAATGGTGGTGGAAGCTAGCGACTAAGGAAGAGTGCGTGGGCAGACCTTCTGCGGGCCAAATACTTCCGGACGGGATGTATTTAACGCCAAGGCTTCGGGCTCGCCATTTTGGAATGGGCTCCAAGCGGTTAGACCAGCCTTCTCGCTGGGGCGAGATTTGAGGTGAATAGCGCAACTCGACTAGGTTACGTTAGATCGCTGGTTGGGTGACAAGCCGCTTTGGCAAGAGTTCCAGATTATATCGTAACGGCGGACCCGCTACTCATGGTGGGAGAGGCTCTTCGCGCTACGCCGCCTTTGATTAACTTTCGGAGACAGTTGAATGCGGCGGAATTAGCAAGTTGGGGCTTGCTTCAGGCGCGGCTGGATCAAATTTCGGTAAATGTAGATAAGGATACGGTTTCTTGGGACCTCTCCGTGTCTCGGAAATTCTCAGTGAAGTCCCTTTACAATAAGCTGACGGAGGGCTCTGCGGTGGATATTGCCAGGAACCTATGGAAGGCTAGGGTGCCGTTAAAGATTAACATCTTTATGTGGCAGTTATTTCGCAATAGGCTACCGACGGCGGAGAACGTAGCCAAACGGAATGGGCCTTCGGACGGGACGTGCGTGGTATGTGAGTCGCTAGAGGACGCGAACCACGCCATGTTCCAATGCGCTCTGGCACGCTTTGTTCGGGATGCAGTGCGGCTGTGTTTTCCAATGTAGTGGAATCCTAGCACTGGGTGCGAGCTGCTGGCTATTTTACGAGCCTGAGAGGGTGCCAAGGCCAGGATCTGTGGACTGCGTAGGGGCCTTACTCTGGTCCCTTTGGACTGTGCGTAATAAAATGACTATGGAACATAAGTTTCCTTCCAATCCTACTGATGTTATCTTCAAATGCCATTTATTTTTACAGAGTTGGGCACCGCTGGGGAAGCAATGTGATGCAGACCATTTGAAGAGCACTATGGAGAAGATCGCTACATGTATCCCAAGCCTGCGGCAAGCGAATTGAAGCGTGTCTTGTTCCTCTAGGGTCTTGTTTGTGAGATAGAGTGGGTCGGGTCCCCTCTTAGTTTGTTGTTTTCATTATGTCGTGCGTGGCTGTTGTAGCCTCTTGAGACTGTGATGTTATGTGTGGTATGTGGCGTACAAACCTTAAATGCTGCCTAAGTGGCTTTATTAATTTAAAGCCGGACGCGCCTAGCGTCTTCGTTAAAAAAAAACCATACAGGGGATGATATAACACGAGCATTAAGCATGGTCCACGGCGGGCAGCTGGTGCTGCTCCGCGATTGCACAGTTGCATGCATCCGCCGTGCCCTGCCGAACGCAGCACGCACACCGGCCGGCTTCGTGCCATGTACAAAACGCAGAGACAGTATGTACTCCCTCCGTTCGGGATTACTTGTCGTAGAAATAGATGTATCTAGACGTATTTTAGTTCTAAATACATCCATTTCCGAGACAAGTAATTCCAAACGGAGGGAGTATGCGTCACGAGGAGAGCTGGAAGTCCGAGGCTTATCTTTATCTACATCCTGACTTACTAGCAGAGTAGCAGACCCGTAGATCACTCAACGTGCTAGCAAGTGAGTGTAGTTTGTGGAGTGGTTTGGGGAGTCTGCACATTTGGGTGTTGGCTTGGGTTAGTTGACGACTGTCTCGTATTATTACCACTAGGATTTTTGAACACTTTGCATCCTCCAACGGTCTAACCAAACACGAAACATCATCTATTGCTTGGCACCGTACATGGGGATGATAGCACACTACCAATAAGCCAACGAACCGTCACTGATCGAGGTGGGTCACGCCAGCTACTATTAGCTCTTTAGATACTCTCGTAGAGTATCGATTTGCTTTGGCAAAGAGAGTATACAAATGAATGGTGGCTTTTATACTGGGTATAGTTCAGGTGCGCATAATTCGATTGCTAAAGGTGTAAAATGGACTGGGCGTGCATGCAGCATTTTGATTTGCCAAACCGGGGATCAAAATCATTAGGTCGGGAATTCACCTCTTGGTAATATAAGGACATATATTTGCATTGTATGGACTCCGCTGAAGCTCGCAATCATCGTACTGATCTTGACACCTTAAGATTCACCTCTTGGTAATATAAGGACATATATTTGCATTGTATGGACTCTGCTGAAGCTCGCAATCATCATTGAACACCGAAAACACATGACCCACAAAACTACAAAGCGTACATTTGTGTTCTCTTCCTCTATAAAGAAATATAAGACCGTTTAGATCACTAAAGTAAGTAGTTCTTTTCTTTACAGAGGGAGTAGTTATTTTCCATCACTACATCCTGAAACCACCCCTTGTTTCTTTGCCCTGAAAGAGAAACCTTCAACTCAAAGGGCAACATGCACCACAAAAAGAGGAACCCCGATCGTGCCACGAATCAAAAGGCGAAGCCTGTGATCCAATCGTGTCACTAGCAGACGGTACACAGTACTCCTGCTCTTAAATTGACACGTCTTTCTCTTGAGAAAAAGGCAGCTAGCTAGTGTATCTTAAGTTGACATGACTGGTCGCTAGCTCGCATATACGTATATCTCTTTCTTTGTTTGTTTCGATGCATTATTTGATCAATTTCAGACTGTAAAAGACCATGACACGTACGATATGGTTGCTAATTGCACGCTAGGTAAAATTACTCAAGCAACATACACCCGCTCGATCAGGTTGCTCGACGACGATGGGTTGCTCGTTCAAGCTGATAAGCAGGTCCTCGACGATGACGACGGTGAGAGAGTCCCCAACACGACACCTGACGCGGGCAGATTTTTTTGCATTGGGCTACACACTGTCGGCTCATTTGTTGCGTGTGTTGTCTAGCACGGCGACCCGGGGCCGCCGTGGATGTGAACGATGCGCCCGCGCAGCCTGCTGGCTTGTCTGAGCCTGCTTTGTATGCTCTGCTTGCCCAGTCGAAATAATGCGGCCGATGGGTGATGCGTCACGGCGTGGTTGCAGGCCACAACTGTTCCCGGATCTTGCCTTTTCCTAACCCGGCACAGCGACGCCTGTCTGGCTAATTAAGCTTGCCCAGGTTAAGCTCGCTTCTGCCACTCTTTCCCAGCAGTGTCTATCTTAATTAATCCTACGGTCCGCTGAATCGGCTGATTGTTCCTAGTAGTAGTAGTAGCCAGAATTTTGAAGGCTACTACCTGAGCGAGTCCAAATGGAGAAGATTCTCTGTGCACAATTCACGAGTAAGTTTCCTTTTCTTTTCATTCGATGAGTGACTTAACCCATTTATCCAACAGGCTTTTGGCTTTGGCACCTGCATCACATGTCACATCGTTTGTTTTTACATTTTTGGTCAAGATTCTGTGTTGCGTAGGCCTAGCCTCACTCAGTAGCGCAACATTTCCCGAGATTCGGCTGGCACGGTGGTGAGGCGGAAGCAAAGGGCCTGTCTGTTCTGGCCCATTTGGAAAGAAAAAAAGTTGCTCGGCCTGTCCCCATGTGACGGACACAGCAAGTTGTATGAGGCACATCATTTTTCGACGCACACGGGACGCATCGTTGTAGCTGTTGAGAAATAAAAATATGTGATCAATTGTATGGGAGGAATGCCTTTCAGAAGGTGTCTCCTTAACACACCCCTTCATCATGTATATAAGTGGGTCTCCCATATTGCAATGGAAACAGTGGATCATTTGGACTCTTCATGTGTCTCTTTTACTTTCACTCTATAATACGGTTATCAGCACATAGTCTCTACCCCGAGAGCAATCTGGCCAGAAGCGATTACACGCAACGATGACGGGGAAGCCCACTTGCGCGCGAGACGAAGCAGCGGCCTAACGTCTCGCGGCTCTCCGTCTGGCATCGGCGATTGCAGGCCAGCACTAGGCAGCGCCCATCCCGGCGACGAGGCGCGAGATGCGAATTGCGATCGCGTCGGCGGCAACAGCATGCGGAAGCGCAGCGGCTACGTTATAATCACACGGCGTATCAAGTCGTCTACGACCAAGAGGAGCATGCATAGGCATGCATGCATCCGTTGAAGAAATCGATCAGGAGAAGGCTAACTTGATTTATATTTTGAGATTAGCATCAACGATCCACTAATCGTTGTCTCTCTCCAGAACCGACGGAGCAATCCGACAAAGATGATGGCGGTTACGCATCGCCACGGACCTCTCGAACAATGACGGCGCAGAGTTCACGACGAAATCGCATGAAGAAGGGAATTAATCAACCAAGCGGTTATCAATCCACGGCGAGATTCCGCTTTGTCTTCTTGTGGTCAGTTGATTAATTTTTCTTTGTACGCACATGCACTCTCGCTGGATGGATTTCAACCAAGCGATAACTACAAGATGAGATGAGAATCAGTGGCCATCGTCCATGGCGGCAGTCGATGCGCGTCCTTCCGTCGATGCCATGGTAAGGGCCGTAGAACCGCGCGGACGGCACGGTTTCGCAGCCTGCGTGGAGGCGCCCAAAAGGCCTGAGACATCGGCCTCCATGGCATCGTGCGGCTCCGGCTAATAGCCTGGCTTCAAGCAGCACTGTCAGTATTGACGGCGGAGGCCAAGGACCTGCGCGCGAGGCCCTCAGGGCAGCGGCCGCCAAGAGCGGCGGCTTGAAATGAGGCCTCGCTGGTGTCTATGTCTCACCACGGCGGTCGTCCAAGGGACGCCGATAGCGGCGCGGCGAGCCTCTCCATACCGCCGCCGGTGGTTTTCCCCCTTAGGGGATTGGTAGCCGCACAGCCTGAAGAAGACATATCCTATCTCTTTCGTGATTTTGCAAATCAGCCCTCGTTTTCAACGCAAATCACGTCTAAGTCCTTGTAATTTCTGGATTAGCCCTTAGGCTTATCAAAACTTGCGGTTTAGACCTCAAGCTTATTGAAAATTACAGCCGAGCCATCAAGCTTTTTGGACTTAGGAGTTTAGCCATCAGGCTTGTTTTCAGCATTTTAACCATCTGGTTATTGTTATTTGCGTTTTATGCCCCAGGCTTCAGAGCAAATATACATGATAGACCATTGGATCTTGCTGAATTGCATAATAATTGATTATGCATCATTTTACATCAGGTAAAATGACCGTTTGAGGCCCCAAGAGTGTTTCGTTCACAACTGTGAGGTCTACACCATCATGTGGTGTTTACCTTCAATGTGTTTTTTTAATTAACATAAGGTTGTGAAATGCAACATAAGAGTGAGGTCTACACTACTTAGTAGTGATTATATTCATTTGTTCAAAGCAAAAGTGAAGGCACAAAATTTATTACATAGCAATTATGAGGCCTACACCGCTGGTGACTACCTTCATGATGTTTTTCCAAATACTTGGAAACTTCATAGCATTTGTCATTGGTTGTGACTATAGTGTCACATACTCCATCAGGAGATGAATCCAAGGCATTGGTGACTATATTGCATATTATGCTATGAAGAGAATTATGCAAAACACTTGCATATTTTGGTGATTACCTTCCATGCATACACAACTTATGAGACGTCATCATAGCTATGAATTAAGTTTATGCACAGTTGAGATGTTTACGCCATTTTATGGTGATTACCTTCATGTGTTATAAATAACATATGGCTGTGGGGGCTATGATCAATGGGAACTGTCCATAAGAGTGAGGCACCACTAGGTGGTCGGCTACCTCTATGTGTTTTAAGAAAATTAAAGGCTTCTCCCTTTTGAGGTGACTACCTTTAATTTGAAGATCTACACCACATTGTGGTGTTCTTCTGGAAGGCTTGCCCTATGAATCACTAAGAATCACCGTGACCATGATTATGCTTAGCCATAGCATTTTCATTGTGCTTAATTTAGTGAAGGTAAATTAATGCATGAGTATCTCATGCATCATATGGCTGACCTTTTCGAAAGGTAATGCGATGCGATGACATTAGGTGGGAATAATTATTTGACATGGGTCATGGACATAGTGATCTTGTCGACCCATGGCCTTGTGGCCATAAAGACTCCACCTATAGAGAATGTCATGGCTATTTATAAATAGTTAAAATGTGCATATTTGCATTTATGTGACATCGCTATGACTCGGTTTATAAACTGAGTATGTAATGGATAATGAATATCCATTTTCCCTCTAAGGCTTCATTGAGGCGAGATATATTGTTATAAGCATCACATGAATGATTATTCATTCATATTAAGGACTTCAAGTCTGTTGAGGCTTATTATTCTGTTGTCTGTAAATCAACACTAAGTTGAGATTATGTGATAAGGCGGCTTCAGATACATATCTGACTATAAGTCCTTACTGCACTTTACATTCTCCTAGGATGGTAAACAGAAATATCATCTTTGTTTCAGGTTGCAATGCCTGAAATTCACGCTAGTACTCTTAGTACTAAGCAATAGTGGTTAGAGAACCACGAGGAGTTGAATGTAAAGTGAAGAGAGAGAGAAAAATGACAAGCAAAAATTGAGTGTATATCTCAAAAGGGAATGGATCATTTAATTTAAATGATCATAATGACAACTTTCAAGTTTGTCAAGATGGTGGTTGTACGAAATGTCGTACTAATGCTTACCAATTGGTCAAGTATTGAGTTGAATCATACCACCGGCTCACTAGAGGCAAATGTTTTTTATGGGATAAGTTTGAAGTTCTACTTCAAAAAGTAAACAACCAGAAAATATTCTGGCATGATAGAAGGAGAATGGACTCATCTATATTGATGATATACTTGTGGAATGATATTCCAAAGATATTTTGGAGATCACGTGTAGTCTCCTAGTTATCCCTAAATATCATTGGCCTATAATTGTACTACTATATATAGTATAAATTGCAACATCTTGTCCCTTGGACATGATAGTTGAGATAATTGAGTGTATGAATTAGTTTATACTCAATCTTGTTGCATATATAATAATTTTTCCTCCTTTGTCATTATGATATTGGACGATTAGAGAAATTATTGACAATTCTGTGGCTACAACTTGACAAGTTGCAATATTCCCAACAATCATCGATTGTTTTGTGCCTTTCGCATGTGACATTGGGGAATTAATTTTAAGGCACTCTCACCTTAAAATTTGAAATGAGCCACCAATACTCTTGATTGCATTCAAGAATATTTTGGATTATTCAACCATTATCCGGGTTATGTTGGTACTTCATGGTGTTCATAGACGCATCTAGAAGATGGTCTTAGATGTGTATCATTCACAAAAACCATGTGTTTATGAATTAATTGCTCAAATTGACGAATTTAGAGCAAATTATCCTCACGTGGGATAATTCCATTGCAATAGAAATGTCACTGAACTTGATTCACGAGCATTCAATGGTTATATTCAGTATATGGTACATAACCAGAATGGTTTGGCTGGATCTCTTATGAAAGAGATTCAATATTGCATAGCCAATGTTGCAGAATTGTGATTTACCAACATTTTGTTGATGGTAACATGCGGTCTCACACTCCGCATATTTGGTCTAAATGAGATCAAATGATACTGCACCCCCTTGCAGTTTGTACATGGAAATAAGTGAAGTATTTCCCATCTGCGATAATTCGGTTGTATACCGATATCACCACCCCAGCGTACATCATGGGCCTTCACATATGGTTGGGATCTATGTGAGGAATAACTATGGTATGTTCGTTAATCCGTCGAATACCTTAACCCTAGCAAGGGAGTTATTTGCATCCCATACGCTGATTGCTTTTGCAATAAGAACATTTTCTGGCATTAGGGGGAGATGTGTACCACAAAGAATGCCAGGAAATGGATAAGAAATGTCATAGACATTTTGTCCACGTACTTAAGAATCTGAACTGCATGTTCAGGTTATGAGAAATTTGCAGCATATTGCAAATAATCTGCCACGTATATATTTACTGATGACAAAGGTATCACTATGGTCAAGTACCAGAACGAGTGGAGGTACCTAATAAACCACTCGTCTCCCTAGATGAGAGCAACAGGGGGAGAATTCTGGTTGCATGAGATTAAGTTCTCATATATTTCAGCGGAAACATGGGAGATTGACTCCTCGATTAGTAAATATGATTCAACCTCAGGTTGAATGACACCTGAGGGATGCGCGGCATCCAAAGTCCAACACATATGTGCACACATTTTAGGTGTTGGGACATCGAAACACCTTGACTCCGTTGTTGTGGGAAATCACAAGGAGTGAAGAGGCATAATAAGAATTCCACGATGATATTGATTCATGAGAATCGTATATGAGAAAGTTTACATATGTCGACATAAAATTCTTCTTGAGAATTGCTAGAATCCTTTTGGGCCCTGAACCAAATCCATGGAGACTGTTGTTGCACTTATATTGGTTCAAATGAAAGGAAGCAATTAAGGAAGAGGGGCACTCGCTCATCAAAGAGAGGTGTTTACCATTGTAAAACCTGCTCCTCATAAGTATCTTCCAGAGGGAAGAAAAGTGAATTTTTGTTTGGAAACAAAAATAAATGAGGTGGTGAGAAAGCGAGGCTTATAGCACATGGGTTTTTGCAGAGACCCGACATCGATTACGATGTAGCATACCTTCTTGGTATGAGTGGAATTATGTTTCGATACTGAATGTTAATGGCAGTATAGATCCATACGGTTGATGTATGTAATGTCTACATACTCCCATGGGTCAATTGGTTTGGATGTATATATTGAAGTCATTGAATGACTTAATATTCTGAATCCAAAGGTAAATCACAACATGCATGTGTGGAACTTCTGAAGTCATTCTATGACTTGAAGTAGTCGGAGAATTGTGTGGTGCAACCGACTAAGTGAGTTTTTCCTTAACAAGGATTACTCTCATACTAATGATTGTTGATGTGTATTCATGAAGAAATCCTGGGTTGGATTTTACATCACCTTAATTTGTGGTGTCAATGATCTTATCATCAAAGTCTATATAAGACATGAAATATACACAATCATGTTAAGACGGATATTTGGGTTAAACCAAATTATGCTGAGCTTATGACTTGAGCATATCCCCCTAAGATATCAGTCTTCATATATCCGAAAGTATTGGAGAAGTTCAATATGGATATATTATATCAAAGACACATATGGTCATGTTATACCTAATATGGGATATAGATCCTTGAGACATAGGGGAGATGGTGAAGTGATAGAGGAGCATGAATTTCCATATCTAAATACCATCGAAGCACTCATATATATTGCAAAATATGTCAGGCCTGACACTATAGTTTTTGGCAATTTATTGAGAGTGCAATTCCCTTAAAGGTATAAGAATTGTGTAAGGAATATCCTAGGATATATCCAGGGCACGAAGGGTCTTGATCAATTTCATTCGAAAAATCAAGATGGGACCATGGTTTGATATATTGATAGTGGCTAATTATCTGATCCCACAATGCCATATCAAAGACTGGGTTTGCTGGAAGAGACTTTGGAGGAAGTATTCAGAATAGACTCTAAACGAGTCCTTCCAGTGATCATTCTATTTCATTTGAAGCATCAGAAAATGTGGATGACTTCATAGAATGATTGGCCACATGTGAAATCATGTGGAGATTATCATTATCCACCAAGATAATGTCACTTGTATTGCTTATGGGTTATATTTATCCTTGTAAATTACAGTAATGTAAGAGGATAATATGCAAACATATTATTGTGATATTCACAATATCTCTATCAATGTTTACATTCCAGAACTAGGTTCGTGGAATTGGTATGAGATATTCTTGAGGTTTGCAAAGTTCAGGGGGAGTAAAGTCCCAAGTTATAACCCGTTGGTGATCCTCAAATCACTCATATTGTACTCTTTTTCCCTTTATGAGTTTTCCATGATGGTTTCTCATATAAGGTTTTTAACGAGACGATATAAATACAAGTGCGGACATATGCCATATTGATTTCTCCTTATATTTTCCCATTGGGTTTTAAAGGAGTTTTCGATGGCATATTATTATAAGGTTTCTCCTCACTTTTTCCCACAGGGTTTTTGGAGGAGTTTTCAGTTTGCAATATACATATGACAAATTGATCAAGGGAGAGTGTTGAGAAATAAAAATATGTGATCAATTGTATGGGAGGAATGCCTCCCAGGAGGTGTCTCCTCAACACACCCCTTCATCATGTATATAAGTGGGTCTCCCATATTGCAATGGAAACAGTGGATCATTTGGACTCTTCATGTGTCTCTTTTACTTTCACTCTATAATAGTAGCTACCTCTTTTTCATTTTTGCGGGGGCATCCTTGTAACCTTTTTCGACGCACACGGGTCACAGAGAAGACAAGCTAGGCAGAAATCACATATTTGACCTGAGGCAGAAATCAAATCACAAACTGATCTGGTCACAAAAAAATTTCACTCTGCTGACCCTTTGGTGTGGCGCCCGACAGCTGGGCGCTGCACCCTACTGTGCAGCGCCCATCCTTAAGCGTCACACTTCCTGCCAGCATGGCAGCCCTGGTCCGTTGCGGCCCCACAGACAGCACTGCAGCGCCTAAGTCTTAGGCGCCACACATGTAATGTGCAACGCCTAGCTCTTGGGCGCTGCACAGTTTGTGTTCCATTTGGGCTGGCCCCACCCTCTCTCCCCTCCCACCCCCACCCCACCCAAACCCTTAGGCTTGCGGCCCTCCTCTCTTCCCCTCTCCCCCCTCTCAAATCCTTCTCAAATCTTGCAAATCCAGAGTATTTGACCGTGGATTTCGAAGCCAACCCCTCCCTTAAGGTAATCTCCTCCGATCCCCTCGTTTTCATCCATAGGAATTGTCACATTTTCTCAAATCTTGCTAGTTTGGGGGAAACCCTAGTTTTGACTTGGATTTGCAAATTTGTGTTGAATGATGTTATGTTTCTTTGCTAAGTTGGGTTGGTTAAGCTTCCATAGTATGCTAGGGTTAGGGTTATGTGTGTTTGATGTTGGTGTTAGGGTTATGCTATGGTTATGGTTGTTATGTGGGGGTTAGGGTTATTAATTCATATATATGTTAGGGCATATGTGTGCAAATATTTTTCTTAAGTATTTACTTGATATATGTGTGTTTTTGATTATTGTAGGGATGGGGAGAACATGTGTTTATGTTCATCATGTGGATAGAGAGGCCTTTTTGAAAGGCAATGTTGAGACGGACCCGGATGAGCTTGACATGGTGTTTGAGAGTAGTCCTAGCTATGCGGAGTTTTTGGAACAAGTGAGGAAAGATTTGAATTGGATGGACCCAAGTGACGTTGTTGAGTTCGAGGGAAGGCATAATGTTGGTTTTGAAATGCACATCCGCTGGAAGACAATGCGTGTGAACTCCGAGCAACGTTGGGTTGCATACAAGGAGACGGTTGCCGAATCTCTAGACAAGGCTCTTGAGTTATTTGCCTCCAAGAAGGTTGAGTCTACTTTGAATTTAGACTTGAACCGGAACCCCTCCCATTGGTTGCTAGCACTCCCCCACCCATGAACCGAGATCAAATGAGTGAACCTCAATTCACGCAACAAGATTGGCCAACATTGAGCCCGACTCCAAACAACCAAAATGAAGGTTTTGAAGAGGAGAATGATGAGTACGAGGAGGATGACAACGAAGTTGACCTCCATGACAACAATGTGGGTGATCTCGACCAATATCATGTGCGAGAGACAATGGACCAATCCATCCCTTTTTCCCGTGCATATGCATCGGACTCGGATGACGATGGTCCCGATGAAGAAGTTGATGAGGAGGGGTTCACGCCGAAGGAGGCCGAAGCATTCAAGAAGGTATTCGGGCGGGATCACAAGACACCATTGTTCAAGGATCTTAGTCTCGCGGATGAAGCCGTTGTGGATGGTGGCAAATGCGTATCTCTTGGAGCTAGGCCAAGTTCTCACCGTGATTTGGAAGACGGCAAGAACGGGATATATCCCGGTTGTGAGTTTCAATCCTTCTTGGAATTGAAGATGTGGCTCGACAACTACTCGGTTACACATTATCGTCCACATAAAGTGGCCAACTCGGATGTTAATGTGCGTTACACGGTCAAATGTGAAGTGCCAACATGTCCATGGATTGTGCGTGCAAGGCCATGGAAAGGAGGTCCCACTTGGCGCATAGTGAGTTGTCTAACAACTCACATGTGCCGGCACAAGAATGCGGATGGCAAGCTTGTGTACCAACAACACAGAAAACTCACGTCCGAGTTCATTGCTTACAGGCTGTCCAACCAAATATCCACACTTCCAATAATGAGCATCAAGAGTGTCATTGACCTTGTGAAAGCCATCTCTCATTACAAGGTGAATTACGGCAAGGCATGGAAGGCGAAGCAAGCCGCATTCAAGATGTTGTATGGCAATTGGGAGGAAGCATACAACCGACTCCCTAGGTTGTTGTTAGCTATGGCCGCCACAAACCCAGGCATGGTTCACGTGGTTGAGCCTCATGGGCACCAAACTTTGATTCATAACGGGAGGACCGTCTGAGTATTTGGCCGTGCATTTTGGGCCTTTGAGCAATGCGTGAGGGCTTTTGAGCATTGTCGGCCCGTCATCGCCATTGATGGCACGTTCTTGACCGGACAATACAAGGGCACTTTATTGGTTGCAATAGCAAGTGATGCCAATAACCGGGTGTTGCCTTTGGCTTTCGCTCTGGTTGAGGTGGAGAACAATGATAACTGGGAGTGGTTCTTGCGTCAACTGAGAACAAGGGTATTACCGGCTGAAAGGGAAATTTGTGTCATATCGGATCGCCATGCTGGAATTCTAAATGCGGTGGTGGTTGACATTCCCGGACATGGAAAGTTGCATCATCGATGGTGCATGAGGTCCTTTTGTGCAAACTTCTATAGGGCATGTGGTATCAAGGAGTTGGCCGATGATCTTCAGGATTGTTGTCTCGCTTTCACCAACAAGCGGTTTTCCACATTGTTCAATGCATTGCTCAGACACAAGAAACTTGACCCCGACGATCAGGAGTTTCTCAATAAGAACATTGCTGAAAGGAATATGTGGGCATGTGCTTTCGATGAAGATGGCCGGAGGTACGGTCAAATGACAAGCAATATGGCAGAATGCTTCAATAAGGTGCTCAAGGGTGTACGTGCATTACCCGTGATGGCGATAGTTCAATACACATTTGACAAGATGAATGAATACTTTTTAAAGCACTCAATGGAGACTGATAAGCAGATTGCTGGTGAGAACAAGGATAAGCACAAGTACAATTTCCCACCAAAGGTTGAAGAATGGTTGGAATTTCAATCACGAAAGGCAGACTCCGAAGAAGCTGTACTATATGACGACAACGAGTGGAAGTATGAGGTGAAAGAGCCCGGAGGAACCACAAACGATGGCCGCCAACACGGAGGCCGGGCTTTCAAGGTCTCCCTAACACGGTGTGATTGCAGCTGCATGAGGCCGTCTTTGCTTCATCTCCCATGCTCGCACTTGTTAAATGCATCCCGGGTTAGGAATGTGGACGTCAATCACCCTCTTACCGTGAGGGAGTCCGAGTTCTCAATCATGAAGGTAAAGAATACATGGACTCCACGGTTCCAGCCATACTTGGACCAATCACAATGGCCGGAGTATCATGGAGTTCAACTATGGCCGGACCCGGAATTGAAGGTCGTTAGATGGGGAAGACGTAAGACAAAGCGTCTTAGAGGTGACATGGACGGATGGGGCCATGGTGGCGGTGGAGAATACGGCACCGGCCAATTCCAAGAGCCTCGTGAGGAATCCCGTTGTGGGGGCTGCAGTAATGAGGGACACAACACAAGAACTTGTCCCAAACCAAGAAAGAGATCAAAGAAAAATGGTTCAAGCACAAGCCAAGCAAATGATAGCCAACCAAGTGAACCAAGGGGTAGCCAACCAAGTCAAACAAGTGGTGGAGTGCCAAACCATTCAAATCAAACAAGCCAACGAGGAACTAGGCAACAAAGAGGGAGTCAACTTGGTCTTAGAAGAGGCCGTGGTGGTGGTAGAGGCCGTGGTGATGGTCTTGGCCGTGGTGAAGGTCTTGGCCGTGGTGGTGGTAGAGGTCGTGGTGATGGTCTTGGCCGTGGTGATGGTCTTGGCCGTGGTGGTGGTAGAGGTCGTGGTGATGGTCTTGGCTATGGTGCTGGTAGAGGCCGTGGTGGTGGTGGTGGTAGAGGCCGTGGTGGTGGTGGTAGAGGCCGTGGTGCTGGTGGAGGCTGTGGTGGTGATCTTGGCCTTGGCGGCGGCCGTAGTGGAGGAATGTTCTCTTGGCTCAATGGACCATTGCCGTATGTGACTTACTATGATCTTGTTCTTTTGGCTCAATGCTTGTGTTGTCATTTTGTATTCTGTGACTAACTATTATATTGTCATTTTCATAGGTATGGAAACAATGAAGGGGGTGGAGGACACGGAGGGGGAAGGTGAGATCCCTTAGTGGTGCGAGGAGGGAGAAGAATAAGAAGAAGAAGAGAGGAAGAAGAAGAAACTACATGGACCGTGATTTGGACAAGTATATGTGCTATGTGTGTATGACTATGTGAGGGGACTAATATTTCTGTGTATGACTATGTGAGACCCTATGTGTGTATGACTATGTGATTTGGACAAGTATATGTGCTATGTGTGTATGAGTATGTGATTTGGACTAGTATTTCTGTGTTTTGGATGTGATTATGTGGCATCTTTATGAATCACAAAACAAAAAACCAAGAGGTATTTGAAAACAGCGATTAGTGCGCCCAAGGACAAGGCGTTGCCTTTGTGTAGTGTGGCGCCCAGGGCTAGGCGCACACCTGTGCAAAACCTCTTGGAATGCTTCGGTGCTCTCGGTGGCATGTCGGTGTGCAGCGCCTATGGGCGGCGCCACACTACAGTCTGGCGCCTTGCCCTTAGGCTGCACACTGACATGCCAGTCAGATCAGCAGATGTTTCGATATCTTTCCACCAAAATTGCTAAGTCGGTGTGCGAGCCTAAGGGCAAGCGCGGTCACGGCGCCTAAGGGCTAGGCGCCGCACCCACTGTGCTAGGGCGCCAGACTGTAGTGTGGCGCCTTGCCCCTAGGCGCTGCACTGCGCCTTGCCCTTAGGCGCTGCACACTGACTTAGCAATTTTTGAGGTGGAAAAGCTACTGGAACGCTCCTGGTGCTCTCTAGACTGTCATGTCAGTGTGCAGCGCCTAAGGGCAAGGCGCCTTGTGTAGTGTGGCGCCTTTCCTTGGGCGCCGCACACTGACATTTATTAGGCTGCACTAACTCCTCCCACCCATCCCACCCCACACACCCCCACCCTCCACACAAACCCGAAGCTCAGTGCCTCCCCTCTGCCCTCCTCTCTCCCCCTCTCAAATCCTTCTCAGATCCGGAGTATTTGACCGTGGATTTCGAAGCCAATCCCCTCCCTTAAGGTAATCTCCTTCGATCCCCTCGTTTTCATCCATAGGAATTGTCACATTTTCTCAAATCTTGCTAGTTTGGGGGAAACCCTAGTTTTTGATAGGATTTGGAAATTTGTGTTTCTTTGCTAATTTGGTATGGTTAGGCTTTCATAGTATGCTAGGGTTAGGGTTATGTGTGTTTGATGTTGGTGTTAGGGTTATGTTGGTCTTAGGGTTGTGTTCATTGTTAAGTGGGGGTTAGGGTTGACCAATAATTCTCGGTTTTGTAGGCATGGCTTCATCCGGAACCATGACGAGGCCACCGTGTGCTAATCAAGAAGACATGCCGAACAAGTGGGAGGACGCATCTTTGGACAAGGTGAAGGAGAAAGATGTCAACATCCCGCAATGTTGGTGTGCAGATGTTTGCAAGGTGAAGGTGTCCACCGACCGAAAGACAGCATGGACGGAAGGGCGGAGATATTTTGTATGCCCGAACTATGCTTATGATCGTGCACTTCCAACTAATGCCTATGACCAACCACCGGTAAGCTCGAGAAGTAAAATGTTACTCTCAAATGTGTGTCAACACTAACAACAAATTTTCATGCACTCACCGCCTCCTCTATGCAAGTACTTCACGTGGATAGATCTTGAAGTGCCAGAAGATGTGAAAAAGGACCAATACGCAGATTGTCTTAGGCGACAACGGCGGTTCGAAGAATCGTTTAAAAGAGGCTTGCAGGAAGAGCGTCGTTAGAAGGAGAGGATGGAGCGGAAGAAACGAGAGGAGGAGAGGGCATGCCAAGCGAAACTTGCTCGTGAGGAGGAGAGGCAAGAAAGCTTGCAAAGGCTTGCGAGGCGCAAGAGGAGGACTCGGCACGTGACAAGAAGGGGAAATGGCCTCGCTCTACTCAGTAGGGACTTCGCTTCGGTGCAGTCATCGTCAACTATCTTCTAATGAATGTGTCGTGAAGTTGTGAGGGCATGTGAGATGTTGGTGAACTATCTTCTAGGGCAAGCTGCCATTTGTCATTTGTAATGAATGTGTCGTGAACCATGTCGTACTAATGTTTGAATTATCTTAAGTTATGAACTCGTCGGCATAAAATTTGTGTTTGTTCAAATTGCTGTGATGCTGCAGTCATTGTAAGTATTATGGATGTGATGCAGCAGTCATTGTAAGTATTATGGATGTGATGGAAGCCAACTGTTGGCTTTCTGGATAGCCATGGGAGTAGTGCAGCGCCTAAGGGTAGGTATTTGCCAGCATAAATCTGGCGCCTAGCTGTTAGGCGCCACAAGATAAAGGCGCCTAAGCATTCATAGCGCCAGAAGATCTTGCTATAAGCTAAAGCTAAAACAGATGCCATTTTGGCCTCTGCAGCAAAGACACTCACGTAACTACAACATCAATAGAAGTACTATAAACTGCACATGCTAAGCAAAGAGAACTAATAACTTGAACATCATATCATTTAAGACAATTCAACATTACTTCAAGTTTGCAAACACAAATACCATAACATAACCTCACAAGTTCACAAGTTCATCATATAACATTACTTCAAGTTTCAACATATAACATAACCTCACAAGTTCATCAACCTAACACAAAGCACTAATGCCTTCCGCGCGTGTTCCTGGTGCCACGCCTGCAGGCAATCTTCTTCTTCTTAGGAGCACGAGGCTCCTCTTCGTGCACTTCCTCCTCCGCCTGCGGCTCCGCCTCCGCCTCCTCCTCCGCCTCATCATCCAAGCTAGCCATCCGCAAGGTCCCTACGACCACCTTTGGGTTGCCTTTGTTGTCATAGTCGTTGGGCGTGTACCGGCGTCTGGGCTGCCTAGGCTTGAACACATATGCGGACCGAGCTTGAGCGTCCGCCAAAATCATGTCATCATCAAGCTCATGGCCCTATCACACAACGAAACAATATGGTCAAGGCCGGTGTCGTAATCAAGTGAGAATCACATCTAAAGGCTTAGTCATACCTCTTGGTTGAGCGCACCCTCATCATCCATATAAGCATATGAGGAACTCACATCGTCCCCCTCATGGTGAGATGCGGGGTCTGATGGTGTACCAGACCTAGAGGCAGATGATTCATCATATTCAGGATCACGACAACCGAGAAGGTTCGATAACTGCCTTAACTTCTTGGCCTGACGCTGTAACATGAACAAGTGTGTAACATATCAAACTTCGCAACATAGATTGGCTCTCATAGTGAATGCGATATGTACCTTGAGGAATGCTCGTAGTGAACCATCATCATTGCGGTTCAACGGTGTCTTCTCCGAATAGGTGGCTCTCATCACCGCTTTCTTGATCTCGGTGCGCTAAGGATGAGAAAGAATGAATATGTTAGTCATTCAAACATGTGTATACGGTCAACGGGAAAGTAAAGAAGGGAACACTTTACCACATAGTTAATCACCAGAACAGCAGGCACTCCTTGCCCTTTCCTGACATCTCTGTTGTACTTCCCCTTTGCTAGATCCTCAAAGTTTACGGGTTCTTCAAGAATATCCTCATTATATGCCGGCGACAATATCTCAACTCGAGTAGTTCCAATAAACCATCGTACGTAGTTATCAAAAGCTTGTTGGCTGTGCTCACAAAGCGGGGCGCGTGCAGTGCTACAAGCTTGCTCCACAGAAAGCTGGAAGCGGGTAACATACGAAGCATGATGCTTGTCCCAGTCCTTTATCTTCCGCTGCCTTCTCCTGTCCAACCTGCGTGGTATAAAACCAAGCATTAGCACAATCAAAAGGAGTCCCAATGCTTAGACAATACGCAGACATGCTCTCTTACCTATGAAGTGCTTTGTCGTGTCCACCTAGTCCGGCGGGTGAGGCTGGAACAGACCAAACTGACGATACACACGATGCGGCAAATGAAACTCAACCGCCCAGTTGCATATCAGTGGGCACCGCATAAGCCAGAGATCCTTATCCCGCAAGCACATCGGGTTGAGGAGGAACTCCTCGGTGTACCCCAAGCTCTCATCAGCGCCATATGGCTGCCATTCCACCTATGAAACAGGGCAACAATGCAAATTTGATGACTATTTTTCAAGCAAGCATGTTAAAGGACTGAAGTAATGAACTCCTTACCTGCTCAGCCGTAATCGTGTCCAACTCGGCAGTGTACTTTTGGTACATGAGATTTACATCGTTCGTCATCTCGGAAACGATATCCCACTTGTAAGCCCACGTGGGGCGCCGTAATTAAATCATGTTCATCGCATACCAAGGATCAAACTGGCGCTCTTGAAGCGCCCAACGGTGACGCCAGCTCCATACGTAAAGTAGAAGCAGATTACCACCAATGCTCGCACTATCGTGATCCCGCAACACGCATCGTCCAGCTACATATGAAAGAAAAACAATGTTAACTTGAGAGCAAGCTTGCATTGCTAATGAAGAAATGAGTTGATCACAAAACAGACCAACTACCTGTCGGTACAAGTAGGCAAGAGTCGCTGAACCCCAGCTCCATTTGCTATCGAAGGCGGTCAGCGCCTTCACCACATCCATGGGCGTTCTTGCCAGTGGAGTCAGGAAACAAAGTCCTCGACACAACGTACCACATATACACACGAGCATGTGTCTGGATCACATCATCAGTGGCATCCGGAGGGCACGTCGCAAAGTTATTTTGAATCCACGTGAAAGCAGCTCCGGCTGCTTTCCTTTCCATCTTCTTCTTCTCTTCTCCCTCCTCTACATCAGCCTCAGCCTCGGTAGGAGCCATACCGATAAGAGCAATCATCTGCTCGCGCCACCCATCAGAATCGGTGCTCATACAGAGAGGCCTCCCGTCGATAGCAAGACCGGTGATCAACGAGACATCCTCGAGCGTCACGGTCATCTCCCCAGTCCGAAGATGGAAACTGTGCGTCTCCATCCTCCATCGATCAACAAGAGCGGACACCAGTGGAGCATTCAGATTCGGCGTGGACCGGCTGACCAACAGAATCCACGGGAGTAGTCCTGCCTGCTTGATGTACAGTGTGTACCGCTCGTCGTAAGGCATGGCAGGACCAGAGACTCTGTGATACCGAATCTTCAGAGGTTCAAGCTTCTGCAAAAAACAAGTGATGACAAATCTTAGGGCATGTAAATTTCAACTAAAGGCAAATTTGCAAAAGATTTAGATTACTCATTATTACCTTATCCTTCTCGCGCATCATGTAGGACCGGTGTTGCACGTCGTAGACATCGTCCAGAAGCCAAACCATCCTTACAATTTCAAACAATAAACATACATGAGTTCATCTTCATCTCAAATATACACTAAACATATAACATGTGTTCAACTAAAAGAATCTCAACATCTCCTTCTCACACAATGAATATGTCATATGTGTTCAAATAAACTAAACATCTAATATTTCAAATAAACTAAACATCTAATATTTCAAATAAACTCAACATCTAATATATATCTAAACAAACATCTCATATATGTCTACAAAAATAAACATCTCATAGTTATCTATAAAAATAGGCATCTCATATATATCTAAAAAAACTAAACAATCTAGGGTTTCACTAATAAGAATCATATATTGTGAACTAATAAATAACACTATGGTACTACCAATATGAATACACATCCTAAATCGAGCAAATCAAACAAATCAAGGGTTCCATCAAATCTTGGACAAATCTCTAAAATGGCAACAAATTTACGGAGCAAAAGAAAGATAACGGAAGAGTTTACCTAGTAGGATGGATTGGGGATCGAATCCACGGATCAAATCTTCAGATCGGAGAGGGATGAGGGGGGGGGGGTTAGATGGGGGCGCCGCCGCTGCTCTCTGTCCAGAGAGCGGAGAGATGAAGAAACTGCCTGGTCGGGCTGGGCGGCGCAGCAGAATCTTGTGCAACGCCTAAGGTATAGGCGCTGCACGTCACAGTGTGGCGCCTATCCCTTAGGCGCTGCACAGGTGCGTGTGGGGCCATAACTGGACCAGGGCTGCCACGCTGGCAGGAAGTGGGACGCCTAAGGGATGGGCGCCTGATGAGGGTCTGGCGCCATTGCCGGCGCCACACCAAAGGGTCAGCAGGGTGAAATTTTTTCGTGACCAGGTCAGTTTGTGATTTGATTTCTGCCTCAGGTCAAATGTGTGTTTTCTGCCGACAAGCTACTGTAACCTTGGTCACTTCAAGATCAACCACTAGTGATCGAGATACTTTCCTTCGATGGGAGGAAGGAGACCACGGTAAGCCCTCCAACAGAAATAATCATTCCACGAGTATGAACTTCAGCAGGGGCCGGCCCTGGGGCATGGGCAGGGGGGCGACGGCCCAGGGCCCAGCCCAGGGAGGGGCCCATGATGTAGTGCACATATATAATATAGCCGAGCAAAAATAGGTGAGAAAAAAAATTATGAGAGAAGAAAAACGAGATGAGGTAGGCCCATCAGATAGCAGGTAGAGATTAGCGAAGTGTCACGCACGCCGCACGGCAGGGCCGCTCGTTTTGATTGTGAAACAAATCAATCGAAGATCTCGCGGACGCCTCGCTCGTCTGTTCGTCCTCTCGTCGCTGTGGTCGCCTCGGTCACCGCTGTGCGCGTCGCCCGCCTTGCGGCAATCCAGCAGCCGCAGCCCGCAGCAGTACGTATACATGTGTATGTGAGCAGTGAGCGCAGCCCACAGCCGTACGTATACGTATCCATGCATAACTCTCTGTACCATGTTCCTGATCCATCCCTGCAAACCCCAATTTCAGTAATTTCTTTTTTTAGAACGTATTCAACTATTCATCCATGATCCATCCTCTAATTTCAGTGTTCACGAAGTTCCAAATTTTTATGTATAGTTTTCGAATTCAATCCTTCATAGTATGTATTCAACCATCCTTTTTTTTGTCATTCTATGCACATGTCTAGGGTTCCAATCATTCAAATCATCCGATGTATAAATTTCTAATTCCTTGAATTATTTTTTCTTCATAATATTAGGACATTCGCCCGCCATATTGCCTAAGAAGGATCTGTCAATTGCTCAAACAAGGAGAACAAAGATAGAAAGGGATCTGAAGATTCAACAACTGAAGGGTACTTAAGTATTATTGTTGTCGATGGAGTCAGTTGAATTTAGTTCTTATTTGAGGTAATCATATCATGTTACTTTCAATTTTCTATCTTTTTAGTATTTCTGTCGTAATATGGCATTGTCCAACAATTATTATGTTTAAGTTTATGTACCACGCACGCGCATACATATATATGATCTTAGGACATAGGGGCACATGGCATCGAGTTCGCCTAGGGCCTCCCGAAACACAGGGCCGGCCCTGAACTTCAGGTTAAATTATCAACTTAATTTGTTCCATGCTGCTTTACTGTATGTTTGTGCTCACTAGGCAGAATATTGCCGTTGCTTACCTTGTCATATGTGTTCTTCACACCCATTTGAGTGTCTAAAGAATTTAATTCACCAGCTTTTCTGTTTGTGAGTTATCAAGTGTTGTTTTCCAGCGCTTGTTATCTCAGTTTTGGGGTTTGCTCCGGTTTTAAACTCCGATTTGTTGGGCATCTTTGGTACACACATATGTTCTTAAATCTAAATATGTTATCAGTTACCTGATAATTTTTAAGTGCGTTAACATTTTTTCATTTACATACATATTTTCTTAATATGTGTGCTTTTAAAAAAAATGCATGACCACTTGTTGAAAGCGCGAGCATTTGAAATGACATGGATATTTTTGAAAATGAGAGAAAATAATTGTCTTACAGCTTTATTTCTGAAAAAATATCGTGTAATGTAAAATGTCCACTATGTATTTTAAACAATGTCCATCGTGTGGTGAAACAGTTTTCTTCCAAATTTGGAAAATGTTTACCAAATATTTAAAATGTGCTCGTCTAGTGTTGAGAAATTCTCGCCACGTAATTAACAATTCTCACCTTGTATTTGGAAAAATATTCACGTTTTATTGTAAGAAAATTACTCCCTCCGTTCCCAAATACTTGTCTTTCTAGGCATTTTAAATGGACTCAACATACAGATGTATGTAGACATATTTTAAAGTGTAGATTCACTCATTTTGCGTCGTATGTAGTCACTTGTTGAAATCTTTAGAAAGACAAGTATTTAGGAACGGAGGGCGTAGAACATATTTTTAAAACATTTCATGTATAAAAAACAAATGTTTATAAATTAAAATATGAAATAAAATAGACATGCATAAATATAAATATCGAGAAACAAGAAAATGATAGGAAAGACTAAAAGTATTTGTATTTACTTTCATGAAAAAGTAGTAGGAAGGAGAAAAGATAATAATAAAGTGAAAATGGAAAAGGACAAAAATGAAAAGGGCGAAAAAGAAAAAAGAGAGGAGGAAATGGGCGGCACCAACAAATAAAAAACAGACAAAATAAACTAGAATAAACTGGCGAGGCCGTATTAAATACGGCTTGTGTGATGGTATAGTTAGGCTGGCCCACGATGGCTTCCCGAGTGTGCTATCTTGACTATCTCATGCAATGAGCTTAGAGCATCTCTAGCCGTTCAGCCCTCCAGGGTGCCGAAAAAGAGCGGCCTGGGGGCGAGCCGGCGCTAGATAGGCCTCTAGGGTTCGTTTCTCTCCAGCCACGCGCCCAGGTACCACCCCCGAAGGCGCTCCATATTTGAAATCCATCATTCCCGTTCAAAGAAACAACAAACGTCAATCATCGCAATAGTTCGGCGATTCAGTGACACAGTTCGGAGATCAAATGTAGTTCGGCGTACAAAAAAGAAAGGATGCGGAAGGCATCAAACGTCAAGCTCAACCTCCGGCGGCTGCGTCGGCGGCGTACGCGGGCTGGGAGGAGTCGGCGCGGCTTCCGGGCTGTTCGGCGCGGCTTCTGTGCTGCTGGGCGCGGCGGAGGCATCATCGGTGGGGCTGGGCGTCGCGGAGGCTTCGTCATCAGCCACCGGGCTGGGCGGCGGTGTCGGCGTCGCCGGTATCTGGTTCAGGATGAGGCCGCGCTCGGCCAAGAACCACGCCTTGAGCTTCTCGTCGCCGCTCTGGAGCATGTCAGCGCCGCCCATCAAAAAGGCGAGGTCGTTGTTCCTCTTCTTGGCGTCTTGAGCTTTGAGCTTCGCGGCGGCGCTAGTCTGGAGCAAGTCGAGTTTGACGGCGCTGTTCGCCATCAAAACAGCCCACCTCGCCTCAGTTTTCTCTTCTCGTTCGGCGGCCCTGGTCTTGGCGTCGTCGAGGCAGTGTTCGATGGACTCTTGCACGCACGCGGCAGCCGACTCGGCGTATTTCGCCTTCTTGGCACCTTTGTAGCCGTCCGGTCGCTCGTCGGACGCGCCCGCGGTCGGCGCGTCCGGTTTGTACATCTCTTTGGCCTTCGCTATGGTGCGTCGGACGGCCGCCCATTTCTCGCACTTGTCGATTCGCTTGAAGAGGTGGAGGTACTTGAAGTCTGCGTTGCTGTTGTCATCGCAGAACATAACGAACATGCATAGCAGCTGCGCCGAAGAAAGAACATCAGTTGGCGCCAGAGCGCGCCCGCGCACAAGGCGAAAGAGCGCGCGCCCGTCGAAAGGCAACAGTAAGAACGGGTGCCCACTGGGTGGATTTGTCATCGCCGCGCGCGCCACGTCTGCCTGTTCAGCAGCACGCTCCGCCGTCGTCGCCGACGCAGCGTACGCCGCTTTTTCCCTCGCCTTCTTGGCCCGGGCGCTCCACATCCCCCTTCGGCTTCCTTTGCGCTCCCGGCGCTCCACGTCCGCCTTCCACTCGGCGTTGGTCATGCCGAGGGGCTTGGACAGCGGAGCCCTCGGCTTCCTTTGCGTCGGCTGGGCGGCGGCGGCGGTGGGATCCGTCGAGGCGCGTGGCATCACGTACTTCTTCGGCGGCATGGCCGGCGGAAGGGCAGGGAGGAGGCAGGGGTTTGGCGGTAGGAATGGAGAAGAGAGGGTGGGAGCGGGAGGAAACGGCGGGAAAAGGGCTTCCAGTCGGCTTCCAGTCGCCGACAGAGCGGCCCCACGCCGCTTTTCGCTTGCGCCGGCGCACCCAGGCGATACCTGGCCGTGTGGGTTCGGGGCGAGATCGCCGGCTCTGGATTTCGCCCAAACCGGTGCTAAACGATATCCTGGGGGCGCAACTGGGCCGATTTTCGGCCACCGGCGCTAAAAAATCGCCTTGGGGGGTCCTGTTGGGGGCGCCGCTGGAGATGCTCTTAGACCAAGTCTAGCAGATGGTGTAGAAGCACGCTGGCTTTACCCTTTCTAGTTTCTTCTTTTCTTTGGGACTGGCAATCATATCCATTTTTTTGACTCATAATCAAGTAACCAAACTTGCATCCTGGTTTAGCTCCAAGTAGGCAAGACAGAAGGGGTGCATGCTTCTTGGATTAACTAATGTGGATGTAGACATTGTTGCTCTGCATCTAGTCTTACACATGGTTTATTCTCATGTTCACACTGCAATAATTGGCTTTCCAGGTCATGCAAAGCAAACCGGTTACCTGTCCGAGTCTGAACCAAAGACACATCCCATCATGTCTAGATTTGCAAAAGCTGGTTTCAAAAATGCCATGTGGCCCTGCCGGAATTGCACCCCTGGTTGGTTTTCTCTTCTATACCATATGCAGGACCATTTGCAACAGAATCTCACAGACGCCATTTGGTCGGGCGCGATGCGTGCCCGTCGAATCTCAATCGATCACGCTTTTACACAAGGAAGAAACTGAAGATTACACTATGTGCTAGCACTATTGATACGCATTGCTGGTTGCATCACGAACAGCAAAAAGATGGTGCTCACGTGTACAGATTTCCATCACACTGTATTGATATGCAGCACCTGTGCTTTAGGAAATGGCGACAGGACTGAGTTGCGGGTACAAGAGAACGCTGCTGGACGATTAGTGTTCCGTATAAGCCGCGAAAGTGTAAGGGTAGGCTAATCCAGAGAAAGTGAAAGCAAGATGCTACGGGGCAAAAGGTTCAACTGAAAAAATTGAAAGCCCCAAGCTGGCATTTTCATAGTGTTCAGCATCCAGAATAATCAGTTAGGTTCCCTATCTGATTGGCTAGAGCACTCGCTTAATCTTGCCCCCCACGTCTCTGTTAATATAGCAGTACTACTAAAAAGAAGAAGGTGCTAGATTGGAAGTTTCATCTTCGTTTTGTCGGGAACTAGCTAATGTGTCATCCTATGATTCTTCAGCTAGATAGTGCGTTTGCTTGTTGTAGTAATCGGCACTTGTTGGCTTCAGATTCATGTTCTCTTAATGCGTTAACGAAATGATATTAGGAGTAATAGCGAATATCCATGTCTTGCTATACAGAATCCTACAGAAAGTAAAAACATATGGATATGTAATATATGTATAAGAGATTTCTTTGAACCAAAGAGACCTCTAGTGTATCCGATCCGTTTCATTTTTGTCAGATGTTAGCATATGAAAAGAAGTCACTGAAGGCCTTTTCTTTTACTTGTTCGGGAAGAACCCACGTCTGCTTATAGTGTGTAAAATCCGGTCGCTGTAGCATTACTCAACGTGCACCATCAAATCAAAGGGATGTGCATGGCAAGCACAACAAACACAACAGCTGCTTGACCACCTACCGTATGAACCATGCGCGGCTAGCCAACGCGCATCTTTTCACGTGCATCACCAAGGTTTGGCGCCGGGTCGTAGAATCTCACGCGTCCATCTTACTTTTGCGTTTGTGATGTGGCCACTCGTCCACTCACGCTACCCCAACAGGCTACAGCCCTGCCTGCCAAGATCTGCCGGCCATTCGCTGGCCGTCGCGCGCAGCAGGCTAGCTAGCTACCGTGCGCAGCGCGCCGCCCGGCTTCTTCGGGAAAATTCAGGCGATCGCTTTCGAGTTCGCACAGGTCCGGTCAGATGAGTGCGTGCATGGCCGGGTCCGCGCGTCTACCTTAGCTTAGCATGGTCCAGGGTGGTGCAGTTGCAGGGTGGTGCCGCCATGACCTGCCAATATCAGCACACACGCACCGCCCAGCCGGGTTTTGTGCCATGTAAAACGCGGCTGGAGTCGGATTGTTAACTCGGTGATAACTGGAAGGTGGAAGCTAATCTCAGCCCTGACGTGGTAGCAGACCGTAGATCTCTCACCCTCACCGTCCTAGCAAGTTGTTTGTGTGGAGTGGTTTGGGGTGTCCCGGCCGGTATGTCCGGGAATTCTTGGTAGCTTTGGAGTTTTGCACATTTGGTTGTTGTTGGTTTGAAGCTTTGACCTAATTATAAGGACTACTGTCTCGTGTTTGCCAGGCAAGGAGGTCAACCACAGTTTATACTAGTGGCTTGAAGTAGTATTCTGCACATTTTTGAATTGCCGTCTGACCAAACGCTACTTCTATCGTTCAACACCATATACATGGAGGTGCAGAGGTGGGTCACACCAGAAAGCTCTGCAAGTAGGAGTACGTGCTTGGCATACCTTGATGGTGCCTCCTACTGGTTTGCTTTGCTTTGGCAAAGCCGGGTGGTTTAGGTGCACAGCATTTGGTTGCACGCAGCCTTTTGCCAAACCGGGGATCAAAATCATTAGGTCGGGCATTCACCACACCCCGCAATATCAGATTAGGTATTTGCATGGACTCAGATTTCACATTCATCGTACTGATCTTTACCTTGAGATTCCCCTGGCTCTCATGATAGCATCGTTGAACAGTGAAAACCCATGGCTCACAAAACTACAAAGCCTACATTTGCTTTACAGCGCTACTATTTGCCATCAACAGGTTACAGGTCCCACCCTTTATTTCATTGCCCCGAAGGAGAAACCTTCAACTCCAAGCACGACGTGCACCAGAGAAAGAAGAATCTCGTGAAACCGTGCGAGCTCTACAGTCTACACTATAGCGTCTTTCGATGAAGCAGTGTTCCTAGCTCCGCCCGCACCATATATAGTAGGCGATAGCTAATCACTAGGTATGATCACGGTTGCCGCAAATCAAAAGACGCGACATATGATCCGATCGTGGCACTAGGAATCGCTACACAGTACTGTCCTTTTCAAACAAAAAACAGCTACCTAGTGTATCTTGAATTGACATGACTGGTCGCCATAAGTTTCATCCTCTTTTTCCTACTCTTTTGTAACGGTCGTATCTTGAATCGCTACACGGTACTATTTTTCTTCGGGGTGGTTTCGTCTGTATCACTAGGTTCGTTTGTTTCCTCCTACTCCATCTATTCGTTCGGATTTATTAGTTCTTCACATATTTTCAATCGAAAGTTTGATCATCTTTTAACTAATACAATATAAAGTACATCAACATGCTACAAAATAAATATGGTTGGATTTGTATTTAAAAGAGGTTTACATTTTACTATTAATTAAATATATGGTCAAACTTTTATCCCAAATAAAAGGGGTCTAAGCGCATCTCCAACGCGGGCCTCCCGCATCCGACCGGGAACAATCTGAATTTCCGTTTCCCCGCAAACCCGAACCAAACCTGGGGGCTTTGCGGGAGTCCGGACATCATCCACGTAGAACTCCGACATCCGGGCCCACCTAATACTAAGGTGGAGCCCACACATTTGGAGCTGGCCACGATGTTTCCGCGGCAAAATTCCTCTTTCTCAACCCTCTGCTCTTTCATCATGCCGGTCTCCACCCCAATTCTCGCCCCTTTCCGCCATCGCCACCGCATGGACCCGTACAAAAAGCTGCTGGAGACGGTGGTGGTGGAGGATCCGACGATCACGTCCGTCCCACTAGTGCAGAAAAAGCCATTGATGAGGTATAAAGCTAAACAAGTTCAAGTGCATCTCATGACTCAAGGATGAGCGCTAAGAGATAAGAGCGCTAAGAGATAAGAACGATAAGACTAAGTCGTCAAGTGCTCCTATGAAGTGCGTAAAGTTGTTTGATCCTCCAAAGCACTTCACTGTCCAGCCTCTTTCCTAGAGGCCGCCATTGCTGGAAAAGCATAGCCCATTTAAAAACATAGTTCGCCGTTTGGGAAAGAATTACACCTTCAATCACCATTTTTTATGGGAAGTCCAAAGTGCCCAAGCTAATGCCCCAAAGGTTCTCGATGCGAGCCTCCTTTGTTGGCCGCTAGATTGCTGAAGTAACGTTAAAAGCTCAAACATAGCGTTAGGTTTCCAGGTAGGGCCGAAGCATTCACGCAAGCAACTCCAAAGAAATAAGGGTTTGCACCGACACGGAAAGTGGTTGGCATCCTCCGGGGCCCCACATAAGGCACATCAGTTGTTGCCTAGCCCTTGGCGTAGGAGGAGGGAGAGCACGATTACAGAAGGAACAAACGGACTCACCTCTCGCTGGATCCCGGGTAGATGCGCCGCCGCGCACGAGAGAGAGAGAGAGAGAGAGAGAGAGAGAGAGAGAGAGAGGACTGGTGACGGGGAGCGGGGCGAGCTTCGGACGGAGGAGGGCCCGGCGTGGGTGGCGCGGTGGGGAACTAGAGGAGTCGCGTGAGGGGTGCGGGGGGAGGGATCTGGTGTGGGAGGGCGATATTTTTAGTTATTTTTTTGTGGGCCCTAGAAAAAGTAGCCCAAATAGCACGTCTCCACCGCGATAGTTTTTTACATGGGTTAGATCCAACTAGCTGAAACCAACCCATGTGTTTGGATCTTTTAGAGCTAGTTGAGGCCGAACTAACTCAATCTAACTGTAACCGAGGGATCAAACAGACCAATGCGACAATCGTTGATGTGTCACGGCACGGTGCACGGGGACAGCAGCAGCAGGAGGAGCGCCAGAACTGTTCCCGGATCTTGCGTTTTTAACCCGGCGCAGATATTGCATGTCCGCCTAATTAAGCTTGCTCAAATTAAGCTCGCTTCTGTAACTCTTCCCCAGCAATGTCGATCTTACTTAATCCCACTCCTGAATTAGCTGGGGGGAAAACCCAGCACAAACCAATCAGTGAATTAGCTGATTCCTAGTCCAAAGTCTATCTATACCAGTACCAGAGTGAGTCCAAATAGAGAAGATTCTCTGTAAAACACAATTCACGAGTGGTTTATTTTTCTTTGATTATGCGATGACTGGCCTATTTATCCGGCAGCTTTGGCTTTGGCACGGATGCGCACCAGCAACACATGTCATGTCGCTTGTTTTTACTAGTACTACGTACTACATTTTGGGTGAAGATTCTCTTGCATGCGTAGGCTGTCACAGGCGCAGCATTTTCCAAGATTCACACCAGACCAGGGTGACGAGGGAAGCAGCGGTACATGCTTGCGACATGGAGAACCTGTCTCTTCTCGCGCGTAGATAAAAAAGGACTTTGTTCCCATGTGACGGACAACAAACAACTGGTACCGGGGCGCATCCCTGTACAGTGAATGACTTTGGTAAAATACCTCTACTCCTTTCTCTTGTGCACGCGAGAGATTCTGCTTTATTCACGTAGTATATTTGGATGTGTTTTCTTGCTACTTCAGTCCCGTGCTGGTTTTACGTACTATACTCGGAAAGTCTCTTCTACTGCTCACAATCACGTACGTATGATCCTCGTATCCTACTACCAAGTAGTCCTATAACTAGACAGAGAAGACGAACAATTGTAACAACCGGAGATTTTACGAGGAGAAATGCAACGGCGTTCCACGTGTCGGTGCATGCATCATCAGGCCGCATGCATCCGCGCGTGAAAGGTGGAGGTACGCGTATCCCTGCTTCCATTCACGGACCCGTGACCGATCCAGGGGTCGGTCGCAACGTTGGGGTGATGCAAAACGGACGGAGCATACAGGGACAGGGTTTCCACCCAATCATACGGGAATTATCAGGACATATCTCCGTGCCGGGCGGGCGGACTGTCGCTCGATCGGGGCGTCGCCATCGCCCCGTCACATGCGCTGATGTTGCGCCGATTGGACTGGATTCACCGGACTGGATGCGACGTGGAGCCAAAGCATCCTCCGATCAGAGATGAGGCTGTGCGCAACGCAACAGCATAGCGGACGACGGCGATCGTCTACCTCAGCTCGGTCGTGAACTAGCGGCGTGGGCGACCCTAATGTGTTGCTGTGCATCTAGTCATCATACACATGCTTTATTCTCATTTTTCACGTAGCCATTATTGGCTTACCAGATCATGCAAAGCAAACCAGTTACCAGTCTGGATCACGTCCCATCGTTTCCAGATTTGCAAAAGATGGTTTCAGAAATGCCATGTGGCCCTGCCGGAATTGCACCCATGGTTGGGTTTCTCTTTTTATGCAGGACCATTTGCAACAGAATCTCGTAGACGCCGTTCGGTCGGGGTGCGATGCTTGCCCCTCCTAAAATCTCAATCGATCACGCTCTTAATAGAGGAAAAAGCAAAACTGGATTTCCTACACATAAAGAAACTGGATACCGATGGTTGTGGGTACTTGCATTATGAACACTAGACAGATATTGGTTAGAGCTACATGTTTCCATCACACAGTATTCATCTGAGGCTGTGCAAATAGTGCTTTAAGGAATGGCGACAGCACTGAGTTGGGGGTGACAAGAGAACGATGCTAGATGATCAGTGCATATGTGTTCCTTTTAAGCCGGGAAAGTGTAGGGGGTAGGCCAATCTCAAGAAAGTGAAAGCAAGATGCTACTGGACAAAAGGTTCAGCTGGAAAAAATAAAAGCCCCTAGCTGACATTTCCATAGTGTGTTCCGCATCCAGAAATAGCTGGCTAGATTAGGTTCCCTATCTGATTGGCTAGAGCACTCGCCTAATCTTGCCCAACTTCTCCTTTAATATACAGTACTACTAAAATGGAGAAGGCGCTAGGTTGAAAGTTTCATTTTCGTTTTGTCTGGATAGCATAGCTAGCTAGCTAAAGTGTCGTTCTGTGATTCTGCGACAGACAAATTTAAGGAGATCGAAACCTAAAAAATCGACTCGAAGAAGACGCGTCATCATCCGTCTGAGCGCAGCCCCTACGAGGACTAAATCCTATCTATCTACTTGTCTGTGCTGAGGGGTGAGCATTCCCCTCACGCCGACCGGCTGCCGAAGTGGGTGGCAGAGGTGAATCCATGGGCTCACCACCGAGGAGGAGGGGAGAAAAGGTTTGTCCTAGTCGCCTTGTTAGGGTGGAAAATAGCACGTCCGACGATTATTGTTGCTTATTCAACATCCAGTTGAACCATTTTTTTTACTTATTCGCGTAGAGTTCAGACACTTTTCATGTTATTAGTCCAGATGCCAACATCAGCGGCTACAACTCGTTTTAAATCCTTTGTTTTGCACTTATATTCCTCCTTTCCCTGTTTCCGCATTTCTCATTCTTAATAATCTAGAAACATGTCCGAAACCTGCACCATCCGATCAAAAAGATGTGCATGCCAAGCACAACAAACACAACAGCCGTAGCTTGCCACATCTTTTGACGTGCATCAAGCAAGGGTTTGACGCGGGGTCCGAGAATCCCGTCGATCTCATCACTTTTCTGTTCGTGATGTGGCCACTCGTCCACTCACTACCCCTAAGCTACCGATGCAGCATGCATCAGCCCCTGCCGCCTGTCAGCTTGGCAAGATCTGCCGTCCATTCGCTGGCCGTCGCAGCAGGCTAGCTATGTGCAGCGCGCGCCCCCCGGCTTCTTCGGGAAATTCAGGCGATCGCTTTCGAGTTGGCACAGGCCCGGTCAGGTGGGTGCGTGCATGGCCGGGTCCAAGCGCCTAGCTGATCTTAGCATGGTCCAGGGTGCTGCAGGGTGCTGCAGGGTGCAGGGCCAGACGCTGCATGCACATATTCTGCATCCTCCATGCCCTGCCATTCGCAGCACAGCTTTGTGCGCCATGTAAACTGGCGCGGGCAAGTTGTTTTGTGTGGAGTGGTTTGCGGTGTCCCGGTTGCCGGCCGGTATGTCCGGGAAATGCTATAGCTAGCTAGCTTTGGAGTTTGCACATTTGGGTGTTTGTTTGGGTTTAGTTAATAAGGACTGTCTCGTGCTAGCCCGGCAAGGAGGTCGGTCAACCGTAGTTTTCTGCACATTTTGCATTTTCTAATCTAACAACAACGCCGTACTACATAGGGACGATAGCAACGTTACACTAGCAGTAAGACAAGAAACCGTTGCTGAGGTGGGTCACATACTCACATTGGCTAGCTCGGTATGTGGTACTTGTTTGATAGTGCCTCTCGTACTGATTGAAAGGTGGCTTTCATATATCCTGGGTTGGTGCGCAGCATTTGATGGCTAGCCTTTAAAGAACGGGACGCACAGCCTTTTGCCGAACCGGGGATCAAAATCATTAGGTCGGGCATTCACCTATTGCATTGGTGTGTGGTTCATGCCACTGCCAGGACTGATATTTGTATGGGTTCGTACAAGTTTTTGCACAATCGTCGTAGTACTAGTACCGATCTTGATGCCTTAAGGTTGCCCTGGCTGGCTCTCATGAGAACACCGTTGAACAGCCCAGACACGGACGCATCCTCTGCTTCTTTGCACCACAGAAAGAAGAATCCCGTGAAACAGTAGCGTCTTTCAATCTTCCATGAAGGACTGTTGCTAGGTCCATGCATGAAAGTCACGGTTCATGCTAGTCACTACTCCGACATATGATCCCATCGTGCCACTAACAAACGCTACACATTACTGTACTTATTTTCCTAGAAATGAGCCGCTAGCTGGTGTATCTTAAATTGACATGACGGGTCGCTAGCTTGCACATATACAAGTTCTCTCTTTTTCTCCCTCTCTTCTGTCACAGTCCAAAACAGCACTACTATCGGTGCAGCATACTCTACTAACTGAGCTGTTTGGGTTGGTTTCGTCCATACAATAGGATTTCGTACATCCACGACGTCGACCATGGAGATTGTGTGTGTGCAGTGCTTCGGATCCGTTCGGATTCGGAGGTGTGGAGGAGCTTGGCGAAAGTCCTGACCGACTTTGGGTCGGTGCGGCAACGGCGGCGTCATGGTGCCGTTCTCCTTCTTGAAGGCGTTGTCGTGAAGCTCCATTACACGACTCTCCGGGAGAAATCCCTAGTTTCAGTTGGTTGAAACGGGTGATGACGGCGGCTACGTCGCTTCCTTCTTTGAGGCATCGCCTTGGAGAGTCAGCATACTGCAGTTTGCACGGATCTCTTCATCGTCGGGGACAGTGGACGTCGGGACGGCGGCTCCGGGTGGTTTCTCATTGTGCGTCGAGATGGCGATCTCGAGAACAATGCGAGTGGCAGCTCTATGAGGTGGGGCTCTATCTCCGCATTGGTTGGGTGGCATCCTTGTCCCGCTTGGGCGGTAGGGGTGTCGGCTCGGTCGATGCGCCCCATAGGGGGCGGTCCGACATTATGTCGGGGCGGCGGCCCCGAATGTGGTGAGACGTTAAGTGGTCTGCGGCGGTTGCCTTGAGCGATGTGGGCTGCGGGCGGTGGGTTGTCTTGGCGTTCTTTGCTCGAGGAAGCGGTGGTATGTCGGGCGGCGGCCCCGGAAGGTGGTGCCGGTTGATTGCGCTGGGTGTGACGGAGCGGTGGATGTCGGGGCGGCGGCCCCGGAAAAATCACTATGGCGACCAGACTTCTGTGGCAACGATGATGGTGGGAGCGATGTCGGCGATGCGGTAATGGTTGCGGTAGTCGGCTCTTCTCCGGCGTGTCCACGGTATTGCCTCGGTTTGTTTGTTGCTGTGGAGTCGAAGCTGCGGCGGCGGGGCCCTGTGGTGTACGATGACTGGCTGCAGGTGGCCCGTTCGGTGATCTTTCGTGGCGCCAGCTGTGCCTGGTTTTGTTCTTCTGAGTTCTCCGTCAGAGTCGGAGCTGCGTTGTCTGGCTGTAGGTTGACATGTTGTCCAATAGGGTGGGCCTTGCCCAATGTGTTTCAATCTAGGGGTGAGGGCTTGGCCCTTGTTGTTCCGGTTTTCGCCCAGTTTTTCGTAATTAACTGGGCAATTCTCTTGTGCTTAATTAATAGATGAGGCAATCTTTGCCTCCGTTTCAAAAAAAAAAAAATATTACATGCATGTGCATGTGCATCGCTAGGTTCGCTTGCTTCCTAGTACTAACATCGATGCATGATTGAGTACATAAAGAAGACCATGATACGTACCCCGCTAATAATTCTTTTGCTAATTCCTCGCTAGTTAACATGCAGGTAACGTGAGTACTAGCTGATGTAACACGTACGTGACGCACTTTAGTTTGCAAAAACATTAAACATGCATGCACGGGCCGTAAGCGCGGGCACGAGCTGCACGACGTCGTTTGCTTGCTGGATCGAGCTCTCTCCATCTCCGGCAGCTAGCCGGCACCGTGGTTTATGGCAATATTCATTCATGGCGTATTAACTCGTGGCTACTGGTGGTTCATGTGGTGATGTGGATGTGTTGTCTAGCACGGCTAGCCGGGCTCTGCCTGGCTTGTCCGTGTCTTCTTGGTTTGCTCTCCTGGCTCGTCGAAATAACACCATCAACCGTAGATGTGTCACGGTATGGGGGCAGCAGCAGCGCCGGAACTGTTCCCGGATCTTGCCTTTTTGTAACCCGACACAGTGACGAACTGACGATTGTCTGGCTAATTAAACTTGCTCAAATTTAGCTCGCTTGTCACTGTTTCCTACCATACCACCAATGTCTACGTAGTAGTATATGTTAATTCTACCTCTCCTGGATTAGCCGATTCTTCCTACTATCTGAGTGAGCGAGTGTGTTCAAAGAAAATAAACATGAGTGAGTGAATGAATATGGAGAAGATTCTCTGTAGAACACAATTCACGAGTGCTTTCTTTTCTTTGCTTCGGTGACTGGTCCTCCTATTTATCCAGCAGGCTTTGGCTTTGGCTTTGGTTCGGATGCGCACCTGCAGCACATGTCACGTCGTTGTTTTTTACATTTTTGGTGAAGATTCTCTTGCATGCGTAGGCTACCCCCCTACCTCACACTGGCTGGCGCAATATTTTCCAAGATTCACACGAGATCAGGGTGACGAGGGAAGCAGTACATGCTGGCGACATAGAGAACCTGTCTCTTCTCGCGCAAGAAAAAAAGCAACTGTTAGGGGATCTTTAACTCGGACCCGTAAACTTTCCGCAATCGTCCGAATCATGAAAATCATCCAACGCCAATCTATATCGGTTTGCGTGATGGTCCGGACATGATTTCTCTCGTAAATTAAAAACAATAGCATGGGAGGATTACGGGAGTCTGGATACGCAGAACGTACCACTCCGACACCCACGGCCCTCCCAATCCCCCTTCCCGGCCATTTCCTTCCACTCCACCTCTTCTCCCCCTTACTTTGCATTCGCACCCTCCACCTCCGTGTCGCAATAGTTCGTATTCGGCTGTCACGGAGGCATTACCGGACGTCCACAACCAGCACTGATGCGCCCGCTCGTCGTACCAACGGAGCTTTCACCCGTGGAGCCGTTTGTACCCAGGTACACTCTGCCCCCTGTCGACGACCTTCGTGACGGACACCACACGCGAGCGGGTGTTCGGTCAAATGTCATTGAGCTTATTTTCAAATGTTATGTCGTTTTTTAGAGTACAAAGGGTGATGAGCTACTCGGTCATGGAGGATGAATTGTTGTGTCGTGCGTGGCTGGCGTATCCACGGATTTCATAGGCGGGACCAGCGGTCACCCTTACGGGTGCAAGGGCACGAAAAGTTTCACGCGGGAAAGCACATTGCGCCCTAGGAAGCACACAGCGACCATGCAACCTAAGGTTGTTATCGTATCGCTGGCACGCTATCCAGGTCAGCGTCACCAAGCTCGAGGCAAGGTGACCATTGCATGCGGGCATAGTGAAGATGGTAAGTTTTACTTCCTCTTGCTTAACTTGTTGATTGATTCGTTTACTCGATGTTGGTCTACACATTATATGTAGCCCGCACGCGCCACGTGTTGTATCACAGGTCAGCGGGGCGGCCATTTACGTGCACACACTGCTGGATGAAGTTGAAGGGGAAGTATGTGTGGTAGGACATGATCCGCTCCTGAAAATATTGTTGAACATCCATGAACTAGTCAAATTTGAGACCTTGTTGTACTAGACTTAATTTGCATGATATGGGTGAATGATTTGTGTTATTTTCTATCCGAATTTTGATGAATATCGGCCGGTTCGAATGAATTTCTTCCGGTTTGTTAAAATGCGGTTTGAAATTTATGCGGCCAGCGTCGAATCTGCCTCCGCATCCGTGTTCACGGACTGGTCCTCTGTCTGCGGACGGATGCGGGATGTTTTTTCCTGTTTTCGTTGGGATGCCCTTAATTAAAAAAATAAGGATTCTGTTCCACGTGACACGCAGCAAGTGATACGCGGCGCATCCTTGTACTCCGGAGGCCCCGCTTTATTCATGTTTGGTGTATCATTTTGCTGCTACTAGTACTATTACTATGGTGCTAGTTCTACGCAGTACTGTTCTCACTGGAATGTACACGGATCAAATATTTCAACTAAGATAGTCGCGTCTCCTGCTCACGGCCGTGCGATGCAGGACGTGTGTTTGATCGTAGGACCATTGTATTCGCGGCGTCGCATCGCACGCAAGGTGGACGCGTCTCCCGGCCATTCACGGGCCCGTGATCCTGTGACCGATCGGTCGCGTGGGGGTGGTGCAGAACCGACGGAGCACACAGGGTTTCCGCCAATCATACGGTGATCATCAAGGCTTCCCCGCGCCGGGCGGGCGGGCCGTCTCTCGCGGCGTCGCCATCACGCCGTCACATGCACTGGCTGATGCGTGGTGGGATTGGACCGGACGGACGCGACGTGGAGCGAAAGTATCCTCCGATCAGAAATGAAGCCGCGTGCAATGCAACGGCACAGCGAACGACTGGGATCGTCAACGTTGTGCCCATGAGGTGAACAAAATGGTCTGCCATAGTAGCACAAGTCTTGGCGCTGAAATTCGCTTCTTTAGCTTTGACCTGCGCTCAAAACTATGTGCGGGCTAGCCGCCTACCTATGTTCATTGTTTGCATTCATCTTTTTTTTTGCGGGAGAAAACTTGTATTACTCATTCAAAGAGTCCTTACAATCATCAGCTACAACTTCATAGAGAGGTATCTTAAAGACTTGTCTTTGATCAACACTAAACCGAGCGCTTCAGCTCGGAATGCCACATCTTCCCTTGCACCCAAAAAAACCACCTGTTGGACACTGCAAGATCCATGTGGATGGGGGAGTGCAAGGAAGAAGAGGAGGATCAGCAGCTGCAGTTTGTAGAGATCAGGAAGGAAACTTTATGGGGAGCTCGGCTCTAGTCATAGAGGGAGTAACCGATCCAGCCACACTTGAAGCGATTGCGTGCCGCGAAGCTCTCGCACTTGCCGAAGATCTACACATACAACATTTTGTTGTAGCATCCGATTGCAAACAAGGCATCTCAGACATTCACAAAGGAGCCAGAGGTGCATACGAGGCGATCATCAGCGAGATTACTAGTCATTCTACTTCTCTAAATTGTACTTTTTCTTTTCAGTCTCGTGCTGTGAACTATGAAGCACATAGCTTAGCTAAATTTTCATTCTCTAGAGGTCCGGGGCGTCATGGTTTGGCACCCCACATGACCTGAGACGTATCCCACTTCATGTGGCTTTTGATGAATAAATCAGGTTTTTACCCCTCAAAAAAAATCAGCTACTATCACCAAAGTCTCCTCCGAACCAGCCCCTATCCAGGTCATGGTCCTACCATGATTTCTAGCAAACACAGCCAAACTATCACTAGCTTTATTTTGGGAACAAGATACATGAGTAATACGAGTTTGTCTAAGAGACAGCAAATGTTTTATCTCCTGCACCACAGAGGCATACACTGAACGATCGACGTCTTCACATGAGATTATGGTCACTGCCTCCAGGGAATCCATCTCCACCACTATTGGAAGACCGCAGCGTTGGATCGCCAAGGAAACACCTTCCATACAAGCACAAAGCTCCGCCTCCAAGGCATCTCGACAGGAGAACAGAGATCTGCTAGCAGAAAAGTTAATGACCCCTTGGTGATTACGCAAAAATCATTCCAGCACCGGCTACCTCCGAGGGTACGAAGGATCCATGAGTGTTCAGTTTAAACCATCCCAGTTCCGGGGCGCACCATTTTTTCCCGTCAGCCACATTGAATGCCTTCACAACTCGAGCTGGTCTTTCATAGACTATGCAAGCTTTACCTTTGTCCGGGTCCACTTTGGGGTTAAGGTTGATGCCAATAAGAGAGTCGACATAACTCCGGAGAAATCTTACATATGCCTCCAAAGGAGGTGCAGGTTTGGATTGAACAACTTCATTCCCGACGAACCAAGTCCTCCATAGAACCATCATTACCATCATTCGCCCCACATCGTTCAAAGGCGCCAAGACATGAAGAAGCCATTCCTTGCCATTATTCACCAGTTCTTCTAGCTTCGGGATCGCCCACACTTTGGCCAATGCAAGATAAAAGTCACACCCAAGCTGACAGCGACCAAAAGGGTGAAAATTATCTTCTTCCTCCACGCCACAAACCGGACAATGGCTCGTGGTTTCAAGTCCAATTCTATGCTTCCTCTGCCAGGTCGGGAGTGCATTGGTAGAAAGACGCCAAGAAAAATTACGTACAGAAGGCGAAGCCCAGCTCTTCCAAATAAAACTCCAACACTTCCTTTGACCTGACGGCGCCGTGCTCGAAGAAACTTTAGTACCACGGTGCATTTCTTCAAACGCCAAAGTGTAAGTCGACTTCACTGGAAAAAGCCATATTTACCCGGGCCCCAAGCAAGCGCATCGTCCTCCAACCTTGGGGAGGCTCTGATCTTAACTATTTCACGTACGTCCGTGTCAACAAAATACTGAGAGAGGAGCCCATAGTTCCACGAACCATTCTGGTTTAGCAAGTCTGACACAAAACGAATACGACATATTTCCTGGGGTGATATTGGCTTATACGAAAAGGGTCTTGGAATCCAATTGTCACGCCACACTCGAATGCTTATTCCATTCCCCACTCTCCAGACCAGACCCTTCTTCAGTAACTCCAAGCCATAGCTGATAGCTTGCCATGACAAAGATGCATTCCCCGAGAAAATTGTGTCCTCCAACTTGCCCAATGGATAATATTGCGCCTTTAGAACTTGGGCACACAAGCTATCCGGTTTGGTTAGTAGTCTCCAAGCTTGTCATGCCAGTAATGCCTGATTAAACAATCGAAAATTGCGAAAATCCACTCCTCCCTTGTCCTTGGCTGGAGCAACTTATCCCAGGCTCGCCAATGGACTTTCCTCTTGCCTTCAGATGAGTCCCAGTAGAAGTTCCTTACCATGCATGTGAGATCATCACAAACAGAGAACAGAACCTTGAACACCCCCATAACATAAGTTGGTAGCGCTTGAGCTACAGACTTGATCAATACCTCACGCCCTGGTTGTGCCAAATGACCATCCCCCCGCTGCAATAAACGTTTGGTTAGGCTAGTATGCAAGTTCTGAAATCGGCCTTTTGACATACACCCCTCCAGGGTTGGTAACCCCAAGTACCTCTCCTCAAACTGTGGATTAATGACCTGTAATGCATCAAGAACTTCTACCTGAACAGCAACTGGACAAGCCTCGCCAAAGAATAATGAGCACTTGTCATAGTTCAAACTTTGACCCGTTGCCTTGCTGTAAACATCCAAAACCGCTTTCACCTTTTCTGCTTGAATTCTAGATGCCTCAAAGAACAAGAGAGTATCGCGTGCAAACAATAAGTGAGATATACCCGGAGCCGTTCTGCAGACTTCAACAGGGGTGATGTCCTCCTCTGCCACCTTGTTTCTCAGTAATGCTGATAACCTATCTGCCACAAATAGAAATATGAACGGAGATAAGGGGTCACCCTGCTGCAGCCCACGCGACGGTGCAAACGAATCCAAGAGAGTTCCGTTAAATTTCACTGAATATCTCACCAATGTGACACACGACATTATCCAGTCCACCCACCGCTGAGAGAAATTCATCTTTTGCATCACTTGCCTCAAGAAGACCCAATTTACCCTGTCATAAGCCTTGGACAGATCAAGTTTGTAAGCACAGAAACTCCTCGACGGATCTTTCTCCTGCTTAATGTAGTGAATGCACTCGAAAGCCACAAGCGCATTATTAGTGATCATCCTCCCTGGGATAAAGGCACTTTCCTCCGGAGAAATGATACCATCCAGGAGAGGCCTCAACCTATACACCAAGCACTTCGAAATCACTTTGTAAATGACATTACACAAACTTTTAGGCCTATAATTAGATAACTTGGAGGGGTTCTAGACTTTAGGAATAAGCACAATTGAAGTAGAGTTTACCCCCTTCGGCATTACACCCATGTGAAAGAAATCCTTTACTGCCGCCAACACACTGATACGTCTCCAACGTATCTACTTTTCCAAACACTTTTGCCCTTGTTTTGGACTCTAATTTGCATGATTTGAATGAAACTAACCCGGACTAACGCTGTTTTCAGCAGAACTGCCATTGTGTTGTTTATTGTGCAGAAAAAAAAGTTCTTGGAATGACCTGAAAATCCATGGAGATAACTTTTGGAAAATATAAAAAATACTGGCGAAAGAATCAAGGCCCGGGGGCCGACACCCTGTCCACGAGGGTGAGGGCGTGCCCCCTCCCCCTGGGCGCGCCAACCAGTCTCGTGGGCCCCCTGCTGCTCCACCGACCTCAACTCCAACTCTATATATTCTGTTTCACGGAGAAAAAAATCAGAGAGAAAGTTTCATCGCGTTTTACGATACGGAGCCGCCGCCAAGCCCTAATCTCTCTCGGGAGGGCTGATCTGGAGTCCGTTCGGGGCTCCGGAGAGGGGGATTCGTCACCGTCATCATCATCAACCATCCTACATCACCAATTTCATGATGCTCACCACCGTGCGTGAGTAATTCCATCATGGGCTTGCTGGACAATGATGGGTTGGATGAGATTTACCATGTAATCAAGTTAGTTTTGTTAGGGTTTGATCCCTAGTATCCACTATGTTCTGAGATTGATGTTGCTATGACTTTGCTATGCTTAATGCTTGTCACTAGGGCCCGAGTGCCATGATTTCAGATATGAACCTATTATGTTTTCATGAATATATGTGAGTTCTTGATCCTATCGTGCAAGTCTATAGTCACCTATTATGTGTTATGATCCGACAACCCCAAAGTGACAATAATCGGGATACTTCTCGGTGATGACCGTAGTTTGAAGAGTTCATGTATTCACTATGTGTTAATGCTTTGGTCCGGTACTCTATTAAAAGGAGGCCTTAATATCTCTTAGTTTCCACTAGGACCCCGCTGCCACGGGAGGGTAGGACAAAAGATGTCATGCAAGTTCTTTTCCATAAGCACGTATGACTATATTCGGAATACATGCCTACATTACATTGATGAATTGGAGCTAGTTCTGTGTCACCCTATGTTATAACTATTACATGAGGAATTGCATCCGACATAATTATCCATCACTAATCCAATGCCTACGAGCTTTTCACATATTCTGCTTTGCTTATTTACTTTTCCGTTGCAACTGTTACAATTACTACAAAACTGCTATCATTACTTTTGCCACTATTACCATTACTATCATACTACCTTGCTACTAAATACTTTGCTGCGGATACTAAGTTATCCAGGTGTGGTGGAATTGACAACTCAACTGCTAATAATTGAGAATATTCTTTGGCTCCCCTTGTGTCGAATCAATAAATTTGGGTTGAATACTCTACCCTCGAAAACTGTTGCGATCCCCTATACTTGTGGGTTATCACACACCATCATTTAAGGTGCCCCAATTACGCTGAAAAAATCTGGCTGGGAGGCCATCCGGCCCAGGAGCTTTAAGCGGCCCGATCTGGAAAAGAGCATCCACAATCTCCTTGCTAGTAAATGGCGCACAGAGTCTAATATTATCCTCCTCTGACACCCAAGCTTCCAGAAGATCAAGGACATGCGATGTATCCAGGGATGTGTCGGCCGAAAATATGTTCTTGAAGTATTCCATTGCCATAACCCCCATGGTTTCAAAGTCTGAATGCATGATGCCGATACTGTCCGTCAGCTCACGAATCTTGTTTTTCCTTGCTCTCTAAACTGCCTTACTTTGAAAATATTTGATGTTTCTATCCCCTTCCTTCAACCAGGTTATCCTAGATCTTTGGAACCACAGCATCTCCTCCTGATAGAGTAGTTCATTCATTCTATCAGTCACCCTTCTTATATCCTACCTATCCGCGTTCATATGCATTAGTTCTTCCAGTTGGGATCGTGACTTAGCCAGCTCTCGTGTGACATTACCAAATTTCTTGCTCCACATACACAAGGATGGCATTCTTTAGACAACGCATCTCGCAGCTGGGCCAGATTCTGGACATTTCCCACTGCCTCCCAAGACTGTTTAATCACATCTGGCAGCATGGAGTCCCTTTCCCAAAACAACTCATAACTCCTCTGTTTGCCTCCATTTGGCCCTGGATCTGCATGACCTTTGACTACTATCGCCACATGGTCGGAACAAGGCGAAGGAACATGGAGTACCGACGAGAACACAAACAAGTTCCTCCACGCATTAGTGGCCACCGCTCTGTCTAGACGGACTTGCACATTCGCTACACCCCCTCTTTTATTGTCGTACGTGAACGGTATACCAATAAATCCCAGATCCATGAGACCACAAACCTCCAAGGCATCCTGAAAGGCAACCATCTTTGCTTCTACCCGTGGTGTAGCTGACAGGTGTTCATATTTCCACAAAGCTTCATTAAAATCGCCGACCACCAGCCATGGAAGATCATTGCTGTTTTTCAGGCGCTGCAACTTTTCCCACATAATATGCCGATTCTCCACTCTTGGCGCTCCATACACACACGTCATTCTCCACTGGGCTGCACCCTCCTGAACACGCACAAGGACATCAATGTACCTCTCTTCCTTGTCCAATATTTCCACCTCATATGACTCATGCCAAAACAAAGCAAGGCCGCCACTCATCCCATTGCAATCCACACCTGTAAAACCCTTCAAGCCAAGGCGAACTCGAATTCTCCTCATCTTATCTGCTTTTTGCCTAGTCTCACACAAAAATACCAATTTGGGGGAATGCGACTGTGAAATAGTCGCCAACTCGCGAACTGTCCGGGTATTCCCCCCTCCCCAGCAGTTCCAGCTTAGAACATTCATAGGCCCCGGCAACCCTCCATGCCGGAGGCCCTCCATGCCGGAGGCCGCCTCGGATGCCACATCCATATCCATTACTTCACCATCCACACCTTATTTCCTTCGTTTAACGATCGGAGCTTTCCCTGGGGTAGACGAGGGGCCCACATCAATACTATCCGAGGTACTCCCTCCCTCAATCGTAAGAATAGTACTGGACACCGTGCCGGCAAGGTTCGGAACCGGTTGTCCCCGTACGCTAACTGTGCCATCACCTGCAACCAATCTTTTACGAGCTGACCGAAGATCATCATCTCCCAAGTTTTCCTCCTAAGTACCACCACCAAGATCTCCCCTCCCCGAACGAGCACCATCAGCCTCCCGCCCCCTGCTTGTGCTACATTATTGCCCCTGCCCCCTAGTCCTCCTCTACCTCCTGCTCCTCCCCTACTTGCTCCACCCATACCACCTCTGCCTCTACCTCCAGCCACCCCCCCCCCACTCCACCTCGACCACTACCAGAACCATCAAAAGGTGGCTCACTATTCCAATGGAGCCAATCACCCCATTCACACTTCGCTGGGTCGTGGACACCATCACCACACTCTTCTACCACATGTCCCATGCATCCATAGAAGAAGCAAAAGTCCGGCAATTTCTCATAGCTTACAGGGTACCTCTTGTATTCTTTTAGTGTGATGGGTACGAATCTAACCAAGGGTTTATGCACATCCACAAAAACTCTAACCCTTAGAAAGATCGATGGATTGATCCTCCCCTCATTTACTGCCATGGTGAAGGGTGGCATGCCCACCTTTTTGGCCACTTTCTCAGCTAACTCCTTCCTCGTTAGACCATTCGGTAGTCATTTGATTCTAGCCCATAAGGGGTACATATCCAATGCATACTCAACGACATTGGTAAAGCCATCATACTCAATGATAACGACCGGATCTCTACGAATTGCCAAGGCCCTCCTTCCATCACCCGCTTCCAATCCCCCAAGCAATGGCACTGTGCCAGGAAGAGATTAGGTCCTTTGATATTGAACATTACTCCTTGGGCGCAGGACCATGTGTTCCTCAATGAGTTCAGCAGCGCCGCATGGCTAAACGACCTTAATGTATGAACCCTAAAAAGACATAGCCATCTAACCTCCTTTATCAAATCTTTAACCTCCCCCGACAGATCCAAGCCTTCCTCCTCTTCTCCATGGAGTTTTAATCCCTCAAAGACATCTTCCAAGGCCGGATCCTGCCCTAGGTTTTCCTAATCCTGTTCCTACTCCTGACGGCCGCCCTCCGCCACATCCTCCCTCGCATCTTCAGCGTCCACGTCCAAGATCAGATCATTGAACGAAGAAACGCCCCCTCGACTCCCTCCTCCATCTACCTTCTCTTCCAGATGCCCTAGCCCCGCCTAGCCTACCTGCGTACCTCCTGTCGGTGTCAAAACCGGCAGATCTCGGGTAGGGGGTCCCGATCTGTGCGTCAAGGCTGATGGTAACAGGAAGCAAGGGACACAGATGTTTACCCAGGTTTGGGCCCTCTCGATGGAGGTAAAACCCTACTTCCTGCTTGATTAATATTGAAGATATGGGTAGTACAAGAGTAGATCTACCACGAGATCGTAGATGCTAAACCCTAAGAGCTAGCCTATGATGGTATGATTGTAATTGTGATCGGCCTTCTAAGGACCAACCTCTACGGTTTACATAGACACCGAAGAGGGCTAGGGTTTACATGGAGTCGGTTACAAGGAAGGAAACACAATATCCGGATCGCCAAGCTTCCCTTCCATGCCAAGGAGAGTCCCATCCGGACACGGCCCGAAGTCTTGAGTCTTGTATCTTCACGCTTCAATAGTCCAGACGATGTATACAGTCCGGCTGTCCGGATACCCCCATATCCAGACTCCCTCAGTAGTCCCTGAACCAGGCTTCAATGACGAGAGTCCGGCGCGCAGTCTTGTCTTCGGCATTGAAGGGCGGGTTCCTTCTCCGAATACTTGATAACCCGCCACCCACTGTGCTTCCGTCACTCACGCCACCCACTGTCGGTGTCAAAACCGGCGGATCTCGGGTAGGGGGTCCCGAACTGTGCGTCTAGGCGGATGGTAACAGGAGACAAGGGACACGATGTTTTACCTGAGTTCGGGCCCTCTCGATGGAGGTAAACCCTACTCTCGCTTGATTGATATTGATGATATGGGTAGTACAAGAGTGGATCTACCACGAGATCAAGGAGGCTAAACCTAGAAGCTAGCCTATGGTATGATTGTTGTAATGGTTGTCTTGTCCTCACGGACTAAAACCCTCCGGTTTATATAGACACCGGAGAGGGCTAGGGTTACAGAGTCGGTTACAATGGTAGGAGATCTACATATCCGTATCGCCAAGCTTGCCTTCCACGCCAAGGAAAGTCCCATCCGGACACGGGACGAAGTCTTCAATCTTGTATCTTCATAGTCTTGGAGTCCGGCCGATGATGATAGTCCGCTATCCGGACACCCCTAGTCGAGACTCCTCGGTAGCCACGAACCGGGCTTCAATGACGATGAGTCCGGGCGCATAATGTTCGGCATTGCAAGGCGAGTTCCTCCTCTGAATAATTCATAGAAGATTGTGAACACCAGGATAGTGTCCGGTTCTGCAAAATAAATTCCACATTCCACCGTAGAGAGAATAACATGTACACAAGTTCAATCTGGCGGCGTATGTTGTGGCATGACGTCACACCACTACCAAGCCTTTACTTGAATCATTTTTACTATACCACCTCGGTAGCGTTTAGCGGCGGTTTCCTTGGTGCGTCTTGTCGAGCAGAGATCGTGTTCCCTTTATTCCGGATTCTCATCAATACGGATGTGGGTAACCCAACGCGCCATTGATGGTGGCGCTTGGGAGATAAGCGAGTTTTACCAGGCCGGTGGGGACGCATAGTCTTCGTCCGCCCATATATAAGGGGATAAGGATCCACCCTTTTTACCTACGCCTTCTTCCTCCTTTGCTTATCCATCTCCGCGCACTCGAGCTCCAGCGCCCAAGTCCGCGCATCTCGTCTCGACCTTCTCCGACCATGTCTGGAGCGAGAGGCAAATTGATGGCCTCCTCCGTTACGGAGGGGCACATCGAAAGACTGCGCAGCGCCGGATATCTGTCCAGCAACATCACGCACCGGCTGCCCGACAAGGGGCAGCTCATCCCCACCCCCAGGCCTCATGAGAGGGTTGTATTCCTTCCCCACTTCCTCCGTGGACTGGGCTTCCACTTCACCCCTTTGTCCGGGGGCTCATGTTCTACTACGGCCTGGATTTCCATGACCTGGCGCCAAACTTCATCCTCAACATCTCACCATTTATCGTTGTGTGCGAGGCCTTCCTCTGCATCTAGCCCCACTTCGGCTTGTGGCTCAAGACCTTCAACGTCAAGCCGAAGGTGGTGAAGGGCACTCAAGCGGAGTGTGGAGGCGTCATGTTGGTCAAGATGCCCAACGTCATCTGGCTCGAAGGGGCCTTCGTGGAGTCCGTCAAGGGGTGGCAATCGGGGTGGTTCTACATCACCGAGCTGCGCGACCCTAAGTGGGCGGCGGCCCCCGAGTTCAGATCTGGTATCCCTATGCAGCTCACCTCCTGGAAAGAGAAGGGCTTGCCATGGGGTAGTTCGGAGGAGCTGACAGGACTCCAGTCCTGTCTCCAGACCCTGGTGAACAAGAAGCTTAGGCTTGTCAATGTGATCCAGGTCATGCTCATCCGCCAAATTCTCCCCTGCCAACAACGGGCCTTCAACCTGTGGGAGTTCGATCCGGCACGGCACCGGACTCTGAACGGGCTCTTCGACACGACGTATGAAGCCGTCTGGAGGGTGCTGTTCAAGGGCAGAGAAGCCCCCGCGTCCGCAACTGAAGATCGCGGATTCAGCACCAAGCGCCCAGCCGGTGAGGTAAGCTTCGTTATCCTCTACGGGACAATTGTTTTCTTTCATAGTTTGACTCTATGTGGGATCTAAAACTCCCAATGCCTTTGACAGGACTGGCAGAGGACGTCCGGACAGTAGGCTGTCGGCTCCCTTCCCGAAGACCAGCGGACGCCCGCTTAACGGGGCTGCTGGTCCCGGCACTCTATGTGGTGCCGGAGAAGAAGGCCAAGAAGAAGGCCAAGGGAACTCGAAAGAGTTCCCGTTTTCAGGTGCCCGATGACTCCGAGGCAGACTCCTCCCCTGAAGACGAGGAGGAGGAAGAAGAATCTCTCCCAGAGGAAGGAGAGAGGAAGAGGAAGGCTTCCCCGACAGGGGTGGCCGAAGGGTCCAAGAGGGGAAGAACTATTCCCCCGGACAGCTCCGCCAACACCAACGTTGGTGACGAAGAGTGGCCCTCAAGGGCCAGGCCTCCGGCAAGATCGTAAGTATCCAGATTCCTGAATGATTTATAATTTCTCTTTTGTGTCACATAGTGTCCTTCTAATGCCGCACGCTGCCTGCAGTCCGGCCGATGATGATCTCCTCGCTTCATCGAGCGGGTCGTTGGCTCCGTCGGATGTAGATTCCATCCCGACTGCCTCCACCCCTCGCGACGCTAAGGACGCCGAGGTGGGATCCCGAGAAGGGACCCATCAGGAGGAGGCTCCGGAGGCGCCACAAGGCAGCCTCCCGGACTTTGCGCCGGACTCCACGCCGGAACCCGCAGTGGTTTCGGAGTCCGGCAGGTGGCCCCTTCACAAGAAGGGCAAGACCATGACGTCGGCGGCTTCCGTCCAACCGGAGGCGCCAGACAACTTGTTGGAGGCGCTCAAAGGCGCTTCCATCGAGGAAGAACACCGCACTATCATGAGTGCGGTGATTGAAAGTCGGCTTCGCCAAGAGTGGGCTGACCGAAGCTCGCATAGCCTTCTAACGAGCTTTGAGGTAAGAAGTTTAAAATATGTAATGTAATATCGCATAGACGGTAGCCCACGATGCTCGGTTCGGTGTTGGAAAGAAAAGCGGATGAGAATCTAAAAAGATATCTGTGAGGTTGTTAAAATTATGTCAATATGGGTTTGCAGGCTTTGCTGCTGACCTCTGCCGCACTGACTGCGGAGGTCGGTGCTTTGAAGGAGGACCTCGAGCGGTCTGAGCAAGAGCTCGTCCGTGCCAAGAAGCAGCTCGAGGACAAAGAAGGTGAGTAACACCACTTTGAATAGTTACCTTCTGAGAAAAGGATTTAGGTTGCGAAAAAATAACAAGGATAACGTGGGTGCTGCGGGGGCCACGAGCGAGTGGCAACCACGAAGGAGGCTGTGTCATGACGAGCATAATCTTGCGCATGAGCAGGCAGAGCGAGAGAAGCAGGAGGCGCGGGTGGCGGAGGTGCATAAAGAGCTCCAGGCTCTCATGGAAAAGCATGAGAGTTTGGAGCGCGACTCAAAGACTCAAGAGTCCGAGTTTGCCTCCGCTCTCGAAAGTGCCAAAGCCGCCAAGGCCACGGCCCATAAGTCCCTCCAGGAGATTGAGGCGGTGAAGAAGATAGCGGCGGGTAAGGCATTTTTCATGCAAAGCAAGCATGTGAATGTAAATTACCTGTTACTTACCCGAATTCGGAGCACTCCAGGGGCGTTTGTAGATCTGCCTCACAGCGTGTCCGATGCCGCCGCATTCTACCGAGCCGAGGAGGGGAGCTCAACGGAGAAGGTCTTCTGGTCTCAGTACACTGAGGCCGGCCATCCGGTGCCCCCTAGCGACCAGCTGAAGCCGCTGGTCGAGCTCCACAAGGTAGCCGAGCAGGCCATGAAGGGCCTCATAGTCCGGTTGTGGCACGGAGAGGCCGTGCACAGGAGCTACTTCAGCCTCGTCTGGCGGCTGGTGGATCGTGCCCACAGGTGGAGGTCATCAGCGCTCACTTTGTATTGAAGGTGCTCGTCGGGCCCTTGCCGTGCAAAGGTGCATCGGGCAGGCTGGATGCGGAGAGGCTTATCAGCGACGCGCCTCCGGTGGCAAGGAGTATCGTCGCCGAGATGTACTATAAGACTATCTGAAGGGTGCCCGCAAGATTGCGGATGAGTGCCCAGAGCGTAATTATTGAGTGAACTCGCAATATGTTATCTGTCGCTGAAAACTTTGTTCATATCGCTAAGCAACGCTTATTGATTTAAAATATTACCTTACGTGCGGCCGTTTATAAAATCGAGAGATGGCAAGTCGTCGGCTTCAGCCCCCATGCCACTAGTCTTTGGGGTGTTGGGATAAACTTGAGCACTCTTGTTCCCATTTTGGGTCCATCTAGGAGGCGCTCAACACGACGAACAAGGCAACCGGACTTATAATGCTTGAACACTCTCACTTAGCCATAGAATTCTATAATTTTAAATTTGGTGAAGCCCCTAGTATTCGGAAGACCGAGTTCGGGCGCTATCACGCCTTGGCGGACATTATCCGGTTCTTCGCTCAAGCGGCATAAGTCTTTGGGGACTCGAAAAGACCTCTCGAACAGCGACCAGTCTCTCGCCTTATCATGACGATCAGTTTAGCTTTCTCCTTTGGCGCTCGCCCAGCTCAACCAGGCGCAATCGCGATGGTTCTCCCAGTGCTACCTTAGCCGACAGAACGGAGCGTAAGGTACCAAAACATGGGATCCGGGCAAACCCAACTATTGACCCAAGACATGATTCAGAGCCGATTCATATAATACTATAAGTTCAGGGTGCCGCACTTGTGAAAGTGTTCGGACTTATCACACCATAATGCGGGGAACAAAAGCCCCTGGTGTATTCGGCCGTACCAAAATATACGGGTGCAAGATGTCATTAATGAACATATATGTAAAGTAATGCAATTATAGGCAAAAAGTGCTGCATTATTTATTCAAGGAATTCTGCTATGAGTGCGGAATTATACAAATAGTGCGGTAAGCAAGGGGTTGGACTAATTAAACATGTCCCCCTCCAGGGGTGGGCTGCGGACTGGTGTATATAATCAAATTTAATGCTCGTAATGGAGACCACCTGAGTGTTCGTCGTAGCCTTTTTCCCTTCCTGGCTGTTGCATCGTGAGTTCGGCGGGTTCGCCACGGACAGGCCTCAGTGAGCGAGTCTGTGTATAAAAATAAGGAAAATAAAAAATAAAAAGAGCGACATGCTTGGGAGCCCCTGGTGTGGTCGAGCCGCACTCTGGGTCTGTTGTGGTCGTGCCCTCCCTATGCCCATGGTATCTCGGGCGTAATGATGTACGCGAAGGGCTGGTCTTACAATCATGCGAGGCTGGGGTTGGGGCCGCATTACTACGCATGCTCGGGCGTGCCATGTGGTCTTGATTGATGTTGCTCGGCGCGTTTGGCGTGTCCGGTCGTTTAACGGCGGACTCGATAATTGCCTTAGAAGGCTGCTCTGCCGCCGCGAGAGCGCATTGTATGTTCCTCCGTTCGAAGGGCGTTCCGTATTTCCGTTGACCGTGATGACTCCACGAGGCCTGGCATCTTGAGCTTGAGGTATGCATAATGCGGCACCGCGTTGAACTTCTTGAACGCGTTCGTCCAAGCGAGCGTGATAGCGCCATGAGCGGGACTATGTTGAAGATTAACTCCTCGCCGGAAATTATCCGGGTATCCGAAGACCACTTCCTTGTGGTGAGCACTGTACAATTGGCCTCAACACCTGGTATGGCGCCTTTGAAGGTCGTCCTTGTAGGTTTAATCCTTGAGGGTCTATGCCCATCTTGCGCCTTTGTATCGATAAAGCAGGTTCGAGCTCTGCCGCCGTCCATCGGGACTCGTGAGGTGAAATCCATCAGCGATTGGGTCTAAAACCAATGCGGCGAATCCGCCATGGCGGATCTGGTCGATGGTCTCTTCAATCGAAAGTGATCGGGCAAGAGGACCATGGATTGAACTTCGAGGCGATGGCTCCATCGCATATCGTCCCTTAGTGCGCTTCCGCTCCCTCTTGGGTATGTGGGTTGCGTATATCATGTTTACCGTCCGCGCTTGTGGGGGAAACCCTACATCCTCTCTTGTTCGGGCGGCGGGTCTCTTCCTCGTCGTCATTGTGCAGCCCTTGTCATTGTTTTCGACAATTAACTTGCTGCTGCTTAAATACCCAACAATCTCTGTTGGTGTGGTTAGCTGGCTTTTGAAGTGCCATGTATCCGCATGAGCGGTCGAGTATTCGGTCCAAACTGGACGGACCCGGAGTAGTTCTTTTGAATGGCTTCTTCCGTTGACCGGGTTTAGAGCCTCTGAAACCGGCGTTGACTGCCGTATCCTCATTGTTATCGCTGTTAATGCGGCGTTTGTTTTTGCTTCGACGCGACCTGCCATTGTGGTCCTTGGTATCCGGACTGCCAGCATTTTTGCTGATGTTGTTGCTGCGAGCTAGCTAGCTGTCCTCTCCCGCACAGAAGCGGGTCATGAGTGATGTGAGGGCTGCCATGGATTTCGGCTTTTCCTGTCCTAGGTGCCGGGCTAGCCACTCGTCGCGGATGTTATGTTTGAAGGCTGCAAGGGCCTCTGCATCCGGACAGTCGATGATTTGATTTTTCTTGGTTAAGAACCGTGTCCAGAACTGTCTGGCCAATTCATCTGGCTGCAGAATTATGTGGCTTAGGTCATCGGCGTCTGGTGGTCGCACATATGTGCCCTGGAAGTTGTCGAGGAATGTGGCTTCCAGGTCCTCCCAACACCCAATTGACTCTGCGGGCAAGCTGTTAAGCCAATGCCGAGCTGGTCCTTTAAGCTTGAGTGGGAGATACTTGATGGCGTGGAGATCGTCGCCGCGGGCCATATGGATGTGAAGGAGGTAATCTTCGATCCAAACCGCGGGGTCTGTTGTGCCATCGTAGGATTCAATGTTCACGGGTTTAAACCCTTCAGGGATTTGGTGATCCATTACTTCGTCTGTGAAGCATAGTGGGTGTGCGGCGCCTCTGTATTGAGCAATGTCACGATGTAGCTCAAGAGAGCGTTGTCTGCTGTGTTCGGCCCGGCCGGAGTTGCTGTATCCGGTGTGACGGTATTCGTCGTGGGTCGTGGGGCGCCCACGTGATCCATAGATAGATCTGGATTGTCTTGCCTTGTCCTCAATATATCCATAAGTCCCGCGCGTTCCCCGTAACCGTACTTTTGGCGGTGCCGGGTGCGGTTACGGTGGAGGCCTAGATGCCTCTCTGTCGCGCCACGAGGTGGTCGGTCCGCCAGTGTGCGTTGGTGATGAAGGTTTGCATGCTTCCTCCTCTAGTCGGGGAGCAACTTGCGTTTTGGGTAGCTTTTGGAGGCGTTCGAGTTCATACTCTTGACGCGAGGACCTCGGTCCATCCGTCGGCCAGCAGGTCTTGATCAGCTTGAAGCTGTTGCTGCTTTTTCTTTAGTCTATTTTTGTGGCCATTAGCCTGCGTTTGAAAGCGCTCTTGTTCGACGGGATCCTCAGCACGCGAATTCGTCGTCGTCGAGGCTTGCCTCGTCTCCGGAGGGAGGTATGTAATTATCATCCTCGACCTCTTCGTCTGCCGCTCTCTCATGAGGGCTTGCTTTTGCATCCTCCTGCGCTGAATCTTGCTGGAGGGGGTTATCTTCGGCACTTTCTGGGGTGTTATTATCTCTTGTGCCGGAATCTCCATTCTTGCTATGGAGGGATTTAGAGCGGCGCCGCTGACGTCGGCGCTTGGGCTGTTTCTTTAAGGAATCTGCCTTCGCTGCTTCTTCGCCGTCCCCATCTTTTGGGGTGTCCACCATGTATATGTCGTATGACGAGGTGGTCTTCGGTGCCTGTGGCGCTGGTTCTTGATCGTCTCCGGCATCGTCGTCCATACCGTCGATGTCTTCGGAGTCGTAGTCTAGCATGTCGGTTAGATCGTCGATAGTGGCTACAAAGTGGGTGGTGGGTGGGCTTTGACTTTCTTTGTTGTCCGCATCCCAACCTTCCTGGCCATAGTCCGGTCAGGGCTCTCCGGATAGCGAGAGATGCTTTAGCGATTTCGGGATGTCGCCAAAGGGTGAGTCTTGAAAGATGTCGCGCGGTGAACTCCATGATCGGCGCCCAATCATATTCGATTAGCGGGCGCGGGAGGTTGAGTCCGGCACCTCGAGTCACGAGCTTTATAAGGGGCGAGTCGGTGTTTGACTCCATCGCCATGGAAGTTGCAGCCCGGCGGTGTCCACCACCGTCCTCGTCTGCGCGATCGGCTCCGGACTATGGGTCGGGCGGATTCGTGTCGACCTCAAGGTCTTGTCGGCGGCGAGTTAGATCATGCCCATCGTGACAGTGCGGCATGCTTGGCTGCGGCTCGGATCCATCGAAGATCAAGTCTCCGTGGATGTCCGCCGTGAAGTTTAGGCTCCCAAATCTGGTCTGATGGCCAGGGGCGTAGCTTTCGATCTGCTCCAGATGGCCAAGTGAATTGGCCCGCAGTGCGAAGCCGCCGAATACGAAGATCTGTTCGGGGAGAAAAGTCTCACCCAGGACTGCGTTGTCGTTGATTGAAGAAGCCATCAAGCCTATCAGTGACGACACAGAGGAACTCTCAATGAAAGCACCAATGTCGGTGTCAAAACCGGCGGATCTCGGGTAGGGGGTCCCGAACTGTGCGTCTAGGCGGATGGTAACAGGAGACAAGGGACACGATATTTTTACCCAGGTTTGGGCCCTCTCGATGGAGGTAAAACCCTACTCCTTCTTGATTGATATTGATGATATGGGTAGTACAAGAGTGGATCTACCACGAGATCAAGGAGGCTAAACCCTAGAAGCTAGCCTATGGTATGATTGTTGTAATGGTTGTCTTGTCCTACGGACTAAAACCCTCCGGTTTATATAGACACCGGAGAGGGCTGGGGTTACACAGAGTCGGTTACAATGGTAGGAGATCTACATATCCGTATCGCCAAGCTTGCCTTCCATGCCAAGGAAAGTCCCATCCGGACACGGGACGAAGTCTTCAATCTTGTATCTTCATAGTCTTGGAGTCCGGCCGATGATGATAGTCCGGCTATCCGGACACCCCCTAGTCCAGGACTCCCTCACCCACCATAAGCAAATCATAAACATATTGCAAACCCTACAACGGGAATCCCTCACTCTTGCGCGACACGGAGGGCACAATAGGACATCACCAATAATAAAACATGCAACTCAAACCAATCATAGCAATTCATCAGTCACCGATAGGACAACGTAAATCTACTCAGACATCATAGGATGGCAACACATCATTGGGTAATAATATGAAGCATAAAGCACCATGTTCAACTAGAGGGTACAGCTGGATGCGGAAGAGTGGACCGCTGGATATAGATGCGGGAAGGTGATGGAGATGTTGGTGAAGATGACGGCGGTGTTGGTGAAGATCGCGGTGATGATGATGGCCCCCCGCGGCGTTCCGACGCCACCGGAAGTAAGGGGGGAGAAGCCCCCTTCTACTTATTCTTCCTTGACCTTCTCCCTAGATGGGAGAAGGGTTTCCCCTCTGGTCCTTGGCTCCCATGGCTTGGGAGAGGCGAGAGCCCCTCCGAGATGGGATCTATCTCTCTGTTTCTGCGTTCTCAGATTCTACCCCTTCACCGTTTCCTTTATATCTAGAGATCCGTAACTCCGATTGGGGTGAATCTTTCGCCCAGATCTTTCTCATAAAATTATCTTTCTTGCGCCAAAAGAAGAGCATCAACCGCCTTACGGGTGGACCAAGAGGGTCAGGGGCGCGCCTGGGGGGTAGGGCGTGCCCCCCTACCTCGTGACCACCTCGGACACCGTCTCGCGTTGATTTTACTTCCCAAAAATCATAAATATTCCAAAATAATTCTCCGTCCGTTTTTATCCCGTTTGGACTTCGTTTGATATTGGGTTTCTGCAAAACAAAAACATGCAACAGACAGGAACTGGCACTGGGCACTGGATCAATATGTTAGTCCCAAAAATAATATAAACAGTTGCCAAAAAGTATATGAAAGTGAATAATATTGGCATGGAACAATAAAAAGTTATAGATACGACGGAGACGTATCAGCATCCCCAAGCTTAATTCTTGCTCGTCCTTGAGTAGGTAAATGATAAAAAAAGAATAATTTTTGATGTGGAATGCTACCTAGCATAATCTTGATCATATGTCTAATCATGGCATGAATATTAAGACACGAGTGATTCAAAGCAATAGTCTATCATTTGACATAAAAACAATAATACTTCGAGCGTACCAATAAAGCAATCATGTCTTTTCAAAACAACATGGCCAAAGAAAGTTATCCCTGCAAAATCATATAGTCTGGTTGTTGCTCTATCTTCGTCACACAAAGTATTTAATCATGCACAACCCGGATGACAAGCCAAGCAATTATTTCATACTTTAATAATCTCAAACTTTCTCAACTTTCACGCAATACATGAGCGTGAGCCATGGACATAGCATTATAGGTGGAATAGAATATGATGGTGGAGGTTATGTGGAGAACACAAAAAGGGAGCAAGTCTCACATCAACTAGGCGTATCAACGGGCTATGGAGATGCCCATCAATAGATATCAATGTGAGTGAGTAGGGATTGCCATGCAACGGATGCACTAGAGCTATAAGTGTATGAAAGCTCAAATTGAAAATTAAGTGGGTGTGCATCCAACTTGCTTGCTCATGAAGACCTCGGGCATTTGAGGAAGCCCATCATCGGAATATACAAGCCAAGTTCTTTAATGAAAATTCCCACTAGTATATGAAAGTGACAGCATAGGAGGCTCTCTCTATGAAGAACATGGTACTACTCTGAAGCACAAGTGTGGTAAAAGGATAGTAACATTGCCCCTTCTCTCATTTTTTTATTTTTTTTGGTGGGCTTCTTTGGCCTCTTTTTTTTATTTGGGCTTCTTTGGCCTCTTTTTTTTTGAAGTCCGGAGTTTCATCCCGACTTGTGGGGGAATCATAGTCTCCATCATCCTTTCCTCACTGGGACAATGCTCTAATAATGATGATCATCACACTTTTATTTACTTACAACTCAATATCTAGAACAAAGATATGACTCTATATGAATGCTTCTGGAGGTGTACCGGGATGTGCAATGATCTAGCATAGCAATGACATCAAAAAACGGACAAGCCATGAAAACATCATGCTAGCTATCTTACGATCATGCAAAGCAATATGACAATGTATATGATGATGATGGAAGTTGCATGGCAATATATCTCGGAATGGCTATGGAAATTCCATAATAGGTAGGTATGGTGGCTATTTTGAGGAAGGCATATGGTGGGTGTATGGTACCAGCGAAAGTTGCGCGGCACAAGAGAGGCTAGCAATGGTGGAAGAGTGAGAGTGCGTATAATCCATGGACTCAACATTAGTCATAAAGAACTCATATACTTATTGCGAAAATTTACAAGCCATTGAAAACAAAGTACTACGCGCATGATCCTAGGGGGATAGATTGGTAGGAAAAGACCATCGCTTGTCCCCGACCGCCACTCATAAGGAAGACAATCAATAAATAAAATTGTGCTCCAACTTCATCACAAAGCGGTTCACCATACGTGCATGCTACGGGATTTGCAAACCTTAACACAAGTGTCTCTAAAATCAACAACCACCCACTAGCATAACTCTAATATCACCATCTTTATATCGCAAGACTATTGCAAGGAATCAAACATATCATATTCAGCGATCTACAAGTTTATGTAGGATTTTATGACTAACCATGTGAATGACCAATTCCTGTCATCTGTCTAAATAGATATAAGTGAAGCAAGATAGTTTAATTCTTTCTACAAAAGATATGCCCGCGCTCTAATAATTATAAGTGAAGCAAAAGATCATTCTACAAATGGCGGTTGTCTATATGAAGAGAAACAGGCAATCCAAACTTCAAATGATATAAGTGAAGCACATGAAGCATTCTATAAAGCCACACTCAAAAGATATAAGTGAAGTGCAATGAGCATTCTATAAATCAACCAAGGACTATCTCATACCAGCATGGTGCATAAAAGAAAAGTGAAAACTAAATGCAAAAGACGCTCCAAGACTTGCACATAATGCCTGAGCGAAAGCGAATCCGAAAACATACCGATACTTGTTGAAGAAAGAGGGGATGCCTTCCGGGGCATCCCCAAGCTTAGACGCGTGAGTCTCCTTGAATATTTACTTGGGGTGCCTCGGGCATCCCCAAGCTTGAGCTCTTGCCTCTCTTCCTTTTCCTCATATCGAGACATCCTCGATTAGACACTATATCCACACAAAACTTCAACAGAAAACTCGGTAATATACGTTAGTATAATAAAGCAAATCACCACTCTAAGTACTCTTGCAAACCAATTCATATCTTGTTTTTGCATTGTGTCTACTGTAATATAGCTTTTCCATGGCTTAATCCACTGATATAAATTGATAGTTTCATCAAAACAAGTAAACTATGCATCAAAACAGAATCTGTCAAAAACAGAACAGTCTGTAGCAATCTGAACATCCACCATACTTCTGGTACCCCAACAATTCTACCAAAATTAGGAAAAATAAAAACTTTGTATAGCAAGACAGTGCAAAAGGAATCAGAACCAATTGACGTTCCAGTTAAAAATGTAAAATTGCGCACTACAGCCAAAGTTTCTGTCCTGCACCGTACAAACGAACAAGCATTGTAAACATCCTAAAGGCAAACCTTGGCACATTATTTTTATAATACAATGGAATTATACAAGGGGATAATTATTTTTGATGAAAAGTTTCTGTAATCAAGATTCACAAAGTTTCCGTGAGCATGAACAAAGTTCAAGGCTAGCTCCCACTTCAACAATGCTTGTCTTTCTCACTTTCACTTTCCTTTTTGAAAAGTTTTTAGGTTCCCCTCTTTATTTTTGTGTTTTTAAACTATATGAAAGCACTCAACAGAAATAAATGACTCTCTAAAACTTCCGGGTTGTCTCCCTGGCCGCGCTTTCTTTAAAGCCATTAAGCTAGGCATTTAGTGCTCAAGTAATGGATCCACCCGGATGCCAAGGTATATCAAAGCCAATTTTAATTAACAATGATTTGTAATTTAGTAGTTAGCACAAAGTAACATATATCATGCAACAACAAAGTCTAACTCTCTTCCTGTGCATCGGCATGTCATAAGAGAATAATTCATGCACACATAGTAAAGGCCAATGCATAGTATAAGCAGTTTCTTGCAATTCTATCGTGTTGGAAACATAGAGAGGTGGAGACATAGTTCCTATCTCATAATAATTGCAAGTAGGAGCAGCAAGCACATGCATATTATATTCATCAAAATCAGCATGTGCAATGGTAAAAGGCAACCCATCAATATAATCCTTAATAAGCACAAACTTCTCCGATATAGTGTAGTCGGGAGAATTCAAAAAGATAATAGGACTATCATGCGTGGGTGCAATAGCAACAATTTCATGTTTAACATAAGGAACTATAGCAAGTTCATCTCCATAAGCATAATTCATATTGGCATCTTGGCCACAAGCATAGCAAGCATCATCAAAAAGGGATTTTTCAAACAAATTCAAGGAATCATAGCAATCATCCTTCGGTAAGCACGAAGGGGAATTAAATAATGTATGAGTTGGAGGGTTACTCTCATTAAAAGGTGGGCATGGGTAGCTAATCCGCTCTTCCTCCTTTTCTTCTTTGCTCTCCTCATCATCTTTTTCATCCAATGAGCTCACTATTTCATCAATTTCTACTTCCATAGCTTCCTGCAAAATATTAATCTCTTCTTGGTCAGCATTGACTTTCTTCATAAAAGCATTAATATAGTAATTGTATTCATAATTTTCATAGCAATATCCAAGTATAGCAAGATTTTCCGGCCTATAACCATCATCATCAAAAGCTTCATATTTTTCAAACAAAGCTTCAATTTCATAAGCAGCCTTAAAAGCAACAAATTCTTCTATTTGTTCCACATCATAGTAATCATATATACCATTAGCATAATAAGTTAAGGTTTCATTATCATTAAATTTGCATGAAAAGGGAAGGTGTGGAGCCTTCATCCTAGAGCAACAAGTAGTATCATATCTCAAGCAGAGATTCCAGGCATACCAACGCAACATAATAAATTGATCCCATAATAGTTTCCCTTTTTGTGTCGAGTGATAATCCCTAAAGTATTCACGTTGATCCAACGTGTCTCCCATTATAAAGTTGAATGGGGTTTTCTCAGGATTATCAATGTAGTACATAATATCTCTCACATAATGAGAATCGGGGGTTTTAGGAGTTACCCCATCTACATGAGTAGCAAGTACCTCTAATTTTTTTGGTATTTTGTCATCCAAATCCATAAATAAAGATAGAGAACAACTAAGAACAACAAATAAAAATTACTTAGTGATAAAGAAAACAAGCACACACGAGAATATTCACCCCACGCTATGACTCCCTGGCAACAGCGCCAGAAAAAGGTCTTGATAACCCGCAAGTATACGGGATAGTTGTAGCCTCTTTCAATAAGTAAGAGTGTCGAACCCAACGAGGAGCTAAAGGTAGAGCAAATACTCTCTCAAGTCCTATCGGCCACTGATACGACTCTCACGACGCGTTACGCTCTTTACCTAGAACAAGTATGAAACTAGAAATACTTTGTAGGTGTGATAGGCTAGGTTTGCAAGACAATAAAGAGCACGTAAATAAAAAGTAGGGGCAGTTTAGATAAAGAAGCAACAAAGTAAATATAACAAGTGTGGAAAAGTGGTGGTAGGAGTTGTGGAATCGTCCCTAAGCAATGTTGCCTCATTGGTTGTCTCTCCCCTGTAAGTCCGGCAATCCGGCTCTTCTGAGGATGTTGCGCTAAAGCGATGTCCTGAAAGGTAAAAGGGGAAGATTATGAAGGTATTTGGCGGTTACCCGCACTATTGACTGAGTCGTTGTTGCGCCTCCGCCTATGCCCATGGTATATTGAGTGTGTAATTGTGTACGCGTGGCATGAATGCTGCTTTGATGGGGATTGAGTGGAGGCCGGACCGCTAATCACGCTCTTGGCGTTCCTGATGATCCTGTTGCAGGCTGCTCCGGACTCGCTTGACGGTGCTTGAGGTTGTCGTCGCCGGATTGGTGGTTTGCCGGACGAGGCCGCATTGTACTTCTACCGCGAGGGCTGCAGTATGCTCTTCTGTACAGAGAGAGCGGTCCATTTTTCCGTTGACTATTATGACCCCGTGCGGACCTGGCATCTTGAGCTTGAGGTATTCATAATGTGGTACCGCATTGAATCTAGCGAATGCGGTTCGTCCGAGCAGTGCGTGGTAACCACTACGGAAAGGGACGATATCGAAGATTAACTCTTCGCTCCGGAAGTTGTCTAGGGATCCGAAGACCACTTCCAATGTTATAGAGCCCGTTCAGCGGGCCTCTACTCCAGGAATTACACCTTTAAAGGTGGTTTTGGAGGGCTTGATCCTTGAAGGGTCAATACCCATTTTGCGTACTGTATCCTGATAAAGCAGGTTCAGGCTGCTGCCGCCGTCCATAAGGACTCGCATGAGGTGGAATCTGTCGATGATTGGGTCTAAGACCAATGCGGGTGAGCCGCCATGACGGATGCTAGTAGGATGATCCCTACGATCAAAGGTGATCGGACAAGCTGACCATGGGTTGAATTTGGGGGCGACTGGCTCCATCACATAGACGTCTTGTAGTGCTCGCTTCCGTTCCCTCTTGGGGATGTGAGTGGCGTAGATCATGTTGACCGTTTTCACCTGGGGGGAAATTTCTTTTATGCCCCCGTGTTTAGACGCCGGGGCTCTTCGTCATCGTTGCTGTGCAGCCCCTTGTCCTTGTTTTCGGTGTTTATTTTGCCAGCCTGTTTGAACACCCAGCAGTCTCTATTGGTGTGGTTGGCTGGCTTGTCCGTGGTGCCATGAATTTGGCACAAGCGCTCCAGTATGCGATCCATGTTGGGGAACCTTGCAAAAAATTAAAATTTTTCCTATGGTTTCACCAAGATCCATCTATGAGTTCATCTAAGCAACGAGTCAAGGGAGAGAGTTTGCATCTACATACCACTTGTAGATCGCGTGCGGAAGCTTGCAAGGTGATGATGTAGTCGTACTCGACGTGATTCAAATCACCGATGACCAAGTGCTGAACGGACAGCACCTCCGCGTTCAACACACGTACGGTACGGGTGACGTCTCCTCCGTCTTGATCCAGCAAGGAGGAAGGAGAGGTTGAGGAAGACAGCTCCACCGGCAGCACGACGGCGTGGTGATGGTGGAAGCGATACTCGGCGGGGCTTCCCGGCGCCAACGGAGGAGGAGAGGTGTTGGGAGGGAGGGCTGCGCCTTGGCTTGGGTGCGGCTGCCTCCCTCACCCCTCTATTTATAGGGGAAGGGAGAAGGGGGCGCCCTCTAGATCCATCTAGAGGCGGCGGCCAAGGGAGGGGACTTGCCCCCAAGCAGGCGCCCCTCTGGGGTTCCCCTCAACCCTAGGCGCAAGGGCCGGGGGGGGTGCGCCAAGCCCACCAGGCTGGCCAACTCCCCACGCAGCCCAAGTGGCCCCCGAGGGGTGGCCCCTCAGTGGACCCGGAACCCTTAGGTGGCCCCGTACAATACCGGTATGCCCCGAAACTTTCCGAGTCCTTTAACAACTTCCCATATATAAATCTTTACCTCCGGACCCTTCCGAACTCCTCGTGACGTCAGGGATCTCATCAGGGACTCCAAACAACATTCGGTAGTCACATACTAGTCTTCCTACTAACCCTAAGCGTCACCGAACCTTAAGTGTGTAGACCCTACGGGTTGGGAGACCGCAGACATGACCGAGGCGACCCTCGGGCAATAACCAACAGCGGGATCTGGATACCCATGTTGGCTCCCACATGCTCCTCGATGATTTCATCGGTTGAACCACTATGTCGAGGATTCGATCAAACCACATATACAATTCCCTTTGTCAATCGATGCGTTACTTGCGAGACTTCGATCGTCGGTATCCCAATACCTTGTTCGGTCTCGTTACGGCAAATCACTTTACTCGCATCCGTAATGCATGATCCGTGGCCAACACCTTGGTCACCTTGAGCTCATTATGATGATGCATTACCGAGTGGGCCAGAGATACCTCTCCGTCATGCGGAGTGACAAATCGATCTCGATCCGTGTCAACTCAGCAGACACTTTCGGAGATACCTCTAATGCACCTTTATAGTCACCCGATTACGTTGTGACGTTTGATACACCCAAGGCACTGCTCACGGTATCCGGGAGTTACACGATCTCATGGTCGAAGGAAGAGATACTTGACATTGGCCAAGCTCTAGCATACGAACTACGATCTTTATGCTATGCTTAGGATTGGGTCTTGTCCATCACATCATTCTCCTAATGATGTGATCCGTTATCAACGACATCCAATGTCCATAGTCAGAAACCATGACTATCTGTTGATCTGTGAGCTAGTCAACTAGAGGCTCACTAGGGACATATTGTGGTCTAAGTGTTCACGTGTATTACGATTTCGGATAATACGGTTATAGCATGAACAAAAGACAATTATCATGAACAATGAAATATAATAATACTTTTATTATTGCCTCTAGGGCATATTTCCAACATCTCCCACTTGCACTAGAGTCACCAATCTAGTTACATTGTGATGAATCGAACACCCATAGAGTTTCGGTGTTGATCATGTTTTGCTCGCGAGAGAGGTTTAGTCAGCGGATCTGCGACATTCAGATCCGTGTGTACTTTGCAAATCTCTATGTCTCCATCTTGAACATTTTCACGGATGGAGTTGAAGCGGCGCTTGATGTGCTGGTCTTCTTGTGAAACCTGGGCTCCTTGGCAAGGGCAATAGCTCGGTGTTGTCACGAGAAGAGTTTGATCGGCCCGATGCATTGGGTATGACTCCTAGGTCGGTGATGAACTCCTTCACCCAGATCTCTTCATGCGCTGCCTCCGAGGCTGCCATGTACTCCGCTTCACACGTAGATCCCGCCACGACGCTCGCTTGCAGTTGCACCAGCATCTTGCTCCACCATTCAACATATACACGTATCCGGTTTGTGACTTAGAGTCATCCAGATCTGAGTCGAAGCTAGCGTCGACGTAACCCTTTACGATGAGCTCTTCGTCTCCTCCATAAACGAGAAACATGTCCTTCGTCCTTTTTAGGTACTTCAGGATATTCTTGACCACTGTCCAGTGTTCCTTGCCGGGATTACTTTGGTATCTTGCAACCAAACTTACGGCAAGGTTTACATCGGGTCTGGTACACAGCATGGCATACATAATAGATCCTATGGCTGAGGCATGGGGGATGACACTCATCTCTTCTTTATCTTTTGCCGTGGTCGGTGACTGAGCTGAGCTCAATTTCACACCTTGTAACATAGGCAAGAACCCTTTCTTGGACTGATCCATTTTGAACCTCTTCAAAATCTTATCAAGGTATGTGCTTTGTGAAAGACCTATGAGGCGTCTCGATCTATCTCTATAGATCTTGATGCCTAATATATAAGCAGCTTCTCCAAGGTCCTTCATTGAAAAACACTTGTTCAAGTAGGCCTTAATGCTGTCGAAGTTTTGTATCATTTCCCATCAAGAGTATGTCATCTACATATAATAGGAGAAATGCTCTGAGCTCCCACTCACTTTCTTGCAAACGCAGCTTCTCCATAAGTGCGCATAAACCAAACGCTTTGATCATCTCATCAAAGCGAATGTTCCAACACCGAGATGCTTGCACCATCCCATAAATGGATCATTGGAGCTTGCATACTTTGTTAGCGTTCGAGGATCGACAAAACCTTCGGCTGCATCATATACAGCTCTTCCTTAAGATGTCCGTTAAGGAATGCCGTTTTGGCGTCCATCGCCATATCTCATAATCATAGTATGCAGCAATTGCTAACATGATTCGGACGGACTTCAGCTTCGCTACGGGAGAGAATGTCTCGTCGTAGTCAATCCCTTGAACTTGTCGATAACCCTTAGCGACAAGTCGAGCCTTATAGATGGTAACATTACCATCCGCGTCCGTCTTCTTCTTAAAGATCCATTTGTTTTCTATCGCTCGCCGATCATCGGGCAAGTCTGTCAAAGTCCATACTTTGTTTTCATACATGGATTCTATCTCGGATTTCATGGCTTTAAGCCATTTGTTGGAATCCGGGCCCGCCATCGCTTCTTCATAGTTCGAAGGTTCATTGTTGTCTAACAACATGATTTCCAGGACAGGGTTGCCGTACCACTCTGGTGCGGAACGTGTCCTCGTGGACCTTCGAAGTTCAGTAGCAACTTGATCCGAAGTACCTTGATCATCATCATTGTTTTCCTCTTCTGTTGGTGTGGGCATCACAGGAACGGTTTCCTGCGCTGCACCACTTTCCCGTTCGAGAGGCAGTACTTCATCGAGTTCTACTTTCCTCCCACTTACTTCTTTCGAGAGAAACTCTTTTTCCAGAAAGCATCCGTTCTTGGCAACAAAGATCTTGCCTTTGGATCTTAAGTAGAAGGTATACCCGACAGTTTCCTTAGGGTATCCTATGAATACGCATTTTCCGACTTGGGTTCGAGCTTTTCAGGTTGAAGTTTCTTGACATAAGCATCGCATCCCCAAACTTTTAGAAAGCGACAGCTTAGGTTTCTTCCCAAACCATAATTCATACGGTGTCGTCTCAGCGGTTTAGGCGGTGCCCTATTTAAAGTGAATGTAGCTGTCTCTAGGCGTATCCCCAAAATGATAGTGGTAAATCGGTAAGAGACATCATAGACCGCACCATATCCAATAGAGTGCGATTCATGACGTTCGGACACACCGTTTCTCTGAGGTGTTCCAAGCGGCGTGAGTTGTGAAACGATTCCACATTTCCTTAAGTGTGTACCAAATTCGTGACTTAAGTATTCTCCTCCACGATCTGATCGTAGGAACTTTATCTTTCGGTCACGTTGATTCTCTACCTCACTCTGAAATTCTTTGAACTTTTCAAAGGTCTCGGACTTGTGTTTCATTAAGTAGACATACCCGTATCTACTCAAGTCATCAGTGAGAGTGAGAACATAACGATATCCTCCGCGAGCCTCAACGCTCATTGGACCGCATACATCGGCATGTATGATTTCCAACAAGTTGGTTGCTCGCTCCATTGTTCCGGAGAACGGAGTCTTGGTCATTTTGCCCAAGAGGCATGGTTCACATGTGTCAAACGATTCATAATCAAGAGACTCTAAAGTCCATCAGCATGGAGCTTCTTCATGCGCTTGACACCAATGTGACCAAGGCGGCGATGCCACAAGTATGTGGAACTATCGTTATCAACTTTACATCTTTTGGCATCCACACTATGAACATGTGTAATACTACGCTCGAGATTCATTAAGAATAAACCATTGACCATCGGAGCATGACCATAAAACATATCTCTCATATAAATCGAACAACCATTATTCTCAGACTTAAATGAGTAGCCATCTCGTATTAAACAAGATCCATATACAATGTTCATGCTCAAACATGGCACTAAATAACAATTATTGAGGTTCAAAACTAATCCCGTAGGTAAATGTAGAGGCAGCGTGCCGACGGCGATCACATTGACTCTGGAACCATTCCCGACGCAAGATCGTCACCTCGTCCTTCGCCGGTCTCCGTTTATTCCGCAGCTCTGCTGTGAGTTACAAATATGAACAACGGCACGGTATCAAATACCGGGAGTTACTACGAGTCTTGGTAAGGTACACATCAATTACATGTATATCAAATATACCTTTGGTGTTGCGGCCTTCTTATCCGCTAAGTATTTGGGGCAGTTCCGCTTCGATGACCCTTCCCTTGCAATAAAAGCACTCGGTCTCGGGCTTGGGTCCATTCTTTGACTTCTTCCGGCAGCAGGCTTACGGGCGGCAACATCTTTGCCGTCCTTCTTGAAGTTCTTCTAACCCTTGCCCTTCTTGAACTTAGTGGTCTTATTGACCATCAACACTTGATGTTCTTTCTTGATTTCAGCCTCTGCTGACTTGACATCGAGAACACTTCAGAATGGTCTTCACCATCCCCGCATGTTGTAGTTCATCACAAAGCTCTTGTAGCTTGGTGGGGCGATCGGAGGATTCTGTCAATGACCGCCTCATCTGGGAGGTTTATGTTCATTTGGGTCATACGGTTGTGCAACCCGGACATCTTGAGGATGTGTTCACCGACAGAACTGTTTTCCTCCATCTTACAAGCTGTAGAACTTGTCGGAGACATGATATCTCTCGACCGGGCATGAGCTTGGAAAACTAGTTTCAGCTCTTGAACATCTCATATGCTCCGTGATGCTCAAAAGCGCTTTTGGAGCCCGGTTCTAAGTGTAAAGCATGCCGCTTGAGCGAGGGAGTAATCATCAAGACGAGCTTGCCAAGCATTCATAATGTCTTGGTTCTCAGGGGACGGAGCGACACCTAGCGGTCCTTCTAGGACATATTGTTTCTGGCAGCTATGAGGATGATCCTCGGGTTCGGACCCGATCCGTATAGTTCTGCCATCATCTTTCAGCTTGGTTTTCTCTAGGAGCAGCGTTGAAGTTCATGTTGACATTAGCGTTGGCCATTGATCTACAAGACATATTTGCAAAGGTTTTAGACTAAGTTCATGATAATAAAGTTCTAATCAAAATTATGAACTCCCACTTAGATTAGACATCCTCTAGTCATCTAAGTGTTACACGATCCGAGTCGACTAGCCCGTGTCCGATCATCACGTGAGACGGACTAGTCATCGTCGGTGAACATCTTCATGTTGATCGTATCTTCCATACGACTCGTGTTCGACCTTTCGGTCTCCGTGTTCCGAGGCCATGTCTGCACATGCTAGGCTCATCAAGTTAACCCTAAGTGTTTTCGCTGTGTAAAACTGTCTTACACCCGTTGTATGTGAACGTAAGAATCCATCACACCCGATCATCACGTGGTGCTTAGAAGCGACGAACTATAGCAACGGTGCACAGTTAGGGGAGAACACTTCTTGAAATTTTATAAGGGATCATCTTATTTACTACCGTCGTCCTAAGTAAACAAGATGTAAAAGCATAATAAACATCACATGCAATTATATAGTTGTGACATGATATGGCCAATATCATATAGCTCCATTGATCTCCATCTTAGGGGCTCCATGATCATCTTGTCACCGGCTTGACACCATGATCTCCATCATCATGATCTCCATCATCGTGTCTTCATGAAGTTGTCACGCCAACGACTACTTCTACTTCTATGGCTAACGCGTTTAGCAATAAAGTAAAGTAGTTTACATGGCGTTCTTCAATGACACGCAGGTCATACAAAAAATAAAGACAACTCCTATGGCTCCTGCCGGTTGTCATACTCATCGACATGCAAGTCGTGAATCCTATTACAAGAACATGATCTCATAAATCACAATTCATCATTCATCACAACTTCTGGCCATATCACATCACATGATCAATCGCTGCAAAAACAAGTTACACGTCTTCTAATTGTTGTTGCATCTTTTACGTGGCTGCGGTTGGGTTCTAGCAAGAACGTTTTCTTACCTCGAATAACCACAGCGTGATTTTGTCAACTTCTATTTACCCTTCATAAGGGCCCTGTTCATCGAATCCGCTCCAACTAAAGTGGGAGAGCAGGACACCCGCCAGCCACCTTATGCAACTAGTGCATGTTAATCGGTGGAACCGGTCTCACGTAAGCGCACGTGTAAGGTTGGTCGGGCCGCTTCATCCCACAATACCGTTGAGCAAGAAAAGACTAGTAGAGGCAAGTAAGTTGACAAGATCCACGCCCACAACAAAATTGTGTTCTACTCGTGCATTAGAGAACTACGCATAGACCTAGCTCATGATTTGTTGGGGAGCGTTGCAGAAAATTAAAATTTTTCCTACGGTTTCACCAAGATCCATCTATGAGTTCATCTAAGCAACGAGTCAAGGAGAGAGTTTGCATCTACATACCACTTGTAGATCGCGTCGGAAGCTTGCAAGGTGATGATGTAGTCGTACTCGGCGTGATTCAAATCACCGATGACCAAGTCTGAGCGGACAGCACCTCCGCGTTCAACACACGTGCAGTGCGGGTGGCGTCTCCTCCGTCTTGATCCAGCAAGGAGGAAGGAGAGGTTGAGGAAGACAGCTCCACCGGCAGCACGACGGCGTGGTGATGGTGGAAGCGATACTCAAGCGAGGCTTCGCCCGGCGCCTGAGGAGGAGAGGTGTTGGGAGGGAGGGCTGCGCCTTGGCTTGGTGCGGCTGCCTCCCTCACCCCTCTATTTATAGGGGAAGGGAGAGGGGCGGCCCTCTAGATCCATCTGGGGGCGGCGGCCAAGGGAGGGGACTTGCCCCCAAGCAGGCGCCCCTCTAGGGTTCCCCTCAACCCTAGGCGCAAGGGCCGGGGAGGGTGCGCCAAGCCCACCGGGGCTGGCCAACTCCCACGCAGCCCAGTGGCCCCCGGAGGTGGCCCCTCCAGTGGACCCGGAACCCTTAGGTGGCCCAGTACAATCTGGGTATGCCCCGAAACTTTCCGGAGTCCTTTTAACAACTTCCCATATATAAATCTTTACCTCCGGACCCTTCTGGAACTCCTCGTGACGTCCGGGATCTCATCCGGGACTCCAAACAACATTCGGTAGTCACATACTAGTCTTCCTACTAACCCTAGCGTCACCGAACCTTAAGTGTGTAGACCCTACGGGTTCGGGAGACACGTAGACATGACCGAGACGACCCTCGGGCAATAACCAACAGCGGGATCTGGATACCCATGTTGGCTCCCACATGCTCCTCGATGATTTCATCGGTTGAACCACTATGTCGAGGATTCGATCAAACCACATATACAATTCCTTTGTCAATCGATGCGTTACTTGCCCGAGACTCGATCGTCGGTATCCCAATACCTTGTTCGGTCTCGTTACGGCAAGTCACTTTACTCATCGTAATGCATGATCCGTGGCCAACACCTTGGTCACCTTGAGCTCATTATGATGATGCATTACCGAAAGTGGGCCGAGAGATACCTCTCCGTCATACGGAGTGACAAATCGATCTCGATCGTGTCAACTCAGCAGACACTTTCGGAGATACCGTAATGCACCTTTATAGGCACCCGATACGTTGTGACGTTTGATACACCCAAGGCACTCCTACGGTATCCGGGAGTTACACGATCTCATGGTCGAAGGAAGAGATACTTGACATTGGCCAAGCTCTAGCGCAGCGAACTACGATCTTTATGCTATGCTTAGGATTGGGTCTTGTCCATCACATCATTCTCCTAATGATGTGATCCCATTATCAACGACATCCAATGTCCATAGTCAGAAACCATGACTATCTGTTGATCTGTGAGCTAGTCAACTAGAGGCTCACTAGGGACATATTGTGGTCTAAGTGTTCACAGGTGTATTACGATTTCCGGATAATACAGTTATAGCATGAACAAAAGACAATCATCATGAACAATGAAATATAATAATACTTTTATTATTGCCTCTAGGGCATATTTCCAACAATCCAGACTAGACGGTCCCTGATTATTTCTTTTGAACGGCTTTTTCTGCCGACCGGACTTGGATCCGCTGAATCCGGCATTTACTGTCGTGTCTTCAGTGTTGTTGCCGTTGTTCCATCGCTTATGTCTGTTGCATCGTGGCTTGCCGTTGTTATCGCGGACATCCGAAGTGCCGGAATGTGGCGTGGTGCCGCTGCGAGCCAACCAGCTGTCCTCGCCCGCGCAAAAGCTGGTCATTAGTGTTGTGAGAGCTGCCATGGACTTGGGTTTTTCCTGGCCGAGGTGTCGAGCAAGCCACTCGTCATGGATATTATGCTTAAAAGCCGCCAGGGCTTCGGTGTCCGGACAGTCAACGATTTGGTTCTTTTAGTTAGGAGGCGAGTCCGAATTTCTGGTGACTCTCGGGCTGTTGAGTAATGTGGCTCATGTCATCAGCGTCGGTGGTCGCACATATGTGCCACTGGAAGTTGTCGAGGAATCGTCTTCGAGTTTTCCCAACTGCCAATGGAATTTCTTTGGCGGGCTGTTTAGCCGATGCCGGGCTGGTCCTTTGAGCTTAAGGGGAAGATACTTGATGGCGTGTAGATCATCTCCGCGGGCCATGTGAATGTGGAGAAGGAAATCTTTGATCCATACTGCAGGGTCTGTTGTGCCATCGTATGATTCGATGTTTACGGGTTTGAACCCTTCTGGGAATTCATGATCCATCACTTCGTCAGTGAAGCAGAGGGGGTGTGTGGCGCCTCTGTGCCGGGCTATGTGGCTACGCAGTTTGAATTGGCCTAGGTTCCTGTGTTCGGCCCGGCCGGACTTGTTGATGATGTATCCGGCACGACGGTCATCGTCGCGCACTGGGGCGCGCCCCCGCGATCTGTAGATCGATCTTGGTTGTCCTGCTTTATTTTCCAGAATATCTTGCAGGTCTTGCGTGTTGACCGGGCCGTAGTGTATTGGCGTGGGGGTGCGGGCTGGTATTCTGGCTGATATCCCGTTTTATCCCGGCCGCGGGGTGGCCGGTCAGCCGTTTGGCGCTCGAGTCCATATTCCTCGGCTGCCAGGACTTGATCCATCGTCTACGTGAGCGGTCTTGATCAGTTTGGAGTTGCTGCTGTTTCTTCTTCAGGCTCCTTGCAGTGGCTATAAGCCGACGCTTGAAGCGCTCCTGCTCCACGGGATCCTCAGGCATGCCGAACTCGTTGTTGTCGAGGCTAATCTCGTCTTCGGAGGGGGCCATGTAGTTGTCCTCCTCCGGGTATCCGTCCGTCACTGTTCTTACAGGCTGACACCTTATCTTCTGTTCAGCCTGCAAGGCGGGCTGGTCGAGAGTTATATTTCTCTTGGCGCCATCAGTTGCTTTTCGTCTCGGGGCGGTATTGCTATGGCGGGGCTTGGGCGGCGTCGGCAGCGCCCATGCTTTGCTTTTCTTCTGAGGGGTTATCCTCCGTTGCCTCGTCGCCATTGGTTTCCTTGAGTGTCCACCATATATATATATATATATATATATATATATATATATATATATATATATATATATATATATATATATATATATATATATATATATATATATATATATATATATATATATATATATATATAATATCATCGACTGTGGCAATGAAGTGGGTGGTGGGTGGGCGGCGAATTCCGTAAATGCTTTGCTTCCCTCGAGCCGAACATAGTTCGGCCGAGCCTCGACAAAGAGAGACTTCAATGAGTTCACATGTCGCCAAAGGGCGTCTTTGAAAGATGTCCGATGGTGAACTCCATTACGAAGCCCAACCAGGCTCGGCGGGCTCGAGGCAGCGGATTTGGAACCTACAACCGGATATGAATCCGGGGGTCCGGAGTCACAGGCTTCCTTAGAAGTGAGGCCTGTGTTCGGCTCCATCGCCGATGAGGGTACGGCCTGCGAGGCGGGGCCCAGCCCTCCGTGCTTAGGCAATGCAACCTGCTCCGGATTAAGATCCGAGGCTTCTGCCGGGGTGATTTCCCGAGCATCGTCTGACAGCAGGTCTAAGCCGTGCTCATCGTGATTGTTCGGCGCTCCTGGCGCTGGCCCGAATCCGTCGAAGATCAGGTCTCCGCGAATATCCGCTGTGTAGTTCAAGTTTCCGAACCTGACCTGGTGGCCGGCGGCATAGCTGTTGATCTGCTCCAGATGGCCAAGCGAATTGGCCCGCAGTGCGAAGCCGCCTGATACGTCTCCAACGTATCTATAATTTTTGATTGCTCCATGCTACTTTATCTACTGTTTTGGACTATATTGGGCTTTATTTTCCACTTTTATATTATTTTTGGGACTAACCTATTAGCTGGAGGCCCAGCCGATTCTTTGTTTTTGCCTATTTGATTATTTGAAGAAGCGGAATATCAAGCGGAGTCCAAACGGAATGAAACCTTCGGGAGCGTGATTTTCTCTCGAGCGTGATCCGGAGACATGGACCCTACTCCAAGAAGCTTCCGAGGAGGTCACGAGGGTGGGCGCGCCCACCTCGTGGGCCCCTCGAGCTCCACCGACGCACTCCTTCCTCCTATATATACCTCACGTATCCTGTATGATCGGAGGAGCCCAAAACCTAATTCCACCGCCGCAACCTTACAGTATCCACGAGATCCCATCTTGGGGCCTTTTCCGAGCTCTCATGGGGGCATCCACCACGGAGGGCTTCACATCATCATCATAGCCCCTCGGATGAAGTGTGAGTAGTTTACTTGAGACCTTGGGTCCATAGCTAGTAGCTAGATGGCTTCTTCTCTCTTTTTGGATCTCAATACAATGTTCTCCCCCTCTCTCGTGGAGATCTATTCGATGTAATCTTCTTTTTGCGGTGTGTTTGTTGAGACCGACGAATTGTGGGTTTATGATCCAACTTATCTATGAATAATATTTGAATCTTCTCTGAATTCTTTTATGTGTGATTGAGTTATCTTTGCAAGTCTCCTCGAAATATCCGTTTGGTTTGGCCAACTAGATTGGTAGTTCTTGCAATGGGAGAAGTGCTTGGCTTTGGGTTCAATCTTGCGGTGTCCTTACTCAGTGACAGAAAGAGTTGCAAGGCACGTATTGTATTGTTGCCATCGAGGATAACAAGATGGGGTATTTATCATATTGCATGAATTTATTTCTCTACATCATGTCATCTTGCTTAGGGCGTTACTCTGTTTTTAACTTAATACTCTAGATGCATGCTGGATAGCGGTCGATGAGTGGAGTAATAGTAGTAGACGCAGAATCGTTTCAATCTACTTGTCACGGACGTGATGCCTATATACATGATCATACCTAGATAACCTCATAACTATGCTCAATTCTATCAATTGCTCAACAGTAATTTGTTCACCCACCGTAGAATACTTATGCTCTTGAGAGAAGCCACTAGTGAAACCTATGCCCCCCGGGTCTATTCTCATCATATCAATCTATATCACTTTATTTACTTGCTTTGTTTTTACTTTGCCTTTACTTTTTACCTTGCATCTATCTATCAAAAATACCAAAAATATTATCTCTATCAGATCTCACTCTCGTAAGTGACCGTGAAGGGATTGACAACCCCTAAGCGTTGGTTGCGAGTTGCTATCGTGTTGTGCGGTACGAGGGACTTGCGTGACCTCCTCTTGGATTGATACCTTGGTTCTCAAAAACTGAGGGAAATACTTACGCTACTGTGCTGCATCATCCTCTCCTCTTCGGGGAAAACCAACGCAAGCTCAAGACGTAGCAAGAAGAATTTCTGGCACCGTTGCCAGGGAGGCTTACGCAAAAGTCAACATACCAAGTACCCATCGCAATCCCTATCTCTCGCATTACATTATTTGCCATTTGCCTCTCGTTTTCCTCTCCCCCACTTCACCCTTGCCGTTTTATTCGCCCTCTCTTTCCCGTTTGCCTTTTTCCTTTGCCTTTTGTTTGCTCGTGTGTTAGTTTGCTAGTTTGTCGTGATGGCCCTACCAAAATTTGGTGATCTTCACCTTAAAAGGCTAGAGGAGATCGAAAACAGTATCAGGAAGTTTATGGTTTTGCAATTTGAGCATAATAATTTCTTTAGAAACGAGCTTAAGGAACAAAAAAGTTTTATGAGCTTTATGAATAAAGAACACGATGATATGTCTAGAGAATTTGATGGTATAAGGGCCCAAATTGCCCGTCTTGAAAAGATGACCGCTGAAATTTTGGATATGCAAGCCACCTTAGTCAATAAGATGGCCGCTAAACCGAATTCCTATGAAAATCAAGATGAAGATCTAAAAGTAATAGATGTGTCCCCCATTAAATCTTTGTTTTGCAATATGAATCTTGATGAATCTGAATATGATTTTCCCATGCCTAGAAGGCGTTCTAAGAATTCTGAGTTTCTAGATCTTGATGATGAAATTGATGAAAGTAGGATTAAAATAAATAAAAACCATGATGTTGCTAAACCTACTATTTTGGATCTCAAGGAATTTAATTATGAAAATTGCTCTTTGATTGATTGTATTTCCTTGTTGCAATCAGTGTTAAATTCTCCTCATGCCTATAGTCAAAATAAGGCTTTTACCGAACACATTGTTGATGCCTTGATACAACACTATGAAGAAAAGCTTGAGTTGAAAGTTTCCATCCCTAGAAAACTCCATGATGAGTGGGAACCTACAATTAAAATTAAAATTAAAGATTTTGAGTTTCATGCTTTGTGTGATTTGGGTGCTAGTGTCTCTACTATCCCCAAAACTCTATGTGATTTACTAGATTTTCGTGATTTTGATGACTGCTCTCTAAATTTGCATCTTGCGGATTCCACTATTAAAAAGCCTATGGGAAGAATTAATGATGTTCTTATTGTTGCAAATAGGAATTATGTGGCCGTAGATTTTATCGTTCTTGATATAGATTGCAATCCTTCATGTCCTATTATTCTTGGTAGACCATTCCTTAGAACAATTGGTGCAATTATTGATATGAAGGAAGGGAATATTAGATTCCAATTTCCCTTAAAGAAGGGCATGGAACACTTCCCTAGAAAGAAAATAAAATTACCATATTAATCTATCATGAGAGCCACTTATGGATTGCCTACCAAAGATGGCAATACCTAGATCTATCCTTGCTTTTATGCCTAGCTAGGGGCGTTAAATGATAGCGCTTGTTGGAAGGCAACCCAATTTTATTTTGTGTTTTTTGTTTTTGGTTCTGTTTAGGAATAAATAATCCATCTACCTTCTGTTTGGATGTGGTTTTATGTTTTAATTAGTGTTTGTGCCAAGTAAGACCTATAAGATAACCTACAATGATAGTTGATTTGATTCTACTGAAAAACAGAAACTTTGCACGCACGAATATAGTTATGATAAATCACAGGAACGTGCTTTGGCGTTGATTGTTTTTGCGTCTGATCAATACACAAATTTTCCAGGACTTCCTATTTTGGTAGAATTTTTAGAGTTCCAGAAGTTTGCGTTAGTTACAGATTACTACATACTGTTCTGTTTTTGACAGATTCTGTTTTTCGTGTGTTGTTTGCTTATTTTGATGAATCTATGTTATTCAAGTATGCATTTATGGGTTATCTAGTTCCATATGATTCTTTCTACTTTCATTCATACTATTTTTCCAAATACATACAATTTCTCTCCATATTCCTCATTTAATTCTTTCTCAAAATTCTTTATTACAATTAATCATAAATTCAATTGCAAATTTAGATATATTATCATAGCATAATTCAGTTAAGACTTCTCAAACTAATAAAAATGTTATTTTCCACAAGAAATTATAAAGCAAAATTCATTTCCATGTATAATAATAGTACTTTCATCATCACTAAAAGTTAGTTATCGAGTAACTATAGATAATTCTCAACATTCCAAATAAATTTATTCATAACAAATTAATATGATTACATAAATAATTAGTTTGAATACAATGAATTATTACAAACAAAAGAATAATGTCTTAAAAGCAAAAAATTTTAGTATATATCCAATCCAAATAAGAAAAAACTAAATTATTATAGAACATTAAAAGAATACTGAAATTACCTGCCCTAGTGAGGAAAAGGATGATGGAGACTATGATTCCCCACAAGTCGGGATGAGACTCCAGACGAAAAAAAAGAGAGAAAGGCCAATAAAAAAAGAGAAAGGCCAACAATAAAAAAATGAGAGAAAAAGAGAGAAGGGGCAATGTTACTATCCTTTTACCACACTTGTGCTTCAAAGTAGCACCTTGTTCTTCATGTAGTGAGTCTCATATGCTTGTGCTTCAAAGTAGCACCATGTTTTTCATATAGTGAGTCTTATAAATTGTCTTGTTTATACTAGTGGGAATTTTTCATTATAGAACTTGGCTTGTATATTCCAATGATGGGCTTCCTCAAAATGCCCTAGGTCTTCGTGAGCAAGCGAGTTGGATGCACACCCACTATTTTTCTTTTGTTGAGCATTCATAGCTCTAGTGCATCCGTTGCATGGCAATCCCTACTCCTCATGTTGACATCAATTGATGGGCGTCTCCATAGCCCATTGATTAGCCTAGTCAGCGTGAGACTTTCTCATTTTTTGTCTTCTCCACACAATCCCCATCATCATATTCTATTCCACCCATAGTGCTATATCCATGGCTCGCGCTCATGTATTGCGTGAAGGTTGAAAGAGATTGAGATTATTTGAGTATGAATTGCTTGGCTTGTCATCGGGGGTATAGAAGTTGGGAACATCTTTGTGTGACGAAAATGAAGCATAGCCTAACTATATGATTTTGTAGGGATGAACTTTCTTTGGCTATGTTATTTTGAGATGACATAATTGTTTGATTAGTATGCTTGAAATATTATTATTTTTTATGTCAATATGAACTTTTATCTTGAATCTTTCGGATCTGAATATTATACCATGATTAAGAAGATTTACATTGAAATTATGCCAAGTATCACTCCACATCAAAATTCTTTTTATCATTTACCTACTCGAGGACGAAAGTGAATTAAGCTTAGATGCTTGATACGCTCCAACGTATCTATAATTTTTTATTTCTCCATGCTACTTTATCTACTGTTTTGGACTATATTGGGCTTTATTTTCCACTTTTATATTATTTTTGGGACTAACCTATTAACCGGAGGTCCAGCCCAGAATTGCTTTTTTTTGCCTATTTCAGTATTTCGAAGAAACGGAATATCAAACGGAGTCCAAACGGAATGAAACCTTCGGGAACGTGATTTTCTCAACGAACGTGATCCAGGAGACTTGGACCCTACTCCAAGAAGCTTCCGAGGAGGTCACGAGGGTGGAGGCCCCCCTGGGCGCGCCCCCTACCTCGTGGGCCCCTCGGAGCTCCACCAACATACTCCTTCCTCCTATATATACCTACGTATCCTCGTATGATCAGGGAGGAGCCCAAAAACCTAATTCCACCGCCGCAACCTTCTATATCCACGAGATCCCATCTTGGGGCCTGTTCCGGAGCTCCGCCGGAGGGGGCATCCACCACGGAGGGCTTCTACATCATCACCATAGCCCCTCCGATGAAGTGTGAGTAGTTTACTTCAGACCTTCGGGTCCATAGCTAGTAGCTAGATGGCTTCTTCTCTCTTTTTGGATCTCAATACAATGTTCTCCCCCTCTCTCGTGGAGATCTATTCGATGTAATCTTCTTTTTGCGGTGTGTTTGTAGAGACCGATGAATTGTGGGTTTATGATCCAACCTATCTATGAATAATATTTGAATCTTCTATGAATTCTTTTATGTGTGATTGAGTTATCTTCGCAAGTCTCTTCAAATTATCCGTTTGGTTTGGTCAACTAGATTGGTAGTTCTTGCAATGGGAGAAGTGCTTGGCTTTGGGTTCAATCTTGTGGTGTCCTTACTCAGTGACAGAAAGAGTTGCAAGGCACGTATTGTATTGTTGCCATCAAGGATAACAAGATGGCGTATTTATCATATTGCATGAATTTATTCCTCTACATCATGTCATCTTGCTTAAGGCGTTACTCTGTTTTTAACTTAATACTCTAGATGCATGTTGGATAGCGGTCGATGAGTGGAGTAATAGTAGTAGATGCAGAATCGCTTGATCTACTTGTCACGGACGTGATGCCTATATACATGATCATACCTAGATAACCTCATAACTATGCTCAATTCTATCAATTGCTCAACAGTAATTTGTTCACCCACCGTAGAATACTTATGCTCTTGAGAGAAGCCACTAGTGAAACCTATGCCCCCCGGGTCTATTCTCATCATATCAATCTATATCACTTTATTTACTTGCTTTGTCTTTACTTTGCCTTTACTTTTTACCTTGCATCTATCTATCAAAAATACCAAAAATATTATCTCTATCGATCTCACTCGTAAGTGACCGTGAAGGATTGACAACCCCTAAGCGTTGGTTGCGAAGTTGCTATCGTGTTGTGCAGTGTACGAGGACTTGCGATGACCTCCTACTGGATTGATACCTTGGTTCTCAAAAACTGAGGGAAATACTTACACTACTGTGCTGCATCATCCTCTCCTCTTCGGGGAAAACCAACGCAAGCTCGAGATGTAGCACCGCCGGACACAAAGATCTGTCCGGGGAGAAAAGTCTCGCCCTGGGCCGTGTTGTTGACAATTGGAGGCATCATCAAGCTCTGTAGCGACGACACAGAGCAAATCTCAATGAAAGCACCAATGTCGATGTCAAAACCGGCGGATCTCGGGTAGGAGGTCCCGATCTGTGTGTCAAGGATGATGGTAATAGGAAGCAAGGGACACAGATGTTTACCCAGGTTCGGGCCCTCTCGAGGGAGGTAAAACCCTACTTCCTGCTTGATTAATATTGAAGATATCGGTAGTACAAGAGTAGATCTACCATGAGATCGTAGAGGCTAAACCCTAAGAGCTAGCCTATGATGGTATGATTTTAATTGTGATCGGCCTGCTAAGGACCAACCTCTCCGGTTTATATATACACCAGAGAGGGCTAGGGTTTACATGGAGTCGGTTATAAGGAAGGAAACACAATCCGGATCGCCAAGCTTGCCTTCCACGCCAAGGAGAGTCCCATCCGGACACGGCCCAAAGTCTTGAGTCTTGTATCTTCACGCTTCAATAGTCCGGACGATGTATACAGTCCGGCTGTCCGGATACCCCCTTATCCAGGACTCCCTCACCTCCCCCTACTTCCTCTAGCACCGGGTTTACCATCATAACAAGTACTCCCGATCCCTAGGCCACTCGATCGCCGGGATGAGCCAGGCAAGCGGTGGTAGGGTTTTGCGATGGACCCCGGCGTCACCGTCACAGGAAATGGTGGACTCTAGAAAAAAGGTTACGACACGTGACATCTACTGTTTGCATTCACCTTTGTTCACGTTACTCCATTCCAAAATTACGCACACTCTCACTAGGTCTTCCTCGGGAGGGGATTTAGGGCACGCACTTTGTGGGCCACCAATGTGCATCAAGATTCGGACATATGATTGTGTGTATTGTCTTTTTGTGTTGTGTAAGTCTTGATATATGTTTGTAATGTTATGTATATCCAACGGTATATCTGTTTTTTCTTGGGGCCAGATAACTGTTCGTGTGGGGTATATACTGTAAGTGAATCTGCACATATACAAGTCCCAAGAAAAACGATCCATTCACACACATAACTAGCTCTTCTTCCCCTGTTGTTCTTCGTTGATATCTCTCTCCTTCTAGTTCGCTCTCATATTACAAGAAATAGACTCTGAAGTAAACTTAGTTATTATTTGAATCTACTCAAATAGATAAAGATTATCAGCAAGACAAGTGGAGTTCTATCGTAAGGTTGCTCAAAAGGTTAGTTATATTTGCATATTTCTTCTTGATAACTTTTTGTTCTTGCAACACAGTTGAAAACTATAATATTTTGTCTCATGTACTCGTTGTTCTTGTCTTTTGCACTTTGATGATTCAATTTGTTTGTTCAATCAACATATTGGATATAATAAATCTGTTTTCTCTCGATAATATGATTTTCATGCTTCAAGGAGAATAATACTGTTATGAGTGTTGCAATGTATATATGAATATTTTTGTTCAGTTACCAAAGATAAAACTTAATCTATTAAACTTTTAGAATTATATTGTTTTACTTCATGAGTACTAAAATATATTGAGTATGTTAACTGAAAGTCCTACATTGATTATGTTTGATGTGACATGCTACGATTTGGAATCTTACAAGGGTCATATTATGGTTACACATCTCTACCATGGCTGATCCATTGGCGAGTAGCTAATGCACCATAACTCCTGCCCACTATGCCGACTCGGAATACCGACTCAACATTGTCATTGTCCTTGTTGCTATCCCATCAACACACACTCATCCCGTTGGGCACCTCTGTCACAACCACGTCGTTACAATCATCGTCATCCCTCGGTGGCCTCCCGGGCGGGGCCATTTCAGAACGGTTTTCAATAGGTGCTTCAACCCTCAAACAGATAGCCAGGATGTGAACTTCTTAAGCTTATGCATCGGAGTCGCATTGTCATGGGCGTTCATTCGCAGCATTGACCCTTAAAAGGTGTATCAACCTAGCACAGTTTTTTTGGAAAAATAAAGCTTTATTAATTAGAAATAACGGTTACATCGTCTATAATAAAAGGTACAATCTCATCGTTAGGCTCCTCAAACCAGTCCCTACTATCTGAAAAATTTCCTAACCTAGCAAGTTCATGAGCAGCCTTATTTTCCTCCCTATTACAATGTTTGAACCTAGTAAGGGGAAAATCACAAGCCAAAAAAATAACAATCATCAAAAACTCTGGCCGCCACACTCATCCCGTTGGGCACCTATGCCACAACCGTGTCGTCATAATTGTCGTCATCCCTCGGTGGACTCCCGGGCGGGGCCATTTCAGAACGGTTTTCAATAGGTGCTACAACCCTCAAACAGATAGCAAGGATGTGAACTTCTTAAGCTTATGCGTCGGAGTCGCATTGTCATGGGCGTTCATTTGCAGCATTGACCCTTAAAAGGTGTGTCACCCTAGCATAGTTTTTTAAAATAAAGCTTTATTAATTAGAAATAACGGTTACATCGTCTGTAATAAAAGGTACAATCTCATCGCTAGGCTCCTCAAACCAGTCCCTACTATCTGAAAAATTTCCTAACCTAGCAAGTTCATGAGCGGCCTTATTTGCCTCCCTATTACAATGTTCGAACCTAGTAAGGGGAAAATCACAAGCCAAAAAATAACTATCATCAAAAACTCCGGCCGCCACTCCCGCAGATTGACCTCCATTCTTCATTGGATTGATTACTTCCATATTGTATGAATTAATAACAAGTCGGTTGCATCACGCCTTTTGTGTGAGGGATAAGCCCAATCTAAGGGCCAGGGCTTCTGCTGTTAGAGCGTCCACACACCAATCAATCTTCCAATATCCGCCAACAATGAAATTTCCTTTGTCATCTCTAAGAACTGCTCCAGCAGTGCCCCTAAGCAGATCATGATCAAAAGACCATCCACATTAAGCTTGACAAAACCTGTCGGGGGTCTAACCCACCATTCCTTCTTCCAGGATGCATTAGGGGCGTGGGCATTAACAAAATTCACGGCTATAACACGAACCCCCATACACGTATGGTCAACACATTGAGACTTTCCTTCATGGACCAATTTATGTCTATCCCACCATAAGTACCAAGCAGGGACGGAAATCACTTCACGAGCATTGTGGAGTCCCGGTAAAACGAGATCCTGTCTAACAAGAGAAGCAGATATTCAAGAACTGCCTCTCCCGCATGATCAACAACGCAGGCTTTGTTAATCACCTCATACAATCCTGGCTTATTCCAAACCTCCATTGCTTTCTCGCATAGGAACAACACATGCTTTGTGTCTTCTGGCCCGTTTGAACAATATGGCCAGAAGGGCAGAACTTTCATGTGTCTATTAGCAGGCGTAACGCAGCATGGAAGAGTTCCATGCAGCGTACGCCACAATTTTTTTTTACCTTTTGACGGACAAGATAATTTCCAGATTCTACCCCAAATGGGATTAACATTAATTCATCCCATCCCATTAGTATATTGCAGTTTGGACCCATGTTGAAAATCCCATTCCGAGAGATAAGATGATCGAACGGTGAACACCTCATTTTTCGCATGGCTCCATGCAATAAAATCTGACATGTTATGCATAGAAAGGGGTATCGCGAGTACTCGTTGCGCATCAATTGTCCACATCGTTTGTCTCACTAGATCTTCATCCCACAAATTTGTTACTGGGTCAATAAGATCTGAAACCTTTGACAAGAGGTTCTCTCCCCTCGGTGTAAAGATTTTCCTATTTGCACAATTAGGGATCCAAGCATGTTTTCAAATATCGATCTTTTGTCTGTTACCCACCCTCCAGATACACCCATCATTCAGTGAATTAATTCGTGCCATAATGCTTTGCCAAGTAAAAGAGTAACCCTTTTTCAAACTTGCATTCATCAGGTCTCCATCAGGGAAATATTTGGTTCTCAAGATGAATTGAATTTGGTTCTCATTCAAACTTGTTTAGCTAGCAATGCGAGATTGAAACAGTGTAAATCTCGAAAACCCATACCTCCCTGAACTTTCGGTACGCACAACGTCCACCATGCCATCCAATGCATTCTCTTTTGGTTGTCTTCATTGCCCCGCCAAAATTGCGACATTTTGAGAAGAATTTTGTGAAGAATTGCCCCGTCAATAATTCCTTTGCAATGTTTTTTAGGAATTTTAAAGACTGACATGGCATATGTGGGAATAGCTTGTACAGCCGACTTGAGAAGAATTTCTTTTCCTCCAGCATAACAATTTCTCTTTCCATCCACTAATTTTCATGATCACATGATCAATTAGGAAGTGAAAACATTCACTTTTTCCAACGCCGCGTTAACTGGCAACCCAAATTTTTGTCATTAAGTGATTCAATCATGATATTCAAAATTGTGCATATTTGCGCCTTATCTTCCACTGTCGTATTGGACTAAAAAATATGCTTGATTTCTCCACGCTAACTATTTGACCCGAGGCGGTACAGTAGGAATCCAAGGTTGTTTCCAGCACCTCCGCGTTCATGGCATTAGCTCACATATGGATTAAAGAATCATCAGCAAAAAGAAGATTAGAAATTGCTGGGGCATCTGCTGGTTTTTACTCCTGACATATTACCATTTTCCTCCTCGTTCGCCAGAAGGGCAGTCAGACCCTCAGTACACAACAAGAATAAGTAAGGAGAAAGAGGGTCCCCTTGTCTTAGTCCTCTCAAAGGTTTAAAACTTTCTGTTTCTTCATAATTAAAATGGACTCGGTACTCCACCATGGAAGCCCAATTTCAACAAAATTCCTTTCAAGAAAACCCACTCCACTCGGTCGTATGCTTTATGCATGTCCAATTTAGTGGTACATTGCCAGAAATTGTACAATAATAATGTTCTAGAATAGGTTATGCAGTGTGTTGTGCGGTACATCGAAACAAAACCCGCGGATCCTTATCATATCTCGTGTTGGATCAACCTTCTTGCGGGACAAGTCGAATCAAAATGTCATTATCAATTTACACTGAACTTTTTTGCCTAGTTAAAATCTCTTTTTACTAATGATATACTAATATTAAAGATACCATTTTGTATATGATATGTTGAATTTTCTTTTGGGAATAGCTAGCTTAATTAATTATGTATGCATCATCATGTACACTAATGTTCATGTGTTTCAAGTCTTCCTAATATATATCATTAAAAATGTGTTATACATTGTTGATGTGATTTTATTTTGTAAAAAAAATAAGTTTAACAAACTCTATTTATAATATATATACATATATATCACCAGGAAACGGTAAAACATATTATCACATTGCACACCTGTATATTTTGTTTATATAGAATTACTAAATATCTAACAAACTATGTAGAGATTTTGAAATAGTCTATAGAAGTATGTGTCAAAGAACAAGGGGGGAGTTTCTAGAGTACAACTATTGAGAATATGGTTAAGAGCGAGGGCATCTTTGATTCAATGATTTTCATAAGGATTATGAAGGATTGCAATCTTTAGGGATTTTTCCTTATGACGGTTGTTCCATTCGTAGAATTGAATCATAGGAATTTCTCCTATGGATTGTTTTGTAAAACATTCCATTGAAAGTTTAGCAACCATTCAAACCTCTTGAAAGGAATCCTTTTGTTTTCTTGTGAAGCGGTACAACAAGCTGGAATCCTTTAGGACTCAAATGAGCATGACATTGCAATCATATGTTTTCCTATTCCTACCTTTTTAAAATCATGTGAATCAAAGAGGCCCGGTAATTGTAGAGGCAGCTGGCATTGTTGAAAAAGGTGAAAAATTACATTAATGATCTCATAGCGGCATTTGAAATATCACAAAACAACCCGAATTAGTGTATGTCCTTCCATGAAGCAATGTTTCTTGCTATATGGTCATGCCGCCAAGACTTATGGGTATTATGTAACATACACAGTATAACTAAGCCATCGATCACACTAACTAAACGATATCATGGAGTAGTTGTGTGTGACATATCTTGAGAAAGAAAAGGTCTGGATTTTAATTACTCTGGTTCATTGGTTTTCCCCCTTTTACTTTGTTGTGTTTGTTCTTCCTTCATTTGTATTTTCATCTACATTGATTTTCTTGCACTTGAAAAATATGATTTTTCTGTGTGGCTTTTCTTTTTTGCATCCTACCCTATTGATCTCCAAAAATTTTCTCTTGCATAATTCTATTATTTATTTTAAATTTGGTTGTGTCTAGCTTTTTCTCTTTGTATTCTAGCCTATTAGTCTTTGTTTTTTCACTTCATAATTATATCACAATTGAAAATTGTTATATGGGTGATACATATAGATATTTTTCTATTTTAATAACTCCTTCATCTAGCTGAGAAGAAAAAAATCAGAGCAGAACAAGTCACACTCTTCTAATCAATTACTTGACAAAGAAGTACTTTATGAGCGTGATCGATCCACTTCGTACCATGTTGCCTAAGAACCATGCTTTGCTTCTTGCCCATCAACTATAGAAAATTGCAACCCATCAAATAAACTCAACTTGTACATATACCAACATTCTCATTCAAACTGGTTTGCAGCTATTTAAATTTGTACGTTTCCATCCGTTTGTTAAGCAGAGCAAATTCTTTTGAAGAATTGTTGACTTTCTTGTCTTTCCTCCAGTGAACAGAGTGGAAGACCAAGTATCAACATATATAGTTGGCCCTGCCATGATCTCTTAGTGATTGATAAAGAAGAGGAAATTGGAAACATAGAAATCTACACAAGCTTCCATGTGGGCCCTTGGTTTAACCACTAAAGGATTCAATGGCGGCACGGGTTCCTCATCCTTCCTCCAGTGAACAGAGTGTCGACGAGTATATTTTTCCTTTTTTAAGAATCCATTGTTTTCATGCAACCTTTTAATCCTAATTTGCTTCTGTTGCATACTCTCAGTAGGTAGTTTTTTTACTATGGAACTAAGCTTCACGTAACTGATTGCACACGTGACAAGACAAACAAAAATGAATTAGAGCTACATAGGTATATTGTGGTGAATGGCTGCAGTACATTGCACATGGTTGATCCGCTGAGAAGCATGATTTACTCAACATTGGGTCTGGTGATTTATAAGTGGCCTTCTTTTTTATTTAGAAAAGCGAATTGTGTGTGAACTCGCGTTTTATTTTTCTATGCAATCTACGCTTTTGCGAATGCACATATATAGTTGATATTGATGTTTTAGGTTTAAGTCAAGGGTTGAGATGTCTCTACTACCTCTATTCATCGATGTTTTCGTCTGATATCACCTCACTGATATATTGTCAAGGTAACAAATTAGCAGAACAAAAATCACACTCATTTTCAGCTTTTTCATCAAAAGAACTTACATGCTTACTCTAAACAATATTTCTTTCAAACAAATTCTTTATCATCATCTTATACTATGCCTCATGAACTTTCTGATTATTTTAAACATTGAATTATTTGTTAACAGTTGTAGCAGAAACGCCCGAGGTATCATTTAGTTCTCTTTCTTTTTACGGTAATGTTATCTTGGGACATGGGTATGAAATCCCAGCGAACGCCCCACAAACCACAGGATCAAGATCCGATGGAGACAGTGTTTGATGAAAAATGCTCTAAAATAAATAAAATGCCATGCTATTTTAAATGTCCATCTCTGAAATATCAGGCCCATGCACCACCGAGTGTACACGCACAACTTTACTTACTCGCAGCCATCCACATCAATTTATTCTCATTTTCCAACTATATAATATCATTCAGTCGAGTTATCCTAGAGATATAGCCAGGGTCGCTAGAGGAGTACTCCATAGACCTCATTGTCGGCAATAGCCGATAGGAAACCCGTACTCACGCAGTTTCTCCGAAGGCGGCTGGTAATCACTGCTAGCTCTCGATCAACATGGCAGCCACAAATCGAAATCCCACTCTACTCTTTTTTCTTGTAATATGTGTCTCATTCATATTAAAAATAACAAAGTACAAATCATGTAAAGACCGACATGACAAAACTGAAAAGATAGCAGAACATCTTTGACCTTGACACTAATGCCCATCACCTGCCTCCGGCACCACCACATCAGCCACCGAAGAAAAGAATAATGTATCACCTTTTCACCCAAGCTCGACGTGGATCCATCGCTGATAAGCAGCTTTGCGGACCTCCAAGGCGGCTCATCAAAAGTGAAGCCATTGCCGTTGAACGAATCAGACCGGGACAACACCCCGGACACGTCATCGAACTCCAGATCTGACACCCCACCACGACTAAGACGCCGAAGAAGAAAGCCATACCCGCCATCCACGAACCACGAACCCAGCGCACATTCCGTCTTCCAAATGTCGTCGATGCAGATCACAATCTGCATCCGCTCCTGGACTACCTCCCAAGCTCCGCGCCGCCGCTGGAGCAAACGTCGTCGCGATGGCGGACCCCGAGGACACGAGTCCACCACAAGGATGTCGCCGCCACACCATCCTTACTCGAACAGACTGGTTGCCAAATCCATCCCCAACCATAGGACCGACCGACCGAGGGCCTCGTCAGGAAGAACACCAAGAATCTTTATTCAGCGCCGCCATTAATGCCGCCGAAGCCAAAACGATGAACAATCGAAATACCTAGACTACAAGGAATTAAAACGACTCATGCGTGTGGATCCGGCGACCCCCCTACTACTAACGACCGAGGTCGCCGGCAAAGGGGAGCCGTCAGAGGACGGCCCTGAAAGATGGCTTCTCCTGACGGCGGCTAGGGTTCCAACTGCCACGGAGAGAAAAAGATCGAATCGAAAAACCACTTGTTAACCGTATCTGCTGTAGCAAACAGTGTGTCATACATGAAAAAGACATGTGTGCATCGTATAGACACGAGTCACACGACCGAAAGCCTACTACTAGCTCCGATATCTGTACTCCTTTTTCCCTTTCTCTCTCGTGACAACCCAAAATAGAAGTATACACCGCACTACTAATGGCGCATGTCGCGCGCTGGATCGGCTGCGGCCTCCTTCAATTCCGGTAGCTAGCCGACCGATCCTCGCCTCTCCCGGCGGCCGGCCGCGCGATCCAGAGCACCCATTTATGGGGCACCATTAACTTCGGTCGCATCGTACGTACAAGAGCAACGTCCACCCGTTCCCCCGGCTGGTCGACGACGATGCATGCATCGGTCGGCCGAGCCCCACCCACGCCCAGGCCCCGGGCACAGAGGAGGAGGAGGAGGAGGAGACGGATCCGTCGACGACGGCGACGAGACCATCCCCGCCCCACCACGTGACGCCGTGCGCGTACCTCCGCCTTGCCCCCCGCGCGGCACGGGCGAGATTTCTTATCGACTTTATTTGCTGGGCATCTCTGGCCTTGGTCAAGCGTGCTGTCCACAGCACGCACGCACGGGGGCGGTGATCACGCTCTGGGGGACACGGGAGCAGAGCGGCGCACGCAACAGCGATCACGAAATGACATGGCTGCCACGATCACATGTCACTCACTCTCCCTGTAGTACTACGTGGAAATGACGTGGCTGCCCCTGTGTGCGTCTCTGTCTCTCTGCTCGCGCCCGGAAAAGCAGAGGGGCGTCTCCCCGGGCCGTCTTGTCATCCTCAGCCCCATCCCGGGTGTCTCTCTAGTCACTACCTACAGGCTACAGCTCGCTCGTAGATATCGCCCAGACAACCATTGATGATAGCTCGGAGCGTAGCCAAGCTCGTAGCTAGCCTCTCGCCGCAAGCCAACAAGGCCTCTTGACTGTTCAAGCACTGCACCCCAACAGCTGGCTGGTCGTCGGGCCCGTGCATGCCAGCCAAAGAGAGCCAGACCGGCCAGGTTTAAAGCAAGCAAGCATACGACGACACGGGAGCGGCTCCGTAGGCCCGCCCGGCCCATGGCCCGGACACCGTCGCCCCCACCCCCACAGTGGAGCGCAGGATCAATCAATCTTCTTCCCGTAGCAGCTAGCGCCATGCAGTGCCATGCAACTGACGGCATCGCCCGGAATCATCGAGGAAATGCGACGATCTTCTACTGAGCCGGCCGGTTTTATTAATTACCATGGCCACCGGCGGTGACGTTGCTGGCCGCCCGGCGTCAACGGAGCGCGTACAGCACGGGCACATTTACCGCGACGCAGCGGCAGTGGCAGTGCCGTGCAATGGCAGCAGGCAACAGCGTCGTCAGCAGGAGCGAGCAGAGCGGGGCGCTCGTGATCCATGGAGCGGAACCGGAGCAGGCGAGCGAGGGCGCGCCCGGGTCCCCAGGAGCGCGCGCCGCAGAGGCTGCCGCTGGACGAGGACGACGACTGCTTCCTTGCTGCCAACGGCAGCGCTGCCCCACGCCCGATAAAAGCGAGGAGAAAGTTGGCCTAGCCCCCGTCTCAGTTTCGCACGCAGCTAGCTACAGTCGCCGCTAGTACGTAGCTGTGCACTCCCTATAGGCTGTAGCATCCTTTTCTTACTCGGCAATTTATTTGCTTGCCCTCCTATGTCTCCTAGTAGCTGTAGCTACACCGAGAGGGTCCTGGCGTGCACGTTTGTTTAATGCACGATTGTGTCCTGGGCCTCTGCCATGAGTAGACGATCATGACGGTCATCATCATCACATCTTAGCAGGACGCACGTCGCTGTAGATATATCGATGTGGGCTGTGTTCTCTCCCTGCATAGATACAGATATACAGAGGTATGCATGCATGCATGCGTGGGGTGGATGCATGTATGTGTCCTGGTGCCTGTGCGTGAATCAGACGGGTGTGTGTATCTGGCCGGGCCGGCGTGGTGACTGCGGGCCGCTTTTGGTCGTTTTCCGCCTTCCCTTTCGACGGAGCGTTGGCATGGCATGGCCATGGCCATGGCAGCAGCGACAGCGCCATCAAATTCGGCAGCCGCAGTAGCCAGTGCGGCAGCCGCGCTCAGTAGACAGGAGCGAGTCCTGAGCCAGGCATGGGGTGGAGCCGTGGATATTTTGTTCATATTCGGTTGCTCCTCAATTTGCATTGCACCTGTCCTCTTGGCGCCCCGCAAATTGTTATCTGCTGCCCGGACGGTCACGCCAAACATAAAAACAACCGAAGTACACACACACAGAGAGACACATTAGCGAGCTGGTGGGTGCTTGCATGGGCATGGCGTGGTACAAGAATAGGTACACCCACGTCAGCACACACGCATCTTATAGCATCACATCCAATGGCTATAAAAGGTGAATGAGACCAAATTATATCTCATCTAGATGAGTTCTAGCAAAACTGAATAAGTATATATCTGCGTCGACCGACGGTACGCCAAGTACACACCCATCGCGCTCGAACAGGGAGAAAATGCATCGATCATCGGCGCCTAGGCCGACAAGCACGACGCGTCCTGGAAGGTGGAGGGCAAGCAATAAATGGGCTCACGCCTCACGGTAGCGGCAGCCCAACGTTGTCGCCGCGGGGACACTCTCAGCTCGCCGCCGTGGATGCACGGGAAGCCGTGGACGGGACGGGACGGGGAGTTTAAGAGGGAGGAACGGGACAGACAAATCGAATCGTGGCCTTAAACCCCGGCCGGCCGGCTCTATCTTCTCTCCCAGCGAGCGAGGACCACGTCGGACGTAGTACCACATGTGATCCCGACCGGTGATACGCGCTCCTCCATCGACGATCGACACATGAAGATGGCTGGACCACGGGGTTGCCGACCGGGCCAATAATGGCGAGGTGGCGTGCCACCGCACGGACATTAACGTCTCGCTCGAACCGGAACGCCCCAACGAACCAGACGAGACAAGACTCGCCGTGTTAATGTCGCCGGTGCCGCTGCTCCTACTCCGGCCCGGGCTGGCTGCAGCTGAGGATTTCTCTTGCGGAGGAGGTGGGGGGACACGGGCAGATGGCTACAGGGCGCGAGTAATGGACGCCCGGGCTGCAGGAGGGGAGGTACGGTTCCCCCGCCTTCGATGCGCTTTGACCCCATCGCCATTAACGACTCGCCTCACGGTGCATGCCACTGCTGTGATGGTGTGTGTAGCTCGTGATAGTCTACTATACTCCTACTAGCTGGAGTACTGTACGCCCGTACTGTACACGGGAGAAGAAGCTGCGAATTGTACAGGACCGGCGACGCCCGAGTGAGTGGAGCCGGAGTAGGCGTAGCAGACAGACTGGCGCGGGGCGCGCGTGGGTGGTTGGGTATGCACGTACCACGTACTACCGTACGTACTACACGCGTAAATAAATAGTATAAATACGGTCAGTGCCGTGCGCCGCAGGGCGACCTGCCACAAGTACGCTCGATTACTCCTACAGTACATCTGCTGGTATGGTGTAGTAGTATATGGTACAGTACTGGTAATGTTAATGTGGATGACAGGAAGGGTGCGTGTATCGCGGAGAGTAGACAGGGATCGCTGATGTGACGGACTGCACTCCAGTGCACTGCTGGTCTTGCTCGGTGTCGTCAGCCGTTCCAAGTTTATTGACGTGGATTCGATCGAGGCAGACGACTGTAGTAAATCCACTACTCCTAGTGGCTAAAAATGCTAGGGAGTTGTCGAGAATTCATAGTTTCCAGCTCCAAGAAGCATTTCTCAATCAATCTACAGCGGTGTGCTATTTCTGAATTCATACGTACATAGCGCGGATAAGGTGGTTTGCTATTTCTCTAGCATGTATGGTAAAGATAGCAGGTTCTACGCGCCGGCAATGTTTCCAAAATGACATGCGAGTGCTCCACCCATTTATAAGTGAATCTACTGAAAAAGATGTCCGCCGCAAATGAACAACAATACTGTACATCACTTCAGCTTTGACTATCTCTACATAGGGCCTCTTTCATTCAGAGACTTCCTACGGAAATTTTTGGAGGATTCTACTCCTGCAAAAACATTTCTATGTGGGTGGCTGATTCTACATTGGCGCGACACAAAGCAATGGCTAACCTAGAAATATTTGTCTTTTTAGAGATTTTAAATGGACTTACACACATATTTTAAAGTGTAGATTCACTCGTTTCACTCCGTATGTAGTCACTTGTTGAAATCTCTAAAAAGACAAATATTTAGAAATGGAGGGAGTAGGATTTAATGGAAAACTACGACGGCGCTGACCTCTCATCTCCGTCACTTATGTGAATGGATAGCTGAAGATGAAGATCACGCATATGCCGAAGGAGATGACAACGATCCACCCCTCGACCAGGGAGTGGGTTTGTCGGCGGCAAGATCGTACCATGGCCATCATGAATGAGCAATTCATCATCTAACTATCGACGGACATAGAAGGGCTGACGTCCGCTCGCCTTGAGTTTTATACCAGAAATATGTGAAGATGACTGCAAACCTGCGGAAAGAAAGACCAATTTTATGGGATCATGTAAATTTATGGTCACCTCACGGGGATGAGGTGAATTTCTCCTTCACATATTTATGAAGCAAAACATCGTACCACAACCCGGTTTCTGTTTCTAGTTCCATAACCATTTGGCAAGCAAAGCTTTATTCATAAGCTCCAAGTTCAAATTCGCAACCCCCCTTGATTTTTGGATTAGCAACATGTTTTCCAGTTTACAAAATGGTACTTTTTCTTATCTCATCAGCTTACCAAACCAACCTATCTCTAAAAAATCAGCCTTCTTCCTCATTCCAACATGAATGGGCTAGAAGGACATCATGAACAAAGGAATGTAGCTAAATATGTTTTCATTAGGGTACCCCCTACCTACAATGTTCAAGAAAATATTCCCTTACATGGAAGCACACCTCTTCTCAATTTCGGTAGTCAATTTACGATGTTTGTTTTTAATCACTATGTTTAAAACATGGACACATATATATACTTAATGGGAACCTCCCCAACTCACAAGTAAAAATTCTTGGTATAATCTAGTTATTGTGTAGCCTCCCCAAAAAGAAAGAGCTCACTCTTCTACAAATTAATAGTCAACCCTAACATTTGCTGAAACAGACACATGATTAATTCAAGATTTCTTGCACTAATTTCATCATTTTTGCAGCAAAAGTTGTATCATCCACATAGTGTAACATATTCACCCCTTTGCCTAGATTTATTCTTAAAACTCCTTTGACAAAAACCATTTTGCCTAGTTTTTCCCATAGTAATGTCCAAAGCATCGATAGCCAAATCAAAGAATAGTGCTTATAGGGAATCCCTCCGTGTCAAGCCTTTATATGTTTTGAAGTAAGGACCAATGACACCATTGACTTTGACTCCCACATGTCCCCCTCTCATAGTATGCATAATCCAATCACAACATTGATCTGGGAAAATTTTGAATTTAAGCATCTCATAAACAAGGAGCCATTTCATCTTGTCATAAGATTTTTGAAAAATGAGGGTATATTTCTTTTTATGATGTATATAATTCAAGCTTCTTGAAGAATAGCCACTCCTTCCACAATATATCTGCCTTTAACAAAAGTAGTTTGAGTTTGTGAGATAACATGGTTCACCACTTTACAAAGTCGGTTCATCAGAACATTAGAAATAAATTTAAAGCTACACTCAATGAAAAGTTAGGCCTAAACTTTTGAATACTTTTGGTAATAATACCATAATTCAATATAGCAATATCAAACACAACTATGTGGAAGTAATATAGTAATTCCTTTAATAAATCACATTCCACCCCCCAAAAATGTTGCTATAAACAATAAACCAACAGGTAAACCATCAGGACCAAGGCTTGTTTTTTTTTTCATTTGAAACACTACAGATTGTAACTCTTCCATATGGGAAGGTTCCATTAATTTTTTAGCATCTCTATCGGAAATTTTGGAAGCCTCTTGAACATTCGGGAAAATAGTAGATTACTCAACATGTGCAAACATTCTTTTATAAAAAATATTAATGTAGCTCAATAGATGGGCCTCTCCCTCAATCAACCCTTCATCTTGCTCAAAGGAAACAATCCAATTTCCCCTCCTTCTGCCATTGTCTTTAGGATGGTAGCATTTAGTGTTACTATCACCCTCCAAAATTATTTCTCTATGTTTATATCTCTGCAGCCACTTCACCTCTTCTTGTTTCAGAATTCTCCCCAATTGGTCCTTTAGATCTTTTCGCTCATTCCTCTCCTGAGCAGCCAGACCACTAACCCCAACATTTTTTTATCAATGGCGTCTAGATTAGCTAGGAGATTAGTTTTGATCTTCCTACACCAAGCATCATCCTTCTTATCCCACTTCGTAACTTTTCTCCTAAGGATTCTCGAACATTTTACCATCTATTTATACTAGAAAGACCATAATATATATTACATGTAGAAGTGACAAACTCTTTAAAGCCATTTCTCAACATCCAAGATTTCTCAAACCTAGAAACGTGCTAAGAAATATTATGAGAAACAACATCAAGAATGAGAGGAGTGTGGTCATAAACATCTCCCCCTATTGCCTAAACGAGGGGGAGTGGGTAATGTTGTTCCAAATGCGGACAAATAAAAACTCTATCCAATTTTTCATTAGCAGGATCTACCATATTATTAGCACAGGTAAAAATTCTCCCCTTAAGAGGTAATTCTCTCAACCTAACATGTTCAATAACACCATCAATTACATGTTTGTTTTTTCAGAACCATTCCTAAGGATATTAATATATCCACCCACCAAACATGGCAGGGGATTGTCATGAGAAACCCTGAACAACTCTGTTAAGAAAGCATTTTTTACCATAAATGCGACCATCACCATAAACAGTGATGAAATTCCAATGAAGTTTAGCATTTTTATGAAGCACCATTATTCTAAAAAAAAAACTCCAAGTACAACTTGGACCACATCCAACATGTCATTATTAACGCCAACTAGGATACCTCCAGATCCGCCTCTAGGATGTGACAAATTCCGGACAAATTTTCTCCCACCACACAAGTCATAAAGTTTGTTTTGTGTGTAATTAACATTAATAGTTTCCTTTGGACCAACAAAATCAAGTCTTTTCCTCCAAAATCAATTCTCTCACAGATCTCTTTTCAATAACCTGTCCAATCCCTCTGATATTCAAGAAAACACCTATCATTATTAGTAAAGATCAAGTTTTCTTTGTATGATTTTCTCTCCTCCAAAGAAGCAATGTGCTTCACAGAACCACTCACTCGTGAGACACTTCCCCTTTTTCCGACTAGAAAAAAAATATTTTTTCAATTGGTGAAAATAATCTTCTGCAACATCAGCATCCGAATGATCATTATTAGAGCGCGGGTCAGAATATGAGCACCTCAAATGTCAGTTGGACCTGGAGAGTTGGGTTCATGTACAGTATTCTCGTTAACAATATTTTGGACATAAAAATCATTTCTCACTTGTTCCATCATACTGATAATGTCCAGATTATGATCAACCATTTGAATAGAATACCCAAGATCAATTCCCACCGAATCAGACGTATGTAAACGGGAAGATTTAGAGAAGGAAGTCAGGTTTATTACCTCTCTACGACTCTTTCTTTACCCAAATATTCCAATCCCACGTCTTCTCTATCTTTCAGTCTAGGGCAGCTTATGGGAGGAGCATCAACATCCTTTTCTTGTCCAGCTCCCACATGATGGTCCTGAGATTCAGCCATTTTTTGACTCAGTGAAGTGAATGGTATTCTGTTTGTCATTGTAATCAACCGGTTCCAAATAAGCACTACCATCTTGAGCATTTTCATGACTGTTGTCGACATCCAAATCTCCCTGAACAAAACCAGCAATTTCTTTATCCAAACCTCTCTTTGATCAATTTTATGCATTAACTGTTTTAGCACGTATTGATGAAGCATCATTTTTGAACCATTTAATATGAAGTCCATCAATATACCCGTCCACCGAAAATCGGCACTCCTGCACGAAAAACCTAGTAGTACTATACTACTCCCTCCGTCCCGGTGTATAAGTCATTCGCGTAGTTCTAGGTCGACAATTTAACTATCTAAATATGTATTATATGTGACAAAAAATATATATTTAGAAACTACATCCGTGTAGAAATCTAGTGATATACTTTTCATGACATATAGCACATATTTAATTCCTCAAATCGATGACCTAGAACTACGCGAATGACTTATACACCGAGACGGAGGTAGTAGTACGGTGACATCGGCCGCCCCACCTACTACGAGCAAGCAGCAGAGCACTCGGTAAACCCTAAAAAAAAAAGGTAGAGAAGTCATTATTACTGCTCCTGTTTACGGAATCCTAGTGCACTGCACCGCACGGTCTACCATACAGAATACGGTCGTCTACAATAAGGTGGAGTAGGAGTCGGGGTACTACATGCCTCCCTGCCGTCCGCCCATTCCGTCCGTCCGTCCGTCCGTCCCCCTCCACCTCTGCCGCTGCTGCCGCTGCTGCTGCGGTCTGCTGCGGCAGCATGACTGCTGCCCCCGCCTCCCGCCTCTTCCGCTCTCCTTTTCACCTTTCCCCCTTTCTTTAATCCCCCACGCCCCCACCTTTCCCCCTCCCCCATCCCACGCAGGATTGAAAATATCCACGCACAAATAGTTGGAAGCGTATTGATTTCTACTGCGCCCGCCCGCTCGCTCGCCCCTTTTCACGCGGACGGACGGACGGACGGACGCAGCCGTTGCAGTCGTCTCCTCTCCGCCCCGCTTGGCCGCTTCCCTCCCTCCCCACCCCTTTCGTTTTGGCCACCACTGCACTACTAGTACCGGCAGCACCCCCCACCCCGGCATCGACACACCCCCCACTGCAAAGCATAGCCGGAGCCCCCCGTTCACGGCCATTGCTACCATGCGCCGCCCCGCCGCGCCGTCTCCTCCCTAGCCAGGCAGCCCCCGAACCCACTCCCGTTCCGGCGTCTTCATTAATCACTTCGACCGCCCGCCTCTGCGTCGATCCGTCGGTCCATCCACCTCGCCGCCTCGTGCTTCGCGTCGCGGGCTCGTTTTTGCTTGCCGCGGATGGCGGGGATCGACCTCAACACCGTGGAGGAGGACGAGGAGGGGTCGTCGGCGGAGCTGCTGCTCGCGGGGACCGGCGGGGACTGCTCCTCCCAGTCGCAGTCGCAGTCCCAGTCCCACTCCCAGTCGCACTCGCACTCGCAGGCCCAGTCCGGCCACGGCCAGGGGAGCTCCTCTGTCGCGACGCCGCCACCGCGGCCCAGCGCGGTGTGCCTCGAGCTGTGGCACGCCTGCGCGGGGCCCGTCGCCCCCATGCCGCGCAAGGGCGGCGTCGTCGTCTACCTCCCGCAGGGCCACCTCGACCACCTCGGCGACGCGCCCGCGCACGCCGCGCCGTCGCCCGCCGCCGTGCCGCCCCACGTCTTCTGCCGCGTCGTCGAGGTCACGCTCCACGTAAGTACCCCCGCGCGCCGGTTCGCTGCCTCCGGGCCTCAATGCGTTCGCCCCTCGGGTGTTCGATGGTATGCCGTGTCACCTGCGACCATGTCGCTGGGCTTAATCTGTGCTTCATTTTGCGCTTATTCGCAGGCGGACGCGTCCACGGACGAGGTGTACGCGCAGCTCTCGCTGCTCCCCGAGAACGAGGTGCGTGCGTGCCGGCATGCCCGTGCTCTGAGTCTTGACGCCGACAATGGCGGCTCTGTTCGATTCGGTTCAGTTTCCGTGGCGGCGTTTTGCTGAGCGTCGGCCTGATTTTTTGCTCGCAGGAGGTGGTCCGGCGGATGCGCGAGGCCACGGAGGACGGGAGCGGCGGCGAGGACGGCGAGACCGTCAAGCAGCGGTTCGCGCGGATGCCGCACATGTTCTGCAAGACGCTCACCGCCTCCGACACCAGCACCCACGGCGGCTTCTCCGTGCCGCGCCGCGCCGCCGAGGACTGCTTCCCCCCTCTGGTGCGCGCATTGGCCTGGCCACACCACCCCTCTCCATCGATTTCTGCCATTGGACGCCTGCTGCCTTCTCAGTCGACTTGTTTGCTGAAAACTCTTCCGTTCTGGGAACGCAGGACTACAGCCAACAGCGGCCGTCTCAGGAGCTGGTCGCCAAGGATTTGCACGGCACCGAGTGGAAGTTCCGCCACATCTATCGAGGTACTACAGCTGAACGAACACATTGATGATTTTACCTTGCTTTGGCAGCTCAGATATGAGCTGTGCGCTTGGTAGTACATTCCAAGTTATGTAGCACCGTGCATTCATTTTCCGGTTCTGAGTTGATGCTATGGCTTCAATCCTTTCATTTGAGATTTTTGAGTAACCATACATCGATTTCTGCTAGTGCTCGCTTGTTCACTGAGGGCCAGCACCCCTGTTTCTCATTGAGTAGTAAACACTTGTAAATATAACTTCCTTTCACCCAATTTTTTTTTTACTTCCTTTGCTCATCTTGGACCAGGATTTGTACTTGTGTTTGACCACCTGCCTTTCTGAAAGTCCATCTGAGCTTTTGCGTGATCATTGCATATGATTGTACACACTTGTGAAGTGTGTCTTCAGTATTCTTAGCACTCCCTCATTTTGCTTTCTTGTGTTTCACCATATGCTCTCGGTGCCGTTGGGGGTAGCTCTCCACAAGGGGGCACTGTACTATCACTTGGTAGAAATGTTAGCTGCATTATTCATTTGCTAGACAACTTTTCTGCCGGGAAGTTTGGTCACTTTCGAGGCATGCAAAGGACAACCATAAGAAGTTAAGGGTGTCTTGATTGCTGATACATCCACATCTAACTGAATATGATACAGGCCAGCCGCGCAGGCACCTTCTAACCACCGGATGGAGTGCGTTTGTCAACAAGAAGAAGCTTGTCTCCGGGGACGCTGTGCTGTTTCTGCGGTAGGCTAACATGATCATGCATGCAAGTACCTCAAGATGTTGCCGGTCCATTTTAATCATTTTCCATCAATTTCCAGGGGCGACGATGGGGAGCTTAGGCTGGGAGTACGCCGTGCGGTTCAGCTGAAAAATGGATCTGCTTTTCCGGCGCTTTATAGCCAATGCTCGAATCTTGGAACACTAGCTAATGTTGCTCATGCTGTGGCTACAAAGAGCATGTTCCAGATCTTCTATAACCCCAGGTAATGATGAGCATGCTTGTTGTTTTATTAATGCCTTCAGAAGTTGATACTTGGTAAATTTTCTTTATACTACTGTGATGCTCTTAGAAAAATAGGACGCCTTGTGCCTGCTTAAGGTCTGATATATATAGAAGTTGTGGCTCTGCTAGAACTATTTAGTGATGGACTGATGCTTAACGACACACAGTATTAATTATTTGATGTTTTTATTTTTAATGACGCATTGGCATGTTGCATTACATGTTTTTCTTGGCTGCTTAAGTGCATGCTGAAATTTCAAGGTTTGACCTTAAGAGGTGTTGCCTTTGATAATTGATTCTAAACTAGTTTTGCGAAGCTGTTTTGAGTACTAGTTCACCTTCATGTATTTTTTGTTCTTTGCCTCTTAGAATCTCGTATTTGTGCTGCTAAATCGATTTTAAGGTTGAGTTGTAAATACTGATATAGTTTGCTGCTACTCATTTGTTTTCTTGATGCAATGTACAGTAGTTCTGATGTTTGTTATTGTTTATTAAATTATTGATAGGTTAAGTCAATCTGAATTCATCGTGCCCTACTGGAAGTTCACCAAAAGCTTTAGTCAACCTTTCTCTGTTGGATTGAGGTTCAAAATGAGATATGAAAGTGAGGATGCTGCTGAAAGAAGGTTTGTTTGCTGCAACTGTCCTACTAATAACTCGTATTGTCTGAACTGAATTCAGCTGGGTTGCTAATGCATGAGATTATCCTACAGGTACACAGGGATAATTACTGGAACTGGTGATGCAGACCCTATGTGGCGTGGTTCAAAGTGGAAATGCCTGCTGGTATGCTGTAATTTAATGTTTCTCACAGTAGTTGTTCACCTTAAATGCTGCGTTTGCACTCTTGCAGTACGGCTTTCTGTTTTGTAGTGTCAAAGTAATATGGCAACTTACTTAACCACCAACTAGTAATATTGCAACTTAACCACACACTAGGGGCAAAAACGTACTAGAATTCCTCCCTATTAGTCTGATAACAGCTAGTAATACATGTATTTGATGCTGAGGGTGCACAACTGGACATATTGATTACCCTCTAAACGAACAGGAAGTCATTGAATAGAAAACAGTGACTGATCAAAGGTTGTAAGAGATGCGAATATGAATCGAATACCTATTGATTTGGTCGAATCTAGATACCTATTGTAACTTATGCTGTAATGAGTGCAATACGAACAGGAACTCAGAAGTCATAATAACTTGTTACTACCTCTGTATCAAAATATAAGACGTTTTTGCAGTTCAATAATTGTTATGCAAGACTCTTAAGTGTTCTATTCGTAATTCATTTACCGTAAACTCTTACTGCTTTGTTTCACATGGAGAATTCTACTCTCTGCGATGGTCTGGCCTTATATTGCATTATACTGTTTTTACACTATGATGGTCTGGCCTTCATCCCTAAGAGTGGTTTGCATTGCATTAAACAAAACTGGCTTCTAACTATAATTAATTAACCTACCTCCATCTTGACAGGTAAGGTGGGATGATGATGGTGAGTTCCGTCGACCAAACAGGGTGTCTCCTTGGGAGATTGAGCTGACCAGTTCAGCTTCAGGAACCCATCTGGCTGCACCAACTTCAAAGCGGATGAAGCCATACCTTCCCCATGCTAATCCAGAATTCACAGTTCCACGTATGTCTCTTATTGTAGTTTAAAATAACTGTCAACCAAATATATGTTTTGCTGTATCTAACATGAAACTATCCTTTTCTTCCTTTTAATAGACGGAGGTGGTCGCCCTGATTTTGCTGAGTCCGCACAACTCCGCAAGGTCTTGCAAGGTCAAGAATTAATGGGTTATAGAACTCATGATGGCACTGCTGTTGCTACTTCACAGCCATGTGAAGCAAGAAACTTGCAGTACATCGATGAACGAGGTTGCTCTAACAATGGGAGTAACAATGTCCTAGGGGGGATCCCAAGCCATGGTGTGAGAACACCACTTGGAATTCCCTACCATTGCTCTGGCTTTGGGGAGTCTCAGAGATTCCAAAAGGTCTTGCAAGGTCAAGAAGTTTTCCGTCCGTACCGAGGAAGTCTGGTTGATGCGCGCATGAGAAATGGCGGCTTTCAACAACAAGATGGTCCTTATGCATCTGCTCTGTTGGATAAATGGCGCGCTCAACAACAGCATGCGTTCGGTTTCGGGCCACCAGCACCAGTTCTACCGTCTCAGCCATCGTTATCACCACCTTCTGTGCTGATGTTTCAGCAGGCTGATCCAAAGGTCTCTCGATTCGAGTTTGGGAATGGGCACTTGGATAAGAACGTGGATGATCCGTATGCTAGGTTTGTCTCTGCTGAAGGCATTGGAAGGGGAGAGCAAATGTTGTCGCTCCGGCCTCATCTTGGTTCAGAAGTGATCGATAGTCGTGTTGCAGTTGAGAACAAGGGTGTTGCACCTACCAACACTTGCAAGATATTTGGCATTTCTCTGGCTGAAAAGGTTCGGGCAAGGGATGAGATGGGCTGTGATGATGGTGGTGCCAACTATCCATCTCCAACTCAGCCCTTGAAGCAGCAAGTGCCGAAATCCCTCGGCAACAGCTGCGCCACTGTAAGTGCTTTCTTACTGTTGTCCGCAAGCCTTGATAGGTAAAGTAAAACTGGCTGCTAACTGAGTGTTGTGTGCAGGTTCATGAGCAGAGGCCTGTTGTCGGCAGGGCGATCGACGTCCAGCAATGGATATGAAGAAGCTCTGATCTAGGGGGTGGGCTGGATTCGCGAGTCGATCATCGTCATCTGTTTGGTGATTCTTGATTTGAAAGCAGAGAAGCGTCTGCTCTGACCATTTCCAGTCGAACCTTTGTGTATCTTTTAGTAGTTGTATGATAACCGGCGGAGTTGTTGTTATTCTGTGACCTAGTACTTAGTTGGCCATATCATCAGCGTGACTTTTGGCTGCTGGAACTGCCCTATATGGTTAATATGTATGCCGTGGGAGGCCATTTAGCTGGTTCTGCTATCGCGCAATTCCCATGGCGTGCTTTGCTCCTGTCTTTCTCACAGTTTTACCAGTTATTGTGTTTTGCCATATGAGGATGTGGTTGGCCGGCGATGGGCTAGTGCCCTGCTATCAGACCAGACTGGCCGAGTTGAGTCTTGAGAAATACTCCCTCTGCTTCATATTAAGTGTTGCTGATGTACAAATTTGTTGTACTAAATTAGCGACACTTGATATGTGACATGGAACGGGAGGAGTATTTGTCAGTTTGTATCTAGCTAAAGGATCATTGGCATGCCTTGTGTATGATCCAATCAAAGACAAGTTTTTGTTGGTAGCCAAACTATTCATAGGTAAGCTTTTAGCCACAATCCAAATATACCCTAGTTCACCACGATCACTGATCTACACATAGTAATCTTTTTGGTATGTATCCGTTTGGTTATGGTTGAACCATGTCAACATGTCATCGAATTACTCATTGCATTACAGCTCTTGGCCCGTGCAATCGTTTCCCAACGGTTGCACCGAAATGCCATGAAGCCTCCCGCGCAACCAGAAGCTGCGTTTATGAGCATGTACCGGTTGACGACATAGCTCTGAAGATCAATTGCACATTGTTTTATGAAATAGACGATCTGTTGAAAATTCACCCATAATGGCATTTTTAAATTGTCCAAAAATGACGCAAACTCACACACGGATTTGGTCGTTCAAATTATGGTGCCCAACAAAATTTGGTACACCTTTTGGTAGTGATACATTGAAAGTAACGTAAACTGTGCACCAGATCATTATAGCGAACGGACGTGACAAAAATATACTCTAGATGATAAATAGTTTCCCCATGGCCTGGAAAATAGCGTGCAAAGCTAGGTTGTAAACTTACTGATCTAAAGGCTCTTATATTTCTGTACAGAGGGAGTACTTGACAAAAATATAGATGATAAATGCTATTAGTACATGGTTCTCAACGCAGGTCAATACTCGGAATACGTATTGATAATGCCACGCTTGGATAGCAGACCATTTGTGTTTACCTCATGGGCAACTCGGCTGTCACTGTGCCGTCCGTTGCGCTGGTCGACGACCGGACAGGGGCGTACGTATATGTTCGTATGTATATGTTCGTACGTATATGTGTACTAGCTAGCCTGACTTGATTAGAATTAGGCCAAATCTACCCGTGGCTACGTGCGTATGGCTAGAAGCCCACGAAAATTAACAGCCCAGCTCTCCATTTTAATTATGCCATTGTAGACATTCCTTTAGTCGCGTATCAAAATCCTCTCTCCAACCCTAAAGAAGATCGAACTCCTGCTACGGCGTCCGCCGCCTGCCGCCGATCTCGCCCACTCGCCATCGGAAGGAGCCATGTGATCTGACTAAGACAATGGGAGCGGTGCAGCCGCTGCTAGCACCTTCTCCATCCACGCTGTGCTGATCCTGACGAACTACCGGCTGGCTCGATCTGCCTCGGTTCGGTGCCCCCGATTCTACCGGCCGTCACAGCGTCGATCAAGCAGGTATGAACTTGTACTACATGATTATCTTAATAAACACTCAATTCTGAAGTTACTCCAGTATATACAATCTATAGAAAGTATCCAAAGCAATTGAATAGTACTAATTGGATGTGTATTTTTTTTCTAATTATGCAATGCCTCAATGATTAAAAGAACACACCAACAGTAAATTCCTTGGTTTATATACTACAAACATATGTTGCCATATGTTGCACATGTGGTGAGAAAACTCAAAATTCATATCAAACGAAGATTTGTCTACCAGGAAATATACAAATAGTATATTATATTGACACTCGGTATATTGCGGTTTTATGTCTTGCACGATCATTGTCTTTTCGCCCGCCTCCCTATGTTCAAATCCTGGCTCCGCCCGATCCGATGCTTTGGCTGCACCGACGCGCATGCATGCCACATTGCGATGGACATGCTTCATGTTTACCCGTGTGATTGGCAAGTACTCCCTCTGTTTTTTAGTTTGCATATAAAATTTGGTCAAAGTCAAACTTTGTAAGATTTGACTAGCTTTGTAGGAAAAGATATCAACATCCACCCTATAAAATCAATAATATTAGATGTATGATGAAATTAATTTTCATAACATATAACTTTAGTATTGTTGATGTTAATTTTTTTCTGTAAAGTTAGTCAAACTTATATGCGGACTAAAAAGAAACGGAGGGAGTAGCATCGTTGCGTGCTACTGCTACCCCTCGGACTCGGGACCGTGAATGACGCCGTTGCATTTCTGTTCGTAGAGTCTACCTTGTACGACCGTACTTGATACTCCCTCCGTTCGGAATTACTTGTCTCGGAAATGGATGTATCTAGAACTAAAATACGTCTAGATACATCCATTTCTGCGACAAGTAATTCCGAACGGAGGGAGTAGTATGTAGCATCGCACGGTTGTGTGGTGAGCAGTAGAAGAAGCGACTGTGTGAGCTCAGTTTTTTTACCACTGCGCACTATAGTGCACTCGTCTTACGTTAGAACGAGACCACCGTGGCAGAGCCAGGATTCGAGTATAGGGGGGGGCCGAGTATGTATATTGATCTAATTTCGTTGGTAATTACTCGTCGTTTCTACTAAAATTGTTGATCATTGGGGGGGCCAGGCCCTGCTCGTCCACCCTGGCTCCGCCCCGGAGTGGCAAAACCAAGCATCCAAAAATACCCACATGGATAAAGCACGGTCTCTCTCGTGCAAGCGAGAAAAGGGTAGATAGAAACCCGTCTTTTACCACGGGTTACAAGGATGCGCCTCGTGCCACTTGCTGCCCGTCACATTGGGACAGACAGAGCACCGTTTTTTCTCCCCATATAAACGCACGAGAAGAGACAGGTCCATTTATATGTGGCAGGCATGTACTACTGCTTCCGTCGTGACCCTGCTGAACCTCGGAAAATGTTGCGCCAGTCAGGCTAGGCCTAGGCGAGAACAGAATCTTCACCAAAAATCTACAGTAAAAACAAAGAGTCGACGTGACATGTGCTGCAGGTCTGAGCGCGTGCCTAAGCCAAAGCCTGTTGGATAAGTACCAGGTCAGCCGATAAAAGAAACTACTCCTACTCGTGAATTGTGTGCAGAGAATCTTGTTCCTTTGGAGACTCGCTCACTGCGGAGTAGGAGTAGAGTAGGAATGAGCTAATCCCGGTTCATTAGAAAAACGAATCATCTCATTCGAGAGACAGCAGGATTAAGATAGATAGGCATTGCTTGGGAAGAGCGACACGACACGACACGACACGACACGACATGAGCGAGCTTAATTTTGGCAAGCAAAATTGTGGAGAGAGGCAGCCATTGCTGTGCTGGTTTAGCTAGGAAAAGGGCAGGATCCGTAGTTTTGTGAGCCGTGAGGTTTCACTGTTCAATGATGCTATTGGCCCTGTTTGGATCACGGGGTTAGAGCTAGTTTGGGTTAGTTGGGGGCTCGAATGACCCAAAAGTATCCAAACAGGAAGGGTTAGAGTGGGTTAGTTTCATCTAACCCAACTATCCCGGTGGAGAGGTGCTTATTTGAGTTAGAGTGGGTTAGAAAATAACTCTAACTCTAACTGTGTTAGAGTATCCAAACAGGGCAAGAGCCATCTACGGGAATCTTCAGGCTGCAAGGTGAGTAGGATGACTGAAATTTCAGTCCTTGAAAATACCTATCTTTGCTTCGAGGTGAATGCCGACCTCATGATTTTGATCCCCGGTTTGGCATAAGGTTGCGTGTCTACTCCTTCTAGCCCTTTAGCAATCGATCAAATGCTCCGCACCTTGACCCGCAGTTTGCCGACGCAAATCTATAGGGCGCACCATACTTACAGACCTAGACGGTGTCCGTGTCACCCACCTAGCAACGGTTTGTTGCTAGTGTTATCATCTCCACGTGTGGTGTTGACCAAGAGGACCAGCGTTTCGTTGCGAAGAAAATTCAAAACCGTGCAAACATGCTTGTATAAACTATGGTTGACCTCCTTGCCTGGCAAACATGAAAAATCAGAGTATGAACAGAAATTTAAACAACACAACCGCACTATCTACTTACGATAATTTGATTGCTCACAACATGACGCTTCTCTTATTCTTATTTATATAGCTGTTACTTTACCGGGCGGGAAAAGTGACACCATCACGTCTCAGGGTCGACAGTCCTTAACTAACCATATAAAAAAAGAAAACAAATGTGCAAACTCCAAAGCTAGCATTTCCCGGACATACCGGCCGGCGACCGGGACACCCAAAACTACTCCACGAACTGCACTGACTTGCTAGCACGGTGAGTGATCTACGGGTCTCTGCTAGCTGCCGCATTCTGGTTCTCGTCGAGTCACCGAGCCAGTAAACAATCCTCCTGCTGCTGCATGGGTCTAGCCGCTGCATTTTACCGAGCTAGGCCCTGTTTGGTTTCAAATAAGTCACCAACTTATAAGTCCAAAAGTCCTGAGCTGCGATTGGCAGGGCATGGGGGACGCATGCAAATGTGCAATCACGCAGCAGCAGCAGCCCGCCCTGGTCCATGCTAAGCTAGGCTAGGCCAGTCTCGGATGAAGACCGGGCCTGCGCCAACTCGGAAGGGTCGTCTGATTTTTCCCGAAGAAGCCGGGGGCCGCGCTGCACACGTCGCTGGCCAAATGGCCGGCAGATCTTGCCAAGCAGGAGTACTAGAGTAGGGTGAGTGACCACATCACAAACACAAAAGCGAGAGACTGATGCAGAGGTGAAAAGATGCGCGTCGACTAGCTGCCTCTGCATGCTTGTGTTTGTACTGCATGCATGGTATAGATGCACAAAATTTCACTTTTTTTTTAGAATACATATTTTCTATTTTGACGGTACACGTGCAGGGCCTCTTTGGATATCAATAATGGGAAACATGGAAACAAAAAAAAATGATAACACGCTAGAATTTGACACGAATATAAGCGCAAAAAGGGGTTTTAAACGCATCATAGCAGCAGGAACTGACATGATCGGAAGCATGATTGAAAGGCATCTCGACTCAACGAGAATAAGTAAAGAAAAGAAGAGGTTCAAGTGGATGTTCAAACCTATGCATTGGGCATATGAAACTCATCTCAAACTCCAAAGGGCATTCGATCCAAACAAATCCCTATGATTGGAATCGTACACTAATCTTATGAAATCCGTACAATCAAGAGAGAGGGAGAGAGACTGAAGTAACTTCCCTTGA